>OY757236.1:0-2400000 GCA_963583995.1 Xylota segnis | reverse complement strand
TTAGGGCTTGCTTAGTCTCGTCAATAGCATGCGTTGCATGCCTTAATACCGGTGCTTTTTCGTGGGCTGTATATAAGGGAAAATATGTTTTTTTTAATTATTTATTCTCTGATAAGCACACCGTAAAAATAATTGGCATGCCCCAGAATGCATATGAATGTATGTATATACATATGTACATGTAATCATGATAAAGTGCGCACGTGTGTGCTTAGCCAATTAGTTTTCCTATTTTATGCTGAAGATACAGTTTATGTCATTTAAGCGATACAAACAAGCTTAAGATCATGTTGTATAGAGGACAGTGGAATCCGTTAAGATCTCCGGTGGATCAACTTTTTGTCGACCATGACCTGATAATCATCACTTGATTTTCAAGATCTTTCAATTCAATTGGTGTAGTAAAACCTCTCCTATCATTATTATTTCAAAATATATCAATGTTACAAATGACATACATAGGTTGGTCAGACAATGCCACATACTAAACAAATCAGCACTGATTCAAACAAAACTTTAGTAATAGCGTACACTATTTTAATAAATTTTGTACATAATTGTGCTGCAGACGATGTTTTATTGAGGCTTAAAAAGGATAATAATTTCATCAGGAATAGAAATAAATCGCTGATGTATGAAGGCAATCACAACAATGGTTAATAATAGTGTACATGCAAATACTGAAATAAATATTTTCAGGCAAGTAGCACTTGTTACGCCCCATTATGTAAACATATGTACATAAATCTTGTTTAACATAATTTTGATTGTTGGTTGTTGCTGGATCTTGGTTGTTATTTCTTCTAATTGGAATACTTTTTTTGTTTTTCTGGGATCAAAAGATACTGAAAATAGATTCCAAGTTACATTTCACTTCTATTAGACTGCTGCGTCATACTTCGAAAATACATTTTTGTTTAGTTGCAATATTTTATATATTATTTCTATAAATCGAGGGCGTCTATCGTTTAATTCCATGTCCCAAGTATGATTTTTTGTTTTTCTTTTACAATTATGTACATATATTCTCTGACGCTTGTCAGACGAGAGGTGACCCGTAAAGATCTTTGGTATTGTCTGGGAATAAAGTCTTTAAAACGCTCAGTAAATAGACAACCAATTTTGCTGTCGCATGCTAAAGGTTTTTTAAAGAAAATTAGCTGTGAGCTTGACAGCACCATATAGATTCGGTGGTGATGGTATACTTAATACCTTTCCATACAAAAATATTCCAAGGAGCATCGTACTAGGTATTTGTCGGAAAAAATCAGATCTTCCATTTCCCTAAATAGCGTAGCATAACACTTTTGGCCAGGTTTTTGCTAAGAGACTAGGCTTGTGAAATTCACTAACGAACTAGTTCAAAAAAGAGCTCTAACAACTGATCTAGATTTCAGTGTCATTTAAGTTTAGTTTATTTAGTTCAGTAGTTCAATAGTTCATTGTTTTTGTTTAACCAATAAAACCGCAGCATGTTGATCTATGTGAAACAAAATTTACAAATAAATGTCCCCCAATCGCACAAGACCTGAGCAGTTAGCTATGCTGAATTAAATGAACTAGAAGAAGGAACTAGTTCAGCACACCCATTTGAACTAAACTGTGCGCTGTCTGAAGTAAACTACATATAATGTACAAGTCTATTAGAAACGACTTGGGTTGGATCATTTAAAACGGTCAAACTTTGATGAAAAAAGTATTGTTAATTGTTGCTCAAAATAATGGACAAAAGGATCCATATCCAGGAGAACAGTCGTTACAATTACTGGTGATCACAAAATACAGTTGAACGAGAATGCTTAGTCCAAGAGAGTTTTAATAATGTTGCTACACAGACATTCACGGCGAAAAAGAAAGACTTGTCATGGCTAAAATGCAATATGATATTTAGCCAGGATATCACCATTTTAACTGGCATTCAAGTCTGAAATCTGTCAGCTTCAACTCAACCTTTGACCTAGATTGTGACCTGTTTTTTGAGAAGACGACTGTTTAATTAAATATTCACCTTAGTGGATGTCTGGGCATCGAACCAATCCAGGGCATTGCATGACCGACGATTTCATAAAATAGGGTATTATACCGGAGCGACTTTGATAAACAACTTGAATCTCAGTAAACCTCTCGGTATAACTGCTTTATTTTTGTTTAATGCTAACCCACCCATTACTATGAAGACAGCAGCATGTTAATCTTTATTCTGGAGTCTTAGATGCATGTGTCATAAGACAATGGACCATTTCCCGATAGAAATATGGTAGCATGGCTTTGTACCTGATAATAGTTCTGCCATGACTAGCTTTGTACACAAACATAGTGTACGTATAAACAAAGTCAAATCAAACTCCAAATCGAATGTTTAGATACCATTTGAGTAGATCATGGACTATAGTTGAAAATACTTTTGGAATCATTACGCGTTCTCAGAAAAAGTTGTAGTAATGACTACAATTTCTTGCTATCCTAGACCAAATCTAGTTATTTTTTCATCCGAACAGCCACGATAGAACTGCCGTTTAGGTTGTATCTACTATAGAAAAATTTGAACACCATTGTCCATCAGCGAAACTGATGCCTTGCTGGAAGGACCATCGATTTTTTAAGGAGAAATAATCCTTCTTTGGAGAAATGATCCTAATTTTTTCCTTAAAGAAAGTCCTCCTATATTCTTTAGCCATGTAGTTAACAAACATTTTACCTCTATAGAGAATGTGTATAATTTCTCCTCCGAGATTGTTTCTTTAGTGCTTGCCTACGGAATCGACAACGCAACAATCTTTTCGGTAATGCTCTGTTTTATTATGTTTGCGCATCAGTTTACTCAACTTAGCAGTACTGAACGTGGAGTGTATTTGGATTAATGAATATAAAAGCATCATGATCCGTTTAAGTTAAATGCAAAGTAATATGTGTTCCATTGAAATCTGCGCATAACTTTCTTTGAATTAGCTATTTTGGATGAAGATTAATTAATCTGCAGTTTAGACGATCAACTAGATCAACATTGAATCCAGCTCTTTATAAAAAATGTAGGAAATCTTTTAAATTAATCAATTAAGTGAGAGTAATCCTATAAAACAAGTATCCATACAAATAGCTGTCAGTTGGCCATCGACATATAGCGAGTAGGTAACTCTCGAATAATAATCAAGACATGTGTCCAATTAACACTCGAGAGTAATAAGTCAACGCTCCGTAAACTACTCTCAGGACTGTGTCGACTTTCAAAATTACGTTCGAGAGCAGTTTGAAGAGCCACTCTCAGTATTTTTACTCTCACATGGCATACTGTTATTTAATAAATTTCGTTTTCGATCAACTTGAGAAAGAAGATGACTTTTTTGTTTTGTTTTGAACAAGAATCTGTTTTATCTTAAAACTCAACACGCCTCACAAAAATATATTTTATACTTTAGGCCATTAATGTTTGCTGTTTTTTTCTTTTCTTTTGTTACCTGCAGCTTCAAACAAAGCAGTGAGATTTCCTCTCGGATCCGTTCCTGTATCCAATAGGAAACTTCCGCTGACTTCATTGGGATCTTGCAGTTCATCGTCCTCGTCTTCCTCTTCATCATCCCCGTCGTCTTCATCGTCATTTCCTTCACCATCATTGCCACAACTTTCTGGGTCTGATTCTGGAATATCATCCTACAAGAGATTTACAGAAATAACATTTTAGTAGCCAAATTTAAATGCACACGCACAAATATAAAACAAGAAAGCAAAAGTTGAATTACAATTCAATTTATTAGTAAGACTTCAAAAAAATAAAAAAAATAATTATTTCTGCAGTGGTAGGTCGGTTCCGCATAAAAAGTTATTTTGTACATAGTTTTTTGTTTTTTTGTTTTGTTTTTAATCGCAGAGCGCCTGGTCACATATTTGAAACACACTTAAGCTACTACAATCAGTGAATGTCTAAGGCCAGAGCATGCTGCAATTGATACATATCTGCCATTAGCTACACATATCAATTGCGTTTTTGTTTTTTTGTTTTTTTTTGGGAGATTTGTTGTTAAATTACTTCAATAAATTTAATAAAAAAAAGTAATGTAGGTATGCAATAGGACTGCGTAGTTACAGTATGAAGTTCTCTTTTAATGGAAAATTATACAAATTACTGGCACACACAAAACATGATTTTATTTGTTATAACGCATCCTCTCTTGAAACTTGAATTTGTTGTTAATCAAAAATGTGTGTTTACTTTTTGGTTTTTATTCTTTGAAATTTTGTTATCTTTTTGTTTAAGCTTAGGTATGTAGGTAGCTAATATGCATCGAAACGCGAACTTACCAAGAGATCTGGCCTTAGACACAAGCATGCCAGAAGAATCTATAAATGAAAAAAAAAAAAAAAATTCCAGAAAAAATAAAAAAATAATTAGTAACTAATGATGATCGAGACGTTTATTTTTTTTTATAATTGATTTGTTTTCTTATGGTTGTAGGAGGAAGATGCCTTGATGAGGAAGGCGAATAGATCTTAATTGACTGGTGTTATGCATAGCATATGATGCAGGGGTGCTTGATTGTTCCTTCCTTCGTTTAGCAGAGTATACTATCTCTGACGTATTTACTCTTTCAATCAAGATAAGTTTTTTTGATTTGTAAGTTCATTGTCTTACCAGTGAAAAGTGTAAGATAAGGAATAAAAAAAAAGAAATCAACACACAAGCGAACTCACGAACTCACACCTTTCTACACAGAGAGCAAATACTTTTGTTTTTTTTTTTTTACGGCGTCCGGACGACAAACTAAGCGAAGTTATGTGTAACGTCAATAACAAGGTGAAATTCATCAGTGGTAGTGCCAGGTAATAAGTGGATATTTAAACATATTTTCTGACGTGTGTTTCAAAGGTTTCGATTCGAGAATGTGCTGAAGCGACATACTATTTGGGCGAAGATGGAAAAAAAAAAGAAAGAAAATCAAATATATATTGGTACATACATACACACATATGTATGTAGGTTGTTATCACTTATTTTTAAGCAGATACATGTTATTTTAGGACTCCTTATGGAACTTTGTTAGATTAGGTATTTTCTCCCTTTTGTCGTCTACCTACATACTATCGATTTATGCTCAAACACACTACGTGCATGATCTCTGTGATTTTTAATCGCTAATACCTTGTATTAAATGTGTACTTTTTAATCAACCTAAAATAAAAGTAAACATACATTCGTAATTTGTATCTGTATTCATCATCCGAGAAACAGCGCAACGAATAGGTTATCGTTTCACATTGTCATTGAAAAGCATAACATGTGCTGTCCAATAGAAACAAGTAAAAAACAAAATACATTTAAAGCTCAAATTCAATTGTGTAATTAATAAACCCATAGTTAATAAAAAGTGAAACAGTCAAACAGCTAGTAGAAAATTGATCGCGCAATTAGTGTAGCCAGCAATTGATACAGCATTTCGCAACGGTCGTGTCTGGTCACAGAGCTATGGGTAGCTTCTGTGGCATTTGTTGTTTGAATACACAACGTTTCCATACTGCTTTTTTCTATAAATACGTAATTATAATGTTAATAAATTTTCCGCAGTTTTTAAATTAAACGCCGAAAAAAGAAAAGAAAAAATGTGTAAATTCCTGACTATGAGTAATTTTTTGTTTCAATCCAGTTGTCCCTTTCTACCCAAATCGTTCTGTCTCTTTCCCATTTTTTCTAATATGACGGTTGTTCACCAACATACCACTACAGACAGAAACCTTTTTATACATCCGTATACCGATTCATCGTGCATGTACACTGTGTGTGAAATGAATCTTATACTGTACTTACAAGCGGCGTACACAGTCATGCACTGTGTTCGGATTTGGGTTCACCCTTCTCAACCGTACCGGTTGGTGTATGAGTAAAAATTTCGGAAAGTAGGTCCGCGTATTTCTTCAGCATGGCTGGCTTTTGGCATTGGCGGGGAAAGGAGGGAGACAAAAGAACTCAATGGGGAATTCATTTGATGATGGGGAGAATAGGTGAACAAAAAAAAAATAAAAAAACTTCACACTACGATGACGGTGATGATGGCCAATAGAGAAAGAAAATTAGGTTCGGATTTTTATGTATGATGCACCTACAGAAGCTTTGTTTTGAACAATATACTAACTACTTCAATCTTTTTCTTTATACACACCCTAGTATATATTGCAATATATTTTTCAATAAACTATTGTTCATGTTCCGTACGCCTTTAGTTTAATTAAAGCATTTTATGGTCAAAATGATAAAAATGAATGGGGGGAAGCACCATCGTCTATGATATGTACAATTTTCAAACAGAACATTCAGTGGTCCAATAAATATGTGCTACATGCATAGACAGTATGTATTTAGGTAGATACACGCATATGTATGAATGTATGTACATGCATTTGAAGGCCAATGAAAAAATAGCAGTGATTTTTATTATTGCCAGACGTCTAGTAGACGTCACAAGACTGCTAAAAATAGTTTCAAAATTTGTATAAGAAAGCACCTGGGTTGTATTTATGAGTTCTGAACTCCTATTGACTTAGGGAGTGAAGAAACCTAACGCAAGATAAGAAAGTCTTTGGCAATTAACGAGATGGTGCTCAATATTCAATCGGTCAGGGGTTCAATACGGTTGGTAGCTATTGGCCTCATAATGTAAGCACTTCCGCTATATGATTGCCCTCGAACAATTGTAAAACACTAGGCTTCAGCACTGCTACAGGGTATTCGAACTGGACGATGACAAGAGTAACTACAGTCAAATTTCTCATTTGCGGACATCCTGTTTAGACAACTCTCATTAACAGACAAAATAAATTTCTACTTAAATTAAATTATCGACAAAGCGGACGAAAAACGTCGGTCCCGCAGCTGTCCACTTATGAGCAATTTCACTGCGATGTCAATCGGAGCTAGAGCCGTAACTTAATCTATTAGCAGCAAAGGAATTTGCTGTTAATGAGTACATATTCCACTGCACCGAATGGGAAAATTTGTACAAACATAATGTACTGCATATTTGTATTGTGTAAGGTGATTCAATCCCGGAAGGCCCATATAGTAGCAATGTTGTCTGTAGATCAAGTGGCTGTCAGTAAGCATCTGTTTTCAAAAAGTTAATTGTTAGTTTGATGCACCACATTGCAAATATTGGATCGTGTTAAATAAAGAATTCTGGAGGATCTGTGTATCAAAATTTACGGATAAGACTTGTTATTCCATCAGTGCCCGACATCCTTCACATATTTCGTTCATTGGGTGAAAAGTTTCAAGGTTGCCTTATTTCCCACTCAAGTGGCGTCAACTGGAAGCCTAAATCATGCAATTTAACACAATTTTCCTCGACCCCTGTCGGAGGACCAAAGGGAATATAGCTAGAATACATAACAACAATAATAATACAAAACAGTTTTAAATTGGATCTTCTTTTGCTTTACAAGATCGTACGTTTTAAGAACCGTGGACATATCCTTTTAATTCTCCTAAATGTGAATTTACCTTCATAGGCATTAAATATTATCACCATTTTAGTATAAAGATCGTTATGCAAGGCTCGACAAAAAAAAACATCTTAAAATGCAGTGAATAAGTCGAATAAAGAATATTACGAGTAGGTTACTTTATCAGCGAATAAAACTTCAACACAAATCCCTACAACTTTAAAGTTATCAGAGATATTGCCTCTTATGTCTGCGCTCTGAAACGGAAATGGAAGAATCATGCTATTGATCGTTAGGCAAACAAAACTGACACAAGTAGCTATTCGATCCTTGTACTTATCTTCCACTTTCATGTTTCATGTTTGTCTATATCTTATCTACCTTATTGGAGATAATTTCAGAAGAATTCCACCGATTAAAGGTGGTAATTCCAGACGTTCGTTCCATGTTATGCAAACAAATCGATTGACTTGAATAATTGAATATGTTTTGTTTCGAAACACAAATACTTTTTCAGGCAGGACTGAATATTAACGATTTCGACTAGTTCTACATGAGTTAATTCCTAACACAGCATAGATTTCAATTTTTCCAATAGCGTCATAACAGTGAGGCCTGTTCCGCCTGAAGGTGTCACTAAACTATGAACTATAAACACGAACCTGTCCAATCAAATGTATGTATGTAATAGGACCTCAAGAACAGGAAAACGTCTAACAGCAGTCCCAAGAAAACAGAACTTGAAGTGGAGCCTTTTTTTTTGACAGGAAATGTATTATTCCTTGCGAATCTACAAAAAAAAGACTCACCGTGTCAAATCACAGCTCCTGGGAAGCCAAACAACATCGGGTCAGTTCGGAAACGCCTTACTGCACGTTCTTGAATTACTTCCTAAAACGCAAAACTTGGTATCACAAAGATGTCAAATTTGTTGCGCAAATTAATTCAGTAAGTAAGCGAGGATCTGTGATGGGACATCATATGGGAAACAAATCAGCTGTGTATCGGCATCAGAAAAAAGCAGTAATCGCGAATCAATGTGCAATCAGTTAAACGTCTCCGACGTTGCGCTTATGAGCACGACGCACGCCACGGTTGCACTATTGCGCAAGCTTGTTTTCGAGCACGAGCATTACTTGTATCATCAATTACCATAGCAGTGTCTTGTATCTTCTTTAGAACCTTTGTCGAGCACACGCGGTTCGTATCGAAGGAGATATCACATTGTTTTTGTAACACAGCACTGGAATCCATACCGACCTGCCTTGCGTCGCCAGGGGTTTTTAAGTAAAAACAAAGATGTTTGGATCATTAGTCACAGTTTGTTCGCAACTTGTTTCACGACCAGACCCCGGACTGGACCAAAAAACTTCCAACAAGAGAAACAACTACATACATACATATACAATAAAATTTCTGAAAACGAAATGCCGAGACATAAAAAAGTACTTTAGCTCCAGTCGTCTACGATAAATCCGACAAAAGGTAGTCGATTTCGAGGTGACATTGGTAGATTTGTAAAAATCTGAAAATGTAGTAAAAATAACATTCAACATCTGTCCCAACCCAACTCAGCGCCTTACAAATGTTCAAACAAAAGAAAAACAAATTCCCCTTTGTAGGTATACTGAATTAGACAGCATTATCTTTAATTCCTGCGAAGACTATATTCTGGGGGTCATCCAAGAAAATGAACACCAGTGGATGGTGATTTTTTTAGAAACTAATCGCTAAATTTTATCGATTACTCCAGCAGCATTACTCCAAATACCTAGATTTTAATACCTAAAACAACAAACTTTCCAAATAAGTTCATATATTAAGGAAAGAAGTAAAAATGTACGCATTTGCTATGCGCATACATACAATATAATGTACCTAACCATGTGTGTGTATAGTATAATAACTTAACTACTTGTTTCTAATGCGAATGATGGAAAACATCTGTTTTTGCACCTTGCATTTGCGACATAAAATGAGAGATGACGCGTGGCTTTACATTTAAATTAATAATAAATCTATGTACACACAAGTTATAATCCTTAAACTAAAATTAGAAGTATTCCAATCACATGAAATCAGTCTTCCTAAACTATTTTTCTGTACAACAATGTTGAAATGCATTGATAAACTCATGAAAAATCTCAGAATTGCAGTTTGCGTGGAATTACGTTTTTCTTGTTCTGTTGTTTTGTGATACATACATACATATGGGCTACTGGAAACCCTGTCGTACTCCAAACCGCTCCTCAAATCAACTTGACGGCAGCCACCCATCCCATGATGGATTCACACTTCGATTGCACAAACCATTAGACTACGTACAGTTTCTATTAATTTCAGGGCGATGACCTACATATTCATATCACTGACCAACAACGTGAAAAGGGGTCCAAGTCTACATACAATCTTACAAGTAAATAACACGATCAGTACATTAACTTGAGGTTCTTCCGTTTCCTATGCAAACTATCCTTTAAATTCCAGTTTATAGGTACACGAAAGTGCATGCGCCTACTACCCTTAAGTACTTTTAGAAAGGTTTCCAAATAGATACTATACTATAATGTATGCATGTACATACATATGTACATATTAAACTTCAAAAATATTAGCCTAGTTTAAAACATTTCAATTTGTTGTTCCATCTTCGCTCAAATGGCAGTCTATAGTTGTTGGTTGTACAATTTTGAAATAAATGTATAGTTAGTCCCTACCACTGCGCGAAACAAAATGTCCAAAAAATTAATAAAATACTACAACCTGTGGACCTTATTATCGCACATTCTATTGAAAAAAAAAATAAAATATATGCATACATGTGTGTATCCATATGTATATTTTGCTTACCTCTGAGACTGATTCCTCATCAGATTCAGATAAATCTGTGACCCTTGGCGGTGGAAATACTTCAGTGTCGGTATCCGAATTATCACTGGTGATGATGTTTTGCAGGGCTGTAGATATTGCGTTCACAATTCCAACGGATGACGACGACAGTGAGGAGTTCGATGATATAGAAGACGACGCTGAACAAGACGAATTCGGCTGATTCAGACCTGGTACCGGTGTCGTTTGGGTTACTACGGTAGTTGTGGAGGATGCTGCTTGTATATTGCATTCCCCAGCTACTGGGTGGCTGCTAGTGCTAGGGGCTGATACTGCTGCATTCTCTGCATCACCGCACGGGTCACCACCAACACCAATACTAACACAACCACCACAAATGTCTGTCGAAGTTTGTTGGTGTTGCTGCCTGGGTAATGGTGGTGGTGGCGGTAGTTGTTGCTGTTGCTGTTGGTGCAGTTGTTCTTGCTGCTGCTGCTGCTGCTGCTGCTGCTGGTGATGATGATGATGGTGTTGCTGTTGCTGTCGATTATTAGCAGCAGCTGATGATGATGAGGATTTCTTACTACTCGCTAAATTATTATTAGTTTTCGATGATAGAACAGTAGGAGCCCCCGCCGATGCAGCGGCTGATGTCGATGGCGATGTCGTAGAAGATGATGTTGAGGAAGTGGCGGCGCAGGAATCATTTCCAGCAGCAACGGCAGCCATTATGGTTAGAGAAGACGATGTAATCGCCGTCGTCGCCAATTTGGACACATATTTGCCATTTGCATTCGCACCACCACTATTATTTATATTACTACTACATATACCAGTACTACTACTACCACCGACACCACCAACACCACCAGCACCGCCGACACCACTACTACTGCTGCTCGCTATGTTACCTCCCGTCGTCGTACTGCAGGTTGTAGTTGTTGTTGCGGTTATAGTGGTGCTATTAACACAACTATCACTATTTTTCTGATTTTTTAAATTATTTTTGTTGAAATTTTTATTGTTTTGGTTATTGTTGTTACTATTACTGTTTAATGCTGCGGAGGTGCCACTACCACCTCCGACTGAGTTCTTGCACGACTTTTTTGTCATTCCTAATGTGTTGATCTTCTTTTTTGATAACAACGAAGATGACGATGACGACGACGACGTCGACGGTTGCGATAAATTTTTTGACTTTGTCGTCGCCGTTGTGCTGCTGCTGCTGCTTGTTGTTGTTGTTGTTCCTGCTGCTGCTGCTGCTGGTGCTGGCGTAGTCGTTGTCGCAGTTGTTGTTGCTGCTCCTCCTGCTGTTGATGTTGGTGAATCGTCGGTGATAGGGGTGGTTGTATTGGTTGTATTACCACACACATTTAAATCGGTTTTTTTATCAGATTCATTATTCATTTTTTTTTCTCTCCTTCTTTCTCTGCTTTTCTCTTTTTTTCTTCTATACTTCTTTTTTCACTTTTCTCACACTTTATATATTTTTACTTCTTGATTTTTATAAGGAATTGATTAATAATTCTTTCAGTCCAATTAATTCACAAATTAAAAACAGAAAAAAAGAAATATGTATTGTAAACCTGTAAAAAAAAAAGTCGCGATTTTTCTTATTTGCTGCGAAATGAAGGGAAATAATTTGTTATCCAATATTTTTCCCCTTCATTTCATCACCAATAACGCAGAACGCATAAGCAAAGGAAGAATGTTAAAAATTAATTCCGACAAAATTTTTCGTTTTCTTTTCTCGTTTCTCCGAACATGAGAATTTTTTTTTTTCTAATGAACTCTGGCTCGAGCACTTACACATTAACACAATAGACAGCTTAAGAGGAGAAAAAAAGTAAAGGGCAAAATTTTCAATTGGATTTTTGGGCTATTTGCGATTGGCGTAGCGTTATGGAAATATTATTATTGAATTCACAAACTTTTAGAATTGTACTTTCGTATATTTTTTATTATTACCGATTAAATTAAACCGCAATATTTATAACTTTATTACAGCGATTTCGTGTCCGTCATTTACTCGAGTCAGGATCGCCATCATGTCTTCCGGATGCATATTGCCTTGCAGCATCGCTCCGCGGATAATAGTATTATAACTGCTGGAAAATTCTAGCAAAAATTGTTAGTCACCTGGAATCGAATAGGAGTACTATCCGACTGGGTGGTAGTTATTTCAAGTTTTTTTCAAAATATACAAATTCTGTATAAAAATAAAATTGTTTCCCCACACTGTTTGATAAGATTTATTTATGTAATAAGCTCCGACTACCGCAATGATTGTTTGGAGCAGCAGTTGTGTTTAATGGAAGTAAAACAAAACGCAAAATGCGTTGTCTAAAACAATAGAACCTTATATTAAAAACCATTTGTTTAATTGAAACAAATCATTTAATGAACCAATTAGTAAAAATGTTAATGGCCGCTCAGGTTTTCTTATTTGTTGTGCAATGAACTGTCAATTTATTGACATCTACACCCGTAATTGACCTAGGCTTGGCTTTAAATCGTATTGAAAACAGCCAGTAGCTCCAAAGCATTACGAGCCAAATATTTTATGAGTGCATGCTTAATTATAGGGACCAATCCAATTGTTTCAGCTGCATTGTATATCAAACACTTTTCAGTATATTGACTGGTTCGCACAAATAAAAGATATACAGTCCAATATAATATAATCTACCCATTTACCTAACGATCTAAAGAAAGACTCTTAAATTATATTTCCCTCCTGAGGTGTAGATTAAAGAAAGAAATATTAAGTTGAACAAACTCCTAAATCGGCTATCACATGCAGCCTCGTGAGGCGTGACTCTTTTCAGTTTTCTTTTTCAACTTTCATCTTTGACAATTCAAAAACTATCCAGTATTGCTTAATGGGAATCAGACCTTTTCTCTCGGTCTATAAAGTCTTCGTGGGTGGTTTTATACAAGTTTGCATGCATCTCATATAAACATATAAGTTCTGATGACCATTCTCGGATTCAAACACAATCCTTTGACATTTTCCACTACCGCGTACCGAGGTTCACTGAATAAGCGATGAAATCATATGAAAAGAAGATGAAAATTACCGACTAAGGGAAAAGAGTCGCCAACAATTTTGCTCTCGTCTCACCAGAAACTCTGTTTTCCTTCTCTCTCAAGCAGTTTTAGTGTCCTTAAAACATAGACGGCACATGTTCGACTGCTTAACACCATTGTACTTGAGGTGGTATTGGATAGTAGAATGACCAGCTGGAAAGTCTGTCAGGATTTAAGCCTTATATTTGGTCATTGAAAGAATATCTTTTGGCGACTGGGCACCGGATCTGGCAAGTTAATGAACAACTTCATTGCCAGAGATGCCTATGTGTCCTTGACGCCATATTAATGTGATTCGTTAAATACAGGATGTAGGATATAAGACAGTTTGAGCATAGTTGGATAGCAGATTCAAAGTGAGAAAACAAGATAATTTTTAGATCTGCTTGACTTGCATTTCGTTTATTTACGATCTTCAGAGGTTGACATTTGTATTTGGGATTTAAAATTCCGACTTCTACTAATATCATTCAGATTAAAGAATAAATTTAGGGATTTAATGATTAAGATGATAACTGCGATTTGGAATGGTGACTTTGAATTGTCAATTAAGATTAATTCTTTTCGAAGAATTGAAATAAATCAACATTTTGACATTAATACCTACGGACAGATAGTTTCTTCGCAACGAAATGCAAACATTTGAAAGATATGAGAAATAAAACTATTTTTCTAGAATTATAGGAAAAATATAGCTTTTTGTTTATTAAAAGTCGATTATTACGACGTTAATGATTCGCGAACAACGCGCCCTTATAAATACAATGGAGAAGCTGTACTACTGGACCGTTTGTACATAACCTTTGCTCTTCTGTCAATTTGACTGTAAGGTGACAACTGTTGAAGTACTAATAAATTATGTTTTTTGAGAATTGGATCAAATCTCTACAAATACTTTTAAATTAATTCCTCCAAATTAAAAAACCGCTCAAATTGAGTACTGCAATCTAGTTATAAGTATTAAATAAAACTGCATATTACATTTTCATGTCAGTTAAGTAAGGTTTCGAAAGTACAGAACGAAAGCTCGAACCGATCTTGCGGTGTTACGAACTGGAAGATCTCATGTAAAATACGTCAGCCACAGATCAAAAGATTGTTGCTCATTCGGCAAAGTGTTGTTTTATATTAAAACTGATTAAATATGCTACTTCCAAAGATAGTTTCGTTAGCCATAGTTTTGGTTTTAATCGTACAAACTAATGGCGATAAAAAGAGCAGCAAAAAGTACTCTAAGGAAGCAAATGCTCCCTATCTTACGACGGAAAGCTATGACCCCGATTTTAGGAATCTCCAGCGGCCATTTCGAATGTCTAAATTGAATTTAGTTTGGGCCAAAGCACAACATGTAAGTTAAACAAAAATTGCAGTCTACTTTGTGTACGATGATAACTAAATTCTCATTACAGAGACTGACAGAACCCAAACTAAAGTCACTGTACATGGAACTGAAAATCCATGACAAAGAGGAGATTGCGTGGAAGCAGCTCAACTCACAGCACAAAGACAAAGAGGGTCTCAAGGAAGCCGAACTTAGACAAAAACTAATTGGAATCATGAGTAGCTATGATTTATTAGATCATTTCGAGGAAACGCAGGATCCCGTTAAGACAAAACCGTACAAGGTACAACTATCGATACTATATTCATTCTAAAAGAAGTTAGGTGGTTCAGCTAACAGCACAATCCTGTTATGTATACATACATGCCCCTAGTGCTGATGAATAGGTGACGAAAGTTCCTGAAAATACCCAATCTTATTCGAAAGAGATGGATGTACTCCTGTCTTGTGAACCAATTGTATTGGATATCTATTTGCTGGATTTGCAAAGTACATTCAACTCAGATTCAAGAGTTCGAAACCAAATACGTCGTGTGAGTTGGTAAAAGTTAGGTGTTTCAAATATCAAGGGGAGACTTGCTGTTTCCTTAGGTGCTAGGTCTACAGTTTCATTTCCTTTGAATCCAGTGTGTCCAGGTACCCAAACAAGTGATATGTCTTCAATAAGAGCACTGCTAATGGTCTCTAAGGGCGTACATTTGATAGACGCACTTCTCAGCCCATACAGGATGCCAAGGTTGCTGGTGCTAGTAAGGGTTTTTTTCAAAAAGGTATGAGCTGTCTTGATTGCTCTTTCAAGGAAACTACATAGCAGAGTAGTTAAACTCTATGACTGCTTAAGATCGAATTCTTGTTGGATTGCTAAACTCATCATCTGTTTGTGCAGTCGTTTGAGATTATCCTGATATCCCTTAACTGATTTCTCATTCTTATTGGAATGGGGTAGGAGTTGGAACTTTCGGTTCCAGTCATAAACTGAGGTTTTCGCTATCGAACTCTATGGCAGAGGGTGTATTAAAAGATATCTCCAAGAAACAGATATAAATATTATGTCGGACAGTCAAAGCAGCTCTTACAGCTCTCATCTCCTTTGACTTAGAGCCTAAGCTGGTCTGGAACTGTCTTCAAACCGTCATACAGCTAGCTGGTCCTTGGACATATAGGTATGGTATCCCGAAAAGATGTCTTACTGAAATTCACTAACTGGCTTAAGACATGACAAGAAATTTATCAATTTCTCAAAAAAAAGGAAAGAAGGAGATTCGAGCAATAAATAAATTTAACGTTAAGACCCTCATGGACTTCCTATCTGCTCTTTCAACAATCATTTCAAAAAAATTGGTGCTAGCCAATCGAGGACACTGAAACCGGCGAACATATTTTATGCTAATGTTTCGCCATTGCTCGGACTAGGCTCAAACTCCAAACCAAAAATGCTTTACCTCGCCTTCTGATATCACCTCCTCCTCAGCTTAAACAATCCTAAGATTCATTAATGAACTTAATTTCAGCTAGCAGGCAAATTGACTCAACTCTTGTAAGGGGACAAAAGATCTCTACGAGGTCGCGGTACTTCTTGAGGCTAAGCACTTCACCCCAATTGTTCTAACAAAAAAAAAATCTGTTTGTGGTTGGGGACTTTCTATCCAAACACTTCGAATGATAGTAGTTGGGAAGGATAAGTGAGATATTTAGATTTGTAAGCTGAGGGGAGACGCTTTGTTACGCTAATGCTTTTGTTATTCCCAAGTGTAGCGTGTGACTTGTATGTGCCATTGCTTTACATTTGATAAATTATTGGTTTGCAGTCTTTCTGGGTTGGGTTTCTGTCCGGTGGAAACCAGTTATTACCTGTCTGCTTTCAGTTGCAGCCTCCAAATCGATTGAAGTTCATTTTACTTCTGCGCGTCACTTAGGGCCCGATCTTCATCTATTGAGTCGTTCTTCCGTGTTAATAGAATAACTCTGCAGCGAAGCTCTGTGCGACTTATTTTAAATTATGGAATCGAATACCATACAAAGCATCAATAAGCCTTAATCAGCCAACTATTCGACCAAATTCTAGGACTCTAACGTTATAATAAGAACGTACTCATAAGTTTCATCTGTCTTAATGCTTGTCGAAAAGTTTTATAGAATTTTTAGTGATTTTGTCTCTACCCTCTGTTCCAAGACTAGGTGAACAGAGTTATCATATCATTCGTTGCCGTCTTTAATTATAAAATAGATAATAATTACATGTGTACATATATAATTGTTTAAAAATGCAGAAATTCCATGAGTCGGACTCTCACATAAACAAAAGTATGTTTAAGGATAAGAAATTAAACAAATTATGGGAAAAGGCTGAACTGTCTGGGTTCACACCAGAAGAATTGAAGTCCCTTAAGGAGGAGTTTTTGCACCACCAGGACAAGGTGGATGTGTACTATAGCTTGCTAGAAAATGTGGGATCCGTCCCAAAAAGTGAATACCATGAAAGTAAGTGGACTACCATAGATAAGTTTTTATTTAAAACTCAGATTTGTTATATCAATTTCTACCTATCAGATGCTATCAACGAGGATGAACTGGAGAATTTTAATATTATTGCAAAGGAAAACGATAATGATAATGAAATCAAAACACCGTCCATGGAAGAAAACAACTACCACAATAATATTAACGAATTGCGAGATCGTCATCGCGGAATAAAGGATCACTATGATCGTTTAGAACGACTAGTATCGAGCGGACCACACAGTCAAGATTTCATTGAGCCCAAAGTGCAGGGATTGTGGCGAGTTGCAATTGCTAGCAATTTTACAGAAAAAGATCTTTCATCAATTAAGAGTGAACTACACCACTTCGAAAGTAGATTGCTCAAGCTAAGGCATTTACATGCTGAACATGCATTGCAAAAGGACAAATACAAGGTAAGGGGCTGAACGGTAATTGTATCTCTTTATTTTCTTATTTCCAACTTTAGAAAGGGAAACAGCATCAAGACAAAACAGGTCGCTTTGAAGACATGGAAGAACACATTAAGAAGCAAACCAGAAAAGTTGAAAAGCTTCAAGAGAACATCGAAGAACAGATCTTCAAGCATTCAGAACTTTAATATACCGTGCTGATACGGCGATGAATATCATGGATTTGCAAATATTATTTCCTTTACATTGTTTTTAAAAGAAATTTTTTAATAAAAATTTTCTACAATTTAATAATTTTTTTATATTTTTGTTTTATGAGAATAAAATTCCTCGCTAAAATCCTGTTGGGTGCTTCAAAATGAACTAAACAACAGAGTATTGGCAAAAGGTGCTAAATATTGCTGAAAGGAATTTGGCAGGACCTGACTTGGCAGGCTGCATATAACACCTTATCTGCAATATACGGACGATAGTATGACTAACGATTGGAATCTATTGAGATTCAAGGAGATTGCCTTACACCTTTATAAGAATCCCATCTCCCTAGTCTCCCTTTGTGAAAATCAAGTGAAAGTGCCCTTAGAGTTTTAGAATGGGTTAGGTAAGGTGACTATCCTAGCAAGAGTCAGGATGCACTTAGACTAAAAGAAGGTCCATTGAGTTACCACATGTTTAGTAGTCCGGAAGAGTCGCTGGGTACCCGGGAAACCAATATCTCGAAGGTTGTGAGATCTGTTGGGTAACTCATTCACCCGCAATGTCAGGTGGACCGGAAGGTATAAAGTACTGCGGGTGACAAGCCTAGAGTATATAGGAGTGATAGAGGTAATTGACTCAGTCGGCATTTGGTATTGGTAAGCAATTGTGAAGGTTATCTCTGCCGCTTTTGCAGAAACCATTTGACATTGACAGAACTCCCATTTTGGCCGCATGTCCTCTTATCAGACAGTGTCCTGTAATTATTCCTACTGTGAGGTTTAAATTCCTTCTGTTTAGAGATAGGAGACTTTTGATATCCTTTACGTCGGGTAGGGCACGTATGTTGCTAGGTTATTTCATCTGTTATTTAGGACGGCACGTGCTGTAGGTATTGTGATATCGACCTTATCAAACAAATACGGGAGTAGGAATGATCACCGATGCCTCGGGCCAAAGAATCTTTCAATTCAAACCAGATTGTATAATACACCCGGAAAAGGATGTATAAATCTTTGGTGACATGAATTGCACCACGTTCTCACTTCCTCTTTTCACCAGGAACTGCGTATTGCATAAGGAGTTTGTTCTTTCTTTCTCTCTTTCTTTCAGAGACTGAAAAAATGTCTTACTTTTCAGTCAAATCAGAATCTTCGACCATTGGTTTTAGTACCTAGTGCCTAGAACACGGAATGTGTTTTACTACTCACAAGCAAAATATTTATTGAATTAATAACTTTTTACTTCCTGTCGAATGAAAAATTGCTTGTCTCATACAGCGCACTCTGAACAACAAAAGAAACAGAACTTGTTTTGACACCAAAAAAGAAACATGAACACAAATGTCAGCATGACAGCGCATACGGCAGTCTTAAAACTAGATTTTTATTTACCATTTAGTCAAATTGTAAATAACTTAAAATGCATCTCTTTGTAGGAATTACTATACTTACCTTCTTAGTGAACTTTTCCCAAAGCATCATTAAATTTGTAAGTTTATTAAAGTAATGTGCAAAAAACCGATGGTACCTTCCCATTCAGTTTTCAGTGGGTTCCCGTTTCACGAAGCAGGTAGATGACTCCCGGACATTGAAACAAATCGAGTCGGCGAAACAGGACCTTAAGGATATAGACAAATCTGAGTTAGGGGAATATGCGAAAATGGTACGCAAATTGCGAGTGGAAAACGAAATCAGTAACTTGCGCAAGAAATTGTCCGACGAGAAGAACATGGCCAAGCTGAAGGGTGCTTCTGTAGATCTTGTCTGTGATTATGCTGTCAAAGGCGTGCTTCTACTGATGTTAGTCGTTGTCCTCGTGAAGTACCGATACACTCCGGTTGTTGTGTTTGACGATCGGTTTAACTTTGCGCCATTCAGCGGAATCGTCATGTATCCTACTGGCGTTCCCAACACAATTTCAGTGCCATTCTGTGTGCTGTCTTGTAACTTTACATTCAAATGGCTTGGGAGTATCCTTAAAGGAAAATAATTACGCTTGTTATGTACATACATATATTTATCTGTTTCTAATTGCAACAATAAAAAAGAACACATTCACTTTCTAGCCTCGTAGATTTGTTTATTTTGCAGGCAATCGAACTCTACTCTGGACTCTATCCAGGCGGCTACTTTTAACAGTGTGGGCTCTGATAGCTTTCTGCTCATCAGTTGTAAGCTAATAGGCAGGCCATTGTTTGACAGCCGAATGGGGATGGATATGGCTGGTATTCCAGCCATATTTGCCGGCTGAGTGCAAAAATCTTGAATAGCACATTGATCTCGATTGGATTGAGATGCAAAGTCCTTGAAGAGAGGAGCTTCGCTTAGAGTCGTCGGTGTTAGAAGCACATCTGTAGACTGGAACACATTGTCAAAGTCATGTGCAATAAGACGTCGGACCTTTAGAGCCTTTAAGAAATATTTCTCGTAGTTCCTCCGCAAAAGGAAGTAATTTCCTGTGAGAATTCTTGATTTGACAACCGAATTGAATCCTTCTGCCCGTGATCGAGCATACAGCTGTTCAGTACTGCTCTCGTCATCCGCCCGTAGACCGAATTCAATGCCATCGTATCGAGCCATGTTGCTGCTTACCTCACATTGGTTCAAAATCGAGTAGACGAATATTGAAGCCGATGTATTCGGTAAGGAGACTTCTCGAACCTGAGCCCCACCATCTTCTAACATATCAGCAACTTTCATCCAAGTGTTAAGAACTTCCTGTGATAGTCCAGGACAGTGGTATTCTTTAGGTATGCCTAAGCGGATATTTGAAACATCAATGTGATCGTCTGAATCTAATTTGAATTGTCTGTAGGGTTGCTTTATCGTCGTGGAATCGAATTCATCTGGCCCAGCAATAGCGTTAAGAATCAATGCGCAATCACTGACTGTGCGAGTAAAAATTCCCGGCACATCCATTGAATTCACCAATGGAATCAAACCATGACGCGACACCAATCCATAAGTGGGCTTCAGGCCAACAACACCGCAGTATGACGCGGGGTTTCTCGTGGATCCACCTGTATCGGAACCAATAGCACTAAAATGGGACAAAAAAGATAAGTGAACTCTAATCTTAAATCCTTTCTTACGCAAAGCAGATCCCAGAAGCAACAGCTGTTGCCGATCCTCCTGAACTCCCACCGGTGATACGCCAATTGTTCTCAGTCAAATTCTCACTCCAAATATTTTTAGTCGGCCCAAATATCGAATCAACCGTACCTGACCCCATTGCATACTGATCCAGGTTAGTTTTTCCAAGAAGTACAGCACCTGCTTTGAGAAGTCTTTCACAAACTGTAGCATTATATGTGGGCTTGAAATCCTCTAGCATCCTGAAAACAGATTGAGATAAGTCTGCGATAGGCTTACAGACACGATTCATTAAACTACTTTGCGGCACAAGTGGTGGTCACATCTTTGGTACAGAAATTGTCCTTCACAGCAATTGTTACGCCGTCAAGAATGCTAGTTGGCTTCTTTTCCGCATATCGGAAGGCGGATTCCTTTGCTTGGTGCAATGCTTTCTCTGGTGTAAGGCGAACAAATGCGTTTAAAGCTTTCAATTTGACGGCATCTTCCAAGGCGTAGTCGGTTACTAGTCGTGGGTTGAGCGATCCATTGGAATAGCTTGCGGCCAGCTAACAATGAAAACAGATTCGATTAAAGAAACTGACACTTATAGGTTTATACCTCCTTGATTCCGAGATGTATATGACGATTCATTGCTGTTTATAGATACTACGTTGGTTTTTGTAAAAGAAATTATTTTGTATTTCCTGTGGTATTTGAATTGTTACTTCATCACTGCAAGTGTTTTTCTTATTTTATCTCTGTTCGCTTCTGTCAGTGTGCAACTGACAGTTCTGTTTTGTCTTAGGCCGAACTTGCATTTACCGCACATTGATCTATACTTTTCTAAACAGTTGAAAAATTGATCGCACGAGTGACTCAGAGGAGATCGAGTTAAATGTGATTGTATTGTAATTATTAGTTGAACACTTAACACTGCAAACAGAATTGCTCTTTTAAGGTTAATTGTTTGTCAATCCCACCACCGTCGTTGAAATAGGCTAAAAATCGAATACCAAGGGATCAACTCGATCGAAGGAAAAGAGTAATCAATCAATATAAACCAGCTGATTTAATATCAGATATCTAGATGTCAGACTAATACAATCTTGTTAGGGAATGCAGCAAGGTTACGTGTGGCAATCTACCAATCAGAAGAAAGTTAACTAGTTAGGCATAGCTAGGAAAGTGAAATCGGGGAGCACCTATTGTCTGTCAAATACAGGCAGATAAAACAAAAATCAATAGTAATGACCAACAACGAAAACATGGCGTATCGATATACATATATGAAGGAGCCTTTGGCTTCTAAAGTTATAATACAATCATTGTGTTGTGTATGAAGGAGGTTTAAAAATATTTTAACTGAAAAATCTACCTACTGAAGACCAATGTATTGTTTGTGTGGTCATGAAGAATGTTTAATAATCGTTAAAGCAGAAACATAGTAATCAATCCACCTTGATGTCAACGCATAAGTGGTCTCTAGACTGCTATTGGCTTCGAAAGTTATAATAAACTCATTGTGTTGTGTATGAAGGAACTTTGAAAATAGTTTAATTGAAAAATCTACCTACTGAAACCAAAGTATTGTTTGCGTTGACATGAAGAATGTTAAATAATCGTTAAAGCAGAAATATACCACTCAACCCATCTTGATGTATTAAAATTCTCTGTTCTAACATGAACCAATTTGCAATACTATTTGCCTGTTTCGAGCTTAGGCAACCAAGTAGAGGCCAGTGATAAGGTAGGGTTGCACTGCATTTTGCTCACGCCTGCACTAACAACCCTATCTAGTTAGCTTGGTTTTTACCTGGCTGTCCTCAACGGGGACTCCAAGTCGGTTGAGGACCCCTTCCACTTGATCCACATACATCTACCCATCCTAGTGAATTGTTGATGTCGCTGTACAGTATGTATAATTCATCATCGATGCAAGTGGTCAACGAGGTATTGCAAAGATTTTGGGTGCCGAGCTTAAGAACGCTTTTCAGAAAAGTGTACCGAAGATACCAACGCTCCCGACTTACTTACGCAGTTCCAATCTATCCGCAGATGGCACCATTAGACTGGCAGTCTATGTGATGTCCTCTTTGTAGACCGGGGTGGATATAACTTTGCTCCGATCATAATAAAAGTTGGGAGGAAAACAGAAAAAAAAAACTATGTGGTTCCAATAGGTAAAAAAATTCGATAACATCGGCACGTGGTAATCGTGTTGGACGGGAATCTGCCAAATGGCAGGTGTACGAATCTAATGAAATTATAAAAAAAAACAACCACGTTTTGAACCAAGATCCAAAGCATGTAGTTTTTATTTAACATGGCCGTAATATGGCTAATGCTAAGTGGAGCGAACTCTCCACCTGGAGTGTTTCGAGGCTATTTTGGGCCCAACACTACAATAAATGGACCAGAGTACTCCTTTCACTCAATAGATCACATCTGACCTGACTGGCGAATGTCCAAGTCTCAGCAGAACTAGATAACTAGCGCTCGGGAAAGTATCTTTCAACGAACTATACGAATTAGCTAACACGTTACCTAAAACCACTTAAAATTCATAAGGAAACCGGACATGTTCAGGAGCCCCGCTCCTGGCACGTATTAATCAGTTGGACTAATTCTTATTCTCTTTTTTCAGGTATCCCATACCGGTGAACATAATAGATCCGTCGAGATCAAAGTAAGACTATACATCTTTGGCTGCAATTCGTTCATGAACCTAGCAACCTACCTGCTTCGGGTCAAGTATAATATAAGCTGATATCTCAACTTAAAGTATATTCTGAGTGAAGACACTTGTAAAGAATGAACAACTTATTGAAGTTAACTCAATACGAAACCAGGAAACAATCAATACAATATTTTACTACCGCACTGAAGCAAACTCCAACCATTTTCCTCTAGCATATAAACAATGGACCTGTGTATTGTATACACCGCTCTATAATGCAGGAAGAGATGAGATCGTACGATTCCCTAGTGCTTTCCCAGTACATGCGACCAGAGTAAAACATCGGTTTTACCCAGAAATACTTACCTGCCCCAACATTGTAAGTCGCTGTGAATGAATATATTATAGAAAACGATAAAGTACAATTCTTACCGTTACGCATTCCCACAAGAAGATGACATGTTTTTGCATCACTGATTAACATATTGTCAAAGATGAACAGCTTAACCTTCTCGGCATGCTTTTGTTAAAACTATTCTCGTATTAATTATTAAGATACAAATCTAAGAACAATAACTAAACGTTTTCCGGATCCACTGCTTGAAGATTAAAAATACATAGATACATACATACATATGAACTAATAAATATTGTTGGACAGAACATGGCGGAGAAAAAAAAATCTACTATAGCAGGGGAAATTCCGAACCACTGCAGCGACACGATCTCATTCACCGTATTTTCTGGTGAAAAGTGTATCATTCCGCATCCAATTAATAACGACTAACGCCACCATAAGAAACGATAGATACGTATCTGCTGTCGGATTGTCGATTGTCATACTTCAATAGCAGAAACCTTCACCTTGTGAGGTGACTTTGAGCCATGCGATTAATTCGATTCAACAAGTTAGTGTAAGCCAATACAACTGACTTGTCTTCTATAGGTTTTTTTTTCTTTTGCAATATCTTTTGTTTTACCTTTCCCATACACGCATATCTGCGACAGAAGTCTTTTGACTTGGGCAAGTGCATGGCCTGAGGTTCAATAAACCGAAGTAAACAATAACAAGCCATGTTGTAGGCGTTTGGCTATCGGTTTGGCATTTCACTTTCGTTTGCCGGAAGATGAATTCTTGTTTTCAGTCTAGTTTGGCATGGTAATCCATCTTAAGGGAGTATTTAAATAAAATACGAGTTTTTAAACTCAACACAAGTTATGATACGTAATACGTAATAGTGACAGCAATTTCAGTTTAAATCTCATGTCCTTGGAAGTATAATGCGTCTATTGTGCTCCAATAACCAGTGCGGCCACTAGAGTGGGTTAATAATTTCATTTTTTTTCGAATAAATAATTGCTTAAGGAAGAATTACTCGTACTTGACATATTCTGTGACATTAAAGTTGTATCTAGCGGTGTCATATCAAACGGATATTATACGATATGCAACTTCATTGTTTTGCAATTTACTTGGCATTTATTTTTTCTTTATTGACGCGCGGTTACGTGCGCAATATTAAGGTACACTATGAGTGTGTAAAAAAGTGAATAAATAAATAAAAATGAATAAAAAGAAACAGAGTATCTAATCTACTTTCAAATATTATTATAGATACTACTTGCATTCCTTGGAGAGCTGCTAGTTTTTATAGCGACTAGCCTTTCTTATGAAAAAAAACATTTAATTGCGCTTTATTCTGGTATCCTTATGAATGATAGAAAATATCTATATTATTAAAATCTAAATAGGTTCCCCAACAATTTTGTATTAAACCCGGGACCTTACTTTGCACAAACCTTCGTGTTGTTATATTTTTATCTTTAATTTTTCCTGAATAATGTTAAGATATGAACAAGTCTTGGATATTAGCGTGCGAACTCGGTGCACTAAGTTGCAGAACAATTAAGGACACCTTAACTATAGATAAGACATTTCGTCTCCTATTACGTTGAATGATCTTAAAGGAGGGGATTCAACGTCTGTACTGTTCAAGGGCAGTCTATATGAGGTTGCACGATTAAGTACGTGGGACTCTTTCAATCATACCCCATGCTTAGGGTATCTATATTGGATTTACATATGCACTTACACACTGATAGATATGTTTCTCTCATCTTTTATTTCGCGCATTTTGAAGTATAAAAGAGTCTCGAAACAAAATTTGTTTCCCATTTTTATTACAAAGGATTCAAACAAGCTAAAAATAAAAGTAAGGGACAGAGTTAAGTTATCCAGGATAAAGACTAGAAAGAAGATTGCGAGCTAACTTACTATAAGCCCAACTTCGTCCTAAACATAAATAATATCGGCAAAGGAAGCTTGTACCCACAACAATCGGCCAACGAGATAGCATTTGGTTTGCGTTGACGACAGCAAATGGAGTGCTGGTCAACCCTCGACGATTCGGTCTCCGTAGGCCAAACCACACTCATAAAAATAACTGGAAACAGGACATTAGGTCATTTAAGATGGCTGAGACATGTAGATGAATGATCACCGGAATTCTCAGTGGTGGATTCTTAGACTCTAATCTGGACCACAAAGTAATTGTTATAATTGTTCGTTGAGACTCAGGCTTTAAGGCGTTCTGAACTGAATTTGAATTAGCTGGATCCTAAAAGTCAAAAACCATCATAAAACTATTTTTCGTGGATTTCCGAGTTTCGATACTCAAACTGATAGCGAAACAGGGAAAAATTTTAAAGTTTTGTGACGGTTCATTGGCATTCAGTTTAGAACATGGGCATGGCCTGATTCAATATTATTATATTTCTACATATGTACATATGTATGTACAAATGTACAAGAAAGAGTACATATTTGGGCCAATCCCAGGATTTAACGTCTATGTATGTTGTATTCTTCACAACGAATGAAAGGGTTCTACTGCTTAATGGCGTTTCTGAAGGACAACTTTATGGATTAAGAAGTTTTTTTTGTCACACTGCGGCCTTAAACATCTATTAGATCATCAGCGTCCCTAATGAGGGATAGTGTGACCTTAGCAAACTAACAAACGAATTTCTTTAATTTGCTGAAGAACATATTTCTTTACGGAAAGGAAAACACGTCTCCTTAGCTTTAGAGAACATTCATCATCTTTCGAGCAGAACGTACATACTCCGTATCTCTGGACAAATTAAATTTATTACGGAAATACCTCAAGCCGCAGTGACCACTTTTCAAATATACATATGTAGCTTGAATTTCCAAATGTTAATCAGTGCTGTGTCGGCAGCCCAGTTACCACCAGTAAGGTTCAGGACCTATCTTTGCAAATTCTGAATCAGTTCTAGCTGGTTCATCCCGTTATACGTTGCCTTTAATTCCTTGATAACGCGGGATCCATCCGAGGATCACACTGTTGTCTCTGGCAGGATTCTAGTGCAGTGTAACACGATTGTACTAAAATGGAGTCCAACGCTTTGAGTGCTACCTGAAACCTCAGTCGGGTTGGAACGTGAAAAAAACAAATTTGGATCACTTCGTTAAACTCATATGAATTTGTTTCTGTTAATTAAAATTTAACCAACAGGTTTTATCTTTTTCTGAAATAGATACCTGTACCATGATTCCTTTCGTTTTCTATACCACAAGGGGAATTCAGAAGTGAAAAGATTTATAGAGAACTACCTACATTCTTTAAAATTTCAATTGAAACCCAAGTATTCATCTCTCTACTTGATTACAATGATTTGTATTGTCTGCTGCATCATAATACCTGGAATACTCTACTTGCAAAATCAATTGACGTACAAAAATGCATGTTAGGCTCTGCATGTGGCGTCGAGAAATTATCACAACAAGCAACGTTGAATAAAATTGACTTGCATAGAATCGCTGCCAGGTTACGTGAAAAATATGACAAAAAAAAAAACACATGTAATTGAATTTCTAGACAAGTGTGCAGACCGCTAATTGCTTACAAAACAATGTCCTCCCGGCGATGTTGCAAATTGCAAAATTCAACTAATTAACGATCAACGACAATCGACAATCGACAGCGGACAACAAACTTAAACAAAAAAGCTTATCTCTAAGCATCAAAGTTTCAAGTCTCCAAGAGTCTCTTTCTTCCGGTAGGCTGGTCATAGTAGTCAACCTGTTGCCACAAAAGCACTATAGAACCGAACCGAACCGAACCGTACCACAAGTATTCATTGCAGCACTTGAAGCACTCGGCGCGTACAGAGTCGAATGCGTCACCCAAACCTGAGTATCCACTGCCAGAGCGAGTATAGTAGCTGCTGACAAAAGTATATTCCACCATCACCATTGCCTCGGCATGGTACTCCAGCCCATTGATTCATGCTGCGCTGATCAGGGAAAAATTCTGAGTTCCGATTTGCGATTTCCGCGCATGGTGGTTCCCTCCACTAAAGTATATTTCTAGTATTGAGATTTTCGTACAATCAGCAAAGCTCGTGGAGGGACTTGCACTAACGTATTTTTTCGTCGTTGAGTGGTTAATTCAGTTTATCAGTATGGTATATAAGTTTGATTCGACTAAAATTCTTGCTAGTGAACGATCAAATATTAGCTCGTAAAGATTATAACGCTGGTGTGCAGTAGCGAGCCAATAAATTGAGCAAAAAAAAAATCATTTTATTTTCCTTTTTCGCGTGCAATAATATTTTAAACTCGTTTGAACATCTACTAACTGATGGTGCAGTGATTTTTCCAATAGTTTGCCGAAGAAGAAATCATTGGTTTTTCTTGGTTTTGATATTTCCGCGATAAGTGGTTTGAGAAAGTGGGAAATTTCTGTTGAAAATCTAACTAAGTCAATTACGAGGTGTGATTTTTATTTATCCAAAGGGAGCAGCAAATAGCGAAGTCATTCAATCTGTTCCAATTGACATGAAATTGATTTAAATTAATTGAAAGAAGATCTCTTGTATTTTTAGTGAATATACTTAAAAACAAACAAAACAAAAAAAGCAAAAAAAGAAAGCGTAAGTTGTTTTGATTATTTATGAACAATAACACAGTTTATTATTATTACAATTCTTTCTGTTTATTTCTGCTACATATATTAGTTTTATTTATATATTTAAAAAAAGGGAGTATTTATTTATTTAGCTGCGTAATTTGTAACAAATAACCTTCTTAACATGAAGCTACTGAAGAATCTTAGGACTTGTCTGGCTTTTCTTGTATTAAAAGCAATTTTACATCGAAAGTGACATTAAAATAAATTTTTAGTTTTATGATACATAGTGGACAATGTCATTTATATCGATTTAACTATTTAAAAACTTCAAATTTAATGTTTACGACTGTGGCTTAGTTTTGACTACAGCACGTAGTTCAAAGTTTTAATAATCTTGTTCAGACACAAGGACAAAGTATGGTTTTGATTGAATGGGTTTTTGTTGTTCGAAATTTGTTTGCAAGATTTAAGAACATATTTAAAAATTAAATCAATGTATTGAACAAAACTAAACTGGTTTATTTAAATAAAAACAATTTAGTTGTGATTTCTAAAGTGAAGTTCACTGAGTTAGTTGAAACAAAACGAGATCCAATTTGGTTTAGTTTCTCTAAGTTATCTCTATTTGTTTTATTTAACCGTTTTTTGTAGTTTCTTAATATTTTGAACTCATTTATTTATGCAAAGAGATGTGAACAATATGTCGTTAGTTCCGGGAAACAAGAAGCTGGTTACAAGGAAACTGTTTATGATTCCTAGACAACTTTTTGTAAACGAATTTCAGTATACTAATTAATTAATCAACAACTTTGTGAATTATTGTCGTTGTTCTGCGTTAACTTGAGGACTTGGAACTTCGGGCTTAAACCTTTAGAAAACATATTACAAATTTAAGAATAAATTCATAACATGATAATTTTTTAATGTTTGTTCTTAATTGTATCATGTCTCGTTCAAACTGTTATTTACTAGGTTCTAGGATCTTTGTTAATTTTTGCCATTACAGAGTAACATTTGTACCGTCTCTTTGGCGTTTACGAGTGGTATCCTTTGATCATCCTTCAAATGCTTGGTATGGAATATTAATAAAGAGACTGTCGTGGCTAAAATTTCTGTCGAAATTCGAATTAAACGACAGGCAGATATCCTTAATTTTCGTTTTCTCGTCTTCTTTTTACAGAATTTTCTAGACTATACATATCCAAATTCATTCGAAAAATCCAAATTCATTTAAGAGGAAAATAGTCTCACTTTCAAAATGTTCATTTATTTCCCGCTAATTATAGACTTACATAATATCCTTATGGAGGAAATTTCATGAATACGTACCCTATTACATGGAATCATCGAGTATGTAATACTAATTCTTTATTTTATTCTACCTAAAAGCAAATAGCTGATGCAATTATTTTAGAATCTATTGCCCTGACCGATAACCTAATTCAAATTAGGAAATAAATGCCTCTTCTATATTCTGCCCGCTCATCTGTCAAATAATTAAGACTTAATACAAAAGTGGTGAGTCAAACGTAGCCACTTTTCGCGATGATTATAGTCGTCGTAATCGACCGACTACACAAGCAATCGGTAAAATTGTGAAGAAATTTGAAGAATGTGGAAGCGTTACTGACGTCGTAAGGCATGTGCATTACCGTAATGCACGCTCAGTCGAAAATATTGCTGCTGCAAGTGCAAGTGTTGCTGATGATCCGAATTTATCGATTTCCCGGCGTTCGCAGCAGTTGAACGTGTTTTTTTGGCCGGCTATTGAAGATCATGACTTCAACGATATGTGGTTCCAACAAGACGGGGCAACAAGCCACACAACACGACCAATTATGGCTTTATGCCGTGACAAGTTTCCTGGTCGTGTAATTTCACGTTTTGGTGACGTCAGTTGGCCACCAAGATCATGTGATTTGACCCCGTTAGATTTTTTTCTGTAGGGCTACGCAAAAGACCGTGTTTACGCGCATAATCCCCGAACTCTAGACGCATTACAAGATACCCGGAATGTGCGAAAAAGTGGTTAAAAATTACCTCAAAAGAATCGCATGCTGCGAATCTTGCCCAGGCGACCATTTGAAGGATATTGTTTTTCACGCTAATTAAGTTCAAACTTTTTCATGAACAAAAATGTTCATCAAAAATTTATCGCTGTATGTATTTTATTTAGTTTTACTTTCGAAACTGAAAAATGAATGACCCTATGTTGCACAAACAATAATAAAAGATCGAGTGCATTGCGATAACCCTTTTGAATTTTCCCTATATATCTCCGCCAAATAAACCATCTTGTGCCAAATTTTACGTTTCTAAGCCATCTGGAAGGCTCTAGATCTCAAAAATTGTAGCAGATCTATCTATGAAGGCGGCTTTTCACTCAAATCGACTTGGAATCTCCTTCCTTGTGCAAATTGATAAATAAGGTTCCTTTATTATTTATGAAATCTGTTAAATTTTGTACACATTTGCACTTGACCTTTAAAAAAATTTACTTTTTTGTGATTTTACCTTTCTCTGAGAGAGTTTTACCCCCACTCCTTGAAATTTAACAATCTATGTATTTTGGTGCAGAAAATACGCGAACAGTCCCTATTATAAAAAAAATTAAAATGACCTTCTCACTTGGCAAAGAAAACCATATGATTTTCTGTCAAATACTTCCACAGGAAATAGAATGTGTCGTAGAATTTCTTCTGACGAAGACGATAAAATATTCAGCAATACATTAAGTCTGTTCCCTTACCTGAAAAATTACGAATCTTTGTCCTAGACCATTTCCTTACACAAAAAAATTGTAAAAGAGAGAGGACAAAGAAAGTACTACTTCTTCTCTTACAAATTTCTGTTGGTATGTGGTGCACGATCTGTCAAACTCATTTAAATTTATGAAATCTGTTAAAGTTGACTTGCTTTTTACTTTTTTGAGAAAACACGTACAAATGTGTCCTTCAAATGTTAAAGAATGAAAATGTAATGAAAAATATATTCATTCACAGACACTTTTAGCATTTTGAGCATTTCCTTGCTCAATGCCTTTTTTGTGTATTTGGCGCTTTTGCGGGATTTTTACCTCCACTCTTAGAAATTTGACAATCTGTTAATTTTGTTGCAGAAAGTATGGGAACAGAGCTACCTATTTTTGCAAAGCAGATAATATTTAAATTTTAAATCAATTTGACAACATGTCAATTGCTTGTATGGTATTTTTGACAGATTATGTACGAAAATTTGTTCGTAAGTTTCGCCACTGAGGGGGAAATGTTTCACTGTCATCTCCCCTCTTTCGATTGTTTAAATGTTTATGTAATTTAATCGGCAATCATTTTTCTGCTAGGATACATATTGCTTTGTTTTTTTACATCTTTATAGAAAATATAATTTTTCGACATAAAAATTTCGATTATAAACCATCACTCTTATTTACGTTACCTATTGAAGAGCTTTTATCCTGACGGTATAAGCCTATGTTCTAAATTTATGCGATTCCTCAACATATTACATATCTAAATCCAAATTTTAATGAGTTTACCAAAAGGCGTTCATCATCGCATCAGAAGGTGCATGCTATTCATATAAGAAGTAATGTTCCGGTAATTTGATGAAGTCATCTGCTCGGAAACATACATAAGCCATCACGATTTACCTGCTTAAGAAGCTTCACCAACCACTGCCAGCAATATGAATTATTTATTTTAGGAATTAATTGTTTAATTGCTTTTATGTAGAGAAATAGGAATAGTTAATAATTTGTTCATTATTCCATGTAGCATGCGAGCCCTATTTTAATCTGCCTGAATAGAAAACTAGTCAGCAAGATTATCTTCAGCAGCTGCGATTGCATAAGGATACCTACACTACAAAATAAAATTGCAACAGTTGTACCGTAATGTAATACACACATAATGCAAATGACAGGCAGAAATACATATATATTATAATAGGACAGCCTAGGGCTTAGTTTATCGTTATTTGCGTAGTGTGGCTTATACGAGAATGCCAGTACGGTTGGAAGGGACCTTAAATCTTCAGCCGTATCGGTAAGGCGGATTGTGAGAACCTTTTATGTTATAATTGTATGCTATTATTGATATTGATATCTTATTGTGATAATTATATCTTATTATCTCGGATGATTGTCAGTTGTTCGCTACTGGGGGTCCATGATTACAGCAAGTAGAGCCTTTTGAATAATAGTTACACTCTTGGGTGATTGTCAGCTGTTCATTATAGGGGTTCCGTAGTTAAAATTTATTATATTCCAACCTTGAATGGTTAGTTAGAACAATGTACTAATATCAACTATGTACATCTGGTGATGTGATATTACAAGTCCTTAGGCTTACGCCAAAATTAATTCAAAGCTTATAGCCGGGTGAACTAGATTGAACTTTTTGCTTGACTACCAAATAATGCTTAATGATATAGTATTCGAACTATGAACCGGTAGCACGTACGGAAATTTAAGACTTGTGAGCAAACTGCTGAACCGATTTTGACCAAACTTAAAACTGAGAAACGGACCAAATACCAAATTTTGCCTTAAAATTTAAACTTAACCTGTTTGATGGTTTTGGAGTTCATAGCTTACATACATTCAGTTTTATATACATATATACTCGTAAACACACTACTTCGTTGTTGAACGTGTATGCTCGAATGTTTCTGAATTTTGATCAAATATAAACGTACGAACAATTTCGTACTGACAAATACTATACTCAAACGTAAATAGAAAGTAAATGTACACTACATGACAATTAATTTATTGCATAATTTGGTTTTTAAATACTGCAGACCCACTGTAAAATTGAGTATGGCTCTCCCCAATGCAAAGAATGTAAATAACTTTGGCGTGTGCCGTGTGTAAACCAGTTTGGCTTCCATTACCTACCTCAAAATTGCACCCATCATTTCATGCAATTGGAATAAAATTTTCTTAAAATACATATTTGGTGACCACGTATAGATTGTGAGCATTAAATTCCTTAACAGTTATTTAAAATATTTGAATGCTTGAGGTATGCACCCACATTTTCGTAAAATAATTGCATAATTGAAAATGCAATTAAATCCTATTTCTAAACTTCATGCCATAGGGTACGGTAAAGTTGTTTTGTAGTTTGTAACACAAAGATATATTGACGAGTTTTACCTGAAAATATAATATTATTCGAAAACAAGTTTCGCCCTTGGCTTAGAACCTTTAGGCTGTGTTCAAATGATTCACCTTCCCATGGAAAAGATTTAAATATCAATTTGACATTATTTTCGATTGTTTGGAAATGGTCATAGTTGGGCCAAGTTTTCCTTGATACAACAAACGGTTGTAGATCACCTTAAGTCGGCTGGTTTCAAGAAGAATTAGTGTACTTTACTCTTAACGACTCCTACCAGAATGTACGCTCTTTCCGCTTGTTAACTGGTAAAGGCTATGTGCTTTTGTTCTGTTGATGATGTTTTCTTGGGGCCGAAGTTGATATCTGAAAAATATCTGAAAAATCGAATTTGTCTTGCCATTGCTTAGTTAGATTTCCACCTTTCTATAAATATAGCAATATGGTGTTTAGGTGATGCGTCATTTGCAACCATATCACTGGTTGTACTAATGTGTTTCTAAAACAAACACGAACATGTTCTCCTATATATCCCATAGTTCTTGGAACATATTCCTCTGGCCATTGGGCGCCAACGTCTGACTATTTTAGATTTAGTGACTTAAAACTCTAATGTCTTTAGCGCAGCCTAAGTTCACTGTAGATGCAGATATTCATATTGATCCCATTTCAATCAGTTTTACACTTCATGTATTCGGAAGTCATAGAGCCTGTGGCTCCCCTTGGCTTTAACTGATTTTGGTCCCATTTGTGTATACTATTGCAATTAAATTTTGAATTGAAACTGACTTTTTTTGCCAATTATTCCTTTCAGTGTACATTTCGAGGTGGAAGGTATCAAGAATCCAATCTGATTTTCTAAGAAACGAGCTATGCCTTACATTGCTGGCTTTACAGAAACCTAAGTGAGGCGAAGCATACTATTATCCGCCTGAAATGTTATTTTAAGAAAAGTGGGAATCTCGAGTGGGCTAAGGGAATACCACCCACGGACATTAAGATACCCGAGAGTACCTACTTCAAATTCTTTCATCAAAATGCGCAGATCTTATTGTGGACTACATGTCTTTTAGCAGCTTCATGTGATGATGTTCAATGAATGAATCCAAGTTTGTCTCTCAAACACCTGCGACGATCATCATGAAGCAAAGAATAAGCGGTGAAGTCGATTTGATTTATCACCTTCCCAGTGTTTTAGAGTTACGTAGCATCTTCGACAAAAATTAAAATGATCCAGACCATCGGGACATAAGTCGGGAATTTTTTTCTTTGAAGATGACGTATTTGCCAAGATTTTTGGGAAGATAATCAAGCAAACTTACTCCATTCGCTCCGCTACCGCTCCGCTTTGCTGCTCCTTAACGATCGTAGTAAAAATTTGATAGACAAGCTCCTATATACTTAGGACAGGTTTTTGTGGATTAAAGCCCCGACGCGGTGGAACATAAGTTCACAATTCGATTGCGCATACGTCCTTCAAAGATAAAACTTATAGGGTACTGTATGATTCACTTTATCTTTCCTACTCTTTTTTTTTCATGCACATTCATTTAAAATTTTCATATGACGGTTAAATCTTCAAATTTTACATACAAGAGATTATTTTAGCTGCTCGTGTGTACACAGATATTTCCCGAAGGTTATCTTGATTCACAACAACTTTTTTTTTGAAAGATTTATGACCCCAAAGTGAACTACTTCTTAAATTTTTATCGTTCCATTGCATACAATTTTATTGGATTTTTCTCCTTCCGATAATAACCTGTACACCGGTGGTCTTGCATAAGATGTCGTACATAATCACACTTGGCTAATTTTATTGTGATATACCTAATTAATATCTTATAATAGAATGTAAGACTACCAATCAATCACAGAGACGTGTTTATAAAAGCATTTGAATGTTTAATTCCATACAGGTTCACAAACCCTTTTCTACAGTGTGTAGACTAATTACAAATTAAGATATAGTAGAGGTTATGCATTATTAAAGTTAGATTATCATCCATTGTTTGTGGAAAAGAGTAGGTAGTTACCACATAGCTCAAGTGCACATTACTTTATTTGTAATTTTAATAGAACATACTATGCATGTAATCCGTTTAATCATATACGGTTGGTTCTAATAATCTATACGGAACGGGTTCTGGTGCTCACCGACTGCAGCGAGATCTAGGAGAGTTTATACGAGTAGGACCTCCGGATACGTGCTGGATTGTACTGCCATCAAATCTGGAATAGTACAGTGTTACCGCCACATGATGGTTAATTCATTACGAATGTGTTATATAACCGAGTACGACTATAGCCTGATACTTTTATTTCACAATCAATTCAATTATATTAGACTATTAAAATCTTAAGTACCTACTTAAACAAGAAAAAATTAATAAATGGGACATTTTAACATTTTATATTTTTTATAAAGAAAAGCGTAATTTCAAGTAGTCTAGCGGTCTAACAGTGGGTAGGGTGACTCTCAAAATGTTAATTTTTTTTTTATGAGATTTCCATGCATTTGAAATAAATTCCTGGGCGTAAAGTTGAAAATTATCTCAATGTATGGATGTCGTACGTGGGTGCCGTGGCTCAGTGCTGAGTATGTTTGACAATGGAGCGATGTTTGAGTTCCAGCCAAAACAGTTTTTCAGGGCCCCACCTCTGGCGAGCGTCTGACAAACATTCGAGAGTATAACTGTCATGAAAAAACCTTCTCAAATAAAAAAGTTCCCTTCGGACATGCCATTAACACGAATGGTTGTGAGAAGCTAGGCCCTGGATCCCGCCGAACTGTTGTGCCAAATATTTGTCTTTGTATCGATGTGGAAGTGAAACACGTTTTAGAGTAAGGAAATGCTTATCGCTGCAGTGAAAGCTGGAAGAAAAAGGGACGAAGTCGAAGGGTACCCCTCCTCATCTCATAAATCTACACTCTTTGTGGCAAGACCTGAACCACTTCAACATAAAATATAAAAAAACAGTTTTTCTATCTCTGCTACTAAATTTTGACGGATCAGGCGCTTTCGTACAAATCCTCCGGTGGTTATAAAAGCAGAAGTCTCCTATGAACTCTGACAATAACTCCTCAATAGATGTCAAAAAAACATAAAGCATTATCATCCTTCGTTTTGTCGATTAAGAAGCTAAAAAATTTGAGGAAATTTTGTATCTGACCTTATTTATCCCAGAGGAAAGCCGAGATACCCCCGAAAATAACAAACCATGTAAACAGCATATTAGTTGTCCTAGATCTGAAGGGCATGTGGAGTGAATGAATATTTGCGCAGAGTCTTAGAATCAAACCATTCGTTGTAACAGTCGAGGAAGACCTCGACTAACTTGGAGTGCGCCACTGGAAGCACTTCACTAAGAAACGATCTAATTGGAGATGCTTGTTGACTGAGATCCAAGTTCACTCCGAACTTTAGCGAACTTTTCAAGAGATGTAATTTCAAGATAAGTGAGTAGATGACAAAACAAATTATCAACTTTCTAAGTTTATTTGCCATCTATTTGATGACGATTTCGTCAAGGCAAGGGCCTTCTGTCAAAGTTGGATATAAAATCAAAACGTCCTTGATTCGTAAGTCCTATTTTCAGTCTTGCATAAAATATCGTGAAAGCAACTAACCACACCCATTGTTCTATTATATATATCTATGCACAGTCATCTTTCCCTGGTTGAACGACGTTACAGCTGGGAAATACATATGTCAACGAGATATACATACATATATTGACACTGTAGGTTGAATCACCAGACTTTTTATCCCGAAGATTCTCAGGTAGCTCGCTTAGCTTCTGAAATTTAGTTTTCCACTATGAAACCCTTTTGTTCATTCCGTTCATGACTTAAACAAGTTCACGCCATATTTATTCGAAAATTCGAACTAACGCGGGATGAGTATAGATAAACCTGCACTAATTAGCATATGTAATTTGTCTATAAAAGTTTTTCTCATAGGAACAAAATCGAATATAGCGATCTCAGAAATATTCAAGAGGCATATGCACTACAATGTTTGATTTATGGATGCGCATTATGACAAGTATACGCCAGAGTACGTAATTTTCATTAAAAAGCGTCTTATGCAGATTACGTTGTAAAGTTTGTACATATGTGAAGCTGTATATTCTTAGGAATTGTTTATAGCAATTTCACAAGAATGGAAACCTAAAGAATAGTATAATGTTACTATGTATGCAGCTAGTTATTAAAAAAATTATCATGAAACAAGTTAAGGCAAACCTCTGACAGAGGTACATATCTTTGTACTTCTGGTGGACTAATTGTTCTTCCACTTATTTGACTTTCTGCTGACATACCCAATTAGCCTAACCTAAAACACTTAATTGCTCTATTCACACTCTTTAGACGTAATGTACGGATTTTCCTAACTAAACCTAAGCTTTTACTGTAAATTACCTACAATTATTGTAAATTAAATTCTTGTACTTTCCTATGAAATGTTTCATGTAATTGAAGTGGGAAAGCTGGACTAACCCCCGGGAGCCTTTGTTTCTATTCGTGGTGAAATATTTAAGGTTTACAATGTAAAAATAATTATAGGAAACATTTGCACTATTTAATCAATACTTCTGCGGATTATATCCGCATTATAGAACTCGGTATATTTCCGTTATTAGGGATTAATACATTATACTAACGTATTCATTTATGTAATACCAATTGAAAAATGTACTATTGTGATTAAAACAAACAGGCCTTGCGTTATATAGCCAACTCCATAGATCATGCGGGTGGCGTGGCTCAGTGGTTAGTGTGTTGGACTATGGAGCAAGGGGTTTGAGGTTCGAATCCCAGTCGGAACACCTAACAGTTTTTCACGGCCTGACAAAACATCCGACAGTACAACTGTCCTGAGAAAGCTTCTCAAATCACAAATTACTCTTCGGACACGGCATTAAACTGTAGGCCCTTTAAAAACACGAAAGGTTGTGAGATCGATCTGTTGCGCCAAATATTTAATTTTATTTTACATAGATCATGCTTAAAAATATAGTTTTTACTACAATAATCATCTTCTCTAATTTAAAACAGATTATGTAAGATTAAACAAAGTGAATAATTGTAACAATTGTCGGGCCTCTACGTTTAATTGGAGATATGCACACAATCTATTACATTATCTGAAAATTCTAGCCTCGGGTCCCAAACAAAAATTATAAAAGAAAACGAAACCTAAAGAGTACAAAAATTTCCTCTTAACAGAGCTTACGATTTTTCACTTTTAATTCAAATTTTCAATCAACTCGACGAGGACTATCTGAAAATAACCTCCTAAAACTGATCTTGCTTTGAGGTCACATGGGTTTCTCATTGACACAATGAACTCCATATTGTCCTGAAGTGTTTCTTCAGAAGTCAGGATCCAAATCGTATTAAATTTACAGGAAAACCTACCTCAAAAATGTAAGTGATTCGACAAATCACCAAAATTGATTGCTTTCAAATTGGTCTGATTGGTCTGACTTGGAGCGCAAAGCAGCCGAAGAGGACCGCAATCAACAGTATCAACACGATGGTGGCCAGTAGAACGGCAAGAGCAGGGAGTTCGATAAGAAGAGTTTTTCGAAAAGCTTCAAGTATAGCCAATCGAAATCGTCGAAAGACACATCGAGGTAACGACAAGCACGATAAGGAGAAGAGTCGAGACAAGAGCAGGAATAGTGCAGTGAGGACAGCAACCTTCATGGTCATAAATCTAAGAAATCAAAGCTGAGCAACTACCATCAACTAATCGTGGCGCCAACCACTAATACGTCAAAAAAAATCCAAGAAAGTGTTCAGACAAGACTAACAATATGACCAGCCGAATGCCAATAAACCAACTTTCCCGGCGCATTTGCAAAAAAAATATTCATCACGAAATAGCAGGCATCACGGAGTCTATCTGCCGAGCCGTCATACAAAATTTTACTGTTTCACTGAATGCGTGCCGTGAACCCGAGGGCTTACATTTAATAATTAATAAACATTTGAAACATTAAGAAACAAAGAAACTTCTCAATTCAATCCTTCCTCAATATCACAATTCCAAATCTGACCCTTTGCAAAAAAATGTCACGGCACAGTGGGATGAGGTTAATCCTAAACAGGGTTCCCCCAGCTCAATGTGAGATAAGTCGTCTTATTCGTCAAGTGCTTATTCATAAAATAGGAGATGATCGGAATATTTATATGTTTATTATGATTTATTAATATGTAATTAATTCCAGCATTAATTTTATGAATATAGCACTAGCTGCTGGCTCAGATTAAATTTCTGCAGTCTCTACAGAACTTGGCTTGCATGCAACTAATAAGCATGTATATGTAGGCAATACATTATTTAATTAAAAATAATGCATGATAAACACTCAAGCAATAAATTAATTAACTTTAAATTCCGTGGGGAGATCCGTGATCTGTGAAACTTAATTTAATGTATAATTTAATGTATAAAAAGCGAACACATAAACTAAATAATTAAAGTAAATGTCTTATGTAAGTTAATTTATAAGCAATTTTTGTTTTAAAGTTAAACTTGACAATATTTAATTTTATGTTAAATATAAAAGAAAAATAGTTAGTGTATTGCAACAAGGACTAGCACTCCTTTTTTAATGTTCATATTATATTTTATTTTAAACTTTTCTTATTGTTTTATTAAAATAAAACTGGATTTAGGTTTATTAAAACGAAACGGCAGAGTAAAAGTCTGAACCAGGGCCCAATTCACCAATCACTCTGCAACTTTTCAATTTTTCATTAAACGCAAATTTGCGAAGAGACAATTATTATTGTTCTGTAAAATTGCAAACCTTCCCTCTTTACGAAATTCGTTTCACTAAACAAAAAATATGATAAGCGATAGAATGTTTTTGCAAAGTGTAAAGTTTTTCAATGTAGGAAGAATTCTTCTATTTCGTTTCATCACACAAATAAGTTTTCTTCTTTGCGTTTATAATTGTGGAAAGCTAGTTAAAAATATGCAAAGAAAAATTCATTTGCAGTTGAGACTGTCGACCAAAAAGATCGAGGCAAGTTTTGAAAACGATTAGTAAATTATGTACAAAGGATTTGTCTAATTAAAAACGAATTTGGTATTTGGAATGAATTCTTCAACTCTGGAAAGCTTCCCTTTAACAAAGAATAATTTTAAATGCTTTTTGTCAAAAATTAAACACAAGCTGAAGTCTAACAGCCAAACAAGTAATGTTTTACTTTGCAACTACGCAAAACACGATTACTAATGCAAATTTTACACTTTATTTGGTAAAACCCCTTTTACAATGTTGTGAGAAATTTGCATTTTAAGTGAAACACATCGTAATTGTACTTTGCATGGATTTATTTTTTTGAAAAGTGAAAATGAAGATAAATTAAGTTTTAACTTCAACCTCAGTCGATTTAAATTTCTATTGAGAATGTAAACTAACTCAAGTCTGTTATCCCAGTTTTTTGACTAAATTGGGATATAAATTGGAAACGATGAACACCATAAAACCAACATTTCCCATTTTTCAAATACTCTAAGGGTTTTTTCCAAATTTTTTATTATTTTAAAATTTCCACAAACAGGAAAATGTTGTAGGATGGTAGACGTGGTTTTGTCAGAAGAAACATACGCAAAAAGCGCCGTTTTAATGCCACGACCTGTCTAATATAGAATGTTATTGACTGATATATGTATGATAAATGACATATATGTATGAAATCCCTAAGGATTGCCATAGGCGCGTTAACCGTCGCAGCAATTGAGCCGTCCGAGGCAGATCCCCACCTTGCTAATCTATCTGCTTATTTATTTCCCTCGATATTGGATCTGTTGGATTCCAAAGAATGACTAAATAAGTTTAAAAGGATGTCCTTAAACTTTCCGGATAACAATTTTTCAATCAATAAGTGTTGCATTCACACACGAACTGTTCAGTTCCTACATATCTTGAAAAATGACATTTATGTACATATATTTTCCGCAATGCATTATTAATGTGAAATAAATTTTTTGATTTTATTATTAGCCTTGATTTCGAATTCATACCCTTGAGAGTGTTATCAATGCACATGCCCAGACTAGATGAGTTATGATTTCAAAGTCTAATTATACTTAATAATTTAGTTGCAAAGAGTTTTAAATTAAAAATTCTAGAAAGGAAAGCAAGATCATATAATATCTGGCTTTAAAATTAATAAAATATGTATTCGATTTTATGATAAAAAAAGTAGTAAACACATATAGTTAATAGTCCAGCTTTATAATTTATAATTATTTTTTCAAACTACATAACACCATTTTAGTAGAGGCGGACACGCCATTAGCTTCATTTTTTATAGATCTTGATGTTAATGTACAATGACGACAGTCTCGGCTACATATCAAAATTAATTTTGATTGGCTATGGCTTACAAGGCATCTAAAGTTACCTACTGCCTCTGTTGTAACTCATTCCTATAATTTGTCATAAACTTGTGGTAGAATGGTTTGAAAATACGAAATAACGTTTCCATGTCAAACAAGATTATAATTATATTACTGACTTACTTATCCCAGAAAATTGGTTGATAAATTTGAATATCTAAGCAGTTTTATTAGAGTTTTAGCGCTTTTACATTGAATAAGGCATCAAACTTGCAACTAGAAACACCTCCTTTCAATACATATGGATATTATCGCAATTATACCCGCCTAGTGTGGTGAACCTACATCTGAAATTAATCACAGGGAGCATTTTAGCATTCATAGAACCATTTTGTAGGAGGTAACATTTTCTCAACACCCTATTATTAGATAAATTACATATTTATGAAAAATGCATTAAGGCGGGATACTGACAACGAAATTGCTTCAAGTTTAATTATCGAAAAATACGAAAAGGATCTCAAGTCGATCAAGTTCAACTACAGAGCTTGTAGAAACACAATTTTGAAGACAGTGATCAGAAAAGTATTAGATTCACAGATATATGATAACAAACAGGTAGTCTTGTGTTACACGGGAATTGGAATGTGCACACTATAAAGAGTGTTTACTTCGTTTGGCAGGTGTTCGAACTTCATTTTGAACGCTTTTTCAGAATTTCTACTCTACACAATACCTTGTTGCTCTTGCACTCATAAAGAAAGAGAAGTATTAGACTGTCCAATGAAAAAAAGCAACGACTGGGACGGGAAAAGATTTTTTAATTCAGTACAGTACCCCAGGGTTGGACAACATTTTTTAAGCCGTCTAAGTTATGCGATTTGTTGGAATCTACAAAATACACCTCTGTTACGGCGATAACCTTTTCATTTGATAGTGAATGGGTTACCATTAATGTCTTCACCATCAGCTATCCCTTACATATTAATTGTGTCTACCGCGGTATTTAGAAAAATAAAATACAGAAAACAAAAATTTAGAAAGCAAAAAACTCGACAACAAAATTTCAAAGACAAAACGTAGAAAAAAAGTAAAAATTGAATGACAACTCTAGAATGAATACCAATTTTGGTGAAAATAGGTTGGTTCGCGTACTTTCTGCACCAAAATTCGTAGATTGTGAAATTTCAAGGAGTGGGGGTAAAATTCTCTCAGAGAGTGATAAAATCACAAAAAAGTTAACGAACGCTACGAAGTTCGACCACTTTTTAGATGTGAAAAGCAAATGTATGCAAATACACAAACAACACAAAATTTCTTACAGATATCTGACAGATTTGACAGATTTCGTAAATCAGTGCAATTAAATTTCCTGCACTAAAATTCGTTGCATGAGAAAATGTTTTACTCTCACGTGAGCGCTCTCTTCTACGAAAAACTACGAGACTTTTGCGTACTCGAACAGAATTTGGTGACTTTTCGTAGATTTTTGTGAAAATTCCCTGTTTTAGCAAAGTACGCGAATAGACCTAATGACCGCGTTCTGGATTCTAAGCAAAGGTAGCCAAACAATTCTAGTCAATTGGTCAAGAAATTCAAATTTTACTGAAAAAAAATGCAATTTTTTTGAGGTAGTGGACTGGATTTGTAGACAAGAAAATTCTCCAAACCTTTTAAGTCAATTTTAAAATGTCAAGAATCAGCTGATCTACAATTTGATTTGATAGAATCAATATGTCTATTTGATCAATGTGTGAAGTGTTTCCATGTGTTTTACATTAAAACACAACCCAAAGCTTTGAAGTGAAGTAGAAAGTTTTAGAAATAAAAAGGAGACCTTGTTTCCATTATTGCCTTTTCTTTTCACTTAAGCCTTCTTTGGAGCTTCCTTTTCCATACAAATATGTTTATCCGTATGACGCTTTGACAATCACAGTCCAGACTTTATCCAAAGTCAAAACTGAAAGGAGGATGCGAGGTATGACACATGAAATGTCACCTACCTTTTCAGTAAATTTGCCGTTCCATATGTTAGGCCTTACCTCAAAAAGTAAGGAACGGGCTAAATAAAAATTCTTCCTCTCTACACATATCGGGGCTCACAGTCATTTAACAGTCTCAAACTGTCCAAATTTTAAAAAAGCTTCGATTTTAAACCCTTTTTTTTATTATTTTCACAGTCAAACAGAAATTGTTTTCAAGAATTAGTTATTTAAGAACTTTCGATGTTTTTGCATTCCAGTTCCATAAAATTGATTTTAAAATTTTTTTTATTCTAGATTTCATTTGACCTAACTAACGTCATGATCCTACTTTGACTTTCTGGTCGTCGATCACTAGGCACTACACCATGAATTTTATCGAACATTACCCTTGCAGTGGCTTCAATTGGAACATTTGTCATTAAAATCATTTTTCCCCATGTTTACAAAAATATGAGTAGAACTAAAGAGTTTTTTTTCGCACCAATCTCTGTTTGGTTGGTGGCTTAAGATCCAAAAAAGTGTACTCACACTCAAACTTTTCTACGGTGCGACGAATTGCCTGCACACTAAAGCCATGATGACGTTCCGTATTTACAACTGAGCCGGAATTTCGACAATATTTTTTAATAATTTCCGCACATTCGTTAAACGTGAAACGATGCATAATACAATGGCAAACCTTATTGAATATTTTGACAGCTGAATGTCATTGGTAACTTTGACAGCTGCTGCAATATAACGATCGAAAAAAGTATCATTGCTATCTGGTCACTCTATTGAATAAGCAAATGCTTTGAAATACCTCGCCAAAGACAATTCTAAAGGACAAACTAAACATGTACCTTCTGTGGAACGAACGCCTGGAGGCCTGAACTTAACGATCTACAAGGTGTTAACATATTAAAAGACATCAGAACTGTCAATATTTATATCAATCATTTATGGTTAAAGTACTAAAGGAATACGTGTCTGTCATAAAACACAGGTCTATATTTATCGCCAAAGTGCATACCAATTAATTTTCGCTTAATTTAATTATGGTGATAGCTGTCATATTCCGATAGTAATATTTAATTTTCAATTACTTTAGGCGGGCTGGCAGCTAGTCTATAAAATAAATTGAGAAAGAAACATAACCGTTACGGATCTACACACGAAAAAAAAAAAATGGAAAGCAAATTTTCGAGAATGTGGCAATCACTGATAACCTGCTCTAGCTATTAATTCGGGTTTTATGTTCATGTTGGATGTCCAATTTTAAAAGTGTTAGATAACCGAAAAAAAGGAGATAAAAAAATCATTGGACAAGCATTCCGGCATTAAAGTCTAGTAGATCTCTGAACTACCTTGTCTCAGAGTAGCATTTTGCAGTCCAGTTCGGTTTCGCAAATTTACTTTTTTTTTTCTTATTTCTCACGGAAAATAAAAACGTAACGCTGGGTAAAGAACGACATCAGTCTCCGGCACAGCATGCTAAATAACCTTTTTCTTTTTTCAACCTCAATCAGTTTAAATTTTTAACTTGAATGTTAAAGACTATGATTATTACGACCATTCATGTTTATGTCAGTACAATTGACCTTAAAAACATGCACAAGCACACAACCTTCTATATGTTAATCACTTTTGCTTTCAACGAAGCGCGGCAGAAACTGAGGATTCTGAATATGTGTGCAAACCGCTCAGAAGAAGCGCATATAGTACTATTCGAACTCTATTGGTCTAACGACAACAATAGAATTGTAAATTGACGAACCTGACGCCACTGTACACAAAACGTGCACCAACGTCTTAGTTTGGAGCAGAAGCAGCGGCAAGTCTTAAAAAAAACTCATAATCTACCTCGTATCTGTTTAACTGAACGCCAATTTTTGCAACACTTGTGAAACAAACTCCTAGTGACCACCAACGGCAGCAGATCGTTGGATTCGATTGTGCACCGGCATGATTGGTAAAAAAGTCAATGAGCTCTGGGTTGCTGCGCACACAGAAAATTGCGAAAGGCGTAGTTTTCTCGACTGACCATACCACCACCATATACGACTACGGAAATTCTGGGCTTTGTGATTCTCGTTCTTTGCCTCTAACTAATTGTTCACCTTCGCTGATTCCACTGATGAGGAGAAATCTTCTGGGCTCGATTGTGCTTCAAGGTCTTTTCGATTCCGTAATCGCCCGCTGATATGCATTTGTACTTCGGAAAACAAAAAGTGCACAACACAACACAGATACTTTTGATGGCTAAAATAAAAAGATATAATAAAAAAGAAAAAAACAGTACAAGAAACGACATTAGCGCACATTAATTAGCGTAATTATTCTTTCCCTCTATTGTTATCGTTCAGTATTTAGAGGTCATAACCTTCCTTGCAATTTGGTCAAAAGCGTTTGTTTACTTTTAGATTGTATCCGTAGATGCGTGCATTTTTGGGTCGTAAATTTTCAAGGAAATGACTTAAGGCTTTTGTACCAATTGCCTCCATTAACAAGAAGAATTGAATAGCGAACAATTACTAGATGAGGAATTATTGTTTCAAGTGGAATGTAATCGAAAATTTCTTTCTCTTGGTAAGGAATTTGCAAGTAGGTACGAGTACTCGTTGTGGTTAAAAGAGAATGGAAATTCTTTTTGAGTGATCAGCAAATTAAGTCTGTTAATTGATATTCGATTCGATTAGATCGAGAACAATTTGCACCATATATGGGAGCAGTTGTGTGTGGTCAGTATGAATTTAAGTTTAAGTACTAAAGACTTGATTACATAGATTAGCTAAGCGGTTGGACCTGATCCTGGCAAGTAAAAATAGGCCAAGAATCTTAGTTTTAAATAAATTCCAGCATTAGAAGTTCAAGCAAATTCAAACCAGCCTTCATGATTGATTGAGTGTATTTTCACATAATATGTGTCGAGGTAATGATAAATTCCATTGCCTTTTTCTTCGAAGACTGCCACTACTTCGCAATCCTCTGACATTGTTAGCAATACCATGCAAAACATGCACAGCATTCCAGTTATTAACTGACAGATTTTCGAATATATTGGTCGAGCAGCAGAAATGGTCAGTAAAACAGAAGACGACGTATTGCAACAAGAAAGAAAAGAATATAGAGCATGGAATTGGCTTAAACTGGAAACATTTTGGTGATTTATACTTTCTTGGTAAGGAACTCAGTCTTCAAAAGGACCAACAAGTAAGATCGTGGAATCCTCTATCTGATTTCTTTTTCAAAGAAATAATTAATTCGTCAATAACTCTACTTACGATTTCTCGAAATATGCGTCAGTTCTCCCCAACTCTTTCCTAGTTACCGTGCTTTATTCTCAACGACACGTACTCCTAGGACCGCGGCGTATTCTGCCATCTTGAGTAAGCGGGTTCCATTGCATCGCTGGGTTAGCTATGGACCTGTCACCCCTTCGGAGAGTATGTCTACTCCACTGCCACTTTCGTCGTCGTATTGTTGTGCCTATAGCTTCATGGCCCGTTTTCTGATAAAGTTGTTCGTTAGAGACATGTTTTGGCCAGAAAATCCTAAAGATACATATATAGTGCCGGTCACCCTCCAGGTACCACATCCATATAGCACCACGGATTCAACGTTGGAACGGAACAGTCGAAGCTTGGTGGTTAAGCTTATCGCATTACTGCGCCAAACTGTGGATAGCATCCCAAACGCAGATTTTGCTCTGCCTATTTGGCTGGCTATAACCAGTTCGGTTTCGCCATAGGTTGAGATAATACTCCCAAGGTATTGGAAACTCTCTACTCTCTCAACCGTTTGTCCAGCAATGCATACATGAGTTGATGAGTTCGGTCCTATGCTGATCAATTTTGTTTTTGCCGAGTTAATTTAAAGCCCAACAACGTCTCGTTCCCTCACCACTTTTGATGTCATTTGGTGAAGGTCCATTATTCTGTGTGACAGCAGGTATATGTCGTCGGCGTAGTCTAGGTGTTTGAGTTCAGATGTCAGAGTCCATCGAATTCCTTCATTTCCTGTTGTTAAGGCCGAATAAAAATAGTATTGGTGAAAGTATTCAGCCTTGCGGAACCCCACTAACTCTGGCGCAACGTGAATTTCGGGCCAGATTTCCTGGCCGTTCTACGCCAACTGGTCAAACATTAAGGCGTTTGACTACTCGCCTCGAAATGACTCGAGCAACACATGACAGAAACGACACCGAACGACCTCGTACTGCTCGTTCCGAGGAGAATATCGCCGATGCTGTCAACGACTGGTGAACGATGTAGGACAATTATCAACGAGTTTTTATTGCCGTAAATTCATGAATTGGGACTGAAGGAGATGTGGGTTCACTTAAGCTACGATAGACAGGACATTGCATAGTTTTCCAATGATCATGGTTATCCATGCTGTCCCTACTGTCCCACAGGCAGAAGCACAGCTAAAGCCCAGCTTTCAATTCTCGTAGTCTGCAAGTCAAACAACCAGGTAGCTGTTTAGACAATAAACAATAACGATTACGTCGAGTCCATTGATGCAGACAAAGAGAATCTAACGCGTTACAATAGCTTTCCTTACAATAATACAAATAAAAGTATTTTTAAATTATGTGTGAGTTCTAAAAACACATGTTTGTCTCTTGTTTGGTGAATGGATTTGATTGACGTTGGTTTGATCAACAGAAACATCGTGCTTATAGGTCATTCCACCGACGTGCATCACGCTCACTTTTCTTTTTGCAATTAGTGATGCACCGATAGGCTTAGATACATACAGTTCACTGTGTGATTTCTGGATTTCTCGGATGCGATTACACATCAACCCCATGATTATTTTTTAATTTCTCCGGGAAGCCCAACAATGTGGAAAAGTTGCAATCAAATTGCAATTAATGCGTTACACTGTAAAGCAGAGAAATTCCCCTAATTTTTCGAACAGACTCTGCAGAATAATTGCAATCAGTCACAAAAAGACTCTGGCTGTGAGAGCACCATGGCGCTGAGTATACATGATTACCGTCATTATAAGGCGGTCGGTATGTTTGATTAGCAATTAGTCACATCCTCATTATCTGTTTGACTCTGTCAATGCAATCCGTTTGCGTAATGTGCACCTAATCATGCATATAATGACCTTGTATAAGCACGGGTATGTCTAAATATGTATCTGTGCATGCGGAAGTGCGAGTCCATAAGGGATCTCCTGTGGCCATGGAACTGTCAAGACTTCAATCATAGTGCACTTGACCAACAACTCTCTCTCTCTCTCGGTATGTTTCTTGCAGTAGTACCGAGTGATTGTGCACACAATGCTTTCTCACGGTGTTTTCATTGAATGAATAATGCGGTAGCAATAATATGGGAATAAGCTTATGGTGGTAGCAGATGTTCCAGTAGTGCAATTGTCTTGCAATTATAATCCACCGATGAGTAGCTACAGATTTATTCGCGCATTTAAATTAATCAAGGACTTTAAGCACTCATTTGTTATGAAAGAGAGATTGTTCAACAAAGAGAGACTTCTTTATTTGATGTTATACATATGTATTACTAAACAGGATGTAATAAATCAAGTAAAGTATTTATGGGTTTGGAATATTCGAATGCTTATAAAACTTTAATGATCACTTCACGAACGCTATTCTACCACCTAAATGTCAACGATTAGTTACAAGATTAGTTACCTTCATACTTGTTTAAGGGGCAATTCTTCTGTTGGAAGTTTCTGTTTTCTGTATACATAGGGTCTACATAAAACTGCATTAAATTGGAAACCTTGAGGTTCACATTTTAATGGTAAGCCATTAAGAGAGAACAAGCCCATGGCTCTTGTTTTGTTAGAGGCCTACAATCTTTTATGTATAGTTGGTGGCCCATCGCACAACCCATTCCTGATTCACTGCTTTTGAGTGGGTAAAACACTTCCTCTCCCCAATTCTCTTCTGTAAGGCTGGTATGTGTACCGGATGTGTACCGGATATTTTCTGATGTGTTCCAATGTCGTTGCCATTCTCCTTTTGGCAGCTTCTCTGATGAGTCTTTTCTCTGGGTTTTCGCTTTTGGATATTGCAGCTGCCACTTTGACCTCCAACTCGACAGATGTTCGAGTTACACTTATTGCCTCTCCCGATTCCGTTCTAAGTAATGCTCTTGTGGGTTCATTCTTGTCATATAAGCTGTTGGCGTTACCCATATAGCGTAAGCCTCGGATATGTGGATATACTCACGCACTGTCGAAGGTAGTGAATGTTTGGCATTAACCTGGGTATAACGGCAACAGCCCGATCGACCTTAACTCTTGCGTAAGTTAGGTATTCTCTGAGGTTGAGTCTAATCAAGCAATCATGGTTGGGGAGTTTTATGGACCTTATGGCCTTCGGGGTTGATGACCCCAACATTTGTCCAGCTCTCTCAACTTTAGGAGAACTTGGAGTCAAGCCCAACCTCTGTCGTTTCCATTGAAGCGAACTTTAGTAACCCGCTGCTCACAGTACTTCTCCTGTTATGATGAGTTGTATTGGTTCCTTATCCTCTGTTATTATGTGTGAAAGATGGCCACAAGATTCCTTGGAAATACCATCTTATTCTAATAATATTTTTTATGATTGGGCATGTCGGTGCTGCTGTAGTACCGCATTTTAGTTTGTCGATAACTATAGGTTTGTAGGCGCTCCCGCAATAAGCAATAATTTTTGGTGATGAGCCCCAACCATCCTTTGATTGCTGAAAAACTGAGAGCTCCGTACCCATAATTCTTTTCATTCTTTCAATGAAATCATATTCATCTATCAAGCATTAGGCCCTTAATTCACCACGGAAACAACCACAATGCACCACAGTCCTGGCAGTCCTTGTTTATATTACATATCCGCTACAATCTGCACCTAGTACCAAAACTGTATTCATAAGAATTATTATTAAACCCAAATTACCATGTTTTTTTTTTCATAATTTAGACCATGGGTTCATTGCCACAATTATCCATCATAAAAGGCCCGCAGCAGGACATCATTCCGCGTAGTCTGCACCGAATATTCGAAGAAAATCTTCTCCAATATCCTTGTAAATCAGCTCTCATATACAATGACGAGGTGTCATCATCAATAGTCTCCAGGTCCTTAACCTATCAACAAGTAAACGAGAAATCCAACCAATTTGGCAGATTTTTTCTGAGAGAGTCTTTAAAACGTTCCCTGAAGCCCAATAAAGACGGTGACTATGCAATCGCTGTATGCATGCAACCTTCAGATACTTTGGTAATGGTACTACTTGCAACATGGAAAGCTGGTGCAGCATATCTACCCATCGACCCAAGTTTTCCCGCCAATCGAATCAATCACATTCTGAACGAAGCCAGTCCAATAATGGTGATATGTGACAACGATATCGATCGTAACCTGTTCGGCTCCACATGTACATTGACAACAAATGAACTCTATCAAAAGGCCAACGAAATGCAAACAAGTAATATTCCCGACAGCAAGATGTTGAATATCAAGAAAGATCTCGCAATCATTCTTTACACATCCGGAAGTACAGGGATTCCAAAAGGTAGGCCCTGAAACCGATTAACTTGTTATCGTTCTAAAGCACCTTTTTCTGGCAGGTGTTCGATTGCCACATTCGATATTGTTAAATCGTTTACAATGGCAGTGGGAAACGTTTCCATACACCGCTAACGAATCTGTTGGTGTATTCAAGACAGCTCTTACCTTTGTCGATTCGATTTCTGAATTGTGGGGTCCACTTCTAAATGGTAACGTAAAAATAATAACAATAATAAAAACAAATCATAAATCATAAATGACTTTGCCACCAATCGTAGGTATGGCCATTCTGGTTATCCCAAAGGCTATAACTAGAGATCCCGAGCGATTAGTTACCGTGTTGGAGCAATATAAAATTCGTCGACTGGTGCTGGTACCAACGTTATTGCGAAATATTCTCATGTACCTACAAATAGACCGTAAAGCGAATGCAAAACTTCTGCACAATCTACAGATTTGGGTGTGTTCTGGTGAACCGCTGCCAGTGCAATTAGCCGAGAGCTTCTATGACTACTTTGAAGAGGGTATCCATGCATTGTACAATTTCTACGGGTCCACTGAGGTAATGGGCGATGTAACGTACTTCACATGCGAGAGTAAAAAACAATTGAGTCAGCTTGATCGAGTTCCCATTGGTATGTGATTGCTTGGTGGGTTTTATTATTTTTTGTTAATTATGGTTATTCATACTTTCAGGGCTTCCTATCAATAACACTGTGATATACCTACTGGACCAGGACTACAGACCAGTCAAGAACGGATATATTGGAGAGATTTTCGTCGCTGGCCTGAATCTTGCTAGTGGGTATGTGAATGGAAGAGATCCCGAAAGATTTTTTGAGAATCCACTCGCTGTGGAGTGCAGTAAGTGATGTGTCTTTCTATTTGTACTCCCTTTAACCATAAATTACCAATTTAGAGTACTCCCGACTCTATCGCACCGGAGACTATGGTTCTCTACAAAATGGATACATCATGTACGAAGGCCGAACAGACTCTCAGATTAAAATCCGTGGTCACAGGGTAGATCTGTCAGAAGTGGAGAAAAATGTCCTATCAATCGATGTTGTAGAGAAGGCGATCGTGCTCTGCTATCATGTGGATCAAATCGATCAAGCACTGCTGGCATTTGTAAAGCTCAGTGAGGATTCACCTTTATTCACTGGGCTACAAATAGAAGCAGCTCTAAAGAACAAATTGGCAGATTACATGATTCCCCAGGTGGTGATCATTGATCATGTCCCTCTGTTGGTCAATGGAAAGGTTGATCGCCAAACGCTATTAAAAAGCTACGAAACAGCCAATAACAATGAGGATGATACAGTAATAGTCCTGGACTTCGACTATACCCAAGTACCGGAAGATCTGAAGTTAATTGCTAGAGATCTTTTCGAAACAGTGGGCAGCGTCATAGGACGTTCCACCCGAGCAACTCTGACTCCAAGTAGTAACTTCTATGAATTGGGTGGCAATTCTTTAAACTCAATTTTCACCGTTACTTTGTTGCGCGAAAAGGGCTACTTAATTGGAATATCTGATTTCATTTCGGCCAAAAATCTTGGAGATATTCTCTATAAGATGGCCAAAAACGACAGTACCGTACCAATGGAAGAAGAGTGGACTAACGCTTGCCCACACTTAAGCTTGAAGGCATTTCCCCTGACTATGGATGACAAGGATGACGTTATAGAGTGGGTTCTTTGCGATATCAACCAGGAAGGCCAATTAACATTTTTATTTTCAGAATAATTGTGGAGAGCTTCTATGGCAAAGCCGATCTGGAGCAGTGGCTTAAACCGGACATCTTGCGAACCGACTACAGCGATATTATAAATGTAAATGTTGAAATAATTATTTTGCAAATACAGTTATTAATTAGCATTAGTTTCGCTTAGGATATCTGGAAAGTGCTTGTTGAAAAGGATCTGAGTTTCATCGTAAGAGATATGAATACAAAGAGGGTTATTGGAACAGCTTTAAATTTCGATGCTCGTGATGAGCCAGAGGTTCAAGTAAAATCACGTCTTATCATAGTTTTCGACTTTCTTGAATCCCTAGAAGGCCCAATAAGGTATTCAATATAAATTCATTTCCAGTAGGACTAGTAAAATTCGTACTTTTACAGAGACAAATACCTGCCACAAGGATTGAATAAAATTTTACATTCCTTTATGATGGGTACCAGCCCCGACCTAAATCCACAAGAGAACATCGCATGCATGCATTTTATGGAGCACGAAGTTCTGAGTTTAGCCAAGCGAAAGAACTTTGTGGGAATCTTTACAACTAATTCAAGCCCCCTTACACAGGTTTGTTAATTGTTAATTGATTGTTAATCCGTTCAATGCATTATGTAACTCAATTTACATTTGTCTAAAGCAACTTGGTGGAGATGTCTACAATTACAAAACCCTATTAAATTACCAAGTCAACGAATATGTTCATACGGATGGGACAAGGCCCTTTGCTATGGCTCCCGACTCCCAGCGATGCATTGTCCATTGGAAGGAAGTTGATTACTCATCTTAAATGGAGGTTCCATTTGTATATTATTATTTGAGTATTTAGTTCTTAAGCCACCAGACACAAGGCACGAGGAAAATACGCTAAAAGCTATAAATACTTAGAGCATCATTTTAATTATATTTAATAATCTTTTTCTATAGTTGTTGAAAGTAAGTCTTTGTTTTGTTAATAACGTAAATATGTACATACATATATTAAGCGACATTAGACAGATAAGTTATTGATTGTTTTACTAGTTGTAAGATATCCTTTAGCGGATGCATGTAGTTGCAATTATATGTAAAGAAAGAATAAAAATATTTACATAGTTGTTCCAAATTTGTGTAATTTTTCGTCCCTTTTGCAAAAGAAAATCTTTGGAAATTGTTAGGTTGTTGATCCGAATGCTATCTTTTCAAATATTTCGACTAATAATGAAAAACATGTTGTCTTTCTAATGTTTGTGTAAATCACATTAGAACCTCCAAACAATTTCTTCTTCAAAGGGGATTTGGCATCAAACTTTCTCCGCACACTACATTCTTATATCAAATGGAACAACAAAGAAAATTACTGTGAGAAAATATGTATGCTGCAATTATAAGAAACAAGAGACGTCGAAATCTGAGTCCTACTCCAGCATTAAGTTCCAAACTAATGCGAAGGCAACTGATATGGTGTTCTTCACTTAATCACCACCAAGAAACCTGTGGTTTGACCAAGAATGCCGACAACTACATGCAGCTAAACAAAAGCCATACACAGCCGCGTTGGAACGAAAGCAATAAACTGCTTTTAAGCTTTAGAAATAGGTCGCATAGGAGTAGGCTTCTTCAAAAGGAAAAAAGAGTACAAGGAGCGTGCGATAGAATATATTGAAAGATTATACACCAGCGACAATGTACGAAAGTTTTACTGAAAGGAAAAAACTCGTTTCAAACAACAAGTCCCACAAAGACTTCTGTGGAGATATGTATAAAAAATAGAAAATGTATTCTCCAGACTCTATTACGCCGACAGAAACCAACACTCTCTTGTTAGATAGAAAGCGCTACCCAGCCTAGAGTCTAGAGACCCCACCTGACCAAACTGCACTATTCAAAGCAACTGGAAATAACTTTGTGAGAACATACACCAACTTATTTCTAAGATTGAGTCAAACGAATGTATGGAAAGCCCCCAAATGGTAAATGAAGGCAAATCTAAATCCATTCACCAACTATGCAGTGATACGGCGCCCTGCTTATTTGCGATGCACAACTGATGCTGATTTTAGAAGTTTTTCTTATAAAGATAATAGAGGCGATAGGTTTATATTAAAAGAAAGAAATCTTCCCCGCAGAAGTAATCTTGATTTGTTCCCTTCATCGTTATAGTCGCAAAAGTTTCACCCACCTCAACTAAATCATTCTGTTACTAACATATTGATAAAAATGTGTACTCGTATACAACATACCATGGTCGCATTTCGTTATTACAAAGTCGTACTTTAAGACTACTCTCGTATTTTAACAAGAGTCGTATGCATCGCAACTCGTGTGTTATTGCGAAGTTTTAAATTGCTCGTTTTATGGTCGCATTTGTGTCGTATTTTGTTCGTATTCAAAGTAGGCCACAACTCAGATGGAAAGTGGGGAAAAACGAAGAAAAACTATTATTTTCACCAAACGTAAATTTTTACTTTTATTTGTTTTTATTTATAATATTTACAAATCAAATAAGGGCTTGAGGAATTGGTGTGAATAAGTAGAGGAGTGTTGGTTGGGCCACAGGTTCACTCTCAACTTTAGTGACTGCGTTGTACTTTGCATTTCCTCGTGTTACCAATCATGGTTGCAAGCTCTGCTCAAAAAATTACAAATAAGACATAGTTTCTCTTGTGTATGCTTGCAAGATGCTACAAAAGTAGGTAAATACGTGACACATAATTAAGGGAATGGCATTTGTATAGGAGTAAATTTCCGTGTCCGTGGACTCCATTAAATGGATTCATACAGAGTGCACATGGATAGTTTCAAAATAATAATCATGTTGTTTTAAGCAATACTAACTAGATGTTTTGATTTTATTAATTCAGGTTTAAATATTTTCAAATTAAGGTTTTATATCAATTTAATGTAGCATATTATTTATGGTTTATTAATAATATATATCTTTGTACAGTTACACTTTTTTATTATTACTTTTTTTTATATATTTCATATGTATATAGACAGCTCCTAAATATTTATTATACCTTTTATGACTCTCTTTCTCTCTTCCAGCGTACAAGCAATCAATATAATCTTAATGAGAGTTTATCCATACTTTTTAGGGTAGGCTTATTATTATTTTTTTTTTGTTTTGTTTTTGTTTTTTAAATTTTTATTTTTATTATATTAAATGTTAATTTGATTAATTACTAAAATATACAATACATTTTGAAAATATTTTATGTTTTGTTTTCCTCTTAATTTACACGTTAACAGATAGTTCAGTAGCTTACGTTCCTATTTTAAATTTGTAATTCATATTTCATTATCTAAAAAAAAAAAAAATACTAAAAATAAACAGAAATAAAGTCAAACACATATACAAGAACGGTCCCGAACAGAAGTTGTTTTGTTTTCGAACAGAATCTTAAACTCGACGTTCAATCAAAATTGTAAACAAAATTTATTTAAAAAAAATTAAAGCTACATTTAATCTTTACTATTTGAACAAGCTCTGTGAAGAGTCTTACGCCTCATCGCATTTTATAACAAAAATAAAGAGAAAAAGCAATTTGATTTTGGTCAATCAACTGTGATATCTTCTTGCGATTTGCATTCGTTTTTTTTTTTTTTTTTTTGAATTTAAAGAACAAAAATACTTCAGTTAGAAAGTTATAATTTGAAGGAATAGACAGACGTGCGTATTCACTCTTTGCTTATATCACTACAGAGTTCTGTGACTGCATTCCACCATCTGTATTCTGTGCACTAGAATTTTGATCGAGTCGCCGATAGTTTTGGAATGTTTTCCATTCGCCGGTATTATAGTCCAGACGAATCAATTGCTCCACAAGGCACAACGCCGATGTTCCATCTTCTTGCTGAACTTTTTCCTATATAAATACACATATAATGATTAGCTTGTGATGGAAGGAAACCATGCGAGCAATTACTTACCTCAGTTTCACCTAATTTGATCACGATTACATTCTCGGAGTTAGGCCGAGGGTTTTCTCTCATACCAGCCATGAAACCTAGAATTAGAGCCTTGTCTGGTCGAGAGACACGGTTTGCTTTTCTAAACATCTCATGAGCCTTGTGAACGTGTTCGTTCTGCAAAAAAAAATATAATTATATATATATATGTAAATATATGTAGGTAGAAAGAATTCACTGCAGCGGTATTGTAAGATCAAGAAGTGAGTTACAATAAAACAGAATTAAAACTTTATAAACAAGCGACGCATTAGTTCTAGGCTGGAAAGATGGATGTGATCTGGCTGAGCATCTTAATTCGTGTACTCTTTCCCGACAATGCATTTATTCACTGTTACAGTGAACATATGAATCAACTATTAACCTTTCGAACTAAACTCAACACAAAATCGCAGCTGTTTAAGGTAGAACAGAAGTTAGCTTGGAAAGTAAATATCTATATCTTGGTAGGGTCCATTGGATCATGCACATGCCACTTTGGTAAAAGATAGACCAACCAGCATACTCTCGATGTACAAGGCCATCCTAAAGTTCAATTTAACATGTTTACCAGGTCGTGCGACCTACTACATGACAAATCATCAAAACAAATACGAACATAAAAACAAAATTCCTTTGGAAAGAGTTGGCCTCATGTGCCCTATCCTACCACACTATAATAATCAAACTATTGTGTCCTCAACTGATCGTCATGGACCTTGATGACATGTGGTTCCAACAGCAATCTGTGCCCAGTTATACTGCACGTGAAACGATTTGTTTTCAGGCCTACGCCACCCGCCTACGAAAACGTAGTAAATCAAACGTGTAGTTTAGTTGTTTGGACCGCAAAACGAATATTAACAACAATACCAAGTTAAACTCCTTACCGATAATGATAAACCCTTTCTCTGCGGTTGTTGCTGCTGTTGCTGCTGCTGCTGATGCGGTTGCTGGCGAACTTCAATAATTTGAGTTCCTCTAGTGTTGTTACTATTATTCGCATTGTTTTGGGCTAAAGCTTGTTGAGTGGTTGTGGTGGTTATTATTCGCTGCTGTGGCTTATGATGCAGAATTATCTGTTGCGGCCTTAATTGATTAGTTGTAGTGCTCTGCGGCTGTTGCGTTAAAATAGTCCTATGAATCTGGGTTTGTTGTTGCTGCTGCTGTTGTGGTTGAAGCTGCTGTTGTGTGGACTGCATTTGAACCAATTGCGTTGGTTGGCCATGTCGTTGTATTAGTGTCAGACCTTGTGGCAAAGTTGGAAGTGACCCCTGTGCCATAACAGGACGAATAATAGTTTGCTGTGGAGGCTGCAAATAGACAGACACATTATACCAAAAATCACATTACTTTTCGTGTTACACTTACACTTCCAATGATAGTTTGAACAGTTTGCTGATGTGGCTGCTGTTGTACAACTACCGGAGCCAAGGACGAGACACCAATGTTTTGATTTAGATTGTTAGTCGGTATTAAGGCGGGTATCTGTTGAGTGTTCTGCTTCATTGGCTGCTGGACATGAATAGTTTGTGCGTTCTGTGAAGACTTCACCAGGCCAGGTGGTCCGGTTGTCACAATAGTGGCGCCACCCAAATTCTGCAATCCCGACATATTGCTTATTGGGATTTGTTGGTACATATCACCGCCAATGTTACGCAAGATCACACCCTTTTGTGTGAGAATAATTGTTTTTCCCTTAACGTTGGAGTTCGTAGGCGATTGCATGACCACCTGAGTCAGTTTAGGCTGTTGGGTAGCATTCGTGTTGGAGACGACTGTATGCGTTTGAATTTGTTGCTGCTGGATTTGTTGCTGTTGCTGATGCTGCTGTTGTTGTAATAGGTGTTGCTGTTGGGCAGCCTGCGATGCAGGCTGAATGGTAACGGGTCTATTGGGTAAATTGACATTTTGAATATTTAAAATGGTTGGCTGCTGAGTAGAAATCAGCGGAGGGGGATTTGATTGCACATTGGCTTGGTTCTGGCGGGTAGACGACATCATCACCGGTAACGATGGTGCGGTCTTGAGTAGTATTTTCGTTGGTGTTTGTGTGGAACCACTTGCCGTATTCCCCGAAGATGTTTGGTAAATTGTCTGTTGTGACGGCCGCGCCTGCGCGAACGATGCCAAAGAAGGCATTGTGGTCTGAGGTGAAGACGTAATTATATATTGCGTCGGTTGCTGCTGTTGTTGCTGAATATTACTGCTTATATTGGCGCCACCACCACCACCTGCAGACGTCTGAACCATTGAAGATATATTCGATGTGATCGCCGGAGCCGAAGACACAACGATGTTTTGAGTACTGTTATTAGCACGTTTCGCCGGCTGGATGATAGTTTGAGATATAATGACAGGACCACTGTTCGCTGCTGACTTCAATTGTCCAAGTGGAAGTGATTTAAGCGTTTGGGTTTGCGTTTGCTGGCTGGCGTTTGTTAAACTTGTTTGTTTCTGAAAAAGAAAACATAAAAAACCAATGTAACATCAGCGGCGCGTACGAAAAGCAGATTTCACTTACATTCTGGAGTGGTGGCGACAGAATAACTGGTGTGGAACTATTAATGAGAATTGGTTGCTGCTGTTGCGATTGCTGAATCGCCTTTGTAGACTTTGTGGAGGTGATTTTAACTGAAATATTATTTGGAAGGTTCGCCAACGGATTCGAACGTTGCACCAGAGTAGGTGTTGTGGTTGTTGTCTTAACAATCGGTTTAATGTCCAGTTTTTCTATCTTGATAGGTTGCGTCAAGGGTAACTGAGTTACATTACTAGAAGTGGTCACAATCGTTTGCTTTAGCGGTTGTTGCACGTTTATTTGCTGCAGGGGCTCCTGCTCAATCTTAATGGGGCGTGATATAGCATCCTCTGTTTTAATTTGAACCTCTTCTTTGATAAATATCTTGTTGCTGTTTGTTTGAACACTAGTAGGTAGAGAACTTGATGCAGTGCTGACTGCGTTTGCAATTTGTTTGGCGGTTATCAGCTTTTCATCGCACATAGTTTCCATTGCAGGAGTTGGTGGCTGCGTATAAGTGAGGGTGGGTGCATAATCTGGAGTTGCTGCACTTGTTATGGTCGCAATGGAAGAAGTGGTGGTTGTGGTTGGTTCTGCACTTGAAGCATCTGCTATTAAAGTTGAAGTCGCGGTGGGCGTAACTGTTGTTGAAGTGGATGATGCAGACGAAGATGTGGGGTTGGTAGTACTGCTATTAGCTTGCTTCTGTTCCAATGCTTTCTTTTGTTGTTCCTCGAGTTCTTGTTGACGTTTTCGTTTTTTAGCAGCGGCATAACCTAAAGGCTGTTCGGTAAATTCGATGAGTTTTATTCCGCCATCTTTACGACCGGCTGGGGTTCTACTCATGTTTGGCCGAGACTGATTCGGTTGAACATTTGGCGACCGGAAACCGGAAGTAGGCACTCGAGAGGGTATCCCTTTCAGTGGTGTAGTGTCAGTCATTTTACGGGGCATTCCGCGCGACCGCAGCGGTATGGTGGGCGCAGAAGCCTTTTTAAGACTTGATTGCGCATCAGCAGATTTGTGCAGTAGCTCTGTACGCAGGTTAGCACTTTTTGGCTTTCGCTTTAGCGTAAAGTGCTTCACTGGATTTGGCTGTTGACCAACCTATGATGGACAATTAATAATAGTTAACATAAAAATAAAAATAATAGAACTATTTAAATGCACTCACCACTGATACTAATGCGTTCTTATTAAGATATTGACATTCTAGCGGCAGCATGCCTAAGTCACTGTGTTTACTAACCATCTTACGGAGGTCGTTTACCATATCTGTGAATATTGGTCTTGTTTCCTCGTAATCGGATATTTCTGTATTCAGCGAACTGGTCGCCGGGAAGGTTTTCATCGTCTCTGCTAGCATTGAAACCCATAATTCTGAATCTAATCCTGCTACTTCTATAACTTCTTCTAATTCCGATTTCCACTGTGAAGTAAAGAAGAAAATATGTATATTTAGAGCTCTACGTGGTTCGTTAACGTTTGTTAAATATTCAACAGAAGTAACGCTTAACACGAATCAGTAAATTTGTGGTAGTTTTCATGCTAAGGTCTACTATTAATTAAGTAATATAAAGCAATGTTCGTCCTACGTCATGAAGCAAGATAAACTTGCTGGCTATTCAGAGACAAATCTAGTAGAGATATCGCAAATAGCTACTAAAATTATAAAAGTATCGACGAGAAAGTGGTAACTGAACTAGGGTCATGCAACACATTAATCAGGCAGTACTCAGAGATTCCTGCAATCCAAGTCAAAAAAAAAGAAGAAAATTGGTTGGTCGACGGTGAAAAGAGACAAACCCTTTGTCAAACAGACCAATAGTCTAAACTTGGAGAACAAACACCGCGTCGGAATAAGCTTAAAGCTGCCATAGGACCGGCACCAGAGCTGTTTAAGACTAGAGGACATGACGGGTTAGGAGAGATGCACCAACTTATTAGTAAAATATTATCCAATGAAAGCATGTCTGAGGATGGGACGATCAGGACTATACGCAAAAGAAAGTAGATTGCCTGACTTGCTACAATTACAAAGGAATAAGTCTATCGATCATCGCATATTTATACATAATGTAAGACTTTATCTGTGCACTAAAACCTGGAAAAGACTCAAGAGTTCCAGATGGATATCCGTTTGTTTATAGACTTCAAGCCCGCACATGAATAGCGTGAATAGGAATAAGTTGTTTTACGTGTTGACTAGTTTTGAAACGCATTTGCGTCTATATGATGACCATGGAGAAATGACACCAACGAGTACTATTGTCCACATCCAAAAGAGTGTGAATCCAGTGTAACAACTTGGTTCTGGAGAAGACATCGACAAATAGCGAACAGTCACTAACATCGTTACAACAAGTCAAAAGCTGCTAATATGGACCTAAGGATAAAACGACAGACTTTGGGAAAGTGCAGAAATTCGTCTACGTAAGCCCTGCTATCAACTGGACGAATATAAGCGCGGAGAGGACAACTATTGAGCAAGCTCCTGTCGAAGACGACCAAGGAGACTCTGTATAGTCAGGAACATAAACTTTGTTAAACGAAACATTTTGTTAAGGAAAATTTGCATTATCTTCAGTCGCTAAACACTAGCTCGCCCAAATATTAGACACTTTAATTTGCTTTCTGGATCATTGAATCTAACGCCACTAGGCTTCTTTCTCTGCGATGTGTTAAAGAAAATGTCTACGCCAATAGTCAATAAGCTATTCAACCCCGCAAAGGTAATATCCGAAGTACTTTTCACGAAATCGAGCTGAAATTGTGTCAGAATCACGTTTTTTCTTTTTTGCATTATTCTCAAAAGGTTGACCTAAGGGCAAGAGAGACAGACGCAAATATGTTTTAGATTGCTCATGTAATGTACCTTAAAACGAAACGAAAAATAAACACATTTTCGAGTCTCATTTTTACAAATTTAAAATGAAATACATATGTATGTATGCATGCATATACTACGCATAAGTACAGAGTTCAGCACCATTGAATTGAAACCAAGTCGGCTGAACTCGACTTCACTATTTTTGCTGAGTCGAGTCAAAAATGTCCGTTACTACCTGGGTCGAGGATTCGTACCGACAGATACCTTTCGTTTGGGTTATCTTGTTTCTTATGCAAAGACTACAAATCAATTTTTTTTTTATTTCCGTCCAGTTGGCGGGCGGATGGTGTAGGTCATAGCAGAGTTGCCGGTAATCCTCATTAGTCAGTTTAACTATGCTTGAATCCAATATCGACTCAATCTTTCGATTCGGTATGTGCAAGGTCAAAATCTCAACTCAATTTCGACACGACCTTCCAATCCTGCATATATGTATGTAAGACCTCCGATGAAAAAGTCCAGTGGTCATCAATTGGCGACTAAACCAATGCAAGGGATTATACATACATACATATGTATGTAGCTGGTACGTCCATATGGAGTACATATGTGTGTAGTACATGACGATAACTGACTGCAATACGTCATCATACTATAAAACTTTGTTCGACTTATTGGAATCCTCCTACAGCTTTGGACTTGAAAACGTCATTTTAGTTGTGTCCTTAGTTTTGTCCTCCATTCCATGATTGAATCTATCTAAAAACAAACATGAGCTGCGATTAACAGTTGAGGGACTAATATATTGCATAGGCATTCAAATATAGAAACCGTGACCAAGCTGTGGCACCAATAACAGCGTACAGACATGCATATGCACGTCGTCAATCAAAATCCTTCGATAGGAATGTACATACATACATATATACATATGTATATGACCTATATGTTTAGAAGCAAATTATGACTGAATAATAATCGCGCAATTGTATGGACAATTTGTCCAGTCATTAACCCCCTTTTTGTATTCTATTATCAATTTTTACATTTTTATATGTATAACGCCAGTCTACTAAAAATAGAAAATAGAAATAACTTTACTGCGAAAAAAGAGAACAATTTATCTATGAAATAAAAATAACAATAGCAATGAAGTGCACATTAATCAAGCAGAGCACTGAGCGCTCCAACAATTCAAAAAAGGGAAGAAAGTGAACTATCAAACGCTCTCCGATTGGCATCTTTAGAACTCTTCGTCGAAGCAAGTTGTGATATTCATGGAAGAAAAATTCAAGATTTATGTAAATATCATGCAGAAAGATTGATGGAATAATTAACGCGCCAAAAATGTAACCAATTGTGCGATTATCTCATCGCCGTAAGGCACTTGAATACCAATTAAACTGCAACACTGATACTGAAAAACTCAAATCAAAGCGACGAAGAACATAATCCAGAGGAAAACCTTTTCGAATTTATGGAGGAAAATAAAAAAAACTTTATTTCTCCAATTATTTTTTTTCCAACATAGCACAAATTTATGACAAGTGTTTGGTTTACTAATTTTTTTTTTTTTATTTGTGTGAATGGGGAACACGAAAACTTAACGAAAGTTAATATTTTTCACCAATGGTGTTACCTCTTCGACTAGACGGCGCGGTATGTGAAAAAAACTTAGCAATAATTTAAGTTTAACTTGTGTTTGTAGGTCGGGAAAACATTCTTTAATGTTCCTTAGAACTTCTTTGTTTAATTGCGAACAAATTGAACCACTTATCCACGAATCGTTTGATGTACCGAGTTTATTATGCAGCCACAATGATGTGTCGCTGTCACGCACATTCGCCATTTTTCAGTAAACTGACGTTGCCAGGCTTCGTTAAGGCAGACATTTTATTTTTATATGTACAGTACGGTTGGAGATCATAAAAACAAGATGTGTTCGGAAATATGCTCGTAATGAGCATTCACCATAGGTAGATAAATAATTTGAGAAACTTTAATATATAAATTATAGTAATGTCTGACAATATTCTTTTAAATAATATATATATATATATAGAAAAAATCAAAGTGAATCTTTGGTGTTGTGTGGGATCGAATCTCGAACGTTTCGCTTTATAGTCCAACCAATTAACCACTTGAGGCACTGGCGCCCGCTATGATGATGTGTGGCAACAGTCTTGATTCCAAATACCTTCAGCTGTGCATTCATTATACGCTTAGGTGGACCTGGTCTGTGTTGTTCGTCTGAGTTGAGGACTATTCGTTCTGTGTACACTACATTAGGATCGTTATTGTATCTCCTTCTGCAAGTCCCACCATGAATGTTGCTTCATTCTCACAGAGAAAGTCTAAAATAACTAAGCAGAAAATAATGTTCACTTACAAACCAAAGATTTAAGCCATTATGGGCCGTATACGACCTAGAACCCAGATTCTCACAACGATTCGTGTTATGGTTGTTTTATCGTTTATGGGAATGGGCATGGGTACCAACAACGCCGTTGTCACCTCCTAAAAGTCTCTGAGATGTACAAGTTATGTATAAGCATCTGACAAAAATCCGTCTGGCACTTATAAGAGATGGGATTATGAACAAAATTGGTAAAATAAGGATTCAAACCTCTAAATGTTGCTTAGTAGACTGACGCACAAGTGTCCATAGCCTCCTATAGCCTGCGTCTTTTTATGATTCAGGAGCAACTCATAAGTGTTTCAAACGAGGGCGGTATTGCTAGTGGGAGTTGGTTAACTTGATATTACTTCATCTTCTATTCTATTCATCTGTCAACAATTTTCCTTCAGCATCATAAGCGTCACGTCAGTCCACACTTGTACCTAAGCGAGTACTAACCAAACAAGTTATTTTGAAAATCAAAAATTCCTGGACATAATTAATCCTAACTCTGCGTGATCTCCATAACCTAACCCAACCAAAGGACAAAGAATCTTTTACACAAATATTCCTAAAACATAAATTTTTCCCACTCTTACATATTTATTCCTGCATATATGCCTTTACCTTTCTAGCAGTTTGATAAAAAGTGTGCTATCAGCTGTTTCTGACTTTATTTTCAAGTTAATTCGCCGATTTCATAACAATGGATTTCTTGAATGAAAATAACATTAAAAAGGAAACACATCGTGTATCGACAACAGCTAAAGTTTTAATTGCCGCGACCGGAGGTATTGGGGTAGGATTAACTATAGTATGTGCGTCTTTTGTTGCACCAGCTTTTCGGCGATATTGCCTGCCTTATGTCCCAGCGACTACAGAGCAGGTTAACAATGTTCTATCGTTCATACCTCGAAATTCGAAAGGAAAGCTACTGGATATTGGATCCGGTGATGGTAGAATCGTAATAGGTAATATTGCAGTGAATTCTGGGAAACTTTAATTAAATACTTTATTTCTAGCGGCTGCAAAGCATGGGGTTAAATCTGATGGAGTAGAATTGAATCCTTGGCTGGTTTTATATTCCAAGTACTCTGCTTTAAAGAACCGTGTGCATAGTATGACGGATTTCTTCCGAAGAGACTTGTGGAAATTCGATCTGAAATCGTACAATTACATCGTTATATTCGGAGTAGAGCAAATGGTATGTTTGAAAATCATGTTCATTGATGGTACTGAATATAAAATAGCAGATTTCGTTTTACAAACGGGGTTGTGTTAATCGGGTTTTGAAGTCGATTTCATTTACCATATTACACAGCGTTCGATTGGCTATGTCTTGTTCAGTTCGGCTATTAGTCGAGAAAACTATTTACTCTCTCTCAGTTGCCTAGCAATGGTGATTAGGTGGTTGTTACTGTCCAGAGTAACCATACTGGCTCTATTCCCCATTTTCCCCTCAACTAAGCATTGCTATTGTACCTGGACTGAGACTAGAAAGTAGCTATCAACAAATGATACTGTTACTATTCCGTATTTTTAGGATTAGATTAGATTTAAGGGTAGAGGCATGCCACCTCATAACTGCGCTTACAGATGATACCCGAAATCTTGATGAATATTTTTTACCCATTTTGTAGTATAGCATTTGAGTGGTATTCCGCTGAATGGTCTTGTAGGCAAGTATGTCTGCCATTGCAATGTTTATATGGTATCTTGGGATCATATTGACATGAATTCTGTGATGACTAATGATGTGAGTAGTTGTAGGTGGTCCGGTAGTAGTGTTGATGGATTTTTATAGACTTTAATGCCTAGAAGCCCAAGTTACCTGTTGGAAAAAATATAAATGTTCTTGTTTGTTATTGGTTTGCTTATATTTCCTCTCAGAAATAGTTCTATAGCAAAGCTTTCCCTTGCAATACGAAGTTAGAGTTAGGGATTGGAAGAATCCGTTGGTTCTCCGAATAGAGTGAATTTTCTGACGCTCATCGTTCTAAAATAGTAACTAAATAGTCACTTGGTTGCAGGTTGCTTGCGTATCAGTTGTCACCCATTTAACTTTGATTTGAACTTCGATCTGAGATGATTTCTTTCTTATTATTAATCATTAACTCCCTTGCGAGCCATATCTGATATTCGTCTTACGAAGAATATACGTACATAGCACGGTTAAATGTTTATTTTTTTGTATTTATAGATGCAAGAGTTGGAACACAAATTAATAGCAGAAAGTCGATCGGACTGCAAAATAATCGCTTGCAGATTTCCACTGCCTAACTCCAAACCAACGAAGGTCATTGAAGATGGCGTCAACACCGTGTGGTTCTATGAAATTCCAAATAAGAGCTAACAAACAAACACTAACCCTTTGTTTCGAATTGTTTTTTTATTTATTATTTAAATTGTCGCCTATTACGTCACATATAAAATTAAAAATACAATTTTAAGTAATTTTGAAATTGAATGAAGGCATTATTAATCAAAACAAACATTATGTTCTTTTACTTATAGATAGGGAAATAATAAAACAACATAAGGAACAATGTTCACGATAATACTATAATTAAAAAAAATACATCAAAAATAAAAAAAAAAAACGCGTTAGTACTTCTTATCTAGTCGTGACTGAGATGGCTCGGGTCTTTAGTTGTATGTATGTTACCAAGTGTAGGCAGTAGGAGGTGATGTTATATTAAGAAAAGTTATAAATCAAGAGATTCAGCTTAAAAGCATATAACACCAGCAACAGCATCAGCTCTATAAGATATGTTTATACGAGTTTTATGTCACGCGTGCATTGTTGGTGAAACTTTGTGCTATACAAGGAAAGGAATTGATTTGATAGAAGAGAATGTACATGCTTTATTTATGCTTAAACTAAATTTACATCATTAGTTACAGAGCCGGAGCTCATTTTGCACAAAATAATAGATTTATGTTGGTATACATACGACATTCTATCAATCTATCAATATTCCCTAAATGCATGAGTTCCATGAGTTTTGTAAGTTTGTGGAACGTTCATGGAATTACAGTGAAAACGAAAAGTATATATTTTAAGGGCACATTACTATACGAAATAAACTTATAAGCATATTGTGATAAAACGCAATCTTTCGCTCTCTCAAATTTTATATTTTTTTAAAACTAAAAGTTCGCTTTTTCGCTGCTAGAAATGTCTACCGAAATATATTTGAGACTTATCTACATCGCGGAAAATTTCAGTGAATCCTAATTTAGTATAAAACTGTATCTGATTGGTGTCTTTGTCGCTAAGGCGAACATGTACACCGAATGACCCATTCGATCTTAGGGCCGCTAACAGTGCGGTAACTAAACGTTTTGCAATACCATCCATGGCGAGATCTTCACTTAGTATCCCTACAGTCATTACAGACGGATGGCTGGTAACAATCTCTTGTGGACACTCGTAGTTAAAATTATAGAATCCGTTAACGATGTCTTTTGTGAATTCGTCTACATTCTCTGTAGATTCTAGAATACTTTGTGGATATTTCTCGCACATGTTTGGTATCCAACACATTTCCGTATTTCGAATGAATGTCTTTATGTCGGGAGCAGCACATCCATAGCCTACGATTGCGTTAAATGAGTTCTGTGCAACCATGCAGAACTCGGGGGTAAGTGTAATGAATGGTCCAACTATGTTGTCTGATATGATATCACATAGGCTTCCTTAAAAGAAATGGAAAAATAAATAACAAGTTTGTTTCTAAAAATAGGTTTAATCGTACCTGCGAGTACTTGGCCAGATTGTTTGAAAACGGCTTGGCAGACACCATTTACAACCTCTTCGTCCATTGGAGTGTATGGTCGAATAGTGTAATACGATGATGTTGGAGCATCGGGAAGTTTATAGATAAATAAATCATTGCCTGAGTCTACTGGAATCAGTCTCTGAAAATGTATTTAGTTGTAGGTAGCAAAAAATTGCGGTATAAAAGCTTATTGTACCTGCAAATCTGCCGTCAAACCGCCTCGAAACACCCACGGTTCCTGGTCTCCTGACATGAAATTTTCTTTCCATCCTTTGCTGAACCCTGGAGAGGAATAGACAAATTCGAGTTCTAATAGATTTTGTAATGACAGTCAAGCTTTCTTACATGTGTAACTGCCTTGTGTGAAGGAATACACGTTGCTTGGGAAGTGACCAAGGGATAACCATCTGATAAATGCATTCAAGAGCATAAGTGTTCCCGCAATGTCCCATACGTAGGAGAAAAGATCGTAGCAGATCTCTTTATTTGCACAGCGCGCTATTTTGTTGGAAAGGATTTGCACCGATTGACATAGAACGGAGAATTTTTCAGCACGCTCCTCCCACTCAGCTACCTGTAAATGCATAAATTTATAGCCACTAGTCCAAACACCACTACAGCCCTACGAAACGAAATTGGCAACGATTTCAACTCTTGGAAATTTAGTGACATCGCGGCATCGTACTATTGCAAAATGTGCACACCTAGGTAAGGAGACAGGCCATATAACAACACCCACTGACTTCATCCTAAACGTTTAAAAATTCTTCTCCTCAAGAGAGGATTGCACTGAAGGCTCTGCCATCTACTTGTACGTTTAATAGAAATTCATAGTATCTTCAAAGGGAAGTCTTACGAAAAGCAGAAGCGGCACGAGAATTATTAACAAGACTACACTCTAGGATGGACATTTAACCAATGAGAATGGGAAGTATGTGGGAGGATAATGCTGCTAAATACAGACTACAGTAAAAGAACACATCGACATCGGTAGTAGAAATAACGCCATTCGTGTATAGAATGTTCCATGAACATTGCAGTTCAGTCGTTAATAAGTTTATGAAATCAGAACAGTTGGATTCATATACATATGTATGTCTTCACAATCCGCTGCAGGCTTTTACGAAGCACTTTTGGTGTTACACTTTGATATAAGCTGTGTTTCAAAGAGGTTTACATTGGGAAATGTCGCTTACATCTCGTTGTAATACACTTAAAGTCACAAAAGATTTTAACTAGTTTAGCTCGACTAATAAGAAGAAGACTTCCTAGCTACATGAGAAGGTATAAATTCCTCATATCGTCGTCTCTGAAAAGCTTAATTAAAACGCCAATAAATTATAGCTCACACTGTGCATAAAACCTTACAGCCGTGGTCTATTTAATTACACAAACTCACCTCTGGTTTAGGGACTTCATCTTTCTTCCGCCCGAATAACAATACACTAGCATTGGCTTTGAGCCAATTAAATTCGTTAAGCAGCTTAAAGCCTCTACTTCCATGCTCAAATGGTAAGTAGAACAAATCACAAAGTAAATACAAGTCTTCTATAGTTATCACTTGCTCATTCAACCTAAATAATTATAAAAAAAAAACAAATTCTATTAAAATAGACATTTCACATGAATATGCAAATGAGAATCATACTTGTCCTCATCGTCTGCCATTTCTGTGTTGGATATTGGTGACGGCTCAGAGCTTTCCACCTGCATGCTATTCACCGAACATGTCTGAAACAAAGCAAATCTGTTAGCACACACATTTTCATTCACTTCATACATACATTAAATTCATTCACAGTTTCCGACATAATGACATCATCTGAACCGATCTTGCCCGCTTCTTTTGGAGAAGTCTGCGAGGCTAAGCTACTACTGCATTCCATCGGTTCGTTGCCGCTGAAGGGCGACAAATTGTTCTCATCCATTTGAACTGCTTCTACGCCATCCCTTTTCTCCGCAATATCGCTTACATTCTCAATCGGAGTCGTTGCTACCTCTACCTCTGCGTTGGTTGTGGTTGTACTTATGCAATCATCATCGATTGGGTAATCCAATGGTTCCATATCATTCGTTTTTGTAGTTTTGATTTCGATTTCATCGCAAACTTCGGTCGATGAATTAGCAATCTCAACATCTTCAATGGGTCCCTTGGGTTCTTCATTTTTCACATGCATTATTGGTACTGGAACACTGGATATGGGAATTTTCTTTGGCATTTCTATAGTAGTGGCTACACTTGTGGTTATCGGATTCAAAATATCATCGTTAGTGACTACTTTTGTGGCTGAAACTAACGAATTCATTACAGCATTCGAAATTGGATTTACATTTGACGAATTTACTGTGCTGCAAACTTCAGCCAATGCTTGTAATTGTGTTGTATTCACTTCAGGAACCGTTGATGTTTTCGAGCTTGTTGATGTTGTTGTGGTTGTCGTCAAGCTCATGCAAGTGTTAATTGATGGTATTATAGGAATAATTGGCATTACCACTAAAAAACAAATAGCGAATGCAAATAAATGTTAAAATAATATAATGGAGGCTAAAATGGATGGTAAAACCGTAAGGATATATACTGATACAAAGCCCAGACCCCTCTTGATATGAAACCTTCTCCTTTTCCACTGCAATTTTTTATCAGTAGAAGGGCTAACAAGAGGGTTCTCGACGTATATATGTACATATACGAGTTTTTCCGAAATTTATAATAAAAACACTTCCTAAAGCATTTGTGACATACTATGTACTTACTTGTGACTTGCGGCTGCGGCTTGGTTATGGGGCCCCATGCCTCCTTTTCTATGGAAAACTCAGGTAACCATTCCAGTATCGCATTCCTCATAAGAAATACTGTTACAAAACAAGCCAATGACAAATAAAAAACAAAACTTACTTCAATGCAAACCTTGGATGATAAATGTTCTTCGACAAGCAACTGGGGACATCCTCATTGGTTGTCCCATCATCGTTTTCTGTTTCTAACTTAATATCAGCCGAGAAAGAACCTTGCAAATTTGTAAAATAAAATCTCAAACACCATTACCATTAAGTCACCTTCTGTTACTTACTATTAACCTTATTATCTAAGCTACACTTTGACCAATAGGCCAGCGTGTGAATGGCTATTGTGTTCGCATGAAACTCGCAATTCGGATTTGTCATAACGCCTCGGAGATAGGGAATCAGTTCAGGTGAGCGGCCCGAATATGGCCCGAGAAAGACACGCTTCTGGTCGTAGTCATTCGCATGAAGGTTATCCCAAATGACTGGTGGCCGACGTAATACCTCAGTTATTTCCTGTATCGATTCCAGCGTAATGGTCTTCGATATAACCTTACTTCCAGTCCACATAATATCTATTTCCATGTTGAGCTTAGTTCCTAGAGTATTCAAATACTCTGAATCGGTCACTGTCGGCACGGCCCGAGAACTGCAATATTGGGTTGGACAAAAAAGAAACTTTGGACTATTGAGATGCGAGAAGATTTCATTCGTAACTGAAACCTAAAATGATAACGACACATCAAACGAGCGTTAAATGCCGCGTAATCACAATCAAGTACCCAAATCTGACCTGAGCATTACCAAATGTCTGAAAGATTTCCTTGTCAGCCTTCGACAACTCCGATTCGATGTCATCAAAAAGAAGGGCAAATGCTTTACAACCAAACTGTGAAACCTGTTCAAGTTTTCGTTTCAGAGTTTGCACTTCCTTCTGATTGCTATAGGTCATGTCGAGACCCGGGGAGAGTGCATAATAAAAAACAATACCCTGTTCTTTTGCCGCGGCAATTAGACCTGCAAAATTTCAAGGTTCTATATGCTGCAGTACACCTATTTGATTATGCATACTTGTTAAATGATCTGCTTCCTCGACAGTGTAGAGTTCTCTCCAATAAGCTCGATGTTTGTAGTCGTCCTTGGGGGCGTACACATACGAGTCCATTCCCCACTTCTTCAGCCTGAAACATATAAAAAGGGAAACCATTAGCACCCAGCTGGTGTTGTAAACTGCGCAAATTTCAATGTTTTGTCTATTTATAGGCAGTTGTCAAGTGTGAACCTACTTCCTAAACAGATCCTTTCTCTGTTCGGTTGTCCATGGTCGCCCATAAAAACCTGCAATCATAATGTGTTACCGGCTTTTTATTAGTGAATACTCAACCAAAAATTACCTTCGATAACACCACAAATAAATTGATTGTTTTTCTTTTCTGCAGTTTGCTCAACTTCTGCCATTTTTGTTTAATAACAGAAAAACTATGCACACAAAAATCACGCAATTGGAACAAAAGTTTTACGCAATCAATCACCGATTGAATGCAATAAGAATAGATCGTTGAATATCGATTTTGAATGCAAAAATGCACGAATTTTCATTTAAAATTGAACGAGAAATACATATAAGTTAATTTGCATTGCAAATTTGCACTAAATTTTATTGCGAAAAAATGTATTTTACACTTGTAGACAAAGTTGTTGAGCCGCTAGTACGAAAAATGACATTTGCATTCCGGATAAGATTTGCTTTATGTCAACTGTCAGAGATGGTAGATTTAACTGCCAACTTTTTGTTTGGGTACAAACACAAGAATTCCATTGGACGGGGACGCACATTCGATAACTTTACTTTTTCCTTTTTGTTTTTATATGTTATCCAAAAATTGAATAAAATAAAAATAAGTTATTGTGAAGGTAGCTCTAGATTTTCGTATATATACATATGTCGTTGTCTATTGGTCGAAAAAAGTGCTCAAAGTGAGCAATGTTTTCGCTTACAAATTTTATTTCCGAGTCCTTCGATTTTTTTGCCGGGTAATAGTCAATACGTAAAAACTGACCCCAAAGTGAATGTTCCGTATTTTAGGCACTATGGATTGTTCAAGAGATCCAGATTTTACAGAAAAGTAATGTTTTTTTTTTTTATGTTGTAGACCGGTTTTAGTGGTTTCAAGTGAATTACGCGGAACTGATCTGTGATTCGATGCAACCAAAGGAAATAGATTATTGGAGAAAGCTTAACATTTTTGTACGTGTACTTCTTCAGTCAATTCGCCGCTCCATATGTTAAAAACTGTACCTAGTATTCAAAACCACCTCAATGTTGAAATATCGCATCCCTTGAACGCAAACCGACTCAGGTGACATTTCTCTGTCGTGTTTACTTTTTAAATAACAAATTCATAGTCAAACATTCCACTCCCTCATCATTTTATTTTTATTTTTATTTAAATACATTTAAGAATGCAACCGTTCATAGTTATAAGACATTACCGTGATGATGATGAACTCAAATGCCAAGAGCTTGTTAGGGATTACATTATGTCTTTTGCAAAGAAGTCTTTCTATTGTTTCTGTTTCCGAGAGGTGCGGTGAACTAAATTTGCATAACTAAATTTCAATGTTCACTAATTAGTTATTTCTAGATTACTTTGCAGTTTATAATAATTACGTGGGCAATTTTGTTTATTTTCATTGGAGTTCCATTGACGTTTTGTGCTTTAACTATCCCGGGATGCATATTTTTCCTGTTTTCCGGTACATACTTTTCATTTTATGCAAAGGCTATAGAGATTATGAGAGTAATGCATGCGTTAACAGCAAATTGAAATATTTTATTAGAATTGATATATTTTAGACAAAACCAAACCAATCGCTGGTGGCTGAGTGTTATGAACCCTTTCTCTTTCGGTCTAAACCGAAGGAAGTCGCTTACAGTATATTTCTCGATGATGCACCATTTGAAGAGTCGTTTAAGAACAAGTTTCGGAGGAAGGTAAGTTGATTAGCTGAAGGGGTGAAAACAGAACCCATACACAAAAAATTGAGAACCTAACTTTATCTTTGTAGATAATTGCAACAGCAAGTGTGAAAAATCACAGTTCGCTGTATAACGCAGCTTGGATATATCGGTTTGCTGTTGCGCCCAACTATCCGTTTACTAAGGTGGTCGAACCATTGGTAAATTTACTAATCAAAAGCTGCACTGAAAATGGTTACAGTACACTGGAGTGCACCCTTTCTGAATGGCAGGAGGACGAAAGAGATTTCTTCGACAACTTGGGGTATTACTTAAACTTAACTGATTCAACGAACTTCTAATAAGCTTTTGCACATTTTTAGATTCACAACACGGCAGATATATCATAAACAAATTATCGGGAGTAGCCTGACGATTTTAAAAACTCAACTAACTTGTGATCTAAAAACGGAAGAGGCACTGCAGAAACAGAATTAACATTTTACAAAAATTCTCGAAACATTTTACTCTCAAAGCATATCAATGACACTAGCAATATTTTTAAGCAAATAATATAGCAACAGCGCATTGCTATAATAGCTACGCAACTCACTAAATACACACTGTGCCCTGATTAGTATTAGTTTTTTTTACTAAGCTATACACGTATACGGATTACCGATATTAACTTTTAATAAATAAAGAATTTTATAGCTACTGCACAATGTTTTGTCTTTTTTGTTTTTTTTTTTTAATAAAGGTTGGATCATCAGCACTTACGAATTCAATTGACTGCCTGAGGTAGTGTCCAACCAATATAGAGGATCATAGACTGCACTTTATTTGTTGGTCTACAGCCTGTGTGGAACATTTCGCATTTTCAAAGAAATTTCCTGCTTAGTTTGTAGTGGCTTAAGTGGTTAGTGCGTTGGACTACGGAGAAGGATTTGAAGTTCGAATCCCAGTCAAATCACCTTAACGTTTTTTCAAGGCTCCACCTCTCACGAATATAATTGTCATGAAAAAGCTTCTCAAATAACAAATTGCACTTTGGACACCCCATTAAACAGTAAGCCCCTTCCATTTGTGTGAAGAATATAACACGCACAACACGAACGGTTGTGAGAAGCTTGGCCTTGGGTCCATTGAACTGTTATGCCAACAATTTTTTTATAGTTTGTAGTAGAGCTCTTGTTCAATAAGTTAATAATTAGTTAAGAAAGTTAATACAAAAATACGTAGCATACTTACTTAGGTGGCGCTACAGTTCGGGAACCTGGGCCTGAGGCAAGAAGACTTTCCAGTTAGCGCGGTCTTTGGCTAACTGTCTGTGTTGTCCCTCCGAGTTAGAATCGAAGAATCTTCGGGCCGGAGCGTTTATATTCATTCGTTCTACATGCCTTAGTAATCTCAAACGACTGACTAGGTCCATGTCGCAGTTCAATTCGTATAGTTCGTTGTTGTTACTTTTTTCTCCAAAGCCTGTCAAAATATTACGAAGGATCTTTCTCTCGAAGCGACCGAGGATGTCTTCATCTGCTTTAGATAGAGTTCACGCTTCAGCACCAAAAAGCGGGACTGGGATGATGAAGGTCTTATATAGAATCTTCATAGTTCTTCGTTTTCTAGTTGCCTTCTCAGCCCAAAGAAACAACTATTGGTAAGAGTTATTCTTCGTTTTATTTCTGCTGATGTGTTGTTTTCAGAGTTGATAGTAGAACCGAGGTTGATAAACTCCCTTACTAGCTAAAAGTTATAGCTGTCGATTATGACGCACTAGTAATAGCACGCTGTGTCTTGTCGATCACTTCACCAAGTCATCACCGGCTAGCTTCAACGATTCGGCCTGTAGATCATCCAGCGTCCAGCAGCCTTGTTGGACTTAAGTTTGGATATTGCTATCCTCACTTCATTTTGGTCGGGTGGAAAAAGTATTGTGATCAATGAATTTATTAAGTAAAACTTAATATTTGCTGTTTCATTGAACAAATTACCACGTTTTTTCAATAACGGAGGCGGTTGAGTTATATATGTTGGTTCGTGCATGTCATCTGGTTCTTAAATTTAGAGTTATCTTCACTATTTTAATTGAAATCGAAAAAAATCATAAAGATGACATATTTAAGTATTCTATTTTTCTATAATTCACGCATGTAGTATATATGCATGTGACATCACCTAGCTTTCAAAGTTAATTCCATAAAAAGTGTAATATACCACCTCATCTCTTGTGTTCAATGGAACTTGATTGGAGTTTTCCATGAGCCAGCGTCTGCTTGAGAAGCACAGCGAAAGCATTTTAAAAAACCAAAAACTTAATAAAGTAAGGAAACCAAATTAGAGTTATAGCAGCTCAAAACATTGCATTTATTCATTATTGTTTTTGTTTGTTTCTTCTCCTTAATTATTCTAAAAATGCATAATACATTAATTAATAAATAGTATATAATATATATTATATTCTTTGATGTTAATTTAATTTTTTTTAAAACATTTTTTCTGTTTTTATATACCACTCTCTATAGTTTTGTTTCTAAGGTTTTTATTTAAAAAAAAAAAAAGAAAGAAAAATATTTATATTGTTTTCATCCGTTCTTAAATATTTGTTTAATATTTTATTTTCTTTAAAGTGAAGTTATTAAAAGGTATTCATTAAAATTATTTTATTTTTTGTTATTTGTTTTTTTAAGTGTGATGATAATTTAGGTGATCATAGTGTTCTACGTTTTGAAACTTTCAAAATCAGCAGTATTTGTAGGTGGTGGCGTTTGGCGTGTCCGCTATATGTATGTAGGTGTTTCATTCTATGTATGTATGTTTTATAGACACTACCACTCGGTAGTAGGGACAGGGTGTGTAGTGAATTTATAGATAATAATTACTTACTTAAGAGGAGGTGGAGAAGAACTTGCCAAAGTTAAGTTTATTTGATTCTGTTTTGTTGTATGGTTTTGATAGAAAAATTCAAAAATGCACTTTCAGGTACATTTATATACAATTACAATTCATTGTAGATAAAATTAATTGTTTGTCTAAGTAATAAAAAAAAAAACAAAATCCAATAAAAGCTATTTTATGTAGGAGAAATTGCTAATGGTGGAGGAACGTCGGTCGTACTTTTAAATGCACTTAAAAAAAATAGAATTACTATCAACTATTTGGTAAAAGTTGCATCGGGGTAAAGTTTATTTTTTATATATATATATATATATATTTTTTTAGACGTTACCGTCACTGGAAGTTGCTACTTTTCCATATTTCCTTATTTAGTTATCATATTCGTTTACAACTTGCACAATCTATTATCTGTTTTGCAAAAGAAATCTCCTTGCGAAGGCTCGAAGATAAATAAATGTACAAGTGTTACTATAAAAAATATATATGCAGCTAATTGCGGAGCACACATTTAATATTCATTTTGTTTCTGTTTCTCTTTTCTTAATGTACATAATGTATGTAATAAAAAAAATAAAAACACTCTTCTACACACACTGTGTTTAGTCTAAAAGGCGATAATATCTTCGTGTTTCTCGTGTCGAAAAGGTCCTTTATTTAAAAAAGCACTCTCTTTAAATCTATAGCCTACTTTAAGAAAGCATGTTTTTCTCAAAATTTAATTAAAAAAAAAAACAAAAAAACTAGCACACTTTAGAAAGAAAGAGTAAAATAAAAATTGGCAATGTAAACAAATCATATAGCATGTATATATATTAATTATTTTTTGTTTCGAAAAACCTACAAACAAAAAAGAAAAAGAGAATTATCTCTCTTAATAAATAAAAATAAAATAAAAACAACATAATGTATAACAAAAAATAAAAACTTCCGTCTTTAAAGTCTGCGTATCGTAAAATTTAAAAATAGAACAAAAAAAAAAGTTAATAATGCCATACTTTTCTTTTCTTATCAATCGTAACCATTGGTTTAGTAAGATATATAATTTTTTTTTCTGTTTTGCTTTTGTCGTGCAAACTTTTTTCATTCAGCGCTATTTCAACGAAAAATAAACACATTGGCATGTGAATTTAAAATAGTTTTGCTCGTCTTTTGATTTCGTTTCGCCTCCACTGTGGTAGTCGATAGAATTCCGATCGGTTGCATTGTAAGACATGTTCAAACTCAACATCGGACAAGTGTCGCTAAAATTAAAAAAAAAACATTAGGAGTGGTGTAAGGTTTGTGTTGTGTAGTACCAACCTCTAGGTTGCAGCGATCAACATCTGATGGCAAACGGTAGTTAGAAATAATAAGCAAGTGATAAGGATATATCTTAGCCGGTTCGTGGACAAGCATAGAGTGTGCCATATTAGGCAAACTCCTCCTGATGAGCCCAGCTTGTGGATAGTGATAGGACAATGCACCAGAGTATGTGCTCGAAGCTGGTAAATCACCGCCCATCTAGAAGGAAACGAACACAATTAAAATAAAATCAAGTCAAATGTTATAAAGAGCATAAAAAACGTTGGCTCGTAGTAAGATAATTCAATTCAAACTTGTGTCTTCTTAAACCCGCAGCAATTTGATTGCAACGTCTGAAGAAAATTCCTCCTGATGGATGTTATATTATAAGCTACCTTCCTAACCCCTTCCACATTAGCAAAGTTAACAACATCTTCAGTGAATCGTGGCAAGCTGCTGGAGTTTAGTGTCTCTGAAATCTCTAGCTATATTTTCTTTGATTATTCACAAGCTGTTTGAGGTAATTCTTTAGACGTTAGATCAAATTTTCTGGCGTTAGTTCTAATTTAATTGAGTTAGGCAAATAGAAACCCGTTGTGATACCCATAGAGAAGTCGCTTGCCCATTGGTTGACCTAGTTCTATAGATGCAGTTCTTATTGTGATGTTTCAGAAGTTGTTCACCGGAGGTAGATGAGACGTGAGCTCCCATCACGTACGACGATATCATTTCCATATTGTTTTGCTTCACGTAACATAGCACAAAATATTCGTTGATATCGTTTAGATGAGGATCGTCTCAAAAGTTACGTGATGAGGTCTCTGTATAGTGACAGAGAAAGTGGACTATGTCCTCGTTGACTTACTCATCTCCACATCCTCGATATAGGTCTACCTCCGCAATAGAGTGTATGACTCGAAAAAATGAAAATCTTTTACACCAGTAAACCGTGGGATTTAGGTACAACTTTCAACGTGTTCTTTAAATATCTCATATCTCCGTCTTATCTTATTATTTTAAGTAAACGTAAACACTTTTTTTTTTATAAATAGCAGCACTTTCATAAGAACATGGAAACATCAAATTTGATTTTGCTTTTTCAGAAACGTGCTGGCAGAAACCTCAGGGCATTTCAGTTTAGTGATATGATCTCATTCATATACATACGTGGTTCATGGGGACTAACTTAACATTTTTAGAATTCTTCTTGAATTCAAATATCCGGTATACCAATACTCTCTCGCACAATCAAGCTCCTAAACTTTTTGGAATGAACCCGGAAGACAACTGACTCACATTTTTCTCTTTGGATATCCGGATAAGACTTGAAGCACTAGTTATAGGAGTACTTCGTTTAGAACTGTGACCCATAGTAGTAACTTATTTTTCAAGAGTATGCGTCTAACTTCATCGTTTTATGCTCAGTTATTAAGGATAGGAAATAAGGAGCGAAGAAGTTGTTTGTTGTACGAATTTTTGCTTTTTTATGCCCCTTTATGGCGTATCGGTTGAACAATACGAATTAAAAAGAGCTTAGGAATGACACTTTAAATCTGCTTTTCTGTTAAGATCCACAAGCCGTGCCATAATACGTTCTTTTCACTCTGTAATGTGAACCACACTTACCAATGCTCTTCTATCTCCCTCAGTAATTGAATCTACCGAAGCTAAATAAAATATAAATAATTAAAATTGTGTACACAATAATATAAAAAAAACTGTGTTTCAACTTACCCTCCGATTTTCCACAACTAAATTCGGTGCTGTGTGTTTTGTCTCCCAAACCTCCACATGAAAAGTCCTGAGTATAAACATAATTCATTTAGTTAGGATGATTGGTTAGATTATTTAATACTTTAGCCTACTTTATACCGTTTACAACCATGCTACTCGTTACACAAAAGAAACGAAAAACAAAATAACAACTCAGTGCAGAAGTTATCGTGAAAAGAACATGCAAGACACGAGAATTGTTATGTTAATAAAAAGTATATGACAATTAGTGATTATTAAACTACTAAAATGCTCCCAATATTCTAAGCCGAAAAAAAAGATAATTTAAAAACAATACCTTATGCTACTGTTATGCATACCAGGCATGTTCATAAAAACACGGCATTAACCAAAGCTGTATGTGATATATACTCGTTGCTACGTTGATGGAAAGCGAGTTGGTCCAACAAGTGAAACATCTCTCATCACACTTTGAAGACTTTCGGAAATCGAATATCCTTGCCCCATGCAAGGAAGAGGTTTAAACGCTCAGAGTATCAACTTTAAGAGACCACAATTTTTGGTATCTACTACGCATATCTCATTAAAAACAATCATCTTAGGTTTTCTAATTGGAATGGTTACTAGCTAGCACCCTGGTTTAATCTCTGTCTCTTTCGCTGAGAAAGATAAGATACTAGTTAGTAGTAGTACGCAGCGGTTATCTGCACGTTTGAAATGAGGATTGCCTTGACTAGAGCCTTGTATGATGTATCGCTCATTAAAGCGGAAATTACAAAACATGCCAATAGAAGAAAATCACATTCTTAATTGCTGTTAAAAGCAAACGGCTATCTATTATCTTTTCGGCGTAAAAGAAGTTCGACAAACTAAAGATCTTTTTTTTTGTGAAAATCTTATTGTATAGTACAGTAGAAGCATTTTTAAAAAATAATACTTAAAAACAAATCAAAAGTTTTTTAAATAAAAAAAATAAATAAATGGAAAAAAGTTTGAAGAAAAGAAGACAACAATAGAACACAACACCTTGCATTTACACAACCAAACAATGTGTGATACGGCCTGCCAAAAAAGCAAACAGAAAAAAAGTACAAGAAAATGTAACACATTAGGTAATGATTAAGTAACACATTATTCACATATGTATAAGGAAAGAAAATCAACAATGAAAGCTTACAGTTGCAACTTGTGCAGCAGAACCAGTAGTTGTAGCAGAACTGAAAGTATGAGAGCGAGGAGCCAAGCCGTATCCGGGTTTAGGAACATGACGAAGCGAACTCACCACTATGTTTGTAAACAGTTTGTTTGGTGCGTACGCAGGTGTATTTATTAATGTACAACATACGTTATATTACATTAATGAATTCAGTTATGTTATTCACCAGTTTGTTTAATAATTCCACATTAGAGAAGAAGCAGCATTAAGTGAAGAGAAAAATTAAGGAAAAACATGTTATTTGGTTACAATTAAAGTCCAAGCTAACCAAATACCCCGATTAGTAAGAAACCTTTAACTGTAATTAGTGTGATTTTATTTTTATTTTTATTTTTTTTTTTGTTTTAATTTTGTTTAGCAGTTTGCTGTGGGACAATAACAACGTACAACATGACAAGCATAATGCAGCAAACCAATTAACGCCCACACAGAGATAGATTCCCATTCTCCATAGAGGAGCACATTTACACCTTTACAGAGGGAACACTTACAGAGCTGTAGCCGTTTCTAAGTGACGACGGTAACGTTGATGTTTTAAATCCGTATCCTGGCTTCGGGGGCGATCGGTAGGAATGTATTGCTGTGCAAAATTGTACGATATTTTTCTTTACAATAATTTTGTTTTAACACCAAAAACATTTGTTTTGTGTTTGATGAGGATTCAAATTTTAAATAATTGGATTATTATTAGTCCCATTACCCGATAGTAAATAAAATATTACAACACTTAGAGGGTTCTTTTCGTGCAGACAATCACTTACCATTGTAGCTTGGGGCGTTGCCAATAGATTTTCCAACTGAACCTCTGTAGCTGGTTGAACGATCGAACATTTCATCTTCGTAGAAGGGTTTCTGATGATCTAAATTTCGTGAGGGTGAAGCACCTACTGGAGACTCGTATCTGAAAAAGAAAAATATGTAGCAATGTATACATAAAAACTTGAGTTGTATTGAAGGCTAGAATACAGGATTATGAGTTTATCATAACACCCCAGACACCAAAGTGTACCGATCGCGATCCCTAGAGAAGTATTATGGTACAGAACCTCAGCCTAGAAAACTTTACTGTCTCACTAATTTCGTTCGCACGCCGAACTTCCTCACAATTGTCAAAAAAAAAATTTCCAGGTGTTTAGTTACACAGGCGAGATCAGTGAAGGTCACTGCAATATCTCCATATATCCGCATTTGAAAATCTGGTGTGGCTCTTCAGAAGGCAATGAGCACAAAAAATCCTGGCGCTATTTTTAAACGTGACATACTTAGTTTCACCATTGTCCCGATCTAAGATAGGCCCTCTGTCTTCCCAAGTTATACTCATTAAGCCTTATCGATGAACCTATCAAGAACAGTACACTATCTACGAAGATTGATATTTTTAGATATGTATATCGCTTAGTGAAAGCTCTGATTTTTTCTTAGCCAGCACGTCAGCTGTACACAGTTCTGCGTGCATATACCTGAGAATTTCAGAGATTCAGTTGGAATCGAACGCCTTAAGCGAAACATGACTATCAATGTAGATGACGATGTTCTTGTCAGATATGGTACCTACTTCTGGTAATTCCGCAGCTTTGACCACAGCTAGAACCTGTGTATGCAGGCTATTCTTTCTACTTTGGCCACTGCACTCAGTTCTTCAAGGTTTTCCATTCACATGTAGTTTTGTATATCGGACACATGTGATAGGAAAAATACTTCCACTACTTTAGAACTAAGGACCACAGAACATCATCGTGTCAAGATTATTTCATGTCGGACTACTGAACGGGGTTCGGGGTCTTCGTTAAGCCGGATGAGTTAGATTGAATACACTTCTTACTAAAAGGTGTCAAATTACTTCTAATAAGCACCAAACACGCACTCACCTCAATTTGTAGACAGGTTCCTTCGATGCTGACGGTGTGCGTGATGCATTCCTTGGATCCAAATGATTCTGCTTCCATTTCCTGTATTTAGCATGCTCCTTAAGATCCCTCGCAATAACCGAACCAATTCCAGATTTCAGCTTTTCCAATTCTTCTGCTTCTCTCCTCAAACGACTATAATGTAAATATAATATTACTATGGAATAAAATGAAATAATTCATAAATTTCTTACGCTTCTTCATCAGCCCCACCATTCTTTGCATTATCAACCTCATCTTCATCATCCGATACTGGTACTCCCTTGTACGAATCCGAATATCTGCGCCTACGCTCTGGGTCTGTATACGGATACGGCGGTGCCGGAAAATCATCACGCTCTATCTTTGGCTGTTCGCCTGGTGGTGGTTTTTTAGCAGCCGGATAATGTGACAGTTCAATTGGTTCTTCGTTATTCATTCCGGGGCTCTTTGGACGTGGTGTCTCTGACCTCATTGTATCTACAAGCACCTTCATAGCACTCCTATTGCGCGAATGTGGTCGTGATGGTGGGCGACTGCCAGAACCACTATACGACGATGGTCGGTGAAAGTGTGGCGACAATGGGGTCTTGTCATATGGATCAATTGGTTTTCGCAAATAATGCGGCTGATCGGTCAAGTAACTATACGTGTAAATTCGCGAGATATCATCGCATCCAGAACGGCCATACTCCCTGAGAATTAATCCGGGACTAACTGTGCGATAATGCTGGAAAAGAAAACAAATTTCATCGTCACATAGCCCTCCATATGCATACCAAACGAATAGAAAATTCTTCTCAAAGCGCAAACAAAGATAATTGTGCACAATAAAAGTAAAACAAAAAGAAACAAACAAAAGAAAAATCATAAAACGCACCTTTCGGCTAGAAGAGTATACAGAACCATTAATACTCGGTGTTCTCGAACGCAAATACTGAAAAAAATTGCAGCCTCAAAATAATAATCTCAAAAAAAAAAATTTAATAAATGAACAAAGTGCATGCAAATAATTTAAAGGTTCAATGAAAGTAAAGTAAACAAAGCTATAGTGTGTCAATTTGCTGGCCAAAAAAAGAGCTAAAATGTGTGCGAAAAATCTGATTAATGCAATAATAGTTACCATCTCGCTGAGAGCACTAGCGCTGATACGATCGCACTCAGTGTCTGTGAAGTTGCCATTGGTGGCACCGTTCAATATAATACCGGACTCAGAGGGTCCTGGGCCGCAGCGGGGATGCCAAATGGCACTGCCCTGCAAGTACATTTCTTCGCCATCTCCGAAGGGATCCCCGCACTTCGTACAACGAGCACAAGTTGGGTGGAAGTGATGATTGTCGCCTGCTTGCAGGACTTTCCCACTGATGAAACGGTTGCAATAAGCACACTTCACACCGAATGACTTCTGATAGCACTTCTCACAGTACGGCACGCCGTCCTTGCCCATGTACTCTCCATTTAGAACAGCATTGCATGATTTGCAACGGAAGCACCAGACGTGCCATTGACGATCTAAAGCTACGAGCGCTTGGCCCTCCTTCAGAAGCTCACCGCACCCAGCACAGTCGTTCGGGTCGTAGTCCTCCTTGAGGCTAGCCTTGTCGGATAAAACAGCACCAGTATTTTGCTGGTGGGCAGTGGCTCTTGTGGGACTAGTTGGAGTCGTTGCAGCTTCTCTCTTCGGTGATGATTGTTGCTGCGCAATTTGATGCTTCTGTGGTGATGCCTGGTTGACACAACTTTCACAAAGCACCGCTTTGCCAGTATTAGTTACCTGCAAATGTATGTTTTATAAAAAATTACAATTGAACCTAAAGTTAATAATACCTTGCTTCCCGACTGGAAAGGTTTTTGGCATTTGCTGCACGTGAAACACTTTTGATGGTAGGTGTTGCCCATTGTTGATACGACTTCTCCTTCCACATATAGACTGCATGCAGCACATTTAGTACCGTATAGCTTTTGGTAGTCTGGAATGCAGTAGTAGGCTCCATCCTTCGTAAAGAAGCCTCCAGTGGCCAAAGACTTTTTACACTGACAGCATTGGAAACAGGTTTTATGAAAGTGTTTGTCGGCGACGCGCAAGACTTCACCGGAACACTTTTTCTCACACTTTGCGCAGTAAATTTTTTGTTTACCTGTGAACATAGAAAAATACGAACGCGGTTACAAGTAGTTCGGTTTCATAATTGAACGTATCTATAATGAGAACTTGTTTTCTTTATCAATTCCCACCTTATTAAAAGGTGCGAGTCACGTTTATTACTGACTTTCGAGCCAGCACAGATAAGGGGAAGATTTTAGACGTCAATATTTTATCTAAGTTTTTTTTTATACCTACTCCAGCAATTGTTTAAACAATATTTGCGTACTTTTCTTTTTTTAATGCAATTTTATATTAATTCCATTTGAGTAGTATTCCCATAAGATATGGGAATTGGTTTTTTCAACAACAGAATCATGTTTTAAGAAAGTCGTTTCTCAGGAGCGAACATTTTTAAAGAAAGTTGCACCAGTTGTAGGGAAAATCAATAAAAATTGAAAAAAAAAGTTAAAACGAGGTTTGAACGACGAGAAATAGATTTAAGTTGCTAAAAAGTATCAAGAAATAGATACATATAATCTAGGAAGAGATTAACCGCTTAAAAGTAAATCGAGAAGGTCAGAGGTAAAAGAAATTGTAATGAAGACGAGTAAGTAAAAAACATCTTAACAGTGGAAACTAACAAGATTGGATGCCAGACAAAATTTTGGATGTAATGGAAGAGGAAGCAAAAAATGACTACCGGGAAACATTTTTGTTGATGTTCAAAATTATTTTGAAAGTATGTAGTTATGTACAATAATTCTTAAATAAAAGGGGTGAGACAACCACTAATTGCAGTGTCTTTCGATGTTTTTCTTAGACCCATCTGTGCTGAGTTGATTTTTGTGTCATTCTTCTCTACTGGGAAAGGAAGTAGCAAATTGTCTTGCAAAATGTTTGGTTTGGTTAAAATAGCTGCCAGTATGTAACACCACCAGTCAGTAGGTCCATTGTAGTATCACGTGGATCAAAGGTGAAAGTTTCTCTCTACCTGCTTGATAAAATCAGTTCGAACTTCTAATGAAGCATAAGACACTGTTAATGTTTATGTTTTTTCAGATCAATAAGTAATTAAAGAAGAATGCGTGAAGCTTTCTAATACGGAAGAGAGAGCTGGGCAGAAACACAGACGTTCGGGAGTGGTTTCCTCTTCATCTTCATCAATGCAGCTTCTGCAGTAATTATTCGCAAAGAGGCCTAGCCTTGTGCGATGCTTGCCTATAAGGCAGAGTCTTGTGTAGAAACTTATTGCAATGTGCATATGTAGTCTGTTGAGAGAAATCAAATTCTTAAAACCTTTCAAAACTAGCATTGGCCACATTTGTTTTATCGCTAGATAAGCTGATCCACCTCCCCACCTAAGATTTGTGCTCTCGATAGCATATTAAGTTTTAATTACATGTTTTGGTATGCTTAAGTGAGCCTTATCCGGCTAAATCGGAAGAATCGTTCCTAATCTGTTCCTAATGTGTTCATCGCCCTAAGTAATCTTCATAAAACACGAACGGCAGTAGAGCTACTACAGAATTGATGTAGGTCGATTCCACGGATTTAATATCAGTTTGGCTATCAGAGAAAATGCGTATATCCCTAATCGCCATGATTTCCGTTTGTAACTCAATAAAGTAATTTAAAATACGGAAGGAAAGAGACTTTGATTAAAAACGGTCCTTGGTTTTTGAGCATTTCAGAGTGATCTGGTGAAGATGGTGAGGGCGAAATTCCTACCAAATTTTGGACATGGGATAATGTTCAGAATAGAGGCATGACTAAATTCTTAACTTGACTACTGTAAGGTAGCTTCGAGACGATTGGCTTCACTAGCTGGTGCAGCAAAATATCCACAGACGGAGGGAGTTGTACACAAAGCCCCGCTTATGCAGAGACCCACAGTGCGTCAGACCTTACGTAGATAATCGCGATTAGTAGCCTGTTCTAAGGGGGTCCAATTATCTCATATGGAAGCACTGGTTTTGTGATCGAGATGTAGAGAAAGTATATTTTTCGGGGTTGTAGACCCCATCTATTACTCATAGCTTTTTGCCGGTCGAGAAAGTCATAGTGGCACTCCTTCTTGAATGTGAGGTCTCCAGCTTAGGCTGGATCTCACACGATTAAGGGAAGGTGGTGTGAGTATGGGATGTGGACACATCATTACCCTTATCTTTCAGTTTTCTATTTGACTAAGGATCTAGCAAAAAAGAGAGACTAGATTGAGATTAAGATCCTAGGTCATTCTGGATTGTAGTGAGCTTTTCAAAACTAAAACAAAAGTACAGCCAAAACAAAACACAAACTTCCTACTTAGAAACAAATTCGGTATAATTCCTCACAGTTAAGTTCTCTAATCAATTCGTTAAAAGTCTCATTATAAATTCATGTATACGGGCATAATGACTACGCCGGAGGGCAATCTGACCTACGCTTAGTCAATACTATAGATGACCCCTACTCCGAAATTTACATTCTTGACTTGAGGGTCTGTCAATGCCAAACAGCAAAAGGCAGGTAGATATGTACGAATATGTAAATAAGTAACAATTACTTTAAAATCAGAAAGTGTTTAGCGACAAAACACTTTATTAACCTGTTGAAAAGGCCAATTTGAATTGATTGAATTACAGTAATAGACTGTCGGCGGCTTTAATATCCCCTACATACTCGGCTGAGACACATTCAGTTAAAAAAACAATATGTCAGGCTAATTCTAGAAGAAAACCACACAAACTATTTATACGTGTACTCGTACATTCATTCAATATGTACATATGCACATATACCTTAGTAATCAAACATAATGACACATTTTTTGAATAGAAATCTGAGTAGTTCACTTTATTTGAAACCGCAAAGTGTTACGGTCTTTATTTCTAATCCAAAAAATCACTTTTCCCGAATGACTTTCATCTTATGAAGGCGACTCCAATTTATTTCGATCGTATGTATATATTTATAAACGCAATTACTGTCGGTACTAGTTCTGTTTTGATAAATTGCTCATTTCAGTGAATTAACATATGGATTGTCTAGAATACAATATTTGCGATCTGTGGAACTTATTTGTTGAGTATCTACGAACATATACATATACATTTGATGCCTTTGCAAATCCCCCAATGTATGTGCACAAAACTTACATACGCTAATAACTGACCTCATAACAAATATCGAGGGGGAACCGGTCAGAGTTTGTCTGTTGTGTTCGTTTTTCGTTTTTAATTGCGCAATAACAATAGACATATACTCGGTACATGCATATGTACATGTACGAGTACGATTCGACGGACGTCGCGTTGTCGTACATCGTTTGTTAAACAAAACAAAAACAAAAAAAAAGAACAAAATTAAAAGATAATTACAATGTGAACTCGCCGACTAATTAGACGAAAAACACGAAGAGGAATTTTTTAAGGACAAATCGTTTATCCGAAGCAAACAGATTGCTTTAAATTTGGACCAGAAATTACTCCAAATTCAAATTTTAAATTCTTCTAAAAGATTATTCACAAGAATGAAAAAACCGGTAAAGCGAGCGACAAGGTCAAAAAAAAAGTGTCTGCATTCTTTATCAGCGTTTCAGTAGAATGTCACCATGGGATTGTCAATGTCACGATCAGAGAGACTCTATTGAATCTAAAATTCAAATTCAGTCCAACACCAACTACTGACACACTTAGGTGTAGAAATATGCCGTTTAATCGAAATATTTCTCTGTGCTGAATCACCGATCAAGAAACATGTTCTTCTTTTTTTTTTTCACTACTACTATCTATCAATTATCACACGAGCCTCAAAAGAAATATTGTGTGACGTCAGCTATTTAATTAGTCATGCATATACAGATACACCCAACTTACAGGGCACCAAAATGGTGTCGGGAAAATATTGTAAAACTAAATTAAAGTATAGTTTGTATGTACATATAATTTAAAATGCAATTGACCCATTCCTAAAGGGACAGTTTAATTAGTTGTCTCGTAAAAATAACTGGTCGTTCCAATTATATACTTATTTGCAAAACATGGTTGCGGCGCTGATCGCAAACCTGTTTGGGAGTTTTATGTATGTCTTTACGGTTGACTGGGCCCCTTGCTATCTGTGTAACCAACCACCGCCAGTGACTATGAACAAGTTTATCGACACTTGCTTATATCAAGTGTAAACATTATACACTGAGTGATAATTGTTAGCAATTCCATATCAGGTGCTGAGAACATAATGACATGGAATATTATATAACACCCTCGGATCTTATCGGAGGGGGGAGAAGGTGTACTTTACATGAGTATGTATTGGTTTGATTTGTGGTTCTTTCACATGTGTTCATGTGGGGATTGAGTCATCGATTGGAGTAAAAAAATCATGCTCCCATGAATGAATGAAAAATATTTTCTCGCTTTTATTGCGAAATCAACACAACATGCACACAATGATGATGTCACACTTTCCATATAACCGTAGCAAACAGTGAAAACAGTGCAAAACTCGAGCATCGAGATAATCCAGTACCAGTATTATGCACATCTCGTCGATTTGAGAGCGCGGAGTAATTGATTCAAACAAGTAACACACAAAAAAATTGCTAAACCCCGGTATAATTGGTTCCAAATCTTTTTAATGGTATCATTTGTGGTGTTTACTCAACTAATGCCGATGAAAATGAAAGCTGGCGGTTTAATTGAGTATTTTGTTTGCTTACGGTGGATCCATTGGCGGGGTCATGGGAATTGATAACGTCCGGAATGTGCTATTTATAAGTGCCTACATACCTACTACTAATATTTCATTTAATGTACATTCACACTTGTACCTACATACATACATATGTATACATATCTAGATCGTTTCCAATAGGAAGGGAAGGCTAATTTGTTTAATTGTTATTAACATAGATAAATATTGTATGTATATAGGCACTCAACATGTAAAACAAATAGACGAACTCAAGTAAAACAGAACATTTCAACGTTGGCCTGTTCCGCGTAATGTGGTATTGAAAGGGCGGACACGTCTCGTTTTTATTTGTAACGAGAAAGGGGCAATCTTCGGGCGATTTAATCAGAACAACCAATGCTAAATGGTCGGCGTCTGAATTTATACCCAATGAAGTGAGTTGGGGCCCCGTGGCTCAGTGGTTAGTTAGCGTTGGACTATTGAGCGGTTCGAGGTTCAAATCCCAGTCGAAACACCTAAAAGTTTTTTAACGGCCCGACCTCTCGCGAGCGTTTGACAAAAATCAGAGAGTACAGCTGTCATGAGCTCTCAAATAACAAATAGATCTTCGGACACGGCATTAAACAGTAGGCCCTTCCTTTCGTGTAAAGAATATAACACGCACAACACAAGTGGTTGTGAAAGTGGTTCTTCTTTGTAGCTTTGAACCTCGAAAAAAGATTGAATAAAATCGATTAAAACACCATAAAGATTGATAAAACTAAATAATACGAATAGAACTTACGGTCTTAGCACGATGAATCGTTCTGAAACACAACACCCATTTAGCATCGGCTTCCTCTGTGGTGGGACCTATTCCATTTTCTATGATGACTTTGTATTTTATAGCATTTATTTGAGCCTTTTTGGAGGAGCTGTTACGCAATCTGTAGTCATTCTGTCCAAATTTTAGATTCGTCTGAGAATATGACATTTTGTCAGTCATATCGGATCCAATTCTGCCTTTCACTAGGTGACTTTCTGTTTGATCTAGGAGTAAGAATTTTTTTCGCTACCTTTACAGGCACGAATGATATGATGCTTCCTCCTCTTTTTGATGTAAGGTTAGCACAATTTACTTCATCTGAAATAAACTCAGCAGAGCATTTACTTATGCTTCTTGTTCTATAAACGTCTGAGTGTTTCGGTTTAAATCAGCACAACCTGTGTGACCCAGTCGTGAACTGATTGTCTGGGAAGTAGTTCTCTAGTATAAGACCAATAGTTTCGGTTTTCATTTCAAGACAGCCTTTCTAAATATGCATACATACTGTGGGAGCGGCAAGGAGTAAAATTATTAAACTCTCACGGTCCATCCACGAATGGAAAAATATTGCTCATGTTCGAGATTCACATGTATACGTACATTATGATCGTAAACCGAATGTGTAATGCTATTAAAAAGTCGGCATATGCACATTTATGCATTAAGCGATGCACGTGAGACTGGCAGTGATTTCCATAGTAATACTTCCAAAGGGAGTGAGAGCAGGTGTGACGATTTGTGTTATTTGCTTTCTGTGTGTGACTAATGTTAATTTACATGGAAATTAGGAATAACCGAGTAAATGTTTTGAAATAGATATTTTCTTATGATGTATGTATTGTTTTAGTGCAAGTTTGTTGCCTATCTCCCTCCTGTACAGAGAACTTTTCCAGAAAATAAAGAATAACGATTGGGTCGTTGCGACTAGAACCAATTTTCAGGTTTGTTTTCCCAGATTCGTTGCACTTGTTGGTTTATATTCGGAAACCCTTAACTGGCGATATAGCACATTCAACTGGAGATGTTTGATTCTGATTGATCGGTAGTTTTACTGTCGTATCCAAACAACTAACCTTTTCACTAAATTTGTACTATGAAGTGTTAGTTTTTCTTAACTCTAAATTGTTTGAGAACTTTGGCGACTTCCACTGAAAAGAGACCTCAAAGTGCGCTTTCAGTATGCACTCAGTCGGTTTCTATAACTAATTACCTTGGCTCCATGCATTCGCTCTCCCAGTAATTGCCTTTGCTCTGACGCAATGATACTGATAACGATTTGCCATAAATTCACTATTGGTGGTGCTGGTTATCGGCTCTATTTGCTATTGCATATGTGCAATGCTATGAAAAGAGGTTTAGAACATGCATATGATTTAGAATTTTACTTTAGTTGTAGGTTTCATCGCCATAATGTGAATGCATATGGTATTGCATCACTTATAATATATAATTGAAACCGAAGGCTTTGTGCTGGCAAAAATTAAAACGGATTCATTTGAACAGGCAGCGTTTCTCGCTACACAGCATTTAATCATACAACCAACAGAAAAGTAGCCTCCACGAGAACAACCGTGGTCCATATCGAGGTCCCTTTTAAGGAGAAAGAATTCGAGGTAATCCTCAACCTGATTCTGCTAGACCTGTTCATATAAGAATCGGCGGCCACAAATGCCCTAAGGGTACGTTAAACGGACAGTTGGAGGGCGAACACAACTTCGTAAGACACTGTCCGAGCAGAAAGCAATGAAAAAAACAGAGAAATACCAAGCCCTCAAGTCACAGAAGTTTAGTATAATGGCTCTCTAACAGTAAAGTTTTCCCGGCCCGCACAATTAGACATGAATGGAAGTAAAGCTCTCATGAAAGCAAATAATAGATGGAGTTCTCTTAGATCGAGATAAATGTGGCGTCTAAGAAAGAAAGAAATTGCCTACGACATTTGCAGATACATATATTAAATTGACAGGATGGTTTGTATGCATGAAGCAGCAAGTAGAACACGTTCCATTTTAAGCTAAGATTGTTTCGGTAATAGTCCACGAGCTAAGGGATACACCCTTTCCCCCCTACGGCAACACAATGGGTCTATGCTGACTTGAGTGCATTCAAGATGTCATTTTTTCCTCTTAGCCAATGCGTCTATCTGCCTAAACAAATCCTAGTAATATTGGGCAACCGACTGCAGTTCAAAATGCAAGTTATCAACTTAGTTTGGTCCCAGTCTAGACACAGGCAATAAGGACGACGGAGATCGAAAGGTCCATACAAACTGTTACCATACGAATGGTGCGGTTGTAAGAGAATTGGATAGCAGTATACATATAGGCTACATAGCAACTCTTCAAACCGAGCTGCGGAAAATAGAAAAACTAGTAGGAAATAGGCCGCATAGTATTATTTGCTAACCAACCACGCGAAGTAATACATAACGTCAAACCCGGTGGGAGAATGGTTGAACTCTGTATGCTGAGTTCGGTTAGTACATAGACAGACATTGGTAGATGAGGAAGATTATCCATCTCACTGGCGCAGAAAAAAGTTTTTAGTATCACATAAAAGTTTTATTCACTGTGTTACCCACTTTGACGTGTCTGTAGGTGAGTAAATCCTTACGATCTACATACATATATGCAGTATCAGCTTTTAGTCAAACCTTCTATTGGTCGTCAAGTTAAAAATTTATCCAAGGTTGCGGAAAATGGAAGAACGTCAAGAGATTCGCTTGTCGCCAATGAATAATAAAAGATCATTAGAAGCCCGAAATGTAGTTTCTTGCAATAAATCATGGATTTTACTCGAAATAGTAGCAATAAAAACTTATAAAGAGTAGAACATCAAGCTTGAGCCGTACGTGATAAGCAACATCTTTCTCAAACTAACCAGCCGAAGGCTGTATTGGATATAAAGTTATTTCAGGGAGCGCTCCGATAACTTTCAGTTTTGATAAATAAATAATTACGCACGGTATTACGAACAACTGGATTAAGGGGATGTGTCCGAACTGTGTCACGGTAACTAGAAAAGAATATAAATACATGGAGCTATCTGAAAAGATTCAATTCCACACCCAAATCGTGTCACCAGGAAGACGGATAACAATGATAAAACCGAATGGTGGTGGAAGCATGGAATCATACTTCACCCGAAACGAAAAATAGGACAAGTACTTTCCGTACACTAGATACACGTCAATGACGACACCAAAGCACATATGTGATAGAAAAAAATAGAAAAAACTGTCTGAACTACGTCATAGAGATACAGAATCAACAGATACCAAAGTTTTCGAATAGATTTTGTTCACAAACATTGCACTTCAAACAAGAATACAACATTTTTTCGCAAACCTGTGGCAAAAGTACAACCAATATACAGCAAATGGCTTGCCCACCGTATTGGCTATACAAATCAAACTTAATTCATTTCTTATGTGTTTGGGGCTAAATGAATTGATAACAAAAATATATCGCCGCAATACCAAGAAAGTTTTCAAAGACACCACTAGCTGTGAGTAGCCAAATCTCGCTCCGCGCTCCTATACAAAGCTAATACAATACCAAGTAAATAGAAGTAGGTGGCACTGGCACTGGCACAGGCACTAGCAATTATAAATGGACGAGAGGTGGAATTACTTTGCCTATGTCGTAACAACTCACAGAGGCGTTGTCTAGCCCCATCGACGACGACGACGACGACAACGACTACGGCAACGAAAACCATGTTTGTGGTTTTTCTTTTTTTTTACTCTTTTTTATTGTGCACTGCTTCTTTAGGTTCAATTATAATTTTCGTAGCGGAAGTGACCCTTTACTATTTCCGCCCCATGGGACTTTCTCGTTTCGAAGGCGATCTCCTCCTAATTGCAATCCATCAATCTTCGGGCGACGAAAGAGAAAATGCCATTTGCCAGTCAATCATAGAGCATTCTTTAATTTACTCCAAGACAGGTGAAATATAAAGCACACATTCCTCTCCCAATTTTAATATCTATTTTTAAACCTTTCGTTATGCCGTGGGTGATGATGAATTTGTTTTATTTATTATCACTCCTACCCCGAAAAAAAGCGCAGTTTCATCTCCAATTGGAGAAAAAAAAAAATAAAAAAAATCTTCCAAGCCAATTAGAATGACCTCAGCGCTGAACTTATAACCCCGTACCCGAAAAGAATTAGGTGATTTCGTTGTGAATAAATTCTTTTCTTTAATTGGTCGCATCACAGCAGTTCTGGCTATGCAGCCGGAACTGCCCCGTTTACGGAAAAACATTAGAAGAACTCTTATTAATGTCAAGAAGTCCGATTTGATGAAAAAAAAAAAGGGAGTGGACTTTTCCAATTTTATTTTCATTTGCTGGAGAAGGCAGGGGTGAGCCACTGAAAACGCTGCTCTAGGCTAGTACTTACCCATCGCGTAGTTTTTTTGAGTTTTCTCGCAGACTTCTCACACAATGTTCTCGAATAAATCGCACTAAAAACACTTGAAAACACTTGCACTGGGGTTTAACTACTTTTTCGCATAATGTTTGTCACTTTTTAAGGTTTTTAATTTGCAGTAAATTGGATAAATCCGAAGAACAAACGCGAGACACGACTTTTCACGGAGCAAATGAAAAATTTTACACGCACAGTCGCACACTACCAAAAGTGATTACTTCATTTTTGTCACTGGGTTTACAATTGGACGGCACATTGGAATGAAGTTTGGTGTGGTTTGGCATTTGACAACCGTCATAGGGTAAATTGATACATTGCAGTTAAATGAAGAGTGCAGAATAGGATCGTTTAGAATAATATAAATAAATTTCGACGTGAGATACCTATGGAACCGAGGTCTTTATTTATAAAATGAAGAACGAGAATAGGAAGAGAATGAGTTCTTGTATCTTATTATATATCTCATTCATTCATCGATATGGCTGGATAATTGCAAAAAAAGTGAATCTTTTTCGTTATTATTCCTGTAACTATGGCAGAAAGTGTGGTTTTCTATTGATTTTGGTTTATTGTAACTGGACTATACATACCTTTCCCGAAATTACTCAACTTTTATTTTCAACGTTCGCCAGCTTCAGGAAGTGATATTCCCTTTAGCGATTTCTAGGGGACGGCGACTTACCCATTCTTCTCTATTTGGAAAATCACAGTTATAGCATTTGTTGGACTGGGCGCACGATTCATTGCCCAGCCGTGGTTTTGATTTCGTTGATTGTTGTAGTGATGTACGTTGGTTGCTTAGCCTGAATCTAACCAGAATCGCGACGATCTTTTTAGACGTAACCACCTTTACCGCCTTCTCCCCAAATTTGTTTGAATTAATTTGAAGGTCGCAGTTCATAGCCCAAGGGAAAATTCAAAGCATATGGTAGTGATGTTTCATCAACCAAGTATGGTCATCAGCTCTGTATGCCCCATCTTCAAGAAAGTTGATCCTATGGTAGCATATTCCAATTTAATGTCGCATATATGATCCTATCCATCGTATTTTGTGAATGTCTGGAACCTTTCTGCAACAGACAGAGAACGTCCAGTGTGTCCACTAAAGCAAATCCTGGAAAGGCCCTTCAATGTCCTACATGAGAGCATTCATCGTCTTGACCTCTACAACAGGATGACTAGGACCCCAATAAAACTGATTCACCTGTGCCGCTAATACGAGGTGTCATTTGGGAACAATTTTCTCAATCGTGTACTAAAGCAAATAGTGCCCCGGGGACGTGAAGCCACGAAAGCCATTATCTGTCCAGATGCTGGGATACTCGGTCGCTCTCAGAGCTTCGTTATAGAAGCTTGTACGGCAAACGAGTTTGTTTTCAAGTAAATAACGACAAAATCAAGTACCTGTCAATAAACAAAGAAGGATCGGTCTATCGCCTAGGACAAAACATTCTTTGAAGGAGTTTACCTACCTCGGAGTAAATATCAACTCCACGAGATTCGGTGAAGATTTACCCTAGGAAACCGCTGCTACTTCAGTTTGGCGTAACAAATTGGTTCAAAACTCTTATCTCGGAAGACGAAATGCATGCTCTACAAAATATTGACTCTCTCAATTCTAATATGTTGTTTCCTTGTGTAGACTGAATAATTTCAGTTCTTATCATTAATTAATATACTCCTCTACGCACTACGGAATTCTTGAATAGCTTCAGCTGTTAAAAGCACTCTCTATATCTAAGAAGGTAAAGAACGGGAATTCTTCGTAGTGCAATGCACATCAAGAAGAGCTGTTCCTGTGAATCTTGCTTTCCGATACGTGTGGCGAGAGTTGAACGGTGGTGATCTGAACTTAGTTTTCAGACTATTAGCCCTTAAGTCATTTGCAGATACGTGTACGCCGCGCCCTACTTACGGGATGAAAACAAATCAAATCGGTTTACAAGATTCCGCGATGTGATTCAAAGATATGTAGCTTCTTACAAAGACTACATTCAATGTTTTATAAGTCCTTGATGAACATAACTGTTTTGACAATGAAATATTATAATTTACGAAAAGAAATTAAAAGCCTCTTTTATTTTATTTATTGAAATATTACTTATTTTCATTCAAATACACTAACAAAGGAAGAAAAAGAAACTACACATTAACTCCAAGGCGTGTCCTTGCACATACTCTTCTCACTATAAAACCGAATTTAATCAATTGAGATGTATAGCTTAAAAATTTCGCTTCGCTCTTGGTAAATATAGTTTGTTTTTTTGTATTTTTGTTTGTTTTGTAATATTTCTCTTTTATTTCTATTTACAAGTAAGAACGAGAGTATCACAAATTCGATTTTATATTTTTATGCTAGTTTTATACTTGTTGCAGCAAAGGACATTTTGTTGTTTTGTTTTTAATTTTATTGATCATAATAATATACTTTTTATCTCTACAATTACCGAAAGCAATGATTTAAATAATTTCTAATAATATAATATAGGCAAAATTAATTATATGAATATATTATGTATATATATATATATTAAATATTTAGTAACGTTATATCTATATAATATATAAAAAGGATCAAAACTTATTGCAATATATTTTCCCGAAAATGTACAATTTACTTATAAACACGCACCCAATGCGCGTCACAATTTCCATAAACGTTTAATAAGTAATTATTTTAATTTTTTTTTGTATTTTATTTAAATCTATTATTGTTTGAAAAGCTTCTTATTACTGAACCAAAGAAATTATTTTAATTTATTGTTTATATGTATGTATATATATATATATTTAGATTTGATTTGGTAGAGACTTCATTTTCCTTATGGTAAACCAAAAATAAAATATATATAATTATATATATCTGTGTTACGGAGCTTTATAAGTAATTCCTTGAAACTTCAGTGAGTTTATGGAGATTTTGTTAGCTTTCACTATTATTCTTCATCCGTATCTCCATCACTGGAATAGCCTGTGATTTGTGGACGTCTAGCAAATGGGGCGGCAATCACCTGTCTACGAAATAAACATGTAGTTCCAAGTGTGATGGATAATATTGTGGATTTTTATTATATTATCAATCGCCAACACCAATTTAACAAAACACTAACTACTAAGGGGAGTCCTTGTGCTAAAAGCGTAGAAATCGCAGAAGGGCTCCGATATAAAGTAAACTCTTTCTACACTGTAAGGTAAAATTCATTTATTCCCATTTCCGAAGTACTTTTTAGTCGACGAAAGTCTCAACATTCTCGGCGAGACAAAGTTGTAGAGAATACTCTGAAAGCCCAACCCCATACAAAACGCTGAGAAGCCACTCGGAAGTGGCTTTCCGAGGATATCTGAACCAACTCCAATAACGAGCCAATACCGAGGTATAGTGCTTACATTGCATAAAGATGGGAGAAGTGTACTGTAGCTGCGACAACAGAGAATCACCAGAGGTACCGAAGAGCAACAAGATGCTATTGCTGCATTGGTCGATTTATTGCACGAAATTGAAGGAAATGATCCCTAAGTTTCCCAAAAAAGGCAACATAATGTAGGCGAGATATCTGCGTGTTGCCTCTCGTGGCGAATCAAACACAAAAAACCTTTTGTGTCGACCATATCAACATTCCGTGGATCATCAGTAAGCAGAACGTTGAATACTTCATCGATTTTGACGACGTTGGAGATTGTCAATGGGGAATTTATGCGCCGTGTCTTGCGCAGGAAAGTTATTTTAGATAAATAAATAGCAAGGCTGCATAGTATGAGTGAAAATATAAGGTTTTCCATAGAGGGAGGTTGGGTAAGAAATTTGAAATTCAAAGTTTGGTTAGCCAGTTTGTACCCTTTCACCAATATTGATGTTATTGGTGTATAGCAATGTACCACATGCTGTTTTGCCGGCGGAAATGGAGACATTAGACGGACTTGTACTTCCTCTATTACAGAACAATAGATCTTCACCAAATGATAGCTAATGTAGAGAAGAAAGCAGGTATCGTTGGGGTGTAAATTAATTCGGCAAAAATACACTGGGGTGGTGAGACGACATTTAATAGAACTCCAAAATGACATTCAAAAGTTTGACTTATTTTTCATAAAGCAGCTGCAGATCGGTACTATGATCGAAGCATTCCAAGAAAGGAGACTCGCTGAATTGCGTCAATTACAGAGGTATTAGTCTCTTGAATATCATATTGAACTGTACAGAGCAATGTCTAGCTTTGAAATCTCTGCCAAACTCGTTCGCCCATGAAGACGGAGAACGCTTTCTGCCCTGTCGGTAACGAACTCACCGATACCTTTGACGTCAAAGAAGGACTTAGATAAGCTGACGCACTTTCATGTGATTTTTTCAACATCGTACTTGAAAGCATTTTGTGAAACTCACAAGTCGGCACATGGAGGATCTTTGAAAGTTCTGTGCTACTACTACCGTATAGCTACGATATTGACATTATTGGCTGTTTCTTTGGGCTGAAAAGGCGATTGTGTACTGGACTCTGTATAAGACTCTCATCATCACAGTCTTGCTTTATAACGCTGAAGCTAGGACTCTATCCCTTGTAAAATTGTCCCGTTTGGGTTGAAAGTTTTCAGAGGAGGACTTTCAGTAACGCCGAGCTAACCAAAAAATTACCCATTAGTCGATTAAGATTAAGTAAGCGAGCGAAGATGGTTTCGTAAGTTCCATTCGAGAGGTCTTAGCTTCGAAAACGAACCACATGCGAAATTGTAAACTGTAATTGGCGACACTGTTTTAATGGTAATTGCAGACCTAAGGAAAAATCGACACCTATCTCTAATAGGAAAGGAAGTGGGTACGGTGAACTGGACCATGAACAAAACCTACGTCACTTCAAAATGTTTCCATCGCTGAGTTTAGGGCTGAGTTTGCTGTATAATCATGTGCGATCAAAAGTGGAGTTTGTTTGACAAGTTTATAAGATCTAGGCAATGGTCTAGGCAGACGAAAACCAAAAAGAGAAAAGGTTATGTTGACAATCCGGTAGAAATCGAAGGGCCAACCCAGTTTTCATGTCTCCAAGTAGGGAAAACGATAAATGAAGTCACATATTGAGTGGAAATCGACATAGTGCATGAGAAATGAATGAAAAAGAGTCTCGGTTGACAAATAGCCATAGGCCTACGCTACTCAGGACAAAGCTAGACCCCATATCTTACGCTTAGCGGTCTTAAAACTGGCACAGTTGGAATTTGGAATTCTTCCACAACTCCCCTGATGTAACCTGAAGTCATATTTTCGGAAGAAGGTATTCCGAAAGAACGTTAAAGATGGCAACGGTTCATGATTTGATTAGAAAAAATATTGGCTTTTCAACTTTTACCAGAAAATGCGACATCGATAGAACCTGCCTACTTAAGCACCCAACACAATAAAAAATGAAAATTGCGGGAAAACGAAACCAGTTAACCAATTATGTACTACATCCTCCTGGAACTTGACGGAGCTGGAAGTTTGTTTGTCTAGTTCGATCACTTTGGATGGTGGAAAGTAACTTTATCGTGGCGCGACCTGTATTCCTGATTAACAGCAACTAGGGTCTGGATGGAAACCAAAGATATTTTATAATTGCTGACAATAGAGCAACCATCGAGGCAGCATCATCATACAGTCTGGCCTTGTCTCTATAAATAAGCAGCATCACTTGCACGCCACTGATACCGTTTTGCATTTGTATGGTTAGGAAGAAACCCGAGCAAATTCCGTTAGCCTTTCTTCTATTCTTAGTCTTTCCACCCACATACATACGCTCCCCTTAAAGGGCAGTTCAACAGGAAATATTATTAGGCCGCAGGTGGCAAAAACCTTGAATCCTTTATCCTACTTCCCCAAAGTGGCATTGAAAACATATAACAAAAAAAAGGAAACACCTTGGCCTCGAATTAGGCAAAATTAACATCAGCATCAGACAACGGACGTAGGAAGAGCGCTATAATAAAACCAATGGCCACCCCAGAGAACTGTGTCAAAATCTCGGTAATGCGCGGGCGGGCAAAAAAATCGAATGCGTCACACAAACTTGTCTGTTCGCTTGCAAATATTTGAAACGAAAAGTAAAATACTATCCACTTTCACTAGAAATCGAATTCAGCATTAATAAGTTAATATTTTTATTCATTTTATTGCAAGTAATGCAGTACTATACAACTGAGAGAATTTTTAAAAGTAGGCAACAATGAATTAAATTAATTCATATAAGAACTTACGCTATTCTTCTGTAATGGTTTAACCATTCCTCCAACATTTGTGCAACTAATAATGGTCGTTTTCTGAGCTTTTGTTGAGCCACCAGCAGTCCTCCTTCAGTGACACATACATCCAACCATTGCCTCATTATGGTCTCTTCCCTGCCCATCTGTGTACGACAAAAATTACAAGAAAATGACAACTAAATTCGCTAAACGGGCATACCTCAGCTTGAGTTAGGAAATGTATGGGCAACAGCTTTGACTCACAATCCATTAATGGTAGAAATGTAACATCTCCTGGCTCATCACGTCGGGCGTCGATTCGGGCGTATGGCTCCATGGGTACTAGGGCGCTAAAATGCCCCCGTGTGTACCCAAGAGCTATGGGCGATTTTATACAGAAATTTTGATCCCAAAATAGTGGCAAATATAGACCTTAACCAAAAAAGACAACATTCTAGAAAGATGCGGTTGAACATTTTTATTAATTTTACCTTCAAAGCGAGCATAGCCGATGTCTTCTCCTCGAAAACTCTTTACATACTTGACACCGTACACGATGATTGGTCTACGGAGAATGTGTGCTAATGCGAATATGTGTAATTGTTCCAGTGAAGAGCCTGGCTGACTGGCAAGCGATAACAATGTACTCCAATCCTCCTCCCACTGTGTCTCTTCAAGAGTAAAGTGCAACATGGCTGCCTGTATCATTTCGTACTCCTTCCATCGCGAATAAAATCTGAAATACCGCAGCACTTTGATAAAAGTTTTTTAATTAAGAAAGCAAGTATCTTACATTGGCCCGCATTGATGGAGACTATCAGCTAAGGCTCTTCTCAGAGTATTGTCCCGATCAAATACTCCCCATGTGGCCTGCATCGCAGAATCTAATAGACAATCGCCAGCGCTGCGATTCCAAAGCACTAACAATCGGGAGCCCAAACGAGCTGTTATCTCTAGTGACCAATTGAGAGCAGGTGGAGGATTTTCCAATTGCTTTTGGGCATCACGATCTAATAATTCGTCGTATAGCTGTTCTTGTATAGGTATCGGAAGTTCTTCAATTTCCGCTGGTAAGGCAAAGGTAGCATGTTCCTGGACGTAATTACAATTGAAGAGAGATTTCCGCATACGTAGAGTGTTGGCAAAATGTCGACGAATATCTGCTGCCAAATCTGGTGCAACATACGAAGGAACTCGTTTAATGCCCGGACCAGAGCCAGATATTTGTGCCAGAAGCATAGGCAGCATCTCTTCACGATGGAAACGAATTGCTAAGTGGATTAGTGTATGCCCGACATCGAATGCCGAATTTCTATTTAAAGCTGCGATTTCGCTACTAGTTAAGGAACGAGCTGGGTTACCACCGCAAGACAGATATGCTTCCACAGCGCTGTAATTGTTCTCAACTACACCTGAAATGAATAAATGGACAAGACCAGTGAAAGGGGTTTAAACTGTTAGGACACTTCCTTGACTTATTCAACAAGAAAGGGTAAAAGCTCATCTTACCTAAACAAGCATTAAGCCACTGCCAATCAACTTGTCGTCTTATTTGTCGTTGACGTCTTTCTTGCCTCTCCTGTATTGTATCACAGTTATTTATAGTTTCTGAAGAACCTGCGTCGGAAAATCTATTTAGTTAAAGCCCAAGCAAAAGCCTATTTAATTATTTACTTACCAAGCTGATACCTGTGCTTATTGTTAAACGAATTATTGGACAATGTATTATTCGACGCTCCAAAACTTTCATCTTTATCAGCCGAGGCTTTGTTGCTGGGTGACAGACCTTCATTGCCACAGATCGTTGCATCTTTTGCTCGGCCGCACATGGAACATTTGAGACTTTTTGGCCAATTTTCGTAAGTACATATCTGGAATACAATTATTAGTAAAATAGGTGTTCGACAAGTTGAAGACGGCAAACGCTTACATTACATGCCCACTTTGCGACATAGCAACGCTGTTGTTGTTGGTGTTGCGGCGTTGTTGCTTCAACAGGACTAATGCGACTTCCTACTGCGCCTGCGGTAGTTTGCGAATTTGTAAGCGAAATTCTTGAACTAGCTAAATTCGTAATTGAACCTATTGGACTGATTTTGCTTGAAGCTAGATTATTACTGCTGGCCACTAGATCGGGATCAGAACCGGAATTGATATTCATAAAGTTTAGATCTTCGTGTATGCTGGTATTTGTGGGTGGTGGTGGGGCTGCTGTTGGTGGAGAAGGGCTTGCTTTGGGACTTCGAATTGGGGAGGTTGGCATATGCCGATTGATACTACTCTTGCCACCATCGTTAAAGTACATATCTTCGTTGGAGTTCGATCTTTTTGTATAGCATTGGACGCATCGCAAACTCCGTGGCCAATTCAAATATGTGCATTGTTTGCAGGACCATTTTGCCTTCGATGCGTCCTGGGTTGGTAGCCCACAAGCATTTAAATTACTTTGAGATAAACTTAAACTAGACGCTTCCACCAGAGATGAGGCAACATTTGTTGCATTCGATTGTGGAGGACTTAGTCTGTAAACAAAAATTATACAATTTCAATTGAGAAAGACAAACAAAATCAAATGGCTTACCGAAAAATGTCCTCATTTAGAAGAGGTTTCAAACCCTTGCACATTGTACATTTTATAGCTGAAGGAAAATTCTCATAAGTGCAATATTCACAGGTCCATTTTTGAGCTTGGGCGAGTGGATCGCACATGTTTTACGGTAGTTAAATCGGCCGTTAGGGTTTTTTCTTTTCCGCCTGTTTTAAGATCTCGAAGTTTATGTTGATTTAAACTTTTCGGAGGTCTCAATAAATATTTGATGATGTAGATTTGTTTATTTGAATTTTCTTGTTCGTGATGTTTTCGTGATCTTCAACTATCCGTTCATTATCTGGAAAATAATAAAGAATACTACAAGCTTTTTTTTGTATTTCAGTGTCAAAATAATCTTGCAAACACGGATTGCACATTGAGGCTATTATCATCGCTATATACGAGGGTTGTAAAGTGCCACGCCTTAAACACTGGGGTGGTGAGACGACATTTAATAGAACTCCAAAATGACATTCAAAAGTTTGACTTATTTTTCATAAAGCAGCTGCAGATCGGTACTATGATCGAAGCATTCCAAGAAAGGAGACTCGCTGAATTGCGTCAATTACAGAGGTATTAGTCTCTTGAATATCATATTGAACTGTACAGAGCAATGTCTAGCTTTGAAATCTCTGCCAAACTCGTTCGCCCATGAAGACGGAGAACGCTTTCTGCCCTGTCGGTAACGAACTCACCGATACCTTTGACGTCAAAGAAGGACTTAGATAAGCTGACGCACTTTCATGTGATTTTTTCAACATCGTACTTGAAAGCATTTTGTGAAACTCACAAGTCGGCACATGGAGGATCTTTGAAAGTTCTGTGCTACTACTACCGTATAGCTACGATATTGACATTATTGGCTGTTTCTTTGGGCTGAAAAGGCGATTGTGTACTGGACTCTGTATAAGACTCTCATCATCACAGTCTTGCTTTATAACGCTGAAGCTAGGACTCTATCCCTTGTAAAATTGTCCCGTTTGGGTTGAAAGTTTTCAGAGGAGGACTTTCAGTAACGCCGAGCTAACCAAAAAATTACCCATTAGTCGATTAAGATTAAGTAAGCGAGCGAAGATGGTTTCGTAAGTTCCATTCGAGAGGTCTTAGCTTCGAAAACGAACCACATGCGAAATTGTAAACTGTAATTGGCGACACTGTTTTAATGGTAATTGCAGACCTAAGGAAAAATCGACACCTATCTCTAATAGGAAAGGAAGTGGGTACGGTGAACTGGACCATGAACAAAACCTACGTCACTTCAAAATGTTTCCATCGCTGAGTTTAGGGCTGAGTTTGCTGTATAATCATGTGCGATCAAAAGTGGAGTTTGTTTGACAAGTTTATAAGATCTAGGCAATGGTCTAGGCAGACGAAAACCAAAAAGAGAAAAGGTTATGTTGACAATCCGGTAGAAATCGAAGGGCCAACCCAGTTTTCATGTCTCCAAGTAGGGAAAACGATAAATGAAGTCACATATTGAGTGGAAATCGACATAGTGCATGAGAAATGAATGAAAAAGAGTCTCGGTTGACAAATAGCCATAGGCCTACGCTACTCAGGACAAAGCTAGACCCCATATCTTACGCTTAGCGGTCTTAAAACTGGCACAGTTGGAATTTGGAATTCTTCCACAACTCCCCTGATGTAACCTGAAGTCATATTTTCGGAAGAAGGTATTCCGAAAGAACGTTAAAGATGGCAACGGTTCATGATTTGATTAGAAAAAATATTGGCTTTTCAACTTTTACCAGAAAATGCGACATCGATAGAACCTGCCTACTTAAGCACCCAACACAATAAAAAATGAAAATTGCGGGAAAACGAAACCAGTTAACCAATTATGTACTACATCCTCCTGGAACTTGACGGAGCTGGAAGTTTGTTTGTCTAGTTCGATCACTTTGGATGGTGGAAAGTAACTTTATCGTGGCGCGACCTGTATTCCTGATTAACAGCAACTAGGGTCTGGATGGAAACCAAAGATATTTTATAATTGCTGACAATAGAGCAACCATCGAGGCAGCATCATCATACAGTCTGGCCTTGTCTCTATAAATAAGCAGCATCACTTGCACGCCACTGATACCGTTTTGCATTTGTATGGTTAGGAAGAAACCCGAGCAAATTCCGTTAGCCTTTCTTCTATTCTTAGTCTTTCCACCCACATACATACGCTCCCCTTAAAGGGCAGTTCAACAGGAAATATTATTAGGCCGCAGGTGGCAAAAACCTTGAATCCTTTATCCTACTTCCCCAAAGTGGCATTGAAAACATATAACAAAAAAAAGGAAACACCTTGGCCTCGAATTAGGCAAAATTAACATCAGCATCAGACAACGGACGTAGGAAGAGCGCTATAATAAAACCAATGGCCACCCCAGAGAACTGTGTCAAAATCTCGGTAAATTAGGTCAGACAAAAGGAGATTAGCGCGCGGTAAGGTTAAATTTTGTTCCCGTACACCAAGTGGGTCCAGGCCTGCCAAACAGTGCACACAGCGAATTCGTGCGTAAATGGAAATCCTTCTTTTTTCTTTACCAATAAGCCAGGGACAGGCACAATGGCCAAATATGCATTTATAATCGGAACGCGGGGAAAATCGCAGACTCACACATACTGATGCTAGAGAGACACATTTCTATTTATTTTATACCAAATAAACAAATATAAAAACACTGCACATACACTTTGAACTTTTCTTGGTTTATTGTGAAACTTCATGGTTGTTCGTCATACGAAGTGGAAAATTGGGAAATTTTAATTTACGTTTTTCGTTTGCTTTCGTTTGTATTTTCGTGGAAATACTTTGCAATAATGATAATTGAAACGTTTATGAATAGATTACCGCATGATTTTTTACGATTTCGAGTAGTTTTTTACGAAAAAATTATGAAAATATGAGAAATCAAAAAATATTACGTCAATATTTTGACAGGCGCTCTCACAACACGAACTTTTATTAAGAACAGGGGGAATAAATGTACTAGAACTGGATGTAAGAGTTCGGGGAATGTTCACAAAATGGTGAATATACTGATAAAATCGATAACACTCTGCAAAGTAAAAAGAAAATCTGTGGAGAGTGTATAAAAAGGCCAAAATGAAAATTCATCCCCTTTGTGCACAAATTAACAACTTTTCCTTAAAGTGCCGCTTTAAGTGGAAACATAAAAAGTGACATTAAAAATTGCGACTTCATGTAGAAAACGAATGGTTCTGACACCTACATATATATATCCCATACGGAACTCCAGCGCCAAAAATATGCAATATTATTTAAACTATCTTTATCTGGATATATGCATGTATTACTTATAAGACCTGGGGATCAATTGGGTTGGGTTCAGTAGTTGTTCCTACTGGTTTTCCTACAATCAAGCTCTAGCCAGATTAGTTTGGAAAAGAGACATGTACACCTACTGTTTGCAATTGGAATGGCTACTGTATCAAATTGGATTTTTTTTGGATTTAATAAGTGTTGGCGGTTCTTTCTCTTTGTCAGATAGGTTCTGGTCTGCAACTCCCTGGAATATTCCTGTGGCCTTTATTTCGTTACGCGATTCACAGTAATGCGCAGTAATTATTGGCGGTTCCAAGGCTTTTATCGCAGTTTGTCTACCGACATATGTATGTAGAAAACAATGGCACTGCACTCTATCGAGTTAATCGAAAGCCAGGTAGCTTCTTCATGCGGCTTTACTTCTGCTTGAAATTCACTGCAGTGATCCAGAAGTCATCTTGCATTTGATCCATTTGTGCAAATTTGTTTCTCCTGAACCCAAAAATCTTGATTTTATACTTGTTGTTGAAGTACAGATAGGGGAGAATATAGTCCGAATTACTAGGAATGTTCTTATGGGCGTTAAGAATTCCTACGGGGCGCATAACTCCAGTTTTTGACACCATGTTTCCCTCAGAGAGGAATGAAAGCGTCGAATGTTTTGTGGATTTCTGCACCACTAATCGCGTTGTTATTGGACAGGCACATAGCAGATAAAGATTAATTGGGGTTCAACTGAGAGAAAAAATATGAAAATTAAAAATTTCTTCTCATGCATTCCCCATTAGATTGAGCTCAGTTGGCTGTTGCTCAAAGAAAACTGTGTGTGACATACAGTGAAAACTGTAAATTTAACATTTTTTCCTCAACATTTTTTAGGATTAGCAGGAATACCTCGTCGATACTCAGATTATCCAGATGCCTATACAACTTGAAATGTAATTTCAACAATTGGATCAACTATTTCATTAGTCGGAATTATTTTTTTTATAATTATTATCTGAAAAAGGATTGCTTAGCAACGACAAGCAAATAATTTTTTCCTTTCTAGTTTTAAACATTTAAATATAATCCGTTTGCGCATATAGTTATTTACCTCTATTTTCTTAAGCTGGCAACACTATTTAGATAATATTTTCTGCAAATGCACTTCACACTTCACTTTCAAAACCAGTCGTACCAACATAAACCTAGAAACTCGAGTTTGTTTCGGATAATTTAACAAGTGCAGAGTTTATCACAGACGAATTCAAACAAAAGTAAAATAATAAATACACATCAACAGATTCAAAGCACCAACATATTTTATCAAATTAGAATTCATTTGCTTCTATTATGATAAATCTACGCGCGCCACGCATCTACCTTAAGTCAGCAAAAACTAGTTCAACTTTGATGTGAATTCCGTGAACCATTCCAGGAATTACAACTTGACCCACAAGTTGTTTCCCCCATTAAAAAGGCCACCGAGGAAAAAAGAAAGATAACATGAGCCTTTTTTAGACATACACTGACTGAGGAAAAACAAACCATTGCCAAATCAAAAGAAATTTAAAACCAAATAAAGGAAGAAGGTGAGAGTGAACAGCAGAAAGTTTCCTGCTCAAGTCTTTTGTTTATGTGCTACAGAGAAATTTGTGGAAATCTTTTGTTTGCAGATAACAAGCAAAATGAGTATCAGGACAAGGGCCTTGGTCTTCTCGACGTTTTTCGGAAGTTGCATAGCCATTGGTCTTTTACTGGTCAGCTTAACAACCAACCACTGGGTACGGGCGTCACCAAAACGACTCAACTCTTCGGTAAGCAATGCAGTTTTTGATAACATCACTGTCGTCTTGTGTCTACTACTTATACGATCATATGCTAATGAGTGTTATATGTTTGGTATGCTAAAAAGTTCGCACGCTTGACGAACTACTGATGACTCAACAGGTTGCGTAAGTTGGACCCACATTTGGAGACTAACGATGGCTATTTTTGCTATACCCTGTTGATGAGTACGACTTGGGTCAACCTTTGCCGTTGGCATTAAAAAAAAACAGAGGCTTTCATTAGGAAATCAGATTATGCTTATACAGTTATCCTCTCTGTAGCGGATTTTGAAGACGAATTACTGGTACAATAATTTAAGTGAGACTTACTTTTATTTAGAAGCGGATTTTTCTAATATTTGTTTCCATTTCATGGGTGGGGGCGTGTTTTTTCCGAGGCAGTATTGTGCCAATCTTCTGTTGATGTTGATGTTTTCAAGAATTGGATTCAATTTTATTTGTAAACAAACGAATGCTTACTACAAATTTAGATTGATTTTGAAATTTCGTTTGAATCTATGCATACTAGAGCGTTCATCTTTCCATTGTACCTACATAAATCATCATTAAATACAATTCACATACATATTCAGTTTGATGTGATTTGCCATTATACGTTTATTAGATTAAAGACTCGATCAAGCTTTGTTCAAAGGGTAGGTGAACATCAGAAGTTAGTGAACAGTTATGAAATTTGTGTATACCGAGTTGGTTGAGGTCACCCTTCACTTGCGCACGTCATCGGAGATGAGGTCTTCCACCGAAGTGGAGTCGAACAACCATCGAACTGGAACATTGACCAAAGCTCATAAAGTTAAGTCTTTTTTTCCATGATCCGTCAACGCAAGCAGGACCGTAAATCAAACGTAAAACTGATTTCTCGAAAATTTCAAATACGCTCTTCACAAAGGCCATGCTTTTGTACAATAGTTGTACAGCGCCTGCTTGGTTCTTCTCGATAGTTGTTCATCATACCGTTTTGAGGAAGACGTTGGTGCTGTGCCTGGGTGCACGTAAACTGCATATATTTCGCGGTTTTGTTCCCCGATGATGTTAATGTAGCCTAAGTACCCAAGTAGTTGGTGAGATCAGTGCAAACTAGTGCCTGCTGTGTGTAATTTTCTTATCCTAAACAAGCTAATGAGTTTCACGGGAATACCAGAACTTTTCTCAGTGTATTGTCGGATAGGTATCGATCTAGAACTGTTGCTTCTTCTCCTGGTTTTGAAGTAGATTGAAGATTTGGTCAACCGTACTGGTAATTCCCTAGCAGTTCGTCGACTACATTCAGGCGTTTCAGCAGTACACGAGATAAAATTTTATATGCGATGTTAAGGAGCCTTATTTCCCTGTCATGAATCGAGTGTTAGGTTCCAGTCATCGGGCATGTCGGGCATGTCACCGCATATGTCATTTTGGTCTATCTATAACTTTATTAGCTTTGTTCCGGTATTGTGGTTGTAATGATTGGTTGTCCTCGAGGTTTAGACTTAACACCTCCGTCAGGACATTTCTAATGTCTATCTCGCAATGTTGTCACTAGTCTTCTGCATTTGCAGTTGTTGCTAGAACAATTCTCGGGAGCTCTGGGAATACTGGATGGGCGAAGGTTCTTTGAACGTTGAAATTCCTCACGATGGTATGTCTTGCTGTGACATTAGGGGTTATTCGTACTTTAGCTGTTTGCCCTTGGAAACGTTCGAACGTTCCAATATACCGGAGAAAGCGCTAGTTCAACCGAATAGCTCCGGGATTCAGTTGCATTGTGAATCTGTTGAAATTTCGAGCTGCAATGAGCGTGAATGTCTTCTGATGGTCCTACTAAATATGTCCTCCTTTCCTATCATACATTGTTTGTAGATTTTATCTTATTATCATACAGCACGGATCTCACTCTTATGTGGCTGGAACTCAAGACGCCTAAGTCCACACTAAAAGCAAAACCGCAACCCACCGCACTTCCTGAAAAAAGGTTATATCTGCTTTATATATTGCAAGGTTTTTTGGTAATTTGTTAGCTCCACGCTTGCAACTCGGTATTCATACTACCAACCTTCTACGTCTAGATTCTAAAATCATTGTCCTTTGCACGTTTCCGAGACACGTTTTTTTTCCTTCACTAGAAAGTTTCCTTTTTGTTGCAGATAAGTGAAGACTGTGCTCGAGAAGACTTGGATCTTGAGCCGGTGGGTGCTCTTTGCTAAAGTCCTTTCTCATTGGGAAGAGAGCTCAGGTGTCACGGATTTAATTTATTAATTTTATTTTACCCAGTTCGCGCGAAGAAGAAGAATGATGGGTTTTCGCCCCTCAAAGTAGAACAAAACGTATTTGGAAAATATATGTAGTTTCTTAGGTATAAAATCAGAACCGCATCGAATTTGTAAAACAATGTACACCCTTACAGTTGTAGTGTTTCGAAGTCACCTCGAGTGAAGAATTATACACGTATTTGTAAATACAATTATGGTTTAGGAATCAATTCCTTCACAAAAAGATGTGAAATCTAATGGAATCCAATCTTTTAAATCTGTAGAACAGACGAAGAATTAATAAAGCTAGGAGTTTGAGATTCTTTGTAGAAGGCCAACACTCTGGATTAGTGATCAACACTGAAGACAAAAGTTGTAACCGGTCTTCAAAGAACCAAAGGTAACCCTGGTGTCAACTTAGCTAGGACTGCTTATTTATTACAAGAAATTGAATGTCGTTTACTACTTCAAACAGTGAGTTTCTGTTTTATAAACCACATCGTTACTTTTGAACTTCACTTGTCGCCCCAACAACACCACCCTGGTTGCGTGCAACTAAAAACATATCTCCTGAGTACTATTCGCTTCAGCTTAAGTACCATTATTCATTAGAAAATGCTCAGTTTGTTTCAAATTGGATTGTGTACTAAATATGTGATTATTCTTTTTCTAAAGGACTCATCGGGAGAAGTGAACTATGGCCTCTTTTCTGGAAATAAGGATTTAAATGTCGGTTATGGAATCCGTAGTCATCCTGTAAATGGTAAAATTGTTTTTCATTTTATATTATCTCTATTACACGCATATACATATATATATTATTTTTTCAGTTTACACATTCATTAGAAGCGAACCAGATGTAATGAACTTTTGGCTTTGGCTATTAACAGCTCTTGGTACAGGTTTTGGACTCTTAAGCTGTGCCATCGCTGCGATTGCTTCTGTCTTGAAGGCCGCATCAGCTTCTAAAAAGCGCGGAACAATGGCCTTACTATTTGTTTCGAACATATCTTCAGCTTTTGCTCAAATTCTTGCATTTATTTGTTGGCTTGTTCAGTTTTATCAGTACCTTATCCATAATGTACTTTCAGTGAGCGATCGCGACTCGAATTGGTATAGTCATGACAGTGCAACGTTCGGATTCAGCTTTTATCTGCTGATCATCTCGATACTTGTTGTTCTATTAAATATCGTTATATTGCTGTATGCCAAGAGACGTGAATACAGAGAGGATCGTCGATTAGAGCCTCCCTCTGAGGAGAAAAATAAAAGTGCTATTATGCTCTACTGAAACTGCCAACCAATTGCCTTCGTATATTATGCATTCTTATATTATTTATAGAACCTGAATCTCAGTTAAACGTTATATACTTAATTTTCTTCTTAAGGGATACAGTCAGCCATACAGCATAAGTGAAGTAACTCGAATAGAACAAATACTCCCTGAATGAATAAAAATATTATATATTATATTTTACCTATGTATGTAAGTTAACTTAACCGAATATAATGAAATAAAATTATATTTTTTTTCCAACAACAAAAGTTTCTCATTAAAAACAAAGAAGACCCAGCAGAGATCACTAAATTATCTCGTAAACGATGCAGGGAAGTCACTCCACGCGACATTACTCCATATGAGAATTTACTCTGAATGTAGTGGGCAATTAGTCCACTTTTCGAATGGAATGGAAAGTACGAAATACCAAAAATACCAAAAGACCCACTGTCACTAGAATGAAATGAAGCTAAAAGCAAGTTTTCGTTAGGATAGTAAGGGAGTTTGTTCACGTTAATTCTAATGAAGTAAAATGAAGTATAACTCTTGCCAATCGCTGTTTCTTTGGGCTGAGAAGGCAATGAAACAGTAATAGAGATTCTGATACCTTAAACATCTTACTATCTTACTCCTACTTACTATCTTACTCCATATCACTGACGCATTGACTCTATCGAATAAAATATTTGCTTCCGCTGGGATTGCAGGGCTTTGGAGAGGAATATTCAACAAAGAACTATAAAAGCTGTATAACTACATCGACCAACCGAAAAAAAAAAAATTCTGAATTAATTAGAACGTGTTGACCGAATTAACATTAATACTCCGGTTCGTAGAGGCTTTAAATATAACCCAGAAGGACAACTCAGTAGAGAATGACCTTACCTTATTTGGCACGCGAAAGTAGAAGGTGACTTCGAGCGAATTCTACCGCGCTCTTGGCAATAGTTCGCCAAGAATTGGCATAACCTGAGAAGCTTATTGGTTGAGGCCCAGGTTTACGCCGAACTTTAGTCCCACCTAATAAGGGGTGGTGCTGGCTAAGCCCTGCAGAGCGTAGAGAGGAAGCATTTTAACACGAACACCAGTGCTAACATCTAAAAGCATGAATCGATTATTTACAACAAAATCTTACATACCTTACCTTGTCGCCTTGGAAACATTCCATTTGTCTGCAAAAACTTGTACATACATATTTTTCTAAAAATAATTTCAAAACATGAATTTTTAATATTTATTTTAATAGAATTCTAAAGGTGAATCATTTTTGTCGATCGTTATTGTTGGTGGTTCAGCATTACGACTAACTAGATAAATACGCAACACCAGCAAACCGATATTGACCAAGTTAAGGATGAATGCCACTAGCATGACATAAAAGGAAAAGCCAATTGAAGCATTTCCCCTTGAGACGAAGGTATCATTTGAATTGAGTGTATCGGTTACTGCAATGTTCTCGATTAGATAATTATTAAAGAGAACTCCCCACAGTATAAGTGCTAAAAGCGATGATCCTGCTGCAATGCCGTTCCAGATATATAAACCAAATATGTTAAAAATCGGCTCAATCGGACTGTGCAGCATGTTGATTAATGAGAACAAAGCAGAGGAGGCTGTAAAGCCTATTGAAATAGACAGGAACAACACAGTGCATACCCAATATGCGGCAGGAATGTACTGGTCACCAATGTATGTGGTACTGTCATCACGGGCTTTAAAGATACAATTTCAAGTCATAGATACAATGAAACATACAAATAATGATTGAAATACTTACCAGTAATGTGAATAGCCGATCTTAAAGATTTAGAAGGACAGGGGGACAACTGTTCCCCGGTTATTACTTTATTGAGCTCTGCTTTTCGAGTTTCCGAACTTTCCTGACAGCTGTACATACAAGCACTCTTGGTATAATCGCAAATCACTGAAATAAACCAAATAAATATAAAATTAATACCATCTCGCGAGATATCATCTAAAAACGCTAAAACCTGTGACTTCAACGAGCAACGAACGCAAAAAATGTATGGATGCATAGTCGTTGAAGTATTTTCTACTCTGTTAGGCGTCTCAAGGTGTGCAAGTTGTTCATAAAGTCAAAAGTCGACTTTTTCGGTCATATCGAACAAAAATGCGACAACGTTCGAGCCACGAGTATTTTGAGTTTGAGCTCTTAGATTCGAGACGACAAGAAGTTGTAAGGATTAAACAATACCGAATACCAACTAATCAACTGGCAGCAGAGTGCCCAAGACCGTATTAAATGGAAGGCCTCATTGTATTACGCAAGAACTCTTCACAAGCCGAAAGCCCGATGATAAGGAAGTAATGAAATCTCGGTGTATCACCTATTAGATCTAACACCCTGCCCTCTAAAACCATCAAATGCACAGGTAGATACATACATAACGTGCCTACATTTTTTTTTGTTTTAGTTCTTATAATCCCTCGTGGTGCATAGAGCCACGGGGAGGGTTATTGCAACGTAATTCAGATTCCATTTCATACCTAGAGAGCTTGGTTCTTCCTGAATTGTCTTTTCAACTGATTTGAATCTTCACCCAAGATGTGAGCTATCCACTGCCAGTTTTTTCGTCTTATTGTGATCATAGTTCGTATTAAGAGCTATTCGTTCGAGATATCGTTCGGCCAAAATATTCTCACAGGTGCACCCTGATTCCAGACACAGACACCTCTTCAGTCTCCCCATTCCGTTAGATTATCTTTCTTTTAGAGATTGCTTCTACTTGCCTTAAAAGATTTCTGTTTGGAACACTTGTGTAAGAAGTGGATGCTGAAGGTATGCGGAATTTATTTGGGGGCGCTTGAGTTTCATCAAACACAAATGCCTGCTCCTCTCGAATCAAACTTAAGACATTTCATACGGCATAACTCGCATCCTCACTTCTTGTTTTCACTTTGGGTAAAGTATGGATGGACTGGGGTTTTCGAGGTATCTTAGTGATTAATTTATTTGTACGGAAAAGATATCTTATAAGCAGTTTTATGTAACCGCGGAAATGAAATAAATGGTGTTTTAGCCTTTGCAAAAATGTCGGTTCTACTTGAGAACTTAGAAGACTTCCGATTATATGTATGAAATCACTTCACTCATTGAACAATTGAACTTATCCTCTGATTGCCTCTAATCGTAGAACACTTCACCGTAATTCACTTTTAATTTAATTACTTTATCGTACACAGTCTAATTAATTTATGAAACACCATAAAGCACTGTCACCATATACACTTTGAAAGGCATTATTGTCTTTAAAAATCTTTAGAGCTTTCCCCTTAATATTCTTCAAAATTTCTGCAGATATTACGCAGCCATTCTAAGTCATTGGCATAAGGAAGCATGGACTTCAAAATTAAGAACTGATTACAAAATATTACCTGTTAAATCGTACTTGGTTCGAGTGGCTAGAACCTGTCTAACCGCTGTTCCTGAAAATAAGCCATAGTTCACCTTTTCATCCGATTGAAGTATAAGTTCATAGTTTGCCACTGCCTCAACCTAAAAAAAAGAACGTGTTTTCCTTAACCACAAATCAATAGTAACTATTTTATTTTACCCAATTGGCTGTAGAAATACTGACGACGTACAGTGCAAACGATACGCAGGATACAACAAATGTAATTAAAAGAATGGTCCAGTGTGTCTTTGCCATTGTAATGGATTAAAGTGGTGGCCATATCATTCGGAACTTTTTACTAATGCATTTGTACGAGCACTGGAAAATGATGAACGATAAAGTGATGTGTAAACTGTGCATCGGTGACGAATCTTTCAACAGGTGAAGTATTCGATATCTTATCTCTTTATCAATTATTCCAATGGAAGGAACACTACAATACCTATTTCTTCTAGAGTGTTTATCTAATGTGTAGCAATATTTATTCATATTTTAATTATGTTTACGAATTTGTAATTGTATTATGAAATTATAAGTACAAGGGTTAGTAGTAAGCCAATTCGATTTAGGTAGCTGAGCCTATAGACTCAATATTGATTCTGTTTTAGGAATCGACTTGAGCCAAACATTGATTGTTTATGCATCTAATCCTTGCTTAACAATCTCCTTGGAGATCTCATTTCCCACAGTCGTAGTGTGACTTGCAAACGTTAAAAAAGGATCAAAAATCAGCCTTGCGACCAAACTCAAAGGGTTCTTGTATTCTCGAACTATATATGTGGGAACAGGTTACAGGGTTAAGCAAGCCCTTAAGCGTAGTCTGACTAGTCAATCCATCCATGTTGAACAATTTTTTTGGAAAGCAAAAGCATGCTTTCCCAACGAGTAGTGTACTCCAGTGTTGTTGACTCCAGCAGCGGACCATTTTCCAGTTTCCGAGACAGCAACCGAAATTTTAGCGCCATTGCATCAGTTGGGATATCCATAAAAGAGGCCCATGAGGCTTTCGGAGGTAGAACTATGAAACAGAAGAGGAAAGAACTGTCGAGACAACATTATGCTTTCCAACTTTGATTACCAGTCTTGAATTAGCAACCTACCACTCAACTAAACTACAAATCCGTTTCTAACATACATATGTCCGTGAAGGCACACAACGTAACAAAGGCTAATGGTTACCCCTTCCCTCAGAAAAAGGTTCACCGACAAAGGAATAATAATTATTCACCTTAACAGTGTAAAATTACTGTATTAACCCGCCTCCACACTTTCCAGGCAATGCGAAATATTTACTTGCAATCCAAAAAAATTCTTGAAATCATTTATCATAAGATATAGTGGAAAAGGATTCAGATAAAACTCTCTTAATGCAACTATTCGAACGTCGCCAGGCTGTCTAGAAATTTTACACAAAAAAAAATAAATTCTCAAGCAATGTCCTTTTTCCTTGTCGTTCGGTAGGTACCTGTTCATTGTTCCAATACGATTTTTCTCCATCGCCTTCTCGTCATCTTCTCTATTGTCATCAATGACTTCTTACCATCAAAAATGTTAGTTTGTTTTTCTCACCATCATGTCCAGCAAATATACTCACCTAGCTTTGTTGCTGGGATCTATTCAGTTCTTTACTCATTCATTCATTCATTAACTGTGGCCAATAAAGCATTTACGGTTTAGGTGCCGGTGACACGGATTCCTGGACATAATCGAGACAAAGGAACACTTTTATCTTTTTTTTTTTTTTCGAAGGCTCATAAACTGAAGAAAGCAATCTAAATAAAAGGATGCTTGCCAGATAGGGGCGTGCAGGTATCGCCTACCTGTTAGAATTTCGACTTTTTTTTTATTGTCCTAATCATTTTCACACCATTCTCACATTTGATAGCGTAACTGGTGATCCTCGATCAGACTTGCCCTTCTTTTATCGATAATCGTTATTAATTTTCGTTATTTTTCTGGTATTGAACTTGAGAGGATAAATCAAGGCGGACATTCACTGTGATGTCACATTTTAGGGGAGGTATGGTCTTGTAAGAAATGTACGTTGAGCTATTTATCAATTTAGACAAATGCGAATAGACCACCTGTTAGATAATTGGCTGTTGTACATATGAAACAAAATGCATTTTTTTGAGTTGTCCAACGAAGGTATCTCGAACATTACATAGAGTAGGTTAGATAGCTTATGTGTGTGCACTATATGTTTAACCTTTGAAGGAACACCATCCGGTGGAGGTCTGTGCCTATCGATGAAGCCAACTTAACACTAAAGGCGGACTCATTTTTTATTTCCCTTGCACTCAAGGGGTTATGATCAGCCTTTAAGTGTTGAGACACAAACAATGAACATGTACCTATGAGGAGTACAATGGAAAGATTCAAATTCTGTCCAATACGCATCATTCGTGATTGCTACAGCCGCTATCAACATAAAAATCATGTAACTGTAATTGAGCAGCTATATACATACGTCAGAGGTAAGGAAAGAGAAACCATGTCCTTCTATGATTTCCTAGTTTGTAGTATCCATATTTTGTAGATCGGTGTATAGCCCCATTGCCTATCTTGGTCAGGTGTTCTCGATCTCGATCGAAAAGAGGTATGAGATATTGCTGCTGGAGTATAAGTTGTTCATTCAACGGATTCCTGCTTCACACTCGAAATCCACATCAATAATGGGAGAAGTAAATTTTTAATCTCTAACTTACTTACCCATTGATAACGAGATGAGGACTCTCATGCTTAACTAGTTCCTCTTGGCTTTACACGGGGGCTCTTAGCCAAGGGTTATTTTTAACGTTAATGAGGATGTGGTTCAGTAAAACTAGCTAATATCGTAAAATTAGCATCTGGCACCACAAAGGTTTAAGTTGTTTAATCCCGATAAGCCACTTAAAAGGGACGACATAATGTGATGATCGGGGAATCTCATTCTAAGGGGCAGTCAAATTTCCCTGCAGTTATTGATTGTCAAGTTCTAAATAGTTCTAAATACTATTCATAGCTGCCAAGGACAATCAGCCCAGAAACTGTTTAAAGTTGGTCTTGAATTCTGCTATCGCTATAGGTAGTCGTCATTGGAGTCGTAACATCAATGTTTGCTGCTTGCCTTTGTACTTTGATGATGGGCATTAGATTGGTGTATCTATTGGTAGCCTGTAACTTAATTCCCATTAATTATAATGAATGTAAATGTCTGCCAGTCATTCAAAAGTTTTTAGAATTAAAAAAACTAAAACTGCGATATCACGATCAACTATCTGACCTCAAGTTGACGTAAGAATTTGTTCCAAAGTGATCACATCGTGTGACGCTAATGAGTGCATTGACAACAGAATCAACGCGATTTTTGGGTCAATTTTCACCAGATTGCCGGGCAAAGCATTGACCCCGTCCCAATGTTAACACCAAAGTTTTTCTTTTTGACGCGTAAATGTAGCTTTCGTTGACAATTTTTCCCCATTGTTCTTGTCGCTTGACAGCACAACCATTGCTGGTGAGTTTTTTGTGCAATTTTTGATTATACTTTCAATTGTTAAAATAATTGAATATTTAACGTCAATGAAATAATCTAGATAAGTGACACGATGGCGTCCGAGAAATGCAAGGCAGTGCAAAAACAACCGTTGTTTTGTTTTGTTGGATTGGTTGAGTAGCGCGCAAACTCCTGTCTCTGGTCAATAGAAGTAATCGGGAGAAGAGAAAGTAACCTGTTAACCTTGTGTGCTCGCCGACGTGATCGTTCAACGTGTTCGTTAATGCGATGATACCGAAGAGAGAAAATTGCGCTGATTATCGATTTTACGTCAAAGCATTTCGGGACAACATTGAGCATCCCGCGTATTTCGTGTGATTATCAACGTATTATTCTCGATCACGTAAGCTAGCGACCACGACGTCAGAGAGCCAACGCGTTGACCTGTTTTGTTGACAGTGTAATCGTAGTTTTTTTTTTGGTATGAATAAGTTTCTTATATCAGAACAGTACACCCTAAAAGTAGGTGCCTAACAACTCCACCCTGATGCATTTGTAGACATGATTCAAATTCGAAGTTGAAATTCCACGAATGAAGTAGAATTGCGTACTCACTGTTCAGACGGTAGTTGGTAGACAAAAATACAAAAAGGACAAAACGCATTTAATTGAGTTCACTTTTCGCTTTGTTTACACTTACTGTCACTGTTTGTCCATTCATTGTTAACTGTGTGACTCCTCTGTGTCTGGGATGCATACCACACACAGAGTGCGCTTGGTTATCCAATCAATGCAAAAAGGAACTATCCGTACATCTAGTATCTAACTTTTGCAATTGAAGGAGAAAGAAGAAAGAATGAAAGGTTATGAATTGAGACAGCAGGAATCTCAAAAAATTGTCATGATGGAGGGGTTTCAGTTTTCCTACCTAGAAATCACACTCGAATTGAAAAAGACATCGTGACAACAAGACCGAGAAATAAGAAAGGAAAGTGAAAATGTCATCTTATTATGGATTGGAAATTTATTGGCGAGTGAAAGAATGGAGCCAGTATGTCTAGCCCTACTCGAATAATACAATTTTTGCGGTTTTGAAGAAGAACTCTTGACCCTCATGAAAGTATAATATATTTGCAATTGCAAGATCTTTGTTCTTGTTTTTTAGGAAATACTACTTTTTTTTTCCTTTCCTATCTTCATGGGTGGTTCAGGTCTTAAAATATCAATTATTGTATAAATTGATACATCCTTTTGGTTTTATAGGAATTGTAAAATGAAGAATTATTGCATTTGTTTTCTAAGAAATAAGACCAATTATGGTTGGAAGTTAATTTGTTAGTGGCAAACAAGCAATTTCTTTCTACTTTTGTACATACATATATGTACATTGCATAGGTTTGTAAGACTCTTTTCGACGGAATAGAAAACACTGGGGCAATTGGTCCATTGTACTACCTACTGCTATTGTTTCATTTACAGAAGTCCAATTGTGAGAGTTTGATGCACGTTCTGACTCCTTTTTAAGAATTGTATCCCATTATCCTCAAACTCAGATTGTTACTTCAATATACAGCATAGAGGTACACAATTCTGGTCATTCGTCAAAAACATCATCAATGATACTCCAATTGTTAGATCTTTAGGGAAGGACAATCTGTTTGCAGCTCTATTCACTTCGAACTTCATACTTCTAGATTTTGTTTTGCCTCCCCCGGTTCTTGAGGAGGACAACCACCATTTTGTGGTACAAATCCACTTTCGCACTCGCACACTAGAAAGAGCAGTGTAGGACCTTAACATAAACATATCCTCAGGTTCAGAGATTATCTCACCCATAGTTCTAAAGCAGTAGTTTTCCTCGCTGCTAAATCAACTGCATAAGCTTCATTACCCATTCTTCTTGATCCTTTCCGAGCAGATCGTAGCACCTTTTGTCCAGGCCGCCCCAAAAGAAACGCGAATTTTCTATTCCCTATAACTATCGACCATAAATGTCTGGACATCGATTGGTTTTGGACGTTTGGAAGTCTGGAATTTACAATATACATACATGCTAGCATTCCCCGAGGTTCTGTTTTGTCCTCGCCTCTGTTTCTCATTTTTACAAATGACCTCTTGTCTGCATATTAGTTCCCACACTCACGGCCCAGCCCTTTTCCCGTGAAAGTAGAGTGACAGCGTATGTTAAATTCTGCTTAAATGTAACCTAAACTCTTTGGCTTTGGTTAGGTTATGATACCTTCATGTTACGCAAAACTTATCACCTCTACTCTATTGTGAATCCCATTTCAAAAAAAGTAGAGTGAAATCTAAAAATAAAAAAAAAACGAAACTAGGGTTTGCCTAGTTCTGCAGCGCTGGCGAAGAACCTGGATCCTGAGAAAGCAGGTGTTGGTTTGACTCCAAGGGGGACACTGAACTGAAATTGTGATTATTTCAGTTAAGATCCGGATGAGGATCGATTTAATGCCAGAAGCCTTTTTTTTTATCAAATATCAGCCATAATGTACGAGGGGTTATTGGACTCCCAATTTGCTTAGCTTGGGAATAGGACTGGAATATCAAAGGGAATAATTCGGAGTATTCTGAGATATACTTCCTTTCCATTGTTTTAATTGTGTTTGTTTTATGGACCGGATGTCCATATGGTTTGCTGCTCCAGGCTGCATTATCTCAATTTGACAGCTCTTTTCGTGGTAGAACTTTTAATGAACAAGTTCAGAGGAAGGATGTGAAAAATCATATCCAACTCTGCTTGCAGCGTGCTTTGTATAACTGCCGCAGCTCTCATAAGGCTTTCATATTGGTCTTTGCATCAGTTTCTGTCCACCAGACTAGGACACATAGGAGATGTGTCATCTTCTTCAAAAGGCCCTCTTGCAGGCATAAAGAGCATTCTTTCCTTTTTTTTGTCCTTTCCGCAATTTGGGCTCTAGAATGACTTCGGGATATTTCACCTCGGATGAGGGACCCCACCTATCCTTAATCAATATTACTAAGTCATCAGCAGCATAAGCTATTATTTGCATTTTCTTCTCTGTAAAGATTCTTAAGTTTTGTAGGCAGTAAGAAGCCAAAGCTGTAGAAAAAGAACCTGTCCTTGCGGCGTGGTGCCTCTGGTTGTCATTTTCCTTACAATACTTTCCTGTACACTGTTTGAGTTTATGCCATAAGTAACATCGACTCGAATTACACAATTGTTGACTACTAACAAACCATTGATATGATTTAATTTGCGCATAATATCGACACCCATTTATGGTTCCACCGCCCGCGTGGACAAATGACACTTCTCCGAGGTAATAATTAAATTATATCAATCATTCTAATGTGTGACCCAATATTGGCTTAGAAAACCCAACATTTCTCAAATAAATACCCACAGGACAGAGGGTGTTTGTTTGCTCAATCATATGTGTATCCGTAAACAGAAAAAAAAATCTTTTCGAACAATCACATTTGACCCACAGTTGGAAACGGAGAGTTCCTCCTGGTGTCATTTGTAATGTATTAGTACTGAACTGAAAGGACGTAATAAAATTGCACCATAGGTGGTTCTCTTCCGGATTCTTTTGTGGTAAAGAGAATTCCTGGTTATCCAGTAAGGAAGGTCCCATTGTATCAATTAATGACAAAGTGAGATGTGTTCCTGTTTAAGTTGCATTATTTCGGAAATCGATATGAAATTGTTTACGTAAACACCCAATTGCACTGACAGACTCTGTAGGGTATTGAGGAACAGCCTGGGAGTTCCCAATCAATAACAAATCAATTTTCTTAAGGAAACTGCCAGCAAATTTCCTTCACAACTATTTGCTAAGCGGAAGAAGTTGTCAGTTGGGTTGTGACAGTTTTAGTGATCATACAATTGCGTATTTTGAAATCCTTTGAATTTGGCTCATTTTTGTGTGCCTATTCTGGGATTTCTTTTTATGAAGAAATCGGAATAGCATGCGCTACTGTTGAATTGGTAGTTTACCATTGGGACTTAACTTTGTCAAAATGGAATAATGACTTCATTCAGCATAGAACCAATGGTTTTTGTTTTTTTTTTTCAATACAATTGTTGGTAAGTTGCTTACAAATTTCTAGTCAGGGTTAGTCCTAAGAGTTGGACACCAATTTGAGTGAAAATTGGATTAAAGCCAGATTGAATATGTATGTTGTATCTAATCCCTGTAGGTGTGTTAATCATTTGAATCCTCTTTGCACGATAAGGGATGACGAAACCAAAGCCACTCCATCGATGGATTTACTTTCCTGTACTTGTGCTCTTGCGAGCAACTATATGCTATCCTTATATACACCATTAAGCTCGTACTTACAATCCCGCTCAGTTTTTGTGGGCGTTTCATAAAAAACCGATATTTATGGTACTTCGCATGTAAAATCCTCAAAAGTGTGAAGTTATAGTTTTAGTTCATTAAAAAAATCCAATCACGCCACGACCACGCCCACTTTATAAGGGGTTGTAGTTTTTCTGTGTGTTTAAAAAAACTTCAACTTCAGAGTTGAGTGCTATTACCATTAACTTTCTAAGCGCACCTTTAGTTTTTCTGATTTGTGGATCTTGTGGAGTTCGCTTGTAAAATTGTTCAAGTAATCTTAAAGTGGGTGGGCAATGGAGTCCGCGCCACCAGCGCAGATGGCTAGACATGAGTGACATACCAACGCTTTACCAAAATCGGTTGGAATTTCCAACTGCGAAAAAAACAGTCGAAACGAGTTCAATTGATTTTGCTGTCCTTCATTTTGAAAAGCAATGCTAATAGGAAATAAAGATGGACTTGCAGTGCAAAAACATTGTTTCACAGGTACATACATACATGCGCATATGATTTCGAAGAGTTGAGGTATTTACATAGGAATGTTTAGTGTTTGGTCGATAGTTTGAAATTTAGGTTCAAGAACCTATCGTATAAGTGTTCTTCCGAAACATTGGACAAAATTCCTATGAGATCAAAAGTTGGAAGTGTTTTGGGGAATTTACCTTTTCAGTTTCCTATTTTGCTCGTTTTCTTTCTAAAGATTTCACTTTTCTTTGTTGCTGTCCTTATAATTGGAGGAAGGAGGTCTGCTGATATACATACTTGTCAGTTATTGGACAAACTCTGTAGGACTACGACCTGCTTCGTTTTTCTGGTGAAATCTGTTAAGATCATAGTGTTACTAGTAAGACTGATTCATGAGCTGATCCTGATCCGAGATCAGCGAAATTTGTAGTATTCGTCTATGCTCAGCTGCTGTCTTTGATCCTTCGGTTCCTTTGAAATTGATCGAACTTTGCAGTATGATGTCGAACTGGTTGGTGGCCAAGTTCTGTGCATAGCCTTTATGTAAAACGTATGCCATACCACATAACCAAGGCAGCGACCTCAATATCGAAAAAGATTGACATTAGGTTTGTTCGCTTACTCTCTTAAAACAACGAATTTTCACGAAAATCTACGAAAAGTCACCAAATCCTGTTCGAGTACGCAAAAGTTTTGTACAGATTTACGAAATCTGTCAAATCTGTCAGATACCTGTAAGAATTTTTTTGTTGTTTGTGTATTTGCATGCATTTACTCTTGACGTCTAAAATGTGGGCGAATTTCGTAGCATTCGCGTTGGTTTACTTTTTTGTGATTTTCCTACTCTCTGAGAGAATTTTACCGCCACTCCTTGAAATTTCATATTCTACGAATCTTGGTGTAGAAAGTGTGCGAATAGACCTATTGATTGCAAATGTCGGAAACGTAAGAAAAAAATCGTATGTTTTTGGAAATGACACCCAATAAACCAACTTAAATGCGACTTAAAACAATCAACCATCATGTTTGCAACTGTCATTTTGTCGGGTCAAACTTTTTTTGCATATGCGATCTTGTTTCAAATGACGTTTATGAACATTTGACTCAAAGCAAACTGCGTTATCGAACATTGTGCTAATGCAGTTGTACCCTGATGATGATTTCGAACACATAGCTTTGGCAACTTGCATTTTTGAAAATGCTGCAAAAGCAATTTGATGCAGATGACGTTTCCGAATTGCCCAAGGTCATACTGTCCTATTAGATGTGTGGTGTCTATCTTGACAATAAAATTTTCCATAACAATGCCGACGTTCATTTAAGGCGGCAGAATGATGGTGGAGGCAATTTTCTTTGCATAACAATAAAATCTGGCTCATGGTTATGGAGTCCACGGATTTTCCAAAAAAGAACGCCAACGGCAATCATAAAAGATTTTCGGCTACAGTAGATTTTCTCCTAATTAATCAACAACATCTGTTATTTGCAAAGTGAGTAACTAAACTAGAACCCCTGTATGTAGAATAAATATGATGTTACTACAGTTGTGGTCTTTTTAATTAGAATTTACCGATAATTGTGAATTCTAAAACAAAAGAGTAACTCTGTTTAGGCTTAGTGGTCAATTCTTTATCCAACAAACTTAGTCGTTGTCAATCCTTTTGAATCTACAATTAGTTTTGAGAATCGTATCATCTTTTTAATCTCATAAGGACAGACAAATTAAAGCTTAAATTAGGAAAATAATTCCGTTCGCCATTGCAACATAAAAACTCATTTGTTTAAAATGTAAAAATATAAAAGTTTTATATATTTCTTCTTAATTAATGTATAACATCACTTTGCGCTATTCTTAGTGTATTTACAGACTTTTTTTAAACATTAAAAAATATATTTATTTTTAAATTCTTATAAAGAATATGTCTGAGTAAGTTCAACAGACAACCTTTGTGAGTAACGATATTTACACAAACTTCCAGACTATTGTTCTTTAATATCCATACAGGTAAGGATACATAGGCACAAATATTGCAGGTCCAAGTTGGCGCTCTTGTGGCATATGGGTTTTCATGTGTTTCTTCAAGTGATCACGTCTTCCGAACTTCTTGCCACAAGTTGTGCAGGCATATGGTCGTAAGCCAGTGTGGATTCTCTTGTGGCGTGTTAGTTCCTCGTTACGCGTGAAAGTTTTGCCGCACGACTCAACGTCACATTTGAATGGTCTTTCGCCTGTGAAAAGAACATGAAAAAAACATAATAAATACAAATGCTTCATACTTGTAACGCTTTTTGGTTTTACTGTGAAGATTGCAATTTTTAATTTGTAAGAAAAAAGAAGTCAGGACTTACCGGTATGTATGCGAATATGTCCTTTTAATTGGCCGTTGTTGGAGAACGCAACATCACAGTGGGGACACTTGAACTTTTTTGGTCGCTGCTTTCTTGAATTAAGCGCCTTTAAGTGGGCATCCTCTGCCATGACACGAGCGTATTCCTGCTCCATCAGACTGATTGCGAACGGATCCATTCCAAAAGCTGCCGGCGGCATTGCCAATCCATTCGGATACTGATAAATATCACTAACACTTGGTAATCCAGGAGGGAATTGGGTATTTTCTAAGGCGTATGACTCCACTGGATCAGGAGCGGCATAGATACTATGTTGTTCACTTTCTTGCACTTCATCGTAGTTAATATTTTTTTTCACAAATGAACTTTCACAACTAGTATTTTCTTGTTTCACTGCACTTGAACTGCAATCACTGCTGCTATCCTCATCGCTTGATTTTGAGTCCCATGGCCGGAATAGTCTTGAGTAAGTTTGTGGGGGATGTAAATTGAGTGATGCCATTTCTTCTTTTTTTTTTTTTACAAACTTTAAATGAATAAACGCAAACGAAAATTCGAGCAAACTAAGTAAAATTTATAAAAAAAAAATAAAAATCAACGCAAAATCTATTTTCAAGGATGGGATATACTCTCCACCAGATCTACATTCGAACTGAAGTCAAGAGGAATCCGAGGGTCTCTTTAAATGGTTTCAGATTTTCTACCTAGCTACAAACACTCCACCCTAATCCTATTCATTTGGTAAGAAGGGTGAGTTTTTACAATGGCCGCTTAGGTATATAATGCAATTGTTCATCCCCTCTCCTTGATGGCGACAACGCACAGCCCTAGTGAGCCTTTCGAGTGGTTTTTCGTTTAGGGGTGATTTACTTGTCCTTTTTTTCTGCCATTGAATCGTGAATCAGCTTCATTCAAGTCGAACATAGCTATACGAGTATACATACATATGATTAAAGTATATAAATTATATTTTGACTAATTTTTTATGTAGCGCTCGTTCAAATAAAAGTGTTTTAGGTAAGGATGCTAACTAGATGATGGAGATTTGCTTTTTAAAAGTATAACTGACATCTTTTTCTTAATAATTTATTTATAATAATTTATTTATTTATAATTAGTAATGTATAATCCTGTATTCTGTATAATGAAATTGAATATACGATTAGTAAAATTAAAAGTTTTATATGGTATGGCACGTATGGTTCTAGCACTATGTCAAAATTGGTCAAAATAAGTAATCATTTCAGAAATTTTGGTAAAAATTAGTTCCGCAGTCAAGGAAATGCATTTGTTTTTAAGGAATTAAGCTGCATAAAGTCTCAGGAGTAAGAATATGTTTTAAAGGAGTAGTCTTTGTGAACGTCTTATACTTTAAAGAAATTCTATTAAAATTTAAAACGTAAAGTTACTTATAACCAACGATTTATTCTTAATAGGCCTAACATCAATGGGGTGTACTCACAGCTTTGCTTTAAGTATCTATTCTTATATTTGAATTTCATAAGTAATAAGTTGTTATTTTGACGCAGAATCTACTCTTTTTTCGAAAATTGCGGGAAGCCAAACTAATGCATTTCAAATATCAAGGAGAGAAATTACATCGCTCAAGGAGAAACCTACAAGAGTTAGTAGTCTTTAAAGAAAAAAAAATTACAAGTCCCCTTAGCAACCATAAGCCTAAACAACGAATTCGGTAAAACTTTTTTCGAAGAAATGGCCTATAATTTTGACATTCGTAAAAAATTATGTAAAACAGTGTATTTGAACATTCAAACGGTTTATGTTGGCCAAATTATAAAATTTTGAGTTTTCTGTTGAAATAAAGTGAATATATATATATATATAATATTTTTTTAACAAATGGAGGAGATTTTTAGTGGATCTAATGTCGTTTCCGACAGACAGTCTTGAAATCATACTCTCGTATGTTTGTCGAAGGTTTGGAAAATGTGGGAGAATTGGTGTTGTCATCGAATCTAACCATATTTGTATTGAATAAGAAAAAAACACCGAAAATGACCACTGCTTCCTTAAGTCTTTATTACAAATCCGTTTATTAAAATTTATTGCAATTCACCCAAGAGAAAATCTGGCTAGATATGTACATATACATATGTATGTATTAAAGAATAAGAATAAGGACTTCAATATAGCACATACCCTAATCAGTTTAAATGGTTCATTTAACAAAATTCTTTTGGTTTAATTACCAAAATCTATAGTTTAATGAAATTTTGTATCATGATCATGATATCCGTACATATCTGCATCGGTACCTACGACTTTAAATGTTTTCACATAAAACGAAACCATTGACCATTGCTGCAAGGTCAATAAGAACCTTAAAAATAATTTAATATTTATTTTTTAATTTAAATAATTTTGTTAACATTCATGTCTGACAGCTACAACTTGGAGGTAGTAGGGGACTTTATCTACCTCGACTCTGCTATAACCTCTGAAAACAACACCTCAGCAGAAATAAATCGAAGAAAAACTCTTGCTAATCGCTGTTTCCTTGGGCTAAGAAGGCAATTGAGTAGCAGAGCCCAATCCAGAAGAACTATCAAGACTCTTTATAAGACTCTGATCATCCCAGTTCTGCTTCATGGCGCTGAAGCATGGACTCTGTCTAAAGCGGATGAAGAGATCCTCAGTCGCTTCGAAAGAAAGATTCTTGCTCTAATTTTCGGTCCCGTTTCGGGCTTTGGAGAAGAAGATTCGACGACGAACTATACGAGCTGTACAGCGTTATCAACCAATTTAGGAAAATGCGCATCAGTCGTTTAAGATGGTAGGACATGTAGAGCGAATGGACACCAATGCCCGTAGAGTCCTCGAAGGGACAACGCAATAGAAAAAGATATCGCCTAAGGTGGCGCGCACAAGTAAAAGGGGTCCTCAACCGACTTGGAGTGCGCAGCTGGAGGCAGTTAGCTAAGGACGGGGCTAACTGGAGAGGCTTGTTGGTTGAGGCTGAGGTTCACCCCTAACTGTAGCGCCACCTAAGTAAGTAGGTCCGACAAAAATGTTTTTACTATAATTCCCCTTAATGGTACGTGAAAAAGTTGCTTAACATACTTTTTAGAAAATTTGTCAAAGATAATAGTTTTATAAAAAAAATGTATTTTGTATTCAAAATGTAGGTTAAGTTTTGGAAAAATGTTTTTTAAGTAAAAAATTGGAACAAGAAATATTCATAATTTTGCGTTTGAGGAACCATAATTTTTTTGTGACTAAATATTTTCCAATATTTTCAGTTTATGTTAAATTGTTTCTCCCCTTAAAGGATTATACCTCTTAACTGAGATATCCTGTATAAAATAATTTTATTTTTTTAGTGCGAGAAGGGTACTAGATCCTACTCCATTCTAAGTGAGTAAATGTATTACTACTACGGTATGGCATTGTAGAAGATACTATGACTTTGAGAATTACAAGAAATGTAAGATGTAACAGAGATCCCAGGAAATAATATACGTCAAAGTATGCTAGAAGAGGCTATGCTACCATTAAACTATTCTTTTAACCTTGCATAGGTGGATAGTGGATATATTTTTCTGATTTCAGTAAATACAAGACGTTTCTTAAATCGAATAGACAATTCTTTTAAAATTTGAGGGGCCTTCCCCCGGATTGTATTACAATTTGATGTATAAAAGAGCTATGTGATCAGAAGAATGCCCTCTACCATATACTAAAACTTTACCAAAATGGAGCAGGAGGATCCTTTTATAAATATTTACCAAACATTGAAATATTGAAGTGCTTTCAACAAAATTCGCAGTTTAAAAAAAATATCTGCACTCTTTTCATGTTAAAACAATTTTTCCATTCACTTTTAAAAGTCTTTACTTTTTTTCATTAATTTTTCAATAGTTTTGCACATTGCACATTCTGTCTGTAGTCTAATGTTTAACTCTTTCAAGTACTTTGGAGCGCTGCCTAAATCCGCCTTTTTATTTTTCAAAAGAGCCCGCAACATTTTTCATGGGATATAGACTCGGGTTTTGAACTAGCTAGAGGTTGATAATCTTGTTCCCCGACCCAATTTTGGATAAATTTGGCGAGATATTTGTGTTTTTGCAATCTGAGCACGCTGAGCCCCGTACGCTAATTCTTATTCTTCCCAACACAGTGACTTTGGATTATTGCACCGATATGGTGCTAAGTAAAACAGACGGAAACCATTAGACTGCAGAACATAAGCCATGGACTAATATTTTTGTCTGATAAAACTGGGTTTTTCTGTTTCAGTGCAACAAACTAACGCGAGAAAGTGTCCTTTGGTTCTCCGTTCCACTACGATAACAACTTTTAGATGTCGTAGTACGCCTGTACTATGGTAGTACTGGATATATGGCAGCAGTGCTGTTGTATGGGGAATCCCAACTTTTTTTCTTTCAATTCAGAAAGTTGTATTAAAATCCCCAGGAAACAAGAGTTTATGTTTTACTGTACACATACTGATTATTTTATGGTGCAATTGTGAGATAAAAATGATGTACGTAGGTACCCGAACTAAAATTCATTCAGAAAATCCGCAACCTGATAATAGATACAAAATTTCATTGATGAAATCCGTGACCTGTTCTCATTTAAAAAAAAAAATGAATGGCGTCGTAAAATTTATCTAAATAGGCACGTGTAGGACGAAACAATTGAACACTGTGAATTAATAACTGATTTGCCTGAAGGAACAAAGAGGTTTTATGGAGGAAGTAATAAAACCCAAAAATGGAGAAATCCCGCGACATCCTTTTTCAAAATTTATCAATGAACTCATTCATGGCATAGTCCTTGCACAGACTACTGTCATAAAATACCAAAAAAATGTTGAAAAGTAGGTGTTGACCATCCAGTCGCCACTGTTAATTATATCTTAATCCGTAATAGAGGTCTTCCACATATCCCTACCGGATGTGAGTGAATATACATATGTACATGTACGTACATTAACATATGTAGATTCAGGCTACTACTTGCAGAAGATAAGCGAAAAAGGATATTTGCAAGTTGTTTTCAAATTTCATTGCGGAAAGTAAAGATACAAGATATACATACATAGGTACTCGTAGAAGATAAAATTAGATAATAGTTATCTACTTGGGTAAATATGCAATTATTGTTCCAACAGGTTTAGATAAAGAATCTTTTCGTCTAACTTTCGTTTTTGTTCTTTTAAGCGATGTTCAGGTATAAATGCCATTTTAATGCCATCAAACCATCGGATTTAGAGCTTAAAATTTTGAATTTGTCTTGCAATGCATATAGGAGAAAAGACTAAGGATTTTAGTTTTACCCGAATCATGTAGTCATGTTTGCCCACAGTCATTTGGTTCTAGTAAAGATCGTCAGCATAAAAGTTGTCACCACATTAATGCGAATTGCACTTTCATGAATTTTTTTCTTACAAAATTCAGGAATTTGTCCCTCTCTTGCAAGGTTTACGCTTTTAGAAATCACTTAACGCCAGGCCCAAAGACTATTAATGTGGTGAACGTCGAAGGATTCAAATCGAACGTTTGTTCGTTGATGATGGAGAGTTGTTTGAGGAATATGGCAGAGGATTAACCAAATATTTCGCTCTACGAGCTTGACTTTCTTTAGGAGCTTGACAAATATTGGTTCCTCCAATCTTTAGGGAAATCTAGTTTAAAATAGAGCCATATCTCAGTAGTTACCGCCGGCGAAGCTTCGTAGAGTGTTGTAGAAAACCGTCAAGTTCTGCTCCTTTGTTTGACTGGATGGTTTTACGCGCAGAAATGACAAGTTTCTAGAAGAAAACACCGTCTATGCCTTTGTGAACATCTCCGGAGGCTTTAATAATACGTTTTTCAAACTGTCAAAACCATTGACTCACAGACAACTAGATGTACATACATATATGCTCCATTTTTAGCAGACCAATTTTTTCCAAGCTTGGCCAATTCTTGATTTCCTAAACTACTTAAGGCTTTCCTCAAATTAGACTCCTATCCACTTTCAATTGAAACAGAGGTTTTTACTATCGAACTCTGAGCCAGAGAGTTCATCAGAATGATCCTACGACAATCACATACTTATAAACATTTTGTCAGATAGCCAAGCAGCTCTAAACGCCTCATGTTGTTTGACTTTGAGTCTAAACTGCTTTAAAACTACGTGACTGCACCCTTCTACACATACACGTTGCAGTGCGCAGTAAAATCACAATACCCTGGACAAATAGGCATCCCTTGCCTTGTTCCTGACGAAATTACCATATCCAGTGCCCACTCTCCAGTTTTTGAACTCGGACTCTTCTATGGTGTACTTGTTAACCAGATAAAGGTAGAGCTGAGTCTCTATAGATCTCTACGTGGTCGCATTGGTTTTGGATGTCGGTTTCGAGTGTACATCTTAGTAGGCCTTCGGATTTTAGTCGGTCTATCTTGTAAACCCCAGTTCCGGTTTTGTATTAAAAGAGAAAGGCAAATGTAACCGAATTATTACAAATTCGTTTCGAGGTCGAAATATAAAAGCCCTCTTAACATAAAGTTTTTCTGATGCTTTCCTGATTAACAAAAAAAAGAACTTTTTTCATTTGAAACTTCTCACCCCATGAACATACGCACTTGGGGCGTGGTTACCACCATACCTCTTCTTCATTGATGTGCAACCACCGAACCGAAGGGAACATCGAAAATTATTTTCCATGACCCAAACGCCTCTGAAAATCCACACGGTACAAGGGTGTATCGCAGGCACAAATAGGGCTGTATACGAACGAGCCACAATCACACCCTGTCAAGGCCTGCACGCAGGCAACGCAATCTACTTCACCCTAAGCACGTATACCGTATATGTATGTATATAGACCCTTCGCCTGATGTGCGAGTATATACATTATGGCATTATGTGTGCAGCACACGCAGAATAGGTAGATGGATGACGCTCGCAGATAGTTAGATGATATGCTTTTGGAGATGACGGATTCTTTTGTTGACCGCAATGGAAGAAAACGCAGGAGATTCAAGAATTACCCCAGTACTGTGCGAGTGGTTTTTATATTTATTCCATTTGTTACTATCAACGAGGGATCTATTGTTTCCCTTTTTGATTTGAGCACTTTTGTGTGGTATACGCGTCTGGATCTCTTCCATAAAGGCCATTAGCACAGGATATGAAGAGATGGCGCGGTGCGGCGTTTGTTGATAGTTATCCTTGGCCACATGCTTGTGGTGTCAATTGTGTCACGGGGTAAAAATCACCAAGTTGTTGTCTTGTGCTTGTGCAGTTGTTTGTTGTGTGCATTTATTTATTGGTCGTCCTTGCAGGCAGCGCTATATTTTCCTGTGTGGTGTTCATTCATTGGAAGGAACAAATTTGATTTATTTTTGTTCTTTTAGGTTTTTTTTAATTGTCACTGGATTATTTTTGGGAGGATTTTCGTTGGTTTTTTTTTATTTGATTTATTAATGGGTATTCGGTTAGAAGGTCCTTAGAAACAGGATCAATGTAAATTTAATTTTGGTTAGGTTACATAGAGTAAGTAAAATTGTGTCCTGTTTTAAATTAGGTGCTGTTTTTAGCTCGGTTAAAGTCTTAACTGACAAAACCTCTGCTTCCAACTACCGACCCATAGTCCTAGCATCAATGCTTTTTCAATGACCGGCAGTACGGTTTCGTCAACAACGTTCCACACGTATCTTATGGTGTACCTAACAGAAAAAGGAAAACAAAGTATTCACCATCATGAATCCTGCTTAGTTGCCCTAGGTATCTCTAAAGCTTTAAATACAGTATGGCCCAGCGACTACTTAAGGAAAATACAAGCTTGCGGTGTTGTTAGTATCTTCTCATCTTGGATTGCAAGCTTTTTAAGTAATCGGTCAGTTCAAGTTGTATTGGACGGATGTACCTCTAAACCAATGCTGGTGTACCTTAGGGTTTAGTTCTCTCTCCGACCCTGTTTTTAATATTTGTCGACGACCTTTCCCCTCTCTCTCACTCGCAATGCAATCCATTCCTTTGCGGTTGACAATTGACTTTAATTATTCTTTAACGACACCTCGGCTAAGACCCAAAGCTGTGGAGACTCACCAACATCGAATGTCTATCGAGCTCAACTTCTATATTAATTGAATCATCAATTGGGGTGCGAAAATCTGACTTGAGTTCAATTCGTCAAGTGCTGTCGTCTGTCTCAGCAGCGGGATACTTATGTAACCAAACTAAAAATGAATGAAGCTGATATTGATGAATTTAATGGCTGTCAATGCTTGGCATGCAAATTAAACCAGACCTTTGCTGGAATTCTCAGATTTCAGGATGTGCGAAAAGTGGCGCTAGGAGCCTCGGACTCCCTAAGAGGAGTAAACCATTTTTTAGTCTTGTAGACGCTGCTACTATCTATAAAGCTTACATATATTCGTTCGAAACTAGAATAAAATTCACATGTTTGGCCGGGAGCTCCCGCAACTTGTATGAGCTTGTTACATGGTCGGTGACCTTTCAATTTGCGATCAAATTTCTTCACTAGAGCATCGTTGGAATGTTGGATGCTTATCGGTCCACCACAGTAATTCCAATTAAATTTAGATACATTCTTTGCCCTTCTGTCCGTCAGTTTGCTCGTACTACACGAGCAGCTTCTTCCGCATTCAGAAGTTCTTTCTTTAGTCACTCAACACGGAGGTGGAATGACTTGCCCACCTCAATATTTGCTACAAATTATTATTTACAAAGATTTAAAGTCAACTCGCATTGTCATCTAACTTTTTCTCCTTGTCCTACCAACTTTTAACTTCCCTTCAGCCTTTCGTTTCCCTCCATCACTGAGTTTATAACTTAAAAAGATTTTAGGACTAAAAGTATTCTACGCTTCAATTTCTTGTAGTCAAAGTAAATAGTACACTTTACGAAATTTATTACATTTAATAGAAAAGTGAAAAAAAAAAATAAGTATTAAGATGCCATTAATATTCAGTCGGGTAGCCTTTATTTTTCATAACTGCGGCACATACCAGGGCCTTACACCTTTCTACCGGTATGGCACTCCAAGCACAAGTTGAACTTTAATCTAATGTTGACCCAATTTGGGCAATTCTGTCAATTCATTTGTTGACATCGCTTCACATACAGGAATGACATTTAACGTTAAAAAAGTCTGATAGAATCTCGCCCCACTTCTAGCAATTTGACAGACTATTAATTTTAGACCCTGTTCACACAGGATTGACAGACTGGATTTTTTTTTTACCATTTGTGTGTTCAAATTAATAGTCCTGTCTGAACACGTTCACGGATTTTTTGATGTATTAGTGATTTCCCGCCAAATGAAATGAAGGTTTTAACAAAAAAATTCTTTTTAGAACAAAACGAATCCTTTTCACAGCAATTAAATCGGTTTTCCCACACTTTTGTGGAGTGACGGCGAAAACTGAGAAATTTCGGAAAATATAAACATCCGATTCCCTTAAGATGTCATCTCTCCACTTCCTTTTCTTGGCCCTAAACATAAAATTTTGCTTTTAGAGCAAAATGTACTTCTCCCCAAACTGCCAAAACAAATGTACTTTTTTGACATAAGTCGCTATGTATTGTTGTTTGTGAATTATTACGAATTTATTGAAAATCTCCTCGAAATTTTTGGAAACCAATTTTTGTTTTGCAACGCAGGCATCTTACCAGCATCTTACATGAATACAGCGTTTACCCAACTTCACTCATTACAGCCTGTGCGTTCTAATTTCGCTACGTCCAGAATCCAGAACTCTGCACATATGTATGTACATATGCATTCAGCATTACTGTTACGGATTCCCTTCTGATGGAAACACAAATGCGTAGCCATATGTACATAAATGAAATCCTTAAAGTAACAAAATCTTTTAATCTGGATTTTTATATTAATCGTCTCCACCGCACCAGAGTTCTTGTCCATTCATAGGCAAAAAAAAAAAAACCTCAAGATGAATAATTTTAAATAACGAATGGGAAACAGCAAAAAAAAAGCATTATCCCTAATCCCAAAATCGGTTAAACCAGGAAAGTGATGTCACTTGAAATAATACGCATTCAGAATTTCCATTCATAAGCAACATACATTTTGCGTAAGGCATAGGTACCTTCACTTGAAAATATCCTGATTTTCAATTCAGAAAATCCCAACAAACATCCCGGTCGTGTAGCCTCTCTGTCCACACCTGAAGCGCACGACGAGCATGCCTCTATACGGAAGCAAGGGATTCCCGAATCGAAACCACTTAACACCTTCATATAGATTAACCCAGCTTAATCCGATGATCTGTTTGTAATCTTCTTGTCGCATTTATTTGCACTGGAACTAGTTCAATGAGCTGATGCCGGGAGTATGCCGGCTGAATATACCTATTTATGATCGTTCTAGCCTACATATGTGTGCATATAGAGTGCAGATACATTAAAGATGTATGGGATGTTTGTTTTCACCGAGCCGCATATTCAGCTTAGGTCGACTTTATTCAATTTGTCGAGTAACACGCTTTTCGGATTACATCTGACACTTTACAAAGCCCCAATTCTCAACAATGGAGACATAGTGTACGTCCTCACCTTCAATGGGTCATTCTGATTGAATGGGAATGTGTCGGCTCATGATAAAGTGTGTTGTGTTCTGGTATTCTGAAAAATTGTGCACAGTCAGCGAAGTCAAATGCAAATTGAAATGTTCAGGGGCAAACTCAAACTGTGTATGTGGGTTGGATAGATACAAAAGGAGTTTTTTTCTTTTGATTCTCATTCAGTTTTTGGCACCTACTGTGAATAATGATGTCCAGGTTGGCAAAAGGTGCGTACCGAGCAAATTGTGTTTACCAGACAATGAATTGTCAATGAAATGACCGTATCTGATGAATGTGTTCGGGGATGCATGCATTTGAGCCATTGAATGGATGGGATGTACAATTATCCTTTTTCCCACTTCGATGACAACTCAATTTATTACTTTTTCATTAAAATGTCTCATAGTACACGTTTATGAAGATCATATTAGTGATTTAATTCTATAGCTACAGTGCTGCATATGTCGGACAGTTGGTATCAAGTTAAATTTCCAGATAATACCAATGTTATCATACTCTCCCTCTTGCGACATGGTCTGACAAACATCGGAGAGCATGATTGTTATGACAAAGCTTTTCATATGAAGACAATTGACAGTAGGAGCAGGTTCCTTCCGTTCTGTGAAGAATTCAAAAAGCACAACATGACTGAGGAACTAGGGACCCTGGTTACCGTTTTACCTATCGAGGCAATTATTTCTTTCTGACGGCTATCCTGCTAATTTTACAGACAAAAACTGCACAACCAACAATGCGATTGACATCGGTAAGTCCTTCGCTGACAAGTCATTCCCAAGCTTTTGATAATTCGTCTCCGATTGGTTACACTTCATTTGTCGCAATGTCATATGCAAAGAGTTGCATAATTTCGTTAGAACTCGGTTGACAGTCACGAACTTGTCAAGTTTTTTTGATCATAGGAATTCAGTACAAGAGTACAAGCCATGCTTTTGTTGATTGGGTGGTGGGAATTTGAAATGTCGTTTTCTGTTGGATGATTCTGGTAGAAAGAGTGTTTCGTAGAATCTTCGGTTTCGGTTTTGAGAGGGCACTAAACAATAAAATATGCAAGGACTGTCGGTAATGTAATCGTTATATATAATGTTTCGCCTCGGTTCAGGATAGGATTTAGGCCGCAAAGAACAAATCTCTCCAATCAGCTAGGTTTTAAGCTAGTCGCACTCTGCTTTGCATACTAAATCGGTGCTCTTTGCAGCATTGTACCTATGAAATGGCATCGAAATGTCTGTCACCACAGTATTGGTGTTCATTGGCTCTACAGGAGTAGACAACTAAGGCGATGTATTCAAATTTATCTGGTTAAGTCAATATCGCCTGCTTTTCTGTACATATGTATCTACGTTTGTATCTTTATGAATCTTATGTCCTGTGAATTCCCATATTGCGGTTCAACACCTTAGGACCTTGCCAGCGAGATTATGCAGGTCTTGTTTTAAAAAAATGTGTGTTCTTAAAATATTTAACGTAATATCAATGCTTGGGCTCCATTTTAATTTGGCTGACATTATTATGTCTTCGTAAAGTCCAATTGAGAAAACACAAAGAGATTTAAGTAGTTTTAATTTTAAATTTTGATCTAGGTCACTTGTAATGAATAGAAACCATCTGTGATGCCATTTACTCAAGCTTGTAAGAGATTTTGTTACCTACAAACACCCAAATGAAACAAATTCTGGAGAACTTATTCAGTCACCTTGAATGCGTTTGCATTTGAAAGGTTCGGGGCTTTTGGTTTGCCTTGACTTCCAGTTTGTTATCCATTTGGTGTAGGTCCTGTACGAAAGCAAATAGATGCCATTAGGATTATTTAGATACAATCTCATTTTCCATTGAATTTCTCATTTTCCTCCGTCCATTTCGAACTTAAAATTAGGACGTTTTATAAAATACGACATCTGAAGCATTCACAATAAGCCTTAATTATATAAATCTTTTGTAGTTTGATGATCATTCCAGTACTCCACTTATCAGGGAATCATTCTTGATGAGTTTCAGAGAACTAAAATATACTGCAGAACTCCGAACAAGATGGCGTTCAGAAGATGTTAACGGTGCCATATACCCCCTGAATGTGACAGATTTTAGAAGAAGAAGGTTGGCTTATGCAACCGGTCTGACCTATTTTTTTGACTAATCTGTTGGAGATTATGACATGATCGTAAAATCTGAACATATGTAACTTTTGGATTTGGTAATTTTACATAAAGTTTTTCTACTGAAAGGATAAATCATTTCGGGTTTCAGCCAATACACTTCCCTTTCAACACTTAAAATTTTTTACAACCCGGGGAGATTGAACAGAGAAAGGATCAGATTGATTTCAGCTGGGAGATTTCCCTCAGTTTTCCTCAGAACTCCACACAAGATTCCATTAGAGTCTTCCTCTGCGTTTTTAAAATTCATCATCAGGTGGAACTGATGGACATTATCCTAGCATTCAATAAACGTTCTCTTTTCATTGAGTCTATAATTCTTTGTTTTGGTATGTATGTACGTAGCAAACTTTTGGACCAAACCCCTTGGTGCTATCAAACGTTTTTAATTAAGTACCGAAATTCTATCTAAAGATGATCGAAAAGACGACTTGGTTTCCAAGTTTAAACTTTGATTGAGTTCTATAAATGCCTTCGTAGTTCCTGCTCGAAATTATAATCCATGATAGACTCACCTATAGCCTGGCCTAACTGAGTCGAAGAACCTATCCCTGTTCGTATTTCATTTTGCTGACTAAAGATTGATAGTTGCTCACGCCAGAAATGCCTTAAAACTTAACAAAAACACAGACCTATATTTTTTAAGATTCATACGTACATACATATGTATGTGTATGGAGTGAAATTGGAAAAAAATGTATTATACGATTGGACTGATGCAATTGTCCCTTTTTGCACAAAAACCAGTTCATTCTGTCATAAACATAATGGATGCGCATTTCATTGCATTCCGATCAGTCATGTAACGCTCGTGTGGCTCTCCATTATTCGATTTTTTCCGTAAAATTTGTGCAAAAAGTGGAAAAAAAACATAAATTTTTGTGAGGTAATTCAGCCTTTTGTGGTCGAAGTGATTGATTAGAGTTTCAAGAGCTATTGTAGCTGAGACATTACCTACATCTCTTGGCACGGTTTGGGGGTGCGTTACTGTCACGCAAACACGTTATCCACGCTTACATATGTTTGAGTTTATTAATTAAATCACATATGATGATCACAGAACAAGTTTGGCTTAATCCTTATTTACCAAAAATATTTGTAGCCCTTGAAATATTTTTTCCCGCATAGTCCTTCAACATGCAATAAGCCTTTTTAAAAATAAAACACTTACCGCCGATTGTCGTGGAACAAAGAAAACACACATTCCACTGATATCGCACCATGGTCTTAAAAACATCCGAACCTACCCAAAAGTATGGTTTTTCAACAGGTTCGAGAGGATGAAAAACAAAACATTGCTGAAGTACTGAGCATCACAATTCTTTGGGATTGTTCCAATGGCCGACTGTGTTATAAATTGCACTAGTGCTCAGGACATTTGTGAGTTTTATTGATTTATGTCCTTCAAAGTAGTTTTGGTTTTCTTTTTTCTTCTCTTACAAATGTGCAAATGGCAAAAGGACACCGCGCTGTATTACTATCAACTGTCAACACTCTTGTCGATGGAGATGTGAGGCAGAGCAGCGCTGCAATGCCCTATTGTTGCAATCTTTCGCAAACAGATAGGCACACAGGTTTTGTTTATTGACTGAGTCACCATTCAAAATTGGTCGGAGTGTCCGGCGGTAAACTTCAAATGTGTTACACCGATGCGTTGCTCTTCTGAGGGTTTTCCACTGGGACATGGGGTTTTTTGTTAGTTGTGATGATGATGTCGTCCTCCTCCAGTTGTCACATGGTTTTTATTGGCAAATTTTCATTACAGGTGATCAAGGGTTGGCACCTTTGATCGTCGTCGGCTTAGGCCGGCTTGAAAAAACATTGCCGACAATACTACCTGTTAACGTTCAATAGCGAGCGTCACTGAGTCTAGTTGCGCCAGTTAGATTCCTGAAAATCTGCACTACACAAGTAATGGATACAATTAATGGATATTCACTGGGTGTTGATGGGAACAAGTGATGGGAACCAGAACCGACATGCTGTGCACAAGCTATGTTTTTTGTTTTTCTTTTAGATGTGTGTAGACTGAATTAATTTTTCTTTCGGATGACAAACAAATCAAATCATTATTTTTTTTTTTTTTAAATTCATTTTTGTTTATTAATTCATTAACTCTTACGTGCTAGACAAAATTGTTTAAAACTAGCTTAACTAACTTAACTATGTTATGACTAACTTACTGGCCCTATGCGAGCGCTCTAAGCTAAACTTAATGCTTAACCTATGTCTTTCGACGTAACCTAACTAAAACAATGAATTGTTTCTTATTTTATTTATTTATTTTATAAAGAAAAACTTTGTAAAAGAACAATTTTTTTGTGACGAATCAAATTATATGGGCATACAAGTGTACATATGTAGATCAGAGATAAGTAGGATCGTTGGAATTTTATTAATGGCATGCAGTGCATTGACATCATTTTTATTTATAATATTTCACAAAATTCATTAATTTAGATAGATAATTCTTAGTCTTAAATGAAAACGGTTGTTGTTGGGTGCATACACATGTTTTATTTCAATATTGTCGTTTGTGTCGCTTAAATTGAATCGGTTTTACTTCACTATCTTGTAAGTGCCTCTCCAAACTGTGGAGCTCATTGTTTTGTGAAAATATTCAATCTAACTAACTATAGTGAGTCTAGTGAACATTATATCGAGATATTGACGCTTTGGAACCAATGTTTATTAAGTAAAAGTCCACCGTAAAATTACTCAATTATCGTATTTGAAAAAATCGTTGCCCAATTGAATCTAAATTATGATTATAAGCGTTGGACATCTAAATTTGTGGGTGTACATACATATGTACATATATTATTCACAGAAATGTGATCGAATGTAAAAATGGCTAACTTTGAACTTGCTTCTACTTTTGTTTGTATGGTAATAATACTTTTATTTTGAATTTTCCAGTTAACTGGGTGGAATAATTTAACCATTTCTGTACAAGCTTTTTCACTTTTCAGCATCTGATGAAATCATGAAATGAAATGAAATTTAACAATGAAATTCAAATCTATGTGTAAATGAAAAGCTTTTAGTTAGAATTGACTATGGTGAAACTGTGAGTGCAACGGTCTATTCATCGGACATTCGTTAGAAATCAGTATCGAAGTAAAGTGAGATCTAGGTACTAAAGGAATCCTCAGATATCCTTTGAGATCTTTACTTTAGTTTTGACAAATGAGTAAAACCTTTTGTTTCTTGCCGTCATTACAATAGAAAATTATTATAATTAGAGAATTTCTATATGTATTTATTAATAAAAGCCCTCGATGATCCTCATACATAGGGGGATAATCCATGGGTCGTCTAAAACGATATCCGTCGCAAAGAAACTAAATATCAATACTTAGGATATAGCCCCTGTTCGTCGATGGTTTTTGACAGAGTATTTGACAGAGTTGCAGAAGACTAATCATTTTGGATTAGATTTGCTGAAGTCATAAAAATTACTTCCTCATATTGGCTTCAATTATTTGATTTCAACATCATTTACAGTTTAACATCAAACAATGAGATCACAATTTACTTTGGAGTCAGTAATGGAGTATTCAACGATTGTAGTCAAATAAATGCGATCATTTGTGATATCATTGAAAACATGGAAGTCTTTTTAAACTCATCGACGTCCTATTGGACTCACTGAATTCATTGAAGTCATTTCGGAGAATGTTGGATTCAATTGATTTTAGCTGAAATTAATACCAAAATGTTTAATAAAAATTGCCGTTCCTCTGCCACTGATGAGGACAGAGTTGTACTCTACCTAAAGGATGTTATTTTCATTATTGGAAATTGATCTAGCACTTATTTTGGAGAAATTTAAGGAATAACTTGCTCTGATCCATTAAAGTTTAACGGATGCGACAGTTGCATTCTTGACTTCTCTTGTTAAAGTAAAGTGATGTGGGAATCGTTTAGCTAGCGAAACAAAAGTTTGTAATATTTTTCCTGTAGAAGAAGATATGCTTCTGAATAGATCTCAAGAACAACAAATAATCCCTTAAATAGTCAAAAAGTGTTTGGAAAAATTGTTAAATCTCCAAATTCCTGGTTTTAGTTTCAGATAAATTTAATTGAAACCAAAAGATTTTAAAAGGACTTCGATGACTTCAAAAAGATTTCATTGACTTTCAAATCTTGCTCAATCACTGACTTCAAAATGAATGTTTAGTTCATACATACATACATATATTCAAGAGTTAAAAAATGTTTAAGAAATATCAAATGACTTAACTTCCTAAATGATTTAATTCTTTTACAACTCATGTATTAGCGAAGCAAATTCAAAATCACCTATCTGTGAATTTCCTGCTGAGCCCATATGAGTTGGGCTTCAGACCAGGCCATAGTTGTTCAACTGAACTTTGGTTTCTTGATTAATCGAAGTCGAAGTATTTTTCTTTCACATCTAGAGTGGCTTAATCTAATCTTGCCATTGTCAATACCTATGGGCCGTAAAGAAGGACTGCGGTGACCAGGATCTTGTACAGGTTCACTTTATTTGTTTAAGAGAGGACTTTGCTACGTAGTTGCCTTCTTAGCCCAAAGAAAAACCGATTTGCTCAATATTTGTTAGATTTGAGTGTTGGTGTCCATGACAACTGTTACTAGTTTTCAAAGCAGTCGGACCCAGCATTGGGCAGTTAGCCCTATTTATTCGTATAAAGAATATAACATGCACACCATGAATGGTTGTGAGGAAAGCTAAGCCCTGAGCTTTTGAGTTTCGAGCTTTTTCAATTGCCACCGTTAATGGATTGCTTAGAAACGAAGGGAGGGTCATTGACATAAAACAGGAACAAACAGAACAGGACCATACCTGAGCAATCCTTGTTTTAACTGAGAAGTACCATAATCATTTCAAAACCGCTGCCGTATTTATTGTTCTAAATACAAATTACTTTCCTGACATGGTGTCGAAGGAAATACCCGCAAAAGAAAATATTGCCTGATTGGCTTCATTCTAATAGCAGGGTTCACACCGATCGAATTTTTTGTCAAATCGGTACGATGAAGATTGCAAGATTGTAAACACAAATTTGCTTGGATTGGATGGTTTGTCAACCCGAACGTCAACCAGATTTGATAAAAAATTTGATCATTGCGAACCCCGCTAATAGCAAGACATTCAAAAGAGCAACCCGACGTCAACATTTAACAAAAGTCCTATATCATAAATAACAATAATTTCCACCCTTCTTCACCTTTTGTTTGTCGATTCTACGGAAGTATAACTGATGCAAACCACTTCGGTTGTGAAAAATAAAAATAAGGGTGTAACGATACACTCAAAGGCTGACACACAGACGCTGCGCCTATTATCCTCGAAAAAGGGAAGACGCAATGAATAGGTTTTCCAGTGAAAGTCACATATTTAACAGCGTATACATAACCGTGTCACATAATGGAGGATATCATTCTATATAAGTACATAGACCGGAGTCAAGCAGTCTCTCTATCAACCGCAGTCGTATCGCATAGAATGAAGGACATCTGGGTCTATTGTGGTTTGCACTTTTTGACACCTTTGCGATCGACGGGTCCTTGTGTGCATCAATGCACTTTTGTTGCGTCACATTGAGAGCTATTAATTAAGGGAATCATTTCGGTTGGAGTGGTTTTTATTGACAACCATAATAATAGAAGAAAAAACATTTCAGTTTGGGAACAATGCCTAAGGAGGATTGGGAAGAAATGCAGTTTTCTTATCGTTGCTTATGTTCTATTTATTTGCTGCACCACATCTATGCCTCATGCTACGTCTGTCCGTGGCTGAATGAAGAAGCGGAGAAAATTGATTTTGATTTTAATCACTATGGCGAATCTGCTAACTAGTTTCTCAATTCGATGGGAATTGAAATACTAAATGTAATTGAATTGTCTACGAATGCATGCAGATACCTTTGGTCAGGAATAAATAATCGATATGCAAAAGTTCTAACCGAAACTCCTTGACCGTAAAGAAGAGCTAAAAGGGAAACCAGAGGAGGATAAGCAAGAAGTCAAGAGATTATAGGAGGATAAGTCTCTGTCTATTGAAGTAAGAAGTGATTAACGTTCATATTCAAGGACGATTAGATCCAGGAAAGGCATACCCTTCTAGAAGAAACATTTCGCTGCAAGGAAATAGCTTTATGTGCTGGACATCACAACACTTGTTAGAATGGTGTAGCAAAGCAAAGAATCGTTCTGTCAATCGTTCTAGTGTATTTTCCGAAGAGAAGACAGGCCAATCTCACGGGTTTCCAACATGAGCTCTGTTCAATTCATTGATAGGGTGCATGGCTTTGTTGTTCTTTGATAGTTGAACTAGGGACAGAGATGGCTTCTTCATAGACTGGAAGCGGGTATTTTTCTTCCCTATCCCTCTATCTACTTGATGCCCATTAAGTAGCTGCTGGAAGTGTTCCTTTAAAAATCTACTATTCCCTACGCTTCGATGACTAAGTTTCCTTCACTGTTTCGCAGAGCCTGCGTTCCTGACTTAATCCCAGCTGCCAGTTGCTTGGCTCTTCTGAATCTGGGATACAGCGTTGACTCTTTTTCTTTCTCTCTTCCCTTCTTCTGGTTCAATACTCTTCCCTTGCTTTTCTGTCGTACGCATTCATCATCATACTAATGGCTCATCTTAGGTGGTGGTTGGTAATCTCTCGGCTAACTCTTTCATGATGTCGCCATACTGGTTCCAAAGATTGTTGGCGTTTGTCAATGCACGGCAGAGAGTCACAAAGGTGTTTTCTGTAGACTCTGGCTACTCCAGTCATGCTAAGTGTTGTAACATTGAATTTTTCTGAATGGTTTGTAGCTTCTTCTCGTTAGATAGTCGAGCTCTGGATTTGGTAGTAACAAGAAAGTAGTAAGAGCCGGCATTTGCATTTCAGAATCTATTAGCAAGTGGCCGATTTGATTGGCGGTTCGGTCATTTGGAGATAGCCAGGTTGCTGCGTGGATTAGTAGTCTTGGAAGTCTAGTGCTTCTCCATATTATGAGCTGCAGGAAAGTTTTGACACCATACTCCGGATAGGCTCCGTAGGCTACTTCCATGAGGTCATAAAACTCCTCCTTGATAGAGTTTGCAGATTCAGGGGCGTATGTACATATTATCCTGATGTTCTGCGGATCACAGCCAGGTGATTGCATAACAGATCCTACCAATCGTATCTTCTGGCAATATCTGCCTTGTAAGGATAGATTGAGATTTTTGAGCAGCACCAGGGGTGTACAGGGTGCGAACGTTCCAGGTACATACTCTCAATTCACAGCCTGTGAACGTTTTGGGTTGTGATCTTAAAGAGGGAAGTTAACCGAGGCTGACGTCTCTCTTATAACTATTGTTCTCTTTACATCGTAAGAAAGTTACCACGAGGCACAACCAGGCCAGTTCCTTATGCTAAAACCCCAAGGACGAGGCTCGATTGAGAAACTGATGTCAAAAGTCCGCTTTGGAGATGTGAGCGCTGCCGTTGGCCTATTAAAGCCTCTTCCGCCATCGTTTTTTTTCCAATAACCTGGTTTCCAAAGATGTCGAAGTAGCCCCAGTATAGTGTGCTCTCAGCTTCCGTTTGAACCTGCAACGCCACCGTTGACTTCATCGAGAGAGTTCGCCCGCTCTCGTATTTATAGTGCTGGAATTTTTTCTTTGTTCACCATTCGCGGTATGTAAGTTCAGCAAGTCGAGGCCTGATGAACATCAACCAGTACCCGATGGCTACCACTTGCATGTAATGTGTAGTAAGAGTTACAACTCTAAACGTCACCAAGTTGACGCCAATCAGTGCCTACCCATTGTTACCATCTCTAAAATTATTATTATCTAAAATTATATTATTGTAATTCGAGATCTTTTTATTTTATTTTATTCTACATTTAAATCTAACGGTAAATTGTTGATTGCTGTCATACGTCAACTCTGCTATTTACACAAATTGAAAGTAGTAGCAAACATCAAACTTACTCTTATGTCAAAATGACAAATCGAATCAAGTGTACTTATGATCTGGCGATAAAAGCTCTTCTCTCATATTAATCTCTTTTCAGCAGTCGAAATTTCCTGAAAGGAAATTAGTGCTCAAACGCCCCCTCCCCTCAAACGAATGCCAAACTTAGGGTTAAAGTCGAAAGCTCTACATTGCTTTCCTATGTCATTTAAAAAAACAATTTCTCTTTCTCTAGCCGCTTGTGTATGTGTGGGGGGCGATAATGCAATGTACGCATGTACGCGAGAGCTGCAAAAAAGATTCAAAGCGGAAACCCTACATCACCTTCGGTGTACTGCTTCGGCTTATTTCATTAAAGAGAGACTTCACACGAGTTGGTAGGTAGCTTCTACATGTACATATGTTGAAGAAAAAGAAAAAAACAAAAACAGTATAGAAAAAGCTTATCAAAGAAAATTAAGAGCATCATCGTCATCGTCGTCGGTGGGTAGAACAAACTAGCGAACGACTGAAAAGGTTTTCCATCTTTCTACACACGGGTTGTCTTTCATTTTAGAGCTGTTAAACTTATTGCATTAAAAAAAGAACACCATACCTATAGAAATAAACTAAAATAGAAATAGAAATAGAAAAAACAAAAACTATCGAACATGGTATACTAGACGCAGTCATATAGTGTGAAGTCCTTGTCAGTGAAGTGTAAAGTGTATCCAGTGCGTGTGAATTTCGAAAGAAAATTTTGCACCCTTGGCCATAAAGAGGAAAGGGGAGCTTAGCTGAAAAAAAATTCGTTTTCTGTTTTTTCTTTTACAAAACACTAACCGACTCCATCGGAGGATATGGTAAAAGATATCAATTTTGTTCTATTTTCGTTACTTTGCATTGTTTGTGTTGTTTCGTAAAACCGTTTAAATCCTTTTATCCTGGCCTGGAATGCATTGTGAATTTACTATTTGTGTGTAGTTTTCAGTTTGGGAATAAATCTAGGAAATCCCTTGGTTCGAGTTATGTATATTTCATTTCTTTCCGGATGATGTAAGGAATAGTGATGGGGAACAGTGGGAGCCGTAGAACTACCAAGGATGTACAATTTCTCACTGGTGGGTGGGTGGTCAACTGAAGGAAGGCAGAGAAGAGGAAAAAAAAAAGAAAAGAAGAACGTTATATGACGGATATAAATTTCCCATTCTTTTTGCGATATGTGTGGTAGTGGTGTGGGATGGAGAATCGTAAATCGATATTGTGAGTGAATGAATGGAAGGAAGGCAGTAGGGGTGCAAAGCATGGCACCATGATGGGGAAACGGCAAAGTCCCCCTTTTCTTGGTCTACGTAATTTTTTTTTTTTTTTTTGATAGTAAAGAGGAAAAGCTGATGAAAATTACCGAGAACGAAAGAGAGTGCCAAAGCAAACAACAATAATATTTATTGTTCTTTATTACAAAACAGGATGGGATGTTGTTTTCACAGAGAAGATTGCAAGGAGAAAACATAAAACTATCTTTAAAGTGGTGCTGCTAGTGGAGGCAAATAGTTTGTTTTATATATTATTCCTTTTTGTTTCTTGATTCTTGTATACCCGCCGCACTAGGGGTGTCAAATTACACCCGAGGTGAGGTAACTGTGACTGCATCTAGACGACGACAACGACGTCGACGACGTCGTGGTGGTTAATCTAGTCGTCTTAGTTGTTGCGTATTAAGAGGATTGGATTTTATTTCCATGCTGCCGCCGTCGTCTACTTGAAAACGGTGAATTTCTCTTATCAAATTTTTTAAGATCAAAAGGTGTGTTTCGAGTGCAAATTGTTTTGTAAATTCATTCAGTGTGTTTATTACATTTATAGCTGAACTCTTGATGAACTCTTCCAGCTTGTAATTATTCCTATGAGTACATTCCTATGTACATAATTGTAACTTAATCTTTATTATGTGGGGTGGTATTAAATAACTCCATGTGATGCACAACCATAGAGTATCATGTTGGAATTTCTATAAGGAATAATGTGAATCATTGACTTTTAAGTGCGATGCCTTTTTCAGTGTTAGGTACATATTTCAATGCAGTGATTTAAGTGTATTGGCACAAGTTGTTATTTTGAAAAACGAGGACGAATGCAGTGATTCGAAGTGGTTGTGCCATTTGCGATTCAATGGTATACATACTCGTAGAACGGAAAATTTAATTTTAATGCATTGCTCGTAGCTACTTCATTGAAAAATTATATATCGGAATCCTTTATACCCTTTTATTGGTAAATAAAGATCAATTGCATCGAAGCTGGACGATATTTTCAATTTACGAAGAATCCATTTTTTATAATGAGGTGCATTACAACTGCAAGGCATTTCGGTTCAACAAATTATGCCTAAAATCTTATGTATCTATACATAACTAGGTTTGATTTGTATAGGTTTTCAGGGATTTAGTGAAAATCAAACTTTTGTAAGACAACTTTATGTAACTTAATAGAACGTGCTTGACCAATCTGATTTCTAATAAAAAAGTTGATGTCATAGTATGTATAAGAATGTTGATGAAATAGTATGTATGAAAGAGTCCATAACTCGATAATTTTAGGAAAGAGGCCGTGGGCACATCTATAACTAATGGAAAGATTGCATAAGGGCGTTCTTTTCTGATTTGTGTAACTCTTGTTTAGGGTTTTAATTTCAAACTGGGAGAACTAGGGTCTGTTCTCCTATTTCACTGAATAGACTTATAGACCTTTTTGGGCAATTTACTAAGTTCTGATGGCAGTGTCTCTAACATTATTGCTTTGAGCGAGATTTCTGTATATTTTAGCCCACAAAATTTTTTATATTCTTTTTAAAAAAATTTCCAAATCGCGGAAGCACTCAGAGTCGAATTTGGTCTATTCTACCAGGGAAATTCCATTTTCATTTCATGCAGCGGTTCGAGAACCTGTAGAGCGCCGTGGTTCAAATAATTAGTGCGGTTGACTACGAAACAAGGGGTTTCCAGTTAAAACACCTAAAAGTTTTTGCACGGCCCCTCCTCTTATGAGCGTCTGATCAATATCTAAGAGTATAGCTGTCATGAAAAGGCTTCTCAAAAAAATAAATTACCATTCGGACATGACTACATGACAGTAGGCCCCATCCATTCGTGCAAATAATGTACAATTGATACGAACAACACAAAGGGTTGTGAGAAGCTACGCTTTGGGTTCCATACCCCTGTTGCGCCAAGAATTTGTACTTTTTTTCTCTTATTTACTTTGCTGACTGAATTCGCTGTTTTTTCCTCGAATTCGAACCTTTACGGTTCGGGTCACAGCCAACCATTCGCCGGTACACCATTGCCCACGAAGTATTTTGCCCAAGCACTCATACACCTGTTCCATTCTCAGTTCTTAACTCTTAACCCATCCATTTACTACAGCTGGTCTTCGTATATGTTGTGGAAACATCACAACAGTCTCTCTTTATGTTGAGCTCTGTCAGGTGATTATTTTCAAATTGGTTTCAGATGGTATCATCCCTAGGGATTGCTGGGTGGATTTTTTTTTTAAGTTCCCTTTTTGACATTTTGTTTTTGACATTCTCCGGAACCATAAGGTGATAGAGTAGTTAATTCCGTCATGGCTAAGTTTGTCAGAAGTTTTCGAGAAGAGGACCGTGAATGGTCTAAACGTTTAACGCTTTGATAATGTGGGAGAACAGACAAAAGTTAGCGCCAAGAGCCTCCGACGCATTACTTGGTTCTCAGCCAGGAATGAAATGTCACCAAATATGTGTTTTCTATGATCTTTTCTGGTTAACGTAGGGCAAACATTCCAAGGTGCTATTATGGAACTTCTTAATGTATTTGCATTCGAGTCTACATAACATTCAAAATTCTAAAAGTTGCGAGCAGCTAGGATCTATACTTACATGCATGCACATATGTATGTACGTGCTTTCTTAACAATCGTCGCCCTAATATTGGGTTAGGTACCGTAAACGTCAAAATTCCCTTTCTGAGTTTGGTATGCAGTGTTATGTTTTCGGGGTAGCTCTTCCCAAATCTTTTATCCGTTTTGCTCTATCTCTTCCATTGCAAAAATATGCAGAATGCCTTTGACGTGCATATCCATGTACATATATGTACATATGTATGTATATCCATCAAATTCATTAAGTTTACGTATTGTTTTGACGTAAACCCCAAAATTTGGCATTTACGTCAAATTTTCCATACAAGCAAATTTTTGTTTAAGAATTGTTTTGACGTACATATGTCCTATTGTCCTACAACGTATGCCTACGTGCAAGGTAACGCTATTTAAACGTATGCACGTACGTCATTAGAAATTTATTATTTGAATGCCGTATGTGCACAGTTTTTGACGTAAGTTGCATGTGCGTATATGGCAAACTCATTTTGTAATAAATTTTAAATATTTTAAAAACTAAAATAGTGTAAAACCTTTAGAGTCAAAAAGAATCTAAATATGAGGTTTTATATCGATCTCAAGGCCACAAGAGATATGTGCATACATATGTAGGTATGTATGTATGTATAAGATTCCTCCATATAATTATGAGTGAACATAAATATTTTTGACATAACGACAGAAATAGAACGGACTGTCATATGGTATTGAGACAGAAATGACAGTAAAATATTGTAGATACTGTCACTCAAAAACTACTTTCATCGTATGCTGCTTGAGTAGGACGTCAAAACAGTTACAATTTTGACGTACGATTTTTTCAACACCGTCTCCACTGTAAAGCAGGTTTGATTGGTCTGACCAGGCAATGGAATACTGATAGCCCAAGGGTGGAGGTTTGCCATGATGGTGGAATATTGAATTTTAATTTTTTTTAATGTGTATGTTGTCTTTTTTTAATATGTTGTGCTTTGCTTAGAATATCAAAAATGCTTAAATAATTTGTTTTGTACTATATTTACTCATTTGACTTGTTTGTTTATTTTAGGCAATGAGGAGAACAAGACGTGGTCGTCTATGGAATATGGGATTACTTTTCCTAATATATACGTGTATATCTGTATACTCACAAAAGTCTCCTGAGGATCTGGATGAACCCGAAGAAACGAATTTAGATGAAAACTACTCCCCGAATCCGCAATACAATGAGGAGTATTCTACGCTAATATCAAATGTATGCTTGTCAAATTTTTCCTTTCAAATCCGTACGATTATATGTCATTTTGTTTTACAGGACGAGTTACTCAAAACAACAACACCTACCACTCCGGATCATAGACATGTCGTACCCACATGGAGGCCAAAGCGAGAGAATTGCACTCCACCAGCAATCGAACAGTTTCCACCACCGTTAATGGGGCCTTTTGCTAGGCGACATGGCGGTTTGATAGTCCACGTGATTGTGGCCATATTCACTTTCTTTGGTTTGGCGATTGTCTGCGATGAATACTTCGTGGCGAGCTTAGACAGAATTTGTGAAGGTATAAACCATTTATATGGAGTGCAAGTGCATTCTCACTTAAAACAAAACAAGAAATAAGAATTATTTTCAGTAAAACTAAGTTCGGGGTAAAAGGCAAATGACATCATTAATTCTAACAAATAGCAAACTGACAGGAAATGACACTGTAAGAGAGTTTTATGGGTCTAAGTAAGGAGGTCAAGAGCTTTCGATCCCTCATTAAATTGGGGATTTCAAATTGCAGATGTCATCTTCAGTAATTCATTTGACTTTGTATCCACAATACATGCATTAAAGAAGCCATAAATAGATACACACAATGAGACAAGAAAAATCAATTGCAGAATGCATATTTAATTCCGGCATTTGATTGCCAAAAGCTGCTCCAAATTCAATAAACAAAATGGCAGTAAATTCGTTTTTTAACCCCGCCATTTGCTGATGTGACAGTTAATGCGTTTTCAAGTATAAATTGCGTGGGCAAGTTATTTGGAGATACTTAGATCCTGAATACGTACAAGGGGACAGTAGTGTACTTCGGACTATAGAAAATCAAAATTTGAGCTTCCAGTCTGATTAAGATGAAATGGTGTACGCCCTCTCACGACTTTTTAAGAATTGTTAACCTTAGTCTAGACACATCAGAAACTTTTTGTTTCAGGTACTTATGTACTACGAAGTACACTTAGTCCAAGCTACGCTACTTTCCTCTATTACTAACGAATGTATAGGTGACAATCCTTGTCTTGTTGTGTCTTCTGTAAAAAATTACTGAATATTTAAAGAAACTCATTGAGATTGCATCCCCATACCTACATCCATACATATTTACCAGCACTGTATTATTCTCTCTTGAAGTTATTTCCAAAACGTAGTTTAAATATTGTTCATCTATTTCAGAGTTAAAACTATCACCAGATGTGGCGGGAGCTACATTTATGGCAGCCGGAAGCTCTGCTCCTGAGTTGGCCACTGTCGTTATAGGAGTGTTCTTTGCCAAGGACGATATTGGCATCAGTGGTGTCATTGGCTCTGCTGTTTTTAACATAATGTTCGTAATATCGGTGTGTGCTCTGTGCTCGGGAACTGTTTGCCAACTGAATTGGTTTCCATTGGTGCGAGACTGCTTCTTTTATTGCCTTTCCATCCTAGTAATGTTGATAATAATCTTCAATGATGTCATATCATGGGTACGTTTTTTTTTTCTGAAGGAAATATTGATAAAACTAATTTTTACAATTTTGTAGATGGAATCCGTGGTTATGTTACTCTTTTACGTTGTCTACTGTGTAACACTGCACTTCAATTCACCCATAGAAAAGTGGGCTTTATCTTTGAATCTTCCAATAAAGCTTCCAACTAAAGAAGAACAATCAGCACTAGTGACTTACAAAAATCTTCCGGACACATCGTATACTCAAGGAAATCAGCAGCAGACTAGTCTCTCACAGGAGCCTAATCAGCAACAACAACAGCAACAGCAGCAGCAACAACCATCCACGGACTATCAAAGTTATTCGGATCCAAATGCTGGATGGGATCCTAATGCTGCCTGGGGTGAAGAGTCATCAGCTAAGCCAGTAGCAAGTGCTAGAGTTGGCCAGCCACCGGTAGGAGGGGACGATTGGGGTATGAATCAATGGACACAGGAACAAGGTCAAGAGAACTTCGCCTACAATGCTGATCAACCAGAACAAGTTGTTACACAAGCAGACGCCACTAAGCCATCATCCACTATGGTGGGAAAACCTGATCCCCAACAGGGTGATTACTATAAGTCTCGTGATCCAAAAAGCCAGGAACCACGACCAAACCCTCTCGAACGACCGGTGGATGGCGGACTTCCAGCTCTGATTTCCTGGTACGTGGTCTATCCTATACATTACACCTGCCAGAAAACGATGCCTGACTGTCGGACAGAGAAATACCGAAACTGGTATCCATTCACGTTTGTCGTGTCAATGGTGTGGATCTCGTTCTATTCGTACTTCATGGTGTGGATGATCACAGTGATTGGCTCGACCCTGGGCATACCGGACACCGTTATGGGATTGACATTTGTTGCTGCTGGTGTTTCTGTACCCGATGCCCTAAGCTCAATAGCCGTTATCAAAGAAGGATTTGGAGACATGGCAGTTTCTAACGCGATCGGATCGAACGTCTTTGATATCCTAGTGTGCTTAGGTCTTCCGTGGTTTATTCAAACTGCTATAATAAAGCCTGGTTCACATGTTAATGTCATCTCGAAAGGTTGTAAAGAAGTTTTTTTCAAATGGAAATACACTTTCCCTTATGCATGCATTATGCCATCTAGTGTTATCGACTTTGACTAATATTTAAATTTCTCATCATCAGGTTTGGCCTATTCAACATTATCACTGTTCTCGACAGTGGTCTTCCTTCTGCTGTCAACACACTTGAATGGTTGGAAGTTAGACAAACGTTTGGGAATCATTCTAATGGTTTGGTATCTTCTATTCATAACACTGGCATCCCTTTATGAACTGAATGTGTTTGGTGAATTAAACCCACCAGAATGTCCAAGTGAGTAGAATGACTTTATTTCGAATTTGTTTTTTGTAGATGATTCGAATTTTGGATGTGGTGTTTGTTACTTTCTTATATTTACGTGCACTTTTATCGGTGTATCTTCTGTTTTGTTTCGAACTACTGGCTGATGACCGGGACTTTGTTTGCGTGGTCTACAAGACTAGTATTGCTTTCTTAACCGGGGTTCCTGTTTTCTATTGCTTTTATTGGTTGTGTGATTTTTAATCTGATCCTTTTGGATCGGTTGTCAGATTTCAGAATAAATCTTACGTTAAATTGTTGTCACTCCAAAGGAATAGGTGGGAACCGGCGTGTAAACAAAAAAAGCTCTTTTCGGAGCTTTTGTATAGATGTAGGCCATAGTTTCTATCAAAGAGGACGTCGGAGTTGAATAACGTTGAACATCGAAAGAGAGGCTAATTTATTGTTTTGGAACTTGTTGCTCCGACTGTCTGCAATTCTATCAGACGTTTTTGTTTTTTAGTTCCGAGGAACCTGCACATCTTGAACGAACTCTGAACAAAACATGCTAAGACGTCGCTCTGAATGCTCTTATTCATGAAAATTCATGCTTCCTCCTTTAAATTTCACAATCTATGAATTTTGGTGCAGAAAGGCCTTGAACTTTACCTCCTGTCAAACGTCCAATTCATCGTGTTGAGGTTTTCCTTAAGATGCTCAGTCAATAGGTCTGTTCTCCCAACGAATTTTCATGAAAATCTACGAAAATTCACTCAATCTTGTTCGAGTATGCAAAAGTTTCATAGTTTTTCGTAAAAGAGAGCGCTCACGAAAGAGTAAGAACTTTCCCCAAGCTACGAATTTTAGTGCAGGAAATTTCTTTGCACTGATTTATGAAATCTGTCAAATCTGTCAGATAACTGTAAGAAATTGTTTGTTGTTTGTGTTTTTGTGACATTTGCATTTGAAAAGTGGGCAACTTTCGTAGCTTTCGCGTTCGTTTACTTTTTTTTTGATTTTACTTCTCTCTGAGAGAATTTTCCCCGAACTCCTTGTCTTTTCTTCATTTTCCATCAATCTCTGCCTACCCCTTTCACAACCTGCGGATTTTGGTGCAGAAAGTACGCGAACAGACCTAATTTATGCTGAGCAAGCTCTGAACGAAAAAAGGAACTCGCATTCGTTGCTCTAAAGTCGCTCTGATTAAAACAATAGAACCGTCTTTTGTTGAGACCATTAGTCAGGGCGTTTTGTAGACTGCCGTTTGTGAATAAAACTGAGGGAATCTAAACTATGTTTCACTTGAGCATTTATGTAGATATGTTAAATTCCATTTATTATGTTGACGGTAAAGTCCCAAGCAATAAATTTTGGTTTTGACGACTCCCATCTGTGAACCAATCTGCAATAATTTCGCAAAAGGACAAGTGTGATATTACGTCGGACTCTACCCACAAAGGCAATTCGTTAAATAAAAAAAAAGAGTTAACCAAAAATAAATAATCAATAGATGACCAGGGTGACCAGATACGATAGGAAAGAAAATTAAATAAAACAACAACGATGTTTGCTACATTTATGAAGCTACATTCATGCCATTATTCCGCGTCATGAACCGCATCAAACAATAAATCTTTAGGGATGTATTGATGGTTTACGAACACTTGTGGATTATGTTTGCTCCAATAACGACTTGTTCGCTTGTTCACATAGCCGCTGAACCAAAAACGAGCCTCAGCCGAGAATATGATTATTTGGCCAAAATCCGGCCAACATTTCCAGTGTCCAATACTGAACTCTTGCCGTTGTGTATGATTGTCCGGCTTTGATTCTTCCGTCAGCACAATCTTATACGGATGTACCGCAAAATAGGCCAAGTTGACTCTCTGCCTAATTCAGTTGATCGGAGACCAATCCACATTTTTGCGACTTCTTCTATACTGGCCATTACTGCGGCTATCTTTTCTTCATTTTCCACCAATCTCTGCCTGGTTGCTGGCTTAAGGTTGAAAACTTTTTCACTGTGACGAACGACCTTAAGACGTTGCGTATTTTAAACTGAGTCGGAATTTGAAAATTTTTTTTACTAATTTTGCACGTTTGACAAGCTTGAAACGATACACGATGAAATGGCAAACCTTACTGAATATTTTGTCAGCTGGATGTCATTGATTGCCAACTTTGACAGTTGCTGAATCATAACAATTGTAAAAAGTAATATTTCTATCTGGTCACCCTATAACATATCCGAGTACACTAAACACTGTGGTTGTTGTTTTATTTTTTTTTTATGATTTACATACATATCTAAGTAATTCTTAATTTTTTTAAACATGAGTTTGTTTTGCTACACAAAAAAATCCATTTATAATTTTCATGCTAAAATACTTTTACGAAATTCAGACTAAATCTGCGCTGCATTTTTCAAAACCGTGACGCAATCTTTTTTGTGATAAGTATAGTGAATGAATTAAGGTGATGGATGGCTTGCAATAATTAATCACGCCTGGCTTATGAGTTGGAAATTTCTTAACAATACCTGGATTCAGTACAGTGATACTTGCTACGCCAATCTTTCTTTATTAAATTTAATTGAATGGCTTCTGTTATATTTTAGTTAAACTTTGACTCGGGCTTATGCAGACTATTAACTTGTGGCTTTTGTACATAACAGATTACATTTTTGGAGGAACTCTGCTTAGTTTGTTCTTTGTTTATACACTATTTAATATTTTTTGTTTTTACTTTTCATTTTACTTCTACAAAAGTTACCGTTTAAATGGTCGTCAGACAAGGATAACATGCGGGACGGGCGTTTTAAACTCAATAAGATCTGTATAATCATTGAATTCATTTATTTTGTTTCCACATGCTAAATTCAATTTAATTCCCTTCTCCTTATCATGTGACATCCTATGGCATGGATTTTAAATAATTTGAATTTATTTCCAGGTTTATACTAAGACACATCGAGGAGGAAAAATACACACGAGTGTCTACAATATACAATATAAATAAAAACCAATCATTAAAGAACCACCAGAATCAAATAACCTTACATCTTCACATGCCATTCAGCCATTGTTATAGCAGAAAGAATAAAAATGTAAAATTCTCAACAAATCTAGTAAATTTAAGAAGTTAATTTATATAAAAAAAGAAACAAAAATAATATCTATAGTTTAAATTAAAAATAATCACAGATAGATACATTTACTGTATCAAACATGTTAATTGTTCACTAAAAGAATTCCAATTTATTATTTAAACAAACAACATATGTATGTATGGTGTTATTTTGTTGACATATAAAACATTAAAGTAAAAAAATGCTAATTTTGTGTGATATTATACTTATAAAACATAACAAATGATATTATATGTTGCTTTAAATATTTTACTTTATACGTTATGATGCCACTCTCTAAAACTCCTTTGCATGACTTACACTCATAAAAAGGAACAAAATTCCAGAAACGACAGACAGCGAATTATATTGATCGCTAGTTAGTAGTGAAGAGATAAAAAAAACAACAAAATAGTTAATACAATTTTTAGAAAATATTTCGCGTTTAAATAAAAACAAAAACCAAACAAACCACTAGCTAGGATGATTCTTATGAAGTATGATTAGACAAAACATAAACAAAGAGAAAAATAAAAATATTAACATTTTTATGATTGCGAAGTATTAAATATATATAATATACAAACTCATATTTGATTGTATACATAGGATTCTAAAAAAAAACAATTAATTCAATTTTATTTACTTATCATTTTTATTTTATTTTTACCTTACAATCAAACAAGGAATATATATTTTGGTACACGAGATAATATGTATAATGGACCACTTGTGCAAGTTATTTGTTTAAGCACAATGCAAGAAACGATTTCATTATTAATTATTAAAATGCAACGAATTAAACTGAAATAGATATGAAAACAATTAAATTTATTTTTTATGACCAAATACCACACGACAATGTAAAGTAGAATTTCTTTTAGTGAATTGAATGTAATGTAAACCTAAAAATGAGAGAACCTAGTTTTTCAACGAATTTTAGTTAGTCTATCATTAAACGAATATAATTTACAATAATAACAAATATATAAGCGACACAGTCAAAATTAAATTAAAATTTGTATGAACCTTAATTGGTGTCCCATGTTCTCAGCAAAGTGTATTGAAATTAAAAATGTTGTTTTACGACAAATTGTGCCATGATGAGATTAAGTTGTTCATATATTTCAAGCAGAGTATAGATAAAAACAAGAAAATGCAAATTAAAACGCGAATGGCAGTGATGAAGTTCGTTTTATAAAAAAGAAAAAACATGTTTCATGAAGGCAAGGCAACTTGCAGAGCCACTAGATTATTTGGAAAACGAAATATGATGAGCAAAGAATTTATATTTTTAAAAAGCAAGAATAATGTTAACAACTATGCTCTGCAAGTGATTAACGTTTTATTTAGAGTCTCCGCAGTTGTATAACTACCTGGTATAACTACTCAATTACCATCCAAAGAAACACCCATTCATTGGTCTGTAATTCGCAGTTTTTTTAGGTCACGAGTGTGACTATGATTAGTAGATGAGATGGCAATAAATTCCAAGGTTGATGGTGAAGGAGGATAGGATTAAGTTTATATAAGTGACTAGGTTTCAGGGACTTAAGTTCCCGAGACATATGTAAGTTCAAAATTAGATTTTATCGGGACATACATATGTATGTTCATAACTCGAAACAACGAGCCTAAGATTCCTAGAAGTTATTTCCTGGCTCTATTTGAAAGCAGCTTACATTTTATAAAAATTGAAAAGAATCCTCTGAAATGCTGCCTATACATCTTATTACAAATTGGTTCATTCTGCAGAAGTATTTTTCTATGTTCTCAGCACCGAGAGCGGGTCGACTTAAATTTTTCAACTTTCATCTCCCATCAGTATCAAGGTGCATATTGCTATAAGTTCAGGTCTTGTAATATTTATTTAAAACGTCCTTCAGTGCCCTTCACTGTGTGTGCTAATTCGTTTCCAATAACCTGTTGTCATTTACAAGCAATTTAGTTATCGTCCTTGCTCCACTCTTGTGGATTAAAGCATGTCGCGGCAAATTGTGGATACCCCTCGATGGAACACAATCCCTTGACTACTTGTAGTTGAAAATGAGATGCTGTAACTGCCTTATAAACCATTTTTCCTACATCTCGTGTTAACAGTGGAGCAGATGCGATCATTTTCATTTTCATAATTTAATACAATAGTGCGCTAGAAAAACATTCTCATAAGAACGAAATACAAGTTTAATTTAACCTTTTGCCTGCCAATCATAAATTACCTACTAGCTAAATATTTAAATTTACTTCTCACTTAATTACACACATAGTGATTTCTAAGTCTGTTGTAAATGAATTAACAAATTTGCCAAGTTCTATCGTACTATACCAGTGTATGTTTCTTAAACTTCCAATAAAATTATAAATTCATTCCCAAACTTATTAACAATTCAGTTGCATTGTCATAACCATTTGAAAATCTAGTCTTTATTAGCAATTGTGGTACTTCCTGAGAAAAATTATTAAATCCAATTAATGTAAACCACTGGTCAATTCTATTATTCAATTATATATTTAATAAATGCTAAACTTAAAGAGTCTTTGAAAATTATCGATGCATATACATAAAAGAGAAATCAATTATTTATATTGGAAATCTACTATAGATGTTATTCTTACTCCAGTTTCCATTTTATTCTCCATTAAAGTATAAACTTAACACTGAATGGAAGTTATTTGATCAGAAAAATAAAACAAAAAAACAAAAAAAAAGAAATCCTAGCGTTCAATTGATAAAACATCTTCTGGAAAAGATATATACATACATATATTTAATAAGCCCATAATAGGGCAATAACGTTCAAAACACAAAACCGCAACACACATATATATATATTATACACATGAATAAATTAATTAATATGTTTTTAATGGAAAAAGAAAACCAGAAAAAAACAATGTTGACTGTTATGTATTTATATGAAGTAAAGAATATTATATAATTATACATATTATATTATATTAAACAAAACAAAATAACTACACATTACATACATTTATGGAATATGAATCGTAAATACTAATATATTTAAATTTAGTTGCAATATATACTGATATTAGGTTTTGAGTTAGTTTAAAATATATCCAGCAACAGCTTTATTAAACAATTTTACAAATCAGTATAATATTTTAAATGTATGTAACGTCAAGTGTTAAAGCAAAAAAAATAAAAACAAATATTTAACTGCAGAGTAATGCATTTTTTTATAATAAAATTCATGAACAAAACAAACAAAAAAAAATGTTTATATGACAAGAGTTTACCTAAGCACGAAGAGATATTTTATAAAATTTAATTAAAATGAAGCAATATACATTATTTTTGATTTTTCGTTGTACATTTTATATTAAATATCATTTAACAAAATTATCCTTAACTGTCGTCTTTCTAAACTTCTATTACCAATTCAATGTAAATATTGTTCATGTTATTACGCTTAGGGATTTTTTGCAGAACTTACAGGTTCTTCTCTGAACAATTTTCTAACAAAACTTACCGAAACGATACAACAAACAAAAAAAAAAGGGAAAAAATCGCGCTGGAACTACCCATGTTTTCGTTGATTCCATTGACCATTTGAGGTCTTTTTTTATAACTATACAAAATTATGTAGTGAGAATATGTATTTGACAATAATAAACAAGTGCTTACTAGTGAACTGTGTAAGTAAAACCCTTATAATTGTAAATTAAATATTATTAAACTCTCCAGTTTTTAAACTCTCTCTCTATGAGCTTTTATATTCACTTGTTACCTTTGTTTTTGTGTTTTTGTTTTGTTTTCATTTAATTTTAACTTATTCATAATAATATAATAAAAGTAAGAGAAAATATATGTATGTAAAAAAATATAAAATTAATAGTGTTTTCAATTTTATATGCACACTTAGAAAGAAACGAAATTGCAACATATTAATCATACATAGAGTTTAAGTAGTAAGTAATTATAAAGGTTATACTCTGTATTGTAATTTATTATTTATTTATCAACATTAACCTATAGTTTAACGTATATATAGTATTGTTGTGTAAAATATGGAATGCTTTTCAAAAAAAAAAAAAGAAAAAACAAAACCTAAGGGAATGCAAATTCTTTATACGTTCTAGCGTTTGATATTTAAGAAGAATCCATCAATAAAAGTATAAATATACATATATATATTTTTTTTTATTACAATTTTAATTTGTTAAAAGAAAAATATCGTGTTATGTATTATTGACTAATAAATTTAATTTTATGAAATAATTATTATTAAAATAAAAGCTGTTGTTTAGAAATGAAATATTAGATTTTAGATTTATGTTTTTGGTTTGTTTTGTTTCTTATTTTTCAACGCCATGAGTGATACTGTGCTTGAAAAATCGAAGTTCACGTAGATACGTTATTCAATTCTACAAGAAGGACTCTAATGTATGGTTCCAGTGGACCTATTTATGGCTTAGTTTTTGAATATGAAACCTCGGATTATGTTCAGTTAAGATTGAATATCCAAATTGCAGAAGTAAAATCATCGCATGATCCAGAAGATATAATATGTTTCAGCAGCTGTCAAAATTACAAATGATACCAAGATGTCAAAATATTCAGTAAGTATTGCTATTTTAACATGCATCGCTCTATACGTAGCGTGAACTTTGCCGTGAGGTCGGTCGTCATCATGACTTCAGTGTGCAGACAATGCGGCCAGAATCGAAGAAGACCGCCAGAGAGTAAACTCGGCCTATTTTGCGGTTGGATTTGTGCCTACATCCGTGTAAGATTGTGCTGATGCAAGAATTGAAGCCGGACGACCATAGAAAACTGCGTGAGTTCGGTAACTGGGAGCTGGAAACGTTAGTCGAAAATCCGGATTTTGGGCATAAAATCAACTTCTCGGACAAGGCCCATTTTTAGGTAAGCGGTTATTGGAGCGAACACAATCCACAAGAGTTCGTCATAGCATCAATGCATTCACAAAGATTGACTGCTTAGTGCGGTTTATGCCTTTGCGGCATCATCGGACTTTATTTCTTTCGAAATGTGGAAGGAGACACCGTTACCGTCAATGGTCTCAGGTATAGAGCGATGTTAACAGGCCTGTTTTTGGCCAGAGCTCAACAACATGGTTATATTGGAGCTGTGGTTCCAATCATACTGGAAGTTGTGAAGGAGACATTTGGCGACTGGGCGATTAATTGGTCGCCGCGATAATGCGACTTTACATCACTCAATTATTTTCTCTGGGGCTACATGTACTCTAATAAGCCAAGCACTTCGGTTGAGCTCGAGCATTTGAGACGTTTTTGTCGGAACAACGCCTCACATATTCCATCGAGTCATTAAAAATTAAAGCATTGCCAGAGAAGGCAAGCCGGCCATTTGAATCATGTGCTATTCCACACATAATGGTATGAATCTAGCTTTAATATAATCAGAATCAATTTTATGTCTCACACCATTGCTGTTTTATTTAAATTGTTATTCCTACCGTTCTTATCTGGTCACCATGTACTAGGCGCTGTTTTACGGACGCATATAGTTGAAATTGTTTAGTAGGCCAATAGAGAAAAATATCTTTCTTCGCTAAAAGTGGTTATCTCATAGGCACCAGAAGAGGTTTCTTGGAGGATCTATTGTTGGCGCTGTGAACTTAAGTTGAAAGCTAAAGTCTACAAAGCTGGCCTCATTAATCAGTTCATCAAGATTAATGGATCGTTTGCGCAGCTTCAAAAAAAAAAAACATGAAATAAAAAATCGTCAAATCTGACGTTATACAGTCAAATTAACTTGTTTTCAGACCCTATCAGCCCCCAGCAATTCCATGTTTCCGTATTGACGCAGTTAAAAACTGCTTTAAAAAGGAGCCTACAAAAAAAAAGTTCTAGCGATCATTGTGAATACAAAGCAATGACAGCGAACTGTTTTATCGACAAGGATTGACTTTCAATTCAACTGTCAATGTTGTTTTTTTGAATTGAAAAGTTAGTTCATTTTTTTCAAGTCATGTGTTTTTCTAACGTAGGATTGGTTTTCTGCCTTCATAGAGCAAGAAATATTAATTAAAATATAGCACAGAGGTTGTACTATTGGAGGAAAGACGTTTTATGTTTATATTGGGTAATAAAAATGTTGCATTTCATATTTTTTACTTATTGAGCTAGTTAGGGGCTGTCCACTTTAGCGCTCAGCCACAAATCACGGATGTCATACTAATTCGACGGACGGAGTGAAAATCTGATTTATCGGCTTATTCAACAATCTTTTTTAGTTACTTAGCTGGGTTCAACTTGATGCGTTGAGGTCCCATACTCTTCAAAAAGGGTGCTTGCTGTCTGGTGTCTATTTGTTTTATATGACCTTCCCATCTCAGGCGAATGATGTGTCAATTGTCGACGTGAGTCGATGTCATTGTACAGCTTGTACAGTCGTTGACCATTCCAATTTTGGATACAAACAAAGTAGCTAAGGTTCTACCTGGATTTGGTGTTTTTAGGCTTCGCGAGCAGCTGTCATCCTTCCTTCCAAAGCCTTTCTTTTGACTATCTGGTACAAATCCAGTTTACTGGTAAATTTGATCATCATAGTCTTAGAGATATTTCAATTCCCCCTTTGAACCTTAGATGGAATAGGATAGCTGAAGTTGGTCGATCGGCAGTTTTAGACGTACAGAATAGTGTATACATACTTCACCGGCTTATTATTTCTCATATTTGTCGCAAAGCTCCATGGAACCAGGGCATAGCTTCTCACAACCATTCTTGTTTTACGCGGAAGACATATTTACAAGGGAACAGTTTAATCCCTTGAAGGACATGTTATTTGAAAAGCGAGTCAGACGCTCGGGAGAGGTGTGGCCATCAAAAAACGTTTAGGTGTTGTCTAGCGATCGAACCTCGAACCCCTTGCTCCGTAGTTCAACGCAATAACCATTTAACACTGGCAGTCACAATTAATTCACTCTTATATGACCAAATGACCTCGATGTCCCCTGGTGAATACTGAGATGACGCTCACCGCATATACAGCGAAGTCAAGGGTCGTATTTGCGTGAGTTAAGTCTAAAATGGTTTAATTACAGTGTTGACCAGGGCAGTCGTGAATACCTAGTTAGAATCCATTCAATCATTGCCTTCGAAGATGAATTGATTGGACTACAGCTCACTTCAAGCCCGGGTTTTATCGAAACCACTTCTTAAGGCAATGAATGTTTAACAATACAGCCCTTACTAATTTCCTAATATGATCGTTCATCAAATAAAGCTACAAATCCCTCCACAGCCGACAAATCACTTTTCCATTCGAAATACAATGCAAAATACAAAAAAGCTTTTTCAACTTCTCGTCGAGAACAGAAGAAGAACCACAACATGGTGCGGTATAAGAGAAACCCATTTCTCCAAAAAACGAATGGAATCAACAAACGTCGTAGAAATAATTCTCGAAAGCCGGCATTTCCACTTTTCTCATTCTCTTCCCTCTACAGCTGTCGTTAGTATTTTGTTGTTGACGCGTACACACTGACTGCTCGGGGGAGTAGGGCTTTTATTTATACAAAAAAAGAAAAGCTTCCACACATTCCAAGATTATCGATTATTTCCACGAATCAGTGTGGGGCCGCTACCGCTAAAACGAAAGAAAATATTCGGGTATGTAGTTATCAGGTCGTCGCCGGAGCAGTTGATGATTTTTGGACTCTAACCACTTGTGCTGCTAGTTATTCTGGCAGACAATTGCCGCTTAGTCAGTAAAGCACAGAAAAATAAAAATAAATTAAATAAATTATCCCCCCATTTATAATAAATTACCAAACAGTGGTGTTTTTTAATTGCACCGTAAGTATATAAGGTAATTGGTTTTTTTTTATTTTGTGAATTTGCAATTCGAGCTCTGAGTTTTATTTCATTTATAACACTTTTTTCAAATGTGTTGACATTGCATAATATGCCCAGTGATTTATCTACGTAGATATGTATGCACATTCGTCACAAATTTTAGGTGTGCGATAATTGTGTGCGGGAAAATAATCCTATATTGATTTGTTCAGTACGGATACAGGCACATATTCAATATTCAAAGCTTTTTAATCTTTTCACCGCACGGAGAAGTGTAATCTTTGACCCCAAAAGGGTCGAGGCTGTGCGCTGATAAGAAGATAATGATAAGAACTATGATTCTGTATTTATTTAATTATTTTTTAATAGTGAACCAGGACGGACGGCAGAAATTATGTCTCTACCCAGAGTCGACATCGATAAACCAAAATATGATCAAAGCACTTATGTGAACAGGGTTAAGCACTTCTTCCTGGTGACCAATCCATTAAATGTACTCGCCACAAGTTCGGAGTTAGACAGGGCACGCCGCATTGTTCTTGATTACAGAGCCGGAAAACCTCTGTCCGATTGTAAATCAATCGATGATGTCTGGCGTGCGAAATATCTGTACGACTCGGCTTACCATCCGGAGACTGGAGAAAAATCACTCCTCATTGGAAGAATGTCAGCACAGGTTCCAATGAACACCGTGATTACTGGATGTGAGTACAATGTCAAATATTATTTACATAATGTATGTTTATCGCGGATTATGTTAGTAGCAGCCAAGGTGTGTGCATAGTTTCAGTACCACTGGGTTCTGCTACATATCATCTTAAGTTTTAATTGTAAATCCTGACGCATTCTGTGAATGCTGTACGAAACACCGACAATGGAAAGAAAAAATGTGCGATAAATGAGGTACCCCACTTGGATTTAGAAGCTTCAACTAAAACCCAACAAAGTTCTATACTAACAACCAATACATCGAGCGGCTGAATAAGTATCTTTTATCTGAAGAAATCGCAAGTCAATAAACTTAACAGCCACTTAATAATACATTGAGTAAACTAATAGTGAAAGTCATTTAGATTATCAACAAAATTTATAGCACGTGCTTTTCTAAACAGCCGTGGAGTAGGAACAAATAAAACCCAAACAACCAATATGTCCTTGAATAAATAAATTTTAATTTGATCATACCACAGGCATGATGTCGTTCTACAAGACCACACCAGCGGTCGTATTTTGGCAGTGGGTCAATCAAACATTTAACGCAATCGTCAACTATACAAACCGATCTGGAGCCAGTCCCATTTCGCAAAAGTAAGTGTGGTCTATTGTGGCAAGTAAGTTGCTATGCAGAGTAATTGAGATTCTTTTACGCAGTCAATTGCTCACATCGTATGTTCTGGCAACTGGTGGTGCTTTAGGAACAGCCCTATCACTAAATAGATTAGTGAAGGTAGGGGTTCATTGCTTTTGTTTTTAATATTATCCTCCTCATAGATTGATACAATGATATGACACTGTTTATTTTTAGAATTTGAATCCGTTAATTGGAAGGCTGGTTCCCTTAACAGCTGTTGCTGCTGCTAATTGCATTAATATCCCAATGATGCGTGTACAGTAAGTTTGAAAGAAGACGACAACCAAATTTGTAATTGTGTGCATTGCAGAGAGCTACGTAACGGCGTTGTCTTACTAGATGATCATAATAATGAAGTAGGGGTCTCCAAGAAGGCGGCAGCTATTGGAATCTCTGCTGTGGTCTTGAGTCGTATTGGCATGGCTATCCCTGGAATGTGTGCGTATCAAAACAAGCATCCAAATGCATTATTCCTGCAATAATTTATGTAAATCTTTTATTATAGTTGGCACGCCAGTTCTTATGGAGTATCTTACTAAGCGTGGTGTACTAAAACGATACCCATGGGCCAATGCACCGATTCAAACACTATTCTGTGGATTTGTACTCATATTCGCTACACCACTGGGCTGTGCCTTCTTCAGCCAGAGAGCTTCAATTAATGTAAAAACACATTTTCCCCTATTCCTTTTATAACGCTAACCAATATATGTATTTCTACAGGTGTCTAGCCTTGAGAAGGAAGTGCAAGAGTCGATCAAGAAGAAGAATCCGGATCTGAAAGTGGTTTCATATAACAAAGGACTTTAAAGACTTTGCGCGAATGCAAAACCTGCATTTAAAAAAAAAAGAAGACAATAAGTAGTCAATGAATGTGGTTAATTAGAATTTTTTTCCATACCAAGGGTTTATTTAAGTTTAGTTTTTTCCATTACGCATCGCGAAATAAGCTTAATTAAGCACAAATATAACGCATTTACATATATTAGTTTAATGCATATTATATTCATTCATCTGGGTTCATATTATCATTAGTACATTCACATTGAATTGATATAATTCAAATGCTTCTGAATATTAAACAGGGTACTGTAACTAAACATTCTCAAGCCAAAATACCTCATTTTAATAAATGTTATATGTATGTTTTTAATTGTCAATGTTAAACTTAGTTTCATTGCTGAATTTTGGTTAAGTCAAAATTTTGGGCAAAAATAAAGAATAACAGTGTGTTCATACGGCAAACAAAATATGTAAATCGTACGTCCCATGTGGGTTTTTCTTGAAATTGAATCGACCTTGACCCAATTATTTATCTGATACTGATTTAAATTCAATTTACAAATAAATGAAAGGATTCGGAACGAAAATACGTTCACTTAAATGGCTCTTTTGCGTAAGATCTGGCAAACTTTGTAGTGCATAAATCGACGAATAGACATTTGATCGTGTATGACATGCATTGCACAAGTTGGTCGATACTACGAAAGTTACTCTGCGGATATAATTTTTGTACATTTCTCATCAATTTAAGTTCTGATGGAAGGGGTATCTTCCAACATACGCCATGGTTCTAGTTCATCGACAAATAACATGATCTTTAGCTTTACCGATGGTGGTATCCAACAGCATTGAATAACGTGACTGAAATGCAATCTAATCCAGTAATTGAATTAAGATTTCCAAAAAGGCTTGGTTGAATGAACTAACACGCCGCCAAAAACCACCTTAACGGAAGCTGACCGGGTCAGGGGGCCGCTCCTGCCATGGACTAATCTATTAGACCAATTCTTGTTCCCTATCCGTTGATACCCGAGTGAGATTGTATATCTAACTTATATCTACGCTGGTAATTCTTATTCAACATACAAGTTAGGCTATTTTCTAAATTTTCTAGACTAGAAATGGTGATGAAACCGAAAGCATGTATCAATTTTCTAAAAAAAAAACATTGTTTCTCAAAATTTTCATATAAAGTACTCACCCTGTACTGCGCTTTTATTTATACTTCACCGACTACTCACTTGTTATAACGTGGCGCTCCATAACAGCGGGTATGCTGCTTCGAAATGTCAACTTCAGTGACAGCAGTTGTCAGTCAGGTTCGTGCCAGATAAGTTTTTTCTTCACGTGAACCCACCGTCACTTAGTTTGACTTCGGAGAAACAGCCGTAAAGGGCCTAGAAAAAACTACATAATTGGAAAGCCTCTCACTCGGTTTTCAATAGTTCACGTTATCGGAATTCCATTTGAGAGTAAAAATAAAGATCCAAATTCTAGTGTCAACCATTCTATCAAGTTCGAAATTTCCAGTGATCCCCGTAAAATTAAAAAAAGTAAAATTTGTTGCTGTGCTACAATCACAATTGAAAGTGTGACATACGACTATCTAAGAAAAAAAAAAGAAAACCACCAAGTTAGACGAGCCGCTTGCATTTAGCAAAAGGTGTTATTCTCTTCCCAACTATAGAGGAGAAAATCATCTGGCTCGTCAGGATAAAATACATCGAAGGAGAGAATCATATCACAAGATAATCTACAAAGTTCCATCTTAAGGAGAAAAAGACAAGTATTATGAATATGGACGACTACGAAACGCTTCCAACTACAAGTGTTACTACCAACATGACTGCTGGCGGTATTGCTGGCGTTCTGGAGCACTGTGTTATGTATCCACTGGACTCTGTCAAGGTAACTAAGAGCTTGTCAGGACACAACAACTTTGGCAAATTGCTTTACACAATTCTTCATAACCTCAAAATGTGATGTAATGGTCATTGTTGCTCTGCGATTTCTTTAAACTAATTGTGTAAATTATAATGTGGTGTATGGTGTTGTCCCCCCCCTTTGATCGTGAACTCAACAAAATTCATTCCCCCAAGTAAATAAACATCGCACAGTAACGAGACAGATACAAGCGTTAAACTCCACTGTCCGCAATGTAGTGGTCGTTGGCGTGTACTTAGCATTGCTAATTATTTAAGTGTTGTCTAAGGATGACAATAGCTGTGACTGATAGTTCATGCCATGAGAATGCAAAAAAAAAATTGCCCCCAGATATAAAAATAGGAACCCACATCTGCTGCTTAATTCAACTTGAAAGAGTATTCGAAACATCGTTCTACTGTATTATGTAAAGGAAGCGCTGCAGCACTTGTGCATGCATAAGTTTATCGTATTGATGTGTTTGTAATTAAGTAAATTTTACTTCGTTTGCACCGGAAGTCGCCGGTGCGAAAATAATTTCATATCGACTCTGAACAAATTATCTCAGTGATGAGTAATCCAGTTGAACTGCATTTCGAATTGGTCATATGTTTGTAGGCAGGCACCTACAATGGAGAATTCGTTCCTTGTAAAATACATAAATTTTGAATAGATTTTAATATTTTTACGTGTTTTGTCTGTCAAATTGGAATGACAACAAAAACCTTGGTGCCAGTGGTTTTCTATTTAGCAAATGCATTTCAAACATGTGGAATTTCTTGATCGTTGAACTCTGTTTATTAGCACCCGCTGTATAATCGGCAATTACTTCTTACATTAGTATAGATTTGTTGGCTATGCTGTAGATACATATGCAGATGCTGGATTAGGAAACTTGAAATTTGTTTCTGTTGTGATTTTTTTTTTGCTTGTTGTTATGATAAAAGCAATCCAACATGCGGGTGTAAATTACTTTTAACCGCATAAAATTGAATTCGCATTTATATGGTGTATGTATGTATGTATAAATGAATTATCAAATAATTACAAAATGCGAAGAAAAGCTTGTATTAATCAATGTTGCCGCTATCAAGGGCATTTATACGATATCAGACGTGCAGTACATTTAATTATTACTTACGTCATTTGTTTTAAATATGTTTCTAGATATATGTTTGTATCAGAAGAGACACTTGAGCGTGGAAATCGTATCTGTCTATAAATAAATTGTGTACCTATATGAGTGCAAGAATTTTTTGAAAATAAAGTAATCGCAGCCGGTCGAATGAATAGCTGGTTATATTAAATTCAGTATGTTTGTGGGTAAGCAACTATTATGATACAATATGTTCTTCATTCGGAAACTCGGTGGTTTTTCTATCTATCTTTATAGTTTGTGTAACTAATGTATTTTAAATAGTTTTTTAGGACTGAGTGAAACAAGTTACAAGCTGGGTGTACTTTCTTTGGTTTAATGTTCTTATATGAGGAATTTTTAAAGATATGATAGATTTATGGGTAATTTATACAGCCATTTGCTCATTATTGGATTTTTTCGTAAACGAACATCGTTTGATGACAGGAACTGGTGTTACAATCGATTTTGAATAGATGAATGCATCGTTAAACATCTCATGCAAGCTCTGGGGCAACTAATAGCTAGTATTGTTATTATAGCTGATAATATTTGTACTTTTATACGTGTAATAAAGAATCTAATGTCTTTCCACACTATATATGTCCTATGCATCTATTTCGCAGTGTCTAAACAGAGTTCGCCGGCCGAGTAGTATATTGTACTATATTTGACCTTGGTGGGCATTTAATGTGTCGATAACAGCTGAATTTTTTTTCTGCTTCGAGACAACAGAAAAATATTGCAAATCATTCGGTACTTTAGAGAGTTATATATGTTCTTACATATGTGTGCATGCCATTCATAATTAGGCTCTCAATGCAATACCTCCTACATTCGAGTATGGAAGCAATCTTTATGTAAGTCTCGACTAGATTTTCCACACAACACTTAGGATCCCATAACAACACTTAGGATGTTTTAACCCAGTTCTGAAGTTTTATGGTGATTTATTTATTTATTGTTATAATAACTGGCGAGTGAAAATCTAATACATGTTTTATAATGGAGAGTAAAAGTTTAACCTAGATTAGATTAGGTTGTTTATTAGTAATCAAGTTTACTCTTGGTTACAATAAGTGTACCGATGCACACACGAGTAGTATTTATAAATTCATTTGCGTCAAAAATTCAACTGAATGCGCATAGTATGTAGGTCTAAATCCTGTTAATCCTGATAGCTTACGTTTATAGATCTTTCCGCAATGTGTAACCATTTAATTTGTTGGCAGCCCGTCTAAAATAATACTTTTTAACCCACAATGGCGTAGCAGACAGTAAATTAATTTAAAAAACGTGCAAATCTTAGCCTCTTAAGCTCTTAATCAAAATTTAAAATAAAGATGTCAATGTTTAAAATTTTTTAAATTTGCGCAAAGAATTTGTAAACAAGTTTTTGTGGGGGCCCGGTGACTCAAGTGTTTGGTGCATTGCCCTATCAAATGGAGGGTCTATGGTTCGACAACACGAAAAAGATTTATTTCCTTTCACGAGCAACCTGACAACTCTTGTGCCTTTTGCCACTTGTTTTGAATTGGTTTATTTGGACCTCGAAGAGATATCATTCACCCTTGATGAGTTAAGCCAAGGGAGTTTTAAGGGGTGACTGCAGCGAAAGGAGTACAATCTCACGTAGATCTAAACAGTTGCATTGTGTTCCTTGCTGTGGGATACCTGAAAATAGAGAACAAGAATTAGTGCAACAGATTAGTCTATGGCATGAGCGACCCTCCTGAACTAACCTGTTCAGGCTGCGATCGTTGAAATGAAAATTTCCGAAGTTTAAGTATATATGTAGTTCTGTTGAGGGTTGGGCATTCGCAGAGGAAGTGCGTTGTGTCTTCCTCTACCTCTGTGTCGCCGCAGCGTCTCCATAGGTCTATGCTACTGAAACCTCTACTTTTGAGGTGGGTCGCCATTGGGTTGTGGCCAGTGATAATACCAATGAGAAGGATCAGTTGTGGTTTATTGAGTGATAGGAAATCTCTTGTCCTTTTGGAAATCAGGGGGCTCATGGACATTCGTACCGAGTGATCTGTTGGGATGTCGTTTGATTCTGAGACTGGTAGGCCTTTGAGGTAACCCTGGTTCTGACTGTGTACCAACGATTATCGCTACAGGTCAATTGGATTTCTAGATAAACCAATACATTTCTGAGTTTTAACAAAGCTTTGTATCTGGTCGTTCGATTACAGTCAATTCGGCATACTTTATCCTATCAATGCTTTTAAAAGATGATATCTAGTTGAACTGGTTTTCATATTTTTGAACGGGAAGGTTCCAAAGAGTTCAAACTATTAAATACGAAGAACAAGAGTTTTGTGGTGTCAGCACCTATAACCTCTACATTTTTTGTACAACTACTTTTTCCAGTCTAGTGAATTGAAAACTATTGATAGAATAAAATAGTATTGTAAAACATTAGAGAGCTGGCCCCTCAGCACGTATGACCACAACCGTTTGACGATATCATTTTGAGATAGTTTTGGTTCACGTAACATTAATCTTTTGATGAATCAACTGGTGCTTCAAGTAGCGTCAAAAACTGTCAAACAATATCGATGAAACAAACTGTAGACGACAGCGTTCGTTGCTATCGTTTAGACGACGATCGTCGCAAAAGTTACGTGCTGAGGGCCCTGCTTTCTGATATCTTGTCGGCATCAGTATATTCCGAGAGTGTTTAAAAACCGATTTTTCTCTTTTTTTTTTATATAAAACAGAAGCGTATAAGTTGCTCATAAGATGTTTCTGTGTTGTGAAACGCATAAGAGTATGATCGCAATAAACAGAATAATAAAAAAGGTTTATTCTTTTTGCTAGCTGTTTAGTAAATCTCTATTAATCTTCATTACGGGTGAGTCAACCATTTTAATGTGATAATGTACATATATATGTATGTACATACATATGTATCTAATTAAAAATTGAACAACAAATTTACATTCGTAGATAATTGGTAGACACAGCAATCGAATGTTCTTTTGTTTTAAGAAGAGGGTTTGCTCTGCTTAAGTCACAAAGGTGCAGTTGCACTTAGTTTATCGGGATTTACATGTACATATATTCAGCTGCGAACAGCTATATATTAGAACCATTCACGCCGTTACGAATCAAAGTAAGGGTTCGCAGAAACACAATTCGAACCGAGACAACAACATCCCAAAAAACTGGAAATGAATTCTGTTGTTGTTCGCTCGGCCTGACAGTTCAGTTATATTTGTTTCAAATTTAGAAAAAGTAAGATAAATATTCCAGCCGTAGTTACGTAATACCCCTCAAGTATAGATCGAATGGAACTAATTTAAGCCATTTCACCAAAGCGTTCATTAAATTTAAATTTCTTAACCTTTTTAGCATCGAGAAAACTATCGCGTGAAACAAACTAAACGATTTTACTCGTTCATGTTTTTTTTTCTCGGAAGGAACATCAGGGATGAGTGAAAATCGATTTTCCGGCAGGTCATTCGTATTTGGTGATGGAATCAAAAATGTATTGCAGGACTTGAAACCAAAGGAGTAATGGGAATTAGTGGTACTAGTGGGTCGGTTTTATGTTTAACTCTTTTCCAATTATTCCCAACATTCTGCATCATGCATTTTTCGATTTGTATTTCCATCGAAACGTTGGATAGTTGTTCCTACTTGTTCGGGATACGTTCATTGAGCGTGATGTTCGTTATGAATATGATTGGGACAAGCAAATCATTTAGGTTAACAAAATATTTGTAGTTTTCCGTGAAAGTAGAAATGTTCTACTGTTCCGATTACTTTTCTATTCGGTTTTATGATCAGTTTTTCCATGATATTAATGAGATTCCATTCTCTTCACTGTTAACTAACAAATATGTTCCAACGTTGAAAGTTTTTGTTCTTTTTAAGTTAATTTTCACCCTCATACCGTATGATTTGTATTGTGGGGCATACGGTTTTGCTGGAATATCCTAAAGATGGTGCGCAGGTAGTCTATTCACAAATGCAACTTATGAGTGACACCACTTTCACCTGCAGTCATAAAGCAATAGTGACACATGGCAGCAGAGCAATCGTAGCCATGTTCGAACGCGGATACCATTGCTCTTTTTGATTTTGCTTAGCACACCGCTTTGCACTTCTGCATATCGAGATTAACTTTGTCGTTTTGCGCAATATTTGTGTTTAAGATACTAAGAATTTTAATTTTTGTTGTATTAATTCTCAGCCACACTCTGCTCGGTGCAGCTTTTAAATTGTTCATTATTATTTTTAATAAATTAAAAATGCCATAAAAATGAACATATACCAGTCACTAACCAAGTAGAACCTTCCTATCAGTTGGCGATTATCTATTTATTTATTTATTTATATACGTATATTCAAGGTGTAAGGTGTTTATTCACCTTTATTCTGTTGACAAATACAAAAATCCGTTTGGAAACAAACAGCTTATCACAGTTCTTATCTCTTCACAACTCTCCTTCTTTCGTTTTTACCTCGACAATCTTCTAGAGTGCATATCTCTTTGAGCTTTGACCACTAATTTTTAGTACAACATGATTAATCAGAAATTTCTTACTGAAGGCAAAGTTTAAATTGGCGGAAGAATAATAAAATTCTTATCAATCAAATTAGCAGAGAGTCTCAGATATCTTAGGCGCTCCAAATCACTACCGGCTTCTATTTCGTAGGTAAATTTCTGACGAGTATACCTTCCTTCATGGTAAGTTGCTTGTTTGTACTATACCTACTTGATAATGATGATTCTGTATTTATTTTATCAGCACAGATGGAAAAATAACACAATGCGTTATCAAGAAAGCACTTGATTGAATTGTAAACACGATGAGTGAAATCGGTGATAACAAGTTCTGCCAGTTCATTATTGCAACATAGCCACTAAAAGATTTCTATTCATGATAGGGTCTTATTCGGCAACAGTCATGTATTCAGATAGGATTTATTGACTAATTGTATTAATCAGAAGAACATTTACTTCCTACCTCTTTAAAATTATTATCTACATACATATATACGTATGGTTGCGGTGTACGGAGACCCAATTTGATAGCCGAGTTCAGAGTAAAATCGTTTTATCAGCTATATGTGGTTAAGCTCTATTGTCCTAAAGATTATTATCTCTTGTCTGGTGCACGTATTTCGATAAGGTACGCTTTAAGAACTGGTGCCACCAAAAATGTGTTAATTTTATTCACCTAGAAGGTTACTTACGAAATACCATTATCTTTAGCCGGGGGTCGCGTAGTCTGATAAGATTAGACTTGAGAAGCACATGGTGACGAGATATTAATCATGGGATAAGGAATACGAGGCTAATGACGATAATGAGGATAATCTCTTAATTAAATAAGTATTTTGCGGAACATCATGGTAGTGAGTCAGCAAAAAATTGAATCGTAAAAAGTGTGGCGCTTTAAAAATAGATGAAAACATGAAGAATCTTATATTAAATGATTTCCGATACACATTTCTCATGAAAAATAGTTTAACCACCAATTGGTTGGATATAGTATTCTCTTTGGATATAATGTACAGACATATGTACATAGGTGGGCACCTGTTTAACATCTTAGTGATTTGAACGAGATATTTCTGAAAGTATAAAGATAATGGTCTTCAGTTTTCCATTGACTCTACATGATGATATATTACCTCTGCTTATTGAGAAAATATTAGCTTCAACTCCAACGAATATGTTTCCTCCTGACATGGCGGCTGGGCTCGTCAGTAGATCGCCAACTTTATCTTGTTTTTTGCTAAATGTTGATCGAGGTTTTACCACCCAATCTACATATATTACTTATGAGGCACATACTGATTTTCTTTGGATCGTTGCTTCATCAAAATGAAATTTCAAGAATAGTGCAACGATAGCGATTGGTATTTGGACTCCAACTTCATTTATATACGAATTCCAATGGTTTTGCAGTAAGGTCAACTGAATGACTTCGGATTTTCACAAGATTATTATACTTTTCCTGCATTATACTATTTACCCGCTTGTTGATCGAAACCAATGTGGTACTGTAACAAAAACAAATCGAATTTTAAGTGACTACTTTATTATATTAAACGGTTAAACTTACGTTATTAAGTATTGAAGTCTTTCATAAGGCGGTCTGGCCAGGCAGTAAGGATAAAGCATAACGTACTAACGATAGTAGCAGCTTTGCAATCGTTTTAAAATTCAACCTTGTAATATTATTTACTTTTATTCTTTCTTATCTTTTTATGCAGTTTTAATTGAGTACAAGTAATGATGCATTTCTTTGCAACTCTCTAGCTGCAGCACAACTGCTGATCGATGAACCGCTCTTCTAATGGCACCAGTCTTTGTTCGTACGTATTATTGGCTTTTATTGTCTTGATAACTCGACCTAGATTCCTCTGATTGCACTAAATTAAATTTTCTTAAAACACCGTTGATCTTCCCTTAGCTTTAGGTTGCCCACGAATCGAGTAGTATGATAATATTTTAAAAACAAGACTTAGACCTGAGTTAAACCAACCAAGTTGGACCTATAAAATTTGTTGCACAATCTGAGTATATTCACAACAAAGAGCGCTAAATACCATTATAATGCTGCTATAAACCAGCTTGCGCTCAGGAAATAGCCTAGCTGTAATATTCTAATTGGAAATCAAAACAAATTCATACTGCAGATAATGAAGATCTATTTAACTATAACGTTTCGGAAAAAATGAACCCATCTTTGGTGTGTTTGCTACACGGATGGCAGTAGCGTTTAGCCATTTAGGTCTCCAACTAATGTCAAACGTGTGGTGTGCAGATGTTATTTATAGTTGGCTAGAGAATTCATTTATTTTTATTTACAATTGTTCTATGCGCCCCAAAAAGTAAGCAGACAAATAACACGTCCTCATTAAGTGTGCGCGAACATTCCATATACATAATGATGACTTATATTTCACAAAGTGCTTGAAGACAAGATCGTTTGTGGAATAAACGATTTTTATGAGACAATTGGGCAGCTGTTTAATCTAACCATTTTTGTGAGGAGATTTTTAAACGTAGCAATCAAATCACTAACTCGCTTCACTCTTTAATATTGCTTATGCATTTCCTAAACACTTAACGCTTTCTGGATTAGATTCATTATTCTCTAATATTAATGATAAAGGTTTTTGAAATGATACTTCACCGCGAAAGGACATCCGGTGTTGTTTGGAAATCGAACTTTGTACAGTTCTCTTAGTAGCTCGACATACAAACGTATCACTGTTATTTATTATGTATAAAACGGCTCGAGAGTGTACCGTTTCGATCGGTACAGATTGAAAAAAAGTAAATGTTGAAATCAAACTTAATGGCTTATTTCAAATAATTGACTGGGGAAATCTGCATTTCCTTTATTTCCGGTCCGGTTTATGCACTGCTTAGTTACTGCCATCATACCAAAGTTTATGTGCTTCCTTGTTGTTGCGTTGGCAAATGGCAATTGATCTTATAGACCACATCTATGCTTTGGTTTATTATAGCAGATCCAGTGTAGTATGGTATTGGTATTTTTTATATCTCTTCTGATGGGATCTAAGACGGGCATATTCTTAAGTCCAAGAGAGTTTTTTTAATAGCTACATAAATTTAACTGGAAACTTCCTGTCTCATTTGGGAGAAGTCCGTGGTGCTGCATCATCGTTTGTCCCAGTGTAGCCTTGTGTAACTGCCGACGAGCATGATCCATCTGTAGACCCTATTCTATCCGGTTGAATGGAGTTAATTATGGCTTTATGGAGTTATTTGGCGCTGAGTGGTTTTATTATTTCCCGGTGCCGACATACATAAGTTTAGACTCTGGTTTGCGATTTGTATCTTTTATCTGCTTTTGATTCCTTGTGTCTGTTCTCTTTTTACCTACGTTTTCTACATTATTAGTAGATCTCCAAGCGCCTGCAGTTGTGTATTTTTCTCTTTTTTTGCAGATTCCATTTCTATTCTCATGGAATGGGAGTGAACAGTTGTAATCAGTAAAACATGCTGAAAACATGAGTAGTGCAAAAAGCGGCATTTTAATACCACGATTCATGTAATCTGTCTGATATAAAACGATGTTGACTGATGTATGGTAAATGACATCTGTTCAAATCCACCCTGTTGCGGTTAGGAAACTGATGATATCCCCAATTCTGATCGCGTTTAACTCGTTAAGGGTTTGTCTAGTGTGCGCTGAAGTGCCCTATTTGCATAAACAGTGTAATACTGTTTCTCTTTCGTTAAACATATTGCAGCTGCGGCAATGTTACGCACTCCCCCTGCCATTTACCCTCAGGTTGCAATAAATACCACGCAAATATTGTAGCCTTTAGCATCCCCAAAGATGCATTATCAGTCTCAGCAAGGGAGCCGTCCGAGGCAGATCCCTACCTTGCTAACTCATTAGCTCGCTCATTGCCCTCGATGTTGCTATGACCTGGAACCCAAAGAGGACTGATTCTGAACGGAGGGCCCAAGGAAGGAAGTGCATCATTGTACTTTTCTACAAGATTCGATGATGTAGTAGCCGACATAAAAGGGACATAATAGTAACCACCTGACTGCGGATAAGGATGGTTATGTTGCTACCGGGGCAATTCGCTTATACGATAGACAATCCGTACAGCAAAAAACTCCGCCTGAAAGATGCTGCATGAGTTAAGAAGTCGAAAGGGTATGGAAATATTCAGAGAATCAGAGAAAATCTCTGCTCCTACTCCACAGTTCATTTTAGAACCCTCAATGTGAATTGTTTTTTTGAACCCGTTTGTCACACTGCCTGTTTCTCACTCCACCTTAGTTGGGAACTGAAGTCATTTCTGACGTAGTCGGTAGAATTGGCTACCAAATCCCAAATACCAAAGAACATAATATGGAGGTCGAGTGGTAAATGGTGCAATACAACGTTTAGAACATCTGTTGGGGATGTTCTCATGGCCCCGTTGAGCCTAGTAGCGGTGTTCGTTGCACTTTGTTACTGAGTTTCATGTTGTATTTTTTCCTTAGCCAGCAGACCAGTAATACCATCAACGAAAACCATCTTCAGGCAAAATTCCCGATTCTTGCCGAATGTTTTCGTGCAGGCGTAAAAGGCTTTCTTCACTCCTTGCTAAATGTTAAGTTTCCACCCAAGATACTTGGCACTGGAGGATAAAGAGAGTAATTAGTTGTTTAGTCCGTGAACTGTTCTATTTTCTCTAAAAGTATGTTGAAAAATGAATTTAAAAGCCCTTCTGACCCAACACTATTTGCTGCTTTTTGTTCTCTGTAAATTTATTTGTTTTCTGTCAAATTTCAGGAAGTTGTCGTTCATGCTGTGTGGTTTTGTCCTCTAATGGTTGGTGGAATTGGATTGCCTCTAGTTCGTTGCCATCATTAAGGAGTATTAAGAATTTCTCAGCAGTTACTGATTCTGACTCATTTCAGCATAAGTTGTAAAAAGATAATGATATTCTGCTATATTATCTTATTTAATTCTGTATTACAAGCGGAAAAAAACTGTTCTTATTCTCGGAAAATAGCAAGTACCTATATAAATATTTCTCAAGATAAGGCTGTAAAGTCTGGTAAATATAATTCCTTTTCCTCTCCTCAATTGTTTTCTGTAAGGGGGTTTCCCTTTGGCTTTTTATTAAGTATTATTAATTCTGGAATCTAAAGTGTATAAGAAGGTGGAGACCCTTAAACTTCAAAAACTGTGATTCTACTCTTCCAATTAATCATTGATATTGTAATGAACTAAGAATTTACGTTCTTTTTTTGCCTCTTGTGTTGTTATTCCTCCTGCTATGACAGAAATATACAGTCCTATACTACACATACAATTTTTACAAATTTCTACGATCGGTTTGCGCATGCATTTATAAAAACTCTTTGTAAAAACATTTTTTTACATTTTCCGAAACGGCAGGAATACACATACCTGAAGTCTACATTGTATGCTACACATATATTAAGTATGATTATAAGTTATTTTGAATATCCACACAACACAATTACTGCACGAATCTATAATTCGCAAAATTAAATAAATAAAATCTCTATGCAGGCAGCTCAAACTGCATTGTCACTCATCGTCAAGTACTTAACGTAATACTTTATCTATTACATATTTCCAAGAAACTTATAATTACGCTTCACTTTTCGCCGCTATTCGTTTTCTGTTTTCAAAGTTGCAGCCTCGCTATTTACATAGTGTATCTGTTGGTGAAGTCACCAGATATAATTATAACAAGTGTGATATGGATTCCTTCATGGTTTATTTCCAATCGATTACAGAGATCACCGAGTGTAACAGTGATGTTCCATGAAATTTATAATTGATTTAAACGTATTATTAAGGTTTTTTTTTCACACTATCTATTCCAGACCAGAATGCAAAGCTTATCACCAGTGGCAGCAGGCTACAACCTCTCCGACACGTTTTTAAATATGATAAAAAATGAAGGCTTATTCAGGTACTTTACTGAATTGTTATATGCATCTCGGTCCTTATTTTATATTTATCTCCAATTTTTTTGTAGACCAATAAGGGGAGTGACGGCTGTGGCTATGGGCGCTGGACCTGCTCATGCTTTATATTTTGGTGCTTACGAAATGTCAAAGGAGGTTCTATCAAAATTTACAACACACAATAATCTAAACTACAGTAAGGGAATTCAAATGCTGTGTGAGGGTGATTTCCTAATTGATTTTCGTTAAAACAGTGACATCGGGCGTGATTGCAACACTAATACACGATGCAGTTTCAAATCCCACAGAAGTCATAAAACAACGCCTACAAATGTACAACTCGCCATACAAATCGGTAATTGCATGTATGAAAGGTGTCTATACGAACGAAGGACTGAAGGCATTTTATCGATCGTATACAACTCAGCTGCTAATGAACATCCCACACCAGACAATACACTTTATGACGTATGAATTTTTCCAAAATATGGTAAGGAACGAATAGATGAAGAAAAAAAAAATCGATACATTGACTCAAGTTACTTTTAATTTTTGCTCTTACAGTTGAATCAAGAAAGAAAGTACAATCCCCCGGTTCATGTTGTTGCGGGTGGAGCAGCAGGGGCATGCGCTGCTGCAATTACTACCCCTCTGGATGTTGTTAAGACTTTATTGAATACTCAAGAGACAGGCTTTACGCGTGGCATGCCTGAAGCGATAAGACAGGTTAGTAATTCAATTGGTTTCGCTAAAGACATTATTGTTGGAGTAACAGAGAAAATTTTAAATTTCCATCCTCGGGATGGATCGATTTGTGATGATTCAATAGTGTTTCAAAAAAATAAAAGTTTTCTGATTTATGGTAGAAAGACACGTTCTCTGAGCTGTCGGAATAAAATGTGACTACTTTTACGGTCACGTCTTAATGTATGTATGTACAATTTACAAAGTACAAATCATGACTATGAGTTCTGATTACGGTTTACTGAACATGAAGAACTTGTAATGACGAAACCTTATTACATGATTTTTCCGATTTAACACTGCCACAAGGTCCATAATGAGCATATAGATTGCTTGGTTTAAAGGGTCATCTGTATCAGTTTGTAGGAGGTCTTCTCCTTTGTTTACCAGTACTTCGGCTCTTTTGTTCGCTCAGAATATTTCTAATTTTGAACTGCTGCGTCTTTAGTCAGAATCTTGGGGAATTTGGAAGTTTTTTTTTGTAGATTGCTTGACTAAACACAGGGTCGCTATCCGTGTATTTTTGTATTTTTCCCATGTTATTCATTCCTTATTGCTTTCATATTGGAAAACTACGAATTTTTTTTTAGAGTACAACTCCTTGTTCCACCATAGAGTTTGCTCGCTTGCTTGGACCCGTTTTTGACGAAGCAAACCTTTTCGTTTCCTTGTCCACTGCCTTGTGTTTGTCTTTAGGATTGCCGCTGCGAATTCCATTATTTCTAAGACGTTGTCTTACTAATTCTTTGTAACTGCTCCAGTCTCCTAGATTTTACTGGTCCTGAGTGAAAGTGAATCCACTTATGATCAGATAGGCAAGGGTCTTTTAAAATCTTCCATTTCTCTATGTTATAAGTGGAAGTAGTTGGTGTGATGTCTAGTACTTCTCTGCTTCTTATAAAATATGGTCATAGATTCACTAAAGCTAAAGCTAAACAACTAGTTCCGAATCATCCTTTTTCTCTAATGTCATCATCTTTACAATCTCTTGTGTGTTCTGTACAATTACTAAACCAAATTTAAATTACAGATCTACTCAGTAGCTGGTGTAGGAGGCTTCTTCAAGGGAATATCTGCCCGGGTGCTGTACTCAATGCCAGCAACAGCCATCTGTTGGTCAACATATGAGTTCTTCAAATTCTATCTGTGCGGTCTAGGTCGAGATCAATATAAATCGTCAATTAGCGGAAAAAATCTTCTTCAACCAAAAGACTCTACATCGTTGATTCCGGCAGTTATTGTAGCGGACAAAAAACCACACTTATCATTAAATTTGAACAGCAAAAGTGAAAATAACGAAGTCATGTATGTGCTGCCGCCAACCACAGTAGGGGGAGAGCCTTTGCCTGAAAATAATGATGAATCGCCTGCATCAGTTCGAGAATCTTCACCTCATTCGCCATTACCATCGGCAGGACCGATTAAAACAGTGTGTGAACTGTCGAGTAGCGTTACGAGTCCGGGTCTAAATTTGCATACGCGGCACACAGACGTAAAAAGCCCTTTCGATCGAGGTTTCTCAAGTACATAAGGTAATATATCTCAAAGAATACTGGGAATCAATCAAAGGGAATACGTGCAGTTTGTTATCTCCGTCATCCAACACATCACTACCTACATACTACATACCTACTACACCCATCAAACACACACGCTACATACCTATACAAAATTCATTTTTAAACTTCTCGTCTTATCCTCGTTTGTCCTTTTTACTTTCGTATTCTGCCTTTTGATGAGCGATCGATCTCCTTTAGAAGGAAAAGTATTTTTCAACAACACCCAGGCATCTATACATTACTCCTTTCAGATCCAAGCAAAAAGGATGCATACAACACACATATTAGAGTTAGATTGAAACAAGCCGAATGAAAATATTTTAATGTTTTTCTCTTTTTTTGTTTTTAATTTTTTTTTTATTTAAAATCAAAAGAACTCCGATATATATTAAGAGTAGGATACTATTTGAGACCGAACGAATGAAAGCTACTTTAGTACTTTGTTTCTACACACCAGAATAATTATTGTTATTAAATATATTATAATTATGTTAATGTCTTTTAAAAGGGATGCCAGAGAGAGAATCAAAAATTGTTATTATAAAATAAGAACTGCAAAGTTTTCCCGACTCAGAAGCAGGTTCACGATATTACGCTATGTTCTTGGTGGAAATGTCTGCAGACAATACATAAAACAAAAATTGTTAAAGTGATATTCATTTGTCAATTGGTACGTGTTAATGTAATTATTTTGAGCTGCTTGAAGCAGTCGTCGATTGGGTGGGTAAATAAGCGGCGTCAGTTTCCAAAACGGTGCGTCTTACAAATTACTATTTAATTAGAATAAAAAATGAAAAAAAAAAAAAAAAAGAAAAACGGAACAACACAAATTAATCTCTTAAATTTTACAAAAGTTATAATTTTATGTTTTTTTATTTGTTGCTCAATAAAAGTGCACATTTTCTCCTACACATTTCACATATACACTTCACACTACCCACACAAAAGGTATACAATATATTGTTCTCTGAAAACATCGTTAGTATCGTCGGTGTTTCTTGTATTATATTTTACTATTTTCTAAGCATAGCTGTGAATATGTTGTTTATTTTATAAAAATCTATGAATTTTTAGGATTTAAGAACAACTTTCAGACTACCGATGGAAAAAAAAGAGGGCAAACACCTTGGTTTCTGTTGAATATAAATATTATTAATTGTTTGTGACGAAAGCTGACATGCTACGATAATAGTTTTGTTTTGAATGTACATAATATATGTAATCACATTAGAATACAGAAAAAAAAAAGAAAACAAAAAAAATATGGTTATTTGAAAAGAACATCCGCAAGGAAAACTGATGATCGAATTTGCGATCATGACTATGATTTGAAAAATCAGATTTGTTTGTAAAAATTGTATATTGCGAGAATAATAATAAAATATTAATTTCAAATGCAGTTTAATTAGTTTTATTCATTAATTTTTGTTTTTTTTGTTGTTATTGCTTAACACGTTGGAGGGTAGTCGACATATCTTACCTATATCTTGCAAACGTCTTCCAACCTTATGAAGATAAAGGCTTTCAAAAAACGAAAGAATTATGAAAAGAAAAGAGACATAGTCTAGTGAAGGTTTCCCTACATCCATACTACATATGTTGTCCATGCTTAAACACCTGTATAAGATAATCAAGGAAAAGTCCCTAATATTAAACCACAAATTGCGTTTTAGAAATAAGCCGTGAACGATTGATCAGGGACATAAAAGAATAGAGATGGAGAGAATCGAAAAACCAAGAAAAAAATATTCTGTACCATATTCCTAGATATACAAAGCACAAGTCTAACAAATGACTGATTCTCAGAGCAAATTCTAGAGCTTTATACATATTAGAGCGATATTTTAGAATTAAACAAGATGAGTACTCGACATTGATAGTATGATAGACCCTTTATTATATCTTCTACCGACTAGAAAGACTAAAAGAAGTAACTATAGTAACCTTTGCAGGCAGTATTGGTGTACATTTAGTAGGAGAAACTATGAAACTAGCGAAAAAAACTTACAGATAGCGGTGAATCATAATGGTTCACATAAATGTTCGGCACACCCCCTCGTATTCATAAATAGTAATGAAGTAGAATTCGAAAACACAGCTACTTAGGCACAAATTAAACATATGCTTACATAAATTATATTGCATATAAATACAAAAAGAAATTTGCAAAAATTAACAACAAAGTACTAGGGAACATATTGCTAAGAAATTTGGCAGACCACAACTATCAGAAAAATTCTTAATGACTAGGTGTGATTTATTCTCCATCTGAGCTCAATTGCATTGGTGATAGGTATCCATTAGTTTCAGAGAAAACGATAACTTGAATTCACAAGAATGATTAGGCCCATCCATTCATATTTCCAGCAATCTTAATTCACTTCAACGGAAATAAAGATTTTAACTTTCCGCAAATCACAAGTGTCGTGTGGGTACTTGCGAATTGATTATACTTATCGATAAGAGGTGATTTTACGATAAGAATGCAAATTAAATGTTATCAGACTGGTTAAGCGAATCGGAAACAGGCGATTCTAAGATAGGTGTAATTATTATTAAGAACTTAAGTTTGTTTGAATATTTTTATCAGTTTCGTTATAAATTTTATCATCAGCGTAACTTGTTTACTTTTAAAGACAAAATTGTAAACAGATTAGGGTACATACTCCTGATAAACGTCCGAAAATCATCAATCTACCCTTAAAACACCAGGTGGTAACTATTTTAATTGATTTTCCTTGAAATGATCTGCTTTAACACAAATCATTATTTACTTACTTAATACGGTCCTCCATTAGCACGCTTCTCCAGTTAGCCCGGTCCTTAGCTAAATGTTTCCAGTTCCGCATGGCAACTTGATTGACGTCCACTTACACTTGTGGGCCACCTGTTCTGAGGACTTCATCTACCGCGTTGTTCATTAGGTTTGGATTCGAAGACTCTACGAGCCGGAGCATTAGTATCCCTTTGCTCTACATGCCCTAGCCATCTTAAATGACGATTGATGGGGAATTCTTTGACTAGGTCGATTTCGCTGTACAGTTCGTATAGTTCATTTAGGTTGTCGTTGAATCTCCTCATCCAAAGCCCGTCAACAGAAAAGGGACCGAATAGTTTACGAACAACATTTCTCTCAAACCGACTGAGGATATCTTCATCCACTGCATATATAGTCCAAGATTCAGCGCCATAAAGCAGGACTGGGATGATCGGTCTATTGTAGAGAATCTCCTTATTTGTTCGAGATAGGGCTCTACTACTCAATTGCATGCGCAGCCCAAAAACCAGCGATTGGGAAGAGTTAATCTTCATTTAATTTCTGATGTTTTCGGAAGTTATAGCAGAGTCGAGGTGGTTAACGTCCCTTACTACCTCAAAGTTACAGTCGTCGATTGTGACGCTCTTTCTAGTCTTCAACAAACGCACTCTGAGACTCGTAGAACTTTACCAGCTGATCGCACTCTTTTATCATTTAACTCATTCCCTCACCTGTTCTTATTTGCTTTTCTTTGATTTTTACTTTTAAGTTTAAGACACTATCACAAGCTTAATCAAATTATGAGGCTCCAACCTATAAATTTGGGCAAAACACTTTTAAAGTTCCTTATACAGTCCACTATGTGAACAAAAATATACTTTATTTTTGTAGTTTAGCAGTTATACAAGCACATTGAATACTTAATTTTAAAAAAAATATATAGTTACTAAATATTGAGATTTAGATTACTGCATCCAATCCCCTCCTTCTGGATCGTTGACTTAAAATAGGACGCGGCTTATACAGATCTTCACTCGAATACCGCTGATTTCTATTTACAATAACCTTGCGTTTTACGGAAACCACTTTGTTATTTGCACTCTTAGTGTTGTCTCGTGATTCTAAAGAATCTACAAAAACGAAACATAAGGTTATATAGTATTTAATTCACAGCTAAATACTCTTACCACTATCACTTTGGGCATTTTTGTCAACAAACTCGTTTTCCTTTGAGTTAACACTCAAGTCTGACGGGGTGGGGGAAACCTTTGTTACTGCCGTACCATTGAATTTAAAACGTTTACTCAGGCAATGAGTATTCGTACTATTTCCATATGGAATGCAATCAATAGTGAGAGTTGCACTGGTGAAAGGGGGAGAACTTGGACTCTCAAATCGTCTTTTTACTGCACATCCTGTTGGTGAAACCGACTCTGGTCGGCTACGGATTCTTCCCGCTTCATTGCCGTTGCCCTCGGAGTCGGTTGTTGATAGTTTACGAGGAAAATCAAAATTCGTTTGCAAGATCTTTCGGAAATTTTCCATAATATTAGTCAAAAGCTTTACACGACAACCAACTTCGTGTTTTGTTTTGATGTCATTTTCGAAATAATATAGAGATTCGCCATCGTAGGAACAAGTCGTGTTGGGAGTTACTGTTGTGTTTACTTGGACTTGTGCGTCACCAATTTGAATGAAATTAGTTTCAGGATTCTCTAGCAAATTGTCTAAGATAACAATTTTCTGACTAACCACGTTTGTTGTAGAATGAGTATCAGCATTACCTCCTGCTGGGGAAAGATAATATATAGATGAGTACTTTAAAAATACTTTAAAAATAAAAATAAAAGAAATGGAAGCAAACATTGAGAATTCATCGACGCCGTTGACAAAGACGTGAATAGAGAAAGAAAACTGGGACAGCTTATGTTTATTTGAAACACGTTGAGAGGTGAGAAGCCCCACAGAAATACCATCCTAGGAGAATAACGACCTTATGAACGACGTGTGCTGAGGTACATAAGAAAACGCTGCAAAGTGCAGTATATTGTCATCATCGATGTATGAAAATTGTAGTTCGCCACTTTTACAAATAAGTTTTACGGATCTAGAAACAAAAAAAACATCGTAAACTTACCAGGTGCCGCTGGATTATTCGCATTTGATGTTCCTGAAGAGGTATTACTATTGTTGAGCGCTCCATTAGTTGCATGATCCCGCGAATTACTATTATCTTTTGGACCGGAACCACCTGTTCCTTCCCGACTACTATCCTCATCATCATTGGAATCAGTTGACTTCCTCCACTTCTGCTTGGAAGAATAATGATCATCGGAAAGTTTGCTGCGATCAGATTTTTCTCTTCCGGATTTTTCTTTTGTTTTATCAGATCTTGATTTGCTATGGTCACGGCTACGCGATTCCTTAGAGTCATGGTGGCTTCTTGAAGACTTTCCATTTCTTGAAGAGTGTTTGGATTTATGCGCAGATCCACTACTGCTCCGATGATGGTGATGATGATGATCTGACGATGAACCGCTAACCCTATGACCGCTGGATGACTTCGACGAATAATGATATTTTGACGACGATGATGAGGGTACTTTATGAACACTACTGCTACTGTGTTTGCTCCTGTCTTTGTCAGATCGCCTATCCTTGGAATGTTTTTTGTGACGCGATGATGAGGAAGAATGCTCTTTGTCCCGATGACTTGACTTTTGCTGTTGTGATGGCGATGATGTCGCCGAAGGTGACTTTGGAAGTTTCTCCTGCTTAACTATCGGAGATTTAACTGAATGCTGTGAGACGGAACATTGAGACATTTCAGATTTTTCAATGATATGCAGTTCTCTGTCTGCAGAGTCATCCAACGATGTTGTTTTCGTAGCTTCTTCCAACTCGACTTTTACTTCAATCTTGGAAAACTTGAAGTCATTTTCTTTTTCAAATGAAAAATCATGCGAAGGCAGAGGTATTTCATCATTTTGGGAGTTATCAGCGATTTTATTTTCTATCGAGCTATCCATTGGCTGTTCGTCGCTGGTATTTGGGGACATTGCTTCAGAAGGCGGCTCTGTCTTGCGCTCAGTTCCCTCGAACTTGATTTCGTCTTTCTTGATATCAAAGTGAAGGGGCTCTGAGGGTTTCTTGTCCGAGCCGGAGTTTGAGTTCTCATTGAATTTCGGCATTTGTGCCTCCTCGGATATGTTAACATGGTTTTCCTCTTTTATTTCACATGCGACTGATTGTTCGTCTTGAGTGTTGTCATTGGTTACAATCGACAATCGACTATCACTTGAGACTTGTGATAGCTGCGATTCTTGGGTTGCCTCACCTGATACATTAGCTTCTCCTTCCTCCTCTAGTTTAAGTGGAGTCGAAGGTTCTATCTCCACTTTAACATCCGTTTCTTCGATTGCAACTTCTTCCTTGATTTGAGGTTGGTTTTCTACATCAACAGGAGGAGCTGGAGCAATGATTTCAGATTTGTTTTCTTCTTGCACATTGCTGTTCTCGAGCTTGGTATGGTCCAAGTTACTGACTTCAATAGGTTCAAACGGAGGTGACTCGAAGTCGTCCATTTTATCATCAGTTTCCATATCGTCCTTTGAATCCGATTTGACGGTACCCTTATCCGAGTCAGGGCTTACTTGTTCCAGGTCAGTCGGCATTAAATCTGTTTCAATCTGTAAAATTCCGTTCAAGGATAGTCCATCTGTAGTATCCACCTTTGCCTGCGGCTTAGGAATTCCCAAGTATTTGTACGCAATGTCTTCGATTTTTGGTTGAAATACAGTTGCGATTTTGGGATTAACCACTTGGTCTACTATGCGCTCCACACCAACGTCTAGGAATCCAGCTCTGAAAAGATTGTACTTTAGTATTTCAGATACTCTTTTAGGTGCACATTCTTACTCTGTAATGTGTTTCCGTAACCTTTCCCGAAGTTGATTTTTATTTAAGTCTGGTGTCCACTTTTGTTCGGAGAGGAATTTGTTTACTGTATTTTCAACGCGTTGTCGGAGGTTCTGGTATGCAGGTTTGGTGTCTACATCGGCCATGGAATCCTTGCGAAATTGATCAAAAACGCCCTGCGATTTGACTTCGTTCGCTATTTTATCCACCAATTGTGGATCCAAATTCACATGCATTTTGAGGACGGCTTGTTTATATTTAATTAAAGAAAATTATTTTGTAGATTACGACGCAAAATAAAGAAGGAAAATTGCTACATAAAACAAATGTAACTTCTTAGCTTTTAATTAACTTAAATGACAGATGATTGTTGTCAGGGTGACAGTTTGAACATACATTGTTCCATTGCCAATTTGTTTCGTTAGGCAACCTGCACACTGCTGCTCAGAGACAAAATATGTAGAATTAAATGGGATAAGTAACACAATTTAATGAAAATTGCAAGAATTAGAGAATTAAAGCAAATGAGCTAAATCATTCTTTTCATCCGAACTCTCAGAACTGTTTCTCCGGCGACAGACAGCTAATTAAGTATTCAAATATGTTACCTTGAACCACAAACTAAGGTCCTTATGATGATGACAATAGATCTGTTCACGTACTTTCTGCACCAAAATTCGTAGATTGAGAAATTTCAAGGAGTGGAGGTAAAGTTCTCTAAGAGAGTGGCAAAATCACAAAAAAGTAAACGAACACGAAAGCTACGAAAATCACCCACTTTTCAGCCGTCAAAAGCAAATGTATGCAAATACACAAACAACAAAACATTTCTAATAGGTATCTGACAGATTTGACAGATTTCGTAAATCAGTGCAAAGAAATTTCCTGCACTAAGTTGTATGGGGAAATTTTTTACACTCTCTTGAGCGCTCTCTTCTACGAAAAACTACGAAATTTTTGCGTACTCGAACAGGATTTGGTGACTTATCGTGATTTTTCGTTTTGGGAGAGTACGCGAACAGACCTAATGGTGTAATGGTGTAATAGGGAGACTCTATATAAGATTATCTCAATCCTACTGCAGGTCCAGCTTCACCCCAATCTGTAGCGCCATAGAAGCATGCAAAGCAAAAATTATTATTTTTCGAAGACGATGAAGGCTCGGAACATCCAACAACTACAACCACTGACGATAAGATCGATCAACTACTATGATGCTAGACAACCGTCGAATGGAAGTGAGAGGTATAGAAGGATTAAGGAATGAGAATGCTGACTGCACTTTGGGTGCCGTGTTTGCTCACATTAGACCAACGCCGTCTTCAAATAAACATTTCACACGCTCTGTTGGCGCAGTTTAAGAGCACTAAACCAGAGTTAGACCATTACCATCGTAAGTAACTAGAAGAAAGATGGTAAATACTAGTTGGACGGCTATATCAAAAAATCCAAAAATGAACTACTAGTTTGGTAAATCGTTTCGTTTTTTTTTATTGAATCACATATTGCAATAACACTAAAAATGAAACACAAGAATTGTATACAAAATATCACTTATAACTAGCAACTAAACAACTAAAATTAAATAAAACCCCTATTTACTTTAATTATTTATCATCCCGATGCTTGTTTTCTTTTTTTTTTTTATGAATGCAGTACTTGTCACACAAACTGCTAATTTTTGTGACATCAAGAATGCGTGCTACAATGGTATACAGTGTTATTTTCTCTATATGATTTGATTTTGGAATTAAATACAAAAAAAAATGTTTCGTAAAGATGCTTCGAGTCTACAATATCAGAAAAAAAAACATTAAATAGCCTTAGAAATAAAGAAATGGAATATGTTGTTCGAATGATGTTTCTTATGCCTTGCGCTTCAGGCCCAATATACAAGCGGTGAAGAATATAACTATCCACACCGACATGACAACGAATCCATTGTACACTTGAGAGTTTGTAATGGACCATCCTTTTTCTATAATGTTTCGGGCGGATATTGATGGTATTGTGAATGGGAAAAACATTACGACTTCCTGAAGAGCCTTCGGCATTCCCTCCAATGGCCATAGAAGACCTTCAAAGAAGTAAAGTTGTATATTTAGGCAAAGAGTTGAACAACGTGTACTTACCACACAAAATAATCATGGGATAGAAGGCTCCTGTGGCTACAAAGTTGGCGGTTGTATGTGACCTACAATATACTGATATGAGAAGTCCGAAAAGCATCCCACAAAATGCTGTCAGGGTTAATAAGCCCACAAGTGTAAGAGTGTCGCCTTTGTTGTAAGTATCGAAGACGAGTCCAATGTACATAATAACTTCGAAAGACTGGAAGGCCATGATGATAAACTGCGTCAATAGATGAGCCCATAACATTTCAGTAGCCGATACTCCTGAAAGTTCATTATGTTTTTATGAAATCCAATCATATAACAAAATAGGAAAACGAAAACTTACCAGCAACGAGTGTTCTATCCCAAACACCATCCATTCTCTCGGATATGAATACAGCAGCCGTCATAAGCGTTGCCAAAAAGAAGACCATTCTAAAAATTGTTAGAATTGTGTTAATATTTATTTTTTTTTTTTAATTGGAAATATCCTTGTTAATCGTATAACTTCGAAAAAGTGGAATGAAGCTGTAGCTGTGTGGTTAGTTGTAGAAAACAATAAAAAATGTGAAAAAGGTTGACTTAAAATGTAATGCGAACGTCCATCATACTATGCGGGGTAGACTTATAGACAAATAAAAATAAATATGGGACCCAGGCCCTAGTTTCTTAACATGGCATGAATGGGCTTACTGTTTAACGCCGTATCCAAAGGCAATTTGTTATTTGGAGAAGCTTACTCATGAAGGTTGTACTCTCAGATGTTTGTCAAACGCTTGCGAGAGGTGGGACGTGAAAGAAATTTCAGGTGTTGTTTAGGGATTGAACTCCATGCTCCGTGGTCCAGTGGACTATCCACTTGAACCACGGGTCCGCTTAGAGAAAAATTGAACTATAAGTGCACAGAATTCTGATGTAACATTTACACCAATAAATCAGCGAAGTGAAAGGCATTATCGTTTAGCAGACTCTTACCAGATCAAAACAAAAAATCTTTAAGATAAGAAACTAAATAAGGCTAGCTGCTGGCGTAAGCCCCAATTTTGAGTCGGTATAGCCCAAGGATTACCGGAATATCTTATTGAAGAGCACTATCTAGTTTTTGCAGTACTTCCGTCTGAGTCCTTCACATTGAATGATTTTTAGTCGAAGAATCGAAACCTACTTCACGTTCATTTTTGATTTGTAATTTAAAATGAAGTGAACATCTTTCTTACCACGAATGGAAGGGGCCTACTGTTTAATGCCGTGTCTGAAGGGCATTTTATTATTTAAAAAGCTTTCTCATGACGGTCGTACTCTCGGATGTTTGTCAGACGCTCGCGAGAGGTGGGGCCGTGAAGGTGTTTTGGATGGGCTTGCTCCATGATTCTACGCACTAACCACTGAGCCACGGCGCCCTCACAAGTCGCCGTCTACAAAGGTTTTTTTTATTATTCAATTTTTGTATCTATGTTGTGAGTCTTAAATAAAAAGTTTTATCCCGTCGGTGCATGTTAGTTAAAGTGGAGTAGAACAGCAGTTTAAATTTTTTTTTTTTAAAGAAAGGGGAGTGCATAGTGGATGTTGGTGTAACGAAATTATGATGAAAATTAGAATGGGCCACAAAATAAATATCCAAATACATACGTCATCACTACGCCTGGAGCGACATATTGCTGAAATTCAATATCAAGTGATCCATAGATAGGTTCCTGAAACTGTACCGGAGTATTGGCCAATGAGACTGGCAAATTGCAATCCTGTAAAATATGTTTCATAAAAGTACCGAACGAGTCTCTCAATCGTCTTTCAACAAAGTAAGCGATTTGTTGATCTAAAATAGAAACGCAATAAGTTTAAATCATTATTTTTGTGTTCGACTTTTACCTGTCATATCGATTCGAACATTAAGTTCTCCCCATTCAAAAGCACTGGGTTCTGCAAAACGTCCTTCCTGCAGAATTTCCTGCATCGATTCGGAAAAGTTATAGGGAAAATGAATAAATCCAACGACGTCAGTGCGTTTGGCTGCTGCCAAAGCTTCCTCTGTACTATTGAAATAAACCTAAAGTGATTTCGATTAGAAAATGTTTAAGTCTACTATGAGCAATCCATGGCTAGAAAAAAATGTTACCCTTTCCGCCAAATCGTCTCCTAATTCAGTAATATAACGACAGGATATTTTATGAAATTCACAGCTATCATTTCGATTGTAAACAGTTATAAGATTGTGGTCAAAACATAATTCATAGTCTCCAATTTCACTATCAACGATTCCAAGTTTTAGATTTCCTGGTGTCTTTCCAATTGCCAAATAGAAACAAGATAGTTGTATGATAGGAAACATTAACATAAAGATGACTCCTCTGAAATAAAATAATAATAAATCATTGTACAAAGTTTTTAGGAGATTTGTGACCGTTATTCAAGTTAAAAGTAACTCAACATAGCTACTCCACAATGAGAAATATAATTAACAAACAGATACAAGGAAGTTATGCAACATAAATTAAGTTTAATGTAATATTGTGGTTTGAATAATTTCTTTATGTCAACTCTTGAAGAGTTCAAAATACTTATATTTATTCACTTTGGCTCGGTTAGTAAAAGATCAGGTTTTTACACCAACAATGTGTGTAATTATACAACTGAGTAACACGCAAAGCTACAATCGTTTAATTGGCTTAATTTCTTAAATTAGCCAATCTAATTGTAAAAACTTACGATGGTTGTCTGAATAGCTGAACGAAATTCTTTGTCATCAGGGCCTTTACTCGTCCTCGTGTTGTGAATAGAAATTTACGTTTATTTTTATCTGTTTCAGTACAATAGTCTATGGGCGGCTTTTCACTTTTTTCAATGTTTGCATTCTTATCCTCGTACATTGCTGGTTCACTGACATCGACCGATGTTATTGCCGATGCCGTTGACTGCCTTCGTGTAATTGTACTTGCATCGACTTCATCTGATTTTCCCTGCCTTGAACTTAACAATAAGAATGCATCTTCTATCGAATTTACTTCGAATTTGGTCATTATGTTTTGTGGAGTGTCTTCTGCGAGAAGTACTCCGTTTCGCATTAGGCCAATCTATATTGAAAATAAAGTTTTAAATTACAATTACAACACAAATTCGTTGACTCTATTATGTATTTACACAATTGGCTTGTTTTGCTTCTTCAATGTAATGTGTTGTTATGATCACAGCCATTTTGCTATTGCGCGTCGATTCTACCAAGAACTCCCAGATTCTGTAACAACAAACGACTGTATCAAACCATCAAATAATTAAGTACAAATCAATACTTTTCTCTAAGCATAGGATCTAGACCAACTGTCGGTTCATCCAGGATAAGAAGTTCAGGGTCGTGAATCATTGCGCAGGCAAATGACACTCGTCTCTGTTGGCCGCCGCTGCATTTTTTTACCAATTGCTTGGGTGGAGGTAGTTGTAGTAGGTCACGAAGTATTTTAAATTTTTCACGAATTTGTTCATCATTCAGGCCGTAAATACGACCAAAATAATAAACTGTTTCCTTAACTGTCATTTCTTCTACCAATGCTATTTCCTGTTCAGAAAAAGAATCATCCATTAAGTTCGCAAACCAACTCTTTCGTTTTAAGGTTAACCAAAATTAAATTGCTTCTGGATTCGTAAATTACACTGACCTGAGGCATATAGCCAATACGTGCTCCCGGAATACCACTTCCTGGTAAGCCGGGTTGCAATCCGAGCACTGTTACCTCCCCGCTGTTGAGTTGGCGCTGGCCCACAATGCATGACAGAAGTGTAGTTTTTCCACAACCTGACGCGCCGAGAAGACCATAACTTCAAGCATAAACAATAAATAATTACAAATTTCAATTGTTTATCTGAAAAGTATGAGAAAATTAATATTTCAATTGAAATTCAACTCACATGGATCCACGCATAACGTTCATATTCAGATAATTTAAAATTATCTTTGGATTTGATGAGCTTCCATAATGCTTGTATCCATTTCGGACTTCAACTGCTGCCATTCTAAAACGTGGCGAACAAATAATCTGAAACAAAAAAAAGGACTTCTGTTAGCTCTTGAAATGTGTACTTTATTTTTATCCTTCATTGGTCACTGATTAGTTTTTATTTCTTTATAGATTCGTATACATTTTTGTTGTTTTTGCACATGGATTCGTTATAAGTAAGCAATCTACATTCTTGCGGCTATAATTGTACACAGTTGGCTCTTTGAAATCATTAGAATGTACTTAGATTCAAGCTAATTGAATTGAACGGAAACATTAAAGATTTCAACCAGTGTATATAGCGATTACATCAATAATGTCTATCGGAAGTTTTGCGACAAAATATTCATAAATATTCATTTGTGTGTAGAAAAACTGTCGGCGCGTGTCTAATTGTACGTACATTTGTATGTACATTGAATTGACTGGATTGATCGAATGTTTTTTTTATTTTATACTCGTGATACACATTTATTTAGTTACTTGAAATAAGATTCATATCTCCTTAATGAACATTAATTCATTTATATTGTAATCGAAGTTAATTGTTCAGATCATTCTGAAATGCAGAATAAAAACTTGTTTAATAATGCTACTATGTCATTTGATGCATGGGCATCAGTTCACAGGCCGATAATTCAGAATCGACTTATGACCCTCTCGGGTAGGTTAAAAGTCCACTATTGTGGACATAAGATTCACCTGGATGTGGTTGAAAGTCCATATTACATTGAAATATACTACCATATTCCGAAATACGTCCAAATCCTATCATTTCAAGTCTTTCGAAGAGTTTGGTATACAAATGCAACAAGCTTTTAAGGGAAGTCAGTGGAGATAGCCTTATGTGATGTAGCTATAGCCATGTAAGAACTTCCAAATAAAGAGGTTCGAAATTTATTAATCTATCCGTAGTGCGTTAGACTACAGGACAAGAGGTTCACCGATCCCCAGTAAACGTGTGACAAACATCTGAGAGTATAGCTGTCATGGAAAAGCTTCTGAAATAACAAATTGCCCTTCGGACATAGGATTAAACAAAATAACACGTACAAAACGATTGGTTGTGAGAAGCTAAACCCTGGGTCCCAAAGACTTGTTGCACTAACAATTTGTATTTGTATCTGATAGAAAAAACTACAGATGCTCAGTGTATGGAAATTAGACAAATGAAGTCAACTTCTTGAATACATACTCCATGTCATTATAAAACCGTTTCCGCATGGTTGCAGTGTCTTACACAGCAAATAGAAATATTCGTAGATAGTCTAGTAGCAAGCACGGCACTAGAGTAAAATGTTCTTTCAAAGAATTCCATTTTAGGACACTGTTGTTGAAGCCAGTGATCTATGAGATATTAAGCTAGAACTCTTAGGTATAAATTGCCGAGTAATGTACTCTTGGAGAACAACGAACTTATCTCTTTATGCAGTAGAAGGCGTGAGAGTCTCCCGATCATGAAATATTTTGGGATTGCTCTAGTATTTTGGATGTCCGAACCAACCAACATTGTCTTGGACCCCTACCCCGTTAATGCTTAGCCACAGCTAGGATTACACGATAAGATTGGACTGACAAACAGAATCCCTTCGATACCGACATAAATCTCTTCAAAATCGCCATAAGTAAACGTCCGAAGCCTTTTGTCAACTACCTATTCGGCCTCTGTCAGCGTTATGTCAGACTAAAAATATCACATAATTATTTTACATGAATGAACTATGAACGGTTAGTTCCTTCGAAGCGAAAAATAAAGATTTGAAAAACACAGAGAATGTAGGGTTCTTCTACAACTACGGGAATTCATTGTTCATTATTTGTCGAACATTACAACGATTGGACAAACTTACGGGGGAATAATGTAGTTGACTAGCACCCAATATGAACCAAAATCGTTTTTTCTGAACATCGATAGTTCTCTCCAAATTGCGAGTTTTCCTATGCCTCTTTCCAGCAGCGATTCAAAGATGTGAAGTATAGAATCGTTTGCTAGTTTTCATATCACTTATCTCTAAGTGAACCTGATATCTTTCAGGGTTGAGAACATTTGAATTTTGTTGTTTAGTTTATGGGATGGGACATCTCCATCAAGACGCAGGGCGTTCACATCTAATTGCAATAAAAGAAAGGCCAACATGTTTGAGAGGATTTGGGGAAAACACATCTGTAAAACTGTGCAACATGAAAGGATGTAGGTACATACAATGAGAGTTCAAAATTCACAAACCAACATTTTAAAAAAAAATCCCCCAAAGGACTTAAAGACTAAAATTATTTATAGATGATTGCCGGACTTGCAAATATTGTCAGGTCTTCAAATGAAAAATGTTTTGCACTTGATGATGCACACCAGCTATCTGATGATAAATTTAAACAACTGTGTGGACTGAAAATTTAATGTTGTAAATTAATTTATCATTTTCAGCTCATTTGCAACAATTCCTAGTACATTTGCAGACGTGACAATATTTTCAGGTCTTGCAATCGTCTGAACATAGCTTAACATTCGTAATGTTAGCTCCAACTATCTTCTTCGACAGACGTCTAACCTCAAACGTTAAACAAAAAACTCCTAAAGCGTAACGTTAAACAACCAAAACTTGTGTATACTAGAATGTTCTTCTCAATTCAAATCCCAATTATTTTAAAGATGTATCTACATCTTGGATTTCAATTTGAAAACTACCATTTTTATAAAGATTCCAATACTTTTTCGGTACGTGACGCGCTACGCAGTGCTGGGTAAACAACGGTATGCTCGTACAATCGCAAAACTTATCGATCACTGGAATGCAGGTTTAGCAAACTTTTTGAACCTTAACGACTTTATGTAAATTACATACTATTTCAGACATCACAACTCGAAATATACCTATAATACCAATCGCTCCAAAGATTGATAATATCTCATCGCAGCTAAAATTATTCCAGTGATTATACAATTCACGTAATTGGTAAATATATTGTTACCACATGCGAGTACATATTTAACCCAACAATGGCAATGTTTATTGCCAGCGTATACACACACTTGTAATATTTCGTACACAGTTCCAAGGTTGTTAGCAGGTTGGGTGCGCAATAGCACGCCACAAAATTAAGATACGCGCTGGTGTTGTCCAACACATATTGCCGCATGGCATATCCAACTGGTCGCTGGCGGGTTTCCGCCCGCCATCAACCTGATAACTCGTACATAGTCACAAAACGATACATAACATGCCATGTAAAAGGTAGTGGGGTATGTTTTTATTGAACTCCGATGCCGAAAATTGCATTACTCATTAAGTCATCTTCTGCCTAAGACCTCGTTCGTTCAGATTGCAATAACAAGTATTTCCAGCGAATCGCCATTACATGCACACCTTTGCGAATTATCGCTAAGCAACGATAGGTGCTTAATTAAACATCCGTTTGGTATGAATACACATTTAGAAAACAAATACAGAACTACAGGACGGATATTGCTAATTATTCGCACTTGGTTCCCAAGAGTGAATGATGCAAATGCATCTCGATGTATTTCAGTTACAACTGCATCCTACTTGTACATATGTACATATGTAAGTAAAAGTTCATGAAATATCAGGGAAAATCCGAGGGTCAGATATAAGGGCCGTTTGTTTGAAGTACATAGTTTAGGGAGGCATGGAGATGTACACAGGTAGGTTCGACAGTAATGATATGGTTAGCGATTCTCTGTAATTATTGTGCGCGCCATTTTGATTTCCTACGCCTGAAAACTACATATACTCATACAGCAAACTATTATTAGTCAATTCGAAGCCATGCAACTAATTAATTCCTGAAAAAAAGGAATAAATTTCATTCTGCGTTCAACAAATTGCCGATTGGCAAATTAGTGTAAAGTGGTCATACAGCCAACTGGCCAAAGTGCCCACTGTACTATAACTTATTGTTTGGATGGAAAAGAAATTGTTAAGTTCGGTAATTTGTATTCTACTCAGCAATTTGCTTATTTTTTTATTAATTAAGCACGGCTCGTTTTGGGTGGCGAGTTAATGAATTTCTCTTTATCAAGACAACAAAATGCCAAGTGCCTAACATAATGGCGAAGCGAAAAAGCAAAAACAATTAGGAAAAATATATTCTTTTCAATAAGCACCTCAGAACTCAGATTAAGTGGAAATAATTGGGCACCGATGTCCTTGGGACTTAAGAATTTTGATTTTGTAAATGAAATTTGCAATAACTTTTGAAACTAATTCGCAATTAATCTTCATTATATTGTTTACCCTCACATTAGTCAGGCTGCCATAATCTTTCCAATAATTTATTTTACGTACTTCTAAAGCAAACAAATAAAGTACGACTTTCAATGTAAATTCTGCCTTTGGGCGATAGCAGATGGAAAGGTAATTCAACTGCTTAGTTCGAACAGCATGGGACATCGTGTGAGCCTGAGGCATAGAACCAACAGACCGCAAACAATTCGTCCAATATAGTGTGTGAATGTCGTGGCCGAAAGTATAGAGCAATAAGCAGAGCCAGAGAGAGAGAGAGTACTTGATACTTAAATTATTTTTTGTAGGTAATTTCTGGAGCATGTGTGCCAACTATGATGAACACGTGAGTCATACCCTAGTCCTCAAAGACAGCATTGTTTCTGTTAACGAAATTGTATTCATCTGACCAGATTTTAGAAATAAACTGTTGTATGCTCTCTACCAAGTCATATCCAGGTGATTTTAATAGCTCAACTTCTATCTTTGAGAACGGTGGATGGAAGCTTTCATTATAAGGGCAGGATCTTTGACACCGTTTTCATACAGTTCACATAATTATTTCCATACTTAAAGGTTTTCTTGACAAATACTTAAATTCTTTCACTGTCCCATTTCTCGCGAGCGCCTGACAAACATAAGAGAGTACAACTATCCAAGAGTAGAGCGTCTCAAATAAAAAAAAAGTACTCTTCGGATACGGGTAGGCCACTTCTATTCATTTAAAGAGCATAACACACACAACACGAATGGTTGTGAGAAACTTGGCCCTGGGACCGATAGGTCTGTTGATCCATTTATTTATTTATTAAGGTTTCGCTAAGGTGCACTTTGATGGATTCTTTCAATACCACAACTCTTGTTAAACTAATTGTAAAAGGGTATTGGAATCAAGGTCGTCAAAAAAAAAAGGATTTACCTAATATATTTGGCTTAAGCAAGGGCTAAACACCTATCTGTAGCTGCAGCTACGATGGAAATGTGGTTCGTTTATTTTTGATTTATCACCGATGGGTTATATCTTTTTGATTCAACAAAGAATGCCTGCTCTGTCCGATGTTGGAAAGCTGTGATTGCCTTCACGACTACTTATGCCCATTAAGGGCAAATCATAGCCTGAACAACTCGTTTGTTTGCTTGTATGTTTTCCTTAAAATTGCTGTGCTTTGTGGTGTATTTAGATGGTGTTCTTATTAATTGATTGATTGATAGGTTGGTACATTCCATTTATCTGAAAAATACCTGAGGGACCCCACGCTCATTTTCAAACCGTTTGTTGTCTGGTCACTTTTCTATTCTTCTGTTTTTATTTGAGAAATGTTTACCAAATTCAGTGACGAGGTTTTGTAGTGAGTATTGTACTGTACTTACATACAATTTTGAACCGCATAAACTTAAACTATCCTTGTAATATGTGTCTCTTGATAGTCATCTCAGAGTGAGGCTAAAACTATGCTTATACATTGTCAGATCTTACAATATTGTTAGATCCACTAATGTGCTAATAATGAACTCCCGATGACCTCATAATGACAATCTATCTGAGAATGTTAATTTGTCAGTTGACAAGGCTTTCAGATTTTGTCCAAACGGCAAATGGTGTTAGGTAAAAATTGTAGGTTCACACAGTTGGATCGCCAGATTCGTTGTCAAATACATAACAATTGCAAAGTCTACTTCCAGTTCAAAAGTGCAAAATTTAGATCAACACATGCCGAAAGCCAGAATCCTTCTGAATTGGATGGAATAATACCCAATCATTCCTTATTTGTATCATTGTACCAAATTACTTGGATAATTTTGAAGGTTATAAGGGGCAAACTATCATAAAAAGTCTCCCAAAAAGAGGGCATGGCCATACACACCGTAAAAGTCAATTGCAGATAATTCAAAAGCTAAATAATTGATCGTGGTGATCATTTCATTTAAAGTAATAGTGAAATTATAAAAAAATGGGCGTGGCAGGAAGGAGACTTGTTCAGTGTCTTTCTTTTAAAAGCCCAGATATGATGCATCATGCTAAGAAGTTAGCTTTAAATATGAGACTTGGAAACTGAATCATTGAACAATTTTAAAGCTCATATGTAAAAAAAATTCAAAAACCTTTGGATTTTGACTTTAAAAGGACTTTAAATTAAGAATTTGCTTGTCAATACAGAAACATACAAGAAATCTAAATCCATTTGTAAATCGACTAATACCAGCTGAGGTTACTAGAATTTTCATGTCTCTTTCAGTCACTTATTTACGCTCCCAATTAGTATATGTATCAGAACCTTACCAAAACCAAATATTATTGTTGTTAAAAGTTATACTGTTGTTGTTATAGTCAGTGGAGCATAAACAAAATGTAAAGCAAAAAATCATGACAAAAACCAAATTATTATGAGGTATCTTTACAACCTTTGTTGCAGTGGTTATGAAGAAAGATGCAAGAAAAAGGTATCACCACACCACTGTCTAAATTGAGTCATTCATTAGCTTTAATTAACTAACGTTGCCTAACTTTTAGAGGCTCCCACCTATGGACAAACTCAGTTCATTAAACCTATAAACAAAAAAAAAACATGAACACAGATATTATATTAGGTCAACATAGTTTATGAGTTTTGTGGTAGCCGAAAACATTTTCTACTCTAACAATTATAATAACTCAATTATTGCAGGTAGAAGCATTTTCTTTTTATATAACAGATACCCACGTCTGATTGACTATTGTTGGAAGCAGGAAAGCGAGAGAAGTGACAAGCACATCAGCTTACATTTGAAGGTTTCTATGACGAGTACGTTGAATGACTTTAAATTTGATTTCGTTTTACGATTGAACTTAGTTTCTTTTTTTCTTTTGCTTTTCTTTTTATTTTAACCTGATTTGAAAGATGTATAGTTCCAAGAGGAATCCCACTCAGTGGGACAGAACCACGGCGCAAGAGTAAATAGTCGGGTTGTGTTTTCAACGCTCCAATGGCTTTGGATAATAACACGGAAGTACGCTGCACTATGTTCCGATATCTGCAGCGGCTGCAATTGCGCGCACTAAGCAACAATCCAACCAACCTACCTACAACACTCGACAACCACAAAAGTATCTACTGCAAGGCATTAGCCAGTTTATGAACTTATACATGCGGCTGTGTGTGTGCACCTCTTTACAGTGATCATATAAACGGGTATCGTGGAGACCGATACCAAGTTTGGCGGGCTCGGCGCAGTGGAACGTAGACTTTGATTGCCTGTGTATGTAATTTGGCGGCATGCTGAAATGCGTATTCCGGAAAAATACGTTATGTTGGCTTGTATGTGCATACGTCTCGTGCATTTATGCAATAACTGACCACCAAAACTCACCAGTATGGCAACTAGGAACGTTGGCTCATACCGCCAAGTGTTTGACCTCGATTCTGCAAGAATATGTCTGATTACTATGTTTTTTTTAATTTTGGTTTTATTGCCAATTGTTGCTAATAGAGTTAATACAACTAGAAATTAATTAAAGTTATATTACCTGTCGAATAAATTTTCAGGGTGTTTAATCGGACACAGAACCTTGTTACTAAGTAACAACTACAAACCTTGATCCTGCAAATTATTCAAAACATGTGATATCGAATCACTAGCCTTCGGAAAGAATAACATAATTGTATCCATTATGCACGGTGAAAGTGCTCGTTGAGCGAGCATGAGGGTGCATCAAACTGTCAATTACTTATTGTCTATTGTTTCAATGTGAAAGAAACTAAAGTGTTCGATTAGTCGATATTGAAGGCAAGATTGGCACTGATTTCTTACAGAAATATAGTTTGCCAGCCCAATTGTGTTCGTAAGAAACAGAATCGCCAAAAGAAAGTCTTACACATTGCGCGTGAAGATTCAATGCACGTTCGAATCCTAAGAAATCATCCTCTGAGTCTTGGGTTGCAATCTCATCATAGATCCTACTCCCCGCGATCCCATTGGGACCTAAAATCAAGGCAAGATGCAAAAAGTTCCGGCTTATGTCCAATATCAAATGTTAATGCATTCTTGCACTTTTTTGGAATACCCTGTCTATCGCTTCAGAAATAGTAATCCAAAAGCCAGATCTTGTCGAAAGCTACTTCGACTTAGCATGTTTGGCCAAAATAAGTTTTTTGTCCTTCCAAATGTATCGCGTCATCAGAGATCTGAATATCAAATCATTTTCTAATGTTAAGACATTTACCTAACCCATAACGTAGCCACAGACCGCATCTACATTCCCAGTTCTATTCATCAGCATTGCTTTGATCCACAGTAAAAGTCGCATTGTCGAAAGTGACTTCTATGTCTTTGAAGCATTGTCTCACAGGGTTTTCCATGCAGGTTTTCCTTAGATCACAAGTTACTGACTGCCATAAAAAGTGACAGCATCCATTTTATTTTGAATTTATTTATAAATGATTCACAGATTTTGTCTTGCAGAAAGTGGGACAGTAATTGACAAAGAGTACAGCAACCCACAGGGTAATGACTCAGTAATTGTTTTCAAAATGCTTGCCAATATCACCAACCATGGCAATTGCACTATAGACCAATAATTCACTCGTTTAAAAATGTATACGACCTGGGTCTATTGCGTCAAATATGTATATATGTACATTGAATAACAGCACGGATTTTGTTTTTTTGACACGGGCCAAGGTGTATTATAAAATCTGTTGCCTACGAACGCAAGTATAATCACATAAATGGTGAGGAAAATGTATGGTAAAAATGTAACAAGGTGTTTTTGTGAAATTGCCTAAAAGACGTTAAACTTTCATAACATTTCAACAAAAACAAAAACCTAAGTGCAGTGACACTTCACTACTTAGACGAAGTCTTTTACGAAAAAAAAAGGAAACAAAAAACTAAATGATCACTTAAATAGTCCGGAGAGGTTTATTTTGTCTAGAAAAACATTAAAGATACAACGCCAGCGTAACAATGAAAACCTAAAAGCAGTATAATTAACATCACTTACATACACACTATTTTCTCACAAAAAATAGCATTTTCTCTTTAGCTGCTGTGCAGTGGTGCTTTTTAGATCACGGTCATTTGTTTACAATCAAATTACTAATTTTTTTTTTTTCGACTCATAGCCAACATAACAAAGGTCGTGTTTATTAGGTTTTTTTGTAAACAAAAAATAATTATCCCGAAATACGAGGCGAATGTCTGTTTCAAAGTTGCATGTAAACCTTGTACATACATAGTAACGCTTTTACAATTCGTCATTTATTTTTATAGTTTTTGTTTGTACATATGTATATACACACGTGTATGTATATTTATTGTTTGATTGTAGGGAATCGGAATCATAGGTGGGTCATTAGAATCTGTTCATATTTTTCGTACGAATATTTAGACGAAATAATACCAATATGCGTAGCTATTGGTATATTAACGATTTACGTGTGAACTTTACTTTTCCCAAATTTAAAGTGGAAAGAAAAGTCTTCAGTGATAGATATGGCTAAAACGAAAGAAATTTTTCTAAAGTTAACTGGAAAGTGAATACCTATAGGGTAGAACCGACATTTGAAACGCCTCAAATCGAAGATTATTTTTCGGAAACACACTCTCAAGTTTCATTACCTTCATTGCTTCTGCTACCAAAACTTATAAGAGGAGGTCTCAGTGCGAAGAAAAGGGGGATATGGTTGAAAAACTGGTTTTATGAACCTACCATCATGAAGCTTCTTAGAAAAAAATTCAAACGAAATTCAAACAAGCAATTTGTTCTTGTGGGCTCAGAAGTCAAACATTCACCACTATTGGCTCAGTAAATGGCGACATTTTTGTGAATAAAAGCTTGTAGAAACATTTAAGGCCTTTTTATAACGCTCCTCCAGAATGCCCCCTATTTTGTCCTGATCTCGCGTCTTGGTACTATGAAAGGAAAGTAATGGATTGGTATGAGCAAAACAACGTTTCGGTGGTGCCTAGAGAGGTTAATCCTCCGAATTCGCCGGTACATAAATCAATTGAAAGATATTGAGTCCTGGTCAAAAAAAGTTAAAGACTTCCAAAGAAGCTGCTAACGCCATAACGGCACAGAACCAAAAAAATGGCTAATGAGACAATAAAAACAATGATAATTTCACAACAACAATGAAACAATGATGTTTCGGAAATTTCTTAAAAATTTGGATTTTTTTATTTTTTTTAATATTTTTCATTATTTTTAAAATTTTTTTTTTTTACATTTTTTGTCAATTGTAAATTTTTGATGTATGTAACTCTTTAGCACGTTGTAAAGCCTAATATCCGACTCGCGTTAAATTTCAGCTCCCTAAGTCTCCATTCAGTTTTCCACACCACAGGCAAATGTTTAACACAGGGTCCGGCTAAGTTAAAAATCAGGATGAGTCAGAAAATGGCTCCACAAGTTCCGTAAATTTGGGACTCGAGGGAGGGTCTACGAGCAGAAGAGACGGAAAAAACACCAGCGTCTCCGAAAGAAGAAAAAAGAGCACTAAAACTGTGAAGGTATTGAGATATTATATTCCAGGAATAATGTACGGATGTTTTACTAAAAGGTAAAAAGGCCGTCTCAGACAGAAGCCTGTAGCGATGAAAAAGGAAACCTCGTAGTAGAATCACAGTCGGTGCTGAGAATATGAAAAAACTTCTTCTGAAGACTGTATAACAGCGACAAAGAGCAACATCCCGCTGTAACGCAGAATGAACCATTCAATCTAGGCGATAACAGTCAAACCTTTTAGGATAGCAATTATCAAAGTTAAATCTAACAAGGCTTCTGGAACTGAGGGCTTACCAGCCAAACTGTCCAAGAAAGGAGACCCGCTCAATTGCAGAGATATCAGCCTACTCGCTTAAAAGATCTTACTCAAGAAGCCCAAGTCGATACCCACCATCTTTTATATATATATTTTTGTCTTGGAGCTTAAATTTAGCGCGAGCAGGATACTAAGGTCAAACAAACAAAAATTACCGGAAGGGCGCCTTTGCAGTTGCTTAAGTTGCAAGTTGCTAAATTGAGAGCATCAGCTCAATTTGTCTTATTTTTGTCACTGCAAAGCAAGACTGTAAGATTTGTTGATACGGGTGTAATGGTCAATTTGAATAGATTTAGGTCTGAGTTAGTAAGAGTGACAAAAGTACTATATGTTAAAACATTGCATCATTATGGCTTTGAAGTTGTGCTTAACATTTTCCGTCTACTTAACTTATTTGGCTAGAGTATCAGTGAACAAAATATTTGACTGAAAAGATCATGTTTGTTGGCGATGCACAATACTCATATTTTCTCTTGGAATGTGGTGTAATAATCATTAAAAATATTGGATATTCCTAATGTAATAAAAAACCTTTAAACACCAACATTCAAACGGCAATCTTAGATCTTTTATTACATTGTTATATACTTCATAGTAGAATCATTAAGCTATTCTATTGCAACTTGTATGCAATATATGTACATATTCTATTCTATTTGAAACAATTAAGATTGTATCTTCATAAAAATTTAATTAAACTCGTTGGTCCACATCACGTAGGTATCATTGCATGAGCAAGACCAGCAATTCAAATTGTCAGTGATTGCCAAGGAAGTGTTTACACCTTTATTCGTGAGCAGATCGCTTGCTTGATGAAGCACGCAACAGTTTGTTGACAGAAACAATTAGAAAAAATTAAAATTAATTATTTACCTATTACCGGAACCTGTTACGTGCACAATATTTTTCTCTAATCTGTTAATCACGACAACTCAAATGTTGTATACCTAGTTGTCTCTTATTTTAAATGAAGTAATTATTTTCAAAATTATCAGAACTCGAAGTAGGTATGTTATTGCATTACCAATCGTAAAATCAAATTTGAGAGATCGCAACAACTCTAACCCTGTTCGAGTACTTTCTGCAACAAACTTTGTAGAGAATTCTCTCAGAAAGAGGTAAACTTACGAAAAAGTAAATGAACGCAGAAGCTACGAAGTTTGTAAACGTCAAATGCAAATGTCTGTAAAATTTGACAGATTTCATAAATCAGTACAAGGAAATTTTTTGCACTAAAGTTCGTAGCACGAGGAAACCAAAACACTACGAACCTTATGCGTACTCGAACAAGATTGAGCGAATTATTGTAGAAATTCTTGAAAATTCCCTGTTTTGAAAGAGTACCACGAACAGACCTATTTATTGGGTAAGAACTGGTAAGTTGTGTCACTCGCGTTCTTGTGCCTTACGATTTTATGAAGTCTGGTAACACGACTTGAATTTTCATGTAATATCTAAGATGTCTCTGTTCTTAGTCAAAAACTGGCTAGTTAAAGCAAAGAAGACCATCTTTAGCTGGTAAGACAATGGTCTGCTAGATCTTTGTCGAATCTAGTTTACCCCTGATGGCTTATATACTTCTTACAGAACATTTTGAAAAATCAGTAAAGGATTGGCTTCTTATCCAGAGGTTGCAAGATTACGGTTATCTGAAAAGTATATGAGACCATGTGCTTGTTCTGCAAATTAATCTCGAACTCAACGAAGCTATATCACCTGAATTGTTACTCTGAACGGTGAAACATCATTACAATAAAAAATTGCACCATATTATGAATCATTGCCGCTCATTCACCCATATTCAATTTCTTTTTTTGTAAAACCCAGTCCCACCTACAAATTGTCTTCTATCTATCAACTCAATTGTATTGAAATTTTTACAACTTTACAAATACGGAGCCATCATTTACAAAACCCAAACAAGCTCTTAAAACACTCCATTAATTTAAAGTGACGTAATATTTGCATTTTATTTGATTGTCATTATTTACATTATTTACATATTTACATATTTCTTCCATAAGCATTGGTTGCGCGAGACGTGAATTGCTTGTGTCTACAGGTCGTATTGATAAAGTTCGAATCGGCATTGGGAGTATTGTCCCAAAGACTTAACAATACATTAAGCGATTCCACAAACTCGGCCGAGCATATGGGTAGAAATTATGATGAAAATAACTAGCCGAATAGTTTGGTGCATCTTAGATGAAATAAAGTTGGCTACTCAAGGTCGACTTTCTTTTCTACGACCTTGAGGTTGTATTCTTTGCATAAGTATGGTAATGTGTTGTGCGACGCATAGGTACAAGAGGCTGGTTGTCGACCTAGTTATAGAAACAGGTTAATACGCCTGACGCAGACGAAATTTTAAATTGCATGGAGTATCTTAATATTGAATAAACTCTTACTCAACTATGGGATTTCTTACATATCAACAGAAGATGATTGGTAAATTCGTCATCTTGGGTGATATTATAAACTGTTTTGTTGACACACAGATTGTAACATAATGAAATAATGAAGATAAATCGCATTCAGAATATAAATTGTCATCTGTTCGTCTACCCAATGGCTTGTATAGTAGCCTGCAGGAGGTAAGATCACGTTCCTCAAGGAATGGGAGAAAATCCGAGGATAAACATGCATTTTGACTACTAGCGCTATCACAACCATGGCTGCAGCCCTTGAGTCAATACTGGTGCCACAACACTGTTGCGAGATAATACCGAAACGGACTTACTTATGACAGTTGTACCCTCAGACGTTTGTCAGATGCTCGCGATAGATGGGACCATGAAAGAAATCCTCTAAGTATTGTCTAGGGATTGAACCTATATAGAATCCCACGCACTAACCACTTGAGCCGCGGCCTTGTCAATACTTTTCAATGCTTATTGTATTGAAAGAGTAATCACTCCGAAGGCAGCAGAAACACATAGTCATCACAATCACTTACTAAGCAACGTAGTAAAACAATTTTCTTAGTTAGCCCAACATTTATTGAAATTCTTTGCCATATTTTGATGCATGACTCTCAAGTTTAATAAAGCAAAAGCAATATAAGTTTAATTAGAGCAATTCAAACAATTTGAATCACAGAGATCATTTAAGTTACGTAGCATTAGTTATAATTTTTTTTTTTATATTTATCAAGATCGCCTGGACTCCTGACATATTTAACCTCAGTTCCATTCCCAAAGACACTTACAATTAAACTGCATCTTAGTCATTTTATCTTCCTTAAGAAGATATTTAATTTCGTCATAATTGTCGCATAATTAAATTAGCTTCTATTATTGTCCTCTTTGTATATATCGTATACATCGTATGCTTGCAGCGTCTTCAGTACCAAGCCACACATAAGAACTGGAAAGCTTACCGTAGCAGAGGTCAATGTATTCGTTGGATATTTGCACTCCAAGCCCTGTGTTCATAATTTTTACACCTAATATTGCAATTATTCTAAAACTATCGACGGAAATAACTACAGACGACAGTTTGTTGCTCTCGTTTAGACCACGATCGTCATAAAATTGGCGTGATCAAAGTCAATTTTTTAACTGAATTCAAAAGATAGAAGAATTCATTGTCACATTTATTCCTTCACCTCTATTGCAGAATTCTCCTAATTTCGAAATTCGTAGCGAAATTTATACTACAATGGATAAACTATGACTGTGGAATTCGGACTCAAATTCCTATAGCGATGGACTCTGTGAGTCCACAATGATGACAATTATGCACAATTGCCAAGTCTAAAAAAAATCTACAAAGAAACTACAAAAACTAAATCCAATATAAGTTTCATTACGGTCATTCAAACAATTTGGATCACAGAGATCAGTTAAGTTTTTTTAACCTATTTTACAATCGTCTAAGATCTTCTACTGACGTATTTAACCTCAGCTCATAAAATAAAAAAAAAATAAAAAATAAAATGAAATAGAGACTTGGGTAGCGACCAGGATACTAGTGTATACTCTCAGTCAATGATCCGTTCAATGACAGGTATGTTGCGAATCTCTAAATAGTTGGCGTGCATCGCCCACTCTGCATTGTTAGGTTTGATATATCTTCAACAAATCTGCCCATCTAGAGGGTAGGATACATCGACATCATTTATCGCTGCCAGCGCACGATTAAAGAACCTTTAACGCAGTTAAAGCACAGGTAAAACGAGTTGGTGTTGACGTAAATGAAAACAAAACCAAGTAAATGTTGTCAGGAAACAAAGAAGCATCAGTCCACTGTAACTTCGACGTAGTTAAAGAGTCAATATCAACTCCGCGTATGAGACCCTAGTCGAGATTCGACAAAGTTGCAATACTCCTGCCAGTTCGACCAAATAGAACCGAGGGCTGAACGATAAGCAGAAACGTAGAGCAGATTTTGAGCACTTTGGAGAGAAAAATTTTTCGTCGAATTTTCGGTCCCGTATGCGAGGAGGGCTTATGGAAAAGAAGATACAATCGCGATCTGTATGATGTGAACCAAGATGTAGATGTAGTCCGAAATTTGTCGGCTCGTTCTCATTGAACGAATGGACAATCTATAGTCTATGCCAGAACGCTTGGTCTGGAAAACTGGAAGTAGCGTGCCCGCGATTAAAGGGAGTGAAGGGCTTCCGTGTCTCACGGGTAACGAGCCCGTTAAGTAAAGTAAGTATTGTTGGAATTTCCTTTTACTTCAAAGAGTCGTGCAAAAATCACAACTCAATACCACAGGTGTGCAACTACTAGCGTGCGACAACGATATCGGCATAATCGGCAGAACTCAGCGAGCTGTCACTGGTATTGAAACAGAAACGGTCAAAATCGGATTAGCGGTAAATGAGGTCAATACCAGGTATGTGCTATCAACAAGAATATGAACACTAATAACTGTGAGCTTAAAGCTGAGGGAAATTGTATTGGTACTTGGAGTAACTTTCCAAATAAAACTTAAACCATCTAGTCTTACTCGAATTGGAATGGAACACATATGAGCATAACTGTAAAATAATATTTAATAATACATATGCTCATAAAAAACCACACAACACTACAATATTTTCAATAGAAAATCGAGTGCTGTAAGGTATTCAATTATATTTCTTTAAAACACCTGTTGCTGTTCAAGCAAGACCAATTTAAGTGCCAGCAATCATTAAGCTATGCTTCCTATAAGGTTTAAGTGTTTATAGCACACTAACGTTACTTAAAAAGTGTTCGTATTAGCCGAGATTCTGGTATCATAAGATGGCATATCCATTAAGCCAAAGAATAGTGCTACAATATTAGTCCCAATAGGAGATAAATTTATTTGAAAAATTGTGCGACCGAAGTTCCTTAAAGTTTAATGGAAGATATTTCTCAAATGATTTCATAATTCAAAAGGCTCTCCCGGAAAGAGAAAAATCCAAACAATTACTGGTCTCAAAGTACAAGTACAGGGTTCATCAAATGTGCTAAAAACTTATACAAATATTACGCTATTTCCTAAAAAAGATTATAAAAAAAACTGTTGGTTGTTGTGTAGCTAAGAGATAAATAATATTTGATGATCACAAGGTGCTCCTAAAACTCCAAATGTATGTTCAAAGTTTCGCAAAGGAAATATCTTGAGTCTAAAGAACCATGTGCAGCTCATACTTTTATGCTAACTCATCGTTAGCGGCGTTCATAATTGAAATTCTTGCGTTGTCTCTCGAAATATGCACATCAATGCGTTCAATACAGTTGAAAATGTACGTATACAAATTTTTGTAAAGGCTTCCAGTCACAAAGGCGACGCATGCGCAGAATACTAAGTAAAATGACGATCAATTGAACCTTTCACAAGATTCTTAAGCCCGATTATAATTCATTTCATTATTTTTTTATAAATCCACATGTTTGCGCAAAAATTTCCAATTGAAAGAATGAAAGTTCCATTAACGACAGTGCTCTGAAAACACATTAAAATTAAATGAAATACCTCTGTGTTTTTTTTTAAATCATTAGAAACTGCTATTAGAACGTTATTTTCTTTCTTTTTTTTTTGTTAAACAAAAAGAAAAAGCTTTCAATGAGTTATTGAACTTGGAAAGAACGACTGTCGCAGATTTATTTGCTCATTCGCTGCACATACATAAGTATATTCACTTTTAGTTCTTTCAAGATACATATGTAGGTAGGTATAAACAAATTTCTCTTGGAAATGGCACGTTTCCAGTGAAACGCACATTCACTGTGAGCGACACCAGTAACTTACGTGTAAATAAGGTTAGATGTGTCAAATAAAACTATCAATTTTAAGATTTGCATTATAAATTATATGTAAATGCATTGTTCTTCATGAGCATTTGAATAGAAGTGCAGTCATTAGTGACAACAATTATATTAAATCTAGCATTTAAAAAACAAATAAGAAGATATGAATAAATGACTAATAACAAAAAAAAAACTTGCGATTTCACGTAATCCAGTAAATTAATGAATATTTGTCGTAGTTATTAATTGCACAACAATTAATTAAATTGTTTTCTTCACTGCCTTTTCTTTCTCTTACTCTCTCAAAATTTTGGTGTGTCCCCATCTAACAGAGAGTTTATTTCAACACAGTGCAAACCATTAACTCTAAACTTTTTGTTTCTTTTTTTTTTACATAAACGGTTAAATGATGATTAACATTGTTTACATAATACATCAATTTTATGCATATCAAACATCACACTAAACATTGCAGGGAATCGATACTAGGAGACGACTAGTAGACATCTTCTAATTACTCTATAGTTGCAAAATTGTATAAAACAAGTAAAAAAAGACCTATTGCGTAAAAATAATCACAGAAAACGTTTTGAAATTTAATTATTCACTCTTTGTTGCACTAGATACTGAACAACGTAATATCAGCAAAGACGACGACGACGACGACGATGACGATGACGAAAAAAACGTCTGAAGTCTGCATTTTCCATTGACAAGCAGGCGGAAAGTACACACTCCAGAAGCACTGACTGTGTCTGCCTGGTCCGTGGTAATGATTAGGCCGTGTGAAGGAAGAAAAACGAGAAAAACGGTCAAAATGTTAAATAATCCTCCACGACGATGTAGCTACTACCATATAGTATATAGTATTGTAATGTCAAGTCTACTTAATTGCCTGACAGTTATGTAGGTCGAATCTTTTTCTTTTTCATTTTTCCCGAATTTTTATGTAATATTAGCATAAAACAGTTTTTTTCTGATTTTGTTTAAACTTCTTTGAAATCTTTTTTTTTTTTTTGTTTCGAAAGAGTCAATAAAATTTAACTATTTCTATATGTGCAAAATAAATTTAACCATCGCGGCGGTGGTAGTGCGGTTCAAGTTTTAAGCATCTAACAACGATTGCACATAGTATCTTTACCTCACTTTGAGCAGCGCAATCTAATCACACAGCGTAATCGGGCACTGTGTGTAGAGTGGTTGAGAAACCAGTATTTTGAGTTTCGGTACAAAAACAAAAAACGAATGCAGAAGAGATTTTGCGGAATAAATGTACTTTCAATTCGTTCGCTTCGTTCACCTTGTCCGATGGTATGCGCGGCACTAACTGAACCGACGATCTCAAACTACTAAGCACTCAGGCTTAAATCCAACGCTATGCGACTGTATCTCGTCCCACAATAATCGCAATCAAATGACTCAACCCGAACTTAAACGATGCAGAGCAAAGCTGTATGACGACCAGGCGCACATAAACTTTTCTTCGTAAAAGCTTTGCGAGGTTCAATCTTAGGTTTATAGGTTCCGTGGGTTTAGGAAAATTGTTCTTTGTAATTATCGGCTACGAGTATGTATTTCCTGCAAAGTTTTAACCCTTCAACTGACTTGTTAATTTAACCTTTGATTGACGTAAACATTTGGGAGATTATCTTCCCTCTTGTTGTATATATTTGTAGTTTCAGACTGACTCCAGCGTTATTTAGTCTCTAATTTGTTGCATTTGATGCATCGTCACTTTGAACTTATGAAAAACTACGCAGAAACGGAAAAACCTATGGAGATTCTAAGAGATAAAGGGTCATGAAGTATTTATACCTTAAACCAACAAATTTAAACATATTTTTACGTACGTCTGTGCATATGGTTAATTTATTTTGATTTTTCATTTCCTTCTTATCCATTGGGTGAAGTGTTAAATATAACCACGCTCTTGGCCTTTCCTAAATAAAAACCATTCCGAATCGTGACTTAATATTTAAAATTTATTTCTTTTGTCAAGGTTGGATCATTACCTTTCTTTTAGTTACTATTATGTCTTTTTAATAAACAAAGCTATTTGTTCTGAATTAGCACAAGCTTCAGTGGTTCAATTTCCTTCCTTCCATCTTGCCGCAAATCAATAAAGTTAGTAAACAATTAGCGTAAGGTAATTTTTGGCGCGTAGATAAAATTGGTAAAAGTGTAAGTAAATGTTGAAAAGTTTTGTTTGGTGCGATAGATTTTGCATATCAAACTGCGACTTCTGCTGTTTTCCTAAATGGTGTCTGGAATTTACTCTTTTTCGTGGAAGGAACAGTAACCATTTGTTAAAGGTTTAAATGTTACGGTTCTGTTCAAGTTCGTGGTTTGAGTAGTTAGCAGTCTCCTAATTAATGACTATTTTTGTCTCCACGAGAATGAGACACTAGAATATATTGAAATCGCAAAAAAAGGGTGAATCCTAAAAAGATTACGTGCAACGCTCGAAGTTCTTCGTACAAATAATGCTCAGAATATTATCCTGCGTTAATTCTATCAAATCCAATCCCAAAGTACATAAATTATCTACGACACGGTTGCTTTATGTACTCCACTCTTTTGCAGGATGTATTTACATGACAAATTATAAATCCTGGCTCGTTATTGTACTTGCATACTTAAACCTAGACATAGCTACAAAAGACTGAGGAGACTTGGTGAACCTAGAGGGGATCCTAGGACGGAAAGTCACTCGCAATAGTACACGTTGTCACGACAAGTCTATGTACGCAAGTCAAAATAATGGTGGGCCACGGGCTGAGTGGTTAGTGCGTTGGACTATGGTGCAAGGGGTTCGAGGTTCGAATCCCAGTCGGGGAACACCTAAAAGTTTTTCACGGCCCCACCTCTCGCGATCGTCTGACAAACATCCGAGAGTACAACTGTCCTGAGAAAGCTTCTCAAATAACAAATTGCACTTCGGGCACGGCATTAAACAGTAGGCCCTTTCCATTCGTGTAAAGAATATAACACGCACAACACGAATGGTTGTGAGAAGCTAGGCCTTGGGTCCCATCGACCTGTTGTGCCAAGTATTTATTTTTAGTTATTTTAATTAAATAATTCCCTGTCTGCCAAATTGATCACATTCCAATTGACACTTGACTCTCCTCCGGAATGACTAAAGACCATTGATTCGAACAAATGTAGATGTCCAAAAGATCACAAAACTAGACGATGATCGCAAAGGATCGACTAAACCTTTCGCAATTAAAAAACCCCTGATATCTCCATCCTCACGACGAATAAGGTTCGTTGGTTCCATTCCAAATTTAAAAATTTGATATACATACATATGTACATATAAGTACCCTACATTCGTGCGAAGATTTAAGCATGCACAGACCTTGTCCTCGAGTCCAATACCGCACTGCTGCGCTAAATGCTTTTCTCTTCTCGCCCTCGCTCTCAAGATCGTATTTATTGTATAATGGGAGTGATTAAGCTAATTTGTCAGCTTCTTAATTGGTCCATAGCAATGCGGCTCCAGGCGAGGAATGGGATTTTTTTTACCCAGATACCTCAGGAATTTCGAAACAATTCCCATCACTTTTTAGGGTTTTGAGGGCAAAGATTCTCCTCAAGGTCAGTACAGACCTCACAATACATTTAAAAAAAAAGAATGGTAATGGCAAAAGATTTCATTGGCATTGAATATTTCCTGCTAATGGTACAAAATTGAATTAGCGTGTATTTATTTGTTTGGGTCATGGTCATGAACGAATACTCCTCGTCGAGACTGCACCACAATGTGCTACTTGAACCCTGACTGTTTTACTGCAACTATGTTAGGTTATTGCAATAATTTTGAAGTTTAAATTTTTTTTCATTGAACTGATTTGATTGACATTTTTCAATGCCAACCAAACAGAAGTGATTAGCATCAAATTTACTAATTCGTTTTCATTAGTTCCACGTCCCTCACCAGCATACATATCTATTACCTTTCTCGTAATTACTACAATTATTTATAACAAAGTACTAGATTGGAAAACAGCCTCTTGTTTCCACCCAAATCCATAGGTATGGCAGCTGCTGTCATCAATACAGTTCTACCAACCACGTACTGTACAAATTCAACCACTTTCGTGGATATCGTTGCGTTAAAAAATTCGCGTCGTGCAATTTCACGAGGCTAATTCGCGACTTTATTCAATAAAGTTGGGACTATTAAATGCATTCGTAATAATGTGGTTTAGTTTCATTCACAGTGGGAATTATATTTTCTTAACAGTTCAATCATATTTTGATAAACACTAAGCATTGGCAATCATATTCGAGCTTCAAGTATTTTTTTTTCCTGAAGAACTGCTGCTCATTTTATTGAATGAAAATCTCACAAAATAGCTAAATACTGAATTTTAATTGAAAACTGTCCAATTGGTTGCCAGCGAATAGTTATTGGGTCAAAAGTTACATTCAACCGCTTTTTACCTGAAATCCTTGCTACTAATCTGACAGTTGCATTTCATTTTGGCGCCAAATATTTGGCATTCGACAGATGAAACATCTACCCAGTGTTCAACAATTGAATTGATTTTTTTTTTCACCCAGTCAAAAGCAACAGAAAATGAAGTCAACTGAAGGTAAGTTCGTTGATTTCAAAGAAACCCTAACAGCTCTAATGATTGGGTTAGTGTCTCCCCGTGTAGGAAGACCAAGAGGTAGACCTCCCATTCGAAGACATAAGAATCAGCAGAAGAACGCTAGTGCATCGGAAAATGAAAACAATAAGAGCATACTCGACTTCTTTAGCCCGCCACGATCGAATGTGGCAAAGCAAGACGAGCGCAAACGAGGTGGATCCACGCCAAGAAGTAAGTGCCCCTTTAGTCAGGCTTTGACAAATCAATCATCTAAATAGAATATTTTGTTTTTAGGAAGAAAAAATCCTCTGGCGAATCTTCAATCAAATCTGAGCCCAAAATACATTGGCTTTAGCAGTCCAACGTCGACAGAGAAGCGCAGAACAAAGTATCGTATCGCTAAGCTGAAAGATTCCGACGATTCTGGTTCTTATTTCCGTTCAAATCGTGGTCTAATTGGATGTGTTCGTCGAACGACGGTTAGTGGTCGTTTAAGATCACCACTGTCCTCACCTGAGATTTCTCGAAGAAGTGCGAACTTTGATAGCCCCATCGATAAACTCTTACGAAAGAATCGGGCTAGAAAATCCCTTCCATGCTCACCGGTCAAGCTGGATATGTACGGAGACAGTGTGCAAGACGAAGACAGGCCCGACGAAGTACAAAATAAACAAAAGAACTGTGTAGTGAGAATAGAGCAAATGAATCGGGATGACTTTACTGTTCCTGCTACAGAAGATGAGCCAAGCCAAGGTGATGCCGAAAACAGCGAAGACGGAGGTGATGTTGAAAGTGCCAAAATAAATAATAAATTAGATGAAGATGAAAATGAACCAGTGGTGGCGCCCGAAACTATCAACAGTGGAATGGACGTAGAAAATGAAGTCGACGATTCTACTAAGGTAGATAAGTCGACTTCTAGTGAAAATATAGTGCCCGAGGAGACACAAAGTGTCGAATCAAAGGAAATTAGTGAAATTGATGAAATAATAAACCAAGTTAGTAGTAATGGTGAACAACAAAATGATGAGCTTACGTCTAATAATGATGCATCCAGCACCTACGAGGCTGAAAATAACAAAATTCCAATGGACTACCCGCATAATGAACAACTGCTGCGTTTACAAGAAAGTAAGTTCTCCAATGAGGACCTTCTTTCGATAAAGTCACCTTCAACATTTTCAGTGGACAGTGCTAAGGGTTCGTCACTAGATAACGACATGAATTGGGTATCCATCGAGACGGGCGATCTGTTCTGGGGTCAGATCTTTCAATTTTCCTATTGGCCCTGCATGGTGTGCCCCGATCCAGAGGGAAAAACAATTAGTGTCAACGAAAGTCGCGGTCAAATGCAGCATGTCATGATTCATGTGCGATTTTTTGCCGATAATGGTCGTCGTAGTTGGGTAAAAAGGGACAACTTAATGCCGTACACTGGCCTCGAAGGATATGTGAAAAAAATGAACGAAACCGAGCAGAGATACGGTAAAAAGAATCCAAAATATAAAGTGTTTATGGTGTCAAAAAGTAAATCGCGTGTTTGGAACCAAGCGGTTAGGGAAGCCGACGCAATTGATTCGATTTCGATGGAAGACAGACTGGAGAAATTCTTCGCGCTACTCGAAGAAGTGAAGTAAGTTTTGTACAAACTTGTATGTTCTACGAAGTATTTGGTTGTTTGTGTTGTGTCCCATTTGAAACATTTGCTACCATATTTTCGTTCATCTCTGTTAGACAGGCTTTATCCTTTAGACTTTCAGGTCATTAATCTAGTTTCGTGCGGACAACAAAATCCTTAAAGCGGAGTGTTCTAGGTAACACTAAATAACGTCTAGGCATTGTTGTGTGATGTTCTATATTTTTTTTGGATAAGATTTACGTCTTGGTATTAATGAAACAGTTTTCAGGTTTACTTAATTACTTTCGGACTAACCAGGGCATCAACCAATAAGTCTTTGCAGCCAATTTTCTTCAACGTACGCCGATAACATTGAGGTCACCCTTTACTTGCACACGGAATCGGAAATGAGGTCCTCCTCTTCTGCGCGGTCCTTCAACAGTGAAGTTGAAGATTGTGCGCTCTACGTGATATACCCATCTTAATCGTTCTACACGGATATATTTGACCTACTCGGTGTCGCTGTACAGTTCATAAAGTTCATGGGGTTATATCTTGCCCACCTTCTCAATCAGACATCAACCATTTTACAAAGAATTTATTCCAAAATAAGAAAACATTCCAATTAATTGCTTTTGTTTTCTGCTTTGTAGGGTATATAACAATTTAGAGCGCAAACGTCGTCAGTCAATGTATTTACATTCCTCAACTTCCGACATTAGTAGTATGTTTGACTCCACCGACAATTTGTACCTGAAACAACAGACTATCGGAAAGCGAGATCGATCTCCAACACCAGTCAGCCCAGCATATTCGCCATTAGGACCGAAAAATTCTGAAAAACGCATAAAGCTTGGTGACCACAACACCAGCAGAAGTTCCAATTTAAGTCCGTTGATAGATGAAACCGAAATTGGCGCAGATGTGGAACAAAGTGAAATATCTACTGGCACCGAACTAGAGCGTATGCAAACCCAAGACATCTATAGTGATAGTGAATTCAAAAAGTTCGTTTCTGCGATGCGAGCGTTTATATTGGAAAAAACAACAGATCAAAAATTAGAACCACAGTTTCTATTGAATGTTCGCAGCTTGTGGGCTCTGAAACATATCACGTGCTGCAACCGAATTGAATCTAGTTTAGAAATTCAAAACACAGCCAATGGCGTTAAACGACTATCGCAAAGAATTCGTAACATTTCAATACAAAAGAGTTTGCCATCTACACCTGTCGCCCATCATCGTGGACAGCTGGCACGTGAGAAAGCTTCTGCGTCGAAACCAAAAAAATCCATAGTCCGTCCTATTGAGGAAGTGATAGATGATATTTTCCAATTAGATAGCAAGTATCTCTTTAGAGGAGTTTCAAAGGAAACCGTTTGTAAGGAATGCCTTAAACCTGGTCCAGACCTCATCAAGTGCTCGAAGAATTGCCAGTCGTGGGTGCACACCGCATGCAGTGCAAATTACTCAAGTGAATCTCCACATATTGCGACTGATACAGTACCACCGCCTTTTCTACACATTACAGGAGATCTAGATGAATCATCATTGGAGAAAGCAACTACTATGTCGCCGATCATTTGTAAGGAGTGTATTTCCGGGGAACCGCCTAAATGTTTTGTATGCAAGAGGAATGACGCAGAATTAGGCGAACTGGCGCGTTGCAATAGTCAGCACTGCGGTAAGAGATACCACCCGAACTGTCTTCGATATTGGCCGCAAGCAAAGCTTACAAAATCGGCGGGTAAATTAGAGAGCCTTCGTTGTCCAGCGCACGTGTGTCACACCTGTGTCTCCGACGATCCTAAAGGGAAGTTCCTTCAAATTGATAAGTCCAAACTGACCAAATGCATCAAATGCCCAGCAACATATCACATGGACTCAACTTGCATTCCTGCTGGTTCACAGTTCCTTTCGACCGCATTCATCATATGCCCACGTCACAGTAAACAGCAGGAGCCTTTCATAAACGTTAATTGGTGTTTTATTTGTGTGTCTGGTGGTAAGCTTGTATGCTGCGAGACTTGCCCCACAGCAGTGCATGCAGAATGCTTGAAGATTCCATTAGCCGATGAGGGCTACATATGTGAGGAGTGTGAAACTGGGAGAATGCCACTTTACGGCGAAATGGTTTGGGCGAAATTTAACAACTTCCGTTGGTGGCCGTCGCTTATTCTCCCACCCCCCGAAGTGCCAGAGAACTTAGCACGAAAAGCACACAATCCGTCGGAGTTTGTCATTCGATTTTTTGGCACCAACGATCATGCCTGGATCAGTCGTCGGAGGGTGTATCTCTATCAAGAAGGCGATTGCTCAGAACCACCAAGGAATCAGAAAAAAGGTTGGTTCGCATCACATATAAAATTACAAACCTTCTTCTACATTATCATAACTTTTAGGTCTAGACCACAATTACATAAAAGGCGTTGAGGAGGCGAAACGCATAGCAGATATCATTAAGGAGAAGAAAATTCTGAGCCGGGCTAACGACAAGAAACAGCGAATCAGTCCACTGCCATATGTTAAAATTAAGTCAAACCGCGCTGTTCCACCTTTAAAATTACAAGTTCACCAGGAGAAAATTAGTAAATGCGAATGCGATAAGGATAGTGAGAATCCTTGTAGTCAAGATTCTGGTTGTCTAAATCGAGTTCTATTCACTGAGTGCAATCCGAAAATTTGCCCTGCAGGAGATCGTTGTCAGAATCAACTCTTTGAGAAGAAGGTGTATCCCAAATTGGATGTAGCATACATGAATGAAAAAGGATTTGGCTTGATTTGTCTCGAACCCATTAGTGCTGGCACTTTTGTCATCGAATATGTGGGTGAGGTAATTGACGATGCCGAATTTCGTAGGCGAATTGCTCAAAAGGAACAGGAGCGCGATGAGAATTTCTACTTCCTCACATTGGAAAAGGATTACATCATCGATGCCGGACCAAAGGGCAATCTAGCCAGATTTATGAATCATTCATGTGATCCTAATTGTGAAACGCAAAAGTGGTCCGTAAACGGACTTAATCGGATTGGGCTTTTTGCCATTAAAGACATTCCCAAGGTAAGTGCTCTTGCTCTTTCCTCTTTCTCCTCAACTGCAAATCATAATTTTCTAAACCTGTGTTTCACCCGCTTGTTACTATTTAACATCTTTTCCTTCATCGCTCTTTACAGAACTCTGAGCTCACATTCAACTATTTCTGGGACGAATTACTAGGTAACGAAAAGAAAAGCTGCCACTGTGGAGCTGCGAAATGTGCTGGGCTTATTGGTGGAAAATATAAACAACCTGTAAGAAATATTTATGTTATATCACTCAAGGTCTAACGAAATTACATTTGTCCAGGTGGAAGAGCCAAAGGCAAAAGCAAAACTTAAAAACAGACGCATAACGAACTTGAAGCTGAAGTCTCCAAAAAGAATCCGCAAGTTAAAGGCAAAGGAAGCAGCTATGAAGGGAGGAAAACGCGCTAAACTCGCCCATACCAAAAGCAACCACATATCGCCAATTTCAAAAGCCACCTCCCCCGAGAAACACAAATCCGAAGTTCCGCAAACATTAAATTCAACAAACGATTCGAATTCAAATGTTCCGCCAACACAAGGCGAACCCAGGTCAAGTTTAGCAGAAGAAAAACAAATAGAAGACACTTTGTCATGAAAATTGTTCAAAAACTAGTTATTTTCCTGTTAAAAACTTAGAAAAGAAAAAACAAAAACAATGAATTTGAAGTGACCAAGCCTATAGTCATAACAATGAACTAGAGCCCAATGAAGGCGTAATCTCGGATATTTGTTAGTCATATTCTTACAAATAAAATTCAATGTAAATGTAACAATGTTAATGTTTTTATTGAAAGCTTATGTGTGGAAGTCTCGTTTGTTCAAAGTAAATGTATAGTTTATTTTGTATTAAGCGACGTGAGCTTGGTTTCATGTAGTCTTAGTTAAGACGTATTAACATACTTTTACGTAATGTGTTCTTTTTTTATAATAATAAGAGTAAACTATGCATTCTTATACAATTATTTGTACGTGGACAGAGAGCGGATTGTAAAGAACAAAGCACCAAAAGCGCTTGTTTTAAAAGTATTTGTGTTTTACGTTTAATAAAAAATAATTTATTTGTGTTTATCTATTTTGTTTATGGAAAACTTTAGAAAGTTGCATTTGATTTTTTTTTTATTATTATTATTATTATTTGGATTTTGATTTTTCAAACTGTTTGTGTATACAAAATAAAAAAAAAAGAAATAATGAAATAAGAAATTTTTCTGTAACTAGTTTTTGTTGCATGTATTGTTATTTTATTCGACCTTTAGCTGGTTTGTATAGTCGTCCGATAAGACGTTAAGCAGAATGAAATATTCTGTTCTAGGGCCTCTACAAGCCTACGCGCCAACTTGTGCGATTTCTGGAAATTTTCTTCAGTTCTCCCCAACTCATTTCCAGTTGCTGTATTTCCTTCTTAACCGTTCTGCGCCATGTACTCCTAAAATCACCGCGTATTCTGCCATCCTGAGTAAACGGGTTCCATTGCACCGCGTGATTAGCTATGAACCTGTCACCCTTTCGGGGAGTATGACCAATCCACTGCCATTTTCATCGTCGCATGGTGGTTTGGCCAGGAAATCTTTAAGATATAGCGTGTGCACCTATTGTCGAACGTTTTCAGCTTCCTCGTGATAGTGGCGATCACCCTCCAGGACCACATCCATATAGCAGCACGGATTCAACGTTGGAACGGAATAGTCGTAGCCCGGTGTTTAAGCTAATTACATTACTACGCCAAACTCTGGATAGCATGCCAAACGCAGATTTTAGTTTCCCTCTTCGGCTCTTCCGCCAACGGTTGAAACAATACTCCCAAGGTATTGGAAACTGTCTACTCTCTCAACCGTTTACCCAGCAATGCATATATGAGTTATTGAGTGCGGTGCTAGGCTGATCAGTTTTGTTTTTGCCGAGTTAGTTTTCAACCCAACGACGGCTGTTTGCCTCTCCACATTTGCTGTCATTTGGAGAAAATTGATTTGGACGCATCTATCGGTGGCACAGCTTGAAAGAAACAAATGCTTTTGTTCATGAGTTTGAAACATTTAGTCCTACGCCCGAATATTCCTGCTCCAATTCAATCATCAATCCTCTACCCCTCCGTGTACCACATACATATATTATAAGAAAGTTCTTTTGAAAATTTAATTTTGTGATAATATCACAAACTATGACTAGAGACAAAAATACCCGATCTGAGAAATGCTTTTAACTCGAGAGATTTTGTTTAAAAATAAAATTTATGATACGGATTTCTTCCTTCACTTAATACCTTGGGAAGCGAACTTATCAGCCACCCCTCGTTTTAAGCTTTGTGTTTGCCGTCATACTTCAAGGAACAGAGTTTCGTGTTAGTACTTGGCTAATGGCTTGGGCGTCGTGATAGTTCGTGCATCCATAAGACGAGGCTATCTCGAGATTCTTTTAAATTGTATTTCTTAACGCCCTTGCAATGAAATGACCATCTTTACACGAATATAGTACATATGTATTTATATTTATGTATACAAGGGGACTAATAGCCACCATTTCATTTCATTTATTATTAACAGACAAGTTATTATACAATTTACTTTATAAATATTGCAGTATTAAAATTTTACGTTTAAATTCGTTAAATTTCTTACATCACTTGGCAGTTCATTAAACATAGTTGACACCCTGTTCAAATAGGGAATTTAGCGAAGTTATCGATGTAGTACTTAGCGAGATTACTCCCAAAACTGCATAAATAGAACTTAAATTAGAATAGCAATTGCGTGGAAATATTCTTAACTAGGATACAAGTTCTAACCTAATGTAAGTCCACTCCAAGAGCTTTGTTTTTTACCATTTACTGAAGTCGTTGGGTTCCCCCCCCATGTCTTTTGCTGGACATGTTTTTTAATAAAAACTTCCTACTTAGTATTAGACTCTTTAATCATTTATTTTATTATGAATACATGAGCAGTACGTACACATAGTCTTAGGAATATTATTTGTAATTTTACTTTTCTACTATTGTAAGTTCATTGTTTAAACTTTATTCAGTCAAAGAGACAACAGCAAGTAAAAAAAACTTGCTTCGTTTATGTGTTTTTTGGTTGAATTTAAATTTGATCTTGTGCTTATATACGACCACAATCACTTAGAAAAAATTCTCCCACATCTTCTCCCAAAATCTCTTATTTATAAAAAAAAAAAAAGAAAAAGAAAATCAAAACAAAATAGCATAGAATTCATTTCAATAAAGTCCTCTACATTCCTCGTCTTTCTCGTTACTCTTTAGTATTATTCATATACTAATAGTACTTAAAATTAAATCTTAAATATTTAGTTTTGGCACGATTGCTGCTATTCTATTTACTATACATTGAACGCCGTCTGACGATGAGTCGTACAAAAGTCCCAGGGATAGCAGACGCAAGCCATGCTGATTGAACACTTCAAGAACTGACCATTTCTCCAACAGTTTTAAACAATTCCTTACCGACTCTGTTGATACACTTTCACCTAAAAGATATTACATGTGTATATAAGATGAGGAGGATTAAAGGACAAGTTTTGTAGACTGTACCATAGGGATAGGTTCCATCATTCACTTTGCTTGTGATATCTTTCATAACGAATTTGACGAACTCACTTTCTAGCATCGAACTTTTGTACAAAACTTTTAATGACTGCGCTACAGCATAGTATGAATAGGCAAATGGCGCTAGGATATCACATATTGATTTCTGTTCTGTGAGCGTGACTTTATTGATAAAAAGTTCCGGCTTCTCAGGTCTGTCAATTGGCTCAAAATCTTCATAGTCGTCTTCACCCATATATGAGAGAATATTGTTTGCCATACGTTTGGTTTGTACATCACTTTCTGTTAGATCGGTTCCCTATTTGGAAATTTTGTTAAATTCGTTAATTTGTTTTTCCTTTTTTTTTTAAAAAAAAAGTTACAACTAACCTCAGGCGATGTAATGAGTTCCCTGTTCATCAGGTCATCGATTGTAGATTCAAGAAGATTCTCCAATACTTGTGTGGGCTTATGTAAAATAAATTCATAACGATACACTCCACAATTTTCTAGACTAGCCTCGATCAAATGCTTTCGTGAGATTCCAGCGTCCTTGTAGGAGAGATTTACAAAATGTATTCAAATAACATTTTGAATAACTGTTGCAACTTACACTGGGTTTGTCGCTCAGTAGCGAGTGAAGAGATGTCAACACCACCGACTCTAGGGCAAAGTGTGGCGTTAGAGTATTTGAATAATATGCTAATTCAATCAGTCTTGGTACGATTGGATTTGGCTGGATAAAGTTTTGTTGGTCCCTTTTGCTTCGTAGTACAAGGTCTGAGGAAAAACTCAAATTCACATTCACAAGTCCATGTACGTAGTACGATTCGCTTACCGGGTCCCAAAAGATCACAGGCATATCTTACAACATGAATAGACTCGCCAGAGAAACCCATGTCTCGACGGCCTCTCAATACATCTCGTAATTTGTCCAACTCCTTGGCAACTTCGTCTTCAGAAGCACCGCTTCTATATCGATTGAGCAAAATAAATGCTAAAGCGTTCGTTGACATCACCGACGTCGCAGCTGCACAATCGTAAACAACCTGTCGCGATATGCTCTCGATCAGTGTCCTATGTTCTTCACATACCACATCGGTTCCATACAGCGAGGATGTCGACTGAATATGCTGCAAGGTCCTACAACCAACCAATTCAAAGATGTATAACTGGTGATTCGATTTCAGAAATTGTACTTACTTTGAGCCAGGTTTGTAGATTTTCATATTACCGTCTTCCTTCGCAATTTTATTATAACTCTGCACAAGTTCTCGAATGGAATAGGGTTCATTGAAATCGATGCGCATCAACCCGTACTTAGAGTTCAGAGCCTGCGACACAAAAACAAATTTGTGTTAATAGTCGATCAGAGTAGTTGGTTAAGTTTTCTTACCTTCCAAATACCTGACATTGCCTTTCCGAATGATTCGGGGATCTTTTTTTGGCCAAGTTGTTCCCGGACGAAATTTCCATCGACTAGACGTTCGTAGTTTACTGATACAGGGACTAGAAGTGCATCGGGGATACTTCTGTCCATAAAAGCATTTACAATAACTGAGAGTATTCCACCCTAAGGAAATAGAAATCGTTAGAGGTGTGTTTGCTGTTGTTACATAGTATATAGCCGATGGAGGGGATTAACGTAGATGGAATATTTGGATTTTATGTTGTTTAGATTGTCAGTTGATCCTTCAAAGAGATGACATTGTGTTTACTAAGAAAGAAATCCCTCCTGGGGAAGATTGTCGACAACTGCTTTAAGACAGCATGTAGCCTTCTTTCTCTTCATAGAGGATTCAAATTAAGAAAATATGATGCATTACCTAAGTGGTAATAGAAGCCATAATTGCGTTCAATTTTGACTAAAGTCAGACTAGATAGACAAGCTAATAGAAATCTATTATGTGACTCCGACGCTGAAAACAGCGAAAAGTTTTACTACCATTTCCTGACAAAGTTGACTAAAAAAAATTGCAGTCACCCACAGAAGGATTAAACGATGAAATCATGAGACGCCTGTTGTCTTGACCCATTTGAATCATAGACACGAATGCGTACGGCTGTAGAGATTGATTAAAGAAAATACTGACTTACCTTTGGCATACATGGTTTTCCAGTTCGCGTTCGACCGCCTTCAATGAAAAATTCCACATTGTGACCCATCTTAAGGGCATGTTGCAAGTACAAGTGAAGAATGGCTCTGTACAGAACATCCTTCTTCCCCACGATGGGGTCAATTTTTCTCTTTATAAAGAATGCTCCCAGACCGCGCAGCAAACGTCCGAAAACTGGAATTTGTAAGTTGTTCCCAGCCGCCACCAATGGACTCTTAATGTCATTGTTTGCTAATATAAACGTAACCATAATATAATCCAAATGGCTTCGATGCAAAGGTAAAAAGATCAATGGTATTCCAGGTGCCTTCTCGGCCGCCATTTTCAGCATTTCTATCTGCTGAGTATGTGTAACAACACCCGACAGAAAACACGGCAATAATTTGTACAAAATCCAAGATGTAAAAGCAACCAAATATCCACTTAAAGTCGACCGCATATCCATCAGAATGCTATAGCCCCGTTTCTCCTGTTGCTTAAGTATCTTCTGATAGGCAATGTGTTCCAGGTCATCATCGTCCGAGTCAGTGTCATTTCGTGTGATAAACCGTTCAGTGTTTTTTCTCAATTTGGATTTTTCTTCCTTCAGCACCTCAGCACTGGCTTGCTTAATAGCACGCTGAAGGATGGGGTCTTTCAATACCAAACCCGATACCTATTACAAGATTATAATCAATCGAATGTTCTGCAAAAAAAATTTTGTTTTCCTTTTTTACTTTACCTGCGGATAAGGAAACTGTTTAAGGCGAACTATTTGAGCTAAAAACGGGAAATATACACCCCAGTTGAACATGGAATTATAGGGCTTCCGGCCGGCATGCGGCGTAATTTGAAGGAGATTCTCGGTTCCAGAGCCATGTGATAAATTTGTTTGATGACTCGGCTCCTAAAAAGAAAAAACAATAAAAATAAAAAAACAATTAACGCATTAATTCGTCGCCTTTGTGATGTAATTTGTTATAATTACTACTGGCACAAACCTCGAACCAGCCGCGAGTTCTAAAATTTTGATCCTCCATTATTGGTGGGACGGAAAAGCAGATATTCAGGTGAAATGTGGCACACACGGGCGGTTCATTGTTAAAATTAATGCATGAAAAAATGGCAAGAGCACCGGATGAAAATGTAACAAAAAATAAGTGCGCAAAATAATACAAATTCGCTTGGAACTAATTTAAGCACGAGATTTCTTCAATTTAATCAAAACGGCTGACAGAAATGTCAATTGGTCCGGCATTTTAAAATGAACTGAATGAACTGCAATAATTCAGGAAACTGCCAGCTTAACTTTTTTTTTTCGCAAGCAGTTTTTTTTTAGATTATTTGGATTTGTACTAAAAATTCTAATGTTAACTTTGTCTTTTTTATAATTTAGCGCGTTCAAGGTTTTAAGGCTACTCTTATAGTTTTAAGAAACAGAGCGAGCGGTAAGGACATTAGGGAGGGATGGACGTTGGTTTTAAATGTTTGTGGATTGTAGAGCTTGGTGTTCTACGGTTTAGAAAAGAATCCCTACATTGTCCGAAGAAAGACTTAAGGGTAAACTGATGGGAATTCGAATAGTGACGGGTATTGCGAGAAAACTGTTGAAGGTGTGGAATATAAATGCCTATTTCACATATTTCACATTCATGAATGGCAGATGCAAAGAGGTGTTGGATTCACCGGACCAGACATAAGCATTATACTTGAGCTTAGGACGGATTTATGCCTCAAATAATCCAGCCAGTTCAGACGGGGTGAACTATATCCAGTATCATTTGAGGAATCCTAGAGATTTCGTAGCATTTCAACAAAGATTGTCATTAATAAAGTTTTTCGGACTCGTCTTACTATTGACGCTAGAAAGTATTTTGAAAATACTGCTTTTGTTCAGCTTCTGTCTGAGTTGCGTTATATGTGCATGATTTAAAGTTTCGATTCAAAGATGCAGTTTCCACAATATCAGTTGTACATGAGCGCTAGTGCCCGTTATTCTTAGACTAGGTTTTGGGTAGCTTTAACCATATATTAGTCGGTCCATAACTTGTTTCATCTTCGCTCAGCTGTCTAAATAATCTGAGCGTTCTACAATTAGATATATAGCATCAGCATCAGCATCAGCATCAGCTCAGTGCGTCGAACTGCTAAGCTAAAGGTTCTAACTCGAGTTTTAAACGGGCGTTTGGGAACATTTTGGAGAGTAAAACTGTTTTAAGAAAGTTTCTTCAAACAGAAATTTCCCATTTTCCTATAAAACCATTTTTAGATAGCACAGGTACCTAAGACCACACAAAATTAGAACAAGCATAAGCCTTAAGGTACTTACACAATACAAGAGCTAAAAAGATCCTTATTCAGTTTTGTTATGAGTTTTTTTCTTTCAGGTACAACTTTGCTGTCATCTGTAGAGTATTTCTTAAAATAAATTTTATCTACAAAAAAATGTTAACTACCTGACCTTGACAAAGTTATTTAGTGACTGATAATAACAATCTACGCAGCGCACTGTACTTCTGAGTTCGAATAAATTGTCATAAAGGCTGCATTGTTAAGGCGGTTAATTTGTTTACATTCCAATACGAAACCAAAAGTTTCTAGCAAAGCTGGGCTAGGAGCTAAGTTTAATTTTATTGAACTCAAAATAATCAAAGTGATAATTAGAATTACGTATTATTATCTTTCAATTAATTTGTATATAAGAGTTGATAATTGCTAAATTGCACGCAGAGGAAAAAACTTAAGAACTAGATTATTACGACTTAGATGCAGCTAGTTACTTAGATGTTTAAACCAGTTTAAGAACGAACTGCAAAAAACATACATATGTACATAGATATTTATTTATTAATTGTTCAAGTAGTTTGCAAGTTTAATTTATGAATTAGTTAATTTGAAGATATCCGAGCAGTAAAAGCCTCTACGTAAGTTCTTCCACATGTTATGTTCTACAGGGATCTTTCCTTAGGTCATGGAAAGAATTGTAAATATCCATCGTATGCTTATTCTTTAACGACTCCTTGGTTAAGATCCAAAGCTGTGGAGTCTCACTGGCAGCAACTGTCAACCGAGCTCAATTCCGATATTGGTGCAATCATCAATTGGGATGCAAAAAGCGAGTTAAGTTCACTTCGTCAAACTCCCAGTGCTGTCTCTTGTCTCTGAAGCGGAATGCTAATGTAGCCATATTGAGGAATCTAATGGGTTGTCAATGCTTGGCAACCAAGTTACCCTAAACCTTCGCTGGAATCATCAGATCTCTGAAGAAGTGTAAAAGTAAAAGACTTGGGTACTATCTACTTATAAAGCTTATATTCGTACGAAACTAGAATACAACTCACATGTTTGGCACGTACATTGTTCGGTGACCTTTAAATTTGCGAACAAATCTCTTCCCTAGAGCATTGTCGGAATATTGGATGTTTATCAGTCCTCAGAAGCTTGTTTTTTTAGCCATTCAACACGTATGGTGGTCGAAGGGTAGTGATGCGAATATATGGGAGCACAAGCGCTAACACGAAGCCTCTCACTACCAACTCCTACTCTATACCTCCACGTGGTGGCTGCTGGGTACCTAGTACCTTGACTGGAGATTGGGGAACCAATCCCTTTGAAAAGTCGTTGGTGGCAGCGGGCGAACTCCCTAGATAGAATAAACGGTGGCGTCTACCAGTTCGAGTCAGGCCGAACTACTAGTGTTAATCCCTGTATGAGCTACTTCGGCTTATCTGAACCCCAGGTCTATAGGGATCTCCAATACTGAGTCAGGGAAAAAAGTTGGTGGCGGATGAATCCGTAACGGGCCAACGGCAGCGCTCGCACCCCCGAAGCGAAATACTGACTCCATTTAATGTCCTAGGGTTATTAAATAGAACTGGCACTCCAGGTAGGATAGAGGAAGACCTCGCCTTAGGTGGCGCGCAGAAGTAGAAGGGGACCTCAACCGACTTAAAGTGCGCATCTGGAGGCAGCTAGCTAAGGACCGGGCTAAATGGAGAGGAGAGTTGGTTGAGGCCCAAATTCACCCCGAACTGTAACGCCACCTAAGTAAGTAAGTAAAGCAACACGTACATACATATGTGGAATGACTGGAATGAATGAATGACTCAATATTTCCTAAAAATTATGATTTAGAATGATTTAGTCACTAACTATCTTTTCTTTCCTACCACTTTAAACTTTAAAGTTCCCTATACACTTTTCTTTTACTCCATCACTGGTTTTATAGCTTTAAAGAACTTAAGTCCTAAATGATCAGGGTTTGCTTGAGAACTGCGGACTCATCGCATTTGTCCTTCTGAAATCACCTCATTATCAGCGCAAAGAATGCTAAGATTCATTCATGAACTTGATTTCAGTATGTATGTACATATATAGGTAAAAGGAGCACAAAAGATCTCTAAGAGGTAGTGGTTCTTCTTCAAAGCCCATCACCCCACTATCTTTAAAAACATAAAACAATTAAAAGAACATAAAACAATATTCGCTGTACGAAAATTTTAACACAGTCTGTTCACATGATTTTTTTTTCTATTCTGTAGCAACTAAAAGCAAAATCAGAGATAAGAAGCAGAAAGTCAGACCACATTATAATCAATATTAGTTGAATAAAAAAGATTCGCAACAAATAGATTATAAGCATGCTAACCTCAGGGTCTAGTTTTTTTTATAAATAACTCCTAAATATAATAAATAGACACGTCAGTCTAAAATGCAGAACAATAGTTGATACAAATAGATTGGCTTTTGATGACTACGAGTACATGTATTGATTAGGTCGATGCCTTACCTGCTTTTTGGACGGAAGAAAAGATGTTAACAGTTCATTTCCCATTTTGTTGAATGTTATCAGCGACGAACGATAGTTTAGGTTCAGATTGAGATTGGGGAACAATCCAGCGATTATAGTAGGTGCTCTGAAATAATCAAAAAAAATATTTTTAATACGTAATGTCTGTTATTATTTATATTTATAAAATTATAATAAAAAGAAAAATGCAAAGATGTTTGATTAAGGTCAGTGTGTACGTTACACATGTATGTAGAATCACTTAAATTCAGATAGGTTTGATATCAGTGCACAAATGGTAAGTTCTGAACTGTTCGAAAGTTTAAATAATGATTAGATAGGGACGAATACAGGAGGATCCTCAAAAATCAAACTGGGGTAAATCATTTAGTGTCTTTCGCGAACAATCCTATTTGAGTAACAAAACTTATTCTGACGCCGCTTCAAGCCTTTTAAATCAGCAGGAGTATTGACAAGATTTAGTCCATATACTCAACCTATGTACTCAAAACCAGAAAAGGTCTCAAGTTGTCAAGACTCTGTTCCAAAGACCCCGTCATCTTTTCTTCTCAAAACCTTCAAGAAATCAATACCATCACCGTTAGGTGCACTCTCCTCCTGCCGTGTTTCGAGGCTACTTTGGCCTTAATACAACAAAAAGAGGACCAGAGAGGCCATGTCTCGCAAAAGACCACAGCTGAATCTTCACATCGGTGTCCTCACAGGCCATAACCCAATAGCGGCCCACCTCAGTAAAATGGGATTCAACAGCTCAGACACACTCTAAGCAGAGGCTGCGGCGACACCGAGATGGAGGAAGACACGACACGTATTTTCTCTGCGAATACCCAAATCTCAACAGAATGAGACACCAAACCTTCGGTAAAGCATTCTTCGACAAACTATATGAACTAGCTAACACGCCACCTAAAACCACATTAAAATTCATAACGAAAATGGGTTGATCCAGGAGGCCTGTTCCTGCCACTTACGAGTTACAATAATTTTTATGTTTTTCATATTCTTTTACCGGGGAGTACAATAGATCCATTGAGGTCCGAGTCAGACTGCACCCTCCAACATACTTCTCGCACTTCTCTACAACATAAAACCCTTAAAACTATTTGACAACCAAAATCCAACAATCTTCCCACTTCAAGCCAACCTACAAAATTCCATTAACTCTTGCAAACAAGGCTGGGAGACAATCAATAGATGCAATGACTTAACAAACTTCTACTAGGACTACTCCTAACTATCCTAACCTCTCCTAATGAGAAGCAAGAAACAGTTTGTATAATAAAGGATGTCAGGGATGGAACCCTGGATTTAAATATCCAACCATTTTTAAAACTAGATGCTTAGAAAATTCTCATGAGATTCATAGAAGACAGATGCTGCTGGACGGTATAGGCTTCTATGAATTGGGGTTTGAACAGAACGGTGTCAAAATTCGAACAGCTACAGCGTTTCATCTCAAGATGGTCATAAGTCATTTAGCCAGATCTTGCAATTTAATCACATTTTTTGTAAAGTTATCTTATACCCAAGGTTGATCCCAACAAACCGAACACAACTGTTGAGCTAAAATCTTAAAACCATTAGCGCATTAGCGGTCACGTTGATCAGAAACTTAAATTTAAATTAATTGAGATACTTTCAATTACGAGGAAGAAGGTATGACTTTTATAGAATGCACAATTATTTTACTGGTCAAAGGTTAATGATGCGAATACGTATCCAAATACGGTAGCACTATCAACTCCTACTCAACCCAATACTATTTAGTCAAGTGATTCATTCTATAGTTACGACTATGACTAAGTGCCCCAATATCTATTTCAATGCAAATATTCCAAACAATATTCAATTTCTAGTTGTACTATGTCACTCGTCACAATTGTGTCATTAATAATGCCAAATTGAAAAGCAAACCGCAAGCACACTGCATTCAAAAAACAAACATGCCAATTATTTCGAAGTGTCTGAGGTCGTCAGCCGATAATTTGTTCGTATACATTTATGTGTAAGGTCGCTATTGTATATTGTTTTGGATTTGTGCGGCCAGCACAAATTTAAATGAATTTAAATTCTTTCCTTGCTCATCACCTGAGACTATACCCAAACGGAACTAAGTGTCAGGTGTTCAGGAAACCACCACCCACTGCATTGATTGTGATATTAAAATTTTGAGGTTTTGATAAATGATAAAAGACATGCGCAGCTGAAACCATTACCTACCTTTAATGTAGGTATTCCAAACGTGTGCTCAAATAATATGCGTTCGTACAACAATGTACTGAGCTAACGTACGTTAAATTGTCGCCTCAGAACAAAACCAATGCTGACAAGGAAAGAGCGGAAATCAATGCAAAAGAACAAAAAGCATTAATGTTATTCGGTATCATGCAAATCTGTTCGATTAGCAATTTGGCATTACCAAGCCGATAGTACCCAATAAACATGTACATATGTATGTATGTACACACCATACGTCGGTCGGTTTGGTTATTTATGGAACTCGATCGAAGCGTTTCAAAACAGAAGCAACTGGCATTATGCGAGTTCGCTTATTCAGGGGAGTCCCTGCAGCCCTATCCGCTGGTTCCAACACTAGTATCCGAGGCACACTTATCGATACAAGAAAAGGTCCACATAAAGTTCGAGAGTCCATTAGGATTACATTTATTGAAATATGAGGTGCAATCGAACAATACGATAGGGGATAATCTTCGGATTAATGCGGTTTTATTACTCATTTAAGTTGAATAAGTTTGCGATAAGATTTGCTAATTGAGCGAAAACACATAATGACCACCGGGGACCTTTGACGGACGTGTTAATCGACTATCGCTTCAATAGTTTTACAACATTCGGTTCAACGATCTTTACACAAGTCACGAAAATATGTTTACCAACTTAAATAAATGGGTATCTACTGTTTTATTGTCTCAAACGTTTTACAGACTTTGTACGATAAAAGTAAGATTATTTGATTAATTGCAATATTTATGACGATGAAATATAAATTTCTAAACTGGTCCTAGTACGTACATATTTTAGATTAGAACTTTGCACTATTTTATTTTGATTGTGTGCAATGAGTTCTATATCTACAAATCCATATTGAACGCAAATAAAGATATCGCCATCGATCACCGAAACGAAATCAAAATAAATTTTGATAAACAGGTAAATACACAGCTTATTGGCCTGAAACAGGTGTTAAAAGAAATTTTTATATTTAATTACTTGTGCCATGTTAAATGAATATATTATGTAATTCACTATTACTAGCCAGATGATGCCACAAAATTGATCAGATTTAGAAAAAAATACGACAAACTATTGTTTTACTTCGATTTCTCTAAATAATGCTTTGTACAGGGCGATTAGGAACGTAGATAGTCTTAAGAATATTTAAATAAGACAGTTGCGCCGTCTGTCACAACAGTGCTTTTCGAAATGATCAAATTTTAGTTCAAAAAACCTGCCTCAGAAGCCTTAAAACCGTTAGCAACACTGTGCTGGAAAGTGTGGAGCTCTTAGTGCCTATCGGTAGATGGAATTGGAAATGGAGACAGTAATTATGATCTAGATTGCAGCGGCCTCAGCAACAGAGAAAGCCGTATTCAAGTCGGAATGTCCCGTGAAAAAGAAGGATCTGCAGCGTGCACTTGACAGTAGTACTGCTACAACATCCAGGGAAGAGTTTAGGTGCTAGCTTTTGACTTCGGATAAGGGTCAGCTCACTAGATGGAGAGAATATTTCCTCACAGCACAAAGTCACTTAAAACGAAGTTTAAATTATCAGAACTACTAATGCCATCAAGAATAGGTCTGTTCGCGTACTTTCTGCGCTAAAATTCGTAGATTGTGAAATTTCAAGGAGTGGGGGTAAAATTCTCTCAGAGAGTGGTAAAATCGCAAAAAAGTAAACGAATGCGAAAGCTACGAAATTTGCCCAATTTTTAGACATCAAAAGCAAATGTATGCAAATACACAAACAACAAAACATTTTTAATAGGTATCTGACAAATTTGACAGATTTCGTAAATCAGTGCAAAGAAATTTCTTGCACTAAAATTCGTTGCATGGGGAAATATTTACCTCTCTCTTCTACGTACTCGAACAGGATTTGATGACTTTTCGTAGATTTTCGTGAAATTTCTTTGTTTTGGGAGAGTAAGCGAACAGACCCAATGGAAAAGAATAATTATTCATCATAGCTATAATCTTATTAGAATGGATTTAGGAATAATTATATTCACGACATCGAATAGGAACTCTTTCATGTTGGACCCTCCTACCATACATTAGCCACATAAATATACCTTGCCGATCATAATGGAACAATTCGTCGAGAACAGATCGTTTACTGTCGAGAATAGCTTGACTCAAGATGCGCAAGAGAGACATTCCATACATAGTGTCAGCTCTAGTGTAGAATCAGTACTGCGATATGGGTGCAATACTTACAACATATGCAGACTTTCGTAAACATATGTCTAAGAGGATTTTGAGGGCTAATAACTTATAGACATTGCTATACGAAGTAAAGTGGCAGTTGATTGCAACATACATTATGCAGTAGTTGGCAAAACTGCGGAACACCCTAGCTGCAGAACAATTAATGAGAAATCAAGATCTTTGGAATTGAGTTGGAGACACTTCAAAGTCAATTTTGCTTGATGGAGTTAGAATGGAATCATTTTAAAACTTATCGCTGATTTTTTTATATTGAGACCAGAAACCTAAAAGAGTGGACGTACACTGTGGAGGTACAGATATCTTTACGACATTTATGCCACAATACAAAACGTCACAAAATGCAAGTCACAGGACCTGTATAAGTAAATTTTACAAGGTCTACGAGAAAGCAACAATGCACTTGTCTATACTATAAGTAGTTAAGTTCAGTTAAGTAAGTATTTTATATACATAAGTTAAACAAAAATATGCTTTCAGGTTTGAACTAATAGATAACTCAAATAACCTTCAGTGTAAAAAAAGAATGCTGACGCGTTTCCTAGATTAAGCTGTAGAATTAGAATCACATATTTTAATTGCTATCTCGGGCTTGTCGTAACTCCAGTTTATGAGATAAGAATCTTAGCAATAATCAATACAAATCATTTATAGAATTCATTGAACCAAAACAATGACTGGAGACAAAATCTTAAATCACCTCTCCAGGAGGAGTGTTTATAGGAGAATTTCTGGAGTTATTTATACGTTCAAGGACAAGAATGTGTCAATTAATTTATCATTTACACAATGGAACAGGTTACGCAATGGATTTGGAGCAATTCAACAAACGAAAGTGTTTTATTTTCTTAAGAAGTTTGATGTATTTTTTGTTTAACAAATTAGGACTCTATAATAAATTTTACTTAATACTAATTGACGAAGGGGTATATTGGTTGAGAAATGTATTAATGTGGTTTATTGATTGTTAAAACAATAAGATAAACACCTATCCATCTTTTTGACGGAGTTGTCAATAGTAAGTTCATTAAAAGGAACAAAGAAGAAGAAGTAGCCATGAAGATACTCTGGAAGAAAAAGGAGGGAACAAAGCCATCAGTGACAAAAATGTCTATTTTTTAAAGTTAACATAAGTTTATAGAAAATTCTCACAGCGCGTCAGTTACAGCCACTAGTTAGTGACCGTATTATACTTCCTATAACTATTGCCTGATTGGTAGGATGTAGGATTATTCGTGATTAAAATGTATTATGTATCAAAGAAAAAAAATAAAACTTGCGGTTGGTTTTTAAAAGAATGCTGAGACTGGACCCGCATGAAAACAGCACAAGTTTCAATAGATAATAATTTGTGGTATAAAAACAATTCCAAACTCCGCAATAAATTGAAAACACAGCTCGTGGTCATTTTTTTTAAGTTTTGTTTCTTTCTTTTTGTTTTAGATCACACACAACACGCAGCACGCTCTATTAGCCAGCGATTTCTACAACAAGCACACTCAATTCAATTACTCTCTTGTCATCTTCACTAGCAATGATGTTAAAGGTTATTGAAATTAGATTCTTGAAATAAAAATGGCAAAAAAAACATATGATAAAGAAATTTCGCATCAGTAAGAGCAGTTGCCGGCTCTGGGGATTATGACCCATCCATTCTACGTACCTAGTCTTAGTGTATACATAGTAGACTATAAAGGCAACAGATGCAACCTCTATGACACCCAGCAACGAGAAACCGACCGAGAATCCGACAACGTTTTGTAAAAAGTAACTTAGCGAATCCATCTTATGGTCGTGTCATTTGCCACAGTTACCGACAACGATGCACCAAAGTCCTCCTTTCTTCTTTCCAATTTCTTCACTTTATTCAATTTCTTTTTAATTAATTCTTAATTCAATTGTGTATTTCACTATTGCACCAGCAATTAAGTAACAAGCGCATTCTTCTCCGCTGTCAATACGGTCGACAGCTAGACTGCAATTTACTCGCGATTCGCGGTTTTCCGTACCTACATACGACTACGCGGCGTATCTTCCCTCTTTCCTTGTTGAAACGAACATTTAGATCACAAAAAAGAAAACGAAATATCGTATGATCGATTGTTAGCGTCACACAGTCACCGACCCGACCCGATCAATTCAACCACTTGCAGTAAAATGAATTCGCTTGGCGTTTGCGTTTGCGTTTGGGACGCTCCGTAATGATCGTAGAACAACCGCAACGAACATACAGTGCGGCGGTAATGGATGTTTTCGTGTCTTTTTCACGTCTTTTCTTGTTTTCCACGGTCCGTCTGTCTTCTTTTATACTTTCCTTCATGAATCGCGATCTACGGCGAATGTATTTATAAGTTTTATTCCTCTATCCGCTCTGCGACTTTTCGAGTGATTATGGTTATTTTGGTGATCACCGCTCTCTCAGTTGTTCGCGAAGCACTGCTCTCCACTTGTTGCTTTCTTTTGTGCTTTTGTGTGTTTCGCCTCCCATATTTTCATCATTATCAGCGGCGGCGGAAATATTTCCCATCAAAATCAAAGTTTTCATTATCAATCAGACGTTCACAGCGTTGCGATGCAATGTGAACTTGATGTGAAACAGAAATTTGTTTGATTCGTAAGGCATCTACAGTTGACGCATAACCACACGACGTCTGTACTTTGACCGCTCTAGCTCTGAAAAAAAAATTAAAAATAAACTAAAGAAAGAAATACAATTCACTATCATTATGCTGTTCTCAACAAAACTCCAACAAAAATTCCATCATTCTTGGTGGTCGTGTACGTTTTGTTTGGGTTCCAACGAAGTACGAGTACCTTGAAACTTAAACAAGTTGTCCGAGTACGTACATGAGTACACAAAATATTTGGGTCCACAATTGTTTTGTGAAGTTTGTAACTTTATTACATGCGTATACATAATGTACGTACAAAGTTTCTTTTAATTGCGTAATGAACTGACCGTGACAAAATCTCGATACTCCTAGATGGAAAAAAGCAGATGTTCTTATCAGAAACTAATATTAATGCACATTTTGTATAACATGTGATGAACAAGAGATGAAAAATGTTTCTTTTCTATATATATCGTATACGCGTATAGATGTCGGTAGATTTGAATACAAAAATACAAGCTTTCATCTCTCTGCACCTGACAGTACCTTTAGAATTTTATGATCACAATCGTATGATCAGATACGTTTTAAATTTCCTGGTTTATTGTTTGCGGATATGAAGTTCATATCCGGTCCTAGTAACAAGATATTAGGTCAGGGATGGTATATCATGATGCACTGAGGAATTAGCGAAAATATTGAATATACTTATGTACACAATTAAATATATAAAATGAATGAGTCGAGCACAGATAAATATAAAATGCACATGCACTTCCAGATGTTATTAATTTTGCTAACCTTGTGCGATCTTTTTATTTTAAACCCATTAACTTCCAGACATAAAATGAATTAAATCGACGTAAAAAACCTTTTAACAAAGATAACAATTTAATTAGTATCAAACGCTAATAATTTTACAACTTTTCTAATTTTAAATTGTACCAAGTGTGGGAAGTACTAGCCCTTAACATTAACTAAATGCAGAATACCCGGTAAAAACGATGGTTAGGTAGGATATTCATCCGAATATACTACAGGACTTTGATTGTGGAAATAAGGTTTTCCTATAGGATTCTATAGCAGAATGTTTGAGAGTGTCACAGAAAGTATTTACTGTGCGTCTCAATTGTATTTACATTGCATGGTGACCCTTTTGTGTTGCGTTTACACATGTACCTCGTGTTTGGCGTTTTGTACTAGAGACGTACTGGAGATTCTCATTTTACAAAATGTCGAGTAGTCCAAAAGAAAAATGGTTTATTCCTAAAAACCGTGTACACTGGCAAAGCATACAATATGCGTCCGATTTGCGAACAAAAAAAAATCATGTAATCTGCCGAGAGCGACGGCAAGTTTTCGATCGATTGCGTTCGACCGTACGATATCGCCTCAACACCGAAAACGACCAAAACGCTTGGTACGATCTCCATTTACCCATTGCAAGTTGGAACAGCAAACCACGTGTCATGTATTCCATGCTTTATTTTTCATTATTTAAATTGAAAGTTTCCATCCCACACAAAGTATTCGCATCCCACACGGTACACCCGTCATTTAGTAAGGACAACATTTGTATGGAAACAAAGAAGTCACAATAAGATTTGCAGATCAAGAAAGGAAGGAGTATGAGCGTACAACAGTATTTTAAATTTAAGGGAAGCACTACTCTCCCGGGATATTTTTATTCAATGGGGGCAGATTGGTTTACGACTATTGCAAAACTTCTTACTACACATACATATGTGTATAGAGTAAAAAAAATAAGGAATAAGGACCTAACCTTTTAGTGCACCTGTTAAAGAGTCCAACAGGTTGGTTTCAAGGAAAGAACCAGACTCCTTAATTAATGAAATATGTACTGGAATCGGAATTTCAAGGTGAAGAAAATGGACATACATACATACATATAGTCATAGAACGATAACGTTATTCTGATTACATATACGGAAAACTATTGATAGTAGATTCCCCCGTTCATAGTACAAAGAATCTCACAAATAGATAATCAACTATTTTCATCATTTTCTCGTTTCCATTCTCTACTAAACAGAACAATGTCTTGATTCATCTTTATTTTATTTAGTTGATAAACGAAATGTGGGTACAGTACAACCTTGCTAATGTGATTCTCGAAAATGTGAACCATCACATACATACACTACATAAAATGTGAACTGGGAACCTACTCTTTATTTGAACATTTGTAAAATGTGTCTCAAAAATTATAAAACATTTTAATTGGTTCACATTATCTAAATATGTATTAGCATACACTTTCTTCTAGACAATGATTTTATTTTACTCCCACAAATAAGTAGAATTCTTTGGATATTTTCCTGGCTAAGGTGTTACGGAGAATCAAAACTCTTTCTGTGAAGAAAGCTGGTCCTTCTATCGGAGATATTATGATTACTGTAAAAACAAGTTTTAAAAAGGCAATCTCGTAGATTAGCTCGGTGAAATAAGCCCAAAATTTAGGTTTAAAAAAATTAATTTCGATGCCACTCAAGCACCATGTACCATCTAAAACTATGCAAACAAATTCTGTTCCACGTCAACAAAATTATAAAATTCTAATAGAATTTCAAAACGTGTTTCCCCGAAAATCCTAATTGTGCCTATTTTCCAAGTGGTTTCCATTTCCAAACCCTATGATTAGACTCATATAAGTACTTAGTTTTTTTATATGAAAAACCATTTATATTGCAGAAATATCTGCTCTATCGAATCAATGCTAAAAGATAACTAAACCATTACTACTAGCAGTAACTCAGCCGTTGCCTGCATTTAAAAAAAAAAAACAGACACAAAATTAGCCGCACAAGTTGTAAGAAGTTCTATAAGCCGAACTCAGTCTTAATAACGTGATCGAGGTAACTGGCCTTTCGAAAAATATAATTTGCAAACAAATTGAGGAAAACGATACGGTAGGAAAAAATCGGAAACATCTTTAGAAGAATATGGTAGATGGTAAATAAGTTTGAAAACGAGGGACATTTAAAAAAATAAGGCAAACGATTAAAAAATTAGCAAAACCCGAAGATACTTGTAAAATACTGACCCCAGACATGAATGAGTTTATATTTCCTGTCAAAACAGTTGAAGTTCACATGCTTTTAAAAGAAAATTTGGTCGCAAACCATTCGCTTCAGAAATACGCTTCAATGGTCTTGAATTTGCTTGAAACTGGACATATGCAAGGACGAGTTGTGCCCCTAAGCTGGGGTATAATAAGGCTCTGTTCTTGGTCCAATTCTGCTGCTTATTTATATTAATTCTATTTTTAGCTGACTGACAAAACACAAAATTTGCTCCAAATTGCTTATATACTTCGAATTGGTTCAATCACGATTGGAGTAGGATCCTGCATGATGTGGTGGTATGGTCACTTAGAAAAGAGTTTAAGACTCATGATGTTTATGAATAAGTCCATGACTTCATTGCCATTATTTCGAATTTTGGCTCAGAGCACTGGCGTCCTTACATATTTACTTGAGCTACAAAAGAAAATAGATTTATGTGGCCCTTCTGGTCTATGCGGGTCATTCCTCAATAAGAAAAGCTAAATCATTCCATATTAGAGTTTAAATTTCCTTAAATCCCATCTCCCGACAGACCTTTGCCTAAAACAATTCCCTAAATATATCAACAAATGATTTGACGAAGGCTCAGCTTCCATTATAACGTGAAAGGTATCACGACTCCAAAGTTAAAGTCAATTTAAAGACTATCTCCTAGTCTGTTTCCTGCATCTACATATGTTCACTCCGACATAAACAGCTCTAAGATTCATGCACGGTTACATGAGCATAGAAAGTATGAGTCTGATACCCCGTCGACAACGCTAATTCATATGCACCATCCTTGGCGCAGGGAAGTCAAGATTAGGCCTACAGCACCAATTAAAACGAGCGAAATGTGTAAATAAAAATATCACCGCGTATATTTTAAGATTTTATATTATGAATTCGTCATAATTCCATAAATTATAAAAAACTCAGAAACGAAGAACTGCTCTACTTCTTTTTGGGTACCGCTGCCTTCTTGGCAGCCAGTTTCTTCTTCTTCTCGATGAGAGCCTTCGCCAACATCTTAGTACGGTTGGCTTCGGCTTTAGTCGCGACAACTGCAAAGTGGGACTTGGGCAATTCAATGTTGCGGCGCTTGGCGTTCAACAGCACTCGGTTGATCTTTCTCTTCTCGGCGGCCAAGAGAGCACGACGTTTCAACACCTCGGCGTATGGGTTCAACTTGATCAGCTGGCGAGTGTTGGTCAGTGGATTGAGACGACGCACACGACGGAAGACCTTCTTCTTGGGGTCACGCAACACCTTCCTGATCTCCTCCGATTTCAACAAACGTCCCAAATCAGTGTTGGCCATCTTGGGTTGTGGTAGATTGTATCCCTTCTTGAGGGTAGATGGGGTCTTCCATGAACCGAACAACTCGTTGAGACGCTGGAAAGCAGACTCGGTCCAGATAACGAAACGTCCAACATGGCCACCAGGAGCCAATTTCAATAAGTTCATCTTGTCGACGTTCATGGTCTCAACACCGGGGATGTTGCGGAAAGCGCGACGTAGTCCTTCGTCCTTGAAGTAAACAACCAAAGGTCCGCGACGGGCAATGCGACGACGATCGCGCATTGTACCACGGCCAGCACGGAAACGTTGTGATTTGTACACCTAAAATTAAAGTTCAGCATGATTAGCTTCTGTTGGTTCCTTAGTAGAGAATGTAGGACCAAACTACCCCGCAAATAAGTACAGAACTTAAAAACGGAACGCCTGTCGATCCACTTTCATTTAGCAACGTCTGCAGCAGTGAAATCATTTACTGATTTCGCCACATTTCCATGCAGACGTTGCAGATTTAAATAATTCGAATGCGTCATACCTTTTGGATGTCAGCCCAGATCTTCATGCGCCTGAGGAACACAACAGCTTGCTTGGTCTTCTGCAATTTTTGGACTTCATCGGAGACCACCAATGGGAACTCAGAAACACCGTCGATAACATGACCCTTTGACTGAACCAGAGCTGGTACTCCGGAAGCAGCGATAGCCGAAACCAATGCGTAACGACGTTGATTTACATTGATCTTGCGATGCCACCTGCGGAAGACCTTGGTGGGCGCGAACATACGACCACCACGACACATGTTGCCGAAAGCACCCTGACCGGAGCGATGAGTACCACCACCACGGACACGGGGAATACGAGCAACAGCGCGACCGGTACCCCAGGATTCAGCAGATGTTTGGTGACCTAAACAATTAAGTTTGTTTGAGTTGTTTGGTCGGAAACCGAGTCAATTGTTTGCATACTAACCTGCTTGCTCGCTGACGGCGTATGGTTGACGCTTGTTGCGGCGCATCAATTGATGAACCTCATTCACAACATCGGGACGAATGGGTGCCTTAAACACACTTGGGAGGCAGATGTTCTTCTCCTTGATTTGCTCATTTTTATCCGTATAAACGGAGACCAATGGTCTGGCGTTAGCTAAACTCTACAACGATAGACACGGCATTTACTATTGGAAAAAATATTTCATGCACAAAACACGTGTAACGTTTACGAATGTTTTTCAAGCCATTTATTGACGAGTTTTTGGGCAAATTCAATCGCAAACGCAACAATCATATCGAACACTAATCACTTTTAACAATTCTTACCATTTTATTTGGTTAATTATCCCAAATTTTCTATTAATATTAATCTGCAGTCGCAGAAACGTCCTCCATTAAACAATGACGGACTGAAAAAGACAGCTTATCGCCGGAAGTTCACAATGGCGGAAATTTGTTACCACTTCGACAGACTAGATGGCAGGGTTAAATGTACGTAGATTGGTCTCAGCATTAAGAGTCTGCACGCATCTGCAAGATTATGCATTAAAGTTATTATTTTTTTTAATTTATTGAAATTATAACAATAATGCTCATCTAACAAAAAAAAGAACAGAATATTTGGCGCAATAGATCTAAGCTACACGATTTGCCATCCGTTCAATTCTGCATACGAAGGGCAATTTGTTGTTCAAGAAGCATTCTCATATCAGTTGTACTCTCGGATGTTTGTCAGACGATCACGAGAGGTGAGGCGGTGATAGTAAGTGACTTCGTCTACCTCGGCTCTGTTGTAAATTCTGAGAATGACAGAAATTAAACAACAGATAGATCTTGTTTCTTTGAGGGTAGAAGGCAATTGAGTAGTGGAGCACTAAATGCCTACAGCAGCACGTTATTGAATTGTTTTGTATATCCCATGTTTTCATGAACTTATTGCCGACATGTTCTAGACCTTCTATTTAAGAAAACTTCTTCATTTGCCTGCTGACAGTGACAAAGCGAGATGGATATAGTACGTAGAACTGACAACGTTTTGTTTGCGTGCGGTCTTACAGTTTGACGGTGGATTTGCTGTTCTTAAATTTCATTTGTTTATAAAAATAATGGCTGGTGAAGTTATTGTAGACGCATTACCATACATTGACCATGGCTACGATGATCCAGGAGTCAGAGAATCGGTACAATAAATTAACTTATTAAAGAAATAAAGCACTTAACTTACACTGTATTCCTTAGGCTTTGGCAATGGTTGAGGAAGAGTGCCGCCGCTACCGGCCCACAAAAAATTACTTGGACCACTTACCACCGCTTTGTACAACAGCATTTGAAACAAAAATGATGGCCTACGAGTTCGAGAGGATACAAAACCGACAACCCATGGAAACACTGAGCATGAAACGATACGAACTGCCACCACCATCGACTGGAAAACTTTCAGAAATATCCGCTTGGCAGGAATCAATCGAGAACTCTATGGCACAATTGGAGCATCAGTGGACAAGAGCAATGAATTTAGAATTAATGGTTGAATATGGCTGCGAGTCGTGGAAGGCATATTTAGAAATATTTACAGCTCTTCAAGCAAAGTCACAAAACAAGCTGCAAGAACTAAAAAAGGAAATTCAAGACGTAAATTGGCAACGAAAGCAGGCTCAGACACAAGCCGGAGAAAAGCTAAAAACTTTGGAAGCCAACTGGGTGATGTTGGTATCAAAAAATTATGAAATTGAGCAGCAGTGCGTTGAGTTGGAGAAACAAATAGGGGATATAAAGGCTAAAATGCGAGAAACCGATGAAGACGTGCCTAGTACCAATGGTGAGGCTTAAGGATTGAATGTAAATAGCTTAGGATACTATGTAAACTATAGGTATATATTTCGTTTTGTTTGTAATAAATTAATGAGATAATAATGTAAAAGAAACCGTTGTTTGTTTGAACATTTTAAAGGACAAGGGAGTATTGGTTATCTGTATCAGACTGCGTGAGGTGTTCACTAGAAGATCTGATAGTAGAGGCACTTTACAAGGTGGTGTTCTATCCTCTCTTCTTTGGAATTTAGTGGTGAATGGACAATTGATAATGCTGGAGAACGAGGGATGCGCAGCGATTGTTTATACAGATGACATTGTCTTTTCTGTATCGGGAAGGCACATAACTAATTTGAAGTGTCTTTTGCAAAACGCGTTAAATAAACTAACCAGATGGGTTAATCGGTGTGGTTTGGACGTAAATTCCCACAGGACGGAACTAGTACTCTTCCATAAGGTTAGGCCTCTGCGAATGATTTTTGCAGAAGCTGCATGGATGAAAAGGAGGATGAAACCATTCCCAGCTTCCTTTGTTTTTGCTTAGCTCTCTCCCGCATTAGCAAATTTCACCTAATAGCATTCTTCTGTAGAGACGTAAGTAATCTGAAAAACATAGACATTAACAGTCTGTTGCGCCCCATTACATTTTCGAATTGTTTTTGACGAGCACGTAGAGAGGAACTTTCAACAAACCACTGCGTACACTTTGTGTTTCCATATCGGAGACATTCCGTTGGTTTCATCCAGAACTTATCTAAGGAAAACAAAATCCTTTATGTAACATTTGTCCGGTCTCTCCTTGAATATGCCAGCTCAGTTTATTCTCCTTTTTGCTGACTTTGTTAAGAGCACTTTCCTGAGCTGATACCCTATACATAACCCCGTATTCAGACTGAATAAAGTCTTCAGTTCTCTCCGACATACAACTTTCAAAACCACTTAATAAGGCTTTTGATAGCTTGAATAGGGATGCTATTTGGTTGGCCTTGCGTTTTACACAATGATCTTACCATCTGAGGATTTTAAAGTGCAAGGTGAAGTGCATCAGGGGTGCATACTGTCACCACTACTGTTCTTGGTGGTAATGGTACTTCATGCAGCATTGACGAAAGTTAACTACGGAATTCGTGAACCATGACATCTTACTTTAATCATCTGGTTTACACTGATGATGTTTATCTACTTTCACATCGGATAATGGCCCTTCATCTGATGACCCACAATCTAGAAGCTGACTTTTTTATATCAAGGAAGTGTGGCCTCGGTTAACCGCGGTGGCACCGAACTTTATGTGCGCAGCAGAATTGGGACATCTGCGTCTGGAATGCTAACCCAAGTTTGGAGAAGCAATGTGCAATACGCACTGCAGTGTAATTAGCTCACTCAAGCAGGCAGAATAGCAGGTCACCCTAGCGAAAAGTGGCGCAGAACAGTCCACGTGGGAATGAGGTGGAGGCAGCTCAAATGTGTTGCAGAACTCCGAACGAGATGGCGCACAGGCGAGCCTAACGCCCTTTCCCTCCCCGAGAGGTTAAGGGAACTACATAACTAACTAATGTGTTACCATTGCTTAAAATGAATGCAATACATAGCGCTACACCGAGTAATAAGAGAGATGCAGTATAGTTTTTTAGACGTTACCAAACTAAATACGTCAGCCACCGAACAGCAGGGCGTAGTAAGAGTTGTTTCACTAGACATCTTCAAGGCATTCAATCGAGTTTGATATAGATCATTCTTTCCAAAAACAAATCTGCTATGCTCAAAATACAAACTATTCGGAGGTAGACGTTCAATCAACAGCCCTCCTCGTTTTCCAAAAAAACTATTCAGTTTACTTATTTTGTTTCTGAAATACCTAAACTCATCCATCCCTTCCACGTAGTATAAAAGTCAAGTAGAATAGAGCTGTTTTAGTTGAATTCTTCGATTGAAAATATACTATTTTCTATAATAAATACCTTTATTGTTTAATAATTTTTGTACATTGATTAACAAGCAATAATAATAGTAATTGTTATACATATTAATAAACTTCCATAATAATATATATGAATCTTAATTTCTTACTTCTAAAGCTTAGCGCCGAGAAAAAATGTTATTACATTAATAACTATACAAGATACAATACATTGTTTGCGTTTTTAAAGATGTGATTTATTTACTTTCTATTTGAAATAGAAAAAAAGCGTACGAAATTCAATCCTCATTCATTTTCAATGCGCATGATTATTTATAGGCCATATTAGTGAACTAAACACGTAAGAAATGCATGTAACATATTTTCATATTTTTTCTTTTCTAGAAACACACACACAAAAGCAATTAAGAAGTAGTTCTTTGGATATGGATAAAGGCCGCATCTACAAGGTCGTCTCAGGAACATTGTCATGTGTTATGCGCTGGTTGTGCCCCAATTCAATGCTCATTTCAAGAATTTTCTGCTCCAGTTTACGTACTTTCATTTGGTATTTCCTCTTCGTCTGCTCCAAAGACTGGGATAGATTTCTAGAAGAAAAAAACACTGATGTACTATAAACTGTTTCGTATATTGTGAAGTGGTGTTATGTTACAAGTTCATCTTTTGCAATTCCTTTATGTTGTTTTGTACTTGCTCGTATTTCTCATCGGAGGTTTTTTGTGACGCTGAAACTGAACCTAACAGCGATTGTATTCGTATTTTTAGTTCGGATTCTCGTGTAAGAGCTTCGACCAGTTGTCGCTCAGTTAAAGCTGCGTGATCTGCTTCTGAAAAAGATGATCTGTCTGCTGCGTGCAGATTAAAAAGTGCATCCGAATCGGAAAGTTGAGTTTGTAGCTGTTGAAAGGCTTCTTGTAGAACACAAATCTTCTCTAAGGCAACTTGTCGATCGCGGTCTGCTTCATCGCGTTTCTGTTTTAATTCGATATTTTCCTCGCGCAAATTAAGTAATTCTTGCATGAGTACGGCCATTTCCAGATCAAGTTGAGTGCCTTTCTCTTGTTTCACTTCTTTGCTGCTCTCCAAAGCCATTCGGGACTTTTCGTAGAATGTGCTAAATGGAGATTCTAAATTGACAATTGTGTTTTGTACAGTCGATCGGCGACCTTTCAATTTGGAAACGTGATTTCTAAGGCGGTTATCGTCTTCTGGAGTCCAGGGCTCGAATGGCTTGTCAGATATGCAAAATCTATGCGAGAATATAAGAATAAAAGAAAAGAACCTTTGGATGGTCAAAAGCTCTTACGTATTTTGCCATGGACCCAAGCTGTTTTCAGAGAGGTTCTTTTCGCTTTCAAGACGGTCCAGCAAATGTCTTGCTACTGACTCAACGGATTTTCTGCTTTCCTCAGCTGCAGATGAGCCTTCCTTTAAGAGAGCCATTCTGTAAAAAAAATTGATATGTGTGTAAGAAATGCCATTTTTACAACTGCATAGGATGAGAGCTCTGGCGTATGAATTGTACGAAAATTAACATGACATTGGCAATAGTGTGTCTAGATACTCAGTGAAATCGTAATGTGTAGAATCGTGAGAATGGTGCTGCACATCATCAAACAATTTAGAAGCTGAGCGTGGTAATTTAAAGACTCTAATGAATTCCTTACAACACAGGTATGGTACCGAGCATCGGAAGAAGATGTATAAAATGGAGCTCAAGAGCGGAAAGTATGTAGATGCCCGATGAGACGTTCCATATGCGGTTTTAGTAATGGAATTGATGGAGACTGGTAAGACTGCTGGGGGATTACCAAACCAAACGAACCACACTATCAATGCAAAAGTGAAGCATGTTAATACACAAAGCATTGAGCTTGGAATCTGAACCATAGTCGATGTTTCATATGCGAGAAAATTTGAGAATAGTTGCAAGAATTTTGACAAAATATTTATTTCGCAACTTGGACGGATGTCCAGGTCCATGGTAACTTTAGACACGTGAGCACCGCTTTCAATTTTAAGGAAAAAATGGACTTCGTCAATAAACGGTTGCAGAAGACGACATGAAGAACATAACAATTGGCATCACGTCAGTTAAGTACTTGGTTTTACTGACGAAAGTTGTTAATTAGTTTGTCATGGGCATTGCAGGATAGCCATGATTAAACATTAATTCACCACCGAAGATGCAAGACCGATTCGTCAAGCACTAAAGCGGGTACAACAAGTACCGAAACAACATTATGGAACCCTAATCGAGTCCTTAGAGTTCGCCAGTGGTGTTGGAAAAAATAATGATGTCAGGATTTCTCGCGACAATCATGTGTAACCAGCTTATTGAATGGGTAGGCAAGTGGTGCAGTGAGCTGGTCCTACATATTTGCAATGTACATATACACAATAAATGCTCTTTTCAGTAATAAGTGCCAGCATTTTGTATACGGAAAAATGTTCCGTCTGAAGCGTGTACGACATGAGACGAACGCACAATTGAACGGACTTACTGTTTGTAATATGGAATGAAAAAAGGCTATAAATCGCTACTAAATTATTTTGTACAGCAGATGATGAGACAAAATCGAATCTCTACTTACTTGCTCTCGAGAAGCGCCAACATTACGTCGTAAGCTTCAATGGCACGGTCGCTACAATTCACGGCTGATTGTAATGCTATCGCATTAGATTCGTATTTTCCACAAAGTAGGTAGAGATGATCACAATGTTCCTTGCATTCTTCTAGAGTCAGTGCCAGCACGGAATTCCTTACTTTCAAATGCTCTATTCTTCGTTGCAGTCTCTGAAATTCGGTGTCCAATTGTGAGGCTTCGATGAAACTGTCCATCATATTGTTGCTTTGAATCAGATCGGACACTAAATGCTCAACAATTTCTGCATTATTTATCTACAAAGATAGTTTTATTTTATGATTTCGTTTAGTAAATCTTGTTACATACTTCTGTCTTAATAAAATCGCTCGCTGTAATGCCTTGATCTTCTGTTGTTTTGCGTAACTTAACCCGCTCAGCCATTTTAGGTACTGGAACTTCGGTGTTTGAGTTTTTCATTTGACGTTGATATTTATCTGGAAGAATGAAAGACATTGCATTCCATACGAAACTATGACACTTGAAATGCACATACCCTTTTCCACAAAAGCATTATTGCTGCAAACGTATTTGATATTGGCAGTCCCCTTCACTAAACACATATTCCGGTCATCCATACTTTCCAGATACATTTCCTTTGAGTGCAACTTGTCCATTGATGCAAGCATTTCATTCGCATGGTACGCATTCTCATCATCTTCAGTCTTATAAAACTCGTTATCGTATATACTTGTATTCAACTTCTTCATGCTTTGACGTTTAAAGTTATCCTCTTCGGGTTTGTCGTGGTCATTACTGTAACCGATAAAACCATCTTGATTATCGTCGTGTTCAGGATCTCCGTGTACCAGTGTACTATTGTGAGGAGGGTTTGCGATCTGTGATTGTAGCAATGCAATCTGAGATTTCAGATGAAGAACTTCTTCTTGCAAATCCTGAAAAGAGTACACAGTTAGGACCATTAACTTGTCAGTAAATACATATATAAATAGAGAATTGAAGCATACTTCTAGTTGGGTTTTTGCCACAGTGTCGTTTAGAATTTTTTGATCCTCATCTATTGAGTACTCGGCATCGAGAGGATCCGTTTGACATTCAGCGTCGGGATTGGTGAGATTCAATTCAGAATTATATACCGAACCTTCTTGGAAGCTTATTTCTGCAAAATTAATATGAAAGAATTGATGACGAACAATTTATTGTCAGAAACTTGAACAAAACTTCCAACCATAGAAACTTGTTAGTAACAGTTGTGACTGGTATTTCGTAGGGCATACGTTAATCATTTTTTTAAGCCCAATACTGAGGTTTGCAAGGCATTAGTAAATCTAAAGTTAAGCCGACCCAAGACACCAAGTCTGTTATTCATCACGAAACCATGCACGGATAACCTGCATAAATAAGTCAGCGAGCATTAAACAGGCATGCCTTAATGCTTAAGATTTAAGCCAACAACTTCCGTTGCAGATGCATGGATGAAGAAGAGATCCAGTTCTGGAGTTGCCCGCGCTTTCCTCAACAAGAAAGCAGGTTCTTGGAGGAACTTCAGGTGTTGTTGATTCGAATATCAATGAAATCTGGAAGCGAGTCTAGAAATCAGTGGTTTCAAGAGTAAAGGAACTGGCTGGTTTGGCAACACAATAGATCTGTGTTGGTTCAAGTGTGTGCTACCGTGAGCGACTATATGGTTCTGTCCCTGTATCCTACTTCATCTTGGTGAAATTTCAAAAGCACCTCGTCTTGCAGTAACAGTAATTGTGAACATACTCCTGAACAGATCAAATAAACACTTTCCGTCTAATAAAGATGTTCAAAAAAGATGTTTTTATGTGACCCTCATCTTCCAACAAGTTCTGTACAATAGGAAGTATAGCACATTACCACACTGACCAGTGTGTGTTCAACGAAGTCTGCTACTTTTGTTAACTTTTGAAAGTTTAGTTCACAAAACACTTTTTAAAATACTTCTACTTTCTACTTACCACTTCCATCCGGCTCATGCTCCTCCATAATCGTATTCTCTTGTTTCGTTCGCAACTTTTTACTCAACTCTGCAATCACACAGTGCATTTCTGTGATACGACTTTCGTGAGCGGCACTTATCACTTCCAGTCGACGATAGCACCGCTCCTTATCCTCAGTAGCTTCATCCAGCTTCCGTTTATATTCATCACGGCACTTTTCTGATTTCTGCAGCTTCTGAGACAACTCCTTGAGTTGTGTTTCCAACTCATGAATGGATAGATTTTCAACCTTAAATATAAAAAAAAATAAAAGAAAACAAAATACATAAGCCGAAGGAAAAGGAAAATGAAAAATTCTCATTGCTATAGGATCAACCCCATATATACGCACGTTAATACGTCGTATTTGTGGTGGTTGCGTTATTAATGTGTATTCCCAGCTTCTATGTAATTCACTTCTCTGCAGATTGCTACTATTCTCCTTTTGAAACTCGGTACAACACAAGCAGCTAAAACTCTTGGGTAGTTGCGAAATCGACATTACACATGCACCAGTTAATTGTTCGAACACCAAGTCAATAAAATACCCATAGCACACAGTAATCCCCTATACCCCGAGTGACGTTATTCGACGGAGAGTAATCACAGGACGCTATTAATGCTGAAATTTTGTGCTGTCATGGTTTCTTTTATAATTTAATGATTAACTTAATCTACTCGAGATTTTTTTCTTCCTTCTTCCCTGTGTATCACTGCTTCGAGCTCTGTATGTCAAATGCATCAACGTCATATGTTGGAGATACTTGCGCAGTAGAGGAAAACCTTGCAGGGTAATTTGTTGCGAATCAATAGGAATGTATGTGATAGCTTTTTTCATAGGGTAAATGAAATAAATTGAGTAAAGCATCACAGAGAATCATTTCACACATTCTTGCAGATATTTGAGGCACAAAGTCTGCCGAAAACTTCAAACTTAAAGAGGTAATGGTGTTTTGCGGAGACGAAAAGTTTCGACTAGGCAATCCACTTAACATGACTGATACCTCAAACTAGGACATGTATTTAGACTTCGGTACAAGGTAGGCACAGAGATTTTGTGTAGGGACAACGTGGTTCTTCTCGGGCAACATAAAAAATACGACAAAATTGACTACAAATCTATGGCCATAGGTGGCAGGACGAAATTCCTTATACGTGTTCGATCTTACTTCGTAGAATTACGAATTGGATTTATTTTCGAACCACTGCAGGGTATAACACACGCAACACCATTCACATCACAAGAACTTCTGTATGTTTTCTTCCATTGCATACATTCCCGGTTGTTATTGGACGTAGATGACACTTCGTGGTAGTTGGCGAAAGTAAATATTTCCATCAAGGAACGAGTGGGTGGGAGTTAAATTATTTTTCTCACCTTGTTAACGATGTCTAGAGTTGAACATGAGCTAATATTATTATCACTCTCATTGTTGTCCTTCTGCAGCGAACCCCTACTGTCTGGTACCCCACATCCAATGTAATCGGAGGTGGACATTCCACGAGGCGAAGTGCTTCCAAATATATATCCATGATCATTGAAGTTCTTGAAAACGTCCTGATTATGCTCGGCACTATTCAGATTGCTAATAACCATACATTTCGGTTGAGTGCCGCCTTTTCCACTACCACCTACACCACTTCCGATTCCTACTTTTGCACACATTTCCATCGTTCTGGCTCTCGAGTTGCTCCTCTCACTTATATCGTCGCGACAATGTTCCACAGACCGTCTGTGAATTTTGTTAACTTTGGCTAAATAAACATCGTTGGGCATATTAAATTAATAAAAACCGTCGCATGATTTTTGTTTTACTTATTGGGGTGAAAACTTTAAGTAAATGGGTGGCAGGGCAAGATGAGTTCGACGAATGTTTACATTTTCATTACTGGTGTTTTTTTTTTCTTTTCTTTGTCGAGGAGTACGCCCAAGAAATTTGCGTTTGTTGCTACTTTCCTATGTGAATCGGGAATTAAACTGAGGATATACACATTTTTTGGCACTTAATTGATATGGTTTCACATATTTTGGCAAGAAAATAAAAAAGGAAATTGGAGAAAAACTTAATAAAGTAAAGAACGAATTCCTGCGGCGCTAAATTAAGATTTATAAATATGACTGACGATAATGGGTTTTTGTTGTTGTACATGTCATCCATACACTTGACTACTTGTTGAAGGAAGTGCCACCTTGTGTTGATAATCGGAACAGAGTAGTGTTGCATGTAGCTTTGCAGCAGATGCAGGTTGGATTTGCCATATATACATTTTATTAATATTAATTAATGTGACATTATAATTGAAAACAAGAGCTAGATCAGGATACACAGACCACAACTGTACTTGTCCGAGAAAATACGTTATAAGTCATCTAGAACCCGCAATACATAGATGGTTTCAAATCTTCAACTTCAAAGCAGTAGACACCTTTACTGATCATTTCGGAACAGGTTGACTTTGGCAGCAAGTTGGGCTTAATTTGGTGTTTCCGGAATCTTTAGTATCCATCAAATTTTAGGTTCATATAGTGCTGCATCTCCAGGGCGGTGGAATATCTACTAAAGGCTGAAGGACTTTGATTTGTGAAAGCAGAAGAAAAGGAGGTGCATACACGGTTTGCAAATAAAGGTCGTAATGTTGGTGAAACTAATTGCAAGGCAGATATAGTACACAAGCCAGTCATATGTGCCGGTGGAAAATATCATAATCAATATCGGTTCAACGCCGACCTCTATACAATCCAATTGACAGTCATATCTTTAATATTCGCCTACAAGGTATAGCTACCAACATGTTAGACGTATAAATAAGATGAAAGTAAATTGAGAAGTGAAATATTTTATTTATAGAAAACATGTTCTAAATTCGGCGCGGAAGATTGTCCCAACATTCAATTATTACCATAAATAATTGTTTGTTAACATCGAATGACTAGCTAAGATTTGTACTTCTCAGAGTTATAGGCAGACATGTTAAAGTATATTTTGTTGGTACTAAAACAATTCATTAAATGAAACACCGGGCAGAGCGCATACATTTCAGGTTAACCATTCGAAAGCTTTATATTGAATGCCAGGAATATTAATCACTCTTACATTACTGAATATACTATGAATAGACACGTGTAATTTGTGAATAATAAGAATAAACGTAATTTATTCATGTGTGTATGAATAATATTCCTTTGTATACATATTTCTTGTATCTTAGCCCAGAGGAGCGCATGCGATTTTCTTTCTATAGCGAGAATTGAAAATTCTTAGTCAGTGGAGCACATGGGAATATGCGCATCACCGACTATCTGACTTCGCGTACACTTTTGCATTCTAGGCTCTGCTATCAATTCCGAAAATAACACTCTCTACTCTTAACGATCACTGATTCTTTAGCCTGAGAAGGCAATTGAGTAGTGGACCCCTATCCTGAAGAAATAAGGAGCCATCCCAGTCCTGCTTTATGGCGCCTAAGATTGGACTCTGTCTAAAACGATATCCTCAGTCGCATCGAGAGAAAGATTATTTGTAAAATGATTGGTCCCTTTTGCGTTGATGTGCTTTGGAGGAGAAGATTCAACCATGAGGTAGGTATACGAACTGTGCAGCGACATCGATCTAGTCAAAAGACTCTGAATTAGTCGTTTGAGATGGTTATGACATGTAGCGTGGATGAACACTAATGTTCTCGCCCGCAGAGTTTTCGAATCAAACCCGGAGAGACAACGCAGTAGAAGAACACTTCGCCTTAGGTGGCGCGCACAAGTAGGGTGACCTCAACCGACTTGTAGTGCGCAATTGGAGGCAGTTAGCCAAGGACCAGGATAACTGGAGAAGTTTGTTTGTTGATGCCCAGGTTCACCCCCAATTGCAGCTCTACTTAAGTAAGAAAGTACATGGGTAAGTAGTCATACATGTATGTCAGTCTGTCGTTTACCTTTGGCAAACAGCAATGTAGTAGCTACATATGGTTTGATCCAATTATTATTTCGTTATATGTACATCTCGAGAATCCCTGGAAGGTCATAAAAATATCACAAGAAAATAATGGAAAAACCGGCTGTACTTCGGAATCACAGGATCGTAGCAAAATGTAGTCCTAATTGAGTATATACATATGCCACATGGAGATTTTCAAACCATGAAACATATTCTGGGAAAACTCTCAATGGTATTTCGATATTTGAAACGGGAACTGGGACATTCTTGTATGTTGTAGGTGCCAGATTCACCGCTTGGAAAATCAGCTACAATCTTCCACGCACATGGTATTAAAATAGTAAACACGGGCTACATTATTTTCCGGGCGGATCGTAGCATCCTCTCTTCAGCCGACTATATTTTCAGAACTGCTAATTGTCTCATTATGTCGTCGTCATTTCTTTTCTACGCTCTAGAGATGCCATCATGCTCTGGTGTTGGCAACAGATTTTATCGACGTAGTTTCTCTATTGTTTACAGTCAAAGAATATTTTTGCACTTTTTTTTAGTCTTCACACTCAAATTGGGGCTGCTTGCAAATCCAAAATGCTTGCATGCTTTTTTAGTCTTTGCCATTGCTTCCTTCGCTCTGGAAGCCAAACCTTACTTCACACTGTTCAAGAAATTCTTAACATGTTAAGCAGTGGCAACATATGGGTAGCACTACCATCTGCAAGTATCCTTAGGTCGTGTCACCTAATAATTGCAAATAAAACGAAATAAACGAATAAAGTTCACCAGTCACTTGAAATTTCTCAATTCTTTTTTGTTGCTGCTTTTGTATAGACTATACAACGCTAACCTTATCAATGACATCATATCTATAATATATGAAACTTACTTAACTTCCTACCAAAGGCAGCCGAAGCTTTTCCGCGTATACCACTCTTCAGCGTCCACACTAGACACCAAAATACATTATTTGCGAACGAAAAAATCGAAAGCTTTTCGAAAAGCGTTAGAACTTGGATAGCCGGACGATAGAAACTAATGAAGCACTCGATTCTTCAGTCGAAAATTCAGTTTCGTCTTAGAAGTAGGTCAGGTAACAAGTCAAAGAGGTTGTAGCAACCACTGTATCTCTACTTAAAATATAGTATTTTAGTGTTTATTTATACAAATTCAACATGTCCGAGTCCAATGGTGAATCGAAATTCGGTTTCAAAGATAAGGAAAAGGCGGAGGAGACACTAAAATTACTCGAGAGTCATGACATGCAGTACAGAAAGCTGACGGTGCGTGGACTCCTGGGTAGAGCCAAACGAGTCCTCACAAGTATGATTACTAATCTTCTATACATTCGAGAAGATAATCGAAATTAATTTGTCATTTTGTTCCTTTTTTTCTCCCCGCGCGCCGCAGTGACAAAAGCTGAGGAAAAAGTTAAAAATATAAATGAAGCCATCGAGGTATTTGACAAGTGGCTGGAGGAGAATGGTGGAGGCGCGGCTAATAAGAATGCCAAAACTGACAACGGCGATAAGGTGGACACTGTTCCGGGACTTGGATTCAAAGACAAGGAAGCTGCTGAGAAAACTTTGAAGTGAGTACAAAGTTTACACCTTTCTTTCTTGGTACCCGTATAGCCGAATTGACTTCATGCATCTGGAATGTTTATATTTAAATAATTCTCTCATGTTCGGTTCGTTCGATTAGTGAATAAGTATCTACCTACTTACTACATCTCTCGTGGCTTTTGTTGACGAAAAGCTCTGTGATTAAGTCATGCCCCGGTCGTTATTTTGAAAACAAACAAATTTATTTGAAATGTTTTGGTGTGACGTAGTCATTGCATGATTCGTATTCGGGGTACATATTTCGGATGTGACCTTTCTGAAATAGAAATCCATATTGTACGAGTCTGTTTGTATTTATACTATACATTTTTTTTTTCTTTATTAATTTTGGTCATGTAGTTTACCCATAATTAATGTATGGGGGAGGGCAGCTTGTGCGCGGGTTATAATCGATTGTTGTACACACATATGCGTGTATATACATACTTAAATATATTATGTAGTATCTAGTAAATATAATTTGAATCAAGATACTCTTATACTGGAGTTCGAGCGTTTGTAGGTATATGTATGTTCTTAAGTGCTACATTCAATGGATCGGAACCAAACAGATTAAAAGGTGCTATTACGGAATTATTTGACTCAAATTGTCCATACACGACCTGGAATATGCTACACTAGACCTCGTGACTTTCTGATCATTGCCTTGGACAATTTTGGGGTATTGCACGTTCATGTGGCGTATATACATACATATGTATGTAGTATGTAGTATGTCTGTTGTTAGAAAACAATTTTAGGTTCCGGGATTATTTGACATTATTTTGATTGAAAGTTCCTTGACTAGCTAATTGTACGTTTTGTGTTAAACCCCATAAATCTATGTATGTATGCACATATGACATGCACATGTTAAGATAACTACTTGAGATAAGATAAGAATTTTGCTTAATCAACATTTTGCACAACCAATATTCGGTTGACGATTAAGGACATGCACGTACTCAAATACAACAAGCAGCAATTCCAATTGATCTTACAAATCCATGTACGCGTATATTCTACATGACCTTATGAAGTGGGCTACGGTATTACTTAAAAACAAACGTTTTAGATAATTTGTAAGCCTTTAACAACGATTTTCTTTTTTTATATTGTTTACCAGAATCCTAGAAGGTCGTGACCCCGACTATCAGAAACTTGCTGTCAAAGGACTAATTGGTAGCTCAAAACGTGTCCTCTCCGGAACCAAAAATGAAGAAAAAGTCAAATCTATTCAGGAAGGTGTCAAAACCCTTGAAGATTTCCTCGAAAAGTTCGACAAGGAGAATATGATTCGTGAAAACAAAGCATATCTGGCATATTCTGTTATAGAAAATTTGCCAGCTCCCAAAGGAGATCTAGTCGATGAGTTTCTTCGTGCATATGGCGGTTCCAAGGCTAAAGGTAATTATAAGCATTTACGTACAATGTACCCCAAGGATGATGACAGTACATCATGGGATATTATCAGAAATAGTCATTTGAAAACATTGTCTGCCAAACTGGAGGAAGAAAATGCAAAACTGTTTACCGATTCTGGCGAGCCAACTGAGATTCATTTAGAAATGATACATTGGGCATACAGTCCACAACCAGACAAAGTTAAGGCCTACATTGAAAAGTTGAAGAAAACAAAGGCAACCAAACGGAAGTCTGCAGCAACCTCAAGCAGTGACAGCTTATCCGATAGTGATGAAGAAGTTTCAAAGAAGAAGAAAAGAAGTTCTTAAATAAAATATGATGTTGATCCATTTTTTAATTTGTAATAATTAAGAGACAATATTGAACATGGATGGAAATAATTCTTTAAATAAATTTGTTGTAATGTAAGTACAAATATGAGTTTAAATATAAAGAGTAAAAGCTGTGACTTGCTGTTGCTTACTTGCTTACATATGTAGGAGAAACACAAGTCGGGGGTGGTCTGCGCTCTCAACCGAGTAGTTGGTTCGGACTGCCTTCAGATGTACACTCGTATCTGGTTAAGGTGCGCTCCACTAAAAACTAGAACCATCTACTGCGCTGTTCATCTGGGATGTAGGTATTAGAAGACTCTCCGGGTGCATTGTCTCTATATGACCGTAGCCATCAAAATGAGGAGATTTTTGACTAAATGGTGGCGTGGTACAACTCGCCCTCCTCTGAAAGCCGTCAACGTACATGAGAGCGAATATTTTATAAAGAATTTTTCACTTCATAAGATCTAAAGACTGTTTTCGACAGAGTCCATATTTCAGCGCCATAAAGTAGGACTAGAAAAACCAAGAATTATACAGAATCTACTTAGTTGCTCGGGATAGATTCTTATTATTTAATTCTTTTCTCAACCCAAAGAAACAGCGAATGGCAAAGTACTACCTCAAGGTTATAGCTGTCGACATCGACGTTCTGACCGATTCGTCGAAATTGTGTGTCGCTTGTATTTTGTGAATGTGGCTTGCAAAAGTGGATCAACAATAATTTAAAGTTTTCTAGTTTTTTGAGGATAAAATGAATATCAATCGATATTTTGATGATTAATTTGACGAAATCGAATAAGTATAACGTCTGAAACATTAAGAAATGGCGCCCAACGTCTCCGTATTCTGTAAGAAAGAATGTAATGAAGGTGGGCGCCCAACATTTTTAACAGATGGAAATGTTCGCTTTTTGGTACATCTTGGTACAAAAAAGACGCCTAAAACAGCTGCAAAAATCTAAGCGAATGGACTGCTAGAAGGGGTTTATCCAGAATTCGACCGGTGTCCGCTGTGAAAAAGAAAAAAAGCAGCACTTTCAAAAAAAAATATAAAGGCTTGGCTTAAGTTTACTGGAAACGAGTCATTTGGTCAGATGAAACCAAAATCAATAGGTTTCTGTCCGATGATAAGGCATATTATTCGCACCGACCAAACAAGACCCTTTAAAGACAACACGTCAAACAAACTGTAAAACACGGAGAAGGAACTCTGATGGTTTGGGTCTGTTGATCCGTATTTTCCATAGCAATTTGCCCGATTTCGTTGAGGAGTGCGGTAATCCAACGAAGGAAACACATTTTCAACAGGACCCCAAGTATACAGCCAAAATCGTCAGAAATTGGCTTAAAGATCAACCTTTTCAGACCGAGGCGGGGCTTACACAAAAGCCTGGATTTAAATCCTATTGGAAGGTGAGGGAGTTTGAAAGAACACCGACAAATTTAGATGAGTTGTCTCTAAGAGAACGGGCTGAATGGTCAAGAATTCCACATAAAACCAGGTAGTAAGTATGGTAAACAGAATATTAAAAATAATATCTCTGTTGCAGACGTTGTACTTATGGGACTTCGTTTTGGATATTTAATTTTTTTTGGTAATAAAACAATAACTTAATCCTTAAAATTTCATGCAAATCTGTTGACGGACATAGATTTTACTCTCAAAAAACTAGTAAATTTGGAATTATGTTTTGCTCTCCACTGTACGAAATGTACTAAATCTATTTTCAGAACCCTTAGTTTTGAGGTAGATCAATGAGGCCGAGATATTGTTGTTGGTGGTTTAAATAAAGGTTGAGAATTCAAGATTGTGATCCCTAGTTCTCACTGAGAAGTCAGATTTCGGGTGAGTTTCTAATCCCTTTGTAGCTCGTTTCGAAGTTAAGGCCGCGTAACTTTCTCTTCTTTAACTTATTCAAAAACTGTAACTTTTTGAAATAAACTTAGCATTTGAAATTAACACTAACATTTATTTTCAACTGTTTCCTTTTTTTTTATAAAATTTTAATTACATTTTCACAGTACATATTGCTAAAACTAATATTTGTTTTGCAATGTTTCGCCATAATAGAGAGAGTCCACTGACTTTCCGTCTGAATGATCGATTTCCCTCCCCGAACTCATATGGTCCAAGGGGCCGGAAGACGTCTTCATACTAGCCGGTGACAAAAAATGGCTTTCGCATTGTCCTTTCGAATTAAGGTGACCGTATGCCATGTTGAACAATGCCTCAGGGTCACAGACAAACCTATAAACATATCTTTCGCCGTTGACTTTCTGCATGATACCCTTTTCGTAGTAATATCGTAGACTTCTGGACAACTTGTCATAGTTCATGGCTGGCCGGTTTTTCTGTATTCCCCATCGACGGGCTACCTCTTCCGGTTCTATCAGTTTGAATTCCATCCCACGACCAGTCCATGCAATACAACTGGAACTTAAAAATAAAATAACATTGATTGATTTATTTTTGTTTTTATTGGAAAAACGGTTGCCACTTACCTTGTTGATGGTTCGTCCAGTAATGCGACCAGGAACTGCCACAATTGAAGCGAACCTCTCCGTTGGTTGATTGTATTACTTGATATTGGATTAGAACTGGCATACAGACTTTCAAACTTTATTTCAGATTCTGTGGAACTGACGAGGGAAGATTCAACTGGACGCAATGTATACGCTGAAGGGTTGTAGGCGTTTTCAAATTTAATTTCATTTTCAGACGAACTCACGGTTGAGGATTCACCAACCCGTTGAATATTATATCCGCTGTTGTATGAAGTGTAGCTGTTTTCCGATGATTTTGTGGTTATCAGGTGGGAAGCAGGATGCAAAGTATTTAAATTGTTCACCGATGTTGCCGTTGTCGTCGCTGTAGTTGAATCAGGATGTTCGATTTTTGTGTGATGGTGGAAATGATGCGGCATTGGCAATGTAGGGGAATTGCTTCCGAAGGATCCATCTAAATTGGTTCCTAGAAAATTCAATTATAGATAAGTAGGTACACCGTAGAGTAATGTTTTGCTTCCTACGCTGAGGAAGCAGCGATAAGGATTGAAGAAAGGTCAAACAAATGCCGTGAAGCGATTCTTAACTGTTCGAGCAGTAAAAAGGTACAGAATGATGGCATCTGAGAGAGAGATGAAGCCTGAGAATATGCTGAGCATATTATGTTCAGAATAGCCAGAGAGCACACACTTTCGACCAAAGTGACGTAGGGACGTTTGACGTTGGAGTGACGTACGGGAAATTGTTTACTCTCTCGTAAGCGCTCTCTTCTGTCAAAAATTACAAAATTTTGGCGAACGGGAACAGGATTTCATAATTTATCGTCAAATTTCATAGTTTTTTACAGACTACAGTCTTAGGAAATAATTTATAAATATTTTGTAAAGTCGACGATAGTTTCACGTGGGACTGGTAACCCTAAAAGTTTTATTTTTTTATAAAAGATACTGCGAGTGAAGTAAAAGACTTCTTTAGGTGATGTCAAGCTCAAAGAGCTTGCATTCAGTTGAAATATGAGCGGAACTGAGTTATTGAAAATGTTGAAGAAAGCCTGTAATATCAAGAACAAGACCATTTGATTCGTATAAAATATGATTCAAAGAGGATCGTGGTTGCGAACTTGCCTAATCCGAGAGGGCCTGCAACGTCAGTTAATGAAGAAAACATTGACTTAGTGAAGAAAGTGATGCTCAAAAATCATCATAATAGTTCGCTACATTTCAGGTGATGTTTTATGCATGAGACGCGTCGCAGCACAGCTTGTTCCAAAAGAGCTAAATTTTCATCTCACAAATCTTCTGAGCTACTTTTTAACCGAAAACGTTTCCAATATGATCAAGCAAGCACCCTATGATTTTTACCTGTTTCCGAAACTCAAATCCTGGAAAAGACCAACGAAATTCAAGTTGAGACTCACCATCTCTACTACTAACTCTACAAGCCGATATAGCCAAATTCGGTATCCCAGCAAAACTGATTCATCTGTAAACAAAATCGAGGAAACAGAATTCCTCTTAACTATTCTAAACATGCACCGGACTTAGGCAAGGAGATTCACTGTCTAGTGATTTTCAATCTTGTGCTGGGACAGATAGATAGCAGAGGGGGTATATGATATCGACATCATCGGTCGTTCCCAACGCGCCGTTATAGAAACGTTTACGGCAATTGAACAACAGCCCTTGAACTAAATTAGGACAAAATCAAGTGCCTGTTGTCAACAAACAAAGAAGGATTGGTCCACCAAATAGGAGAAACGTCTCTCTAACTACAAGGAAGTTAAAAAGTGTACCTATACCTCGGCGTAAGTATCGACTCCACCTCTGCTACTTTGGTTTGCCGAAACAAATCGGTTCACAACTCCTTACTCGGAAAAAGAAGTACATTCTCCACAAAAGATTGATCCTGACAGATCTATTATATAGAGCCGAGTGCTGGAAGATAAACACAAAAGCAGACCAGATTTTGAACACTTTCGAGAGACATTCGTCAAGTTTTCAGTCCCGTATGCGAGGAGAGAGAATGAAGGAGAAGATACAACTGCGAACTGCGAAGAACAATAATAATACTGTCACTACTGTCAGTTATGCTTAATGCGTACAGCACATGGAAGTGAAAAGTGATCAATAATGTCACTTTGTTAATATATGCCTACGCACCCTTGATATATCGGGCAAACCGGAACTCCTATCAATAGGATGAAGGACCTGACAAAACAATTAAGCTGCAAATTACACCAATGGAATCCATTAACCCAAGCTAGAAGAAGAACGGGCCGCCCATAGCAAACTTAGCGCAGGACAACAAACGAGCAGTGTACTATCACTCAATACTCGTTTTACAGATAAATAAAAAAAAAGAAACTTCAGTCTCGTGAGCTATGTTTCAGAACACCCGAATATTGCTTACAAAGTACTCAACTCTCATTCCAACAATCACCAACGGCTCAGTTACAAATGTAAAGTCTTTGGAATCACGCACCCCTTTCTACAACAAGAACACAACCAGAACCTTTACCTAGTCTCAGGAGAGCAAAATCCACTGGATACATGACCCACGCCAATTAACATCGTCATTTCAACTGAATGATTCTGTAACTAATTTTTGGCGAGCGTTTTATTTTGCTTTGATTTAATCTTGACAGTCAATGAAACATGATGAACTAATGGCAAAGGACTTGCTGTGTATCTATTTAATAGGTCGAGGTATTTAGCAGTGATGCATTATTAAAAGATCACCGGCAACCCCCTGCCAGGGAACTCACTCAAACATACAATCCATCATCATAACAAGACGTTAATAATTCAAAAAGGATTGTTGCTTGCATAATCTACTAGGTAGTATCGCAATAAGGGAATGTCTGCCACCTGTTTTTTTTTTTTTGTGTTTACTCCTCTACCTATGAAGATGCTCTTTTACTTTCCCATTCTCCTTCGTTAGAAGCACCCCTTGCGTTGGCAGAATTTTTGATAACCTCAGGAGGTTGGGGATGAAAACAACTCATCGCCATTGACTCTTTGAAACGCTGCGTGCTCCGGAACGGATGCTGAGGGTTCGCGAAGACTTGCTGTAACAAATGATTGTTTGTATTCATAAATTTACCGCACAAATTGAATTTTCATATATATGTACGGATTTTTAAGTCGAACATCGCGGGTATTGAAAAAATTACCGCACTCTTTGATTAATGTACAGAGATCACCTTTAGCAAGTGGATTAGTGGACGAAGACAGCGAAAGTCGATTTCGACACTGCAAGCCATACCATGTACCAATGGGAATTTCATTACCACCTTGCTGTGTCACATTTTTTTATTAATCTGATTGATTTCTTTGAATATCCTCCGGCGGAATACGTGCGCGGGAAAATAAAGAGTGAGTTCAGGCATGTGATTCCAGAGCCTACATTTAAATTTTGATTGGCAATTGTGCGAGTAAAGAGGATTTTTAATCGAAGAGGTGTGCAAGCAATATGCTAAGGATATACATATCTAAAGCCATCTTACCATCATCATTCTTCTTTAGCATCCCTGTTGGAGTTGTTGACGAGAATCTGTAATCAAATGTTCGAAAGCAAAAAGCGTATTATAGTCACTAGTACTTTTTGATCTCAATAAAAAAAGCATTTAACAGATACAAAAAAACCAAAGCTGCGTGAATTCTTCCAAACATCTTATTATGACTTACCTGTAGCAATAGGGATGCGTCACAGCGGGTATGTCGAAAAAAGATGATGTTCTGTCATTACGAACTCCTTTGACGTTGGCTGTGCAATGATGGTTTTTTTTTGTTCGTATAAACATATATTAATGGGAAAATAGAAAGTCATGAGTTAGGTTTAAAAGAAGTTACACGTGCTATGTGGGGATACATTAAAAGCGCCATGAATACTTTGCAAATTGCAACTCAATAACAGAACCAGAGGAAAATTGATTCTTTTGTTGTTCGGTGATGAAATTTGAGAGTCGAGTTAAAGCCATGTGTCTTCCTCAGCCATCATGTGGTTCATTCGAAACAGAAGAAAGGGTATAGGTGTAGGTACATATGTACATGTTTTAGTTCAAAATGAATTTATTGTCACACTCCCTTATCTGGTGCCCCCTTAGGTTGGAGGATAACTATTCGACGACTATGGCTGTGCTTATGGTAAAACGAATTTGGGTCACCCGACCCGATAGCTTTTCTCGCGATTTTAAGCGATACCACCAGCGAAGTGGTAAGAGATTTCGTTTTATTCATTTTCTGACAGTCGTTCTCGTTGATCGCAGTCCCTTGATGTCGCTTCTAGTCAATTCATTCGCTTTTACCCATGTAATTGATCGCTCGCAGGGAATCGCATTGCATGTCACTGAGCGAATTCGCATGATTATGACCAGAGGCTTTATGGGCATTCACAGCTCAAGGAACTGCGAACGTGAGAACTGGGAACAAACCGTTTTCTTGCACGTTGATAAGCAAGTATTATTTCCAAAGAACAGAACTGAATTTATCTAACAATTGATATAAACAAAGCTGAATTGCATTCAGTTTTAGTGATGAAATTAACAATTTGCTTATTTTTCCGCGAATAGGCGAATGTTTTTTGCGAACTGTCAAAATTTATTCGCAATCCACATAATGCAGGACGCAATCCACATTTCCGCTACCGAACATTCTCGCGAAATTAACCTCATAATTCGTTTGCTTTGTGGTTCTTAGTCGGTAATGACAAGTAAAATTCGCAGACCCTTTACTTAGGAATACTGTGAGGAGATACGAAAACCACAACTTGGGATCCCGCCTTGTGACTTAAGTCTCATTTAAAACCTTATTTTGACGACTTCTTGAGGATTTTTTTATTACTCGCACTTGCATGTGAAATGAAAAGGAATGTACTCTGGAGCGATGAAAGAAAAATTGTGCGGTTTGGTGATGTTGGATCCTTTTGTTATGTGAGAACATAGAATTCAAACCAGCTTATACCACGAAAATGGTTGAATAACGCGGTTGGAATACAATGGCTCGCACAATTTGCTATCAATTTGCTCGATTGGCTAAATGAACAAGAAGGGATACACAGCATCAACGAATTAGACAGAACGTCACAATAGACACTTCGATATAAACGGTCTGTTCGCGTACTTTCTGCATACAAATTTGTAGATTGTGAAATTTCCAGGAGTGGGGGTAAATTCCTCAGAGAGTGGTAAAATCACGCCAAAAGTTAGACGTCTAAAGCAAATGTATGCAAATACACAAACAACAAAATATTTCTTACAGGTATCTGACATATTTGGCAGATTTCGTAAATCAGTGCAAAGAAATTTCTTGCACTAAAATTCGTTGCATGGGGATATTTTTTAGTCTCTCGTGAGCGCTCTCTTCTATGAAAAACTACGAAATTTTTGCGTACTCGAACAGGATTTGGTGACTTTTCGTAGATTTTCGTGAAAATTCGTTGTTTTGGGAAAGTTTTGGCAATCGCTGTTTCTTTGGTGTAAGAAAGCAATTGAGTAGAAATGCGTTCAGCAAGCAAGACCCTCATCATACCAATCCTGCTCTATGGCGCACAAGCATGGATTTAAGTGAAGACAATTGAATATATGTATATCATTGGTCGTTTTGAACGCACAATTCTTCGTATGATATTCGGTTCTCTTTCCGTGGACAGGCTTTTCCGGAGGAGATTTAACAGCTAACTCTACAAGCTTAACGGCGACATCGACTTGATCAGAAAAGTAAGTATAAATCGTCTTAGATGGCTAGGACATATAGAGCGGACCGACATCAACGCTCCGCCTCGAAGACCTTCAACCCGGAGGGACAATGCATTAGAGGTGGCGCGAAGAGGAGGAGAACCTGAACCAACTTGGAGTACGCAACTGGAGGCAATAAACCAAATACAGGCTAACTCGAGGGACTTGTTGGATAAGGCCCACCACTTGTAGCCTTTGGTCGGTTCAATACCACAACATTGTAAATAATTTTTTTTTAGCTCTACTAGCTAACTGGCTATACTAACTAGCTATATTCATACCAAATTTAACTTAAAATGTTAGAAAACACACTTCGGGCATTGGTACCTAATAATCCGCAAGAAAATTACGCGCACATGGTTCTATTTTCTTGACCACAGCTGTACATCAATGCTGGAAGTCTGCGTCTGTCACAGTAACCAAACTGCAGTTAACAAAAAAAATGATCAAAACCCTTTTAATTCGACCGAAATAATTCGTTCTCTGGTTTGGGTTTAATTTCAAACTGGAATCAGAGAGAAACGAATCTTGATGGTTGAGTTTTTTACAAACACAAGTAATTTTGGCCTTTCAGATGCAGTTTTTCATGTCCAGTCCCTCTCGACCTACTAAAGAACATCCGAGAGTGTAATTGAATAAAGTATGTATAAGCGAATAAAGTACATTTATTTGGACATACCTTTGCAAAAGAAACAATTCTATATATTTAACTAAACGTCCCAAATAACGACTACCATAACTTCGAAATAAATTTAATTTGAATCAAAGTTCATTTATCATTCAGAGCCTTCAGCTTCACCACCCACCACCCTTCTTCATAAAACCTCTTATTTTTCTCAAAACCATTTATTGAAAACTTCCTGGCTTCTTGATTAATTTTATTCTTTAAGAAAAAACGTATTACTTCATCAATTCTTCTTAACATTTTTTATTCATTCAAGCCAACATTCATCATCTAACTTTAACTTAATGTAACTATCTGGATCTGGTCTACAATTCAAAAGTATGGAGCGCAGTCAAAGTGGTTTTCATAACCGAAGCTAGTAAATCTTTTCACGTTCATTCAAAAAAACTTATTAGTCTGCCTTCCATCCTTCTAAAAACACTCAAATGGCTGATTGATATCCGCTTACGCAACATTATTGATACACAATTTCTGTCGAATATCCCATTCATCACAAGGAGCAGACAATGGTGGCTTTTCGAGCTATTGAAGGTCCTTTTAACAATGTCAACAAATCGGGAATCACAGATACACTGTTGGTTCTGAAGGTAGATATCTCACTTCGCGATTTGATAGTTCTACTCGATTCGATTTGGGTGGTCATTTGCGAAATCACTTGTTAGTAAAGGCAGCCCCAAAAGGTGGCCTCCTATCCTCTCCTCTTTTAAGTGGAGGTACGGTAGTCGATTATGGGGATTACATTGCTAATACCTCAAAAAAAAAATTCTGCACATCGCTTTAAATAAGCTAGCCAATACGGTGTGAGTCCCCCAAAACAGAAGTAGTCCTCCTTGCCAGAAAATGTAAAATTTCGGCTCTCTAAATGCTTTGCAACCTCGTTTAACTTATGAGTATTAGATCTACATCTACATTTTTGACAACATCTTCCGGATAATCACCACTTTATTCTGGGGGAATGAGATATTTCTGGAAGACAAGCCAAATCACATTTTTCTGATAGACCTAGTCTCATTCTATCCTTCCATCTTCCAAATCATTTTAGAGTGTCCCATACGGAATGAATGACGACTAAAGAACTCCTCATCTATTCAGATAGCCAAATCCTTGGCAACTTTCCATAATAATTCAAAAGTTTCTGTAGACTGCTGTTTGTCTCTCTTAGAGATGGCTGCGCAATTTAATATTCACCTTTATTGGATGTCAGGGCATAGGGAATTGTAATAATTGGAATTCCAATTGTATACTACCAGCTAAAGTTACCTTTGGTATCCAATCGCTAAACACATGCAAACTTAAATTTAAGCTTGATGGCCAAAACTGGATCTGATCGCTATATGATTTTGCACTATATTAGGTGTTATCACTGGAAACATTTCCCTATAGGAAAACATGCAACTAGGCTTAGTGTGCAGTCGAATCATTCTTGCAGAGATGAAAAGGAGGCGGCAGAAACTATTCTCCACCTTCTCTGTATCTGCCCTCTTTCAAAAAAAAAGGCTTCACCTGGAAACTTTCTTCTTTAATGATCCTGGTGATCTTATTAGTCTACTATACTTCACCAGAGCTCAAATTCGTTTCACTGGTAGGTATGGAGGATTTTATGATCCTGGAGGCATCAGAACTGCGCTATTATCGGTCAAAGTATACTGGCGATAGATGGTAGCCACTTAAACCTAACCTCACTTCTTAGAGAGGAAATAGACTCTGCAAAAAGGAGCAAAAGGAGAAACTGTCTGGCAATTACAGTGCCACGCCCCCATTTTGGAACTCAAGTATAAAACGAAAAGGACTTCGTCTTATAGTCATGTACTTTATCTTACTTGGACGTACATATGTACATATATGAGGGTAAGTATTGATTATCTGAGGATAAGTTTGACTGCTTCAAACTTTATATCTGCGGTCTGTGAGCTCGATTTTGTAAAACGTGTCTTGGTGAAGTCATGGTGGAGGATCAATAAAAAATCGAAAAGCATTCCTTCAAATACTACTCCCTCTTGTAAAGACATTATTTAATACTCAATAAAAATTAATAATGAAAACATATTGTTTTCTCTGCAAATAGCCGTGGGCACAAGAATGTTCAATATTCTAGTAAACAAACACGCAAGGGTACTTTGTGTGGGTTGGCGCTTGTTTGGTTACAGTTTCAAATTAGTTTAGTGTTAGCTTTATGAAAATACAAATGAAAAAAAAAAACAAACTTTAACGCTTTATTAATACACACGCTTACCATTATACCTTGAGTTTAAATAGCCTTCGGGGCTCTCTAATCCAAACTTGCAGGGATGATGATGAGCTTGTGCTGGGTATACAAGATCTTCCAGCTGCGGATGATGATGATGATGATGAGGGTGGGGATGGGGATGGTGATGGTGTGTATGGAACCAGCTATCGCGCTGTAAATCTAATAAAAAAGTAAAAGTAAACAATGAATCTATAGTTGACCTATTGTCACATTGTAAAGAAATGTGAAACTACGTACCACCAGACGTTGGAGATGATGTCGTTGAAGTCGTTGCTATTAGGCTACAACATGAGACTTTTGGGGTGGTTTGTAGTACTTGAGCAGGGGTAAGTGCTTCGGCTGGACTCACTAGAGTAGTTCCCTTCTTACTTTGCGAATTCGTAATTGTCACTGTGGGTGAAGGATGTAAGGATTCCTCACTTGTCAGCAGGTGGTTAGAGCTGGGAATTGGAACCTGATGGATGCTACCGCTGGTTGTGTACCCATGCTGAGAATTAAATATTTTCTTTTTATATACAATTCTTCCATATACATACGAATTTAACATTTTTATTAATCAAAGAAAGAAAAAAAGAAGTAATAATGAAAAATCTCACTTCAGTGGCACAGAAGTGGAAAAATCAAATAGATTGCATTTCAATCCACGTTAAGTGAATTCCGCGAAATTTGAAACAAATTTCCATTAAAGAAGATTCTCCAACGGATATGACACAATCCTGAGCAGGAAATGGTTGTAAATTTATTTGCAATGATGACGAAGAGGAAATCAATACTCTTACCTCTCGAAATTGGCAGGTTAACCAGAAGATTTCTTGGGTTATTACTATTGCCAATCACCCCCCAAAAAAAGACAGAAATGAATTGTGGCTTTCCATCCCTCAATAAACTTCCCTGTATCTATACCTACGTACATATGTATGTCATTTGTAAGAAAGTAATAGCGTTGAATACATTGGACATGGCTTTGGTTTATATTTCGTGAAAGTTCAAGCAAAATCCAGGCCAGCGGGAACATAGTCAATTATCTAATGAGGAAATCCATCCACTCCTTAGTGCACGAACTTCAAACAGGTGATGAAGTTACCTCCATACGTCTAATTGTCTCTACTTATTCGTATTAGAAATGCAATTAGATGAAAAGTACGAGGTGATAATGGACTGTGTTGTGAACAAAAGAGAGTCGTGGTGACGCTATTCTTCTACTTTGCTGGACAATTGGAGTGCGTAAATGTGTGCTTTTGTTAGACATATCAGTTTCAAGACAACTGAATGAACTTGCCAGCTGTGGGAGACCGACAATACAGTCTGCAGAAACAACATCATTAGGTCATTATTATGGTGCTTTGGAGAAGTTAAAGAAAGTGAACGAACTGCCTAATGCCCAGTACCAAGTAAATACGTTTAAATTAAGCTGACGGTAAGAGAGTACAGCTGAATAATTTATAAATAAAATTGGAAATATGAGCAAAATCTATGAAATTTAAAAGAAAATCCAAATAATTAAGTGAATTCAAAAGGAAATTTTAGTTTTCGCTGCCCTTATTGGAATAGAATCGCTTCATCCTGCAGCGACATCCTGTACTGACGAACTAGTAAAGCAGTCCACAACTATAGAAGTTGTCTTTCTATCAGCATTTGGGCTAGATTCTGCATTAAGTTTTATTAGGTATATAAGTAGGCAGACGAGGTGGAAGTGATCCACATGATGATTACAGAGATATCCCTTCACTATTATTTAACCTTATTCTATGGAAGTACTTATATACATAGTTGACAGAATGTAGTTCAAGTTGTCGTTCAGAGGTCTATTGGATATATCCAGTGTGTCGATTGGACTGAAAAATGTATATCAGAGAATGGTTATACCTAATCAGTGACAGAGCACCCACTAGTAAGACGTTACCTGCAGGGATTGTACTTATCAATGCTCAGTTATTATGTGTCTTCCTTCTACTATTTCCACAAGCCAATTAGTCACCAAGTTTGGGGATACTATGGTTTTCGAGAGCTCTGCGCACTGCGTCTGTTTTGAAATTTTTATAGGCTTCTCCAATGTCCATTGATTGTCGTTTATATGTATGTCGTATACTAGTAGTCTACTTTGAGACCGTACAAAAAAATTAGGCGTTTTTTAGGGATTGAACCTGGAACTTCTTGTTCCGTAGTCCATGACTTGGTTAGCCGGCTTTGGCTATGAATATCACCTTTACCTTTAAGACTGCTGGTGTATAGTTCCATTCGTGCCAGAATCATTGCACTCACACTGCACTGCAGAATGATCGGGACAATGCCGCCGAGTTTTTCTGAGGGCACAATCGTGTTACCTACTCTTTTCTTTTTTGTGATCAGAACCCCTGGTAACTGACATTTCACATTAGTTTCAGCACTGATGCTATTGACATATTGGTTTTCACTGTCTGGGAAATGGGTGCTTATCAATAGTCTCAGTAAATCTGAGCAAGGGTTAGTTCAGTTATGTAAGCTTTGGTCTCTTCTGTTCTGAAAAGTATTCCTACCTAAACGTACCTGCATATACATATTAGTTTTGCAATTTCGAACTTTAGATTCGAAATTACTATGACGGAGAGTCCAAAAAAATGGGTCCGCCAATTCTGTCTATCCCTCTCTCTCTCTCTGTGTTTGGGTTTGTTTCACACTTTATATCTGGGGTCTGTGGCGTCATCACCCAAGGCAAAATTGAAATAAACAACCAAATAAAAAACCTAGAACTACCTTAGAATCAGTAGAGAGTTTCGAGCCAGGCGGAGGGTGTTAGAGAAACACGGTGGACAGCATGCCTTCCCAACGACATCAAATGCAGCTGAGTCTTCGACAAGTAGAAAGAAAATCGTCACCAAATGCATAGACATTTATACATACATTGCACTCGTACCTAATATGTAGAGGAAGATCTCGTCTCGTTTTAGGTGGCGGGCACAAGTAGAAGGGAACGTCAACCGACTTGGAATGCGGAACTGGCCGGAGTTAGGTAAAGAACGGACTAACTAGAGAAGCCCATAAATGGAGTCCCAGATGCACCCCAAACTGCAGCGCCACCTAACGTAACATACCCAATAAGTTCGTTTCGTGGAGATTTGTTTACTAAATTTGAGATTACAATGAAGTATTGCAAGCTGATAGTAGATGGCTCTTATCTAGGCAGATGTAGCCAGAATACTGCTAAAGCAGTACAAAAGAACTAACAAATTAAAATTGCTAGAGTTCTGGCAATTAGTACTGGTTACTGCCACATTTGGATCCATGCAAGGAGAATAGGTTTTCCCTTTAATGTACATTGCCGCAGCTGTAATATCTCAAACGAAAGAGAAACTAGACAGCGCACACTAGCCAAACCCTTTTTCGACGAACTTATAGAGTTAAAGACGATCAGATTTGCGGACATCATTAGTTTCCTTACATTTAGGGTCATATATCATCGATGTCAACGCCATTTTTTATCAGACAGGTCATATGGTATGAAAAGGCACCATAATTGGTGCGGTGAGTTCTGAGACGGAAAAGGGGAGTAGACCTAAGGCACCGGGAGTTGGTATTAAACGAGACCGATGCAAATAGCGCTCACATCAATTCAATGTGACCAGTTGTTAAATGATGTAGAAAAAGAAGGTCGGCATTTTCGAGGCTATTTTCGAGAGACTGAAGATTGATCAATTTCAGACGTTCAGAGTAGGGTGCCTCCCTGAATTGAATTTGAATGAATTGAAACTATCAACCCAAGGAAGACCGCGTAGGCCGAAACGTATAAACCTGAGTTGGACAGCTTCATTACGTCGGACGTGGACAGCATAGTGAGGGGACCAAGCTTGGCTGGTATATTTGAGGATGGGTCTGACGAAGGTGATATAGAGTGATTTGGTAACGTAAGGGGTCTGAAATTCCTTAGACCAACGTTTCACAAAGTCAAGTGCAGAGTTGGCTCCACTTATAATGTTGTCAATATGCGGACGGAAGTTAAGCTCCCTATCGCAGATGACACCTAAATCGAGCAACGATGAGACTGAAGGGACAGGTTCGTTGCAGAGAAAGGTCAAGAGAAGGTCGTCTTGGAAACACGAGGGTCCGTGGTGGAAGGTATGAATTTGAAGATTTTCATGTCATCGGCATAGATGGAGAGATAGGAGTCCTTGATAACGCGGTCGACATCGCTAGTGGTAAGGACGAAAATTAAGGGACCCAGGTGACTGCCTTGAGGGACGCCTGATGTGGTCATAAAGGGGTTAGAAACAAACTAAATATACATTTCAAGAAGTAAAATTGATCGATTATATCGATGGAATTCTAAGATCGTTTTCCATATCTTCTTAACCGATTTCTACTGAGAAGTACGTATCTATACTGTAACCAGAGAATTATTGCTATTTATCATTTAATTGTTATTTGTATGTCATTATATCAATTCAAGATGGCAACGTAACTACCCACTCATCACTATTGAAATCGCACATTTTTAGATTTAACTATTATGAAAGTATTCACGCAAAACAATTTCAATTTCCCCAGATAAAAGTATAGTTGGATGCAACACCCACCTACTTCGTGACATTTTTATTTTTGCTGGATCTCCGGTTGTTGTTTAAATTTTCATGGTTGAAGAAATTCACTTAGCGTGGTGGTTCTTCTTTCACTTATTCGTTTTGTGTTCAGTCAAACTATTCGGTGCTAGTTACTACAAATCTTTCACCGTATTAATTAATAGAGCGTTTATTAACTAGAGGAAGTAAATAAAATTAAGTGGCTTAGTTAACGTAAGTGCACTATTCTTGTTGTTTGTTGGGGTACGAGTTTTAATAGTCAATACTTTTAGAAAAAGAAGAACAAAGAAGAGAAGTAGAGACATGACCTCTTATTTTAAGAATTGTACTTAAAAAAACAACATTTCCTTAAACTCCACTGGACACGTTCATTCAGCTATTTTCAAATTATTTGTAATCTATTTAAAACATTGTTGAAAGTCTTGTAAAATAAATATCATTACCATATCAAGAAATTGAATAAAATTAGGTACAAAGTTGTTAAACTGCAAGGTGACCCAAAATATATCACCCTATCGGAGGATACTGAAACTTTCAGTTTTCTCTTGATATCTGTTAAGCCAACTACACGTCGACCAGCCTTGAAACGCTATACTCCTCAAGATCGCAGATTACTCTGACTATTTGTTTAAGAAATAATTAGTCAGAGATTTTGGCGCAGCCTGAATTTCGGCCGTCCTACACCAACTGGTCAAACACCAAGGCGTTTAACTGCTCGCTTCGAAGAGACTAGAATAAAAGTTGACAAAAGACCCTCAGGAAGACTAGTGAGCAACTGTGATATTTAATATCAAAAAGCAAGATTGAAGCGATGTCTTGTATTTTGAGATAGTTAAGAACTATGGTTACTTTGGCTCTGTTATCAATTTTGAAAATCATATTACACAAGAAATGAAGCAAAGAAAGACCATTGCCAATGGTAAGGTTGACTAACCAAGGTTCTATACAAAAACTTGATCAGCCCAGTCCTAGTTTATAGGGCTGAAGTATAAACTCTGTCAAAAGTGGATGGAAAATGTCCTGTCGTATCGTTGACGAATTTTGGAGCTAACATCAAGATCTGATCATTACCTGGCTGTCATTGTTTGGGACATTGTCTTCATTGACCAACTGACAGTCTGATGAAGAGGACTGAAATCCGTTTGAAAAATTCAACACCTATGTATTTGTTCTGTTCATTAGGACGAATCTTTATATTCACTATCAGGAGCTTGAAACGTGTAATATGTGGAAGATTACGATTACAAATACTGTTTCCAATTGTTATGGTTCAGAAGCTGTCAAAGTTACCATCATTTCACGCTTATATTAAAATTATTTTAAAATTAAAAAAATATTTTCGAAATTCCGGCTCAGTAGTAAATACGCAACGTGAATTTCGTCGTTAGGTCGGTAATCAGTGTGCAGGCAATTCGTCGCACGGTGGAAAAATTTGAGCGTGAGTACCTACACTCTTTTGGACCTTGACAAACCAATCACACAGAGATTGATGCGAAATGAAGAAAATATAGCCGGCGTAGTGGCCAGTATCGAAGAAGGCCCAAAAATGTCGATTCGGCGCTGATCCGTTGAATTCGCCATCGTGAGAGAGTCAACTCGTCTTATATTGGTATCGAGTTTGGACCTACATTGTGCTGCTCAAAAAATCATCTTCTCGGACGAGGCCCCTTTTTGGCGGCTACGTCAACAAGCAGAATTGCCGTAAGTGGACCGAACACAATCCACAAGTTTTCGACCAACCATCAATGCATCTACAAAGATTGACTGTTCGGACCTTATTTCTTTCGAAATGTGGAAGGAAAGACCGTCACTGATCTCAGTTGTAGAGCGATATTAACCGTAACTTTGGACGAGCTCGAGGCCAACATGCGAGATGCTATTGGACCGAGTCGTCAAAAATTGGACCGACCGACCGCTTGAAGCACTGCCACCGAAGCCGAGATTTGAATGATGTGCATACATAGCGGCATGAATGTAACTTCACAATAAAGTCAGAATCAATTTTGTATCTTTTTGTGTGAAGCTAGGCTCTGCGTCCCATAGACTTGTCGCGGCGTTAATTTACTTATTTTCTTCTCTTACAAGCTGTAGTTACCAATTGGATATAAAACTCCACCTGGGGTTTAAACCAAATTTTAATTCAAAAAATCTTACAAATTTATTTGCACTGTAGACCGATTCATTCCCCTTCACTTAGCGAGATATGTCTGCGACTTGGGACGGGCACTTACTAATAGTGATTGCAAGGTAAACACAGGATAATCCAATGTTAAGTGGATAGGTGTACATTTGGTCACAATTTATGAGTAGGTAAATAGTGTACCTCCGTGGTAATGTACATGTATGTCCCTATAAACACAATATTCGCTAATTACGCAAAGTTGTAGTCTTTTTTTATCTTCAGTGAAATTGAATTCATCGCTTCGCGTTGAGCTAACTAGACTATAAAAAGTCTGCTTGAGAAATTTTAATTGTGGAAAGAAGTTAATTGAACTCGACGTCAATACTCGGATACCAGTATCATACAAATCCCATAAATATATTGAAAATTGGCTAAACAATAGCAAAATGCATTTATTTTGGAAAAAATTACCTGCACAATACAAACTAATCGAATAAAATTAACTTGAAATCATGCGAACTTCTTCGTCTCTGTCTCTGTGTCTCGCTCGTCTCGCAAAGATACATTTTCTCACTCAACCAAGCATTTCGTAATTGTTTCAGGGCGCGCACTCTTTACGTCTCGAAGACTACGATTATGATGTTGGTTGGCGTTCCCATAGCAGTTACGGGAGTTGCACGGAAAACACTTTCTCCACAGTTCCATTACTTCTTTGATCATTTCATTTTGTGACCTTAACCAGAGCGCATCACTGTCTTTTGTGGGAGCCTACTATATACTCGTTCATTGTGTATCTTTCGAAATAAATTTAAGTTGCAAACTCTCTCTATTTGTTTAAAATGCGTCTCTTGGTGCGGACAAGGACTAAGCAAGTTCTTCTCACAATTTGTATTTTTTTATGCAGTGTAGTTGGTAAGTTGTAAATGTTTTGTTCTTAATATTCGCCTCTTAACGGAAATGCAGTATCTATAGGATCGCAGGACTATTCGCCGCACTGTTCAGTTCGTCTGGAGAATGCTCTTGAGCATATGCGACGCCGGAGCAGCCAAACAAAGTCAAGATCCTTGGAATTAACTCCGTATTCGGTGTATCAGTCTATTTATGGCAATGACAAGGAGGAAGATGATGACGGTGGATCGCGAAATAAACCCTTCGATCGGCAGAGACAACGTCCGCTTTTGGATGATAACTTCGGGGATAGTGGATACAATCGCAAACCTCATAGCTTACCTATTTCACGTGTCGAGGTCGAGGATATGAAGGTTCGCTTACCCCAAAAAGCAGTCCGTTGGGTGGAGGTAGACAAGTGCAGGTTCAGCACAGTAAACCGAACTTTGGACACACGTCTCATTTTCCCCGACCTGACTATTAGCGGAAAGGTTGTTCTTCAACCAACTGGTGGAAAATGCAACATGATTCTAAGGTTACGACACGCTGGCATTGAGTTTCGCACTGTGCCCATGTCGACTGGAATGGATGAATCCCGGAACAGTAGACCAATAGCATCGGTTCGAACGGATTCGCACTTTGCCGAGCCGGGATTTATATCAGTTTTCGCTCACGGTTGCCAAGGTCCAACTGGCATCAAGTTAAGACAGAATTCAAAAAGACGTTTTGGCTTTGGGAATACTCCGGGAACTGATGCGGATATGTTTGCAGAAGCCAGTGATCAACGCCGATGGGGAAAGTTTTACAACACGTATCGACCACCCTACGATCCTCGGATCAGTGGAGATTACACAGGTGATTCAATGCACAGGCGAAGGTACACTCGCCAGATATCCTTAGATGAACGTTCAGAGGACCTAGTCTTTTTTGAGGATGATATACTTCATTTTAACGACAACCTGAACCATCTCGAGCCCGATGCGAGGGCTTTTGCTGAAATTTATTCCGAAACACTAACCGTGGATAGAAACAGCCCAAAATGGCATACTGCAGGCAACACAAATACAGAGGATATAAACAATGCACTGACCAAAGAACTGGAACAACTCTTCTCAATGGGAGTAAAAGGATTACTAACTACATACATGCAGAGGGCTCTACAGCCGGCAATAAAGGAAACTCTAATGGAAAACATGGGCTACACGCTAAGCTACGGCTAATCACGGTTTGAGTAGTGTTTTATTTTCTTAATCTTTAAGCGATTGTTGTGATTTAATTATTTTGAAATAAACAAAAATGTTTAATTCTTACAATTTTTGTCGTATCTATTGTAAGATGGTGATGGTGACTGTGATAATCCTTTATGCCGTCCATTATCAACAGAAAGATATACTTAGTATACCAACACTTAGTTTAGCACTTATAACAACCGCGACACGATTCGAACTTCTATTCACGAGGACACGCTTTCAACTGAGAAATCAAATCCTGGGGGATGCTTTGATAAGATGCAGTTCTCGTAAAACACCAATGTCCTTTTTCTGTGATATCTATGGGCGGAGCTGTGAAGATAACGAATAACAATGCGCAGGAACGTCGCCGCCTCCAGTAAGTTTTTTTCCCTTTACATACGCCATTGCTTTTCGGTTTTGTTTTTTAAAGTTTATACAAATTCAGGTTGTATGCACGGTTTAAAGATGCGAAATGTTTATTTAAATTATTTGCCAGTTACTTTAATTGGCTTTTGTCTAACGATGCGCTTTTGTGTTCGTTTTAAGTTTATTTAATTTAAAACATGTAAGAGGTGAATTTCATTTATATGGAATATATTGACACAAAAAATATCCAAATTTTAATTAAACTTTCCTCAAAGGAACTACTTATTTCGGTTTGGGGAGCTGTGAGCAGTTAAATTAATTCATACGATTACGATAGTTGCATACGCTTAGGTCAACATGTTGTTTTTCGTTGATCTTCTTTAGGTATAGGTCCGAGTGGGACCCAGGGCCCAACTTATCATGACCAGTCCTGTTATGGACGGGACCTATTCTTGAAGTCATGCCCAAAATGCTGTTTTTGTTAAGAGAGACAGTTTTACTGTCGAATATTTATAAGATGCTCGCCGTAGTCTAGATAGTGAAAAAAAAATTTCGTATGGTGAGTATCGAACCTTGAACGTTTGGCTCCACTGACTACAACACGGGCCCAGTACCAATTTTATATATAACTCTTCTATTTACTGTCTAGTTAATAGTTACGCGACATCCTTTATTGTGGCGCACTGACTTGTGTTACCTACTAACCCTGATAAGGTCGATTTGAAGAATTGGCTAAGGCGAGTTTATTGGGTTTACTTTAAAAAAAAACATCTCGAAGGACAAAAATTTTGAAATAATATTAATTTTGGAGACAGTGGTAAGCATTCGCCCACTAATTTCATTTACTACCTATGCATGCAAATCATTCAACGCAATGGTAATAGGACTCTTATTATCGATGGCTAAGAGACATCAGGTCATTACTTAGTGCAATAAATCCAGAATTAAGTTACTAACTTTCGTGTCACACTATCATTTTCACAAATTTTTTGAAAGAAAGATCCCTCGCTCCGCTAATGCTCCGCTTCGCTCCTTTTTAACGATCGTTGCACGAATTTGGTGGCCGACAAAGTTCACAAACTTTTTTCATGCGGATGACTGGGACTCAAGTCCATAATTCGATTGTCTGTGCGCTCTGATCTAACTAATTGTGTGAGACTTCGACAGGGTGAAACTTTCAGTAGGCAGTTATTGATAACTGTTTATTGTCCAGCTGGACACTACGTCTTAATAGAACTTATACGTGCCACTTATAAGACATAGTATCCTAAGCATTTTCGCACTATGAACTTTTGTACCAGATGGCCTTCGCATTCACATGCGGGTCACACGACCTCCAATCAAGTATGTACATTGATTCAAAAATGGATATGTACACCCTGTCGAATTGTTCCTCTGTGTACATACCGTGACTCTTGGAGTGATTTAACAGCCCAAACTGGTAAAGTTTCAACAGGGTTTGTATTTCACAACCCTTTTTTATTATTTTGACAAAGCAAAATGTAAAGTTGCCATATTATTCCAATGTGCATAAGTAGGATGTATGTAAAAGTATTCCTGAGGAATTGAACTAAGGTGTTCATTAAAGTTGTCATCGCGAATCGCAGTTAATTCTCCGTTGATACCACAATCGCAACTATCGCAACTACAATTGTCTGAGATATTAGAATACTCTTCTTCTATCTTCCAAGCAAAGTTTTTTTTCTATTTAACTCTGTCGGCCCGAGAGTCCGCGAGGAAAAACCTACGAAGATCAAATAGACAAGCAGCACTTAGCCCTTTTGTGTTGTAAAGTTACTGAGAACAAAATGAATAGGTTTCCCAATAAAATTTATATACTAAAGGCACCTTACCTTTTTTTTGTATCAGGCTCACTAAAGAGACTACGATAACTATGAAGTTTGAGGATGTTAAATGCAAAATACCGTCTAAATCTTTTCTAATAAAAATCCCCACAAAGCGGAGGTAAGTATTTAGTCTTAATAATTTTTTTTTCGATTTCAAGTAAGATAGTGCAAGACTGAATCCCCTGTTCTATCTTTTCATATACTAGGTTGAAACATTTACATATTTTAAGAGTTTATTTCAGTTTCTGATCCCAACTCCTTCTTAACTCAAACATAACTAAAATTTATCCCTGAACTTGATTTCAGCTTCAGCTTTAATCGTAGTGGTCATGAAGCAACGTCAATCACTAAATTATGTTAAATAAAGTGCACGACTGGGCCGTACAAACTTGCACCTATGTCTCAAATTCTTGTGTGTATTTGAGGTAAAAATAAATAAACGAATATATATGTACATAAGTAGGTAAGCATATGTAAGTTGACTATAAGTAAACCATCGTGCTAAACAGATTGGCCAAAAACGTCATATATCATCTGTAGAATTTGATAAAGCTCTTGAAAATTAAGCATCGTCGTTAAATTTTCTTCAATTTCACTCAAATTCATTGCCTTTGAACTCCGGTGAATATGCCAAAGTAAGTCCCTAAAAATGTAACAATATTTTCTTTCTCTCTCTGTCTTTTAACCAATGAAAATGAATTTCAGACAAATCCAGTAGCACGTGCGCACCAATCAAAACCTGTATCGTAAGGAAAAAACGTTTCCATGACAACAGCTGTGTTCTAGGAAAATTTTTTCCAATGGTATATAATTTTGAAAATCGGTTCAGTGGGAAGAAGTAGGGATAAAATTCATGTTTGGCTAATAATGATATGAAAATCGTGGTTTTGTTAAGTTGGTTGTAAGGAAAGTGGAATTTAAGGCAGTTTTAACCAAAAACGTGGTATGCCATCTTATAGGGTTTAAAAAGGCGTATTCTAATATAAAATTTAATAAAAATCGTTGGAGCCGTTCTCGAATAAATTGGCTCTAACTGCTCGATTTCGCGAAAAATACCGTTATACTAACTTTTGCCCAAAAATGTGATACAGTTCCGGATAGGATTTGAGACGTTTAGTCTTATGTGAAAATTTTAATAAAATCGTTGAAGGCGTTTTCAAGCAAATCGGCTTTTAGTCACCTTGGTCCTAAGTACCGTTGTATCATACTTAGACCAAAACGTGGTACGCCATCATGTTGCATTACTTCGTGCTAGTCCGAATATTAAATTTGAACTAAATCATTGGAGCCGTTTTCCTACAAATCGACTTTTTGTCAAATTGGCTATAAGTAAAGTACCATTGTTGCCAATTTTGGTAAGCAGCACGATACGTCATCTGATTGCAATTGACTAGACTAATTGAAATGTGAAGTTTAATCAAAATCGTTAAAGCCGTTTTCGAGAAAATCCATTTTAACTGAAATCGGCCTTAAGTAAAATACCCTTAATTTTGAGGTTAGAATGAAAATTCCGATTTCGCCTCTAGGGATTATCACACAGACCCTATATAAGAAGTTTGACCTAAGTCCATCCACTCGTTTAGGCTGTAGCCTCGTGCACAGACAGACAGACAGACAGACAGACTGACAGACAGACAGACAGACAGACAGACAGACGGCATTGGCGGACCTACTTTTTTGGACTTCTCCATTATAGTAATGTCAAGTTTGATTAAAATCTCGAGTTCCAAATTTTGCACGAATACAATACTTGCCCTATAGGTATAGGTGCAAGTAAAAAAGGCCAAGTTTACTAATCCACAGTAATGGATATTGCAAAACATTGTAAAATTTACCCAGAAACTAAAACTTTCGAAATGGTGTGAGACCATATGTTTGTCGCTTGATTGATTGATTGATGTTCAAGCTTCACAAAAATGGTGAAATTCCTCATTGTTGACCTGTTAAACTGTGCTTGTTTCCATATCTAAAGATTTCCGGTTACGTTGTACAACACAGAATGTGTTGTTTTGTAAACCAAGTACTAAGGTGTACTCTCCTATCCTTATAATAAATGCACACCCTTACCTTCATTCATTGTCGGAGAATAAACTTATTGGAGTCCGATCCACGAACTTGTAAAGCATTACGGAAGGGTGTTTACGCATTTGGAACACAAGAGAGTTTGAAAATCTGGTGATATATCCGGGCGAATCCCTCATAAATTGTTTAAGAAAGTTTAGTTACTAATTTAATTATTTATCGAAAAGGTACTTTCTCCAAGGTTTGCTGGAGTGGAATCCTCTAGGTTGTTAACGATCGCAGTGAGCGCTTTTCCTCACTCGAAGGTTACCTACAGCATGGTTATGACTTTGTTGCTATTGTTTTTGTTTGACAAGGTGTTCTTTCTACGGAATTGCTATCCAAAATGTGATCATTAACTTTCACTATCAAAAGCAGAGGATTCCACTTCTGAATTAAACTGATCAGCAATCTGGATGACAGTATAATTTATGACAGTCCAGCCAATATACCCATAGTAGGATGCATAACTACTGCGGATTTTCTTTCCTTCCTTTTCAACATTGCTCTAGATAGAGACAGATAAATAGTATACCCATATAAAGTAGTGAAGTCTTATGTTCCCTGATTTGTCTTCAAGTATTTGATGCAAAAAAATTCACTTGAACAGATCGAAGCCAAAAATAAGTAAGGTTCAAAGGGATTATACCAAAAATTTATCTGGAAACCTACCACTCGAACTCAGTTCTTAATTCCATTCGATTTTACATATAAGACAGCATCACTGAATTGATTAGATGATAAAACATCAAATGTCAGACACTAGGGATCGGAGTTCGACCGGGAACAAATGAAAAACAAAACTCCTACACCGTGGAACTCTTCTTGGATGCCAAAGGCCACCATTGGCTGTGAATTGATTTGTTCAGTAAAACTGTTGAAATTCAAATAGTTGCGGCCATTCCTTAAAACAGATGACACCAAACAAATTTATGTGTTTTACTGCTTAGAAGATGGCTTAATTACATTGCAAACTGCAATCAATTATACAATATTTTATATTCCATTCTCTTTAAGAGAAACCTTCTCTAATTTTTTTATTTTCCCGCAGTAATCACAGTAATTAAATGTTTTACAATACCAACCTCAAATAAAGTGTTAGCTTCTAAATTTTTCCGTTCCCAACTCCGACCGCTAGTGCTAATGTTGGAACCTGTACGAAGTTGGCTACTGATAGTACATGTATAGTATGACAATGGTTGCTTGTATAAAAGATATCCGAAACCACTGAATCATTAGCCCAGTCTTTTAAGATTCTTTATAATTATAATTCTTCTGCTCAGTAACCCCGAAACACAAACGTTAGCCTCAGCGCTTCACAGAATCGATTTTCATATCTAAATATATTTAGTGTCTTGTGAACTTGGCTTAAAGTTTGGCTTATGATACTTGTTTAACATGTTAAACATGTTCCGCCGTGTGTAGGCTGCATTATGAACAACTTTTCAACGCTTTTAAAAGCTTAGACATATAGAAACTTTCAAACATTGAACCGGTTCGAAGGTCAATCTAAACGTCACAAAAGTCAACCTGTCAACATGTCAGTGCAAATTTTCATCGAAACGGAGGAATTTTCATAGATTATTAAGAAACACCTTCTAATTATCGAGAGATTTACGATAAATTTAACTAAATGGTGAGAGAAAAGCAACATCAACACAATCATTATAATATTAAGTCAAGTTTTGTATATCTCCCCATTGCCATAAAAACAAATTTCTAAAAGTGCGAATGTCATGTTTACGCTTAAACTAATTATATAATTACCGAAAATAATATGTACCAAGTACATATAAAGAATAACAAAACGTAGTAACAGTCAGTTTGAGTACATGTTCTATGGTGCAACGTCTGGCGAAACGACACAAAATAAAAGTTTAATCGAAGTTTCCCACTTGTCATTACACCTGCTACAGCGTAATAAAAAAGAATAATTCTCAACTTTACTTCACAGGTGTAAGTTATGCGGATTACAAGGACGTCAATATTTCCCTGGGTAGATAAACACTGTTGGATACTTACGGTATTTGAGTATAGCAACTATCGAGGATGACCTAAACTCTCCCTCCATTCGTCGTTTAACACAACTCACCATACAAGTCTGAAGTCCTTCGGGAGCACCCCTTTAAATTGGAGTTATATTAATAACAAAAACTAGACATACCTAACTAACCAAGAAAATGGACAGCAATACTTATATAAAGACCATCGAGTGGGACATGATGGACAAGAAGAAGTTCTTTCCGCTGTCTATGCTGAGTTCATTCTCCGTTCGATGCTGCCTTTTTCCGTTGACAGTGATAAAAACCCAACTCCAGGTGCAGCACAGAAGTGATGTATACAAAGGCATGATCGATTGTGCCATTAAAATATACAAGTCAGAGGGAGTACCAGGATTGTACCGTGGTTTCTGGATATCATCAGTGCAGATCGTATCCGGAGTGTTCTATATAAGTACATATGAGGGTGTGAGACACATCCTTAACGATTTCGGTGCTGGTCATCGAATGAAGGCGTTGTTTGGTGGCGGCTTCGCCTCACTGGTGGGCCAGACAATTATTGTACCTTTTGATGTGATATCCCAACATGCAATGGTGCTGGGCATGGGTAAAGCCCACATGAATCCTTTGGGAATCAATGTTAGTCCCGACCGGAGTAGGTTAAATATTTCAGTAGACATTGCCAAAGAGATAATGCGAAGAGACGGATTCAAGGGTTTCTATCGGGGCTACACGGCCAGCTTGATGGCCTATGTTCCAAACTCTGCGTTATGGTGGGTGTTTTATCACTTGTATCAAGGTGAGATGTGATTGATTTTTTACTTTTTTCGTGTATTTTCATTGATTTATTCCATTTCAGATGAACTTTGCCGAATCTGTCCACCTTATGTGTCGCATCTGCTGATACAATGTGTCGCCGGTAGTTTGGGAGGCTTTACCACAACAATTATTACTAATCCATTGGATATTGTACGCGCACGTTTGCAGGTAAGACTAAATGTCTTTTAGTGACATATTCGTTTATCCTGTTCCTGTACCTTTGTGCGTGTTTCCATTTCTAATTGGTAGGCTCTGTAGTTACCTGTTGATTTTCTCCATTTCGTTCACCAGTGGTCGGTAATTAAAAAGATATTAGAATGCAATTATAGTTTTCTTAAATAGTTCTGCTAGCGCGTTGAACTAATAACAATTTGACCGGACTGTGACGGGTCAAGTTCAGACTATGTACACAATTTAAAGATAAGCTTTTTAGGTACCAGGCAAGTCTGTATTTGTAAAAGTTTCTGAGTGATAGCACTGACGTTATTCTCATTTTCATGTTCGTACCCGTGTCCAATGTTAATATGACAAAAAAACCTCGATCCTGGTATTCATTTTCTCAGGGAAATTTTGAATCAACTTCCACATCTTGTTCGCATTAATCCTGAAGACAAGGTTCACTGAATATAATACAAAGAGTAGCAGTTTTTTCTATGAAGACGAAAGAAGTTGTTCAGTAGCAACTGTTGATTTTAATCATTTTCATTCATATTATAGAAAAAATAGGTTTATCCTCGATGATGATTAGTAATTAGCAAGATTTATCCAATAACTACACTTTATTCTAATACTTATCTATCACGCAATGAGGCAGTAAGGAACAAGCTAATATGCTTTACTTTTAATTCAGTCAAATTAATAAGCCGATAAGAGCATTGTTTATATAAAATAATTTTAACCAATTTAGTCAGGGGTACATAAAGAATATAAGATTTTAAAGAAAAATTATATTTTAAATAATATAGCCAGTTCAATGCCCCAATTTCACTCGCAAATAGTGGTAACGGCGGTAATGCTGAGTTTAGTTCTGCCTTTGACCTCGGTTCCTTCTCTTTCTTTTTTCAATTCCTTGGAGTTGATAATTGATACATTTTCCCTTTTGTTTCCTAATATAAAGCCTATTTATTTGCTCATCTGTCAATAAGTTTGTGCATGTCATCAGGTGATCATCATCCATTTGCTTGGGTTGAAGAGTGCACTCTGCTGTTGTCCGTATTTTCAGTCTGTATAAGTGATAAGGTGCGTCGTGGCTCAGTGGTTAGTGCGTGGGACAATGAAGCAAGGGTTTCGAGGTTCGAATCTCAGTTGGAATACCTAAACGTTTTTTCACTGAGAGTACAAGTGAAATGAGAAAGCTTCTAAAATAACAAATTGCCCTTCGGACACGGCATTAAAGAAAAGGCCCCTTCCATTCGTGTAAAAAATAACACGCATTATGGTACCACGTGAATCATATGTGGAAGTTTCTCTCTATCTGCTCATTAAAACAAGTTCGAACTTGCCTAAGATACTATGAATGTCGGAAGAAAAATTCAATCACAAAGACGCCCAACCTTTTGGCATGCTTGTCTATAAGACAGCGTCTCGTGATGATACCTATTCTAATGCCTCTACAGATGCATTCTGTTGACAGAGATCAAATTCTTAGAGCATTTCAGCTTTGGCTAGACATGTTGGTTCATATGTTCTGCCATAAGGCTGAAGTATGAACAAGAATTTTCTTTCTTAGAATTCTTTCTTAAAAAATCTTTCATCACAGCGGTCATTATTATAAATTAAAAATTTCATTAGCAAAACTTCCAAGTTGACGTAGAAAATGTTTAATGGTTCTGAGGGTCATCGCCCATGCCAAACAGTCACGTCGTTTTGTTAGTCGTAAAGGTCTTTAACGACGTCGACAATAAAGGTGGGTATTCCAAACGTAAGTAGAGTAAAGTGTAAAAGTTCTCGCTGAATTGATATTCTTGTATTCAATGGAAATTTGTATGCGAAAATGATACCATAAAGGAGTCACATGACGCAATCGGATCTCATCCTATCCAAAATGACTTCTCTAAATCAGTATAAGTTACATACTTTACTCATTTAACGGTAAAAAGTCTCACCTTGAGACACGATAGGTTTCCACTCCCTTCGATCCCGGGCACGCTCCTTTCTGTTGTCGAGGCCAAGCCCTCTGGCATTCTTAAAAGGGTAGTTCGGTCTTTCTTGTTGTCTTAAACCTGGGAGGTGTGATTTGGAGATTTTCTTCTCTGGAGTATTATTGTCAATGCGCTCGATGTGGCCAAGCCAATGTACTCTTAAATTTCGTTTTCGCCAAACCAAGGTATCAGTGTATTCCTGGGGTAAACTTTCGCCTTTTCTTACCTAGTATGCCATTCGCACAGTTGATATTTACTCCAAGGTAAGTAAACTCCACACTATTGCCGTGACGTTTTGTCCAACTCGGTGGACATGTACTCGGTTTTTTACTCATTTACTTCAAGCCTAACTCGCTTCCCCTGTTCTTGAATTGCCGTTAAAACTTCGATCGCTGGGAGCGACCGATTATGTCAATGGGAGTTCCACAGAATTGTTTAAATACAGTCCCTTCCACATTGCACATTGCTCAAGATGATGAATGCTACTTTAAAGCAGCATATGAGGCTTCAAAGTCGATGAAACATGGTGAGTCTCGACTTGAAATTTGTTGGTCTTTGTTTTAGAATTTTTATAAGTGTGAAAGTTTGGACGATCGTCGGTCTGTCGGGGCAAAAGTCACTGCTACGTGGCGATAAGTGCGTTGTAGAAAGGTTTTAGACGTTCACACAATACGTTTTATGTGATGTTAGACTGTCTTAAGTGGGATTTATTGAAGCCACTATTTCGATTTGCCCCACTATTCATATTTTATTCAAAAAAATGTTTAAGAAACAAATTGTATTCACATACTATGTATCTCCTCTTTTATTCCAGGTGCAACGACTCGATTCAATGAAAACCGCCTTTCACGACTTGTGGGCTGAGGAGAGAATGAATGTATTCTTCAAGGGACTATCTGCGCGATTAGTTCAGTCGGCAGCATTCTCATTTAGCATTATTTTAGGTTACGAAACAATCAAGCGAATAGCAGTAGACGAACAGTACAAACATCTAATACGTTGGTAAACGTTTACGACCTGTCTGACTCACACAATTAGAAAACAAATTAAATAAGAAAATTAGAAAAATTGAGCACAAAAAATATACATACATATATTTATTTTGCATTTATGACAAAGAACAATAAAAAGGAAAAAAAATTTTAAATGAGAAACGAAAAATAGGAAATGCCACAAATATGCTAAACAGTTTTACTTACCAAAGGGAATTCAGAACATTGCACTAATGGAACATTCAGCCACCGGTGATAGACAAAAAAAACAAAACAATTTTTTTACTTATACAAAAAAGAAGAAAACAATCTTTGTATACAAAACAATTTGAAACAACAAATGGAATGTTTAAGCGAGAAGCATTCAACTTCCGATCCGAGGGATGTCTAAACAACCAGTGTACAAGATATTGCCTCATTTTATACGGAATATACTTTGATTTATTATTTGCATTCCATTATAACAAAATATTTTACTCTACTCAAAACCGAATGATTGTACAGACACGGACATAGAAAGTGCAAATAGAACGCTATTTTGTAAAACGGAATCAACTCGCTTTGCTTCAAATTTTAAACATTTAATTTAGTACCAAAAATCCTTGCCCCCGCATTCATTGCCGAATCAGTAAAACCAAGAACATGATTAACACAACTATGAGGACGCTTGTTTTGATGGACACTGGCCAGAGTCTCTCGTTGAGTCTAACAAACTGATCGTCCTCGTTCTATTATTTTGCTATAATTTGTGTTGAACAGACTTTTCACTATAGCGTTCGGCCTCAGGTCACATGAGATTATAAATAAATCTTAATTCTTCTGTACAATCATATTTGACAAAAAAAATTATAATTGTTTTCTCATTCAATCACATCTATTGTTTAATGTTTCAACAAAGATAGAATAATTTTTTTTATATAGTAAAATGGACAGATTTTGTATATCCTTTGTAGCAAAGAAATGTTTTTTTTTTAAGATGACGCCGTTGTAAATAAACTTAATCATAGCTATCTACCATAACGTGTAGCCAATTCTCAATGAATAATTGTTATTTATTATTAAAAGAATAGATCATAGGTCTAAAAATGAAATGTTACCTATAATTTTTATGTTTGCAATATTCTTGTTGGTTTTATTAAGTTTTTAGATTTATATTAAAAATAAAGAAAAACACAATAAAAATATGTATACTAGTGTAAACCTAATTAAATGTACAAAAGAAAAACAGAAAAAAAAAACAAATAAAACAAAGTAATTAGTATTACTAAGCTGTTCTTTAATAAAAAAAAGGAGTAATAAAAAAAAAACTTCATAAAAATATTTTGTTCTTCTGATTTCTAACAAAACCATTACCAATGTTCTTAATTAAGAAAAAAATGCAAACGGTGTGCTCGATGCTGTAACTACGGCACCTAGTCCAACATTTTCCTGATCATGTAGTTGAGTATGCCTCCGTTTCTGAAGTATGTAATATCAACTTCCGTATCGAACCGTACAATGGCTTCGAAAACACGTCCATTAGCCTGGAAAATTCAAAACGTAATTAATTGTACATAGAAGGACAGAGGTTTACACAATGCTTATTCAAAGCAGCGGGGAATGACTTGGTTCACAAAATATTGTCTGACAAAAGTACGGCCAATAAATTGAACATCAGTATCGTTTGCTCTAAACTGCGCCAACATTAAAGGAAAACAGTCTTCTCAACGACGCCTAAAAGATGTGTGAACTCTTAAAATCTTTCATCAACAATCTGATTGTCAATCAACTTCACTTTGGAAAAAACCTAGAAATTGCAAATCGATACTCATAACATGTTTATTGATTTTAAAGCCGCCTACGACAATATCTATAGAGACGAGCTATATAGAGGTATGTCTAGTTTCGGAATCCACGCAAAATTCGTCCGGTTATGCGGAAGGACGATGGAGGTCGTCACCGAGGCCTTTGATGTCGCAAAAGATTTAGACAAGGCGACTCGTTATCATGTGATTTCTTTAACATCGTTCTTGAAAGAACAGAACAGAACTCACACGCCAGCATCAGAAGGACAATCTTTCAAAAGTCGGTGCACTGCTTGCATATGCCGATGATATTGAGAACAAAGGATGGTTTCAGTAGTGGGTTTGTGGCCATTGAAACGGAAGCGGCTAAAATGGGTTTAGCGGTTAACAAGGGCAAATGAACGCAAAACATCGTCGTATCGGTCACAACGTCAGATATAGCTTTGAGGCTATACAAAACAACCAAAGTAACACTGTAACAAACCCTTATAAGGCTCTATACTTCGTTTTGAACGAAAATCAGTAGAGCCATTTGAAAACCTCTAGACATCCTGCCAGGGAGAAACATGGATGCAACGATAGAGACTAGTATATGCTAGGAAGAGTAGGGAAAGTGGTGAAAAGAATTATTCCCGACAGATATAACCAACACACAGGAGGAGAAAATTAGTTTGCAACATTGCACGCAAAGGCATATCTGCGATCAGATGGAAAGAAGAAAACTCGTCTCGGCGCGAATTTCTTGTACTAATCACACAGAGTGCACTTTCTTATTTACATATAACCCCACTTATTTGAATACACTGCATAACTACCGTCGATTACGTATAAATCTTGTACAACTTACCTCAACGTTAATCTTTTGCAAAGGCTTAATATTATCAGGCAAACTAATATTGTACACCTCCTTTCCGTTCAAGTTCAAGGTTTCAGCACTCTGTCCCGGTAAGAACTGCAATGGAATTATACCCATGCCAACCAAGTTCGAACGATGAATACGTTCAAATGACTCAGCGATAACAGCCTTGATGCCCAAAAGGAAGGGTCCCTTAGCGGCCCAATCGCGACTGGAACCACTGCCGTACTCCTTTCCGACAACAGCAATTAGCGGTGTGCCCTCTTCCTTATATCTACAAATAAAAAAAAATACATAACATAGGGTTCACTCATTGAACTAACAATAGTTACTTTTCAGCACAATCAAAGACATCCAATTCCTCCTGGCTTGGAATGTGCAACGATCTTGGACCAGTCTTAGAAACCAATTTGTTCACCAATCGAATATTAGCAAAGGTTCCACGTGCCATGATTGCATCATTACCACGACGTGAGCCATACGAATTAAAGTCCCTTGGCGTAAGTCCGCGATCGGACAAATATCTAGCTGCTGGACTGTTTCTAGCAATCGAACCAGCTGGGGAAATGTGATCAGTTGTCACAGAGTCTCCTAGGAATAGCAAACACCGAGCATTCTGCAAAGACTTGATAGCAGGTAGTTCACGGGTCATTCCTTCGAAGAATGGCGGCTTCTTAATGTATGTGGATTCAGCGCTCCATGGGTATAATTGACCATCGGAAACCTTGAGTTTCTGCCAGTCTTCTGAGCCCAATTCAATTTTACCTAATGCAACAACACATGTTTGAGTATACCACACATTCAAAACCAAAACTAATCAATTTACTCACTGTACACTTCCTGGAACATAGCTGGAATAACATGTTTGTTCTCGACTTCTTGGATTTCGTTTCTTGTTGGCCAAATTTCACGGAGGAATACTTTCTCGCCCTTATTGTTCACACCAATTGGTTCAGTCTCAAAGTCGATATCCACTCGTCCCGCAATGGCATATGCTATAACCAGCAATGGACTTGCCAAGTAATTTGCTCTGGTATTGGGGTGAATACGACCTTCAAAGTTTCGGTTACCAGAGAGAACACCACAACACACCAAACTATTCTTTTCGATTGTGTTTACAACATTCTCATCCAGAGGTCCTGAGTTACCGATACATGTCATACAACCGTAGCCGACAACATCAAAACCTAGCTGCTCCAAATATGGAATAACTCCGGACTCTCTCAAATAGTAAGTCACTACTCCAGAGCCAGGTGAAAGGGAAGTCTTGATGTATGGAGCAATAGTAAGGCCCTTTTCAATGGCCTTCTTTGCCAGCATACCAGCGCCCAACATAACCGATGGATTACTTGTGTTCGTACACGACGTAATAGCTGCAATAACCACCGACCCATGGTTGATTTTGTAGGTTTTTCCATCATCCCATTGGAACGTTCCTGAAGCCGAAAGTGCATCTGGAGCAATTTCGAATCCTTTGAAACCAACCTGAAAAATAAAACAAAACAATACAATAACTATCGACTAACAATATTTCAGAGAAGAGAATGTAAAGAATGAAGCCAATGGAATAAAAGACTGTAAGTTACCGAAAAAGTCCTTAAGACGTTGAGGTCTCTGAGGAACAAGAATCACAAATTTCTCGATTGACCGCAAACAGTCAAATAAGTTGAGTTCCAAATGCCGAATAGAGAAAGGCAGTCTTACCCAGTGAAATGGAACATCTAAACATTTTGACTATCAATACTTGCTTACTTCATCGAACCATTGTGGATTTCCATCGAATGGTAGATGGAGAAGGAGGCAGTATTCCTAAGGCTGAAAATATCAGATCGCATATACATTGAAGAGAATCAAAGAGAGAGAGTAGAAATTACTAATATCTTGGAAATATTCAACAAATATCAACAAAACGTAGACCCTAATAAGATGTACGAGAGCCAATCGTCCATTTGGCGAAGAAACGCAATCAGCTTAAACACGAAACTCGACTGGTTGGCTCCAACTCCTGTCCTGTCCGTCCTGTTGTGTGGGCACAGTACTACTTATTACCTAAAAGCTGGTGACGGTCATTTTGAGCTGCTGAAATTGATTTGCGAACGTAACCTTTAAGAAACCAACGCAGAGCTTTAACAAACCGACGTAGCTATTCTGTTCGCATTTTAATTGTCTATGCAATATGTTCCCAAATTACTGACATGTTATGCAAACGACCTTTGTTCGCGATTATTTCCAAAAGAATTCAATCGAGGGTACGGTTTTATATTTACATTGCATTTATTTTGCAGCTTAGCATAATAATGGTATCACAAGGTGTTTGCAATTAGGAAATGTACTCGTGCTGTGACACAGTATTCGTTATACTAGGTCAGTTTGTGTAATGCGATAGCTTTGCGTTGACCGATATTGATAAGCTGTGCCGGGATTGTATTGAAAGATGATATTTGTTATGATGAGTAATACATTTTTGTTTCAACAGACATATGGTGTACTGCAATTGTGTTATTACATAAAACCATTTAACAACGTTACTGAGTTAAAAAAACTTCTACAATGAGTAGGCAAAAATGAAAAATCAAAGTCTAGATCTAATAAGCTGTTATCATCATTAACTTGAAAACGAAACATTGATATAGTATAACAGCGGAATGACGTATTCTTGCAATTAATGAAAATACCACCTTATTATCGTATTCGTTTCCAACTTTCCGTTCTTACAAAATGCTATTCGGAAATACATACATATGAGCATAGGCGATATGTTAGTTTTATTGTTATCCATGGGAAAAATACTAGAGCGCATGATAAGGGACAGTTTATAGAGTGGAATCGATAAGGCAATAGGTTTCGTAGATCCTAAATATGGTTTTCGTAAGGCATCTTTTGCAATTGATCCCATGGTCAAAGCGAATGGACGATGGGAGTCCAAAACACCTTCAACACCACAAACTGAAACATACCAGACTACCTGGAAAAGATAACGAACTTCGTCAATGACATAGCCATTGTTGCAGGAACCGAAGTTCTTGAACAGTTAGAGCATGACTGCAATGGAACTATAGGGATGGTTCAGTACTAGCTAGTATTCAACGGGCTACAACTTGCAGACGAAAATACAGAAGTCGCAGCAAGCGACTGTCGATTATAAAACTAACCGTAGGCTATCACGTTGTACTTTCCAAACTAGAGTTGAGGTACATTGGCAGTACATATGCAAGGCAATATACAGGCGACACCTGTCCCAGCAAGGATCATGTTAAATATTGGTAGATTAAAACACAATAAAAAATTGGGAAAGCGATAATGCTCTACGGCCCCTAATATAGGCTGGTGCCATTAAGACACAGGTTCCATTAAGAATGAAGAAGGCAGGGAGAAGAAATGGGTGCCATGGTTCCAGAAATACTGTCCCAGCAGGACAGCGACGAGTCGAAGATGACAGAAGAGATTTTATAACTCTGATAAAGGCAGGTGTACGCAAAAACTGATCCCCAATAGACTCTTGAATCAACAGGGAACATGGGTTTTCCGCAGAAAGGATACCCTGCGTCGTCAGCAATCGCGCACTAGATCTTATCTGCCGTATTGTGCAATCATCTGAAACGTTTCGTCAACCACCTAACTAATTGCTATCAGAATGGTTTGTTTACCAAAATGTAAGCTCAACTACTCCTTCGACGAAAATGAAGACCAATTCCATACTCAACTCTCTTTATCAATTTTGAGAATACGTACTACGTACGACTGCATTAAAATATTTGTATTTGTCTGAGATGGTTTCAACATTTAGAACAACATTGAGACACTAAAACTGTCTGACCAGAGAATCCAACGCAGACTAAGTCGGAATGCGCAGTTGGAGGCAGTTCACTAGGACCCCGTTACATAGTAATAAGTTTGTCGGCACATGGTGTATAGACAGAGTAAAGGTTCAGCTAGCCAAGAAAAAACCCCCTGCACATAATCCTAAACCATTTTCAGGCTAATGATGTCTCTACATGAGTTATGCCAGGCGAACCGTGCAGACAGTCCACGTTGTCTGCTTCTCCACTTAACAAAATAAAGGCAAGAATGGTATCTGTTCAAAAAAAAAATGACACTGATCGGGTGGATACACTGAAAGTTGTTAGGTAGTCCTATCTACTAAAAGTATTGGCATTTTTTTCTCGTACACAATTTTAACTAAACAAACATTTCTAGTCCGGATTACCATACTCTTAACTAAGAAAATAGCACCGAACCTTCGACTACGATCACACTTGAACAATCATTGTTCATCACGTATTTGAAATACATCGTTCTTCTGTGAACTACAACGAATTCATCTCGTAAAGTAGAAGGTATGGTTGTGAAATTTGATACTTTAATCGTTTTCTGCTTAAACAAACTTTTGAGCTGACAATTCTTCATAATTTTCCTTAAAGTCTCGAATAACAATTTATTTATAAGTACATACATTGAATTCTCTTTCCACGCACAGGATGCATTTCATCTTGTCTTTGTTTCATTCATTTAGTTCACATAAGCTCGTAGTATAGCATTCACACAAAAAAAGGGAATCGCAAAAAATTGCAAATCGACATTTATTACTGTTCGCCTTCAGTACTTTATTATTTTTTTAAACATTTGTTCCTCTTCGTGAAAATGGTTTAGTAAGCAAGATATTATTTGGGTTACAAATTTCTTTAATTCCAAGCAATACACGAAAATCGATCAGCGCGCATAGCTTTATAAGGCTTTAGTCCGGAATGTAAGTCAACAGTTTTAATTGCTCGTGCCGTCTGTGAACATGTTGTGGAAAAGTGTAAGGTGCGCTATTTAACAGTGAATTGAGTTTCTGCAATTAGTTACTTTGGTGCACTAGTTTATGATGATCATGGTATGAAGCAATCATAAAGCTAGAACATCAATGCAATTCGTTGGTAGAACAGATCTTTTGGAACGCACCTATGCCGAATAGCAACGAAATGTACTTATATTGAGTTATCTAAGGAAATAGTAGCCGTGATTTGATTTCAATTTACATATCACAGTTGTTGTTTCCTTTAGATAGCTCTTTTGTGCACTACAAACAGAATTTGAGCTTGTGGCATAATAATAATAATATTGGTGTATTCAACATATTTAAGCGTGATTATGTATTAAGAGTCTTGATTATGGGATAAACTAAGTCTGGTTGGTGTCACATGTAAGGACTACTCATCACTGGGCTTTTGTTTATCTCATAACAGAAAGAGAAATCATCTGTAAATGCGATCCGCTTACCTTGTTTACCAAACAGGATTGGAAGTCAGCCTTCATGTCACTCACAGAAACGCGATCGTGGGGGCGTTTTGGTCCTGAAACCGATGTTACAACATTACCCAAGTCCAGGGTGATAGACTGAAAGCAAAATAATAAAACAAATTCGTTAGCCTTTACTGAAGCAGAACAACTAAGATAACTGCATAAATACCTGAGTGAAGGTGGGATCCTGGGATTCATCGGAAAAGTTTCGTAGTTGACGGGATGCCTCCAGATACTTCTGAATAATTTTGATTTTCTTTTCAGAGCGATCTGCACGGATTCAAAAGAAATAACCGTTATGATTGGACAAACGATTCACAATTTAAATGAACTTACTAGTTTGCCTCATGTAACCCAAAGTGTTCAGATCGATTGGGAAATAACCAACTGTGGCGCCGTACTCAGGACACATGTTACTTATGGTGGCACGATCGGCTATACTTAACTCAGCAACTCCTGGACCGTAAAACTCAACAAATTTACCAACAACACCCAACTGGCGCAGGTTCTTTGTAATTGTCAGCACCAAATCGGTGGATGTTACCAGAGGATTAAGTTTTCCAACCAGTTTGTAACCAATAACCTCTGGCAATAACATGGTAATCGATTGACCCAACATGACCGCTTCAGCTTCGATTCCTAAAACATAAATTTAACATTTGTAGAAAACTAAAACAATAAATATAATTTCACACAAAATATAGTAACAAAATCATAACTAATAAGATTTCATTTTGTTGAATCATAACTAAATAAAGGAGCTGCTAATGCTCCCCGGTTGACTGAAAGCAAGATGCCAAGAATATCCCCAGGTCTCAACTTCGCGAACTACGCTCACAATAACAGCAAACCTGTAGTAAAAAAAAAAAAAGTAAAACCAAGCCCTGCCCCCACGTGCTGACCGACTGAAATCCCCCACAATCGTCTTTTGCAATGTTTAGCTCAGACTGTAGTTTACCTTTTCTCCTCAATATTGTAATATGCTGTTCCTGCTTTGTGATTTTACCTAACGAATTGAATACAAGATTATGTGCCCAAGAGTCTCTCGACTTAACTGCATGGTAAAGGAAAAACAGCAAATGAACAATCTATATTCAATAAATAATGACGACTCCGATCAAGTCTGGTGGTCATGGCGGCGGCTAGTTTTCGTTCAGAACATATGTAGATAATATATTAAGATCATGACTAATGCCTACACTAACTCCATTTGTACACATCAAAAACGCACTACTATGACGCAATAACTCAAATAATCTGCGCTAAACCGCAAAATTTTAAGGCCGTACAAAGTGTTCGACATTACAATTAAAAATATGGAATACACAGGACAGCTATTACAAATCCAAAACATAAGTGCTACCGAGAAAGACTAAAACAAAAATGATTTCAGCTCTGAATTCATGTCAGAACTGTTCCCATTGCCATAGACTTATCCAAAGTATATCATATAGAGGATCAAGTCACGCTACTAAGCGATATTCCGTAATCTGTACTACCTATCATCAACAAACGCTGACGGGCTAACTGCCTCTGAGGCCTTTAATTATTACTGTAGCAAGCTAAGAAGTCCACCGAGTAGTGTTCTGTCACCTCCCCTACTTACCTTTTAAATCTCTAAACTGAGACTCTAACCGAAAGGAATCACCACCAGAATCAATTTGCCGCACTGTCCAAAACGCCGAACTTGTTTCTATCTGTCCTGAACGAACTTGTCAGAACCCACAACTTCCAGCTATTTGCCACACTCTTCACGTCCTGGACAAAAGGGATAAAATTGGTCCTTGACATGGACATGACAGGAGGTCGTATTTTGACAACCACCCAACCAAAGCTTCTTGATGTCACTTTTCACAGCGTTCGTACTTCGGATATGCATTAAACATCGCAAACAATGACGAAGACCCTATACATCTGGACCAAGAAATGTGGACACCATAGAAGAAAAAGGACAAAACCTTTTCTTTCGGAATGGCTTGACATATCCAAATCAGTTCGCCTCCTACATCATAGTAGTGTTTTCCAAGCGGAGGTCTGTGATACTGAATTAACGGTAATACCTCAACCACATAACTTTTTCATCGTAAGCCAGACAGACGTCTATTATCGAAATCAAATTTAAGCTTGTGTGGTGCTGCCGTAAAGAGCCTTAAAGTTCTTAGACCACACCACAAGGTTGCACGTTGGTGCGATTCTGGACACGAAGATATTCCAAATAATTAGAAGGCCAACGAAATGGCCAGGGAAGGTTCGGAATCCACATAAGAACAAATCCACACCTTGGTATTCAACGCGCCTTGTACACTGATGTGTGCGTAGATATAAAGGCCCTAAGTCCCACAGGAATATACAAAAGGAAAGGAAATCCCTTTCTATCCCTTTCATCACGGCGCACAATACTCTGCGGTACTACATGAGCCGGGTGCCGTGGATCAATGGTTAGTGCGTTAGACTATGGAGCAAGGGGTTCGAGGTTCGAATCCCAGCCGGAACACCTAAAAAGTTTTTCACGGCCCCACCTCTCGCGAGAGTCTGACAAACATCCGTGAGGTCGCGTTGCAATCTTATTAAATCTATGAAGTATCTTTCGAATTTATATAAATATTTGAACAAATATTTCATTGCACTTTCGGATAGTATCCAAAAGCATCACGTCATTATTATATATAAACAAGCTGTCATACATAGCACATAAGTGAGAAGTGCTGAACTATATTTTCCCTTGTCGTAGCCATGCGATTTAATATTATAATTACAGCTAAATGGCTTTAAGAAGCAACTCTAGCAAGAACCGATTTAAAAGTGTTTCACCTTGCCCTGGGCATGAATAATAATCATATCGCGTTTGGTAGTTAAAAGCAAGATAATGTGAGTCAACAGAGTAATAACGAATTATGAATCAGTTCACGATCAACATTGTCAGTATCAGATAAAATCTAATCTAGTTTTTGGATACTTTTAATTGTTTTTTTATTTATTTTCCAGAAGCATCAGCATGAACATTCAATCGACATTCATTCAAATACTATTATACAACTGTATAGAACCCTCGTTTGTTATGTTTCTAAGCAGAGCTGGATATAACAACAACACCGCTTTCTATTTTTAAAAAAAATCCAGCAATCGAAATTTATATTCGTTCAAGCGTGTGCTTAGGGTTATCGCAGGTCAGCTCGGGTGAGAAAATTACGTTAAGTAATGTCATTGCCAAATTTTAGCTTGCCACATTCGAAATAACATTCACCATAATAAACAGGAAATTAGATAATAATTCATATAATGAGACTCGCGTGAGTTTATAAAAATATATAGCATGACGCAAGTACTAACAAATCGTGTTTGCACTTACCTCCGACACCCCAGCCAAGAACTCCAAGACCGTTGATCATAGTGGTGTGAGAATCAGTTCCAACCACGCTGTCGGGATACAGGATCTTGCCGCCTTCTACATTATCTTCAAAAACAACACGAGCCAAGTATTCCAAATTGACTTGATGAACGATACCAGAACCAGGTGGTACAATCAGCATGTTATTGAATGCACGGGCTCCCCACTAAAAGTAAAAGCAATACATTTAGCAGGCTTTTTTTGTATATATTTGAGGGACAACTCACTTTAAGGAAAGTAAACCTCTCCTTGTTGCGTTCAAATTCCAAGTTCTGATTTTTATTCAAAGCATCAGGTCTGAAACAGAGAGATTATGATTGTAACTTAGGATTCAATAACTGTAGGTCAAAGGAATTACTTACGATCTGGCAAAATCCACCTGAACCGAGTGATCAATAACAAGATCAGCTGGGCAAATGGGATTAATTTTCTCAGGATTTCCATCTAGACTGAGAACGGCATCACGCATAGCAGCGAAATCTACTACAGCTGGTACACCAGTAAAATCCTTAAAAATGTACAAACATATGTTAGTTGCTAGAAAAGTTAGAAAGGCAAAAAAAACGTCGATAGATTACCTGCAAAATAACTCTGGCTGGCTTGAAAGACACCTCAACGTCATTCTCTCCTTGCTTTGAATTTGGAGACCATTCCAAGATGCTTTTGACATCCTTCTCTAAGATGTGGAAGTTATCACAATTACGTACAGCAGACTCCAACAAAACTCGAACGGAGTAAGGTAATTTATCTGAAATAGTTAAATATGGTAGATAAAATGAAAAAGTAAGTAAGGATTATAACTATTTTTTTGTGTTACTTCTAAATGCCTAATTATCTAACAAAGATAATTGTGCATAAGTTACCTTATCGAGGGTTTGTTCTATCGGCGAGAGAAGTAAAACCTTATAGCGCTTTTCTCGGCTCACCGGACATAATACTATTACACTAAGGCATGGGATGTGAGGCTTAATATAAGCAATACAGAGTATCAACTTTATTTGATCTATCTATAAGAAAGGTACCAGCTATAATGGCATATCCCTGCTCAATATACTGTGCTAGTTTATCCTTTCATACCTAGCCAAACTCTGAAAGCGAACAACGCATAGCGTCGAGTTTCAACACTAAGAACACCGAGTTAATGGCTTTAAAGATCAAGCATTCGCTCATTCCAGAATATTTTATCAAATGAACTGAAAGCCCGGGATCGGTGAAGTGGAAGTCAGAAGTGTTTCAGACAGAGAATCTCTGCAAGTGGTCAGCAGCACTTTAAGTCACACATCGAGTGATGCATAAACATTCAATGAAAGAAGTTTGCATCGATACTAACGAAACGGCAACTAATTCATTCTCTTGGATTGCAAATTAGAAGGGACTATAGAGTATTCTACATAACATATACTTATAATTCTCCTCTTGTTTAGACGTAGAATGAGTTTATTTCTTTATGTCTTTGTGCTTAATCACTAGATTTATTGCCTAAAACTTAAAACTCAATCAAAAGTAAACAAACCACGCATCAGATGATTGTAGGCTTATCAATTTAGAAGCACTACGTCCTTCAATATGGTGATATAAGAGATATGAATATAAGCAAAATATTCACAATCTCTTCATACCATGCCTGGTGGCAAACCAAAAATTGTGGTTTCGCATTTCTTTTGACCCATTTGGTTAAGGTTATCTGTGATTTCCAAAGACAGAGTATAACAAAATTATACTGCGTGCAGTTTAAAAATTGACTATGCAGACGTACGTAATATTAGCTCTCAACGCCACTTAAAAAAGAAATGAGCTCAATGTACAATGGAGATAAACCATTGAAGGCATCTCGGGTCATCTGGAAAAGATTCTGATATTCGTCAATTAGAAATTAGAAACATACACTATACTCGTACAGCTGAAGCTGATTGGATAGTTCAAGGTGCGTTTCTATAATTTTATAAAAAAAACACTGCTAAAACTTTCTCTTGGGAGACTCCGTAACACTGGAGGTCTTTTCCATTCGAGCGAAGAATATGACACAAAGTATAAACTTGGCACATAAAAGTCTCTTGCGCAAAAACAAAGTCTCTTTGAAAAGCAGTGCATTTCAAAGCATTAAGGAAAGTATACACCAAAAATGGATTCCAAGGAACACGTACAAAACCAGTCTTGAAAACGTAAAACCACCGCTTCACATCTTCATCAACATCACTAGCCCACGCACAAGAACTGTGTTTATATCAGATGCAATCCGTTCAACTAACTTAGACGTTTTTTTTGTTCCAAGTTTACATATTACTTTTGTACGGATTACTTCAAGAATTCAATGATATCTAATCAGACAAATACCACTTTACAGGAGGGGGAACAATTTTGCTTAATTATGACTTCGCACGGCTAGAATTCAAACCACTGCGTGACCAATCTTAAGGTTATTAATGCAACGCGTCGCTCTTATAAATGCAAATTTTAGCCGGCTTTCATGATATACCAGAACTAATGTGAGGTGTCGAGGTATACATACATACTCGTACATACATATGTATATTCGAACCGCTTAGAAATTTAAATAAATTTTCAGCAAAATGCTTAAATATTGACGCTTAAGCGTCTGCGGTCAACGATCTTCATTTAAGTTGTACATATGTATGTATAAATAATTCGTCACAACTGCGCAGAGCATATCCAAACCAGTCTCTAGATTGAAATTAATTTCCCCCCGATTCAACTGCACAACGCATTAAGTACTTGCAAACGCTCCACCAGAAATTTAATGCCACAAATAGAATGTTAAATATTCATAGGTTAGCCTGGATTGCCGTCTTCTATTTGAGACAAAAACGTTGCTTGTGGCGCGTTTCTTGATTTTTTTTTCTTTGAAGCCAAAAGTCGAACCACTTGAAATAACTAATTTATAAATATTATGCTGTCTTGCGCGAGTGCAGATAAGCTATCCTCCGTGTTTACGCTCGCCGAGAGTGGAACGACGCAAGTGATTTATCAATTGCGAAATACAGATACAATAGCTACAGTTGATTTGTTAAATTGCTCTCATTGTGGAGTTCCTATTCCATAAAAACTATTAATTTGCGTGACATAATTTGTTTAGTTCTTTTACGCCGCTTTTTTAGTGAAAGGTTTGCTTTAAAACTTCGAACACTTACCATATTTGGAGTCAATCGAAGCCAGGTCAAAATACTTGTAATCTACCCCATCGTAGTTGAATGACTTTTGGAAGCGAGCGTACGGATTTGCCCCTAGAATGAGGAAAGTTCAAGACGATGATTATGCAATGTTCATATTTACATTTGAGACCCACCTGCCATTGTGATTTTAATAACTTTGAACAAGGGATTAGATACACAAAACTGTATTTATTTAATTTCACTTTGAATGTGATACTGTCCACGAGTGCCCACGTCAACACCGATTTGTTGCTCAACTTGAACTGATTGGATGGTGGAACTTGAAAGCAAAACAGCAGTTGGACGGACGCACATATGTTACGTCGCTGTCGTACGTTTGTAGTGAACCGGCCTATCAGTTGGCAAAAGAAATGTCAAACCCGATTGCTGACCAGTGGCCAGATAAAAGAATTCGGGGGTAAGTGGTCATTTTGTGATTAGACGTGTGTGCACTTGTACAAATTTTATTCAATATTTGTTCTATTTTTTTCAAGCCAAGTTCAATGCCAGTTGGGAGAATTGTTCGTTTTGTTGACTTAGCTATCACAACATTAAGGAAAGTACACACTTTGCGGGATTGTGTTGAACTTTTGAGTATAAATGCATGCAAACATTTCCATGACTTTTACATGTGTCTTCACTGTTTGACAGAGAAAATAGGGTCAAATTTTTTAGGTTTTGTCACGTAGCATTCAAAGAAGACTTAACCTAATTTTCGGTGTCTGTTTTTGCATAGTCACGGAAAGGAAAAGTCTTACCTCGTTGTTATAGTTTTAGTTGCGCCAGGGGCGCAAGAGGCATGACCCAGTTGGAAGATGCAATAATTTTTGCAAATTGCGGTAAATGTCAATTCTAGGCATGAATCGCTATAATTCTAAAAAAAATTACAGCGAAAGAACATCAGGTGACAACTTTTGCGCCACCTTGTACTTACTAGAGACAACCATTAGTAGCTTCTTCATAGTCGTCAACTGGAATGCCAAGCTGACTGCCGGAAAAATTGTTGGTTTGAGCGTCCTAGTCTTCTCCTCCCCAGATTACCTTAGAAGGAAATTGAGATATTCTAGAGCTTGGGGCTTACACCTGCATTGTAGTTAGTCAGAGCCATCATTCTATTCCTGGGGATTCGGGAGATGTTGATGCAATTGTTTTGAACGGATGCAGTTCAAATCGGTACACAATACAACTGTTGCACCAACTATTGGACACATTTGGATATGACGGTTGAATCAGGTGTATCCACCCATCCAATGGTTGTGCTGATGTTGTACGGGCCCAAGCTCTTGAGCATACAACACAATTTTTGTTGTACGCGACAGATTGTACGATACAGTTGTGTTTTTACTTTTCTAATGGAAGAATGCAGAAAAATAAAACAGAAACATGACCTTCATTCACTGATATTGACTGAGATCAACTTGGATGTCAAGTGGCTTGCAACTCTCATCACATCAAGTAAACAATTAGGAATTTGAAAATAGCGTGTACATGCAACTTTCTGCTCACCAGAACCTGTTTGTTAGCTGCTAGGTGAGGCTAATAACATTGTTTTTGGCATAATTAGTGGATATAATGTGTACCACGTGGTATACACCAGAACATAATTGATATGTTATGACATGTTCAGTATTCTTTCTTCACCTAACTATCGCTAAAAAATAAAAGTATAAAGCAGAGTACACACCCACCGACGCTTAATATCGTAAGATCAAACCGATGGCAGCGATGAATATTGTTCGACAGTCTGGTGAACTCCTAAATCAACTTGAATTGCGCAACCGGAAGACTTGTTTTGCAAAATTTTCAACAAAACACGCCTCGCATCGAGTGAGTAGTTACCCCTTTTTCTTTAACCAAACGGAACGAACAGGGAAATTTTCAGATCTACCCTGTCAAACAACTGTCAAATATGTGTAACTGTCAGAAATATTCCGGTGAAACGCCAACAGGCCATAGTTGTTTAAAATTGTCCAGGATTCCTTGAAAATTTTTTCAATAAATTATAAAATTATTTTTTTTTTTGTGTCCAACTAAATAAAAATAAATCAATAAAAATGTCCGATTCAGAAGATGATTGGTTCGACCAAGATGAAGAAACCATTGTTAATAGTATTCAGAAAAAATCAGGCGATGGCCCCGAAGTCGAATTTATTAAATGCGTTTCAAACATCGAACCCGTTTGTACGTACAGTATCTTATAAGAATATAAAAATCCATTAAAACAATTTATTTTCATAAAACAGATGATTTCTCCAGTTCCAATGTGTCGTCGCTTTCTTACAAGAAATTGAACCTAATGGCGACCATGGAACCATTGGATGCATTCCTTGAAGTCGGCACAACCGATTTTCTGCGGAGTTTCAATGTGAACACCAAAGTAGACTCGATAGTTTTAATTGTAAAAATATTTGGTAATCTTTCACGACTTCAATTGCCAGAATTCATCGCAGAGTGTTTAAACGTTTTTGTCGAAGATGAGTGTCTCATTCGTAACGTTTGCAACTTAACTAAGAAACTATTTGCACCCTCGCATTCGAAAATGTGGGTTGAAAATAAAATTGACATCAATGAAGTGGCAAATGATTTACTTTCTATTTTTGAGAGATGCTTTGAGTTCGGACTGCAGAATGATAAGCTAAAGAAACTTCTTGAGCATATAGGGGTAGTTTTAGGTTCATTGGGTGGTGACAATAAGTTTTCTGCATTTAGAGAGAAGGTCTTGGACTTCAAGAGGCAAATCGATGAGCCGTGTCCAAAGATCAAGAAGGAAACTGAGGTAATAGTAAATCTGGTGTGTTCCTTACTGCATGGTGTACATATATGTAGCTCTTTCAGATATTTCCCACTTTGGACGATTTGAAAGCTGAGAAGCCTGTGCTGTTAAGGCCGAACATAGTCAATGGTAATTGCGACTTTTGCTTATAATAATCCTTATAAAACCATTTTACCACTTGTAGGTCAATACGCTTCGGTCCAGGAATATCTCAGCATACAAAAGGATTTGTTGAGAGAAGATTTTATTGCTCCACTTAGGAATGCCGTTTTAAGCTTAAAAGGGCTCCAGCGTCCGGACGAAGTAACAGAAGTAAAACTTTTCAAGAACGTAAAGATCGTTTCGAACGAAAACTTAACAGTCCCTACGTCGGAAATGCTGTTTGTCGACGTCTACGCCAGCTCGAAGGATATGTACGATAGTATGACATTTTCAAAGCTAGCCGATGAACTGAAGTACCTCATTTGTGGATCTTTGCTCTGTTTTTCTACAAATGAGAACTTTGATAACTTGATTTTGGCCGTTGTATCAACTTCGGATGCGGAAGCCTTGAGCCAGGGCTATGTAAGCAACACAAATTTGTATACAGTGGAAGTCGCTTATAACGACAATGAAGGGACCGAGGAATAAAGTCGTTATAACCTGTGGTCTTTATATCTGACGAACAAAATAGCCACAAATATAACAAAAACGAAGCGACTGGTCGTAAAAGTGAAGTCGTTATAAGCGACTTCCACTGTACTTTCACATTAGTTTAAATGGCTGCTTTAATATTTGTAAGACATTAATCTGATGTACGAATGAAACTTATAACTGAAAGCATTAATAGGGGCACTGCACTTCTAGATAGAAGTACGACTGACTCACTAGGTATTTGTACGAACCACTCAGCGAGTCTATTAATCAGTTTCTGTCCCAATGTAAAGAAATACGTAGTTCATGTTATCAAGTGCGTTAGGGTTTTGGTTATCAATCTGTGTGCAGTTTTATGGTATAGTCTTCTCTGACTCACATGTCTTTCATATAATTCTTTCAATAATTGTTTTATTTTTATTAGTTTGACGATACAAACCTTTTATATCAGATGAACTCCAGTTACCAGCTTGATCTAAAATGTATTTTATCTGTTAGCTATAAACATGTCTCTGTGACGTTAGTACTTATCAGCTTTCGGCGAGTCGGTGTAGTATGGAAACCGACTTTAATAGGAAAGACTCATATGTTCATAATTTTTTCGGCATTATTGTATTTACATAGGTACATAATGTCCTTATTTATATGGCAACAGTTTGGAATGAATCTAAACTCCAGGGTTTTCAGCTAGTTTGATCCATAACTTACTGCCTGCAAATAAAAAAAAAAAATTGGCGCGAAAGGCTCATGGGACCAAGAATCTAGAATCTCTCGCAAACATTCTTTACTCGAATGGAAGAGATTTACAGTTCAATCCCGTTTGCGTAAGGCAATTTTCGTTTTTAGATGCTTTTTGGTGACAGTTTTAGTCTCCGATGTGATGTTACTGTAATAAACCACGGCCCACACAGCCTCCAGTTGACCCTACCAAATTGGATGAAGCCACTTCCTACTTGTGTCTGTGACCTTAGGGCGCCGTTTTTCTGTCCATTTGCTTTTCGCCTTCTATCCATTTCTAAAAGCCCATAGTTTTTTTTTTTTTTACTTTGTTGAATTGAACAGCTTGAAAATCTGTCCGAAACCCTACAAAGAATTTTAACAAATCTGAGTAAGAAGCTCATCATAGTTCGATCAATCCAAAAGAACACCTCGTTCACCGACTGTGACTACTGTATGAGTAAATCTCGTTCGAGCACTTCATTTGCCGTGTCTTCTTCTCGCAGAGGCCGATGTTCTTCACTGTATCCACCTCAGCATTCTTTTAAATGCGCTGCAAATATTTTCATGAACAATCTTTCCAAATTATCAAATCTAAATAGTAAGTCACACCCACTATTATAACTTCTCACCTCCATAAATGGGTAGTCATCAAGAAGTAAAAAAAAACGAACAAACGACAAACTTCTCCATAGATAAACTCAACAATATTATGTGACGTAAGAGCCTAAAAGCACGTACACACAATTCATAAAACGAGATTTTTTGCTTTTGTGTTTTTATATACATATGTATGGATATGTGTATATATGTATGTATATACTTCCATATGCATGTATGCATGAAAGTGCTTAGATCTTATTACTAAGAGTATAATTCTTTTAGCGAATGGAAATCGGTACAAATGACCCTACAGTTGCTAGTTTTATTAAACAATCTCTGGTTCGGAAAGAATACAACCAGGTAACATATTTCAACATCAAAAGAGCCTTTTACAACGTAGAACCTAGGGCAACGTAGAACCTAGAGTTATCAACTCAAAGGTGGGTGACATCGTAGTTCGCTCTCTCTAAACAGAAGTTAACTCTTCACAAGAAAATTTAAAATTCCGCATTTTAAAACTCAAAACTTTGTGATAAACTTGTTGATAAAGCAAAAACAAAATATACTTGAACGTGTACGCCATTACAGCCTTGTACTGTTATAAATAAGCAATAGGAAATAAATGGAGACCACAGGCACGTCTTGAGCGTCGTGACTCAAGTATTTGGTCTACGGAGCAAGAGCTTCTAGATTCAATTCGTAGATAACAGCTAAAATTTCTTTCACGGTCCCACCTCTCGTGATCGTCGACAAAACATCCGAGAGTACAATTATCCTGAGAAAGCTTCTCAAATAACAAATTGACCTTGAGATGCGGCATTAAAAATACGCTCCTTCGATGAGTGTAAAGAATGTAACACTCACAAGGCGAATGGTTGTGAAAAGCTAGGCCCTGGGTCCTGTTGAACCTGTTGGACTAAGTATTTTAATTTCACATGTACGGCTCTGTGTATCTGACGTCGGGCTGATACAAAAGTATGGCTTGATCGACTTTGGAGAAACCTAACTTATATTAGTTGGTGGAAACTTCTTTGAAGGTCATATCTCAGCGATCTACCCTGAATATTGGACACTCCTTTATTCTTAACAATTTTAAATTCCTTGCGCAAGCCATCACATATATCATTAAGAACTTCGAAACACATATCCCCTCAAGCGGTTTATAATAAGCTCCTGGTAGTTCAGGTGGTACTTACGCACTATTTAGGTATGTCAACATAAAGTAGACTCATGCCTCAACTTTTAATGCATCAAACAACTGAGGTTCGAATCCTAAACAACATTAACATGACTAATATTATTGTGTACTTACCAGACGAACGCGTCTTCTCTTTTATTTTCTCCTACGTTTTGCATTACAACATACATATGTTTCGCTGCAGTAAACATTCAATCTCTTATATTTTATAATAAATCCCTTTTTCTATTTGTGCAGATAAATATTGAAATAATAAACCAACGCAATGTGGGCAGAATTTGTGGTGTTGAGCTGCAGATGTTGGCATGTCCAGTTTTCTTTGAACCATATCGTAATGCATTTAACGTTTTGAGCATGTATAATGAAGACAATTTTCCTTTGGCTAATTACATCGTTTACACAGACGTAAGTGAATATATTCTCTCCATTGTTTCCACATCTAATAAATCTTTTTGTAGAATAAGCGAAAACCTCCAGCATACCTTTCAGCTGCTGATGTCCCAAAGTATACCTATAAGGGAAGTTCATTTAATCCACTGCTTTTGGAAACATATCCCAACACAATCAAAGCCGACATGACTGATGTCCAGCTTACAGCATTTTACTACGCATTAAGTACTGAATTTTCCCTAATTCAAGGACCCCCTGGAACGGGTAAAACAGAAGTATCATCGAAAATTGCGGCGACTCTCTTGTCGAACACCACATTGCCCATAATAGTTATCGCATATACAAACGAAGCCCTAGATAAATTTCTTCTCCGACTCATACCTCATACGGATAGTATTGTACGATTGGGCAATCAATCTAAAAATGAAAGCCTGAACAAGTACAATGTGAAGGAGATTTTCAATTCCTTTAAAGGTGATCAGCGCTGCAAACGTTTGCACTTTGTCACAAAGATGGAGTACACCGAGAAGTTTTGTGCATTGCAAAAGCTTCAAATTGATTTCGATGGTACTGAAGAGGAATACCAAAGGATTATAGAAGCACAAGTAAGCGATTATGTTAACTAACGAATTTATACAGAAAAATATTTGAACCTATGTTTCCAGCAAGAGCTAAATAAAGTTGCAAGAAAGCTGGAATGCCTTAAGATGATATCAACTTATTTGGCTGTAAAAGAAAAACGGGTCATAGCGATGACTACAACATGTGCAGCGAAGCATAATCTCATGTTTAAGTTTCTAAAAGACTCGATTGGTAAGAATGTTTTTGAATTTGTTGTCGAAAAATAAAATAACATACATTTTCCCGAGCATAGTCATTTTCGAGGAAGCTGCAGAAGTCCTTGAATCCCATATCTTATCATCGATAACCGAATATACTCAGCAAGTAATTCTTATTGGTGATCATTATCAATTAAGACCACATACAAGTGTTTATAAGTTAAGCAGAGAGTACAAGTTGAATATTTCACTTTTTGAGAGAATGGTGAACAATAACATTAACGTAATATGCTTAGATACGCAATTCAGAATGAGGGAGGAAATTGCGGATCTCATTCGTCCGATGATTTACAAGAATCTGCATGATGGCAAAAATATTCAAGCTTACCCAGCCATAAGAGGGATCAAGAAGAATCTATTCTTTGTAACACATCAACACAAAGAGAACAGCACAGTAAAAGACCATAGAAATCACACAAAATCACAAAGAATATAATATTTAAACTTGTTTTTAGAATGCTCTGGAAATAAGCAAATTCAATGATTTCGAGAAAGTCTGGATGTGCGACTTAGCAGCATATTTGCTTAAACAAAAGTACACGCATTCCGATATAGTAATGCTCACCGCATACGTTAAGCAGAAAGACAGATTGTATAATCATGTATGTGCATTGTTTCGTGGTTTTTGTATTTCTTTTGAATGTATTTTTCTCTTCTTTTCATTTTCATAAGATTTATCGAAACTGTCCAGAACTCCAGGGTATACAAGTTTCGACAGTCGATAGCTTCCAAGGGAGGGAAGCAAATATCGTACTTCTTTCTCTTGTGCGAAGCAATAGGAACAATCAGATCGGTTATCTCAGAGATCAGAATCGAATATGTGTTGCCTTGTCTAGGGCAAAGATGGCGCTCTACATCGTTGGAAATATGGCTTTGCTTGCACAGTGTAGTGATATGTGGAACGAGATCAGAGAGAAATTGGAAATGTTCGATGCTATAGGAGATAAACTACCATTGACATCCAATGACGGAGTAAGTTACATGTTATTTATTTATTTATTTTTGAACCGATCCACCGCGTTCCAAGCGGCACTTTTACATATGTACATACCTTCAAGTCTTTCGCTTCTATTTCGGTCTTCGAGAAGAAGTTGTTCAACACATCTTTAGTACTGGGAGGTTATTGTAATGACATTGCCTGTGCTCCAAAACAATCACTCTTTGCTGGGTGTAAAGGGTTCTTGCGTGTAATGTGTGGAACCTGAGTTCAAACCCAAGAGTTTTGGCTGCGTTGCTTGTGGTAGGTAGAACGGCTAACTGTATACGCGACCATCGCACAGATAACCCATAAATCCATTGGAGACCCGTGTCGTGAACAAATCGTTCAGTTCAGTTGAGTTATTGATCCGGCCTTCCTTAACTAACCCGGAATTGTTATACATTTTTGGTTGATTTATGGCGGCATCCTTGATAGATCGCTCCAGAAGTCGCTCCATTGTCAGCACCTTGCTAATTTGTCTGAGAGGATCCCTTGGTTTGTCCGTGTTGCTTCTGTGATTTCTAATACTTCCACTTGGCACACACTACCCTGGTTTGAAAGTCTAAGCATAGACCCTGGATTGAAAGCGTTTATTTACGATTTCAGACGAATACATGGCACCCACGCCCTCATTGAAAAGAGTCGAGATTCTATTCGGAGCCTTATTATTTAATTTTAGTCAATTCCCTAAAGTACTGTACCTTTCCTGTTGCAGGTCACTGATGGGAAGAAATTAGTTTGTTGCCAATCTAACAACATTATCCGCATATGCAAAAACTTGGATTAAAGTGTATTTTAGTTTGATTCACAAGCTGTTTCTACAGAAAATATCTTTCAGTTCTGTGTTGATATGTCTCGTCTTCAGTATGCATTCAATCCAGTCTGAGATTACTGGGTGTACGCTTTGTTGGTGCAGTGTTAGTCTTATGGATTTAGATTCTACGTTGTTGGTAGCTCCTTAATTCTTTGTGGTAGAGTGAACTTTTCGACAGATTAGCCTTTACTGTAGGCATGTTGTTTGGACTTAATCTGTCAGATAGGAAGTAGCTTGTGTTGGGTGTTCTGTGTCTGGGACTTACGGCTGTGTTAGGTGTTAAGATTGCATCCTAGAAAGTGTATCCTAAAGAGAACTGCTGAGATATCAGTACACGGATCTGTCGACTTTTTTGATGAGCCCTGGAACTGGTACCTTTGATGTGGTTTTTTAGAGTCCTATTGCGTCAACTCTATTTCACTAATTCTATTTCTTTTTCTGGAAAAAAACTTTTGCTTTTCTTTTCTCAGCCGGCATTCCTGTGCAAGTTTTTCTTTTAAAGTAGAAATTAATTTTTTAACGCTGTATGTTAATTCCAAGCAAAAGCTGATAAATCGTCTGAACTTCCAGAGAAATTTACACAATGTACCATCTGTTCAGCGGTTAGATGCCGTATTGTTCACTCTTAAATGTTCACCATATTCTTTAATATTATTTACTTAATTATCTCCTAATTTATCTTTTTTTTTTCTAGGTCTTGGAATCTGCTGGCGCTTAGGAATATGGAATCGTTGAATGTAGTTTAAAAGTGATCCAATAATAGGTTCCGTTTGATGTCTACCTAATTCTGTGTTGTATTCTTCCTTTAAATAAAAAGTAACAATAATTGTAAAGGAAATACCCTTACATGAATATAAATAAACCTGTATTTTGTTCTATAGTACCGCGAGGCGTCTAACACATCGTGATCTCGTGTCTTCAGGTTTCGATTAAGTAGAAACATGTTGCCTATGAACTGATTACGCGTTCGAAGGTTTTGTAGCCTATCAGTCATAATTTAAGATCCCAGTGGTAAGTACCTGCTTCTGTCTATATCATTCCTTCGTGGCGTGATATTACTTAATCGATAAATAAGTTATTTTATTTATTACATTTTGATGGGATTTAAGAAGCGAAATCTAGACTAAACCCGTTTAGATAGCCACTGCAAAGGTATGTGCGCCCTAAAACATCTAATCGCGGTAGATAAGCAAATGAAATAATAAATAAATTGAACAAGTGGAGATTTTTACATTTGTATGTACATATTATATTGAATATCTTTATTCCTAAGTACTGATAGATTTCTCTGGTCCATGCACGTCTAAGAACTATTTTCTATTCTAATGTATGCTATGAAACTTGACGTTCATTAGCGGGTGGTGTGTTCGGAGATGGTTCAGCTGTTATCACTGTGCTAATGCTTGATTGGTGCTTCTTGGCTGGCGGGACAGGCTGAAGATCTACTGATTTACTTGTACCTAAACCGGAAAACTTGTATATTCGCAACTATTTACTTAGAAAATACTCACCACAGCAACAAAACATGTTTAAAGGATAAGGAGTGGGTACAACTATTCAAAAGATAAAAACCGACAAAAATACAGCGAAATAACTTTATTCCGGCAACGTTCTAAATCGTACTGATTGCAATGATATGGGCGGAAAATAAAAAAGGCTAACCATGATGGATAAGTGTGCAAATAGACTGAAAGAAAAACGATAAAAGAATATTGATTAGATTTCAGAAACAAACAAATAATAATTATTTTAAAACAAATGTCTCATATCTAATGGAATTCTGGATGGGATAATGATAATAGGTTCTTTTCAGCAGCAGAACGTTACTCATTAAGTGAATTACCTCGAATAGAAAAGGTGTTGCACAACGTTAACTGAATACACGTTAGTAGGATAAACTAGAAAGACGTATCAGAGTTTTTTTTGTTGTTTTTAATATGAGTGTTGTTATGGAAGAGATAAAGTTGAATTCAGTTATCACATGTACTTAAATAGTATTGCCTATTCGTTTTCGTTTTTTTTATTTACTGATCGGAAATGGGTTAAGTGTGTGATGTCATGACCATTTCTTGTGACGGGTTTAATGACTAGATAGGTATCTATTTGTTTGGCTTTAAATTGCGCATGTGTGGATGCAAGCTTTCAGCTAAAGAATTTACCGCCTTATCGTGACCATACAATGAGATGTTATTAGAAATGAATTAAAGCTCTAAAATGTACTCGGGGAATATAGTTTAGCAATTCTCTGTATAGGAGATGGTTCGTTAGTACTGTAGAGAAAGTATACAATCCTTTTTGAGTGCGCTTCCCCTTTTCTATTACAACTGCCCTATTGCTATAGCGTTCTGCCTTAAAATTCATACATACGCGTATGTTATTCACGAGTTCGAAAGAAGTAATCTTCAACAAATTGTGGCAGTGGCTCCAAATAATGTTTGTGCAAATCATAAAGAATTTCAATCCATTAATTCTTATACTTGTTCAGCGAAAATATTGGGTTTTCTTAAGAATGAATGGTGTTTCCATGAGAAATTTCAGAATATTTACACTTTTACCAGCTGGTTAATGCCAGAACGGAAGTGAAAATCTATTTAATATTCATTTAAACATATGTATTGTATATGTGCTTAGGTAGATAGAACGGGTGGCCACAAGATTTGTTATTAGTTCTGGTTAGTTACATGGCGTCCCTGAAGTTATTAATTTCAAGATGATTGATGGTGGCTTTCCTGACGGATTGCCCAAGTCTTTCTAGTTCTGCATAGACTTGGGTCAGGTCCTGTGCGGACCTCTTTGAAGGGCTGCGGTCGGTGTGATTCTTATAACACTAGGATGTACGTGGTTTTGTCTGCTGCAGCGCACCAGACTAGGCAGCCATAGGATAGAATGGGTCTGACGACAGTGGTGTACATCAGGTCGATGATGGCGGGTTTGGGCTCCCATTTTTTGTCAAATATTGTGCTGCATGTATCGAAGGCTATAGATGCCCCTTTTGTTGTCGTTCTCTCTTTTAATTCAGCTTACTATCGAGTATAGAGCCCATGTATGTATCTGGGCTTATCTAAGATTTGGAGCAGTTTACCATTGAGTCGTAGAGGCCCAATCTGTGGGACTGTTCTCTTATTTGTGAAAACGACCACCACTGTCTGTAGGGTGCTAACGTTTAATACACATTCTACCCCCCACATGTGTAGGGTATTAAGAGCGGACTAAGTAGTTCGGTAGGGTGAGCGACCTTTCCTGTCGCCGTTATGACCACATCATGCGCGTATGCGACAAATTTGATCCCACTTCGTTATAATTTCTTTAAGATTCTGTTCACGACCAGTATCCACAGTAAAGGTGAAAAGACTACACCTTCAGGGGTGCCTCTAAAGTCCAGTGCATGTACTTGGAAGTCACCTAGTTTTGAGTTGAATTTTCTCGTCTTGAGTATACATTCAACCCATAGACATAGACACGCCAATCGCCGTCCAGAAAGTGTAATTAGATGACTTAGATTGTTAGTACGCTCTTCATACCTTCACTATAGTTGCAGAACGAAACATTAGTTTTACGAGAGGGCCAGGACCTAGCTTCTCACAACCATTCGTGTTGTGCGTGTTATATTCTTTACACGAATAGAATAGGCCTACTGTTTAATGCTGTGTCCGAAGGGCAATTTGTTATTTGAGAAGCTTTCTCATGAGTTGTACTCTCGGATGTTTGTCAGTCGCTCGCGAAAGGGGTGGAGCCGTGAAAAAACGTTTAGGTGTTTCGACTGCGATTCGAACACTGAACTCCTTGCTCCACAGTCCAATACACTAACCACTGAGCCACTGCCGCAATTCATGTTGTGCGTATTATATTCATCAGTATTCGAAGGGCATTTTTTTTTATTTTATTTAAGAAAGTTTTTTTTAATAGTTTTACTCTCTGATGTTTGTCGGACATTCGCGAGAGGTGGGAGTGTGAAATAAATCTTAAGTGTTTATCAAGGGATTGAACCTAGAACCCTCGCTCCATGGTCTAACACACCAACCACTTGAGCCACGGCAGCTAGATACGTCTTGGCCATCATTATCATTAAGCGTCTAGTGTTGGCTAAAGAACCACATGGCGAAAATGAGGAATAAAACCAATACTCATGTTTTAAGTCCTAGTCTGGTGGACAGCATTATGCGATATAAAACTGACTAACTCACATTCATAAGTAAAATTCTGAACAACTTCCGGCGGAAGGGCTAGAAATAAGACTGCAATGAGATTCCACCTAATCGACGGCGCTTCGACTAAGCAGTGGTATAGGACATATGTATGTAGGTCACATCACTGTCATCAATCCATCATAGTAAGCAGATGTGGGCACACTTAAGCAAACGCAAGATTACTAGCCTAATATTTATCGGATTACTAACGTCCCATTGTACGCAGCCAGACACACGTGCCTATTAGTCTGCAGTTGCTCTACGCTGTTTGCAGAAGGAAAACCTATTCTGGATGCAAGACTTGAAGGTATTGCCCATTCGGATAATAAAATCGTAGGTTAGTTCAGAAATCATGGAATCAAATGATTCCAAGAGAGAAGAATAGTAGCCCAATTGTCCAGGATAAAAGATTCAATGTCAGTTGCCCTCTAGTGTTGAGCCTCTACAATAACTTGCCCTTCTTCTTGCTACTTTGTGCCTTATAGAATGTTACCCTTCATTGCTTTCTTCATTTACGACAAATACAGGAATATTTGAGATTCAACAAAATTTGAGCAGGTATTCACTACCCTCTCCAAAGCATACTTACATACATATATTCAAATCAGTTTCATGTTTCACTCTAAGCTTAAGTGCATTCTTTCAGCGAATTCCTTGCAAAATGTTTAATACCCAGAAGTTGAACTTTTCCAAGATTTGGAAATGCTGTCTCACTGTTGCACAGTAATATAAATTTCCACTGTCTCCTGCAGTCTTTTATGATAAGAGTGACTAAGTGCGATTATCAGTTTTGAAGTCAGGCTCGGACTATCAGTTCTTGTTTTTAAATTCTTCTGAAATTTATCTTCTCAGAAGTATTTCCCGTATTGCACTCGGGCCGTAATGGCGCCTAAAATGAGTTCGTTAACAGCGGAAGTGCGGTATTATGGTCATGGTTTTTCCTTGTCAGTCCGATAAGGCCACCAAGAACAATCGATTGCCCTGCAATATGCACCCGTTTTTATATTGCGAATTTCCTGTGTCCTAATGGAAGTACTTTTGAGTGAGATCTCCCTGATAGCACACATTTTTCAGAATGTAGTCGCTAAAAGCATTTCCTACCCTAATCTTACATTTCGGGAGTATTCACCAAAGAAGGCGCATTTGTACATTACTCGGTCGTGAAACATTTAATTGAATTGAGCAACATGTTTGTCAACCGAAGCTAACGTTGCCAATCCTATGTAGTTGGTTCTCAGGAACTCCCCGGTCCAAGTGTGCAAAACCACTTGAAATTGTCCCATTGCCATCGAATTGTCTTGGCGGACGTAGGGGCTGCGCATTAGAGAGTTGCGACAGGGCATGATTGGGTGCAATTAAGGCATCTACTTGTCTTGTCTGCTATTAATTTTATTTGTGTCACCAGTCAGCAATCTTCAACTAATCGAAGGCAATTCCATAATCTTGCCACTTACATACATACATATGAGTGTACTTATATAAATATGTACGTATGTATGTATGTTTTGCCCTAATATTCTACAAGTAAAACGAATAATATGTTTGAATTCGTGGAAGCAAAGATTGAAGTTAAATTTGTCGTAAATTACTGTCGGTGAGTGTAAATCCTGAACGACTTTATGACCTCTTGTCGAGGATTTTAAATGCGTTTCTCGTTTTCTCTTTTAGTTCCTGTTTATATCATAAACAAAGGACTCGACAATCATTTGTAATTTCCCTTCTGTCGGCATTTGGTTCGGCGTGTTCTCTATATACAGTAGAAGCAGGAAAAAATGAACATGTATAAGAAAAGATTACATAGAAAAGTCTATTGAAAAAGCTTACAAACGCTGGTATTGATTAGCCCCTACATCATTGTGGCGACTATACGATAAGAAGAGGTCCATCAATCAACTGAAACTACCGCAAGCATATTTGTACTACTGTCGGCATGTATGTCTTTAAATTGACCTGTAGGGTAAGTCCTATGTAAGGGACTTCATTGAAAATGTGGATAGTAACATAAGTTCGGATCGGTTGCAATCCTCCAACAAAATAGCAACAACGGATTTGTGAGCATTAACCGAAAGCCTAAATCTAACACACGATCCAATAGTGATGTTAGAGCCATTTCACAGACAGTCTAGGCATAGTCTGACAGATAGTGAGATGAGATTCGGCTTGTGCACTATGGTTCATTGTCCATTACCCACACACAACACAAAAAGGGTTCAATTTACTTCTCTTAAATACTTCAGACCTGAACTTGTACAACTAAAAAAATGACATTGGAAACTAGTTCACGTAGCTCACTTGTTAGAGCTCTTTGTAAACTAGTTCTTTCATGAACTTCACGAACCTAGATGACATCACTTTATGTCTGAGCTGAATAAGAACCACCAGATCTTCACCTCGCAGATAGACCTTGGCGTTGGGACCTATAAAGATAAAAAAGTTGTTGGGTAAAGACGTTAGCCAGTGATGTCACCATTGCCAACAAAATAGTTGCTAATGCTTTCAGGCGCACAAATACATAGCTTCAGCTATTTCTGCCTCTGTTTGCACTGTTTAAAGACACCTTTCTTTGTATTTGCTTTCAGTATTTCTTGGATAGGAATTTGCCAGAGTGCGTCGCTTCTAAAGAACCTTGAAAAAGACTGGACTTATGAAGGAAAATGACGTTTACTGACATCTGCCAATAACTTAGGCTTTTTGTTTCATTTACACCCGGTATGCGGTGTGAAAAACAAAAATTGCCGACTCGAGTAGCTTAATATTACCAGGATACTAGGCTTTGGGATATAAATTTGATTAGTAAGAGAAAAAGAAATGTCTAAACTGAAATGTCAGTTGTTTGTATAATTTTTTACAGATCACATGATACCAAGAGGAAATATCATTCATCATGTCCTCCCTCTCATGAATTTTTTGTGCTAGAATTCGTACAAATTTTCTGGTATGGGAATAGATATAATAGTTCAAGGTTACTACTAACATGCCTCTACGTATTTTAATAAAATATTTACTTTGTTTATACACTATGTGGAGGGGTATATCAATTTCTTTATGTACACATATATGTATGTATGTACTATGGTATGTAGAGAGAGAAAGTAATTTATTTTCTACCTCTACTGTCGCGATCGTTTAAAATAACCAACAACACTACACATCCATCGGCCTCCTATCCCTAACACTAGCACATCTCAACATCTCAAGAGGATAACCTCGTGCTGCGTGTTGTTACCTACTCCTCCCCCGCGCCGCCATTTCTCTGGTCAGCAAAAGAAACGTAGAGGACAAGGAGTAAAACAGCAACCGAATCGGGGACTTGTAGGCTCTCAGCTGCAGACAACAACATTCAGTTTGCGTTCGGGAAGTGATCCGCATGGTAGTGTTTATCGATAAAAACAGAACTCGTGAGGTCTTTTTTTTTGTTCATAAAAATAAAAAGAAAATGCCACCACTAAGCAGCTAGTACTGTCATTATTGTCTTCATTTAATAAACTGTTATCAAACATTTTCTCATTTAAAACGAATTCACGCGCTCGCGCAGATAATCGCAATTGCTGTACGTTATCGGCCAGTGTTTGATCGAAGAGTTGTTTTGATTTATTCTTTTGTCCTGGATTAATTTTTTTTCCTTCTGTTGCTGCCGCTCTTGTACTCGTGGGTTAAATCGACAGTGATTATTACGTGTTTTTTTTTTCCTTTCTTTTGGACGGTATAACAGTTACCGGGAAGTGATCGAAGGACTTGAGGCAGCACGCATTTAGTTAAAATGGAATCCTGGAAAATGAATGGGATGACGCAGAGGAGCATCCTTTTGGCAGTTGTGATTTTGATGACATGTTCCATGGGTAAGAATTGTAGTTTAATGTTTATTTCGATGATCATGCAAAATATCGCACGTACGTGCTAGGTATTTACTTTTATTATCAAAGTGTGACAGCAGCAACGTCAACGATGTCAGCTTAAGTTTCAACAATTTAAAATGCCGGTACTTTAGTTGGATTAGGAATTGTTTATTTACATTGTCACTGGAGAACGGCGTATTTATTTTAACTTAATCGGAATGAGTAATACTAGCAATTGTTTTACGCAGATATACTGTTACAATTGAGTAATTTTATTCAGAACTACAACTACAACTCTCACAGCTGTGGAGAATTTTGATTGTAGCGCTTATGTTTCCAGCTGTGTCTGATTTGTCGTATGATTGGACCACAAAGACAGTTGGCAAACCGATCACCAGTAACCTAAAACATGATTGTGATAAATTTGAACTAACAGCTATAAATGTTTAGTTTCGATGTCCAATATAATGCACACTAATGTGTCCTTAGAGAGAGTGGTACCTACCTTTTTTTTAGGGAAGATTAACAGTATAGTGCTCGGCGTTTATTTTTAAAAACTTGTTAATTATGGTCGATAACCTAAGTCTCGAACGAAATAGGTGTTTTCTTCAGCTGCTTAAATGCTACAGAAAAGTTCCTGTCCTAAAGCGCCTTTAGACACTAAAACTTGGTATGTGTATCCTTTTGGGATTAGCATGCACACAGTGAGACCATTTTTGAGTGATGAACATTGCATTATTGTGAAGGTAATCCTTCACCCTTAAAAATATCTAATTCGACCTTCTAAAGGTAGATGTATCAACGCTCCAATCATCATATTTTGAAATACACGTCACAATGTCTCTTAATACTTTGTTGCTAGATCCTGACTCGTGGGAAGTAAGCTCCGCAATGATGATAGACCTAAATCTTGTGGAATCCACACACTGAAACTTGGTTGAAAAACCATAGGGTCCGCCCTAAAACATCAGATTATATTTGACTTTACTTATACCAAATATCAAGCATCAAGTTCGTAACTCAATTTTACTCAGACCATACCATGTTTAAGTGTCTGTAAGCCGCTTTAGAAAGCGGTTAGCTAGAGGCAAAGACGATGAATTAAATTCCGTTCAAGTTATTATTATACGAGACAAAGGATAATGACCACTTTGACTTAGACGAAATTAACAGGCGACAATATTCGGATGTCTAATGAAGGGAAATATCCAGGACTATCAAAGCATTTTACCGTCTTGGATCATGTATGTAGTTCGCGCTGGAGTTTTGATGACCTTCCACGACCATGTCATCTGTCATACATAAATATCAAGGGGACTTTTCACGGATGTTTCCTAACCCAGTGCTACAATATAAGGAGTATGTGAAAAGTTCTGCATATACATAGCTCTCTTACTCAACTCTTAACCAATTTTCAAAATGGCATCACCATTGAGATTGCTAGACAATGTACTGATTGCTAGTACTAGCAAATATTTTGTTGAACGAAATGAAGAACCAATCAGCGCATCACTCAAATTTGGCGGCTATTTGACAAGTGACATTTGTACGAAGTTCCCGCGTAAAAAGCTTTTGACTTCAGTTGCTTACATGATAATTGGCCTGCAAAGATGCGGCTGCGAAAAGGACGAAAACTGAAAATAACGTGGAACTTTGTGCATCGTACCGTCACATCATTAAGCATGATTTGAGACGCAGTGCATACGAGACACACCGGCTAGTTACTCACAAAAGCATTTACACAGAAACGTAAAGGTAGCCCTAAGTTCGGCGAGCATGTTCGTCGTTTGGGGCTACCTTAAGTCAAAATTTAAGCCCTTGCTTCGTCAGTACGCGAAGAGAGTTCACAGACGTTTTCTGTTTACTGATGAGAAAATTTTCAATAAATTTCAATAAAATAGCAAATAAAGTCTGGACCTTCATATAGAATAGCTAGGCTTAAGCTAGCTAGCTATATAGCTAGGCTTAAGCTAAGTTTACAATGCTTATAGAGAGGGTAACGATACATCGGTATACGGCAGACTGGCGTCTGTAATAGGTTCGTGTTAACATACCCTTTATACTTTTTATTTCTTCTTTAGAATAATACTTTTAAAACGCTACTAGAAGGAATAGACTGTTCCCCTTAAATTACCCCTGAAAGTTTGCTATATCTTTGGACAAAAATCGCCCATACAAGAATAAGAGTGAATCGTAGGAAACATGATTTTTCCGGCACAAATTAAGATCATTTCTTTTAACTCGATGCTGGACACGTTCATTAAATTGCACTTATGCAATGGCGAAGGTATGACCCGGGGTATTGCCGAAGTGAAGGGATAAAGACATTTTTTTATTGTTTTCTTTGCATAGTACGCGCCGGTAATTATGTTTCCCTTTTTCAAATATTCGAATTGTATAATTCCATTTTAATCCCAGACGGTAGCTATTAACCATTCCAGCCGATGGAACTGTTTGTTTTGACTACTTTTTTTTGACGTATAGAAATGGATCTAAGTTTCATCAACAGGTACGGAACTACGAGGAATTTGTTCGAATCTCGGTTGAACATGTCCAAAAACTTGTTCAAAATTCGTTTTTGGTCTAAGCGCAGCAGTCGTGGCACCTGTCACGCTGACAGCTTTTTCATATCCAAATACTTTTGATGATTACAGCTAAATATGCATATAGCCTCATCAATATCACGTAATTGGACGTCCGGGAAGCTTTGTGCTGTCGCTCATATGACTGCATTGAAAACTCCGAGACCATTAGTAAATTTTTGTTAAGTGATGCACAGTCCAAAGTCCCCGTATACCAGAATTTTTTGTATGTATCCTGAAAACTAATCCTGAACACTAAGAAACCTGAAGGGAATATTGAAATAAAAATTAAATCCCTTGAAAGATATTCCAAAATCTAAATTAAAGTATACTTATCTCTACTAGATACCAGCCTACAAGCCTAGTGAGTGAGAAGGGGAAATTGTGTAAAATAAAATAAGCCTACCCTACGATAGGTGGTGTTAACTTTAACCTTCATTCATATCCCCAAAACCTGCTTTACGGCACCATTTCCTTCATAAACGCATTCTTTATTCTCCATTTTTAAGCTGGTTAATCCCTAGAAGTAAATTTCCTCAAAGTAAGATGGAAATTCTCCAACAAAATAATCTCTTCTTCCTGAGTGCCCATCTGGAATGCATTTAAAACCCCATCTATCAGTTTTGTGGATTAAAATCCATCATTAACAAATAGCGAGCATATATTTCCAGATTATAAAGGGTTAAAGGAATTTTAAGTAAAAACACTTCTCCCAGTGGTGCGTATCGAAATGTTTCCCCACCAAACTATCAACACCTAGAAGACATAATTCACTTTTGTGAAAATTAATCTACTAACCCACGTCACGGAGTTTCTTTCGCGTTCGATGCACCGAAATAGAAGAAGACTTTCTCGACCAGAGAACACTTCAATTTAGTTCTAGTATACACTTACAAATCATTGAACAGGACCATTCCAGCAAAGATGGAAAAGGCGGCACAAATTTCAGAGAGGATGGCTTTTTATAGGTGGTCCATGGTGGCCCCTCCTGCTTCCCCAAATGTCTTGTTATAATTTATTTTTAACTCCTATTCTTTGTGAGAAGAGAACCAAAGAACTTTTGTAATAAATTTCGACTCACGTTTTGGGGGAGAGGATATAATCGTATGCATAACAGCAAGACCACATTTTTTTTTGGTTATTAATGAATGAATCTAGTAGCGGCTGGTTTGTCCCATTTATTTGTTGTAGATCATAAACTATGGATTTTTTGATACGATACTGTAACAACAATGTCTGTGATCCTGATCAAACGAAAACATGCCGAGAAACAGCTGGACAATATGCTGGTGATCATCGCAGCACCTAGTCACCACATGGTTGTTTATTTGCTCGTACAGTGGACCTTCTAGTCGGCGTCATTTCTATCCGTTTGTCTGATTCTCACCCTCAAATACATAGGCATACATATGCATGGACACTAATTTATTTGAACATCCCTCATCCCGTCTTTGCTTATGTATCGTTAGCTATAGATTTATGTTTAATTCTAGATATCCTTTCGGGATAGTTCTGTGAGATTAATTACTCTTCAAGTACTGCAGTTGCTATTCATAATGGCACACTTAAACTTGAGTTAAACATAAAAATATTGTAATGCACAGATACATTCCGTTTTATGACTCTAGCAGACAAAATTTCCATAAAAGTGTGCGCGCGTATCCTCAGCCATAGTAGGAGAAAGAAAGAGATTTAATTCTTCCAAGAAAGAGTGGAGGAAAATTTTAATTTTCTCAGACGGATTAGAGGCGAGATCATGGATCATGACCTATTGAAAGAAAGGAAAAAAGGAAAACAGAAATGACTCATACAATGGCTACGCCTTCGATGCTTGTCGCTCCCGAAAATTCAAAGGAATCTTGATAAGCCTATTTGAATTTTGTGTGTTTTTTCATTTTTTTATGGGAAATGTAAATATTTGTGGGGTAAATATATGTACGTAACTCATCAGACTTATTCATCGATTAATTTCTTTACATATTTCGAATTTGATTTTGGACAGAAAAAAAAACTGCCCCCTTTTATCATTCTCGACACGTCAAGCGACTTATCTTTTGATAAATGAGTAAGTGCTGTGGCATTTCCTTCCTTTCCTCCCTTGCAGGCCAACGAAAATGTGTGCAATTTCGGGAAGAAAAATATATTTTCTTTTGTTATATTGAAAAACATTCTCTACCTGACAGCGAAATGTAAGACAATGTGCAGTGTCTCATTGTGAGAATCGCTTTAAAGTGTGCCTGTGCCGGAGGGATGAGTCGTAGAACGACTGACACTTTAATTCCTGGGTATTCTTGGAATCGAGAAGGATCATACACTCTAATCCCACACAGAAATGCATTGAACATGTATGTCACTGTGTAATGGATGAAGGACTCTTTTATTAGGTTAAGTAGTCCACTCTAATGGAACTGCTTCAGAGTTCGATTAGATCGTATTCCTATGTACATATTTAAAATAAGATCGATTGGAAAACAATTACGCTTTTATTTGCACAAAGATTAGCGTTATTTAGATTGTTCTACTAACGCCATATGATAAGGCATGTGTACGTCATTCAAGATAACATTAGAAAGCATTTAGATTTATTGTGACTAGGTTGTCTGTTCTAAATCAAGTAGAATGCATCCCAAGAGACAATGATTATGTCCTCACCTAGCTCGTTTATGTGATATATATACATATGTAGGTGGAACAAATGGGTCCAACCGCGGGAAGATATCTTTTTGCCTGCCTTATCACTGATAGAATGTTTTTAATAGTCAAGCCACGATTTAATCACATTATGGTTTAGATACTATGAACACAGATTCTGAGCTTTAGAGTGCAGTATATTGGATGACAGGGCTTTGGATACTGGTTGTTCATATGTATGTCATATAAACGACAAGACGTATGAATACCGCATCGCTCTTAATACATTGACAAAGGTTTAACTTAGCGAAGATCTCAATGGCATGGAGTTCAGCTTGAAATACCGTGACATGCGCCCATAAGTAACGAGACTTTGGGGCTGGGTTCACACATGCCAGCTCCAACTCCAGATTTCATCTCCAAATCTTCTGTAAATCAAAGATGTAAGATCCAGTACCGAAATATTGGGTTCAGTATTTTTACAGCAAATAACCTACCGAAATAGTTCTCTCTGACCACAATGTTGGGCTATCTCACTTTTGGGATTTGAGTCACGAATTTTTAGGTTACCCATATGGTTACGTGGCAGATAGGCATTGGCATAGCGTATCCTACGACGAGCAACCGAATAAGGACGATTCAGTGGTCAGTTCCTACCCGGTTCGATGTTCTTTCGATAGACGTGCCCATTGGTGCCGCTTTTCAAATGGAAAGAGTCGGCCACCTTACTACATATGTAAAGGATAACAAAGTAGCATTGGTAATTTTTCCAATTGTTATGTTAAAGCCACCAACCAGACAGAGATAGGTGTGAAATGAAGAGAAAAAAATAACCAGAAATATCGATTCGGCACCGATCAGCAGAATTAGGCATCCCCAAAGAGTCCACCCCGTTTATTTTGCGGTTGGATCTAGGCCTCCATCCGTATAAAATTGTGCTGACGCAAGAATCGAAGCCAGATGACCATGTACAATGATGTGAGTATCTTCATTGGGCGCTGGAAATGTTGGTCTGAGATCCGAATTTTGGCCGAAAAATAATCTTCTCGGACGAAGGCCATTTTTGGGTCAGCGGCTATGTCAACAAACCGAATTGCCGTTGTTGGAGCGAATACAACTTGTTCTGAAATTTGTCTTCGACAAACCATCAATGGATCCACAAAGATTGACTATTTGGTGCGGTTTATGGCATAGCAGCATCATCGGGCCTTATTTCTTTCCAAATAAGGAGGGAGACACCGTTACCGTGAATGGTCTCAGGTATAGAGTGATGTTAACCGAATTTCCGTGGTCACAGCTTAACAACATCGATATATCCAAGCTGTGGTTTCAAAAAGACAGAGTTACATTCTATACAAGCGACGCAACGCTCGAAGTTGTGAAGCAGAAATCTGGTCACTAGGTCACCTCACGGCGAGCGTTTATCCGAGTTCATGCGAGTTGATACCACTCGACTATTTTCTTTGGGTCTACGCCAAGTCCTTAGTCTACGATAACAAGTCAACCACTTTCGACGAGCTCGGGGCCAACATTCGAGAGGCTATTGCCGGAATACCATAATAGAATGAACGTAGCTTCAAAATAAAGTCAGAATCAATTGTATATCTTAGAAAAACCGTTTCACTACCTTTGATTCTCTGATTATGAGAAGTGACGCGGAGTGTATGTATTGGAATTTCGGATATTTCTTGCTCTACTTTCTGTTACTTTTTTCATGGATGTACCACATCGCAATGACAAATTTTTAGTATCAAACATTGGCAAATGTACAGAACTCTCACTACGGTTGTGCTGCCATCTATCGCCACAGAGTTCTACCACCACAAGCACCAACCACTATTAGCAGACATGTTTTTAGCACGTAAACAAACCACAGTAAAAATAATTTCCCATTTTTCTTTTTCCCTTTTAGGTGAATCTGAGGGATTTTTTCTTAAAAACCTCCTATCCGAGACAATAACCGATGGAACAAAAATTTCTGGAACACCTATCCCAGACACACTTAGCACGGACATCACTCCAGAAATTCATGGAAATGTTTCCGAAAATCTCCAAGAATCTTCTACGCAAATTGTGAATTCTGTTAAAGAGATCGTTACTCTAGTACTGGATGAGCACATCAACCAGACGCAACACAAATTGTCGGAAGAAAGCAACCAAATCGATATCGATTCCAGGACCATCGCTATGGACGGCGACAATGATATTCCAGCAACGCAAGCGGCTCTCACGAATCTTCAAGATTTCTCGAATAACCAATCAATCAGAATAGTGAAAATACCAGATGCTAACGATAAGGACATTGTTACATCGCTGGAGGACAACATTCGCAATTCTGTTAAAGACCAACAGAATTTCGAGCAGTCAGCCTTCGATTTAATTGATGGGATTCCAGAGCCTGAGGTGCGTCAAAGCCTAACCGAAGACTTGATGGCAGTTGAATATCCACAAGGTGTGAAGAAATTGGAAGAGACTAGTGGCGAATCGAAACCATCCGTTGCGAGCGAAGCAGGTTAGTAATACGTCCTCATCTATATTTTCTTACTTATTTACATTTGTCTTCCAGATGAAACTCTTCCGACGGAAGCTTTACTAGAGGCCACTACCGTGGCAGCAAATACGCAGGTTGATCCAAAGGAGGAGATACAAAATCCAGATTTAGTTGATCAAACCACTGTCAATGCATTGGAGACAGAAATCGTATCAGACATCGAAGTTACCACGCCCATTTACACGGAAGACTTCCAAGAGATTACCGTGATTCCAAGAGAAGAAATCGTACATAGCTTCGAGGAGTCGCTTGATCCAAAATCAATTCCAGAGGAAAACTTAATTCGAACGCGTCAGATGCGTGGTTTCAGTGAGGAATCAGACACAAATGAGGTTTCACCATCCGAAGAAAACTCAAAAGACACACAGAGTTCCAAAAGTAAATCCATTGATTCATCAGATCCATCTACTTCATCCGATTCCTCATCGAAGGAGAAATTGTCCTCGGAAGACGAAAACATTGCTGCAGAAGATACATCTGAGGAGAGTGATGATGTCATCTCGCAGGATGCGTCTATTGAGGAAAGTCTTGAAAACGAAAAAGGTACCACCACAGAATCGATCGCATTAACAAAAGTTACTCCAACCCCGATACCTACAATAGCATCTGTGACAACCATTGAACCAATAAAGCCAGAACTGAATCCATCCCCAAAAGTTAGTCCAACCCCGAGACCTACAATAGCATCTGTGACAACCATTGAACCAGTAAAGCCAGAACTGAACCCATCCCCAAAAGTTAGTCCAACTCCGAGACCTGCAATGGCATCTGTAACCACCGTTGAACCAGTAGAGCCCGAAAGCGCTGAACCAATACTGATAGAAGGGATCACTGAATCAACAGGGGAAATCTTAAATGACGTATCTCCAATAACTGGAGAAGGAAAACACATAGTTATCAAAAAACCTGGTGTTGAGGAAGAGCTTACATCGTTGAATACGTCTGAAACACGAATTTCAGAGGTGGGTGACGATCTCTCAGGTAAACCAGTCATCACAGAACCTTTATTAGAAGTAAGCCGTGAAACCGATTCTAATCAAACTACTGCAGCTAACATTGACGATGTTCCTCGAATCGCAGAAATTACAAAACCATCAATAGAAATTGATAGCCATAAAGACAATTCCATAACAGAGAATCTTTTGTTGGAAACTGACGATCCTCTCATTCATTTAGAAAGTCAGGACTCCACGCAAACCGCACTGCCCATTCATCTGGACCACCTAACTGCTGATCTTCCTTCAGAAAATGCGTCAAGAATCTTAACCCATGTAAATGATATTCAGACTGAACAAGTCTCAATATCTGAACCAGAAGAAAGCTTAACGATGGAGGCTGAACGCAAGTCTAACCACACACGAGGGTCTATAAATGATCAAGAAATACAACCGACGTCTAGCCCAGCTCCCATTCTACCAACAGATAATACCTTTGATATTCAACTACCATCAACGATTGAAACTGATCAGGGCGACCGGCTAAGGACCCTAGATACAGATCAGGATGAACCTAGACAGATTCCCTCTTCAGAAAATGGATCAAAAGCACTGAATGCTGAGTCTGTTACAATGCCTCAAAGTCCATTAGAACCTAAGGAGGACATATACAGTCAAACCCCATCCTCTAAACCTTTGATACCAGCGAATGAAGACGTGGTCGAGACCTCTACTGAATCCCCATCTATCCCGTTCATCCAAGACGTTGATGTACCAAGTACAGGCTTCTCAAATGCAATTTCAAAATTCATAGATGACGCTGAATCTTCTCCAAAGAACGTTGAAAAGGAGTTACAAGAACATCCAGTCGCTTATGAAACTTCCACAGAAAGACCCTCCGCACGAAGCAACGAAGATTCAACTGGTCCAGCTCTGGTGAATACTCTGATCGAAGCAGCCGAATTAACAACCGAATTCGCACGTCACGTCGACTCCTTTCGTACAACTAGGGACGAAGTTGCTGCGATTTCTGACGAAATTGTATCTCCTACTGCTGCAGGACGGTCTTCTAATGCGATTATTGCTGAGGGCTTGGGCAAGCCTCTACCAACTCGTAGTGTAGGCGATGAACCCTCTTCTTCTTCATACTCATCTGAGGATAAAACCACCACAGTGGTAGTCCTTTGCTCCTCTGCTGCGGTGATTTTTATTGCATTTTCAATTGCGATATACCTGATAACATTCCAACGACAACATGGTACTCTAGATATCGAAATGCAGGAGCAACGTTGTGGCAAAGATAATCAAGAAGATGAGGAGGATGCCGAAACCAGAGTCAAGTTGCTGAATCAATTTCCGCAAGTGGACAGCGATGAACATAGTTCTGATTAACTTTTCTAATGGAATTGTGTACTTTTGAATTAGTTTTTGATTTATTTTCATTCTTTTTTTCGAATCGTTTGCATTTTTTTTATAAATTGATCTTTTTTTCGAAGAATGTACTCTTTTTCCATTATTTTGTAGGGAAGCATTGTAAATAGTCATTTTGAGTTTAGGTTGTACTTCCTGGTACAACAACGTAGTTTAGGATTAAGATGACTTTATGTCGCCATTGGAGCTTATGAATATTTCATATTGCTATGCCATATACTAGAGAATGTGAATCTCTTCTAGAATTAAGAAAACAGAGAATGCTGAGAGGGCAAAATTAATTTAGATTGTAAACTACGGGTATTACGATTAAATGAAATTGTTAAACAATCGCTGCGTTTTATTTTACAAATATTTTGATGGAGAAAATAAAATTACAGTCTGTCTCTATCCAGTATGTAACAGGTTTGTCGATTTTGATCAAATCCACTGAACATTTCAAACTACAAACCAGACAGGCAGTTTGCAGATGGTGAGAATCGAAATAGTATCCAAACTCCATTAGTAAGGTTGGTGGTTTCCACTCAGAAAAAAACACTTATTACCGTTGTGATGGGCCGTTTTGAAACAATAACTCGTGTAAACTGAATTTATATAGGTTCTCCAAGCCTTTTTCTAGACAACTCTTACAGGTGATGAAAAAACTTATACAAAATATATGATGTCTGGTCCTCGGTAGAGCCGGAGGGTTGGCTGACCCTATCCAACCCAGGCCAACTCTTTAGGTTGCTCGTTTTTATGACATGTTTCTAGAATCCAGATGATGGTCGTCATTAAATAATAGATTAAGATCCTTTTATAGGGTGACCAGATAAGAAAGATAGGAAAAAAATTAAAAAAAAGAACAACGGTGTGAGATATGAAATGGATTCACAAAGCACATCATTTAAATGGCTGCCTCGAATTCACTGGCAGTGCTTCAAGCGGCGTTATTCCGACAATAGTGTCATTCGCCTCGAGCTCGTCCAAAGTGGTTGGCTTGATTTCGTAGACTAAGGACTTGACGTATACCCAGAGAAAATAATCGAGTGGTGTCAAGTCGAATGATCACAGCGGCTAATTGATGAGATGACCCTTGAGATGACCCAAACCATTGACGGTAACGGTGTTTTTTTCTCACTTCGAAAGATATATGTAAGTATCATCGGCCGCCATGCCATAAACCGTATCAAACAATCTATCTTTGTGGATGAATTGATGCTTGGTGCACTTATGGATTGTTTTCGCACTAAAAAAACGGAAATTCTGTTTGTTCACATATGTAGCCTCGTGTCCGAGAATATGATTTTTTGGCAAAAATATGATGACGACCCACCTCACGATGAAATTTAATTTCAATAATATTTTTATAATAATTTCCGCCCGTCCGGCAAGCTTAAAACGACACATCATGCAATGGCAAAACTGAATATTTTGACAGTCGGGTGCTATTGGCAACTTTGATTGCTGTTGTTGTCATTGCTACCTGGTCACCCTATAATATTGCTGTAGCAGTTTGGATGGTGTGGTAGCTGAATTAATGTACATATATTGATTGCAGGCAAAACGGCTTCACACAGTACAACTGATAAAATAAATGTACGAAGCTAATCCCTCTGTAACTGGCTCTGTTGAAGAGGTCTACTTCCTTGTGGATTGAACAAAAAATGCTTATATTTATTTGAATATTCTCATTATGACTTTAAGGAAAGTTTTATGTCTAAGAGGTTCATTCTTCCATACATCAGTCCATTACATAGTTTCCTTCAACATCTCTACAATTTTTTGTACGAGAACGATCACGTATGGTAGACTAGAGCCTAAAGTATTTATGCAATATCTCACGAATTCTAATAAAAATCCAAGGAGCCTGGGGTTTTCAAGTCCTTCCTTTTTAATATCAAGAAGAGTCATCACATTCTAGGATACAATCTCGACATGTGAATATATCATATCCGAGTCAGGAAGTCTATTTCAGTAACAAATGGTATGCGGTAAGACAGGTAGTTATCAAGAACTACCCTATTACACAAATCTCCAGATGGATACAGAGGCCTTTTGAGAGGCCTTTTTTTTTTTGTTATTGTGACTTTGGAATGTTTGTCTGGTGTTCGTGTTAGGTGATACCGCGAACAAATTCGGCGTTGTCTTCGAACTCTGAACATCGACAGTAACGAATTCGAGCAAGCTGATCGATAATATCTATTAAATACTTTAGTTTTTAGTTATGCAAGTGGTTATAGTTTTCTGATTTATCTTACTGATCGATGAAGGGAATAAATATACAAAAATAAAGGCTACCCTTTCGAAACTGGCATTTGAAAGATTGAAAAGACAACCCGCAGTTTTCGCAAACAATAAAACTCGGCGTTATCACACGTACGGAATTCGAAACGCATCGATTTGATCGCCTGAAGATAAATGTAACCAGAGGGAAGAATGTATTCATATTCCCATAATGAGATGCAGTGATTCGTCACGCAAAAGGGATGGATAAGTATAAAACCGTCAATTACATAAATGTCTCAATAAATTAAGACTTGTCCGCAGTAAGACTTGGGACGCTCAAGGGTTATGCGGTTTCGGTAAAGTTGACGCCTGTAATCAAGGAGTAGCAAACACCGACATTAGGCAATGATAGCTCTACTGGTTTTCTGTTTACCTGAGTCAAAGTAATTATTGACTTTGCTTTGTTTTTTTGTCGTTGAATAAAAAAAAAAAAATTCCCATCGACCTCTCACCGGAAACTAATGACCTCAAAAGGTAACGATGTTCTGATTGTTGAAGGAAGTCAATCTTTTTTTAAATCACTACCTACACCAAGTGCGTCTATCATTAGAGAGGGTGACATTGTATGACTAGTCTTAATGACTACTTAATATATGAACTCCACGATCCACAACGACTAGACATCAACAATATCGAAATACATAGTACATTAACGAGTACAGTTTGTCTTTTCGAGATGCAAGCCTGAATATGCATATACGGTGGTCATGCCAATTTGGTTGCAAATACGTATTTTTCAATTTGATATGCAACATTGATATACTTTCATCTTCAGAACCCTTAACCCACTTAATCCTTTTTTTACATATGTACCTATATATACGATTTGGTAAGGTGTAGATTCATAGTCTGCATTTGAAATAAAGATAAAGGGGTTCCTTTGCTGGTAACAAAAAAACGTAGAATGGGGTGGCAAGAATTACATTGTCGCATAAAGAAAACCAGAGAGAGTATTCATTCCCCTAAAAATGGATGGATTTTATTACGTAACAATTTACACTTCGGTATTTGCTTTCACTCACTTCTGAATTATTTTGCATAACAATGCAAGGGGAAAGGTTATGAATTGCCGCCAAAAGCGGAGGTTCTTTGTGTTACTCCGCAATCATTCTTTTTTCCCCTGGCAGGAAGGATATACTCGAAGGTATATTTGATGAAAGGAAAATGATTTTCGATGATTCATTTCACTATTATGATCACCACCTACATTGTGGAAACATTGATTCGTAGGTAAGTGCATATATTTTCATATTTCTATCGATTTAAATTTCTGATTTAGTATTCAGTCTAGTGATGACCATTAAATAACCATTACCTTCTATGCTTAAGTTCGCAAAAGCAATTTCAAATACGAATATCCAAACAGAAGTACTTTGAGAAACAAAAGGTGGAGTATTTAAAATTTTACCTTTCCACCATATAAATGCTGGCGTCCCCCAAGGCTCCGCTTTGTGTCCGAATCTCTTTCTTATTTTCATAAATGACCTCTGACGGCAGTACCCTCAACTTCTCACATTTGTTTCTTGCACGTGGCGCTAGATCTGGAGTGGCAGCGTATGTTAAGCTCTAGCTTTCCATCCTCAGTATCCGTGTTATTGACAATCTTCCTTCGAATGACCACATATTCAACGTCGCTAAGAATGTTCCGCAATGTCTAGGATTCCCTCTGATCTGGCTGCAATACATAAGACATATGTATATTCGTTCTAAGCACGAGTATAATGTTGATGTCTGGTCTGGCACCAAAAACCTTAGCATCTGCTTTTACTTTTTCGCTGATAATACTACCACTTTACCCAAGATTGTGCCACTCCCACAGGTCCAATGGTAGTACTTACGCTTTTATATTTTTTCTGGATGATGCACTTTGAAAAACAAATGCTTATCCATGTAAGTAGATTAGAGCTAAAAGGTTGTTTTTGCTTAGTTGCCATTAGTTAACAACGAGTAGTTTTATTTGAACCATTATGTATAGCTTGCCTTACAATTTGTAAAATACTTACATCTGGAAACTTATACGTTTTCTAAGATGATCAGAATGTTGGCCTTTGTTTAGAATTCCTATCTTTATTTAAAGATTCATATCCTCCATGAATACATAATCCTCTTCATGGAAATAGCCTAACAAACCAAACTGGTAGAGAATTGTCAAGTACGCTACAATTGATGAGAGCACCCGGAGACAAAGTTCATTATTCAATTGAAATAATCCATACACATCAATCTTTAGCTCTTGAAACCTTAAGACATTTAAGAACTGATCAACCTGTAAATTAAAATGATTACTAACTATATGACTCATATAGTTTACAAACCCACAGCTCGATCCCATCGCCTGTCATTGTCCAAAACCAAAGTATCCCAGTTCAGATACTTGGGAATTTTAGATCTTCGTGTCGCTGTATCGGCGGCAAATACCAAGAGCAAGACTTCAATTGCCCTAACACTGCCCATAATCAACTGATGAAGTAATATTTTTCCCCTGATGATATACGTCCAGAAAATGTAGTGTGCCAGCGCAATTATACTGACAAAATCAATGTAAAAAGTGAACAAAATATTAAACTGGAACAATCCGTGGAAATTGTTTATGATCTTGGAAATTTCCGAGTACAGAAGCGTACATTCCTCCAGCTGTTCACAACTAGTCCGAAGCATTCGTCTTCGACAGGGCTTACTCATGCTTTGAATGCCTTCACTTTCCAAACGTTCTTGAAATTCAATCATGTAATCTGCGATGTTTTTGTACATAGCTGCAATGGCTACATAGCCAACGAAGCATGTATCTAGAATGATGAGTGTCCCGATCCATAAATAAATCTCAACAAACCATTCCAGGACCAGCATATATTTTCCATCCACCACTGCATCGTAAAACTGAGGAATATTCATGAATGTTGCATACATGGTAGAAAGTAGTCTAAAGAGGACCACAAGATAAAAATCTATCGTGAAGAAGTGTCCTGTATTCGTCAGTTTCGATATTCGATAAAAGACATCGATTGCACTATTAACGACTTTCACAAACTTTTCGTGGCGAACGGCGTGGAAACCAATTAATGTACACGAAAAGACTACAATACTAACGAACTGAATAGATAGGATTAACAGAAGGTAATTGTCGACAAAACCCCTGGGTTTAGCTGTTTTTTTCACTTCCTTGAGGATACCTGGCAAAAACGTAATATATACAATCAGACACGTCAACCGGCATCCAACGGAGAAAAATTTTGTAGGAAGTGAGTATATGAGCTTCGGTTGTAAGTTAGCGGACCTTTTGACGGAAAAGTGTACCATGCTAAACGCTTTTGCGTAGTAGTACATGACTTTCAGTAGGAAAAAAGATATTTTGTCCGTGAGATCTACCATTTTGTAACGATACCAGGAGCAAACTAAAATTCCTTGGAAAATATTAATTAAAGAAGGCATAAGCAATCAACTAAAATGTACTCAAACATGTCAATGTGACAGGCTAACTATAAATTATTCATTTACAAGTACTGACATCAAAAACCTACGTGTTTCAGTTCCTTGGTAGTAGTGAAGTTATCAGCGGTGTCGATTGAACTGCATATAGTTGTATCGTACTACCTTGGGACTTCCCGCCGTACTCCTTTCCATTAAGTGCTACAATTTCGAAATATCTGTCACAATTTGTATAAACCTCGTCTTTTCGTATCTGAACTTTATTTTGTGTTGATTTATTGTTGTGCCTTTGTAACAAACAAACCTAGTGTTCAGTATAGTGTAACCAACTTTAGAATTGGGTGGAGATCCCCTCTGAGCTTCCCAAAAAATATGGAGCACAGTTTCTAGTGCAGCTTTATTCTAAGGGCTTGTCATACCATTATAACATTCAAACCTTCCTAAGTATTTCTACCCCAGCTAGGACCTAAAGCCTTCCGACATGAATATAGAGACTTTCCTAAAACGGTCTCAAATATTCAGTTTCGAACTAAGTTTTTTAATAACACCCAAGTATGTCGTATTATCTCGCGATACCCTTGAGTTTTAAAGGAGTTATCTATATACGGTATTTTACTTTTATGTGGACAATCAGTCTTAGACTTTTCCTTGTTCTTAATAATTCGTACCAACAAGTGAAGGACAGTTTACCGATTTTCTCTTCCGATACCCGTGTTGGGATGGCGATAGAAGATTACTTTCTAAACTTGTAACGTGGACATTGATTAGCCTTTTCTAGGTCTTAATAGAATTAGTAGGATAGGCTGATCGGGCGGAAGTTTTTAGGGGATGCGTGGAAGGTATTATCGGGTTTCGGTATGAAAACTATTTTGCTTCTCCTTTAGTATTTAGCGGTGTAGGTAGATAGGTAGATGGTTCAAGAGGTATAGCCGAAGTGTAAACAACTCCAAGAGATAATGTTGAGCTAGTAACATAATGTGTCAAAACATTTCTGCAATTCCGTTTCATCGAGACAAGGTGATTTGTACAAGAGGAAGCTGTGCATTGCATTGAGAGCCATGCAGATCCAACGAACAATATTGTATCTTTCGTGACATTCTAATTCAAAACGTACGTACAAAGGGGTATGACAAATTCTGCTTTCTTTTTTGATGACATTCTCATATGATGCGAGCACAAGTATGTTTGTAAAACAAAACCAAATCAATGCAAAGAAGAAAAATTTTCATGGCACATTAAACTGCAGATGGACAAAAGACATGCATTTCTGCAAAGTCAAATGGATTGTCAACAACAACCGAATGAAGTAAGTCACGGTCTGTGTAATTTAAGTGATTGCTCTTACCCATCATCAGTCGTTTGGAACACTGCACTGTGGGGTGATGAACCCGCCTTGGACTCTTCTTATGGTTCATTGGTTATGTACATATGTATAATTATGCGCCAAAGGAGGCGCATACCACGGAATTTAATTAATGCAAAAGCATTTACATATTTTTCAATCTCTGAGTCACATTTGTGTCTTGTGTAGTTTGGGGCGACATCAACACGCATTGCTATTGCTAACAATGACTTTGGATCATGTTCTCACCAGCATTGTGGACGGACAACTCTTGCGAATGACAGCAAGAGATGTACACTTGAGCGGTATTCACGATCCATTCGAATGCACTTTCCATATGTGAGAGGTAGACAGTCCAGAGACTCACCTTGATTCAGTTCTCCGCTTCGCTGGCTAGACGTCGTCGGTGTCGTTTTTTTTTATGTTTTCATTTGGCGTTGCCACAAAACAGAAATGTATTTTCCCATCCCATTCAGTTCATTCCTGAAATCAGAGTGCGCAATTCCGTAGTACTACATGCTGACACACCGGACCCTTTGCGGCACTATGTACACCGAAATCTATGCTATGGGAACAAACTACCTTCAGAAGTTGCGTTTGCCCAATGAGACCGACAATACTATGCATAATTACTCCTCTTGCGCAGGTTGTTCGAGTGGGAACATTCCACTTTAATTACTGGCAATAAATTCAAACGCATTTTTGTCCCAGTCTGCGGAGGCTCTAAGTGGGCGCCGCGTTTTCACTTTCATTGACCATGCGAGGCGACATTTTCTGATTGTTTTGTGTCGGCTTTAACCTACAAATGATATGATATACATTTTGCATAGTGCTCAAGTCTAAATGTAGTGAGATGAGACTTTCCAGTTTGATGTGAATTTTTGAAAGGTCAGGAAGTTTTTGAGAGTACCTGTCCAAATCAGGGTCAACTACTGAAAAATGAGTGAACAGGGCATCAGTGAAACTCCAAAGCCAACAACTTGGATGGACACAGTTCTTAGAATTCTATTTCAAGACCTGTAGATGCATGAACATACGTCATAACCCATTGGGAACTAAATCGACATAAAAAGTGTATCGAACGGTGAGGTAATTTGGTTTGAATTTTGTCCCAAAAATTAAGGACCTATGCTCCGTCTTCGGCTAAAAAAATATAGATTGTGTCCCGATAGGGTGCGAAGTAAGTCCATAACTTTGTTGTGCCACTGAAATGGGGCTGGGAAGCCGAAGTTGTATTTTTAGAATAAAATAAGCTAAAAGTACCTGCAGCTTAAGTTAGGCTATGTTCGTGGGTAGGCGAGTGAAACATTTTCAGATCGACACATTCATAGGGCAAAGATGTCCCTGTCCATTGGTTAACCCTGATCAGGATGTCATTATTTGGTCAGTGCGCAAGGTGGGATGAACACCGAGGTGTCTACCTGTTCTGAACCTCTTCTTACGAGTTCGTCTGTATTTTTATTTATTGGTATTACTTACTGTCGATGAAAAAGGCGATATCTTCCTGTGGTAACGTCTTCAACGCAGTCTCACGGACAGTTATCTCTCTGCTAGCACGTCCGCTTGAAAAACACTGTTAAGGTTCGAAAGGCTAAATGATCTGTATATTCCCAGCGGTTCAGTAAACACGTCTGAGCTTACGCCTTCATCCGTCTGTGATCCATCTGTGATAGACATGGCACGTGTTCTGGTAGGCTGACCCCATCTTCATTCTTTCCTCTTCCTTTCCTCTTCTTTAGTCTACCAATTGTCAGCTCTAAGCAACCCTACGCGCATAAGTGTGATATGAGCTCTTTCCAGAGCCTCGCACTCCCTGTTGCGTTGGAGTGGTCCAGTAGTTCCGTATTAGCCTTCAGATTTGCATTCTGACTCAACGGAGGTGATGTTCCTGTGGTAATGTCTTCAACGCAGTCTCACGGACAGTTATATCTCTGCTAGCACGTCCGCTTAAAAAACACTATTAAGGTTCGAAAGGCTAAATGATCTGGATATACCCAGCGGTTCAGTAAACACGTCTGAGCTTACGCCTTCATCCGTCTGTGATCCATCTGTGATAGACATGGCACGTGTTCTGGTAGGCTGACCCCATCTTCATTCTTTCCTCTTCCTTTCCTCTTCTTTAGTCTACCAATTGTCAGCTCTAAGCAACCCTACGCGCATAAGTGTGATATGAGCTCTTTCCAGAGCCTCGCACTCCCTGTTGCGTTGGAGTGGTCCAGTAGTTCCGTATTAGCCTTCAGATTTGCATTCTGACTCAACGGAGGTGATGTTCCTGTGGTAATGTCTTCAACGCAGTCTCACGGACAGTTATATCTCTGCTAGCACGTCCGCTTAAAAAACACTATTAAGGTTCGAAAGGCTAAATGATCTGGATATACCCAGCGGTTCAGTAAACACGTCTGAGCTTACGCCTTCATCCGTCCGTGATCCATCTGTGATAGACATGGCACGTGTTCTGGTAAGCTGACCCCATCTTCATTCTTTCCTCTTCCTTTCCTCTTCTTTAGTCTACCAATTGTCAGCTCTAAGCAACCCTACGCGCATAAGTGTGATATCAGCTCTTTCCAGAGCCTCGCACTCCCTGTCGCGTTGGAGTGGTCCAGTAGTTCCGTATTAGCCTTCAGATTTGCATTCTGACTCAACGGAGGTGATGTTCCAGTCGACATTGAGGTGGAAGGCTAACGCTGCTGAATTCTGGTACGGGGAATTACAACTGAAGGTCACCAGGTATTCAGAGTTTGCGCTAGCGACTCAGCTCCCCCCAGGCATGCAGGTTTCTAAAACCTTTTGGTTTCTAAAACCCCTAACAATCAAACAACTTCTTGGGAAACATCTAGCTAGGTTGTCTCTCTTGGTAGGACTGTAAGCGCTCGGGAAGTAGAATGAGCCTCTTCACCAAGACAAGGTACAGCTTACTACCAACTGTTTTTAATTATTCTGCTTGCCTGTTACATACTCGCACAGGAATATGTATTTTTAGTGAAACACATGCAATTTGCGTACATGTACCAAAATTGCAATTTTTGTACGCTCTGTTAAATTTGTACAACAAAAAACAAAACATGAACAACACCACAGACAAGTGCCGAGCAACGAAATGCAATCGGAAAATCCCTTCAACACCCTCATTACGCGATTCTGAAAATTCTAAATTTATCCGTGTTCCCGAGCTGGGGACAGCATCAGCTTAAAAATCATACAAAAATGTTCAAATACCAAGGACAAATGCACATGCAGCTGTGGGAGTCACGTCGCTGCACGCAGTTTGGGGAGGCAGTTTTAAAATTAATTTACATTTTACATGCATGGAACAGGTCAGAGCCCCGTACAACCTTTTTGATTTTTGTACTGTGCTGGCACCGTACACAAGATTTTAAGGCATTTCAATATGACAAAGTTAGTTGGCAACGTGTAGGACATCGAAATCCAAAGACAGAGATACTCGTACGAAAATAGACAACGCGATCCCCTCGGTTGCACGGGTTGTAAAACTGAAGAAAATTATACATTTCACTGCATGCGACAAGATTATCCTAAAATTGTTAAGAATTTCTTTTGAATTGTCTTGGTTGGAAGATTTATTCCGAGGCCCGCGAGTCGATTGCTTAAGGGATGGGTGCAGAGGAACTATTTTTAGTTTGTATCCCTAGGGCGTGAATGCGTTTGCTGTCAGTTGAACTATGAAGGGAGAGAAGATATTTATCGTACGCTTGTGATATGTTCTGGGGTGTGATTGGGAAAATGTGTTCTGAATTATGGGGTTAATCAGGTTTTTATTATATAAATTGTTGGAGAACATCTTGAGTTCTAATGACTAATGTTTTACTTTGATTAAGTCTTTCAGCTAATTCTTTTGACCTGGATGCAATATTGAATAAAAGGAATTGAAAGGTTAGAAGGCTATCTGAAAAGTTATACATCCTAGCGCCCTTGATACCTTCACTAAGGTTTAATCTAGCGCTGATGTGGCATTGAGTTTAGCCTAGAAAATATACATTTTCATAGGTATCGAGATTTTGGTGTTGGATTCAAAGACATCAGCTCCAACACCAGACACCTAGGATCCAGTGTCGGAGCACCATTAGATCAGTTTGCACTGTCCAATATTTCTGCCTCAAATAACCTGCCGAAACAGAACTCCATCTAGCACCAATTTGTCTCCAGAATCTTCTTAGAGGAGAGTTCCAAACTTTGTGGAATGAAACCAGGGACAATGTGTAATTTAGTGCCACGCTCTTCAGTCTAATCCTCTTGAGCGTATCCACAATCGCACTGTCTTTGCAAATAAAAACTACTCATCCCGTGTAGAGAGTTGCTCAGTTTAAGGGATTGAGTGGACAAGTCGGTCAGGACAACACCTAATCTGACAGCACTAGTCACTTAGTTAAAAGTGGGAACATCAAGTGTAAGGCCTGTCCTGACCTCTTTGCCAGCCGATGATGGTGGTGTCTGATTCTCGGATCTGACACGCTTGGCTTCACGCTGACTAGAAGGAGGGAATGGAGTGGTTCTGAAAAGAGTGAGAGCGCTCTTTCTACTATTGCCCATACTCAAAGCATGTTTGAAGCGCCTTCTTCGTGCGATTCAGCTTAATGGATCCATCCTGATGCTACTTGATCAATAGTCCATCAGATCCCAGATCTGTAGTTCACTTAACAGCTTCCCAATTAAAGGAGCAACCGGAGATGACTTCGAGATGACTTCGAGATGACACTACAGGCATCAACAAGAGTGGTTGTGACAGAATCAGACGTGGCAGATTCCACATGCCCGGTTCTAACACCATCGGAAGAATTTGATGAGGCCCACATGGCAGCGCCTTCCGAACTTCTGATAATGTTCAGCAACATGACAGCGGATCGAATAGTAGAGGCCGTGGTGGAGTTGGTTATCGAGACCCTAACAGCATCTCCGGATGGGTTTCTCAACAGCAGAACCCAAGGTTGATGCGATTTGAGATGCATTGGTTTGATTCCTTGTGTTTTTTAAATGTTAAATTTTGGACCCACGAGTCTCCGGGAAAGAAGGTCGCCCAACGCTAACTTGAAATGGAAGTTCTCAGCCACAACAAACGTGACAACGAAGTGTAAATTCTGAACAGATTCATGCTGCAAAACAGAAATTGAAGACTGAACGAACCAATCTGCAGAATATATCCAATCAACGAAAATGCCCTCCAAACATATCCAGGCTGATCGAGGACACCTACAGGAACAGATGGTTGAGTATTCCGCCCAAAAACCTTACAATCACTAGCAAATATCGCAGTTGTAATTCACAGAAAACGACCAAAAAAGATATAAAATTTCGAACCACTATCTGGCTAAGAGAACCAGAAGCATTCCATCAAACAATTTGAAAAGAGGACGAAAGCAAAATACCTAATTTCTCCAGAGAATTCCCAGATCTAACGGGGTGTTAGGAGCTTATACAATATTTACACTTTCTATGATCGAATGCCATTAGTTAAATGTCACTCTTTGAAGAATATGAGATTGTGCACATGTTTCCTGAATCAACACCAAGCCCATAGACCAATGACATGCATCCCTCTTCATAATATTCCTCCCGAATACCGCGTAAAACGAATGTGTCTATGAAAGAGCGCCAAATTTGCTTCCACATCCACTACATCTATCCGAGAGTAGACTCCTTGTTGTATTTTGGCGCGTAGTTTACATTCAATAAATCTGAGGAGGACAAAGAAGGATGTTAAAGTCGCTGGTGCAGTGCCGTATAATTCCTTATTCCGCGTGTGCATGTGTGTGTATCTGGCATAAGGGATCACCATTCCCTTTTGTCCACATGAGTGAATGGTTCCTATTGTTCATCTTTTTATTCCTTCTCCCATTGCACTGTTCGTGTACTTCACTTTTACGATGCAGCTCAATGGATTCAATGAACCTGAACAATTGTCCTGCATGAGCAACCTACATAATCCGAGCCGCATGCGAGGTGCGTGTGTTGAGCAAGGTGCGATGGTTTTTTACTTCTTCGTCGTGGGAAAATCTCCTTTAGTTTGTTCTTTTCTTCTTTCTTCTTATAATCCATGATTTGGTTGCCGCCAAAATACGGAACTGATTCAAGGATAATTGGCGGGAAAAGAAAAATTATTCATTTAGTAGCAAGTAAAAAGGTCTAGTAAAGGTCAAAGGGTTTGGGGTAATAAGACTAAAACACTGCCGTGCATCGTTTTGAACCACTATCTGATTGTTATTCAGGATGTTGTTGAGAAAGACCGACTATTGTTGAGTTAGACAGGATATGAAATTATTATCTCAAGGACTAGTTCCGTGATTTTGTCGGACTCGTAAATTAAAAGCTGCCCGCGAAATTGTTGGCTCAATGTGAGTGGGTTTGTTTTTATTTTTGCTTTTGTGAACAACAGATGGTATGGCATGGATGTTTGCTCAAGAAAAACCAGTTTACACTGCAAACCGCGGTGTGGTTTTAAGTGGGAACACGTCTTTATGGACAAAGAGCTGATATCAATTACAGAGGAGCTCAAGAAATATTAAACATCTGCTTCTGCGCAAAGTTTTCATATTCTTTTTGTCTGCATTTTGGCTCCTTTTTTGGTTTTTTTTTCTCTTTGTCTCAATATAACGATCTTGAGTTGGATGTCAAAATTGCACATTACATCATAATTCGAAATATTTCAATTATATACAAACTGCATATACATATGTATGTACATACATATGACGTAGGAAAAGAGAAATGTTTTCTCACCGTTCACACAGAACTGACGGACTAGATTTTTTTTTGACATTTTGTGTGCTTAAATTGATAGTCCAGTCTAAAATGAACAGTTCCGCAGTTTTTTTTGACGTAGAGTGGTTCGCGCCAAATGGAATTGGTTAAGTTTGAGTAAAAAAATTCTTGTTGCAAGACAGTTAATGCTTTTTACAGCAAATAAATTAATTTTCAGTCGTATTTCTATTGATTACTTTGTATATTTTTTTTTTTTTATTTATGTTTGCACCCTTTTGTCGATTGACAAGGATTGACATTTCCAAACGTCAAAAAAAATCCAAGGAATTTAAGAAAATCAAAAAATCTGGATTGCCGTAACATGTCACCTCAAACGTCAAAAAAAATCCAGTCCGACAATCCTGCCGTCTCTAATGATCTTTCAGATGATCTCATCATTTTTGTGATTACTAATGAAATGTCCCTGTTCTCTTAATTTTTTATAGTGAACACTTGCATTTGAATACATTTCTTTTAAAACTAACTTACTTATAAGTTCTTAACTTAAAAAAAAACTTAGAAAAATGTTAACTGAAAAATCTTCTTGATAGTGCGGCAGTGCTTTGCGCTCGAATGGCTTTTTATAGGGGGTTTTTTATAGGGATATGAAGATGCTACTGACAGATATGGAGATTTCTAAAGAATTTGTTTCTAAAAAATATACATTTACGAAACATTTTTGAAAAGAGAAGCTACATACTTTCAAAGTGGATATGCTCTTCAGCATTACGTAAGACAGCTTCCGAATTTAGCCAACCAGAATGGTGAATCTTGCATAAAAGGGATTTTTTCCCGAGGATTTATCCTTGTATTCACCATGAAACAGTGTAAGAATTCTCCGCAAGACAAAAGTTTGCTCATTTTAGGTATGCCTTCATGTCAAGCTGGACTGATGGTGAAGTACATACCTATCTATTTGAACAGCACCCCAGGCAGGCTATCAATTATAGAGCTACTGTTCCCAATAATGATCATTTTTGGTGCTGTCAATATCATATTAAAAAAAAAAACCTCTAAAACTAGTCATTCCAACAGTCATCGATCGGATATTTTCCAGGAACATCATCCACTCGTTGCGAATGTTTTCAAACATCAATGTTCATGCCTATCATCATCATGCTCATCACCTTTTGGTAATCGGACACGCCAACTGTCTATCACTCAAGATGATGGTTCTTCTAATCAAATTAACCAGCGTCTAAGGCAAGCAGACCACCACCAGGGCGGCCCATACCATTTCATCTCAGAGTTGTGCCCTTTAGCGTGCAGTGACCATACCCCTCCGTATCGCATCGCTTTGTAAAAAGGACAACTGGAAAAGGTGTTCCACTAAATTGGTAATTTGAGACCACTCAAGAAAATCCGATTCCTATTCTGTTTCCTATGACTCCTCTCCTTTAACTCTCCGAACCTTTCCATATGATGTGTTGTGTAATGGTCACGTTTCTTTGTACCGTGAAAAAAGATAATGAACAGGAAAGAGTGCAGTGACCACAAATTAATGATAGCTTGCTGCAGAGCTACATGAATAGTTGACTTCCAGTTCGAATTCTCCGGAATCCATAATCTAATCCAACAAGATGTTTACATCAGTACAGCTGTTAGGATGTACAATAATTGCACTCAACATACCCTGTTCCCTTCGGATTATATTCAAATAATGTTCATGTGGCACATGCCACAACAGCGGTCCATATGGTTTGGCTCGCGATAGAGGAATGACTTTGTAATTTTTTTTTTATTCATTTGAGTATGTCAACATAACGTGGCATGTGTTAAAGAAGCATCAGCGTTCACATGAACAATGAAGCCCGCTGCACCTATCTAAAGAAATACATCCCTCTGTGTTGTGTTTTAGTTGTCCTATTTTAAATTTACGTTTCCCGTCTAGTGAACAAACAGTGCATTACGGTACGGCGATATTAATTTCCGGCGCATAGTTTTTTGCCGGAAGGAGATGTGTGATATGATGACATCCACTCAAGATGAAGGGAATGCTGGGTGTGTATAAATTGTAATAGACATTACATGGAGCATATGGGTTTTTCAATTATTGAGGAACTAAAAAGTTATTGCTCTGCCTGATGCATTACTCTGTAGCCAGTGATCTTGGTTACAAAAATATAAAATTTGGCGGGACGGGCCCAAGGCGTAGCTAATGCAAGCCATTTATGCAGTACGTGTAATGTTCTTTTAGCCAATGTCTGTCAAATGATCGTGAGAGGTAAGAGTGTCGTTCCTCGAACCTCGAATTTAAATAAATTCCATTGGATCTTTGTGTCATAATGATTAAAGATATCCTCATTCATTTTCTATAAATCCATGCTTTAGTATCACAGAGATCGTCTAGAATGACTTCTTATATAGAATCGCTTTACCCCTAATTTGCCTTCTGGGTTATTGTTTTCAGTATTCATTATTGTTTTCAGAAGTCACAGCACAGCACAGCATTAAAATATTTAAATTTTTTAATCATGGCCGACTTACACAGCAATTCAGCGTAAGTCTGTAAATGGTCCAAAAAAATTTTTTGAACCACTTGTCCAAAAGAGATGTTGAGGACACGGTTTAGAACTATTTTTCTAAAAGAGCCATGTCCCCTTAACCCGCCTATGTTTGGAGAGCACAGTCTTTTTCTAATTTTCTAGGAAACTCATAGAAATTTATATAATTTATACAACGTATGGTTACGCCCACTTCCTAGAGGCGTTTTCCATTGCACTGATGGTGATCTGCTAATTATGTACCTATAGATACATATATGTATTTGCGGCGTACATTAGTGGATTCACAGACTTTTAAAAGATTTTGCCTATGGTTTTGACCTGTGAGTCGCAAACAAACATTCCAAATTGTTAAAGATCATCCAAATTTTACAGTACGATCTTATGCTACTTCTCAAGATTCCAGACTGTCTTAACTCAATCATAATCAGAGGTCAGAATCTAACTTAAAAAGACATAATCATTTCACGCTTCACGCTGCTGTTAAATCATTATTTCGTAATTTTACCAAAATTATGTTCACTGTAAAATCTCCGACATTTGCAATTATTTGTCACTTCCTGTGAAACAATTATTCCATTAGTCTTTATACATTTCGTAGGTGTCTTGCTTACTTAACAATGCTTCGTTGAACATCTGATGAGCATTTCATTGTTTTCAAAAAGTCCCTGATTCAATGGAGTTCCGGTTCAAAACTTTTGCTTAATTTATGTGTCTCTTCGAACTTGACTTCTGCCTCCAGAAGAGCACTAAGTTTAATAACCTTTTCCCAATGTTATACCGCGAAGAGTCACAGTAAGAATTGTTCTCTATGACATCTTGAAATTATCGAAGCATAAAAATATGAAACTTGCTTCATTCGAAGGGAAAACATCTTATTCTCTGGCAATACGGAACAATAGAACTCGAGTATGGTATTATGTCAGAGGAGCCACAAGAGCTCCGGTCAGTTTGCTGCAATCAATGAAGGATCGGATGTACTGCACCACTATTAGAGTTCATAAAGCGCATTCAGAAGAACAATGGTAAACGAGTTTTCTATTATTTTTATGTGAAAATACTGGATTTTTTTTTAACAGATTTTCTATGAGTAGAACCAAAAGAAATGCTGGTATAATAAACAGTTTACCTATAAAACGCGTTTTCGACTTCTTTTTTTTCGAAAACATGTTCATGTTCAATCTTCATCATGATCGACGTTTGACGGGAACCACCGAATAATTCCGAATCAGATATCCGCGATTTTCCCCTTTTTAAGGAAGATAAATCGTGTTTTTCGTCGTGGAAAAGGTGCAACGGGTTTAAATGATACTCACCGTGGCGTAACACAATAATAAATTTATAGTTTGTTGTCATGCAACAAGAACAACCCCTCGCACGGATTATACCCGATGCGATGCATTTCTTCCAAAATTCTTTGTTTTTCACATTGAAATTGAAAACATTAACTGATTTTGAATATTTATATCCAAATCGAACTTACATTCTCGAAAGATTCATATTTGTGTCACGAAACCACTCCAAGTGAAAGTATCTTTTATACACAAAACAGCGCAGCTGTTCACTGTTCCGCCACTTCATGTGAAAGTGTGAAAGTATGTAAAAATTTAATTTCAATTGGGAATGGATAATAAATCAACTATAAATCTTGACGGACATTTGAAATTGTACAGAAACCCTTTCAAAGGTAAAAGAACATCGCGTAGAATTTGGCGGGAACATACACATAAATCTCACATCGAACCACTTTACGGAGCATAAATCTAAAATATCATCACCCCTTAAGGAACGGGTCAGTAGTGGTAATTTATTTGACTGACCAGTGTCCGAGGCTAATTGTACCCCAAGGATTACCCGCGGAAAGATTTCGAGAAAATTATTTTAATCTACGCGTTCATGTTGGTATATCTATGGCACAGCTGCAGATTGCATTACCATTTGAGATAAATCAACTTTAGTTGTTGACAAATTAGTTTCACTTTCTTATCGTTCTTGAGATGTTATAAATTGCTAGTCGAGGGAATTAATCGGTAAGTGAGAGTAGTGAAATTCGGGACCAGCTTCTCACAACAAATCGTGCTTTACTCCCTACACGAATGGAAGTACGAAGGCAATTTTGTTATTTGAAAAGCTTTTTCATGGCAGTTCTACTCTCGGATGTTTGTCAGACGTTCGCGAGAGGTGGATCCATGAAATAAAGTTTAGATGTTGTCCAGGAGACTTTTAATTATTTATTTATTTAAGGAATGGATTCAACAAAAATAAAGGTACACACATTTGAAATATAAAAATAGATACATACGGTACAACACTATATAGTGACAGCGATGAAGTCTGAGAGGTTTCCAGGGCCCGTTTGTTTGCTTTGTGTGATTGTGCAACAATATGTGTGAGATATATCGGTTCAACTTTTGATGACTCGATCCAAAAGCGATACTGGCCGCTTCTACAGCTGGATGTCTTTGGTAAATGGTTGGTAACTATGACAGTTGCTGAAACATAATAATTGGAAAAAATATCATTGGTATCTGGTCACCCCTTATATGTGCTTTAGGTGTCTCCGATGGCGTAAAACTCTATCGAGTGTCGCTTTAAGATATTTTTAGTTTGGATAGCGCTTCAGCAGTGTGTCATTAAAAGTTACCCTCTGCGTATAGGATGTCAGTGAATAATCAAGAACACTCAGTGTTTGACATGACTGAACATAACAGCCATTCGCTAACGTTCGACAAGGCACACTCGTTTACTAAAAACTTCTAGAGTTGGTTGACTATGCTGATGGAGCCACGACGCGGTTGGAGATATGTACCTACATAATTTGCGGAATAGTCCCACCTGAGGTCCCACCTTTACTAATTGAATCGGTTCTACTTAGAGGATGATGAATCATCCCAACATATTCTTCGTGAATGCCTGCCACTGCATTAGTTATGGAGACGTGTGTCTAAGGACATGCAAACCTTCACCACAAAAGTCCATTAAGTAGGTTAGATCGTTTAGATCGCAATATAAGCCATATGGACAAGGCGCGAGCAAAAAAAAAAAAACAAAAAGTAATGCACAAGAAGACTTCAATCAACTTCGCGTTTAAAACTGCATGCAGTTATCTAAGAATTAAGGTCTTTGGAGAGTCTTTTTGACTAAGCCACACTAGACTTTAGAATTCACAGCCCTAAGCTCAAGAGATCGCTCCGGGGAAACCGTTTCGATACGATGGAGATATAAACCGAATTCAAGTATCATACATTCAACGCTTGTTAAGTAGTCTAAACGACACAAAGCTATAAGTAAAACTTGGACTTAAATAAATGCGATACATACTTAGGGCTTCTCACAACCATTCGAATGGACGGAGCCTAGTCGTTGACGCATTTTTTGATTCAGGAAGCTTTTTAATGACAGTTTTACTCTCAGATGTTTGTCAGAGGATCATGACAGTTCGAGACTTAAACCTCCACCATTCACCACCCATTTATCACATAAATACATGTACTTACGCTCATTAATGTCAATGTATGTATGTATGTACATCTGTTAAGTCATTTTCAAAGCGCCCCGACCGTCTGTTATCATCGATGCTAATCATTCGATAGTAACGCTTCTGCCGCCCAACCATTGTTAGAACATTTCAATTATCCAAAACAATACACAAAATGACTGCTAAACCGTTCATTTATCACATTTGTTTTCGGTCCCTAACATCAAAAACAAACTATGACACATGCACAATGCAACCCACCATCATGTTGCCTAATATGCATGACGAGCTGACGGATAATGACAGTGGATATGTACTCATTCGCAATATTGATGGCATTGATGACGACAACTCCAGCCAAAGGGGCTCTACTCGTATCAATTACAAAACATGCGTGCATATCCACCGCGCCATTGAAAACGCATGGGGTCATTGCTGAAGGTGAGCGAATATGCGCTGCAATGATATCCTGCTGATAGCCATAAACCCTATATTTCGAAACACATACGAAAATTCTTCACCCTAAACCCAGTGTTGCGTATCGATTTTGCCATATTGTCATATCCGTCACCGTTTCGTATCGGTTTAAATCGTTATGTTATTTTTATTATCGAATACTCGCAGTTTTAGTGTACCTGCATTATTGGGTTTCTCGAAAAGGGGACGATGAGAGAAGTGTCCTCATATATGTATTTTCTAAAGATGCTGGTAGAACTTATAGTATGTATTACAGCATGGATCGATTGAACTGGTACTTGTTTAGATGAACTCCCAATATAAAGAACGATGAAACACTTATAACTTAGGAAATACATATGATGTGAGTATTCAGTATCGAACTTTGATCTTGGCTTTTCAAACTACTCTCAGTGCTCCTCTGAAAAAGTGTATAAGTTTTATGTTTAAGTTTTAGTGGTTCATGAGAGGACACTTTTTTTTCCTGCTTCCTGAACAGACTTTCTTATAATAAACCAAGGCTAGCCTTAGGCCGTGTTCACAGTCAAGCGAATTCGCATCGCACGACGCGATTCGTTACTAGCGACCAATTACACTAGGAGATATGGAGGTGTTCATAACGTACCGACTTTATGAAATGTGAATTGAGCGACTACAAGCGACTGGGAGCGACGAGAACAACACCAATAAAACACGAATAAAAAAAGGCGAAACCACGCTGTCATAAACACTTCATCGCTTGCGATTTCGGTTGAAATCGCGCGAAAAGCCATCATGTCGCGCGACGGGAATTCGATTGACGGTGAACTATCTCTTTCGGCCATATATTCCATTAGCAGTTAGCTCTTCTTAAATTGTCTCAAACTTTATGGAGCAAGAAAGGAAAGGAACCATTCCGGATCTTTTTTGTACTTGCTAAGCACTTTATGCTCACAGAAGATCGCATTGATAGGCCTAATAGTTTTTTCAATTTAATCAAACGCAAAAATCAAACGACTCCAATTCTTTATATAATTAGTTCTGCTATAGGATAATACAATGAACCGTTATTGATCTAAGGTTTCCTGTTCACTCAGTCAGACAATATCCTGTAATGAATTTTTCTGAAAAGGTAAAGGCTTAGTTCGAAAACTTAGCAGGGGCTCTGAGGAAGGCAAACATCAGATGGTTGACCCTAGACACTTGTTAGGTCGCAAGAAGTTTATGGCCTAATTTTTGACAAGAGTACTACCGTCAAAATTATGCCAAAGGACAGGAAATTCTTCCTCTGCTGCGGTACCAAGTGAACAACCTAAGAATAATAGAAGAACTTTTACAACGTGTTTGTAGAGATAAGAAGGTCAACAAGGATACTATGAAATTTCTATGTCACTGTCCAGGTGTTATCCACGTTGGATTAGAATCTCTCGGGCGAGACATTTTCCATGACTGAGAAGAGGTATCTAGCAGACCAATTAATGACATTTGAGCTACATCAAATCAAGTGGATGGTTTAGTAGTTATCTAATGGGCATGAGACGTCATAATTGACCTGACTAATCAAAACTAATGTACTATCCGGCCTTTTATTTATTTCCGATCATACGGTAATGCGAGATAGACATTAAATTGAATTCATATGTATTCAAACTTTCGTCGTCGTGGTATGTCGTATAAATTCTGCTAGCAATCTGCTAGCTATTTCTAATTATATTCATCGAAATACTTTCCATCCCATTAGAATTCCATGTCCACGTAGAAATGAAAAAATATGCCGTGAGACACGTTAGTAATTAATTAAGGGAACCATACAGTACCTACATATTTGCCATATCTAAGACCTAATTGACAATGCATTCAGACAAGAGTAATAAATTACTTTGTTACTTAGTAGAGCCCGGTAAGATATAGAGGCAGTTGAGAGAAATCCATTTCAAGTTCCGGCCTTTACGATAACCTTTTATTGGTTTTTTTTTTTTTTTTGTATGAAAAACCTACTTCACATGCAAAATGCACCTGGGAATGAATGTGTCATCACTTTTCCTTTTTTGCCACTCTTCCAAATTATTCATACATTTGTATCAACCACTGTACAATGTAATTTCGATACACTCATCCCACCAGAAAGGGTCAAACACCACAGCAGCAGATGTCGAATTAATCCGCACATTTTCTCCCAACAATTTTTACAAAAATCTGAATTTTGTATCAAAAGGATCGCAAAAATAAAAATGAAATGAAAAGTACCACAAAGGACAGCCGTCCGATGAAAGCAAATAACTATCCCTTTTACCACACCTTTACTTGGAAGCGCATATGTTCTGAAGAGTGTCTACTCACCTCGACCTATCTCAAATGTTTGAGTTTTGTCTGTCCTATGCAACCCTCTCCCTATTGATGATGGCATTTTCAACATTACATTGATATTTATAAATTCAAATCTATAAAAGGAATGTCAAGTTGCATCTCTGAAAGGAGGCCCAGCTGATCAAAATGCATTGTTGTACACCGCTTGGTCTACGGTGTTGATAATTTCTCAATTACAATTGAAGTCTCCGTAAAACCTTAAATGAGTGGCCATGAAAATTATTTGTATCTATTGTTTTCGAAAATCCGGCATCTAGTACGGAAGTAGAACAGACGCCTTTTGAATTAAGTCGACCGGTACGTGCCTTTTCCTGCAGTTACCTGTTAAGACTCTGTAAAGAATGAACAATTGCCCAGCGGTGGTAAGGTTGCTCCTCAGTTGCTTGGCAATTGTGTGGCAAACTTTGGAACGCATTTCAGAAGTCATTGCATTTTAATTGTGTTGCAATCATAGAAAACCAACGAGCACTAATTTGTACGTGCCGCGGGGTGCACTGTGGTATTTTCAATTCAAATTCCAAAAGGAACATGAGTTGACTTCATTGGAGAAATGCAGTTTGCACTTCCACCCAGGGTTTGCTATTTGTACATACTGCGTGCCCTAAATGAATTCACTGAACAGCTGCGCAGTTCTCTTGTGAGGAACAAAACATAAAAACGCAGGGGGGTTGGAATTGGAATCCTCGTTTTGTGAACCATGTACCACATCCAAATGCGTTTGGATAAAAATAAAATTAAAGCCGATAGCGCACGCGTGCCCGCTGCAGTGACACGGGGATAAGAAAATTTATCTTCATCTGAAATTTAATTTTGTGTCAGCACAGCGAGGCTAATTAAATTTCGAATGTATGTATGGTGCCTGTAATGGGTGATGCTTCATGGTGCATTCAGTCTGGTTCCATGTGTGTTTTGAAATTGAATAGGTCACCGAACTCCCATCGCGGAATACGATTTTTTGGTAAATATTAACGAGGATGAAAGAGGCTCAGTGGATATATTTATTAAAGGAAACTTCTTTCTGTATTACACAAATGCATTTAAAGCTTCAAGCAAATCATAGAAAACCTAGGTGTAAAACCGCTATACTTTGGATATTGACTTGTCATCAATAAGACTTTACAGAACCAGGCTACCAAGTCATCAACCAACCTTTTTTTCGGAAAAGAAACTTAAGCCCCGCTCGGACTCACTTGGAATGGACTTTACGGGAATGGAAATTCGTCTTATTTTCTGATGAATTTAAGTTCAACTCGTGTATATCTGATAGGAGGCAACACGTGAAGAGATCAGAAGGCAAATTTTTGAACCCAAGGCGTTCCAGGAAATACATATAATACAAAATGGAGTCCGAAGACAGAAGGCTGGCCTGCGGAACAAAATGTCAGCATTTTACAATAACACACGCAGTCACCCAATCTCAACCCGAACGTAAACTTATAGGAACGAGATACAGGAGGATTTTTCCAGTGAAATAGAAAAAACAATGCCAGTGAAATTTTATAATTTAATTAAGCAAACAATATATGTATGTAATAGGTATCAATCTGTTTATGTAAATTTATTGACCAACATTACATAAAACACGTCACGGGCAGTTAAGGGGCCGACGTTTGTCGTCCGCTTAATCAATCCAAAGTACACAAACTTGTGTTGCCTTATCAAAAGAACCTCATGCCTTTCAGTTAATAACAAACTACTAAGATACAAAAAACTACTGAAACCAGTGCGGACTTATGGGTTACAAATCTGGGGATATACTAGTAAGTCAAACGAAAAATGCATTCAATAGTAAAAAATCAAAAACTAAATAAAATAAAGTGCACGACTGGCTTGTACATATGTATGTACATAACTTTTCTTAACTTCTATATCATAGTAATGTCGAGTGTGAAAAAAAAAAACTCAAGTTCGAAAATTTTTAGGAAACCAATATGTATGTAATTGCCCTATAGGAGGTATAGGTTGCTCCTGTTTCACGACAACACTGAAGCCTTTCAATGTTTGTCCACTAATAACATAATAAAACCATTCGAACCGGTTAACAAAAACCCAAAGTGCGCCGGGGCTCAAAAGATTAATGCGTTGGACTACGGAGCAAGAGGTTCCACATTTAATCCTCAGACAACACCTACAATTCTGTTTACGGCCCCACCTCTCGCGAGCGTCTGGCAAACATCCGAAAGTACAGAGCTTCTCAAAATAACAAATTGTCATTCGGATACGGCATTAAACAGTAAGCCACTTCCATTCGTTAAAAGAATATAACACGCACATCACGAATGGTTGTGAGAACTTACACCTGGGTCCCATAGACCTGCCACATAGTGTCTTTCTAGATTTCACCTATCCATGCACAAAAACAAAAATTCATTCCATACATACTTACATACATATGTATGTATGTATGTACATACACATCTGTATCTACGTATGTACTTCCAAGGTTGGTCGACAATGGTTCCAAAAGAAGATTTGCATCGGTCATCTACTAACAAACATACATATTTGCCGACCATAACTGGATTCACGATCATAACAATACACTCCTCTCTATCTAAAGATTAATATGTAACGCTAAGTCAGGTATGTCGACATCAAACTGCGTTTATATTAAAACTATGGAGAAATCTTAATATGTGGATAAAAAAAAAACAAAAAACTGCAATTTAGTCCCCGCCAATCCATCACAATCCGTTCTCCCTACAACGCACTCAATTCGTCATGATCATGAATCAAAACAAAATTTCTTTGACCTACTTTCATAGAGACCACAACGAGCTACCTGTCTTTCTTTGCGTACACACAGGTGAAATGAAATAAAAAATATAGAAAAGAAGAAAAGACGCAAAACGTAATCCAAAATTGGAGATTATATCAAAAAAGAAAAAAAGATAGGTACCACACCAACACTATTTCGTGGGGGCTTTGTGTATACATTCGTAGGTATAATGCAAGCCCGTCGTAGATACTACTACTACTACTACAACCGAATAGCTAACGGTGTTTACAATCAAATTCAGGAATCAAAACAAAATCCCAAAGAACGAAGCACACTCAGTGTGATAACAACAAATTGCTAACAGCAAACGAATTAGCGAAAAAGCGAAAAAAAATACTTATACTACGCCATTAACCTCGACGGCCTCAACACTTCGCTAACGCCACAGAGTTAACGACCGACCGAGTTTTCTTTTTACGAGAACAACAAACTACGTACACATCAAAAAAGTATGACACGAAAAAATCTCACGCGACCAAGAAGACTAGCAAAAAACGAAGCAAATAAACAATAACAACAGAGTCAGAGAGAGCGCGCGAATGAAACAGAACAAAACAAAAAGCAACCCAAAGCAGAGAAGCCAAGAAAAACATTGCAAATTTCTCCACAACCCGTTAGAATTACCAAAGCGGAATCATCAAGCTCACCCAGCAATAGCATACGAACGGTCAAATTAAAAACCAGCGAAAGAGTAGAGGGTACTGCATAGAGTAAAACAGCAGCAAGCGTGAGCAACACGTTTTCCAAAACATGCAAACTATAAAAACAACACAGTACCACGTTGCCTTGCCTTTGCAAGCACTTAGTGCGTAAACAAAAACAAACCGAGTCGTTGAGCAACAAGTTTGAAGCGAATTCGCGAACAAGTTATCTAAAACTTCGAAAGTTTGTCTCTCTGAGCAATTTTCATTTCTGAAGTTCTCTGACTCTCATCTGCAGAGGGGTTTTCATTGTGCGCCTGTGGAAAGTGGAACGCAAGTTGCTATGATTTAAGTAAGTAAAGAGAACTTTTTTCCTTCTCATCTCTGTACACACTTCTGGGGAAAAAGAGTGCCTAGATAGAATTTGACGAAACCTGCAATTGTTCTGGATCTGGTAACAGAATAGTGTACAACCTTGGCCTGGTACAATGTATGTGATATTTAAGAGTGCTGCATGTTAGTTTGGTTTGGATCTACGTACTTATGGGTGCAGTCGTTGCGGCACATAACAAAATGCTTCTTTTAAAGATGTTGATAGTAGTAACATTTTGCAGCCAAGAATCATTTTCTATTGCCAACTTTGTTGAAAGCAAATTGCAATTATCGCAATAATCGTTAAATGTCAAATATGTTGGAGACCGAATTTTCGGTCCCAACAACAAATTTCCTGGATCATTACAATGCTCTTCTTTTTTTCAGAGAGGGGGTCACACATAACCTTTTTATCAGATACCCAAGCAGTTGTCAAAGCTCTTGGGCCATTTTATTTGAGTCTAAGCTAACTTTGAATTGTTTTCAAACCCTCAGTGGCATGCGTGTACTTAGGAATCCCTGTTAATGAAGCTTACTTCTCCAAACCTGTGTATCAGTTACCCGGATAAAGCAGTGGAAACAAACGCTAATCATTTTTCAAAAAAAAAAAAAAACCAACAAATAAATCAAATAAAACGCAAAAATGGCGGAGGGCTTTTTTACTGGTCATTACGCTCTCAAAGACCACATCAATCGAATCGGTATAATCCAATTGGACATGTCCCTACATTTCCATCTTCTTCTCTGATACACATAGCATTCTAAGCTCTATTCAAGAACTTGCCTTTAGCCAAGAAAATGTTGGGAAAAATGTCTTTAAAAGGATAACACCAAAGATTTCTATGAGATCAAAGGCCGTAAGTTCAATCTTTGAAAGATCGCTGGTGAACAACCTTTTTATATACAGACGGAGATTTAAACAACACCAAACGAGAGTTTATAACAACACCATTTGGTGACCTACAGATCAACGTTTGGATAACTCATGGGATTAAGCGGATATTGATAAGCAGGATGACTAATTCGGAAACTAAGTTTTACTGTAATTGAAAGTAAGGTTGCTTTGTCAAACATTGCCCCTGGCAAGAGTAATGTTTAAAAAGAGGGACATAAATCCGCTTTTGGAACATTCAGGGTGTGAGACAAGTTAAGAATCAACATTTTCTTTTTTAAAATTAAAAATAAAAACATCAATAAATAATTAATTATAAGCTAGATTACGTCGAAGGACATAAGTGGGTCGGGAATTAAGTTTAGCTTTGAGCGCCCGCATAGGGCCAGTTAGTTAGTCATAACATGTTAAGCTAGTTTTAAGGACTTTTGTGTAGCATTTAAGATTGTCTAAATTAAACAATAAAAATGCATTAAAAATGAATGAATAAGTCAAGAACCTTTTAGGGCAATGCAACCAGCAAAGATTCGAAGCATGTACAAGAATAACTGAATTGTAAACTTAGGGAGCACTGACTTGTTGGGCACTGACTCAGAAAAGATGGGAATATTTTGGCAAGTACCAATTATCCGATGCGAAAATTCAACCACTGAATCCAACTCTCATCCTCAAATTCATAAGGGCAACTTGATTAGAGAGAGGGCTCTACGACGGGTTTCTTCCGCCGAGGCATAGTAAGAGTACCCGAGAGGAACTCTAACGAGGACATATGCCTCTCCAAGCTGTTAGAAGGGAGCACAATAAGTCAACACGTCACAGTGCAACATACTCCTTATTCAAACAATAATAATAATTGATAGTTGATAATTATTATTTAAAGAACGACAATGTCTTATGAAAATTTGTGTTGCCCTCACCAAGTAACTTTTAGGACAGTCATCGTCTAAACGATAGCAACAAACGCTGTAGTTAGTAGATTTGATTTGATTTGATGCCGGCTCTACCGGCACTTTATTGAGCTTAATAGAAGCTATACTTAAACAATCTAAACTTAGAAACTAAAGATAAACTTACAAATTATCAAGAGATGAAAAAAGAGGGGGTAGGGTTAGAAGAGGGGAGATGTGGGACAGTGGTTAGGAGGAATTGGAGCGACCATGAAGGATATTCCAATTGGTTGATTGTTGATTGATCAACATTTTAAATTTACAGATTTACAGGCAGTTAAAAGTTGACATATTGAATATTAGCGACATGATCTGGTAGTTTACTTTTTTAAATCTTACTTTTCTATTTAAAACAATATAAACTTAGCTGAGATATGTCGAAAAAAATTAAACAATACCTTTTGATACTTTGTGGAGTAAGTTTTACTAACTTACTCATGTCTTTAGATTCCAACGACAACACTAGGAAAACTAATTGGAGGAGAAAAAAAACAAAAGAGAAGATGGGAGTGTTGTTCTGTTTTACTTCAATCATCCAAAGGCGGGAAAATATCTAGATATTTCTGTTTCACATCTAAATTAAGCTAAATACAGAACTGCGAATTCAAATGAAAAAAAATTAAGCAAACATAAAAACCCATAAGCATTTAATAAAGCAAAATTATACTCTTTATATTTTCTCAGAGCATGTGACGTCATGCCTGGAAGAGAGGTATAAAGGAGAAATGAATTGCTCAGAGATTCGTTCAAATGTTCGCCCTACTCTAGAAGCAACTCAAGTTCGAATTCGAGGCAACTTAACGATATAAAGCAATTCGATGAAATTGTGAGAACGAAACAGAAATAAAAGGAGAGCGAGAGGGAATCTAATTGGTCTTAGTGTTGCCGTAATAGTTCGAGTAAAAATGAAATTTAAAATCAAATCTAACCAAACCATTACAGAACTACTGGCCATAGAGAGAGGTGCGACGTGAAAGAACTATAAAGTTTTGTTTGTAAGCAGAACCCCGAACCCCTCGCCTTATAATCTGTGTGATAGGTGGAATGAAATAATAATCGAAGTGGATGAGGGTGACACAGAAAATTTCTAGAAAAGTAGTTGCAGTTTCAGAAAAAGTCTGCATCTCGTTCACCTACTTGAATCTACCATCTACCTAGAGGGGTAAGTCCACTACTGTTTGCATAAATATTTGGCTAATGCTACCTAAATATTATACGGGGAAGTCCAGTTGTATTATCATTTCCGATGTATCATTTCCGATACAGGATTTAGTCTATGGCAACACTACTCGTCTTTCGTTGAATTTAATTTACAGAGCAAAATGGCGAAATCAAAATAGAAAATCAATTTGATTCGAAAACACAGATTAAATGAAATGTTATTTGTCTTCGAAACGTCGGCGAGTTAGGTCGTGCTCATTTTTATTCGTATATGGCTGCGCTTCTGATATATTTGTATTTTAATTAAATAGAAAAAAAGCATATTTATTGAATTGTGAGGAAACATAAGTTTCCAATAAAATCGGAAAGACAATAATTGTGATTGTGACAAAAAAATAATATTTTTTTACGGTTAAAAACTAGATCAAAGTAATGTCTACTCTAAGTATGTATGTTCAAGTTTTCCCAATTTCTAGACCTTCAGGGAGGAGGGCAGTGGTGCAACCAAATTTAATAAGCAAATCAAATGCAAAACGTCAATTGTTTGGAAGCCCCAACCCGGGCGAGTGTAGTGCAATGTACAGAAAAAGTGAAGAAGAAAATGAGGCGAATTTAAGGAGATATGAACTGTGTTTGCCGGACCAACAGTCAAAGTTAAATCCAATTTTTACGAAAAACAATTGTGTGCCGTCCAGCAATAAAGTGGCATTATCTGCCAGCGAATCCACCTTTCGGGATACGAATTCAAGCTGCCTGATCAGATTTAAATCGAGCAATAGGGCAAAACCCTATCCTATACAGAAGCAAATTACAGGTAATTATTAGAAACATATTTATGTTGCCTTAAATTATCTGATTGAATGAAAGTGTAAAGTAGGAAACAGATTTGGTGTTGTGACAGTTCTATCGGGTGTATCCACTAGAGGTCTGCAATGAAAGTCTTAAAACCAGTCCCAAGGCATTCATTTTATTTCAAGTACACTTCACTACTGCACTCATAGTTTGAAAAGTAAAATGAATATATTATCTGATGTTTGATTATGTAGGATCTGATTAGTTTAATGTGGGATACTCATAAGTGCAGTACACTAAGTACACAGTGTGGTAGTCAAAGCCAAACTCAATATATTTAAAAAAATATTTTATTTTTTAAAAGTAAGTTTTCTTGTACTCTTAAGTATTCGGTGTCTTGAACAAGATTCATTTAATTCAAACAACCACGCGTAGGAGATAACTCAAACAGTGTGGTGATCGAATTGTACAGGGTTTGTGTTTGAAGGAACTTTTATGCAGATTGTTCCACTTGTTCTGTTTTTCATTACCTCTACGATCATGCAGGTATGGTGTCGAAAAAATGCACGGTAACGAACCACATCGTGTCAACCCCAACATTTTTCTTTCTTTGTGTATCTGTGGCTTAGTTGCGTAAGTTGTGCAAAAAAATTTAGGCAGACATTTTTTTAGTTTCCCATCACGGGAGAAAGAGGTTCTTTTAAAAAAAATTGTCATGATGTTTGCCAATTGTAATTTAGACGAGGAAATAGTTACAAAAAATGAGAAAAGCATTTTGAAAAAGATTTTGTGTTGATTCAGAAACTAAAAAAAGGTCCGTTCCAACATTAAATGTTGATTATGATTGAAATCACAAAACGTATATTTTTTAAAAAGAACGAGTCTCCCATCAGTTTAAGTATTGAGTTTGAAACATATCAGGTAATTTGAAGATAAAGACGTTAAAAATAAAAAATCTGAAATTTTGATATTAAAACAAAAAATATATTAAACAAATAATTTAAAAGAAACATACAGTGTTGGAATAAATAATAGAAACAAAGCAGTTTTATAGTCATTTTGAAATAAAGTCTGATCTTGCTCTTATTAAAATGGTGGTATAAAGGTTTATGTTATGTTTCAGTGCTATGAGACAACTGAAAGCATTGAAATTTTGTCAAAATTGTACTAATTTTAAAAGTAAATTTGTAAAAATCTTAAGAAAAGACCGTTAAATGGATGACACAGTTCAGGTTTTAAAGTTTGAAAGAATAAAAGTGTTAATAAATTTTTCCTCAAGTCCCAAACCGGACCCAGAGTCAGAAATCGGAAACCAACTTCTCGATTTAGCGAAAAAAAAAAAGCGAGTCACGAGTAAAAAGTTATACAATAAGTAATCAATTAAAGGAAGTAAGATTTCGTGAAAGAAGTTGGAGAAAAGTTCGATAATTGAGTAAAAAACAAAGACTTTCACGAATGAACACTTCCACCGTGCAAATTTAAATAACGACCTTTGTTCGAATTAAACCAGGGTCAAATAGTTTGGTTTCGATGGGAAATTATACGTCAGGTCACCAAAGAGTTCAAAAGGTGTTTTTAAATATAATGCTGGCTGTAAGTTAGATGAAAGCTGGTTTATATGTATCTGCATGCAAATTAGGCAATATCGTTAAAAGCGTTTTCGAGAGAAAGATGTCCATAAGAAACGTTCCGTATTTAGCTATTTTGCCGTCTTAAACCTATTAAACTTTGTACAGGTAGTCTATGTCCGAAAATAAAGCCATATCGATGGGCCCTTTTTCGATAATAACCTGTCTTTTTTCAGTTGGATACATCTATGGAGGTAAAGTGCAGTATGTAAAACATTGTATGCTGCTTAACAGGGTTTTAAAAAAACTAGTTGAAGCTGTTTTCGAATAAATTGACTTTAACCAACTCATGGTGTCAAAATTACCGTTATACGCACCTTTGGGCAACATTTTTTTATAGAACTTGGGTTTTTTAATTTAATCAGAAAATTTAAATGAAATCGTTGAAGCCATTTTCATGCAAACTGACTTTTAGCCAACTTGGTCGTAGATGCCATTATAAGATATTTTGCGCCAAAATCTGGAACGCCATTTTATTACACATCTCCGTACTAGCCCACATATGAAATTTGAATGAAATCGATGGAGCCGTTTTAGCTTTTTACCAAATTGGCTCTGAATAAAGTACAGTTATTATTAATTTCGCTAAAAAATAGAATCATCCGATTACCATTGGAGAGAGGAACTCAAATATGAAAATTAATTAAAATCGCTTGAGCCGTTTTCGAAAAATTGCCCTTAAGTGTATAGTATTCAATACTAAATCCCATTGGATTTATTCTATCATCGAAAATCTGAATAAGAAAAAACAATCAGTCCGTCTTCAGAAGAATGGAATGTTTTTCTCCTTCAGTGTGTTGTAATAAGAAAACAAAATTCAAATGCCTTAGTTAGAAGGGCTGATGGAACCAAGAAGGACTAATAAATTGGAAAACACATTGGAAATACGTGTAAAAATCCAATTAGAATCCAGCCCGCCAAAAAAATATAGCGGACATGTGGGTACATTGTGAATTCACAATTCGGTTTGTTTTGTTCATTTGTTTTCATTGAAAAAAACAAAATCGCGCCATAAATTCATTTTTCATTTGCCAAGATACATACATATTTTGAAAAGAAAAACAAAGTATAGAGCAAATTTCGATGACAATGTCCAAAGAAATACATATGTACATATATATAATTGCTTGTTGTTACATAACAATATGTAACTCAACAAAACTTGAACCGCCGAAAAGAAATACCAAATCTTGGACAAAAACAACTTACGACGTCAAACTTTATTTTTTTTTTTTATTTTTTAATTATATTTCCTTCTCCCTCATCTAATAATTTTTTTATTTTTTTTTATCGTTCCTTCTTTCTTTCCCACTTACACATGCATGTTGGTATTTTTTTTTTGCATGTGTTTTTATTTTACGTTGTGCTTCGTCTCCTCCCTCGGCCGCCACGCCCAAAGTTGTTTATTTTATACTCGGTGGATACATTTTTTGGTTTTCATTTTTGTAATTTTATTTTGGCGGGAAACTTGATTTAAATCTAATTTTAGTTAAATACCATTTTGTTTCTTTGCAAAGAAGCGTGCGGATGACGAGTGAGAGACAGAAAGAAAAAGTAAAATCGAATGGCGGTCGCGTAGTATGTACGCAACGATGATTGAATTCACACATACAGTCAGTGTAAAAAGTCTGTTTCTTTTTGAAAAATATGTAAAACTCTCATATTATAAATAAAAATTTACCATTTCTCTAAACACACCATTTCCCGACACTTTTTGCCGGTTTTCCCTTGTTTTTACCTTACGAACACTATTTATTTTTGCGAACTTTGTCATTTATAGAAGTATAGAAGTCGTAAAGTGCGTTGTTTTTATATATTTTTTAAAGAAAGAATGCACAAACAAGTGCTCCGAAAATAGTAACGATAGTGCTGGAAAAATTTGAAAAGGAAGTAAGCATGGAAGGTCTAGCGGAAAAAAAAACATTAATTTCAACAGCCAACCAAAAATGCGCTTTGCCTTCTGCAGATACCATGTCGACATACTCAAAATTTTTAAACAATGTCCTTTTTTTGGACGAAAGCAAATTTTGCGGAATTAACGTACGCGTGATTTCGTGGAGAAAACCAGCAACGAATGGAATAAAGAAAACCTATTTCCAACAGTAAAGCTGGTGATTGGTGGTCTGACATTTGGAATTTATAGAGAGCACGATGGATAAATTTCATTACTTAAACATTATTAAAAAACATATCCCTGAAAGTGCTACAAAGCTCGGCTTGGGAAATCAAGCATACACTTCAGATTGTTAAGCTTTGCCTTCTTATAATGTCACAGTTACACACACCTCCACAATAATCTGACTTCAACCCCATAGATCATTTATGGGGTCTGTTGGAACGGTCTATCAGTCAACACAGCATAACGTTAAAAATATACTTAAAGAGAAGTTGTTGGAGGAATGGCCTAAGATACGAAAGTTTTGCCTTTTTTAATATCTTTTTTTTAAATGTTATTAAATTGAACTTCCCTCTAATCAACCTAATGAAAAAGAACAAATTTTTTTAGTTAAAACATTGTTTTTATTGCATTTAACAATTTTCTACATTGTGTACGCAGACTTTCTACACTTACTGTAGCTACATTTCCCCTTTGAAGGTCAGCTCTACATTCGTACATTATGTGTGTACGTGTAGGTGTCGTTCCTTTGTTTGTATTTCAGCATAGAGAGACAGTATTTCGTAGTTTTATTTTTTTTTATCTTTTTTTTGTATTTTCGTATTTTTGTATTTTTTATTTTCATTTTGCTGGGGTTATGTAATTTGGCGCAAATTCTCTTTTTCGAACGAAAAGAGGATTCAATTCGTGGTTTATTGTAAGTCTAATAGATAGATGACCCCAATTTAAGGCTCCTTTGTCTATTTCTGCAGTTTAATAATATTTAATGCCGCTCCCTGACTCCCCTGCACAAAAGAAAAATGAAACGAATTGTAAATAGAAAACGAGCGATACGACAACAGAAAGTTGTTTTCTGCGCATAGTTGCGACGGAGAGCAGCGGTGTTGCCATGTTAATGAGTATTTTTCTTTCACAGATTTTCATGGCGACCAATTTCGAAATCATCTTGGCATTAAGATTTGTTAGATCTCGGCAAAAAAAGGCAAAGGATGAAGTTTAAGTGATATCAAGGTTGGAAAATGTAATTTCCAGACAAATGATTGCTTAAAAAAGGGGTGTCCCTCCTATGCCTGCTAATTTCAGACCAATTGCCCTGTCTTGTAAAATCATTCAAAGTCAAATGCTTGTGAAGTCATTAAATTTAAGATTTATGTATGGAATTGGACGAAGACAAAATCGGAAATCTGTCTCTTAGACTATTCGAAGGTTTTTATTGATCACTCGATATTATTATCAAAATTGAGATATAATTTTAACTTCTCCTAGTATTGTTCTTAGAAACACCACTCAATTCCGATTGTGGGGGACTTCCAGACCATTTAATGTAAATATATAAGTTCCACATGGATTGTTACTGGGACCACCCTTGTTTCACTATTATTTATTATCTCCCGAATTCTATAGCCTCTTGCAGTGTACTCGTTCAGTAGGCCTAATGAACCATTTACAATTTCTGAACTATCAAATTCTGGCAAGAGTTCAGCACTGATCTGGTCTGAATAAGCTTAAACTTATTCCATGGAGAGACTAAGATCTAAACAACTTCCTCGCATGACGAAGTTGGGAGAATCTACTCTGCCTAGCTAGCTTGAGGTGCAATGCCATATGTGCATATCACCTTTGACTATGATTCCATGTCTTCGTTTCATTTATAACATACCGAAGTACACCAGTGTCTCAAACATCTCTTCTGGTTATCGGGCATAATGATTTCTTCGACTTCGAATTGGGGTGTGGTAACGGATTCAGTTGGTTCTATGTAGAAATATCTAGTATTTTGTGCGTCATGTTTTGAGTAGTGTACGAGTCCTGCAGGCATTTTTTGATTCAAATTGGTTCAACTGGCAACACTGCGGTGCTATACGGTGTGTGTAGAAATACAAGATGATAATTTCTATTTATTTAGAATTTTGTTTTTTTTTTTTTAATTTTTATTTTGCTTACCTTATTCTCTGATGCGGCTGCATAATCAGAGCAACTGTTATATGTACAACATGTGTATGTTCGTCCCATATGAATGCATTCTTTGTTCTTACTACGTTTGTAGAGCAACCCACTCTGATTCCACTCCACCATCTGTTTACTGTCTTCAAGAAGGTAGATGAAACCCGTGAAGTCTAATAAGTCAAATTAACCCCCGAGATTGCTCTTCACAGGATGGAGGAATGTAAGAAGAAGTTTTTCGCGGTTGACTTAACAATTTTGGTTTTCATTTCACATCGGGATATTTATTACATAGATTACGTAGCGTATCGGTCGTATCACAGATGTCGTATGTGCTGCTTTGATTTAAATTTCATTTTTCGTCAGGTTGTCTACCGATAATAGTAGTGTCGTGGAGTAGACTTAATATATTTGCACAAACAATATTCAATGAACTTTGATAGGAGCTATTGATGATAGCGCTTGACAAAGGTGGAACAGTGGGCTTGTCCACGTATGTACATACATATGTATATCTATTATGTATAGTTTTCTTTATTGAAGATCGAATGGAGACTTGAACACAAAAGCGTCACAGAATACATTGTTTGGTTATTTTTTTCTTTCCATGCGCATGAACTCTTTATTTCTGCTTAGAAATCCACACTGTACTCTATTGCTTTTGGATCAAATACGGTGTCAAGGCAAATTCCATAAAATATTTCACCAAGTACATAAGTTGTTTTCATCTGACAGCCAGTAAGTTGAAATCAATTGCTCAATGGAGTTGTTAACTGGTTTAAACTAGAATCAATCAAGTTCAATAAGTTTCTTACTTATGGTGGGTTTTCTTTTTAGCACTAGCGATGGGTAAAGACTTAATTTTGATTACATTTTCATTACCTATTATGCTACGTACATATGTATGTATGTACACTTAGGTAGGTGGAATCGCTCTCCACCTCTGTGGAAGAATTTGATATGGTATGCAACCAGATCTCTTATAAATGTATTCATGCATGAGTTAACCGGACTTTGGGTTAATAACGCGTATTCGACATCTGTCATCCAACTGTGGACGTTATGGTGATGCTGATATTAAACCACCCTCATCTTGCCATTTCTACTCGTTGATATCTATCATCTGGCTGATGAGTTAATGTCACAGTAACACATCAGTGCATAGTGAAACCTAAGAAGAGGACCCCGATCAGTGAACACTAGAAGCAGCAGCAGTTGCAGAGTATGTAACCAAATAACCCGGAGATATCACATGTCAGACTGGAACGTCAACTCTTTTGTATAAATACATACATATACATATCTATAAGTCGGGGATGGTTTAATTTTTTGTCGATAAAATAATAAAAATAACACGCTCAATTGAGGCCTAAGTGTCTAACAACCTACATATAAATTTTTATTCTGGCTTAATGCGTGATTGATTTCATTTCATCAACGTAAGAACACTTTGGGTAAAGTATTAAAGTACAGTGTTCCGACAATTTCCGGACGGCCTTAGGGTTCCTAGCCACGTACTCAGGGGATAACAAGATATGATTGGAGTAATGCATTACTTTGCTTATGGAAGTGTAAGCAGAATTATCATTAAATGAAAATAAGGCCAATAAACAGTCCCATCTCTGACATGTATGCTCAAATTGTTGACCTGTACGAATAGCTCGGCCCAGTAGTCTGTGCCAGTTCTCAGGTTGGTGGGTGGTGGAGACGTTTTATCTCTCAAACCGTACATACGAGTATGTGTATCCAAATTCTCAGAATGATGTCCTCTAAAACATACTAAACTCTATTTTTTATTCTGGCGCTATCTGAGGTTTTTGTTTTTTTCCTTTTTGTCATATTTATCAACATCAACTTGCCATACTCGTTTATTTACTATCTTGGCTACGCGAAGATTTCTCTTTCCAGCGGCAGAGAAAAGAAATGAATCGTAAAATTCGCGCCAAAAATTACCGTGTTTGTACCTACATATATGAACGCAACGAGATCGAAATCAAGCTTTTCGTTTCAACAAATCCTTATGGTCGTATGTTTGCTTATGTTTTCGAGTTTTGTTTTGATTTCGTTATTTGTTTCTTTATTTTTTTGTCCGCTTTCTTGGTTGTTTACTCCTGCTGACCAATAATAACTCATAGGCTATACACGAAACATGTTTGATCGTGTTCGCTTTTAATAATGAAAAATGCGCGCCAAAAAGTGTTGCGATTAATTATACGTTTCTAGTTGCACACACTTGTGGCGAATTGTGTTTACAGATGCGTAAAATAAAAATTTGAATTAATATTAAGACTGTTTCGAGAAAGTGCCGAAGGGACACTCTATACATTGAAGAGTTGTTTTATGTATAAACCTTTTTTTGGTTCTCCGATGGAACGTCTTGAACGTCGTACAAAGTTCGAAGTGTCAAATGATCGTTTAACATAATTGTTATTTATTCTACAAAAATAAATCCACATTTGCGGGAAGATTTTTGACTACTACTGAGCGAGCAATTCGCTCCATATTCCCAGGCCGCAGGTGACGTAAAGATTATAAAATTTATTGCAGTTTGTATACTTTTTGTGGGGTTTCGCAAAAATTGTGTCCACGCCACTAAAAAAACGCGAATTATCAAAGGAACTAAAAACGAACAATATAGGTATCAAGTTATAGCCGAGTAGCGTTCGACGTTTTCATGAAACGTCCTTATTTCGTGAAATAAAAATTCCTTGATAAGTCGTAAAGTTGTAGTAAAAATAAACAAGATTGTTCTTCTTCTACCAACACTCGAAAAAATAAAGTGCACGACTGGGTCGTACGTACTTGCACCGTAATGCTATAAGTGTATAATTTTATCAGGATTAAAGTCCAAGTCTTGCTCTTTCCAGTAAAGTAGGCGTGGCATTCCGCGTTTCGATGGAATAATAGTCATAACATTGTTGGAGTTTACTCAATGTTTTGTTTTTTTAAAAAACACCTTTAAAAAGTGGGCGTGGCCAGATAGGGTGTTTGAGTGAATTATAGAGAATTTTAAGGCCTATTACTTTGCTTAAATAATTTTTTCTCAATTTCTAGTAAAAATTTTGAAAAAAAATAAGTTTTATAAAAGTGGGAGTGGCATTCCAAAATTTGGTATGCCATTATTTTGCACTTGTCTTATAACCTACAAATAATAATTTTTAGGCCAATCCCTGCACAAATACCCGAGAAACAGTTGATTTTCAATATTACCGTTATTCGAATTTTTTGTGAAAAACGTGGTATGCCACCTCATAGCATATACCCAAACTAACCCACACATCAAATTTTATCGAAATCGTTAGAGCCGTTTTCGAGAAAATCCATTTTAACTGAAATCGGCCTTAAGTAAACTACCCTTAATTTTGAGGTTAGAATGAAAATTCAAATTTCGCCTCTAGGGAATATCCCACAGACCCTATATATGAAGTTTGAAGTAAATCCGCCCAGCCGTTTAGGCTGTAGTCGAATATACAGACAGACAGACAGACTGACAGACTGACAGACTGACAGACAGACAGACAGACAGACAGACGGCATTGGCGGACCTACTTTTTTGGACTTCTCCATTATAGTAATGTCAAGTTTGATTAAAATCTCGAGTTCCAAATTTTGCACGAATACAATACTTGCCCTATAGGTATAGGTGCAAGTAAAAAGCAATTGATGAACGTTATGATGACTTCCTTAAATTTGTGTGAAAGGAACTTTGATATCCGTAGGCTGCTGACTAACACCTAACTGGCTGACTACATGATACTGCGTCATAATACTCTTCCGCCCTCCAACCAGTTTATCTGTCTGATTAGAAAGTTTCTTGCGTCGCAAATAAAAATATTTATCATGTTTAAACAAATAATCATCTACTTAAAATGACTAATTCATGAATATTTCGTTATTTACTTGCAGATTTCTACAAATCACAAAAAAGTGTGACCACTAACAATCAAATATCCGATGTGAGTTCCGTTGACGATGTAACTACTGGGCAGGTCCCGCAACCCATACAAGAAAACGTTGGAATTGATATTACCACCGCGGTCACAGCCAACGAATCATCATCATCATCATTGAAACATCAATGTGAATACGAACAATCTCAGCAAGAAATAGCATTACACACGATGACGACTGATCATAAAAATACAAAGATTGTTTAAGGCAGGCAATATGCACCAAAGCGCTTTTTGCTTTTTGTTTTATTTTAGTTTTTTTTTTTCACATTGATCTCATATTGGAATATTTAAAGAAAATTTTAGCTTAGCGTAAAAATGTAAAATAGTTTATATATATAATTATTTGTATATATAATTTTGTACAGTAATATATTGTGTAACAGTAATTGATATAATTATTCAAAGGTATTGTAAAATCAGGAAAAAAAATTTAATTTCGCTAAAGTGTGTTTATTTTAGAGATAAATTATATAATATATATATGTGTGTGTACATACCTATGCGAAAAGTTAGTAATTTTATAAATATCACTAGGCAATGTATTTGTTCTGGATAAACATTTAACTTTTTTGTTCTTACAGATACTTTTTAAATTGTTTTTTTTACATATTTTTATTCTATTCAAAACTTTAAACGGCTTTTTTCAAATTTGTAAGCAATACATATAATGAACGAAAATAATATTAAAAGTTATTATATAAACAAAATCACAATCGATGTATAAATAAAAAAAAAATCGAATAAACCAACGTTTATTTCTCAAAAATTAAAAAATCAATTGTTTTTTTTTAACGAAGAATATCTGGACATAATGGTGTTTCTTAGTTTGTTTTTGATAATGAAGTATACGTGCTCCGGCAATGCGAAAATCTTTGACTTAAGCACCTGAAATTTTGCAAAAATAGTTTCCTTTAAAGTGAGGTTTATACCAGTAGCAATACGTTCGCAGCGTATTGGGAGGAGTACTTCGCCTAATTGAATCTCTAAAGAAAGGTTCATCATCATTGATATCTACCTGTTGTTTCTCGTTTAGGATTTTCTCATTTCTCTTTATTCTTACTTACCAACGCATCTAGCTTTTCGGTGATCCTTTTTACCCTATCATAAGGGCATGTTAAGATTGAAACATAGTTTGTAACGTAGAGATTATCAAGATACATAGTCCGAGTTGAAGTTCCAAGTCTCTACACTTCATATCAAGCCGTAACCCGTCGAGGGGTAGGTTTTTTTTCTCGGTTGCTCCAATAAATGTGTAATCTACGAGAAAGCCGGGTTACTAGCGTAAAAGATCCGCAGACCTGATAACTCGCACCCTAAACACTTCAACCACTCTCCCTGCGGGACTACTTTTAGGTATTACTTTACTAGGCTAGTTAGCAATTTATGCTCTTCTTTCCCCGTTTGTTGATTTAACATTGGGCTCAGCGTTTGCTTTTTTTTAGTTGTGTAAGGTGTCCCGCCTCTTTTTAACCGTCGAAGCTCCTTCATGATTATTGTTGCAACCTCTTTTACCGCATCCCATATTGATTTGATTTGATTAGAGGTCCGGATCAGCCCCGGACATTTATTACAAGCACAAACCTAAATTCTAGACTTAACACTAACAATGTTTCTTAAGACTATAATTATGAACTAAAGCAAGAGGAAAAAAGGCGTAGAAAGTCAAGGAGAGGGTGAATATCGTTGATTTCACGTAGAATTCTTGACATTGGCTTCTGGTACTCATAATTCAAAAAGGGGGTATAATTCTGAGACTGCGCGGATTAGTGTTAAGCGAGATACACTGGGAAAGAGAGGGGCGAAGAGAAAAAGGCTGCAGTAGTTTCAGTCGGCACAAATACGGGGGTAAGTTCGGGTATCAGTCCAGGGAAGTCCCCTAAAGCAAATCGAATATATCTGCACTGTATAGCTTATACTTAAATAAGGCGACTAAACTTGACTTGACTTTTTTTTAGGTGTTTCTTCTTTAACTGAGTAGTCAGAGTCTAGAGGCGCTAAAACATCAATTGTGTATTTATGAGGGTGTAAAGTAAGAAACAAGTCCAGAGTGTTGGTGGAATGACTTCCAATGACCGGTAGGCTCATTTACAAGCTGAGTCAAACTATTTCCCTCAGCGAAGAAAGTGTTGTCTAGCCAGAATGCTGAAGCCAATCCGAATTGGGTATATTGAAATCGTCTGCAAGGACGTTAGCAGTATGAGGATACAGGGAAACAATTCGTGTGATGGAATCGGACAGCGCATTCAGTATCCTTTGGTGCTCCCTGAGTTTACAGTGCCCCGTCAGGATAAGCAGGTTATTTTTGTGCCCTGAGTGTTATTCCAGGTGCTTGCTCTATTTTCTCTCTCTCTAGGTTCCTGAACTTGTCTTTAATGGTATGTTCCCCTATTCCGCAGAATTGTTCATAACCCTTTATTCCTACATGGCCAGATATGTAACAGAGGGTCACTTTGGTCCTGCTCAGTTAATTAGGATACAAGTGCCATGATAGCGGCTTGGCTATCTGACACGAATGGAAGGGCACTACCCAATGGGCAATTTGTTATTTAAGAAGGTTTCTCATGACGGAAGTTGTCAGACGCTCACGAGAGGTTGGGCCTTGAAAAAACTTTTTCGGTGTTTCGAATGGGATTCGAACCTCGAACCCCTTGCTCCATAGTCCAACGCACTAAGCCACTGCGCCGACGGGAACGTATTGAGCAAGAAACTGCCCACTTTTTAAACGTCAGAAAAATATTTGAGAGTATTGAGTAAAAGTATCTACGAATGAATATATTTTTCATTCCATTTTCATTCTTAAATAAGGATTTTAAGAATAATAAGCATTTAACATTCTACGAACACATTTATACATCTTTTTTCCATCGTTTTGTTTCAATTTACTTCTGATAACTAACAAAAAAAAAAACAAACGTCAACTTTGACAGATTTCATAAGTTCATAAACTTGTCCAAAGAAGTTTCTTGGACTGACAGGGGAAATTACTTATTCTCTCGTAATCGCTTTCTTCAAGACTTGATCACTGTTTTAGACAGTACGGGAACAGACCCATTATATTAAAATATAATAGAATACTAATTAAAACCTTTGTGTCAATTTCTCATGAATCTAACTACGTATGTACGATTCCCTTATTAACAAAAAATTAATAAATTAAATGTATCTTGTTCATAGTACATGGATGTATCTTGCAAATAAATCAAGTCTTGTGATGCTGTATTTTCGTTCTTTTTTTCTTTTTTTCAACTGCAATAAAACTGATTCTTAAGGGTTGTGCAATGTAAAATACAAACCCTGCTTCTAAGTGAAATATGTATCTTAGTTGTAGACTTTTTTTTACAAATTTAATTGCTCCATGTATCACCATTAATGTCATCGCAAGACTCGGCTGTGAACATATTTCAGTGCATTCAAACCAAATATTCGTGTCCATCCATAAGGGGAACTTGCGCGGTGATTCGAGATTTATTGTATTGTTTGCGATTGGGTTTTGTTGCTTGAGGAAATGAATGATGTTTTCCTCAACGTATTGAACTTCCGAGCATTGTCAAATGTGTACATACATATGTGGACGCATTTAATTGGAGGAACTGAATACTATTAGAAAATGTTAAAATGACTGGAAAAATTAGCAAAGGAAGCAGACAGTCAATTAGTGTGCCTTACACATTCGGTTGGCCATGGGAAATGAACTTACGTTTCTCATAGACTCAGTTTTACATTGATGTTTTAAATGAGATTACGATTTTCTTCTAAAATCTGCACCAGGTTATGTAATTGTCAAGTGGATTCTATGCAGGTTATCCGTAGGGTCAGATGCGACGAATCTTTCAGCAGTGGTTCTATCCGAATTCCACCTTTCTGTTTCTTCCCTTTTTATGTCAGAGTTTTACTTATACGCATCACTATCAGCACGCGTCTCTCTCCCAAATATCTCTGTCAATGGGACAACTCTAAGAAAGATAGTTGGCGGCCTCACGAGGCACTGTATGATAGGCAGATATGCCAGAAGGCTTGGTGCTCCCTTCAACGATTTCTGTAGAGACAAGGAAGAGGAGGAAACCATGACACATATTCTGTGCACCTGTCATGCCCCATCGGTTCTGAGAAGGAAAACCCACCCTAGACGATTACTTGTTCACAAATTTCATCAATCAAGCCAGACTAGACTTAAGCTTCGTCGGCGGGGCAAACTGGTTTACTGCGTAAACGACGTGGTTTCACATACATACATATGTATACATATGTATACATATTTTCTTATGTAATATGTTACGATTGGTGTAAGTTATGTCCTCACAATCATGCAGTATTTTCAGAGCGACTCATGGATTTTACCTACAACCGTTGAGATATGGTTATCTCAGGTTAAGGTGTTGTGGTACCATAATCCAAGAGTTTTAGCTTTATTTATCAGCTGATGAGTTGCAATCATATGGATGAGATGTGGTTTCAACAAGACGGCGCCACATCTCGTACAACACGACCCCTTTTGGCTATATTACACGAAAAATTTCCTGTGTGATATTCGTCAAGCTATATAAACTAGGCTACCGGGTTGGTGCAGATGCTTCCACGTTCTTAGGATCAAATAGTATACTTTAATCTGGCGTAAACGTCTATAAGAGCTTCAAACGGAGACGGAAACACCAACTTTAAGGGCAAGTCAGAATATGGTTAAACTAATTTTGGGAATCAAGAACATTTCTGTGCAACCTTTCGCGATATTCTTTATGACACTGTTCTTAATCACATCTGAATAATTACGAAGCAACTTGTCCAGAATTTGGGTCCAGATACAGTCTCAAAATATTTAGCAGTTTCTGCTACAAACATTTTTGAATTTGAGATACACAACTCCATTAATATTTCCATCATATCACAATATTTTTTTCATTTTGATATTTTGCTAGTTTTGGGACATAAGCTGTCTTATGTGCGACGGGCGGGCACTGTGCACTGTCTTGTGCATTTAAAACGGAAGTTGGGCGAAATTCAGATTTACTGTACCAAATCATAGACTGAAAACCTTTAGATATGAACGAAATAATTGCTGTCATGCATCTAAAACACGAGACTCATGTAAGTGCCTTTAGACTGCATGACAATAATGTATCTTCCATCAAAAATAATTGGGATCTACCGGTTAGACGGTCATATGTGAATGCTCGTAAATAGGAAACTCCATCTTCGCTACCGCATTCTGTAATTATATCGTCAAAAGGTTGACGTTCTTAATAACACTCTTGAATGCGAGCAACAGTCTCATTTTTAACTGTTTAACGTTGCTCCCATTCTATGCATGTACCTATCTGTAGGTAAATTATAGTAACCGCAGAATAATATGCGTTACTGCATAAAGACGAGAGTAGGTAGATACATACAAAGAAATCTTTTTTATTATAAATACATATGTACACTGCGGTTGTCTGAAAACTAAAAACGGAGGAAAACTAAAACCCACTTTAATTGCTTGCAGCAAATCCGGAAAGTTTTCAGATAAACGAATCTGGTAGCTTTATCAAGGATCTCTGGTAGACGTAAACAGAGCAGAAAACAGGATGATGGCGATGATGATGATGACGATGATGACGACCACGAAGGTGATGGAGAGGTATAGACAGAGATGTGGACGACTGAAAAGTACAGTCTACGTTTTCGTTCGTTTCTCTATCAGGGTATAGAGGATGCTGACACAAACCACGCGCGCTCGCGCGCACTAACCTCTATAGCAAGCCAAAGAGACGAAACCAGTTTTGGAGTAGAGTAGTGGATAAGTTCGCATTTAGGTACTACGGCATCGACAGCAGTACCATCCGATTGCAAACAAGTTTCCAACTTCATTTTCCGCTGATATCCATGCACTAGGGCAATCGATGTCGTACTGTGCTGTGCTTTGCAAATTTGCAAATACAGAGTCTTTAAGTTAAAGTCTTACTGCCAGCAGGCTGCAGGCAGCTACAACAAGAACATCTTCTTGCCCCCGCAATAAACTTACCCACTCTGATCTGTGAGCAGAGCATTGGAAGTGCCTGCCCTGAATATGCTTGTTCTCGTATTTTCCTTAGTTGTTAGTGTATCGGAAAACGAATCAATCTGGGGGCTGGAGGCATAGATGTGGGCAATGTCCTATCAAACCGCAAGTTCTATTTTTGTTGCTTTTCATCCGTATAGGGTTCCAGTTCCCACCTTTCTTGGGCTTGAGCTGTGCATATGTGTGTATGCCTTGACACCAGACTGGGATGCAATTTATTTAATAATATATTTTTGGCCTATGCTCTCATATTTCTTCCTTTTTTTTTGTTTTTGGCTTACTTTCATGTTTAAGTTGTTTTTTTTTTTTTTTTTTGAGTGGGTATTCTAGGATAGCTAATAGTGGGAACACATCCAATCCGGTTTATAGTGGCAGTTGGGTTATCTTAGCATCAATGGTTGCCTTTTTTATTTTAACGCGCAATTTTCTGTTGTTTGTCAGGTGAGGAATATTGCTGATGCAATTGGCTTTGGTAAAATACGATCGAGCTTCGCACTTTTGGATATTTTATGTTAGGTATGTGGGTGTGTCTTAAATTACTTTGGCACCGGTATGTTCGGTATGATACAGTCTATTTTGGAACCAGATACACATGAGCATCAGTAACGAGTAGTGGAATACCTAACGTCAGTTGATTCTGTAAGTTAGACAGAATGTACTATGGCAATGAAACAATGCTTCTAGTCCGGGGTTCCATACTGAACGGGTTGTTCTTTGACAACTTAGGAAAGCTAACTAATCTTAAAGCTTTAAGACGAACAGTCAAATTAGGGTTTTAATTTGAGGTGTACCCATTTCAATCAGATGCAGAGCATACATACAATGAATGAGGACATGCGCGCGAAATATTTTTATTCGCATTAAACCAAAAAAGAAAATAATAATTCGCGCAACGACACTGGCGTTGCTCACATGGACGCAGAGGGCAAAAATAAGGCAATGAGAATAAGAAGTTGTTTTCCTGATTTATCCAGTTTCCAGTTTGCTCACGCACATCTGCAACTGCAAGTTGTTTGTGGCCTTTCGTGCTCCCGCAATTTTTTCACCTTACGATTTCAGAGTTACATTAAGAGATACAAACCTACATACATATGTATGTATATGTACATAGATAGGTGGATACGAGAGATCGTTCGATTTTATGGGGAATTTGTGTTTTATGGTCGAACAAATGCACAGTAGCTGAAAACTGCCATCGATGGGCCAATGGAGGACATGCCCCATTAGGTCTTTCGATGATGATGACGACCAAGATGATGCTTTTCATGGCTGTGCGATGCACCGGTAGCAAGAAAGATACATTAAAATAAAAATTAAAAAAAATAAAAATTAAAACGCAATGACTTCATATTTTGATTTTTTCTTTTCCTGATACATATTGTAGCTTCTACACATTTATGTAGTTCATAGAGGAGCTTCGTTTGTATGTATAAAAACAAATATGTAGATTTGTTTGTGGTTAATTAAATTGAGAACTTCCACATACAGAAAATCGTCCTTTTCAATCCTTTCCGTATCAATAATTTGACTAACCTAGCTTCTGTCAAATCAAACAAAAATATCGAAAAGAAATGACGTTCATGGCGTTGACAAATGACCAACTAATGAAACGGATTGGTTGCGTTTCGTTCCCAAATCAGTTCACCAATCATCAAGCTCATAGATCTTCTTCTGGATATTCATTTTCTTGGTAGCTGTAGATTTCCAAAGTGACAAATTCCATCCTGTAAAACCACTTTCCAAAAAGAGTAACTGCTGAAATCCTTGGGCCATATAAGCAGCTTGACGTTTAGAAAATCTTTGCAACATTTGTCTGGAGTATCAGTGGTATGAGCATTTAACCTGAACTGCACTGGCAGCAATTAAGTTCTCGAAATAGCATGTATCTCAGGGAAGTGGTAGAGCAACAGAGACGTTTATGGTCGTATGGATGAAACTGAAGTATTTACTCGTAGTAAACTTCTAAAATTATGTTTAATTATGGGCAGTGGAATTCTTCCTGGTATACGGACAACCTACATTAAATTACGCCCGTTTTCTTGAACTAAACAAAAGTTAGCTACAACCTACTTAGGCATCGTAGTAGTATTAATTTTGTAAATTTTTATTTTGAAAGCTAAAGTCGTCAAGGATTTTTTACATTCTTAGTAATAACATACTTCTTTTGAAATGGACCTCCACGACTACGATCACTACATTGAAAATTTAGAACTATTTGTAAAAAAATTATGAGATGCATGGTGCAGCTTTGCTTTTGTTTCTGCAGCTGTTTGATTTGTCAAATAAAAAGAGAGATATTCACGCTTCGTTCTACCTATCTGGTCTTCTTTCGGTACAAAAATTGTAAAAACTTAACATTTTCTTACATTTAAAACAGCGAAATACACTGGGAGTAGTTGTTTACTTGCATCTGTAGGACGAGTATTGGTTTCGTGAAAAATTTCGAACTCGAGATTTTAATTACACTTGGCATTGTCATGATGCAGACGTACAAAAAGGTAGATCAAATTCTATCTGTCTGTTACTCTGTATATTTGAAAGCTGGGCGGATTTGCTACATACTTCATACATATGTACATATGTATCTGTGGTTTATGGGTTTACATCTCGAGCCGAAATGGAAATATTCATTCTAGATAAAATCATTAAGACAATACTAATAGGCAATTAAGTTCTTTATAATTCACTCACATATTATATAGGACCACGCCCACAATTTGAGGGCGTTTTAAAAAAAAATAAATTTTTTCACTGAAATTTCTTCAATAACTTCCAATCTTCTGCATAAAGGTGCAAGTACATACATACATATGTAAACACACTCTCCGTGAGATTGTGCAGGAAAATCCGAGGCAGTCGATTTCGCGTCGTCCTTTCGCAGACCACAACTTGGCGAAATTTGCGTTGCGATTTGGGCTTGCACCCGTACAAATTTCAGCTGACTCAGTACCTGAAGGCAACGACGTTTGTTCGGTGGACTCTGGAGCAGTTGGAAACTGACCCCAATTTTCATCGAAAAATCGTCTTCTTCTGGATGAATGGATACATCAACAAACAAAACTGTCGAATTTGGGACGGTACTAATCCACATGAGATCCAAGAGCGTCCAATGCATTCCGAAAAAGTCACTGTTTGGTGTGGATTTCGGGCTGGCGACGTCATCGGTCCATATTTCTTCGAGAACGAAGTTTGCCAGGCCATCACCGTCTACGTTGTGCTATAGCGCTAGAGGTCTATGATTACCAACTTCTTTTGGCCTGAATTGGATCATATGGTCACCAACAACATGTGGTTTCAACAGGATGGGGCTACGTGCCACACAGCTCACGCCACATTAAAAATTTTGCATGAGCGTTTCTGGGGCATGGTCATCTCACGTGGAGGTGATGTGTACTGGCCACCAAGATCGTGCGACTTTTTCTGTGGGGTTTTCTGAAGTCACAAACCACAGCGGCCCTCAAAGCCGCTGATTTATCCGCCAAAGTCATTTCGGATACGCGCCACCCAAAGAAACCACGGCGGACATTTGAACGATGTTACATATGTTTCATACATAATGGCATCAATATCATCATATCTGGTCCCGGAGACATATTTCGAAATGGTTACATGACTTTTTACTGCATGCATATAGGGTATTCCCTAAGGGTTCGAAGGTGAATTGTTGGCAGACGACTGCTCAAACTTTAAGAATCGAATAAAACACTTTTTAAAGTAAAAAGGAGAAGGTTATTGCTTAAAATATAGCACTCATCTGACAATAGGCAACAAAAAATAAAAAACTTCGGAAATAACATCTTCCAATATGGTTTAAGCCAATTACTAAAACTAATAAATATTTAACCGGACTTCCAGCAGCCAAACCACGAATTAACAATCGTCCTTACGTACATACACACAATGGACCAAAACCAGACTAACGCAAAACAGAAGTCATTCGTTTCTGGTAATGGTAGTAATTTACAATTAACGTGGTCGTAAGGAGAACTGCATATACCTCCATCTGGGGCGGTTGCGTGCACAATTGGTCTCGAACCCGTTCGTATGGCTTTATCCGTGTAGTCCTCAGCTAATACTGCTCACTATAAGCGATGTAATACGGTAGTCAAGAGCAAAGGCATTACGAGCTAAAAGAAACAAAAGTAAAGAAGCGCTGTTGCTTCTTAACCACGCTCAGAACTGACGCCGCGCCGGACCTTTTCTGTATATGGTTGGTTCCTTCTTTTCTCAAATAATTACTTTTTGTCGACTGGAAACCAATTTATTAAATTATTATCTTTTGCCTTTCGGTTAAGTGTGTGCTCAACACAGGTCCATTGTGAGGCGCACCTATCTCGGCACCGTTCGGTTGGTCGTTGGTCATTGGTGATGGGTAATGACCGAGGTTATAAATGCTCTTGACCAAGTTGATTGCTACTTGTACAGGAGCTCCTTTCCTATTGTTGGAAAATATTTTTCTTTTTCTTTAGCAAAAAAAAACATAAATCTTGTATTTATTAATAGCCGTGATATTAGGAGAAGTCTCTTCTGACATCAGTTAAGTTGATAAGTTAGAGACCCTTAAATGCAGGCTGAATTGATAAATAAGGGCTTAAGTACATACTAAATGACTCAACTTTGTAAACTCTTGGTTTACTAAGTAAACTAAGAGTATCTAGTCAAAGCCAAAGGTTCTTACTTTTCAATGGCAAACATAATTCAATCCCACAAGAAATCCAACATAATCCCAAAGGTATTAAGAATGTTTGGTCATTCGTTTAAAATTATTTTTTTTATATTTATATTTGGGATTTAAAACAAAATGGATTTCGAGCAATCGTTAGACTTGCCCTATGGCTAAGCAAATGGAGTTTTAAAGTATTCACTAGATTCTATAACGATTCTAACCTACTTTGGAGTTCGCCCATAGTTCTGATCGATTTAAACGTTGCAGAACTTAGGAAAAGAAGTCATATTTTCTTCACTAATCTTTGATGCAGAAAGGCGGTTAAAAAGTCAATCAACAGATTGCCTAATGAAGCCTTTTCGGTTCGAGTAAGAGCTTACCACTCATAATATTAACAATATTATCAAGTGCCTTTCAAATCATTGCAACGAGATGTAAATCCTACCCTTTAGAAGCAGTTAAGCTATTTGTTAAAAAGTATTCCTATTACGATATGTTTCTACAGTATAGTTATAAATGATCTTTCCTGGTACTTCTAATCCAACACATACCTCGCTGACGACAGTACTCTCTACTTGCCATATTTGTGCCCTGATGTTGTATCTTAAATGCTGTTCACACGGGACTGATGACATTTTTGATATTTGCGTGCTTAGATTGATAGTCTTATCTGTACTTTTTTTGGCGTCTATTAATTATTGGAGACAATGGAATTGGTTTGCTATTCAACAACAAATTCCTTTTACCACAAAACTAATGTTTTTTTGACAACAATTGAATTGGTTTAACATTTCCAGACGTTAAAAAAAAACTGCAAATCCACAATCCGTCCTGTGTGAATAGGGTCTCAAGCTTATTGACTTTGACTGCATAATAAAATCGGGTATAGACAGAGTGGAGTTTAATGCTACTACGAAGAAAATGGTCCCAGGTTCAATGCGTAGACATCACCTTAAATTTCCTTCACGGTTCACCTTTGGTTAAGACGGAACTGGGTGATTTAATAACCTGTTATTCAGTACATTCAGTATTTTCAGAAATGTCGTGTCGATTATAACCACCATTTCTAATGACACCGTTTCGCTGGGTGTTTGGCATCATTACATACAAAGTTGCACAGTACCGGCCATAGTACTCCCTATTGCGGGACCCCCGTCACAAGACGTTTATGCTCTCTATCATCTGTCTAATTTGCATTTTTATACATTTTTCTTTCTTACTTTAACTGCAACCAGGCTTATTGACTAGATACAATTATTTCTAGACATCAGAACCTTCACGTGACGACAGACAACTCAGTGCTTGGTTACGATTCAGAATACAGCCACTTCAATAGATAATCTATTGTCAAGTGCCATTACCGTTTGAATTTCCTTGTATTGTCTGTGTCCCCACATCGATCCGTGCATCTTCTCTTCGTCAAGGCGCACCGCACTAGCACTGTGACAAACAGTCTATTGGAAACTAATGCGCTCTGACGATAGGCCCAATGGCGACGGACTTGGCATATCAATGCAAGCAGCGAATATACGAGTAGACCGCCAAATGTATCGATTACAGAATTTTTAATTGCCCACAAATATAAAACATTCGTTACGGTGTGCATAGTGAAAAAACAATGAGCAAAAAAGTGAAGAAGCCATTGGTGGCGTGGAAGATATGTCCATCATAATCACGGTATGACTTGGACGTGGCCAAAACAGATCTGGCACTGAGTTTCGTATGAGCAAATCATGGACGGCGGCGCGCAATTGTCGTTCAATGAACTCTGTGTGCGCTTCCTAGTCGAAGGAACGAGACGATTTGCAATTACACACAACTGCAATTTTTTTTTTTTATCTCACGATTAGATCACCTTCCTTGGTGAACGGACGAGTACTAGGTTTCCCTTGGACTGGCAAGTGTCTCTAACGCTGCTCGTGCGCTGCAGACGCGATTTGTACTGAATAGGATAGGAATAGGACTCGGTGGAAATGTGCCCTGCACAGCGTAAGACAGGGGGTATGGCAATGAGTATGGGTATGGGATACCGAAAAGAATCGATCGTCGTCAGATGGCAGTGATTGTGCAGCTGCTGGTGTTTCTGCTGGAAAAACCAGCTAACCAGTTTTTTCTCCACTTTTGATGGCGTTGTTTTCCTATTTTGCAAAAACAAAGAAATCAGAGATCCCTATGGTGGTACTAGAACTTATGCCAAAGACGGTCGACGACGACGATGACGACGATGACCCGGCATCGAGGCTATTGAACTGATGCTCTTGGTTGTAGGATCGTGCAATTTCTCTCTTGCTCATGGACAAGGGCTTGGATTGCATGTATCTGTTTCCGCAATCAATGACGGAATACCTTCTTGGAGGCGCCCTGTTGGTGATTAGAATTGAAACCTGACCTCAGCTCGAAAATATCTTATTACGAACACTATGCAAGGCGGTGGCGGGGTGGGGTACGATGTTTTGATCAGTTGTGATTCTGTTTTTGATTGCAGTCCTATTACTTACCAATCACTACATTTGCAACGAATGTGAGGTGTAGATACAAATTATGTGTGTACGTTGGGTGGAATTTTGGCAGACATCTTGGGAGCTTAGCTTCAATCTATACGTATACAAAGTGCATTGTCCTTAGCCTATTGAAGGTTTGATCTCAGATCAACAACATAATGTTCAATTATTAATTGGGTTACCAAAACATCAATAGACGTATCTTGTATTTCTATTCTCAGCAAAGAAGCACTGCTCAACACCTGTGATCTTAGTGAGGTTATTCCGAACGCCATCCTGCTTAAACGGATGAGTTTGACAGGGATGCCCCCAATACTATACAGGGCTCTGGATATCAATGCGTACTTCTTGAGATTCATGTCTCCAGGGTTTGACGACCTAAGCACCCTGATATGGATCAATCAGGTTATTGACAAAGGTTTTAAACATTAGGTGTCGTGGCTTAGGGCAATAGATTACAGAGCAAGATGTTCGAGGTTGAAATCCCAGCCAGAACACCTAAAGTTTTTCAAGGCCCCATCTCTCGCGAGCGTGTGACAAACATCCGAGAGTATAAGCTGTCAAAAGTTTCTCAAATATCAAATTGCCCTTCGAACACGTGTAAAGAATATAACACGCACAACACGAATGGTTGTAAGAAGCTAGGCCCTGGATCCCATAGACACATTGCGCCAAAAAAATGTATACATTCACACAATATGGTAGATAGGATTTTTTACGAGATGTTCGATAGATCGCTACCTCGATCGGCCGATCTTTAGAGGGAGACGATATTGAAATTCCATTTAATAGGCGTGCACTCACCTGATGTGATTCCTTGAGTCCGAGATGTTGTTTCTCGTTTCCCCGGTGTATAGTCTGCAAAAGAAGTTTTCCATATACCCAGTGAGTCAACTACGAGGTTTCCTTCTTCATCTCTACATGTTGGAGGAATAAGAATCGTTGATAGATTTCAGGATATTTGGTCAACAAAGATTCTGACGAACCTGCCACACGATAGTAGTCCGAGTCCATCTTGGTTGCACATGATCAATTTGGTTGATCATTTTACGATCAGTGCGAGTACTCACAAAGCCAAGTACAAAAAAATAATATGTGGCACATGACGAATTGAAGTTTTGTGAACATTTTCAAGTGATTAACTTTAATTCGGTAGAAAACGGAATTTGACCCTTTCCGAGAAAGTTGATGCGTCAGATAAGAGCGGCGAAAAGAATTCGTATTCTTTGTTCAAATACAAATTAAACCACTTAAGTCGGCCGATATTTCTTCTTGCGTAAATGAGAGCTTTGTTCGCTATAAGCGTCATAATTACTACGATCAACGCAATGCAACTTTTTCTTACGAGCCTGCCCAGCGGAGCATAGTGCCAGTAGGAATATATTAGTTAAGCAACAATTATTCTCACTCAAATTTAAATGTGTAGTAATTCGTATTACACTGATGTAACGTTGAAGTGAGGACTGTTTTCAATCCTTCAATGAATGCTATAGTTAAGTACTGAATGAAAATACGTTAGCTCATGGAATGTCTTGAAATCGTGATGCTTCTACTGCACGCAATACCAAATAAAGCGGTTATTAGTGCTACTCCAGTTAGAGTCTGGAATTCCTGCATTTTAATAAGATGGCTTTAGAAAGAAAACATGGTACAAGGGTTACAGCCTTTTCTTAGGTAAAGCTGGAAAAGAATCCCGTAAATGTCTTTCGAATCTAGTTTGAGGATTGTAATCTTCTGACAGTATCTTTACAAACTCCAAGCCGATTACGAGAAGGTATTCAACGTTGAATAAACCCATAAACAATATACCACATGTAGACTTATAAAACATAAATCATTTTAACTATTGTGAGTGTGATTATGATAAGTGGAGGTTCTCATCATTTCTTAAAATCAATCTGCAGACATGACGAGATCTATTACAAGACGAATACTACACGCGCTTATGATTTCCATAGTAAGAGGGTTTTGTGAGAATATTTTTCCATCATCCTTTCGATTCAATTAACTGGAAACATGCATCATGGGAGCAAGATCTAAAGTTGGACTGCGCTGTCCATTGCAGACTTGTGTTGCATTCTTTGGCATTCATGCACGACGATCCATTTTGACGTTATATAGCAACAAGATTATTGAAATTGCTGGAAAATTATTCTCTTATTTGACCAGAGACTAAGAGAATTATCTCAAGGTGGCGGATATCAGAGATGACCTCACGATTTATTCTTCTGCATCGAAAGATAATTGGCTACACCAATTGTAAATTATATATTTACTTCAGTTTCGAGATGCAAAGATTGTTTTCAAATCGACTTAACAGGATGTACTTAGGGGAATGTACATATGTATTGGACTAGGAAATGAAACTGAAGATGTTGAAGCTTCAGGACGCGTCCGCAGTCTACCTAATTCTCTACAATAGACAACTCTCACCAAGTTTAGGACATCGTAGGGACATTTTAAATACAAGCAACCCGCGTAAGGCCCAAATATGTATGTATATACTGGAATATGAATATACAGAAAGCAGAGTCCTAATGTCACTCATATGACTCTTAGTAGTGGACAAACCTATTTAAATACTGGAAAGCACTAAACCAATCAGTGAAACAACCTACGTACATGATTATCGAGGGAAATATTTCTAGTAAGACTAGGGGGTCAGCTCTGGTAAGAACCAAACCCAGTTGGCTACCGACATAGCGGATGAACTAGCTAATGCAAGGTCTAAGCTCTTTGCAAATGATTAATCCATCAAGGAGGGTATTGAATACGATTACATACATATATGTGCTACAATCAAATCACTAATAAAAGTCAGTCGTCGCAAAAAGAGATCTGCACTTCTCGCAGGGATATCAGGACAGCTGTTTGTGTCATGATAGGACACATTCCTCATTTTCTATGAGATTGGCCAGCAAAGTAAAGTATTTCGAAAATTGGAAACTGGACGATCTATGAAACATTAAAAAATAAAAAATAAATATTTGGCGCAACAGGTCGAATGGACTCAGTGCCTACCTTCTCACAACCATTCGTGTTGTGCGTGTTATATTCTTTACACGAATGGGAGGGTACGCTCGGATGTTTGTCAGACTCTCACGAGAGGTGGGGCAGTAAAAAACTTTTTGGTGTGTCGACTGGGATTCGAACCTTGAACCCCTTGCTCCATAGTCCAATGGACAACTTACTAAATTACGTTCCCAGAAGTCCTAAAATTGTGCACAATGAGCCATTGTTAGTCTGGGTGAGCCGTTTCTAATTTATTGTCAACAAGAACACCTTAACTAATCAACCCTGACCTAAGGGTTAAAGTTCTTTATTCCTAAAATGCTGTTGATTCACTCTACAATACTGAAACCGCAGGCGATAAGCGACCACATCAAGTAGTAACATGTAATAATATCAACATAGTTTATCTAATTTATGCTTAATCGTATGTAAATATAAAAACTATATGTACATCAAAACCACAGAGCTCCAGTCGTTACCACAAACACCCAAAGCCACTGACGGCATAGCACAAAAAACATTTTTTTATCTAAGAAAACCATAAATTTCGCAGATCAGACAGACAATTCGTCAGCAGAGAAACAGACAAGGGCCGCACAGCTCAATCCAGTGCACAAAATCAAGAACGGATTAACAAGGTTCAGTGTCCTCCGATGCACTAGCGCTCCAAATGGCGCCGGTCACAGCCATAGACAAATAAATGAAATAGCATCACTGAAGGGTTCCAGTGAAACATACATACAGATGTGTGCAAGTTTATAATTTATAACATTCACCGATGAATTATTATATAATTAGCCGAAGCAAAAAGAGTGATCACTGTGCTAACCCTGTATGTACATTGACGATGCGCCTGCCGCCGTCGTCAACAATGCCAGTCATTCTCTTCAAACGAATTTATTTCAATTACTAGTATCTTTTCTAGGAATCGCGAATAGACGCAGTCTTAATGAGGACAGTCGGAATGTTTGCAATTCGAGAATCAACAATTGTAGTGACTGACCCATATTGCTTGTGGACATGGTACACATGTCTGTAATCTGATGTCGACAAAGAATTATATACATATGGTTCTGCTGCAGTAATTCCTTAGAAAATCTTCTCAAATGGGCAGAAAAAATTTAAAAAAAAATGAAAATTACACAAAAATAAAAAAATCTTGACCGCTCCAAGAGTTTAAGATCTTATCACCTCGACTAGTGGCTCGTGAACCGTGAACCATTTCCGACCATGTTCTTCTGGTGATGTTTATTCAAATTTGTTGCCTTTTACGATTCGGTTCACCTCTAGTTCGGCTGGCTTTCCACTTGAAGGACTTTTGCGGGGGTACAAATTTAAATGATCTTATTTTAGGTATTTATTTATTTTTCTTCGCTCTTTCCTTGAAACATCTTCACGGCAATGATTCGGAGTTTTTCAGGACGACTGCAATCAAACAGGAAGACACTAACTAGTTCAATGCTTCCACATCCTTCTTACTTGCTCACAAGTCATTACGTAAATTGATTCATGTCACAAGCAAAAGGGGCGATAAGTTCCCACAGTCCCCATCCTCACACTTGCATACAGACATACATATGTACATATGTATGTGTTTTCTTAGAACAGGTGTGGTATGCAGGAGAATTTTACAGGTTTCTTTCCCTACAGTGTTTCGGAGGCGTCTTTGAGACGGTGTGGTGTGAAATGTAGTTATCACAACGGAAGCAGTTTTCATACACGCATCTACATTAGTATGATATTTCTTGGCTCCGACAAACTATGTCACAACTCTATTACTTCCTTTCTCTTCATCTCTCTCCGTGTCTTCGGTTTCACTGGCGACGACTCAGGAAACCGCCATCGTTAATTGATTGCCGTCTTATTGGACGAGTCATGGTCATCATTTGGTGACCGGAATAGGTTCTATTAGAAATGAATTTCAATGGGGAAATGTGATGTGAAAGGAAATAAATGATTTGGAAATGAGTTTCCCAAGAAGATTATTTATTGTTAGAAGAGTGAGATGAGTTTTGTCACTCAATCACAAAAGATTTTGTTTTTAAATTTCTTCAAAAGTGAGTTACGGGACTCGAAGATTTTTGAAATACATATGTACATACATATGTATCTTCCGTGGTAGTAGAGTGGGGAATCTGTCTGACGCTGAACTTTAGCCTAAACGTTAGGGCGGATTTGCTTCAAACTTCATACCTGGAGTCGTTAGGTTTAAAATTCAAGTCGAAACTTGTATTCTAACCGTCTAACATTATAAATAATAAAAAGGGTGACCAGATAGGCACTAGGTAGTCAAACGTTTTTAATTGATCGAGAAATTTGAATTTGACAGAAAAGTAAGGCAGTATTTTTGAGGTAGCGGACTGCATTTGTAGGCCAAAAAATTCCCTCTACCTTTTAAGTGTCAAGAATAAGCTGATCCGTTTGTATTTTATTTATATATGGGTATCAAGAAGTGTGGGCTATACACTACCCTTTATTGCACACATTTTTTGGTCGAACAATTTTCAGTCTCCGACATCCATTTCGAGGCAGCAGCTAAGCTAGTTTGCGCCTCGGATACACAGAAACAGGATATCTGGCCTGATATGTGTGATTGGAGGATATACCGAGATTGTGGGTAACAAGAAGTGTGGGCTCACTACCCTTTATTTCACACATTTTTTGGTCGAAAAATTTTCTGTCTCCGACATTCATTTCGCGGCAGCAGCTAAGCTAGTTTGCGCCTCGGATACACAGAAACAGCATATCTGGCCTGATATGTGTGATTGGAGGATATACCCAGATGGTGGGTATCAAGAAGTGTGGGCTATACACCACCCTTTATTTCACTCATTTTTTGGTTGAAAAATTTTCTGTCTCCTACATCCATTTCGAGGCAGCAGCTAAGCTAGTTTGCGCCTCGGATACACAGAAACAGGATATCTGGCCTGATATGTGTGATTGGAGGATATACCGAGATTGTGGGTAACAAGAAGTGTGGGCTATACACTACCCTTTATTTCACACATTTTTGGTCGAAAAATTTTCAGTCTCCGACATCCATTTCGAGGCAGCTGCTTAGACAGTTTGCGCCTCGGATACACAGAAACAGCATATCTGGCCTGATATGTGTGATTGGAGGATATACCCAGATTGTGGGTATCTAGTTCTGCGGGTTATACACTACCCTTTTTTTCACACATTTTTTGGTTGAGAAATTTTCTGTCTCCTTCATCCATTTCGAGGCAGCAGCTAATCAAGTTTGCGCCTCGGATACACAGAAACAGGATATCTGGCCTGACATGTGTGAATCGAGGATATTGCCAGATTGTGGGTATCAAGAAGTGTGGGCTATACACTACCCTTTATTTCACACATTTTTTGGTCTTAAAATTTTCAGTACCCTACATCCCTTTCCAGGCAGCAGCTAAGCTAGTTTGCACCTCGGATATACAGAAACAGGATATCAGGCCTGATATGTGTGATTGGAGGATATACCCAGATGGTGGGTATCAAGAAGTGTGGGCTATACACCACCCTTTATTTCACTCATTTTTTGGTTGAAAAATTTTCTGTCTCCTACATCCATTTCGAGGCAGCAGCTAAGCTAGTTTGCGCCTCGGATACACAGAAACAGGATATCTGGCCTGATATGTGTGATTGGAGGATATACCGAGATTGTGGGTAACAAGAAGTGTGGGCTATACACTACCCTTTATTTCACACATTTTTGGTCGAAAAATTTTCAGTCTCCGACATCCATTTCGAGGCAGCTGCTTAGACAGTTTGCGCCTCGGATACACAGAAACAGCATATCTGGCCTGATATGTGTGATTGGAGGATATACCCAGATTGTGGGTATCTAGTTCTGCGGGTTATACACCACCCTTTATTTCATACATTTTTTGGTTGAAAAATTTTTAGTCTCGTACATCCATTTCGAGGCAGCAGCTAATCAAGTTTGCTCCTCGGATACACAGAAACAGGATATCTGGCCTGACATGTGTGATTCGAGGATATTGCCAGATGGTGGGTATCAAGAAGTGTGGGCTACACACCACCCTTTATTTCACACATTTTTTGGTCGCAAAATTTTCTGTCTCCTACATCCATTCCGAGGCAGTAGCTAAGCTAGTTTGCGCCTCGGATACACAGAAACAGCATATCTATCCTGAAATGTGTGATTGGAGGATATAGCCAGATGGTGGGTATCAAGAAGTGTGGGCTATACACTACCCTTTATTTCACACATTTTTTGGTCGAAACATTTTCAGTCTCCTACATCCATTTCGAGGCAGTAGCTGAGCTAGTTTGCGCCTCGGATACACAGAAACAGGATATCAGGCCTGATATGTGTGTTTGGAGGATATACCCACATTGTGGGTATCAACAAGTGTGGGCTATACACTACCCCTTATTTCACACATTTTTTGGTCGAAAAATGTTCAGTCTCCGACATCCATTTCGAGGCAGCTGCTTAGACAGTTTGCGCCTCGGATACACAGAAACAGGATATCAGGCCTGATATGTGTGATTGGAGGATATACCCAGATGGTGGGTATCAAGAAGTGTGGGCTATACACTACATTTTATTTCACACATTTTTTGGTCGAAAAATTTTCTGTCTCCGACATCCATTTCGAGGCAGCTGCTTAGACAGTTTGCGCCTCGGATACACAGAAACAGGATATCAGGCCTGATATGTGTGATTGGAGGATATACCCAGATGGTGGGTATCAAGAAGTGTGGGCTACACACTCGCTACACCCTTTATTTCACACATTTTTTGGTCGCAAAATTTTCTGTCTCCTACATCCATTTCGAGGCAGTAGCTAAGCTAGTTTGCACCTCGGATACACAGAAACAGCATATCTGGCCTGAAATGTGCGATTGGAGGATATACCCAGATGGTGGGTATCAAGAAGTGTGGGCTACACACTCGCTACACCCTTTATTTCACACATTTTTTGGTCGAAAAATTTTCTGTCTCCTACATCCATTTCGAGGCAGTAGCTAAGCTAGTTTGCGCCTCGGACACACAGAGACAGGATATCTAGCGTGACATGTGTGATTGGAATATATACCCAGATTGTGGGTATCTAGTTCTGTGGGTTATACACTACCCTTTTCTTCACACATTTTTTGGTTGAAAAATTTTCTGTCTCCTACATCCATTTCGAGGCAGCAGCTGAGCTAGTTTGCGCCTCGGATACACAGAAACAGGATATCTGGCCTGATATGTGTGATTGGAGGATATACCCACATTGTGGGTAACAAGAAGTGTGGGCTATACACTACCCTTTATTTCACACATTTTTTGGTCGAAAAATTTTCTGTCTCCTACATCCATTTCGAGGCAGCAGCTGAGCTAGTTTGCGCCTCGGATACACAGAAACAGGATATCTGGCTTGATATGTGTGATTGGAGGATATACCCAGATGGTGGGTATCAAGAAGTGTGGGCTATACACTACCCTTTATTTCACACATTTTTTGGTCGAAAAATTTTCTGTCTCCTACATCCATTTCGAGGCAGCAGCTGAGCTAGTTTACGCCTCGGATACACAGAAACAGAAATTCTGGCCTGATATGTGTGTTTGGAGGATATACCCACATTGTGGGTATCAAGAAGTGTGGGCTATACACTACCCTTTATTTCACACATTTTTTGGTCGAAAAATTTTCTGTATCCTACATCCCTTTCCAGGCAGCAGCTAAGCTAGTTTGCACCTCGGATATACAGAAACAGGATATCAGGCCTGATATGTGTGATTGGAGGATATAAGAAGATTGTGGGTATCTAGTTCTGTGGGTTATACACTACCCTTTATTTCACACATTTTTTGGTCGAAAAATTTTCTGTCTCGTACATCCATTTCGGGGAGCAGCTAATCAAGTTTGCGCCTCGGATACACAGAAACAGGATATCAGGCCTGATATGTGTGTTTGGAGGATATACCCACATTGTGGGTATCAACAAGTGTGGGCTATACACTACCCCTTATTTCACACATTTTTTGGTCGAAAAATGTTCAGTCTCCGACATCCATTTCGAGGCAGCTGCTTAGACAGTTTGCGCCTCGGATACACAGAAACAGGATATCAGGCCTGATATGTGTGATTGGAGGATATACCCAGATGGTGGGTATCAAGAAGTGTGGGCTATACACTACATTTTATTTCACACATTTTTTGGTCGAAAAATTTTCTGTCTCCGACATCCATTTCGAGGCAGCTGCTTAGACAGTTTGCGCCTCGGATACACAGAAACAGCATATCTGGCCTGATATGTGTGATTGGAGGATATACCCAGATTGTAGGTATCTAGTTGTGCGGGTTATACACTACCCTTTTTTTCACACATTTTTTGGTTGAGAAATTTTCTGTCTCCTTCATCCATTTCGAGGCAGCAGCTAATCAAGTTTGCGAATCGGATACACAGAAACAGGATATCTGGCCTGACATGTGTGAATCGAGGATATTGCCAGATTGTGGGTATCAAGAAGTGTGGCAAGACACTACCCTTTTTTCACACATTTTTTGGTCGAAAAATTTTCTGTCTCCTACATCCATTTCGAGGCAGCTGTTAAGACAGTTTGTGCCTCGGATACACAGAAACAGGATATCAGGCCCGATATGTGTGATTCGAGGATATTGCCAGATTGTGGGTATCAAGAAGTGTGGCAAGACACTACCCTTTTTTCACACATTTTTTGGTTGAAAAATTTTCTGTCTCGTACATCCATTTCGGGGAGCAGCTAATCAAGTTTGCGCCTCGGATACACAGAAACAGGATATCAGGCCTGATATGTGTGAATCGAGGATATTGCCAGATTGTGGGTATCAAGAAGTGTGGCAAGACACTACCCTTTTTTCACACATTTTTTGGTTGAAAAATTTTCTGTCTCGTACATCCATTTCGGGGAGCAGCTAATCAAGTTTGCGCCTCGGATACACAGAAACAGGATATCAGGCCTGATATGTGTGAATCGAGGATATTGCCAGATTGTGGGTATCAAGAAGTGTGGCAAGACACACCCTTTATTTCACACATTTTTTGGTCGAAAAATTTCCTGTCTCCTACATCCATTTCGAGGCAGCAGCTGAGCTAGTTTGCGCCTCGGATACACAGAAACAGGATATCTGGCTTGATATGTGTGATTGGAGGATATACCCAGATGGTGGGTATCAAGAAGTGTGGGCTATACACTACCCTTTATTTCACACATTTTTTGGTCGAAAAATTTTCTGTCTCCTACATCCATTTCGAGGCAGCAGCTGAGCTAGTTTGCGCCTCGGATACACAGAAACAGGATATCTGGCTTGATATGTGTGATTGGAGGATATACTCAGATGGTGGGTATCAAGAAGTGTGGGCTATACACTACCCTTTATTTCACACATTTTTTGGTCGAAAAATTTTCTGTCTCCTACATCCATTTCGAGGCAGCAGCTGAGCTAGTTTGCGCCTCGGACACACAGAAACAGGATATCTGGCTTGATATGTGTGATTGGAGGATATACCCAGATGGTGGGTATCAAGAAGTGTGGGCTATACACTACCCTTTATTTCACACATTTTTTGGTCGAAAAATTTTCTGTCTCCTACATCCATTTCGAGGCAGCAGCTGAGCTAGTTTGCGCCTCGGACACACAGAAACAGGATATCTGGCTTGATATGTGTGATTGGAGGATATACCCAGATGGTGGGTATCAAGAAGTGTGGGCTATACACTACCCTTTATTTCACACATTTTTTGGTCGAAAAATTTTCTGTCTCCTACATCCATTTCGAGGCAGCAGCTGAGCTAGTTTGCGCCTCGGACACACAGAAACAGGATATCTGGCTTGATATGTGTGATTGGAGGATATACCCAGATGGTGGGTATCAAGAAGTGTGGGCTATACACTACCCTTTATTTCACACATTTTTTGGTCGAAAAATTTTCTGTCTCCTACATCCATTTCGAGGCAGCAGCTGAGCTAGTTTGCGCCTCGGACACACAGAAACAGGATATCTGGCTTGATATGTGTGATTGGAGGATATACCCAGATGGTGGGTATCAAGAAGTGTGGGCTATACACTACCCTTTATTTCACACATTTTTTGGTCGAAAAATTTTCTGTTTCCTACATCCATTTCGAGGCAGCAGCTGAGCTAGTTTGCGCCTCGGACACACAGAAACAGGATATCTGGCTTGATATGTGTGATTGGAGGATATACCCAGATGGTGGGTATCAAGAAGTGTGGGCTATACACTACCCTTTATTTCACACATTTTTTGGTCGAAAAATTTTCTGTCTCCTACATCCATTTCGAGGCAGCAGCTGAGCTAGTTTGCGCCTCGGATACTCAGAAACAGGATATCTGGCCTGATATGTGTGATTGGAGGATATACCCACATTGTGGGTAACAAGAAGTGTGGGCTATACACTACCCTTTATTTCACACATTTTTTGGTCGAAAAATTTTCTGTCTCCCTCATCCATTTCGAGGCAGCAGCTAAGCTAGTTTGCGCCTCGGACACACAGAGACAGGATATCTAGCGTGACATGTGTGATTGGAGGATATACCCAGATTGTGGGTATCAAGAAGTGTGGGCTATACACCACCCTAAATTTCACACATTTTTTGGTCGAAAAATTTTCTGTCTCCTACATCCATTTCGAGGCAGCAGCTGAGCTAGTTTGCGCCTCGGATACACAGAAACAGGATATCTGGCCTGATATGTGTGATTGGAGGATATACCCACATTGTGGGTAACAAGAAGTGTGGGCTATACACTACCCTTTATTTCACACATTTTTTGGTCGAAAAATTTTCTGTCTCCTACATCCATTTCGAGGCAGCAGCTGAGCTAGTTTGCGCCTCGGATACACAGAAACAGGATATCAGGCCTGATATGTGTGTTTGGAGGATATACCCACATTGTGGGTAACAAGAAGTGTGGGCTATACACTACCCTTTATTTCACACATTTTTTGGTCGAAAAATTTTCAGTCTCCGACATCCATTTCGAGGCAGCTGCTTAGACAGTTTGCGCCTCGGATACACAGAAACAGGATATCAGGCCTGATATGTGTGATTGGAGGATATACCCAGATGGTGGGTATCAAGAAGTGTGGGGTACACACTCGCTACACCCTTTATTTCACACATTTTTTGGTCGCAAAATTTTCTGTCTCCTACATCCATTTCGAGGCAGTAGCTAAGCTAGTTTGCACCTCGGATACACAGAAACAGCATATCTGGCCTGAAATGTGCGATTGGAGGATATACCCAGATGGTGGGTATCAAGAAGTGTGGGCTATACACTACCCTTTATTTCACACATTTTTTGGTCGAAAAATTTTCTGTCTCCTACATCCATTTCGAGGCAGCAGCTGAGCTAGTTTGCGCCTCGGAAACACAGAAACAGGATATCTGGCCTGATATGTGTGATTGGAGGATATACCCAGATTGTGGGTATCTAGTTCTGTGGGTTATACACTACCCTTTTCTTCACACATTTTTTGGTTGAAAAATTTTCTGTCTCCTACATCCATTTCGAGGCAGCAGCTAAGCTAGTTTGCGCCTCGGATACACAGAAACAGCATATCTGGCCTGAAATGTGTGATTGGAATATATACCCAGATTGTGGGTATCTAGTTCTGTGGGTTATACACTACCCTTTTCTTCACACATTTTTTGGTTGAAAAATTTTCTGTCTCCTACATCCATTTCGAGGCAGCAGCTGAGCTAGTTTGCGCCTCGGATACACAGAAACAGGATATCTGGCCTGATATGTGTGATTGGAGGATATACCCACATTGTGGGTAACAAGAAGTGTGGGCTATACACTACCCTTTATTTCACACATTTTTTGGTCGAAAAATTTTCAGTCTCCGACATCCATTTCGAGGCAGCTGCTTAGACAGTTTGCGCCTCGGATACACAGAAACAGGATATCAGGCCTGATATGTGTGATTGGAGGATATACCCAGATGGTGGGTATCAAGAAGTGTGGGGTACACACTCGCTACACCCTTTATTTCACAAATTTTTTGGTCGCAAAATTTTCTGTCTCCTACATCCATTTCGAGGCAGTAGCTAAGCTAGTTTGCACCTCGGATACACAGAAACAGCATATCTGGCCTGAAATGTGCGATTGGAGGATATACCCAGATGGTGGGTATCAAGAAGTGTGGGCTATACACTACCCTTTTCTTCACACATTTTTTGGTTGAAAAATTTTCTGTCTCCTACATCCATTTCGAGGCAGCAGCTGAGCTAGTTTGCGCCTCGGATACACAGAAACAGGATATCTGGCCTGATATGTGTGATTGGAGGATATACCCACATTGTGGGTAACAAGAAGTGTGGGCTATACACTACCCTTTATTTCACACATTTTTTGGTCGAAAAATTTTCAGTCTCCGACATCCATTTCGAGGCAGCTGCTTAGACAGTTTGCGCCTCGGATACACAGAAACAGGATATCAGGCCTGATATGTGTGATTGGAGGATATACCCAGATGGTGGGTATCAAGAGGTGTGGGCTATACACTACCCTTTATTTCACACATTTTTTGGTCGAAAAATTTTCTGTCTCCTGCATCCATTTCGAGGCAGCAGCTGAGCTAGTTTGCGCCTCGGAAACACAGAAACAGGATATCTGGCCTGATATGTGTGATTGGAGGATATACCCAGATGGTGGGTATCAAGAAGTGTGGGCTATACACTACCCTTTATTTCACACATTTTTTGGTCGAAAAATTTCCTGTCTCCTACATCCATTTCGAGGCAGCAGCTGAGCTAGTTTGCGCCTCGGATACACAGAAACAGCATATCTGGCCTGAAATGTGCGATTGGAGGATATACCCAGATGGTGGGTATCAAGAAGTGTGGGCTATACACTACCCTTTATTTCACACATTTTTTGGTCGAAAAATTTTCTGTCTCCTACATCCATTTCGAGGCAGTAGCTAAGCTAGTTTGCGCCTCGGACACACAGAGACAGGATATCTAGCGTGACATGTGTGATTGGAGGATATACCCAGATTGTGGGTATCAAGAAGTGTGGGCTATACACTACCCTTTATTTCACACATTTTATGGTCGCAAAATTTTCTGTCTCCTACATCCATTTCGAGGCAGCAGCTGAGCTAGTTTGCGCCTCGGAAACACAGAAACAGGATATCTGGCCTGATATGTGTGATTGGAGGATATACCCAGATGGTGGGTATCAAGAAGTGTGGGCTATACACTACCCTTTATTTCACACATTTTATGGTCGCAAAATTTTCTGTCTCCTACATCCATTTCGAGGCAGCAGCTGAGCTAGTTTGCGCCTCGGAAACACAGAAACAGGATATCTAGCGTGACATGTGTGATTGGAGGATATACCCAGATTGTGGGTATCAAGAAGTGTGGGCTATACACTACCCTTTATTTCACACATTTTATGGTCGCAAAATTTTCTGTCTCCTACATCCATTTCGAGGCAGTAGCTAAGCTAGTTTGCGCCTCGGATACACAGAAACAGGATATCTGGCCTGATATGTGTGATTGGAGGATATACCCACATTGTGGGTAACAAGAAGTGTGGGCTATACACTACCCTTTATTTCACACATTTTTTGGTCGAAAAATTTTCAGTCTCCGACATCCATTTCGAGGCAGCTGCTTAGACAGTTTGCGCCTCGGATACACAGAAACAGGATATCAGGCCTGATATGTGTGATTGGAGGATATACCCAGATGGTGGGTATCAAGAAGTGTGGGGTACACACTCGCTACACCCTTTATTTCACACATTTTTTGGTCGCAAAATTTTCTGTCTCCTACATCCATTTCGAGGCAGTAGCTAAGCTAGTTTGCACCTCGGATACACAGAAACAGCATATCTGGCCTGAAATGTGTGATTGGAGGATATACCCAGATGGTGGGTATCAAGAAGTGTGGGCTATACACTACCCTTTATTTCACACATTTTTTGGTCGAAAAATTTTCTGTCTCCTACATCCATTTCGAGGCAGCAGCTGAGCTAGTTTGCGCCTCGGAAACACAGAAACAGGATATCTGGCCTGATATGTGTGATTGGAGGATATACCCAGATGGTGGGTATCAAGAAGTGTGGGCTATACACTACCCTTTATTTCACACATTTTATGGTCGCAAAATTTTCTGTCTCCTACATCCATTTCGAGGCAGTAGCTAAGCTAGTTTGCGCCTCGGATACACAGAAACAGCATATCTGGCCTGAAATGTGTGATTGGAATATATACCCAGATTGTGGGTATCTAGTTCTGTGGGTTATACACTACCCTTTTCTTCACACATTTTTTGGTTGAAAAATTTTCTGTCTCCTACATCCATTTCGAGGCAGCAGCTGAGCTAGTTTGCGCCTCGGATACACAGAAACAGGATATCTGGCCTGATATGTGTGATTGGAGGATATACCCACATTGTGGGTAACAAGAAGTGTGGGCTATACACTACCCTTTATTTCACACATTTTTTGGTCGAAAAATTTCCTGTCTCCTACATCCATTTCGAGGCAGCAGCTGAGCTAGTTTGCGCCTCGGATACACAGAAACAGCATATCTGGCCTGAAATGTGCGATTGGAGGATATACCCAGATGGTGGGTATCAAGAAGTGTGGGCTATACACTACCCTTTATTTCACACATTTTTTGGTCGAAAAATTTCCTGTCTCCTACATCCATTTCGAGGCAGCAGCTGAGCTAGTTTGCGCCTCGGATACACAGAAACAGGATATCTGGCCTGATATGTGTGATTGGAGGATATACCCAGATTGTGGGTATCAAGAAGTGTGGGCTATACACTACCCTTTATTTCACACATTTTTTGGTCGAAAAATTTTCTGTCTCCTACATCCATTTCGAGGCAGCAGCTGAGCTAGTTTGCGCCTCGGAAACACAGAAACAGGATATCTGGCCTGATATGTGTGATTGGAGGATATACCCAGATGGCGGATATCAAGAAGTGTGGGCTATACACTACCCTTTATTTCACACATTTTTTGGTCGAAAAATTTTCTGTCTCCTACATCCATTTCGAGGCAGTAGCTAAGCTAGTTTGCGCCTCGGACACACAGAGACAGGATATCTAGCGTGACATGTGTGATTGGAGGATATACCCAGATTGTGGGTATCAAGAAGTGTGGGCTATACACTACCCTTTATTTCACACATTTTATGGTCGCAAAATTTTCTGTCTCCTACATCCATTTCGAGGCAGTAGCTAAGCTAGTTTGCGCCTCGGATACACAGAAACAGCATATCTGGCCTGAAATGTGTGATTGGAATATATACCCAGATTGTGGGTATCTAGTTCTGTGGGTTATACACTACAATTTTCTTCACACATTTTTTGGTTGAAAAATTTTCTGTCTCCTACATCCATTTCGAGGCAGTAGCTAAGCTAGTTTGCGCCTCGGATACACAGAAACAGGATATCTGGCCTGATATGTGTGATTGGAATATATACCCAGATTGTGGGTATCTAGTTCTGTGGGTTATACACTACCCTTTTCTTCACACATTTTTTGGTTGAAAAATTTTCTGTCTCCTACATCCATTTCGAGGCAGCAGCTGAGCTAGTTTGCGCCTCGGATACACAGAAACAGGATATCTGGCCTGATATGTGTGATTGGAGGATATACCCACATTGTGGGTAACAAGAAGTGTGGGCTATACACTACCCTTTATTTCACACATTTTTTGGTCGAAAAATTTCCTGTCTCCTACATCCATTTCGAGGCAGCAGCTGAGCTAGTTTGCGCCTCGGATACACAGAAACAGCATATCTGGCCTGAAATGTGTGATTGGAATATATACCCAGATTGTGGGTATCTAGTTCTGTGGGTTATACACTACCCTTTTCTTCACACATTTTTTGGTTGAAAAATTTTCTGTCTCCTACATCCATTTCGAGGCAGCAGCTGAGCTAGTTTGCGCCTCGGATACACAGAAACAGGATATCTGGCCTGATATGTGTGATTGGAGGATATACCCACATTGTGGGTAACAAGAAGTGTGGGCTATACACTACCCTTTATTTCACACATTTTTTGGTCGAAAAATTTCCTGTCTCCTACATCCATTTCGAGGCAGCAGCTGAGCTAGTTTGCGCCTCGGATACACAGAAACAGCATATCTGGCCTGAAATGTGTGATTGGAATATATACCCAGATTGTGGGTATCTAGTTCTGTGGGTTATACACTACCCTTTTCTTCACACATTTTTTGGTTGAAAAATTTTCTGTCTCCTACATCCATTTCGAGGCAGCAGCTGAGCTAGTTTGCGCCTCGGATACACAGAAACAGGATATCTGGCCTGATATGTGTGATTGGAGGATATACCCACATTGTGGGTAACAAGAAGTGTGGGCTATACACTACCCTTTATTTCACACATTTTTTGGTCGAAAAATTTCCTGTCTCCTACATCCATTTCGAGGCAGCAGCTGAGCTAGTTTGCGCCTCGGATACACAGAAACAGCATATCTGGCCTGAAATGTGTGATTGGAATATATACCCAGATTGTGGGTATCTAGTTCTGTGGGTTATACACTACAATTTTCTTCACACATTTTTTGGTTGAAAAATTTTCTGTCTCCTACATCCATTTCGAGGCAGTAGCTAAGCTAGTTTGCACCTCGGATACACAGAAACAGCATATCTTGCCTGAAATGTGCGATTGGAGGATATACCCAGATGGTGGGTATCAAGAAGTGTGGGCTACACACTCGCTAAACCCTTTATTTCACACATTTTTTGGTCGAAAAATTTTCTGTCTCCTACATCCATTTCGAGGCAGCAGCTGAGCTAGTTTGCGCCTCGGATACACAGAAACAGGATATCTGGCCTGATATGTGTGATTGGAGGATATACCCACATTGTGGGTAACAAGAAGTGTGGGCTATACACTACCCTTTATTTCACACATTTTTTGGTCGAAAAATTTTCTGTCTCCTACATCCATTTCGAGGCAGCAGCTGAGCTAGTTTGCGCCTCGGATACACAGAAACAGGATATCTGGCCTGATATGTGTGATTGGAGGATATACCCAGATGGTGGGTATCAAGAAGTGTGGGCTACACACCACCCTTTATTTCACACATTTTTTGGTCGAAAAATTTTCTGTCTCCTACATCCATTTCGAGGCAGTAGCTAAGCTAGTTTGCGCCTCGGACGCACAGAGACAGGATATCTAGCGTGACATGTGTGATTGGAGGATATACCCAGATTGTGGGTATCAAGAAGTGTGGGCTATACACTACCCTTTATTTCACACATTTTATGGTCGCAAAATTTTCTGTCTCCTACATCCATTTCGAGGCAGTAGCTAAGCTAGTTTGCGCCTCGGATACACAGAAACAGCATATCTGGCCTGAAATTTGTGATTGGAATATATACCCAGATTGTGGGTATCTAGTTCTGTGGGTTATACACTACAATTTTCTTCACACATTTTTTGGTTGAAAAATTTTCTGTCTCCTACATCCATTTCGAGGCAGTAGCTAAGCTAGTTTGCGCCTCGGATACACAGAAACAGCAATTCTCCCCTGAAATGTGTGATTGGAATATATACCCAGATTGTGGGTATCTAGTTCTGTGGGTTATACACTACCCTTTTCTTCACACATTTTTTGGTCGAAAAATTTTCTGTCTCCTACATCCATTTCGAGGCAGCAGCTAAGCTAGTTTGCGCCTCGGATACACAGAAACAGCATATCTGGCCTGAAATGTGTGATTGGAATATATACCCAGATTGTGGGTATCTAGTTCTGTGGGTTATACACTACAATTTTCTTCACACATTTTTTGGTTGAAAAATTTTCTGTCTCCTACATCCATTTCGAGGCAGTAGCTAAGCTAGTTTGCACCTCGGATACACAGAAACAGCATATCTTGCCTGAAATGTGCGATTGGAGGATATACCCAGATGGTGGGTATCAAGAAGTGTGGGCTACACACTCGCTCCACCCTTTATTTCACACATTTTTTGGTCGAAAAATTTTCTGTCTCCTACATCCATTTCGAGGCAGCAGCTGAGCTAGTTTGCGCCTAGGATACACAGAAACAGGATATCTGGCCTGATATGTGTGATTGGAGGATATACCCACATTGTGGGTAACAAGAAGTGTGGGCTATACACTACCCTTTATTTCACACATTTTTTGGTCGAAAAATTTTCTGTCTCCTACATCCATTTCGAGGCAGCAGCTGAGCTAGTTTGCGCCTCGGATACACAGAAACAGGATATCTGGCCTGATATGTGTGATTGGAGGATATACCCAGATGGTGGGTATCAAGAAGTGTGGGCTACACACCACCCTTTATTTCACACATTTTTTGGTCGAAAAATTTTCTGTCTCCTACATCCATTTCGAGGCAGTAGCTAAGCTAGTTTGCGCCTCGGACGCACAGAGACAGGATATCTAGCGTGACATGTGTGATTGGAGGATATACCCAGATTGTGGGTATCAAGAAGTGTGGGCTATACACTACCCTTTATTTCACACATTTTATGGTCGCAAAATTTTCTGTCTCCTACATCCATTTCGAGGCAGTAGCTAAGCTAGTTTGCGCCTCGGATACACAGAAACAGCATATCTGGCCTGAAATGTGTGATTGGAATATATACCCAGATTGTGGGTATCTAGTTCTGTGGGTTATACACTACAATTTTCTTCACACATTTTTTGGTTGAAAAATTTTCTGTCTCCTACATCCATTTCGAGGCAGTAGCTAAGCTAGTTTGCGCCTCGGATACACAGAAACAGCAATTCTCCCCTGAAATGTGTGATTGGAATATATACCCAGATTGTGGGTATCTAGTTCTGTGGGTTATACACTACCCTTTTCTTCACACATTGTTTGGTTGAAAAATTTTCTGTCTCCTACATCCATTTCGAGGCAGCAGCTGAGCTAGTTTGCGCCTCGGATACACAGAAACAGGATATCTGGCCTGATATGTGTGATTGGAGGATATACCCACATTGTGGGTAACAAGAAGTGTGGGCTATACACTACCCTTTATTTCACACATTTTTTGGTCGAAAAATTTCCTGTCTCCTACATCCATTTCGAGGCAGCAGCTGAGCTAGTTTGCGCCTCGGATACACAGAAACAGGATATCTGGCCTGATATGTGTGATTGGAGGATATACCCACATTGTGGGTAACAAGAAGTGTGGGCTATACACTACCCTTTATTTCACACATTTTTTGGTCGAAAAATTTCCTGTCTCCTACATCCATTTCGAGGCAGCAGCTGAGCTAGTTTGCGCCTCGGATACACAGAAACAGCATATCTGGCCTGAAATGTGCGATTGGAGGATATACCCAGATGGTGGGTATCAAGAAGTGTGGGCTATACACTACCCTTTATTTCACACATTTTTTGGTCGAAAAATTTCCTGTCTCCTACATCCATTTCGAGGCAGCAGCTGAGCTAGTTTGCGCCTCGGATACACAGAAACAGCATATCTGGCCTGAAATGTGCGATTGGAGGATATACCCAGATGGTGGGTATCAAGAAGTGTGGGGTACACACTCGCTACACCCTTTATTTCACACATTTTTTGGTCGCAAAATTTTCTGTATCCTACATCCATTTCGAGGCAGTAGCTAAGCTAGTTTGCACCTCGGATACACAGAAACAGCATATCTGGCCTGAAATGTGCGATTGGAGGATATACCCAGATGGTGGGTATCAAGAAGTGTGGGCTATACACTACCCTTTATTTCACACATTTTTTTTTCGAAAAATTTTCTGTCTCCTACATCCATTTCGAGGCAGCAGCTGAGCTAGTTTGCGCCTCGGATACACAGAAACAGGATATCTGGCCTGATATGTGTGATTGGAGGATATACCCAGATTGTGGGTATCAAGAAGTGTGGGCTATACACTACCCTTTATTTCACACATTTTATGGTCGCAAAATTTTCTGTCTCCTACATCCATTTCGAGGCAGTAGCTAAGCTAGTTTGCACCTCGGATACACAGAAACAGCATATCTGGCCTGAAATGTGCGATTGGAGGATATACCCAGATGGTGGGTATCAAGAAGTGTGGGCTATACACTACCCTTTATTTCACACATTTTTTTTTCGAAAAATTTTCTGTCTCCTACATCCATTTCGAGGCAGCAGCTGAGCTAGTTTGCGCCTCGGATACACAGAAACAGCATATCTTGCCTGAAATGTGCGATTGGAGGATATACCCAGATGGTGGGTATCAAGAAGTGTGGGCTACACACTCGCTCCACCCTTTATTTCACACATTTTTTGGTCGAAAAATTTTCTGTCTCCTACATCCATTTCGAGGCAGCAGCTGAGCTAGTTTGCGCCTCGGAAACACAGACACAGGATATCTGGCCTGATATGTGTGATTGGAGGATATACCCAGATGGCGGATATCAAGAAGTGTGGGCTATACACTACCCTTTATTTCACACATTTTTTGGTCGAAAAATTTTCTGTCTCCTACATCCATTTCGAGGCAGTAGCTAAGCTAGTTTGCGCCTCGGACACACAGAGACAGGATATCTAGCGTGACATGTGTGATTGGAGGATATACCCAGATTGTGGGTATCAAGAAGTGTGGGCTATACACTACCCTTTATTTCACACATTTTATGGTCGCAAAATTTTCTGTCTCCTACATCCATTTCGAGGCAGTAGCTAAGCTAGTTTGCGCCTCGGATACACAGAAACAGCATATCTGGCCTGAAATGTGTGATTGGAATATATACCCAGATTGTGGGTATCTAGTTCTGTGGGTTATACACTACCCTTTTCTTCACACATTTTTTGGTTGAAAAATTTTCTGTCTCCTACATCCATTTCGAGGCAGCAGCTGAGCTAGTTTGCGCCTCGGATACACAGAAACAGGATATCTGGCCTGATATGTGTGATTGGAGGATATACCCACATTGTGGGTAACAAGAAGTGTGGGCTATACACTACCCTTTATTTCACACATTTTTTGGTCGAAAAATTTCCTGTCTCCTACATCCATTTCGAGGCAGCAGCTGAGCTAGTTTGCGCCTTGGATACACAGAAACAGCATATCTTGCCTGAAATGTGCGATTGGAGGATATACCCAGATGGTGGGTATCAAGAAGTGTGGGCTACACACTCGCTCCACCCTTTATTTCACACATTTTTTGGTCGAAAAATTTTCTGTCTCCTACATCCATTTCGAGGCAGCAGCTGAGCTAGTTTGCGCCTCGGATACACAGAAACAGGATATCTGGCCTGATATGTGTGATTGGAGGATATACCCACATTGTGGGTAACAAGAAGTGTGGGCTATACACTACCCTTTATTTCACACATTTTTTGGTCGAAAAATTTTCAGTCTCCGACATCCATTTCGAGGCAGCTGCTTAGACAGTTTGCGCCTCGGACACACAGAGACAGGATATCTAGCGTGACATGTGTGATTGGAGGATATACCCACATTGTGGGTAACAAGAAGTGTGGGCTATACACTACCCTTTATTTCACACATTTTTTGGTCGAAAAATTTCCTGTCTCCTACATCCATTTCGAGGCAGCAGCTGAGCTAGTTTGCGCCTCGGATACACAGAAACAGGATATCTGGCCTGATATGTGTGATTGGAGGATATACCCACATTGTGGGTAACAAGAAGTGTGGGCTATACACTACCCTTTATTTCACACATTTTTTGGTCGAAAAATTTCCTGTCTCCTACATCCATTTCGAGGCAGCAGCTGAGCTAGTTTGCGCCTCGGATACACAGAAACAGCATATCTTGCCTGAAATGTGCGATTGGAGGATATACCCAGATGGTGGGTATCAAGAAGTGTGGGCTACACACTCGCTCCACCCTTTATTTCACACATTTTTTGGTCGAAAAATTTTCTGTCTCCTACATCCATTTCGAGGCAGCAGCTGAGCTAGTTTGCGCCTCGGATACACAGAAACAGGATATCTGGCCTGATATGTGTGATTGGAGGATATACCCACATTGTGGGTAACAAGAAGTGTGGGCTATACACTACCCTTTATTTCACACATTTTTTGGTCGAAAAATTTTCAGTCTCCGACATCCATTTCGAGGCAGCTGCTTAGACAGTTTGCGCCTCGGACACACAGAGACAGGATATCTAGCGTGACATGTGTGATTGGAGGATATACCCACATTGTGGGTAACAAGAAGTGTGGGCTATACACTACCCTTTATTTCACACATTTTTTGGTCGAAAAATTTCCTGTCTCCTACATCCATTTCGAGGCAGCAGCTGAGCTAGTTTGCGCCTCGGATACACAGAAACAGCATATCTTGCCTGAAATGTGCGATTGGAGGATATACCCAGATGGTGGGTATCAAGAAGTGTGGGCTACACACTCGCTCCACCCTTTATTTCACACATTTTTTGGTCGAAAAATTTTCTGTCTCCTACATCCATTTCGAGGCAGCAGCTGAGCTAGTTTGCGCCTCGGATACACAGAAACAGGATATCTGGCCTGATATGTGTGATTGGAGGATATACCCAGATGGTGGGTATCAAGAAGTGTGGGCTACACACCACCCTTTATTTCACACATTTTTTGGTCGAAAAATTTTCTGTCTCCTACATCCATTTCGAGGCAGTAGCTAAGCTAGTTTGCGCCTCGGACGCACAGAGACAGGATATCTAGCGTGACATGTGTGATTGGAGGATATACCCAGATTGTGGGTATCAAGAAGTGTGGGCTATACACTACCCTTTATTTCACACATTTTATGGTCGCAAAATTTTCTGTCTCCTACATCCATTTCGAGGCAGTAGCTAAGCTAGTTTGCGCCTCGGATACACAGAAACAGCATATCTGGCCTGAAATGTGTGATTGGAATATATACCCAGATTGTGGGTATCTAGTTCTGTGGGTTATACACTACAATTTTCTTCACACATTTTTTGGTTGAAAAATTTTCTGTCTCCTACATCCATTTCGAGGCAGTAGCTAAGCTAGTTTGCGCCTCGGATACACAGAAACAGCAATTCTCCCCTGAAATGTGTGATTGGAATATATACCCAGATTGTGGGTATCTAGTTCTGTGGGTTATACACTACCCTTTTCTTCACACATTTTTTGGTCGAAAAATTTTCTGTCTCCTACATCCATTTCGAGGCAGCAGCTAAGCTAGTTTGCGCCTCGGATACACAGAAACAGCATATCTGGCCTGATATGTGTGATTGGAGGATATACCCAGATGGTGGGTATCAAGAAGTGTGGGCTACACACCACCCTTTATTTCACACATTTTTTGGTTGAAAAATTTTCTGTCTCCTACATCCATTTCGAGGCAGTAGCTAAGCTAGTTTGCGCCTCGGACGCACAGAGACAGGATATCTAGCGTGACATGTGTGATTGGAGGATATACCCAGATTGTGGGTATCAAGAAGTGTGGGCTATACACTACCCTTTATTTCACACATTTTATGGTCGCAAAATTTTCTGTCTCCTACATCCATTTCGAGGCAGTAGCTAAGCTAGTTTGCGCCTCGGATACACAGAAACAGCATATCTGGCCTGAAATGTGTGATTGGAATATATACCCAGATTGTGGGTATCTAGTTCTGTGGGTTATACACTACCCTTTTCTTCACACATTTTTTGGTCGAAAAATTTTCTGTCTCCTACATCCATTTCGAGGCAGCAGCTAAGCTAGTTTGCGCCTCGGATACACAGAAACAGGATATCTGGCCTGATATGTGTGATTGGAGGATATACCCAGATGGTGGGTATCAAGAAGTGTGGGCTACACACCACCCTTTATTTCACACATTTTTTGGTCGAACAATTTTCTGTCTCCTACATCCATTTCGAGGCAGTAGCTAAGCTAGTTTGCGCCTCGGACGCACAGAGACAGGATATCTAGCGTGACATGTGTGATTGGAGGATATACCCAGATTGTGGGTATCAAGAAGTGTGGGCTATACACTACCCTTTATTTCACACATTTTATGGTCGCAAAATTTTCTGTCTCCTACATCCATTTCGAGGCAGTAGCTAAGCTAGTTTGCGCCTCGGATACACAGAAACAGCATATCTGGCCTGAAATGTGTGATTGGAATATATACCCAGATTGTGGGTATCTAGTTCTGTGGGTTATACACTACAATTTTCTTCACACATTTTTTGGTTGAAAAATTTTCTGTCTCCTACATCCATTTCGAGGCAGTAGCTAAGCTAGTTTGCGCCTCGGATACACAGAAACAGCAATTCTCCCCTGAAATGTGTGATTGGAATATATACCCAGATTGTGGGTATCTAGTTCTGTGGGTTATACACTACCCTTTTCTTCACACATTGTTTGGTTGAAAAATTTTCTGTCTCCTACATCCATTTCGAGGCAGCAGCTGAGCTAGTTTGCGCCTCGGATACACAGAAACAGGATATCTGGCCTGATATGTGTGATTGGAGGATATACCCACATTGTGGGTAACAAGAAGTGTGGGCTATACACTACCCTTTATTTCACACATTTTTTGGTCGAAAAATTTCCTGTCTCCTACATCCATTTCGAGGCAGCAGCTGAGCTAGTTTGCGCCTCGGATACACAGAAACAGGATATCTGGCCTGATATGTGTGATTGGAGGATATACCCACATTGTGGGTAACAAGAAGTGTGGGCTATACACTACCCTTTATTTCACACATTTTTTGGTCGAAAAATTTCCTGTCTCCTACATCCATTTCGAGGCAGCAGCTGAGCTAGTTTGCGCCTCGGATACACAGAAACAGGATATCTGGCCTGATATGTGTGATTGGAGGATATACCCAGATGGTGGGTATCAAGAAGTGTGGGCTACACACCACCCTTTATTTCACACATTTTTTGGTCGAAAAATTTTCTGTCTCCTACATCCATTTCGAGGCAGTAGCTAAGCTAGTTTGCGCCTCGGACGCACAGAGACAGGATATCTAGCGTGACATGTGTGATTGGAGGATATACCCAGATTGTGGGTATCAAGAAGTGTGGGCTATACACCACCCTAAATTTCACACATTTTTTGGTCGATAAATTTTCTGTCTCCTACATCCATTTCGAGGCAGCACCTGAGCTAGTTTGCGCCTCGGATACACAGAAACAGGATATCTGGCCTTATATGTGTGATTGGAGGATATACCCACATTGTGGGTAACAAGAAGTGTGGGCTATACACTACCCTTTATTTCACACATTTTTTGGTCGAACAATTTTCGGTCTCCTACATCCATTTCGAGGCAGCAGCTGAGCTAGTTTGCGCCTCGGATACACAGAAACAGGATATCTGGCCTGATATGTGTGATTGGAATATATACCCAGATTGTGGGTATCTAGTTCTGTGGGTTATACACTACAATTTTCTTCACACATTTTTTGGTTGAAAAATTTTCTGTCTCCTACATCCATTTCGAGGCAGTAGCTTAGCTAGTTTGCGCCTCGGATACACAGAAACAGCAATTCTCCCCTGAAATGTGTGATTGGAATATATACCCAGATTGTGGGTATCAAGAAGTGTGGGCTATACACTACCCTTTATTTCACACATTTTATGGTCGCAAAATTTTCTGTCTCCTACATCCATTTCGAGGCAGTAGCTAAGCTAGTTTGCGCCTTGGATACACAGAAACAGCATATCTGGCCTGAAATGTGTGATTGGAATATATACCCAGATTGTGGGTATCTAGTTCTGTGGGTTATACACTACAATTTTCTTCACACATTTTTTGGTTGAAAAATTTTCTGTCTCCTACATCCATTTCGAGGCAGTAGCTAAGCTAGTTTGCGCCTCGGATACACAGAAACAGCAATTCTCCCCTGAAATGTGTGATTGGAATATATACCCAGATTGTGGGTATCAAGAAGTGTGGGCTATACACTACCCTTTATTTCACACATTTTTTGGTCGAAAAATTTTCTGTCTCCTACATCCATTTCGAGGCAGCAGCTGAGCTAGTTTGCGCCTCGGATACACAGAAACAGGATATCTATCCTGATATGTGTGATTGGAGGATATACCCAGATGGTGGGTATCAAGAAGTGTGGGCTATACACTACCCTTTATTTTACACATTTTTTGGTCGAAAAATTTTCTGTCTCCTACATCCATTTCGAGGCAGCAGCTGAGCTAGTTTGCGCCTCGGATACACAGAAACAGCATATCTGGCCTGAAATGTGTGATTGGAATATATACCCAGATTGTGGGTATCTAGTTCTGTGGGTTATACACTACAATTTTCTTCACACATTTTTTGGTTGAAAAATTTTCTGTCTCCTACATCCATTTCGAGGCAGTAGCTAAGCTAGTTTGCGCCTCGGATACACAGAAACAGCAATTCTCCCCTGAAATGTGTGATTGGAATATATACCCAGATTGTGGGTATCTAGTTCTGTGGGTTATACACTACCCTTTTCTTCACACATTGTTTGGTTGAAAAATTTTCTGTCTCCTACATCCATTTCGAGGCAGCAGCTGAGCTAGTTTGCGCCTCGGATACACAGAAACAGGATATCTGGCCTGATATGTGTGATTGGAGGATATACCCACATTGTGGGTAACAAGAAGTGTGGGCTATACACTACCCTTTATTTCACACATTTTTTGGTCGAAAAATTTCCTGTCTCCTACATCCATTTCGAGGCAGCAGCTGAGCTAGTTTGCGCCTCGGATACACAGAAACAGGATATCTGGCCTGATATGTGTGATTGGAGGATATACCCACATTGTGGGTAACAAGAAGTGTGGGCTATACACTACCCTTTATTTCACACATTTTTTGGTCGAAAAATTTCCTGTCTCCTACATCCATTTCGAGGCAGCAGCTGAGCTAGTTTGCGCCTCGGATACACAGAAACAGGATATCTGGCCTGATATGTGTGATTGGAGGATATACCCAGATGGTGGGTATCAAGAAGTGTGGGCTACACACCACCCTTTATTTCACACATTTTTTGGTCGAAAAATTTTCTGTCTCCTACATCCATTTCGAGGCAGTAGCTAAGCTAGTTTGCGCCTCGGACGCACAGAGACAGGATATCTAGCGTGACATGTGTGATTGGAGGATATACCCAGATTGTGGGTATCAAGAAGTGTGGGCTATACACCACCCTAAATTTCACACATTTTTTGGTCGATAAATTTTCTGTCTCCTACATCCATTTCGAGGCAGCACCTGAGCTAGTTTGCGCCTCGGATACACAGAAACAGGATATCTGGCCTTATATGTGTGATTGGAGGATATACCCACATTGTGGGTAACAAGAAGTGTGGGCTATACACTACCCTTTATTTCACACATTTTTTGGTCGAACAATTTTCGGTCTCCTACATCCATTTCGAGGCAGCAGCTGAGCTAGTTTGCGCCTCGGATACACAGAAACAGGATATCTGGCCTGATATGTGTGATTGGAATATATACCCAGATTGTGGGTATCTAGTTCTGTGGGTTATACACTACAATTTTCTTCACACATTTTTTGGTTGAAAAATTTTCTGTCTCCTACATCCATTTCGAGGCAGTAGCTTAGCTAGTTTGCGCCTCGGATACACAGAAACAGCAATTCTCCCCTGAAATGTGTGATTGGAATATATACCCAGATTGTGGGTATCAAGAAGTGTGGGCTATACACTACCCTTTATTTCACACATTTTATGGTCGCAAAATTTTCTGTCTCCTACATCCATTTCGAGGCAGTAGCTAAGCTAGTTTGCGCCTTGGATACACAGAAACAGCATATCTGGCCTGAAATGTGTGATTGGAATATATACCCAGATTGTGGGTATCTAGTTCTGTGGGTTATACACTACAATTTTCTTCACACATTTTTTGGTTGAAAAATTTTCTGTCTCCTACATCCATTTCGAGGCAGTAGCTAAGCTAGTTTGCGCCTCGGATACACAGAAACAGCAATTCTCCCCTGAAATGTGTGATTGGAATATATACCCAGATTGTGGGTATCAAGAAGTGTGGGCTATACACTACCCTTTATTTCACACATTTTTTGGTCGAAAAATTTTCTGTCTCCTACATCCATTTCGAGGCAGCAGCTGAGCTAGTTTGCGCCTCGGATACACAGAAACAGGATATCTATCCTGATATGTGTGATTGGAGGATATACCCAGATGGTGGGTATCAAGAAGTGTGGGCTATACACTACCCTTTATTTTACACATTTTTTGGTCGAAAAATTTTCTGTCTCCTACATCCATTTCGAGGCAGCAGCTGAGCTAGTTTGCGCCTCGGATACACAGAAACAGGATATCTGGCCTGATATGTGTGATTGGAGGATATACCCACATTGTGGGTAACAAGAAGTGTGTACTATACACTACCCTTTATTTCACACATTTTTTGGTCGAAAAACTTTCTGTCTCCCTCATCCATTTCGAGGCAGCAGCTAAGCTAGTTTGCGCCTCGGACACACAGAGGCAGGATATCTAGCGTGACATGTGTGATTGGAGGATATACCCAGATTGTGGGTATCAAGAAGTGTGGGCTATACACCACCCTAAATTTCACACATTTTTTGGTCGATAAATTTTCTGTCTCCTACATCCATTTCGAGGCAGCACCTGAGCTAGTTTGCGCCTCGGATACACAGAAACAGGATATCTGGCCTTATATGTGTGATTGGAGGATATACCCACATTGTGGGTAACAAGAAGTGTGGGCTATACACTACCCTTTATTTCACACATTTTTTGGTCGAACAATTTTCGGTCTCCGACATCCATTTCGAGGCAGCTGCTTAGACAGTTTGCGCCTCGGATACACAGAAACAGGATATCAGGCCTGATATGTGTGATTGGAGGATATACCCAGATGGTGGGTATCAAGAAGTGTGGGCTACACACTCGCTACACCCTTTATTTCACACATTTTTTGGTCGCAAAATTTTCTGTCTCCTACATCCATTTCGAGGCAGTCGCTAAGCTAGTTTGCGCCTCGGATACACAGAAACAGGATATCTATCCTGATATGTGTGATTGGAGGATATACCCAGATGGTGGGTATCAAGAAGTGTGGGCTATACACTACCCTTTATTTTACACATTTTTTGGTCGAAAAATTTTCTGTCTCCTACATCCATTTCGAGGCAGCAGCTGAGCTAGTTTGCGCCTCGGATACACAGAAACAGGATATCTGGCCTGATATGTGTGATTGGAGGATATACCCACATTGTGGGTAACAAGAAGTGTGTACTATACACTACCCTTTATTTCACACATTTTTTGGTCGAAAAACTTTCTGTTTCCCTCATCCATTTCGAGGCAGCAGCTAAGCTAGTTTGCGCCTCGGACACACAGAGGCAGGATATCTAGCGTGACATGTGTGATTGGAGGATATACCCAGATTGTGGGTATCAAGAAGTGTGGGCTATACACCACCCTAAATTTCACACATTTTTTGGTCGATAAATTTTCTGTCTCCTACATCCATTTCGAGGCAGCACCTGAGCTAGTTTGCGCCTCGGATACACAGAAACAGGATATCTGGCCTTATATGTGTGATTGGAGGATATACCCACATTGTGGGTAACAAGAAGTGTGGGCTATACACTACCCTTTATTTCACACATTTTTTGGTCGAAAAATTTTCGGTCTCCGACATCCATTTCGAGGCAGCTGCTTAGACAGTTTGCGCCTCGGATACACTGAAACAGGATATCAGGCCTGATATGTGTGATTGGAGGATATACCCAGATGGTGGGTATCAAGAAGTGTGGGCTACACACTCGCTACACCCTTTATTTCACACATTTTTTTTTCGAAAAATTTTCTGTCTCCTACATCCATTTCGAGGCAGCAGCTGAGCTAGTTTGCGCCTCGGATACACAGAAACAGGATATCTGGCCTGATATGTGTGATTGGAGGATATACCCAGATTGTGGGTATCAAGAAGTGTGGGCTATACACTACCCTTTATTTCACACATTTTTTGGTCGAAAAATTTTCTGTCTCCTTCATCCATTTCGAGGCAGTAGCTAAGCTAGTTTGCGCCTCGGACACACAGAGACAGGATATCTAGCGTGACATGTGTGATTGGAGGATATACCCAGATTGTGGGTATCAAGAAGTGTGGGCTACACACTCGCTACACCCTAAATTTCACACATTTTTTGGTCGAAAAATTTTCTGTCTCCTACATCCATTTCGAGGCAGCAGCTGAGCTAGTTTGCGCCTCGGATACACAGAAACAGGATATCTGGCTTGATATGTGTGATTGGAGGATATACCCAGATGGTGGGTATCAAGAAGTGTGGGCTACACACCACCCTTTATTTCACACATTTTTTGGTCGAAAAATTTTCTGTCTCCTACATCCATTTCGAGGCAGCAGCTGAGCTAGTTTACGCCTCGGATACACAGAAACAGCAATTCTGGCCTGATATGTGTGTTTGGAGGATATACCCACATTGTGGGTAACAAGAAGTGTGTACTATACACTACCCTTTATTTCACACATTTTTTGGTTGAAAAATTTTCTGTCTCCTACATCCATTTCGAGGCAGCAGCTGAGCTAGTTTGCGCCTCGGATACACAGAAACAGGATATCTGGCTTGATATGTGTGATTGGAGGATATACCCAGATGGTGGGTATCAAGAAGTGTGGGCTACACACCACCCTTTATTTCACACATTTTTTGGTCGAAAAATTTTCTGTCTCCTACATCCATTTCGAGGCAGCAGCTGAGCTAGTTTGCGCCTCGGATACACAGAAACAGGATATCTGGCTTGATATGTGTGATTGGAGGATATACCCAGATGGTGGGTATCAAGAAGTGTGGGCTACACACCACCCTTTATTTCACACATTTTTTGGTTGAAAAATTTTCTGTCTCCTACATCCATTTCGAGGCAGCAGCTGAGCTAGTTTGCGCCTCGGATACACAGAAACAGGATATCTGGCCTGATATGTGTGATTGGAGGATATACCCACATTGTGGGTAACAAGAAGTGTGTATAGTACACTACCCTTTATTTCACACATTTTTTGGTCGAAAAATTTTCTGTCTCCCTCATCCATTTCGAAGCAGCAGCTAAGCTAGTTTGCGCCTCGGACACACAGAAACAGCATATCTGGCCTGAAATGTGTGATTGGAATATATACCCAGATTGTGGGTATCTAGTTCTGTGGGTTATACACTACCCTTTTCTTCACACATTTTTTGGTCGAAAAATTTTCTGTCTCCTACATCCATTTCGAGGCAGCAGCTGAGCTAGTTTACGCCTCGGATACACAGAAACAGCAATTCTGGCCTGATATGTGTGTTTGGAGGATATACCCACATTGTGGGTAACAAGAAGTGTGTACTATACACTACCCTTTATTTCACACATTTTTTGGTTGAAAAATTTTCTGTCTCCTACATCCATTTCGAGGCAGCAGCTGAGCTAGTTTGCGCCTCGGATACACAGAAACAGGATATCTGGCTTGATATGTGTGATTGGAGGATATACCCAGATGGTGGGTATCAAGAAGTGTGGGCTATACACTACCCTTTATTTCACACATTTTTTGGTCGAAAAATTTTCTGTCTCCCTCATCCATTTCGAAGCAGCAGCTAAGCTAGTTTGCGCCTCGGACACACAGAAACAGCATATCTGGCCTGAAATGTGTGATTGGAATATATACCCAGATTGTGGGTATCTAGTTCTGTGGGTTATACACTACCCTTTTCTTCACACATTTTTTGGTTGAAAAATTTTCTGTCTCCTACATCCATTTCGAGGCAGTAGCTAAGCTAGTTTGCGCCTCGGATACACAGAAACAGCATATCTGGCCTGAAATGTGTGATTGGAATATATACCCAGATTGTGGGTATCTAGTTCTGTGGGTTATACACTACCCTTTTCTTCACACATTTTTTGGTTTAAAAATTTTCTGTCTCCTTCATCCATTTCGAGGCAGCAGCTAAGCTAGTTTGCGCCTCGGATACACAGAAACAGCAATTCTCCCCTGAAATGTGTGATTGGAATATATACCCAGATTGTGGGTATCTAGTTCTGTGGGTTATACACTACCCTTTTCTTCACACATTTTTTGGTTTAAAAATTTTCTGTCTCCTTCATCCATTTCGAGGCAGCAGCTAAGCTAGTTTGCGCCTCGGATACACAGAAACAGCAATTCTCCCCTGAAATGTGTGATTGGAATATATACCCAGATTGTGGGTATCTAGTTCTGTGGGTTATACACTACCCTTTTTTTCACACATTTTTTGGTCGAAAAATTTTCCGTCTCCTTCATCCATTTCGAGGCAGTAGCTAAGCTAGTTTGCGCCTCGGATACACAGAAACAGGATATCTGGCCTGATATGTGTGATTGGAGGATATACCCAGATGGTGGGTATCAAGAAGTGTGGGCTATACACTACCCTTTATTTCACACATTTTTTGGTTGAAAAATTTTCAGTCTCGTACATCCATTTCGAGGCAGCAGCTAAGCTAGTTTGCGCCTCGGATACACAGAAACAGGATATCTGGCATGACATGTGTGATTGGAGGATATACCCAGATTGTGGGTATCTAGTTCTGTGGGCTATACACTACCCTTTATTTCACACATTTTTTGGTTGAAAAATTTTCTCTCTCCTACATCCATTTCGAGGCAGTAGCTAAGACAGTTTGCGCCTCGGATACACAGAAACAGGATATCTGGCCTGATATGTGTGATTGGAGGATATACCCAGATTGTGGGTATCAAGAAGTGTGGGCTATACCCTTTATTTCACACATTTTTTGGTTGAAAAATTTTCTCTCTCCTACATCCATTTCGAGGCAGTAGCTAAGACAGTTTGCGCCTCGGATACACAGAAACAGGATATCTGGCATGACATGTGTGATTGGAGGATATACCCAGATTGTGGGTATCTAGTTCTGTGGGCTATACACTACCCTTTATTTCACACATTTTTTGGTTGAAAAATTTTCTCTCTCCTACATCCATTTCGAGGCAGTAGCTAAGACAGTTTGCGCCTCGGATACACAGAAACAGGATATCTGGCCTGATATGTGTGATTGGAGGATATACCCAGATTGTGGGTATCAAGAAGTGTGGGCTATACCCTTTATTTCACACATTTTTTGGTTGAAAAATTTTCTCTCTCCTAAATCCATTTCGAGGCAGCAGCTAATCAAGTTTGCGCCTCGGATACACAGAAACAGGATATCAGGCCTGATATGTGTTATTGGAGGATATAGCCAGATTGTGGGTATCAAGAAGTGTGGGCTATACACTACCCTTTATTTCACACATTTTTTGGTTGAAAAATTTTCAGTCTCGTACATCCATTTCGAGGCAGCAGCTAAGCTAGTTTGCGCCTCGGATACACAGAAACAGGATATCTGGCATGACATGTGTGATTGGAGGATATACCCAGATTGTGGGTATCTAGTTCTGTGGGCTATACACTACCCTTTATTTCACACATTTTTTGGTTGAAAAATTTTCTCTCTCCTACATCCATTTCGAGGCAGTAGCTAAGACAGTTTGCGCCTCGGATACACAGAAACAGGATATCTGGCCTGATATGTGTGATTGGAGGATATACCCAGATTGTGGGTATCAAGAAGTGTGGGCTATACCCTTTATTTCACACATTTTTTGGTTGAAAAATTTTCTCTCTCCTACATCCATTTCGAGGCAGTAGCTAAGACAGTTTGCGCCTCGGATACACAGAAACAGGATATCTGGCCTGATATGTGTGATTGGAGGATATACCCAGATTGTGGGTAACAAGAAGTGTGGGCTATACACTACCCTTTATTTCACACATTTTTCGGTTGAAAAATTTTCAGTCTCGTACATCTATTTCGAGGCAGCAGCTAATCAAGTTTGCGCCTCGGATACACAGAAACAGGATATCAGGCCTGATATGTGTGATTGGAGGATATACCCAGATTGTGGGTATCTAGTTCTGTATGTTATACACTACCCTTGATTTCACACATTTTTTGGTTGAAAAATTTTCTCTCTCCTACATCCATTTCGAGGCAGTAGCTAAGACAGTTTGCGCCTCGGATACACAGAAACAGGATATCTGGCCTGATATGTGTGATTGGAGGATATACCCAGATTGTGGGTATCAAGAAGTGTGGGCTATACCCTTTATTTCACACATTTTTTGGTTGAAAAATTTTCTCTCTCCTACATCCATTTCGAGGCAGTAGCTAAGACAGTTTGCGCCTCGGATACACAGAAACAGGATATCTGGCCTGATATGTGTGATTGGAGGATATACCCAGATTGTGGGTAACAAGAAGTGTGGGCTATACACTACCCTTTATTTCACACATTTTTTGGTTGAAAAATGTTCAGTCTCGTACATCCATTTCGAGGCAGCAGCTAATCAAGTTTGCGCCTCGGATACACAGAAACAGGATATCAGGCCTGATATGTGTGATTGGAGGATATAGCCAGATTGTGGGTATCAAGAAGTGTGGGCTATACACTACCCTTTATTTCACACATTTTTTGGTTGAAAAATTTTCAGTCTCGTACATCTATTTCGAGGCAGCAGCTAATCAAGTTTGCGCCTCGGATACACAGAAACAGGATATCAGGCCTGATATGTGTGATTGGAGGATATAGCCAGATTGTGGGTATCAAGAAGTGTGGGCTATACATTACCCTTTATATCACACATTTTTTTGTGGAAAAATTTTCAGTCTCGTACATCCATTTCGAGGCAGCAGCTAATCAAGTTTGCGCCTCGGATACACAGTAACAGGATATCAGGCCTGACATGTGTGATTGGAGGATATACCCAGATTGTGGGTATCTAGTTCTGTGGGTTATACACTACCCTTGATTTCACACATTTTTTGGTTGAAAAATTTTCTCTCTCCTACATCCATTTCGAGGCAGTAGCTAAGACAGTTTGCGCCTCGGATGCACAGAAACAGGATATCTGGCCTGATATGTGTGTTTGGAGGATATACCCAGATTGTGGGTATCAAGAAGTGTGGGCTATACACTACCCCTTATTTCACACATTTTTTGGTCGAAAAATTTTCAGTCTCCGACATCCATTTCGAGGCAGCTGCTTCGACAGTTTGCGCCTCGGATACACAGAAACAGGATATCTGGCCTGATATGTGTGATTGGAGGATATACCCAGATTGTGGGTAACAAGAAGTGTGGGCTATACACTACCCTTTATTTCACACATTTTTTGGTTGAAAAATTTTCAGTCTCGTACATCTATTTCGAGGCAGGAGCTAATCAAGTTTGCGCCTCGGATACACAGAAACAGGATATCAGGCCTGATATGTGTGATTGGAGGATATACCCAGATTGTGGGTATCTAGTTCTGTGGGTTATACACTACCCTTGATTTCACACATTTTTTGGTTGAAAAATTTTCTCTCTCCTACATCCATTTCGAGGCAGTAGCTAAGACAGTTTGCGCCTCGGATACACAGAAACAGGATATCTGGCCTGATATGTGTGATTGGAGGATATACCCAGATTGTGGGTAACAAGAAGTGTGGGCTATACACTACCCTTTATTTCACACATTTTTTGGTCGAAAAATTTTCAGTCTCGTACATCTATTTCGAGGCAGCAGCTAATCAAGTTTGCGCCTCGGATACACAGAAACAGGATATCAGGCCTGATATGTGTGATTGGAGGATATACCCAGATTGTGGGTATCTAGTTCTGTGGGTTATACACTACCCTTGATTTCACACATTTTTTGGTTGAAAAATTTTCAGTCTCGTACATCTATTTCGAGGCAGCAGCTAATCAAGTTTGCGCCTCGGATACACAGAAACAGGATATCAGGCCTGATATGTGTGATTGGAGGATATAGCCAGATTGTGGGTATCAAGAAGTGTGGGCTATACACTACCCTTTATTTCACACATTTTTTGGTTGAAAAATGTTCAGTCTCGTACATCCATTTCGAGGCAGCAGCTAATCAAGTTTGCGCCTCGGATACACAGAAACAGGATATCAGGCCTGATATGTGTGATTGGAGGATATAGCCAGATTGTGGGTATCAAGAAGTGTGGGCTATACACTACCCTTTATTTCACACATTTTTTGGTTGAAAAATTTTCAGTCTCGTACATCTATTTCGAGGCAGCAGCTAATCAAGTTTGCGCCTCGGATACACAGAAACAGGATATCAGGCCTGATATGTGTGATTGGAGGATATAGCCAGATTGTGGGTATCAAGAAGTGTGGGCTATACATTACCCTTTATATCACACATTTTTTTGTGGAAAAATTTTCAGTCTCGTACATCCATTTCGAGGCAGCAGCTAATCAAGTTTGCGCCTCGGATACACAGTAACAGGATATCAGGCCTGACATGTGTGATTGGAGGATATACCCAGATTGTGGGTATCAAGAAGTGTGGGCTATACACTACCCTTTTTTTCACTCATTTTTTGGTCGAAAAATTTTCTGTCTCCTACATCCATTTCGAGGCAGTAGCTAAGACAGTTTGCGCTCGGATACACAGAAACAGGATATCTGGCCTTAAATAAAGTTGATCTACGATTTGATACAATAAGAGGATATGATTATTTGATCAATATGTGCTGTGTTTTTATTTGTTTTATAATGAAATACAGGTACCACGATGTAAGTGAAGCAGAAATTAAAAAAAAAATAAAGACACCTAGTTTTCTTTATCAGATAATTTTTCTAATTAAGCTTTTCTTACAGGTTACTAATTCATACAAATATATTTTTCAATAAGACACTTTGACAAGCATAGTCTACACTTTATGCAAACTAAAAACTGGAGGTGAGACTTGAAATGTCACCTACCTTTTCAGTCAAAAGTAAGCCTAGAATTCGGAACGCTCCCAATGATCCTTTTTCCAAATGTTATGTTTCAGTAACTGTCAAAGTTACCAATGGCATTCAGCTGTCAAAATTTTCAGTAAGGTTTGCTATTCCATCAAGAATAGTTTTACGCTTGCAACAGACAACATTTAGAAATCTACTATTTATAACTTCTCCATCAGAAATAGGCTCAGTGTGTTGACAGAAGTCAAACTAATTAATTAAGTTCAAGTGGTATCGTAGCGAATGGAATGTTTTGCTTGGAAGCGTTGAAAATATTGGGAGAAATTCTGAGCACAAGAGCATTTGGTACAAAGCATTCAAAGAGGGACGTGAAGTAGTTGCAAACTTGCCGTATTTGCGAGAGCTTTCGCTAGAACTATACATTTCTCACGAACCAGTTTGCCACATTTTAGGTGATTTTTTTGTGCATGACTTACGTCGCAGCACGGCTAGGTTTAAAAGAGCTGAGTTTTCATCCCACAAATCCATCCTTGTAACCGACTGTGATTTTTTCAGTTTCCGAAACTAAAATTCGCACTTCTTGGAACGTATTGAAATTGAATTTCGGTATCGTTCGGTCGAATGGTCACCTCGTGCGATTTAACTCTTTTAAATTATATTCTTTAAGAATACATAAAGTCGAATGTCTACGCCGATAAACCAGAAATTGTCAAAATGCAACCTAATTTATTTTTCGAAATAATTTAATGTGTGAAAGTTAGACCTTAGATTACGCCATGAACAGGACCACCAGCAATCGAAATCTCATCAAACATTAATGCCATAAAATTATCTGTCAAATAAAGTCAATTTCATGGATGTTAAAAACATTTTTTTTATGTTTCATATAATTTAAAGTTCTCCTTTTCTATAAAAAAAAAAACATCTTTTACAAGCGTTTTCCTATAAATTTTAGTGGGCAACGTGTCTCAAGTGGTTAGTACGTTGAAATAGCTGCGAGGAATTCTAGTTTAGAACCCAAACAACAACTAACTTTTTCCACTGGTCTATCTCTAGGCAACGTCTGTCCAACATCCGAGAGTATAACTGAAAAAGTTTCTGAAATAACCAAATATTTGTATTTTTATTTTTTTTGTTAAAAATATGAAATTTTTCATAAGCCCAGTGTAAGTTAGGTGTGTAAGATATTGTTCACGACCGAAAGAAGTATTTGATAATAAATTGCAAGAATTGATCTAAGATCTGAGATAAGCTGAGATTGATGGTGGAGTCCAAGTTAATCCGCAAGCAATCAAGTTGGTGTTACAAGTTATTTTATTTGTTCTATTTAATAGGAAAATATACGACAGTAGCCATTAGGCACCCTATGTGTGTATGTACATAATGTATATGCATTTGTACGTAAATATTTAAAAAAAAAACACAACAGCACCTGTGCTCGTAATGAAAAGACCGAACTCAAAAATAATTTATAATTTGGTTAAAACGCCAACCTTTCGAGTATAAGTATAATATTTGCATATTCATTTGAACGTTTCATTTGATGTTTCCATGCCCATTGACAATGTTTCGGAATACCCCGACCGAGAGGCAAAAACTATGGTCAGATATTTTTCTTTTAGACACAGATACCTAATACCTAACCTTTACAAATTTAATTTGTCAATTAATTTGTTGCTCCTGTTACGAAACCACTTTTCTAATTACGTTCCATAATTTAATTAACTTGCAGATCAAATTGTTTTTATTTGCTTATAATGTTCTGAAGCAATACATGCCGAATCCAGATTGCCTACTCATTCAATTAATTTCAGAAAGGTCACCTGTTTACGTATGTATACGTAGGTACATATTGTTGAAGTTACACTCATGAAATCCTACATTCTCCTGGATTAATAAAACGTCATTCATATGCTGAAGGTGTTGGCTGTCTGACAGCTGTCACGTGGGTCTTAGCAATCAAAAGGAAATAAAATTACTTTTTACTACTTTGAAATGTATCTTAGTATAAGGCAGTCTCACAGATTGTAAGACAAATAGCTGCGCATTCATTTACATCCCACTCAGTCTTTCAAGCTGGTTTTTCTGCTCGTTGCCAATGGCCAAAGTAAACTCATAACCATCTATGCGAATGTAAAGATTTTATTTTAAACTTTTTGCTTTTGATTATATAAAATGGATTAAAATGCCTCAAACTGTCGCTTTAGTTGAAGATCTGGAAGAAACTGAATTTAATATATGAAAAATACCTAAATCCGTGTTAATTGTTATTAATTACAATCTAATGAGATGTCATCGAAGAACCCATATGTTTAGATGCAGACGAGTCTTCTTATTTAAAAGAAGTATGTATTCGAAAAACTGACATTCGTCATGATTCGCATCCCTTATTCCAGGAAAGGATATTGTAGAAATTCATAGACAACATTGATATTAATGATAGTATGATGTGGATGCATTTTACACCCTTTTGTTGATTCACACAGAAAATATTTCTTCTTCATGGCCTAGTCTCAGCGACATCGATTAAAGTTAATGAGAAAAAATAAAATAACATTTATTACATATTCTTCAAGAAAACAATTCTGAAGATGCAATTAGATCATATCCAAGGTACTGCTTGAACGTCTGAGACGGTTCTGGAAAACAATTATCGCCACCCGTGGAAATTCCAGCCCGTCAAATCGACCAACTAATTTCAAGTCAAAACTCATCATCTCTTTATCGACTTGAAGGCCAGAAACAGTTTTAGCAGCATTATCTTCAATGCTCCAACAAAGGGTCTTCGAATCATAGACCCCATGTTCGAGACGAAAGAGCATAATGATCCTCCTTTTAAAGAATAAAGCTATTGTGGTTACCAGAGTCTGGACAACTAGAAGGAGGTGCCCGGGATCGAAGCGACTGGAAGACTATTGTGTTTCAGACAGAAACACTTCACGGATTGGGAACTCGTTAACAATGACATTAGTGGGCGATGAAGATACTACCAAGCAAAAATTTGGTGAGGAAGATACTAAGCTTAAACAATGAACCAGAAAGTAGAGAGAAAACCTACCATTCGGTCAGGATAAGCACTGATTCATCATCAAAAAGATGTCAAGTTTGATTAATTTCTAGAATTCGAAATTGTTTACAAAACCAATACTTGTAGTTTTGTTGGGTCCATTGTAACAATCGGCTTTTTAAGCATATGTACATACTTACCCGAGGATCAATAGTCCTTTTTGTAGATCCAAGGGCCTTCACTGTAGGCGGCGTGGCCCAAGTGGTTAGTGCGTTAGATTATGGATTATTTTATAGAAGTCTCCTTTCATTCGTGTACAGAATAAAACATGCACAACACGAATGGTTACGAGAATCATGGTTGTGGGTCCCATGAAATAGCCTCCACTTCGCCTACGGTCCATCGTAAGTGATTTCTGGAAATATATCGCTGCTCTTGGACCAATTAACGCCAGTCGACACGGTTTTTTTTTCGAGTACCGAGTGATATCAAGTCGCGTGATAGTAGGGGCCATTTAATGAACCATTGTCATGAAGCAACTCAGTCGCCAAATTTCTCCTTCACAACTTCGAGCGTTGCGTTGCAGTAATAGCATGCAGCTCAGCTCTGTTTTGTCTGGTTGATGGCTTGAGGTACAAAAAAGTTCAATCTTTTCATGAAGACGACCCACCTCAACATTGATATTCACGTTTCGTATTTTCAACTTTTTTCCGGAATTTCGACAATATTTTTTAATAATTTCCACACGTTCGGCAAGCGTAAAGCAATGCGTGATGGAATGGCAAACCTTACTGAATATTTTGACAGCTGAATGGCATTGGTAGCTTTGACAGCTGCTGAAATATATTAATTGGAAAAAGTATCATTATTATCTGGTCACCCTTTACTCAGCCTCCACGGGCAATTGGCAGTTTCCATTCAAACTAATCGCAAGGACTATATGGCATTGCCCGTTTGAGGCTGAAAAAAACATTGCCCATTTTGTCTAGACAACATCTTTGGTGAAAGATGAACCATCACACCATGACATACCAGGCAGATACTAGTTGCGAACTTAGGTGCAATCCGGAGATTACTGATCCTATCTTTTTTACTTAAAGGGTGCTCTTGCCGCAAGCATGTATTTTAAACTACCAAAGCAGTGTCGAGCCCGTGCATCATCATTTACACCAACAGCCAGGTTATTTGACAAACCGTCGACTGCTAAAGCGGGTTCACTTACGCATAATATATCTACAAACGCTTTGCATCGCCCGAATGTAAGATGGCGTGTGGGATAACCTAAACCGAATAATGCGATTAGGCCAGAAGATTTCCTTTTATGGTTAATAGTGTGAAGGCGGTAAAGAAAAATTTTAATAATTAACATTTCTAGTGCAGGTCTCATAACGCACATAAGTGCTCGCTCACGAATAAATAGCTTCAAGAATAAAAAAAAGAAACAAACAAATAAAGAAAACTATACAAATCAACAGAAAATTAATAATAAAAACGCCACCGATGTCATTGCAGCTACAAGTGTATACTATATACATATGTATGTATGTACGTTTAATTGTGTGTTCTTGTGTTTTGATAATGCAAAGCGCACAGCCGAGAGTTTGTGCCAGAGTCAGAATCAAACTTCATTGCTCTCCACTTTTGTCTCTTATGACGGCACGATACGAATGACCGGTTATTCACCCATAGAAAGCAGCGTGCTGGGGAGAAGACCCAGTTTTTAAACCCGTATCTAATTGGATTCCCATTTCACCTAAGTATGTATGTATATAGTATGTGGCTCGACGACTCTGGGCAACCTCCAAGAATACTGTACTTGTTTACGATCAGTCGTTCTTTGTTATTGATCTTTATTTTGGTATGAATCCAAGAAGGCCGGTCTATTCCAACGGATAGACGGCCAAAAATCGAAAAGGTAAACAAAACACGTTCATCTCTTTGACTGGCAAATCCTAAAGAAGTAGGTAGGTTATTTGACCAATTTCTGTGGTCAAGGTACCAAAACAAATAAACAATATTAACGGATAAATACACACATATGTACATATGAATGTAACGTTATATGCACACTATTCCATTTAAGCTGTGCGCGCTTATTATTGAAGTGTGCCTTATTGTTATCGCACTCTACAACTTGTTGTGACTTTTTATTCTTCTTTTGGTTTTAATTAATGTGGTTGGTTTGTTTATTAGTCACTTTTCAGACTCGAAAGTTTAATTCGGTTTCTTGACTCTGCTTCGCGTTCATCAAGTAAAATAATGTGCACAATGTGAGCTGAGGTCAGTTAGTAGTTCAGAACTGGGTTTGTGCGATTGTAATCAGGATAGGTACCTACTATAAACATTTCTTTAAATGAGTGAACACTTGAAGATGTTATACATAGTTTCATGACCTTAACTGAATAAATCTATTTCGTATCTATTGTTAGTAGACGAGATCATGCGCATGCGAAATTTTCTAAATCTAGATTCAATGATGGAAAAATCCACGAGCCGAGTTGTTGAACTTGTTGTATGACCCATAGCATAACGCGACAAGTAATTGTGTAAAACAAGTAGAATGGGACAAGTTGTGCAAAATTGTGTAACACAAAGCCGCAAGTCTGTGAACAGTTTGACAGATGACTAGTCTTTCAAGTGTCAAGAAAACTTTGAAGAACTGTTGGGTGTGGACCGGTGAGTGTAGCTAACAAGTGCACTTTTTCTGTCAATCCCTTGGCCAAACAGACTACAAATATGTTTAGAAATATTGATTCTGATTTGTTATACTTTCATTACATTTTATTTTTATTTTACTTACTCAGGTGGCGCAACAGTTTGGGGTGGACCGGGCCTCAATCAACAAGCCCCCCAGTCCTTAGCTAACTAACTGCCTCCAGTTACGCACTCTTAGTCGGTTCTTCTTGTGGGTGCCACCTAAGGCAAGATCTTCCTCTACTGCATTGTCCCTCCGGGTTTGATTCGAAGACTCTGCGGGCCGGAGTATTGGTGTCCATTCGTTCTTTTTTTTTTACTAGGTCGATGTCACTGTACAGCGCCCATAGTTCGTCGCTGAATCTCCTCCTCCAAAGCCCGTCAACGCAAACGCGCCGAAAATTGTATGAAAAATCTTTCTCTCGAAGCGATTGAGGAGTCTAGATTGAATGGTTTATTCTGCGTAATTGCAGGATGTTGGTGTTCTTCGCCGTTCTACAGTCTGCAGAAGAATTTTTTCCATATTCTCAGCACCGACTGTGACTCTAGTACCTTCTTCATCTGATCTTTCAATATCTGAGATCAGGTGCTTCTCGTGGTCTTTTTTCTTCTATCGGAGAAGCCCATGTTCTTCTTATCCCTTCTGCTCGTACAGAGCCCTATATGTCTACATTTACTACGTTTATATGACCGGATTGAGTGATTGGATTAAAAAAGGATTGAATTTCAACCCACGCTTCACTGTAACACAATTTAGGGATCGAGTTAGAATCGAATCGAAAGAGGATTGAGTTTGACACTTCTTCTTCATTGTTAATTTTTTCCCTTCTCTATCTCATTCTTTCTCTCTCTGTCATACTCAATCATTTGATTTGCGTTTACAGAAAAAATCTTAACGCAATCGCAGAAATTGTTTGATGATCGGATGGAGTTATTCCTGTTTCACTCCAGTCTGCGTTTACATGGCACTCAACCCGAATTGAATTCGTCATAAGAAAGTAGTTATTGCGAAAACAACACGACTACAATATCCAGCTCAACAAGTTTTGAAAACGCAATTATTATCATTATTTTCGCCCAGTTTAGCCCAGAGGTTCGGAATTAAATTTTCTTCTACGAAGCCTCTATCCCAAAGATTTAAAATATCGTATCAACATTATATCTTTAAGCAAATAAACACAATCTGTGCAGAGCATGGTGTCGCAGTGGTAGGTTGTTTTTAATTGCTGTTAAGATCACAGATCAGACTACTGTACAGTTTACACATAAAGGTTCAGACTATTTGTCATCAGTCAAACGAGCAAACCACATAAACTTTTACGATGAATGCAAAGAAAAATAAAACATCAATTTGAAATGCTCACACTTTGATCCTAAAAATTGATTTTATATGATTTTCCGTGATAAAAAAAAGAAAAAAAAACATGGAAATTCTCGATTATATCATACGATCAGTCAAAATAGAGAAGACAAGTATCATTCTCAAGTGCATTCTCACCGCCGACAATAAAAGAAAGTCTTTATCAGAACCACAAACATGTAATACCAAACTAGGGCGTGTATAGGGAACGAAGTTGTAAATCCCACAACAACCCTTAATTTGAGAGAAAAAAAATCGAAAAAATAAATAAAGAACGACGCATAGTAAAATCAAACCACTTCGAGTTGGGCATTACACGCACTCCACGCCGAACGCGTATGTACATATCTCTCTTTCTGTGCCCTTTACTCTCTCATTCTGTCCGTTGTTTACATGAGCGCGGTCTGCAGCAGCCATAACATCAACAAAACGTTCATACGCAACATAGCGTGTTTAGAAGAACGGTCGATGACCCGTTTCGAGTGGCAATATGGCGCGCTTTGTTTCTTGTTTACATTTTGAAAAAGAAGACCCAGGGTGCACCTCCACTCCACTCCGATCCTTAAATCAAGTTCTTTGGATAGTTTTCTTTTTCGTTTTCCTTCTAGTTTGTTGTGTGTCTATTTTCGATTAATTTATTTGATAACAGGAACAGGGAACACTTGTTTGGAAGGGACAGTGTCTTGATGCGATATTGAACAAGTTCTGAAATTATCGTCAGTTTTGTAGGACAATAACGAGAATAATTTAGTTGTTTTGCTCCGAACCAATGAGGTTTAATTTATGGGGGTTCGGGCCTGATCACTACAAATAGTTAACCTCGAGCGCGGGTTGTGAAAAGGTTAACTGACTCTATGACATTTAGCGAATGACTAGGTCGTTACATTCAGATTTTCACAACAGATTAAGCCTAGCGCCCGACTCGCTTCCATACAAAAATGTCTACAAACATTGAATTTAGTGAAGAAACATAAATTAGACGACTAGGTCGTACAAACTTGCACCTACATATGTATGTACATACATACGTGTACATATTTATAACCCATACCAAAGGAGGAACGTCCCTTGCACACCTACTATTTAGATCAATTGAGACCCCTTTCGGCTGCGGGGAAGCACTATGAATATATTTTCATCGTAATAGATGGTTTCATCAAGTTTGTTTGGATACATGTATGCAACGAAGACTCTAACTATGGCTGAAGTCTTTCAAAAAGTTAAACAACAAAGCCCCGTTTTTGGTAACCGACAGACATTAATTACAGATAAGGGTGCTGATTTTGTGTCTAATCACTTTAGGTAGAACGAATCAATTGGATTCCGAACCAAAAGACTGGGAGAAAGCCACTAATAACGCTCAACAATTCCTAAATTCCAGCATCAGCAGAAGTACGTGAAGATGTCCTTTCGAGATAATGTTTGGCTTATGGATATTAAAGGGCGCTTTATAAGGAAACGTTTTCCGAATGCGATTGAGTTCACGTATGTATGTATATGCAACCTTAGCTCCGAAGAAGGTTTACATACATACATACAGGTAGAACATACATACATACTTATGTATAACGTGGGCGTCGTACGAAAAGTGGAGTACCAGTCGTGGAATCCGGCGAATACTCTAACGATGAAACCACCTTCTTTCAAAGTATTTGTCGTTGGTAAAATTTTAAAAACTCATTTTTGGATGGCGTAGAAATATGAAATAAAGACCACCCTTCTCTTGAAGAAAATAATGGTCGAAGACTTCTGCACAGCTAAAAGAATATTCTCATCATGAAGGTTGAATTAACGATTTATCCGAAGAATTTTCATCTGTGAAATGAGACTTTGTTAGTTGTGTCAACTTTTGAAAACCAAGAACAATTTTGCGAAAACAGCTAAACGACTCCTTATTGAATGACTACCTTTCGGGTTTCTCCAATGCAAAGTCATTCTCTTAGAGATCCATGCATGGACGTACTTGAAGGATTCCCGATCTAAATATGTACTTCCTTGGCTTCATTGATGAACAGGCTGGAGTTTGGGCGAATAACCTTAAGTTTCGGGCACAACAAAACTGGTTGTGGCTGGCCTCTGATCTGCGTTACAGAACATTAGTTCGCCACAGTTTTGTAAAAAAGTTTGTGAATTGTGTAGTGGAAGAAACCAGTTTCATATCAGTGATCATATTTTTAATTAATAAATCTGACTTAAACCACAAAAGCGACGTATTTTTTTGTTTTGTAAATCGTTCCTGTGTAAAATCGTTCCGCTTTTGTAATAATTTTTTTGTTATTTTCTGTGCTAATTCTTCGAAAAACTACAACACAACATCCAAATTCGATGAAATTCAATGAAATCTAAACATAGCTGTGGATGTCAAATATACATATGCAGAGATTCGGAATCCGTACGTTTTCAACGAATCGAAAAACTATGTAGAATACTACTACAATGTTTTGCTTTTTTCCCGAGAGTAACTCGTTTGAAGACGGTAGTTGCAAGAACTTTATTTCAAATGTTTGTAGGATGTTGCTATTGCTTGGACCATTCGTCCACACTAGCTTTAGCACTTGCTTATATATAAGGCTCACCTTCGAAAGGTTTTCGAGTAGCCAGTACATTTGTCGGTATTTGTTTTAGAGCTCGTCACGTTTCTTTCCGAGTTTAGGTATAAAGGCAGTGAATCCAATTTTTTTGTAGGTCAGGACAGTACGCCAAGAATTCATCCAACCTTCGACATTATTAACAGCATCTTGCAGCTTTTCAGTTGCTGCTTCAATTGTATCGTCTGCAAACTTGGCGACGACTCACTTTCTTTTCTATGGGATATCACGCGTGTATAGTACATATAAAAGTGGGCCAATCACACTTCCTTGTGGGACTCCGGCTGCAATCTCTTTGAAGCCAGAGCAATCATTTCCTAGCTTAACACGAAAGAAATGTGACCGTCAGATGAGAAAGAGCTGCCTTGGCAATAGAAGTTGAAATTTATACTCCAAGCCTTGGTGCTACACCTTATCGAAAGTTTGTGACACGTCAAGATATACACCACAACAAATCTTTTTTTCTTCAATTATTTTGTCGACATGGACGATTGTAGAATGCTTGGTTCTAAATCCAAACTGATGGTCAGGAATATTGTTAATTTCTTCTCAATTAGAGGTTTGCCTGGATTCGAAACCATTATAATCTCCGCGACTTTCCATTGTCTGGGAACATAGAGCATTGATCAGATAGAGCAGTTTAATAAGAGGCTTTATCAAGTGGTGACTCGTAGCTTTTTTAATCACTCCCTCAATTCAATTAACTGAGTTGGAGATTATCAAAGAGCCTACAAACGGCTCAAATGTTTCTTCTGAGAGCAAGGAAAAAGTTATGCCTTTTCTTTGGCGCTCTTGATTTGGAATGTAAAACTAAAAAATAGCAACGAGTTGGGGGCAGCAGTAGAGCGGTCTTCACTAGTCGTCGTTGCGCGGCTGTTATAAGCAACAAAAAAAATACAACAATATTGAAAATCAACATTTTTCTTTACAGATACTTCTTGTAAAATTGTCCAAGATACAATGCATTTTTAGTTCGTTTCGATAATTTTATTATTTAAAAACTTAGTTAATGTTTTCACAAAGTATTGCGTTCTATGGTTATTTACAAACATTTTTAAAAATCTATGGTAGATTTTTCTTAAATGCTACTTTTATTTTTTGGTCGCAGCTGTATCTCTTCCGTCAACCATTTTATGCATAATGCATGTCTTAACAATCGATTGCAGTTAATTCAATTAACATTCAATACAGTAATGCTTGGCACCAGAGTTCACCGACGCACATAGTCGAACAATTTGTTTACGTTTACTTTATTTATTATTTACCTGACGAAGAAGATTGAAAATAGAACTCATACTGCATGTACAGTATGTCAAGGAATTGTTTTGACAAAGGTAAAAATTGGTAATAGAAATATTTTCTTCATAAAAAAAGAACTTCTTTGATGTTTTCTTAATTTTTTTATTATTTATTTCATACTATTACTATATCTACTGGCGAACACTAACAAAAAATAATACATTTTGAAAACAATAACGAAAAACAACAAGAAAAATAAAAAATACACACAAATGAGCCTGTCAAGAAATTGTTTTTACATTAGACTTTATTTTATTTAAAGTGAAAGAAAAGAAACAATATAACAAAAAAAACAAGTAATATAAAAAAATTTAATATTTCGTATGGCCACCCTTAGCGTTTATCACGGCTTGCAGCCTTCTTTTCATCGAATAAATTAAATTCTGCACATCATAATCGTTTGGAATTTTATTCCATTCCTCTTGTATAAGCTCACTCGCAAGAGTCCTTGTCGAAATCTGTGGGTTTTCCACTACCTTCCTTATCAATATGCGTTCTGTTCGGTCCGATATTTTGCGAGGACGGCCGTTGGAAGTTTTTAACTCCAGTCTATTTTCATTTTTTGTCCGATTTAAAATATTGTAGATTGTTTGTCTGGTCAAAGAAAACATCTCGGACAACTCTTGGACACTTTTACCGATGCAGTGATTGTAGTAGACCAACTGAGCTACTTCGAATGACGTCCTTTTGCCAGGCATTTTGAATTTAGAATAAACCAACCACAACTGATGTATTTGATGAGCAAAGGCCAAAAATTAAATGCTACTTTGGTTGATTTGCCATAAAATAGAGCACCCATTAAAAGAAAGTTCACCGACTCGGCACACAGTCGAACAATTTGTTTACGTTTACTTTATTTACCTGACGAAGAAGATTGAAAATAGAACTCATACTGCATGTATGCCCATTAATGCTTTAACACATTGAAAGATTCTTTAACACATTGAAAGATTCATTTTCTAAAAAAAAAATTTAATCTTAATTTTGAAATGTTTGCTATTGGTTAGATATTGGTTTCCATTCGCCATAATAAATTGTACAGCGATATGAACCTATTCAACCTATAGGACATGTAGAGGTTATAGATACCAACTTTCTCACCCACCTAGTCTGTATAGTAGGGCATTTTTATTTATTAATATAAACAACAACATTAACCTACCTATATTTCCTTATTGAAATTACCATTTCATCTATGAATAACACACAGCATTGTTTCTTTCTTCACACACCCAGCCATTAGCTATAATAGCTTATTAATTAATTGAACGCCTTGTTACCTCTACACTTCATAATTCCAGCAATTAGAAGTAATAGCCATGAACTACAATCCGAGTATGGTATCGCGGAGCATTCTAGTTATCTTCTATTACACTGCCAAGGCTCTAACTATTTTCAGTTTCAGGATTGATGTGAAAACTATGAAAGTGATTAAATTGTCGCGATTTACTAACATCGTTCTGTTGGTATTTCGGGTGGTCATGTTGTTGATGTACCTTAGAAAACTATCGGAGATTGTTCAAGATTTTTTTAAGATTCCCCAAATGTATAATCTACATTACATTGGCCCAATGCAGGAGATGTCATTGGTCGTCCTGACCTTGTGCTTATACATCTGTCAGACATTGTGCGCATCGCGAACGACTCTATTAGTGAAGCAATTTTTCAAACTCTACATCGGAATTAGGGAAAAAATTGGTAACACAACCAGTTTTAGTTCAATGTTTGTGGTCCTATTAATCCTGAAGTTGGGTGCAACTTTTTTTGGACTACGCCACGACATTTTGGAAGACTGTAAGCGCGTTCAAGAATGGAACTTCGAAAGTGTTCTCTTCACTTTGGCTAATAACTTCATTTGGTCGGGAATTGTCGTGTCAATGGATATTTGTGTTGTAGGTTTCCTCATTATTGGAATGTTTTTCCAGCAGATGGGAAGCTATTTGAAATGTTTAATGAATAGATTAGTATCTCTGGAGGAACACCATTCCAGTCGTCACGCACAAATGAAGGTGCTTTGCGAATGTTCAGATGAACTGGATGATTGTGGGATTATTTTCTCGGAAATCTATCGCACTGCGAATGCGTTCATTGGCGAATGCCACTTAAGTCTCCTCTACTGCATTCATTTCAACTTTGTTTATCTTCTGCTGCAATTGAACGCGAGTTTCTGGGACTATAGGGTATCTCAGATTATACCATGGGAAAAGGTTTGCACTTGCATACCAAAAGTACTGAACTTACTGCTTTTGATTCTCAGCGCTGATGGAGCTGTTAAAAAGTCAAGAATGCCACTGCTCTCAGAATTGGATGTGACTTGCTCTGGAATGGATAGCCGGTGGGATGAAAGCGTATGTTGATTATAAATATAAATGAAAAGTAAAAAAAATTATATTTTTTGTTTTCTCCGTCAGGTAGAGTCATTTTTGAATCGACTGAACTTCGAGCATCTAGAAGTCCAAGTATTAGGATTGTTTCGGCTGACCAATGAATTTGCGCTACTTGTGTTATCGGCTGGTATAACGTACTTATTTTTACTAATTCAGTTTGAAATGATGTGGCCAGATCATGAGCAGCCATTCGTGTAGCTTATATAATAATGATATTTAAATTGTACTTGTACTCACTTATATTTAATGCTCAAGTTCAATACACAAGTAACAAGTTCTAGGTAAAGGGTGACCAAATAGCAATGATACCTTTTTCAGCTGTCGAAATATTCAGTAAAGTTTGCCATTCCATTGTGCATTGTGCATTGTGTGGAAATTAAAAAAAAATATTATCGAAATTCCGGCTCCGTTAAAAATACGCATCGTGAATTTCGTGGTGAGGTCGATCGTCATCATGGCTTTAGTGTGCAGGCAATAGCACCTTGGAAAAGTTTGAGCATGAAAACACTCTTAAGCCACCAAACACACATCGAAGACACCAAACCATCAATTGGATGCGATATATAAAGCAGAACATTATATCTTCTTGAACTAATTTTCATACAAAAGGCAGGATAGTTATAAATATGCAAAAAGAATTGGCCTCATAATTGAACCTTGAGCCATAAGATGCTTAATAAGCTTAAGTAATGAAGAATTATTTCCAATTACAAGCCGTTTAGATCGCATAACTTTATGTGGTCTTTCTATTTTAGATAAAGTTAAATTCGTGGTAGATTACTGCAAAGTTTTCTCGGAGGCAATGAATGTTCAATATAGAAGAACCGCATGCCAAGTAGCATCAGACGGTCTATCCATTGCTTACTTAGTTATTGAAATTTTTAACCTCATTAATAATTCCAGTCGCTAATTAATGGTAAGTTAGCTATAAGTAAAATGTTTTAGTTAGTAAATGATGGTTGTACAAGTGAGCTTTTAATCAGGATTAGTTTTCCATCAGGACCAGTGCTGATGTAACAAATCAAAGTACATACGTGTATTACTTTAGTTATATCGGAAAGTCAACTCATTATCAGCACTGAGCTTAGAGGTATCCCAAAAAACGGCGCCGATTTCCTAACAAGGATTTTTAAAAACCTAATCTAAATTGAACGTCGGCATCTTAAAAATAGAAACGTATCCTTATATTTTCAAAGAGGAAAGATAAGCATTTCTCAAAAATAAACATTTAACGATGATAAAAACATTTAAAGAAACCACCAGATTTATTGCTTAGATTAATGGGCTACCTTGTTGTCTGAGATCCTTAAATACAGTGCTGAATTGGGTAATTCAGTAGCAGACCTACTTTACGCTTGAAATATGCCGCCGCATTATTTGCCTGTCCTTTCGTTTCAGTATACATATGTATATGTTTGAGTTAAAATCACAATCAGAATTACATATGCATGTATATCAAAGAATGTTCGATTCACGTGAACATTTATATGTATAAGTACATGTACTACATACTAAATGAGAACTGTTTTCTTTTTTTTTAAATGTTGCAATAAGAGAGACATTCTGTCAAAAGTTTGTACTCGAATATTCCGATAATATTGACGTAATTCGAAGAACAAATGCGTTTGTGAGCATTGAAATGGAAGCGGCTAAAATGCGTTTAACGGTTAATGAGTTCAAAACGAGGTACAGGGTGACAAGCTAAGTAAAATAGAAAAAAAAATGTAAATAAGACAAATATAAAATTGATTCTGGCTTTATTTTGAAGGTACATACATTCATGGCATTATGTATGGAATAGCATATCATTCAAATAGCAGCGGCCTCGGTCCAAAATGTGCTGCGTTATTCCGGCAATAGGGTCTTGAATGTTAGCCTCGAGCTCGTTCAAACTATTAGGTCTGTTAGCGTAAGCTAAGGACTTGACGTAGCACCAGAGAAAATAATCAAGTCGTGTCAAGTCGCGGTGGCAAATTGAAACCCGCTAGCCGTGTCGCCAAATTTCTCCTTCACAACGTCGAGCGTTGCGTCGCTTTTATGGCAATTGTGTCATTTGTGAATTGTGTTCGCTCCAATAATGAAACTCCTGCTTGTTGACTTGCCTGTTGAGGCAAAAATTGGCCTTATCCGAGAAAATGATTTTTTGTACAATATTTGGATCTCGCGGCAACATTTCCAGCCCCCAATTAGATGTTGGCCCAAATCCAACCGCAAAATAATGCTCGGTAAGTGTGAAACGAGGCGTGATGGAATGACAGGCCTTACTGAATATTTTGACAGCTGGATCTCATTGGTAACTTTGACAGCTGCGGAAACATAACAATTGAAAAAGTATCATTGCTATCTGGTCACCCTTTATTATGCAAACTGTTGAAAGAACTGCACTGGCAGCACCATAATTCGTTTGTTAGTTTTTGAATATGTAATACATTTGGTTTAGTAAATGAGATTTACGTTTTAACAAATAGCAACACCCATAATTGCAACATTGTAAAAAAAAAACGGCTGATGTACATAAATATGAACAAATTTTGTCTTTTCAAAAACAAACATTGTCTAAATTAAGTCTGTGGTTGAATAAAAGGATTTGCAATTCAAATAAGCAAAATTAACCAACCATGTATCCGTGAATAAATTTGTCGCTTCACAGTAACCTTGTCCTGAGAAATACCGTTCTAACTGACTTACTTTCCTTGCTGCATACACCTGTGAACTGTGTCGGATTTCGAACAAGTGCACAAAGAAAGCACAAAAACTCTCCAGCAAAGTTCAAGCAACAAAACAACAAAACAACAAACTGCACAAGTGTTCAATCTATTCTTAAAACGAGGGTCAGGACTCTTCACATCTGTGAACGATATGTACGAGTATGTGGAACGCGTGTGTGCAGTGCAGCTTCGTTGTATTCACGGTTTTGCGCTTGAGTGCGCCCGAGTGTATCCTTGATGCGAGCAAATTATAGGGAAATTCGTCACGGATATATCGGTTAACCGCAATTTTTGAAACAACTGAGTTCAACTGAATATGAAACGAGAGTGTGTACAGCTGAGAGTGGAGATGGATATGGTGCGATGGAGACCCTTATTGGTTACCGTTGTTTCGTAGCAGGTGGATGTGCTATATGCGTTATGCATGCACACATCTTATTCTCATTCGAGTGGAATGCCTATAATTCGCTCTGTAGAATTGATATACATACTTACTTGTGTTCCATCTGTTATTTGTAAAAGTAACATTTTGGATTGCAGACTGTGTACATTTTAGGTAAATCTTTATGTTTAAAGCCGTCTTGCGAAACACATTGATGAATTAATGAGTAAGAATCTTCTTTAAAAAGAGTTTTATATGAGAACTCTTAACGCGCCAAGAAATATAAGGACTTGTTCATTAGTTGGACTGTTCTTGTAGGGTACCAACACCAAATCATCAAACAAGTATGAATAAGTAAATCATCACCATCAGTTTTATAGTGTCCACCTTCTTGGAATTATCTAGATATTTCTATTATAGTAAGTAAAAACCCACTTTTTGTATGATTTGTTTGTTATGTACCTAGAATGCATCTGAACCAGAACTGTGTTACATCATAACGAGAAAATGATGAGTGACATTGCAAATTTTTGTTTTTAACATTCGAGGGTAAACTTGAACACAATTGAATGTCATGTTCATGAAAAACAAAATACGAGAAAGAAGGTAAAGCCTTTAGAACAGAGTGTAAAGAAAGACAGAAAGCAAAAAATGGGAACTCTAGTTCAAGACTGCACTATAGATGTACACAGTCATTTTGCGCCCAATTCTTATCTATGGCCTGATTTAATTAAGAAGTACAGGGTGACCAGATAGGAAAAGCCTCGGCTTCGCTGGCAGTGCTTTAAGCGGTCGGTCGAATAAACTCATCCAAATTGGTTGGCTTGTGAGCGTATCCTTCACTGTTTTCTAAAGGATACCTGGAGTAATGGACTTTGAAAAGCCTTAAAAAGAAACACGCCCTCAGCGAGATCTATGTATGTGTCATTGTCTAAAGATGATGTGTGGACTTCCCAACTAACTGAAATCAAGTTCATGAATGAAACTTAAGATGGCTTGGAATATAGATAGATAATTTGTAGTTGGGACCGAAAATTCCGACCCCTAACCTATTTGACGTTTTTGATTCATCAATGTAATGTTCAGATTGAGCTATCAGTTGAGGGATTTCCTCGTAAGGCAAAATGGATTCAAATGGATTTGTGTATAAATAAAACATACCAACTTCGTAATGTAACTCGAGTGTAAATACGTTTCCAATTATACTAATGCACACTCAAAGTTGACTGACAGTTAATTCAATTACACGACACAGGTCATTTAATTATTGCCTTCCTACACGAATATGTAGTTGCAATGACATTTCACAATTCTTTTCGTCATTAGTGTCCATTCGACAAAATGTCAGTAAAGATTATCCGGGATAATTCATATTCAATACTTTCGCTAAAACTTATGTACTACTATGCTAAAATGTTCGGAATGGTGTATTTTTCAATAACCGACCATGCCCGACTAAAAGCGTCAATAAAATCACAGATGTACTCCATCGGTTATAGGCTGACCTGCCTTGTTGGATATACCTACTTTTTACCGGAAATGTTCAACCAAGTCATACAAATTCAGCAAATCCATATCCGAGCAATGGCTTTTATTCAATTTGCATCAATATGTGTCTTTGCTGTTGCATTCATCACATTTCAAGTCGTTCGACATAAGCAATTTGTCAGTGTCGTCAACAGGACTATCGATACATTTATTCGAATATCAGTAATTACCCGTGACTCAAAGTTATTCGGACGCGAGTTTTACTTAATGATTTTGGGGCGAATCGCGAGCAATATCTCGGTGCTTCTCGTTGATATTCCAAGGTTAGTGACGGCTGTGGCAGAGAATGATTTTCTATTTCTAATCCAATGCTTCTTGGGTTATGTCCTTTGGTTCGGAACCCTAATTGTGGTGGATATTTTTTGCCTGGGCTACATCGCATCCTGTGGTATGTATCGAAATATTGGCAATCATATGATTTCGTTCGCGAACCGTGTTGAAAGCACGGAGAATTGTGCGATGACCAGATTTCGCCGGATGGAAATATTGTGCGAGTTCTCAGAGGAACTTAACGAATGTTCGGCAATATACTCACAAATTTTCAGAATCACTCGAGATTTTCATGGACTATTTCAATTCAATATTTTATTCACCTTCTACATTGATTTCATATTAATTATTGGCAACATTCATCAGATTTTCTTAATGTACATAACAACCGGTCATGTGGTCTGGAGTATCATGACCATTGGTATCGTCCGAATTGTGGACTTTCTATTTCTGATGTTGCTGGTAGATTTGACAACACGCAGATCCAGGATTCCGAATTATCTGAATTGGGATAATTTATGTTCAGATATTGACGCCCGATGGGATCGAAGTGTAAGAACCATTGAAGATTTGTTTATGGAATACATATACATACTTTATTTGTTAACAGGTTGAATCGTTTTTGAATCAGCTTAAATTCGAGGATTTGAAGATTGAAGTTTACGGTTTGTTTCAACTGAATAACGAGCTTGTGCTGCGGGTTTTCTCAGTAATAGTCGCGTATTTGACGATTCTAATTCAGTTTAGTATGTTAGGATATTTTAAGGAAGATGCATAAAAGTTGTGCCGTGTACAATACTGTTGTTTTTTCTTTATACTCAGTAAGGTTTTATTTGAAATAAAATGTTATATTAATTCTTTAAAGGGAAAATATGTTTTTTTACGGTTTAATCATCAGTGTGAAAAACGTTCATCAAATGAATTACGGTAAGGTCTCTGTGATATTTCGGGAAATTGCGAGCCTGACACATTGGCTAGAAGAGGTTCCTCTGGTCTAGATAGCACATACATACATACGTCACCGACATCGAGGCGCCTATGTTGTATGCTAAATACCTGATCAACGCCGAGGCAGTAAGGGTGGCCAACTATCATCGAGGGCCGGTCTAAATCAACCAACCAACCATTACGGTAAGAAGAACACAAGTTCTTAAATATGAGAAATCCGGTACACAACTATTCATAGGTCTACGAATGTAGACAGAATGTGGGTCTGTCAGAAGTGGAAAAAAGTGGATAAGGCTAGAAGAACCCTTAGAAGAATGAACAAAGCCGATCTAGCAGCACTAAATACTAGGGACCGAAGCCGCCTACAAGTGGGGTTAAAGTTGTCGCATACGCGTAAGATATTGTCATAATGGCGACAGGAAAGTATGTAGCGACCATCACCGAACTACTCCAATACTCTTCACAAGTGGGCGATAAAATGTGGATTAAACGTTAACTGCCTTAAGTCAGAGGTGGTCCCCTTCACAAACAAGAGAACAATCCCACAGTTTGAGCCCCTGCGACCCTCCAAATTTTAGATTAGGCAAGATGCCTGGGCTGTAAACTCGACCGTAAGTTGACTTGGAAAGGGAACACGAGGGATCCGCTCTAAAGAAGAAATTCAACACAGAGCGCGCTTTACCATACCAAGTAGAGCAGTGACTACAGAGAGATACTACAAACGCTAAGGACCAGTGACACCATTGTCTTATTATAACCATTTATATAGGGTGCGCCATCTTTTATGTCGATATATAAACACTACCATCAGTACCATCAATCGCTTCATACCAAATCGCGCCGATACTGTACATTTAACAAACAATGCAGTTTCCTTAAAGAAAATTACTCGGACTTGTGCTGTCAAAAATGTCGATATTGACTGGCCATCTCCAGATTTGACTCCTTCGCAGTTCTTTTTGTGGAATTACTTGAAAAGCAAAATGTACATCAGCAAGCTTCAAATCATTGAGAAGCTCAAGCCAAACATTCATGCTGAAATCATCGTTATACCGTCCGAAATGGTCGAAAAATTGATGGAAAATGCTGTTCAATAGAGGTATGATGTTGCATGCAAAACTTAGTCCAAATTAAATAAAAAAAAACCTCATATATGGAAATCGTTTTATTTTTTTTTATGTTATTCAACACATAAACACACCGTACAAAATAAAATTTTAAATCTTTAAGCTACTTTTGAGAAGAGAAGGCTTGGACTCCTCGAATGTATAAAAAAAGACTAATTCATTTATATGTACGAGTAGGTGCTTTGTGTGAATTTGTCTATCTAAACAGCTCCACATAAAGAACTGTAAGAATAATAAATACTACACTACAGTACGAACCTACATTATTCAATGTCACTATAGTTATTAAAGTAGCACTGATGTGCATTTCCTGATTAGATCCCAATGATTGATTTGAATATTGCATGCATTGCATATTGGTTCAAATGTCATATGAGTTGTCCTGTCGTGTTTAGTCTCTCCTCGACACGATGCTTGCAAAGGTTAACCGCGCGGACTACTTATCCATCCTATCCCTCAAGCTAATGTATTACTATGCAAAACTATTCGGTATGCTGAATTTTACAATCACAAAAAATCATCGGATTAAGTATTCAACAAAAACTCATATCATCGCCATCACTTACAGGACAATGTGCCTCATTAATTTAACTTTCTTCCTGCCCGATCTCTACGATGACATAATGAAACAAGTGCATTCACATATCACTGCAATGCATATTATTCAAATCATCACTGTTTATGCATTTACAATCGTATTTATTGTGTTTCAAGTGTTTAGGCAATCCAAGTTTGTAGCAATGGTAAACAAGAGCATAGATATTCTAACTCAGATATCGAAGATCAGCACGGATACACAAATTTTCGGACACGATTTTTACGCAATTCTTTTCGTTCGATTGTTTTTCAACGTCTTTGTATTCATTTTACAATTGTTAGACTTTCCGAGCGATTTTAATCTAGCAATTCAGACTATTTTATTCTATATACTGGGAATGGGAATTCTCATCAGTGTGGATCTGTTGTATTTGGGTTACATGACTTCCTCTCAAATGTATCGGAATATTGGAAAGCATATGGTTTCATTTGCGAAACGTGTGGAGATGATGGAGCGTCGCTCGATGTCGCATTTTCGTCGCATGCAAGCTCTGTGCGACTTTTCTGATGAATTGGACAAATGTTCAGAGTTGTATTCGAAAATTTTCAAAATCACGCATGAATTTCATTCGGTGTTCCAGTTTTACATATTATTGATGTTCTGCATTGACCTTGTAATGATAATTGCCTGTGTCCATCTTAATTTCTTGACTTTTATGATAAGTCGACGTATAATGTGGAGTTCTATATTTTTTGGTACCGTTCGCCTGATAGATTTTATCGGTTTGATGCTAGTCATAGATAAGACAGTACGACGATCTCGCATTCCTGGATATCTTCACTGGGATAGCTTGTGTTCCGATATAAATAGCCGATGGGATAAAACTGTAAGCTAAGAGTAAAATTGTGACCGTACCTACATAGTACATATATTTGTTTCTTAAGGTTGATCAGTTTTTGAACCAGTTACACTTTGAGGAATTAAAGATCGATGTATTTGGTTTGTTTCAACTGAATAATGGAGTTTGTCTGCGACTTATTTCTATAATAGTGGCGTATCTGACAATTATCATTCAATTCAGCATGTTGGGATACTTTAAGGACGAAGGTGTCGAATATTGAATGAAAATTTTGTGGAATGAAAAGACATTTAATATTATCTGATTAAGGGACTTCTTTGGATCCAATTTGACCCACATTTGGTGGGCTGGGATGCTGTTTCCTTAGTGTAAAAGAGATCTTAAAATCAATAAAATATCCATACATGTTTGGTTCTTGATTTCGTTTTTTTTTTTTGATTTTTTAGTTTTATTGTTATATTTTAATCTTTTACTTACAAATATTATGTACGAATTGGTTGGTTAATAAAAAGTTAGTTAAAAAAAAATATTTGGCGCAAAAGCTCCCTAAGCCTTGCTTCTCACAATCTTTCGTGTTGTACGTGTTGTTTCTTTACACGAATGGAAGGGGATTGCTGCCGTGTCCGAAGGGCAATTTATTATTTCTGAAGTTTGTCAGACATATTTGTCAGGCGCTCGGGAGAGGTGGGGTCATAAAAAAACTTTTAGGCGTTTTGGCTGAGGTAAGATCCTCGAACTCCTACGTCCATAGTCCAACGCACTAACTACTGCGTCAAGACGTCCACTGTCGGTTAATATTACATCTTATTTCTTTCAAACATCGCAGAGACCTAGAACACGTTACAACGAAGCCAGAGATTTAACATGTTCATTAGTTTAATAAATGAAAATAAAATGGTTTCTTATAGGTAGTATACTTTCTTTTTAAATTGTTTTGTTTAATTACTTTGTTTAAAAAAAAAAAAACTTGTGATGAACGATTTTAAAATGTTATGGTATTATTCTTATTTCAATACAATCAATCAAATTGAATCCAGATAACTTCAAATTAAGTTCAATAACATCACTGAAATCACAGTAAATTGCATTCAACTGAATGACTTCACTAAAATGAATTCTCTATCAGTGATTTCGATATGAACGGTGACTTTAGATTTTGAAGTTGAAGTATGATTTTGAATTCATCTTATTGAAGTTAATGCGAAGACGTTTTCTTTGTGACTTCTTTTACAACTCTGTTGTCTGTTGCGTAAAAAAAGTAACCACCACTTGCAGTACTTGAAATACAAAGAAAATGGATTCGAATTTGAGTCATAAAAAGTCATAAAATTTTTTCAGATCACTTTATAAAAATGTTCATCGAAATTGGTTGATCGGCTGTTTTACTCAACAGGTTAAGTTTTAGAAGAAAAATTAAGCGAATTTTGTTGAATAAATGAACTCATTAAATCCGTCCGACCTCTGAGGTATGAGAGATGAACTAACAACGAACAATGCGCTCATGTGGTCAAATAATTGTGTCACCTGAGCTGTTTTCCCATAAAGAGCAGGTTAAATTTTACGGGGGTCGTCAAGGATAGTAATGGAAATCAAACGATAATACTATTTGCATAGCTGGTTAAGAGACTACGCAGAAAAGGACGACACTTCTTATGAAGTTGAACGCAATCAATTCAGCGTACACAACTGGAAGCAGCTGACTAAGGACCGAGGCCCTGGAATAGATGTTATAATACGATTTTGATACAAATGAACGTGTTAAGTTGTATCCTAATGTATTCCAACTTAAAATTTAATTCAAACGGAGTGGCGAGTGTGAGAATAAGTACCTTTTTGTCACATTTATAAATATTGGTTTATTTTAACAGTTGCGAATAAATACACCACAGGTACATGCATTATTAAAACAGTTGTGAGTTTATTGACTGACTGCAATTAATTGGCTGTGCACATCGGTTTGAATCCATCCTGTCGTGGTTAGTCTCCCCTCGACGCAATGATAGACAAGACTAACCGTGTAAATTACTTAACTATTTTATCCATTAAGCTAATGTACTACCATGCAAGAATGTTTGGCATGATATATTTTAAAATAACGAACTGCGATCGGATAAAGTACTCGGTTAAAATTCATGCCTTCGGTATCGCGTACAGGATAATGTGTCTTCTTGCTGTTACCTACTTCTTGCCAAAGTATTACAACCAAAAAATAAAGTTTGAACCGTCTTACCTACGGGTTATAAGTTATGTACATATTATCTCGCTTTACGTGTTCACGCTTGCTTTTATTGCGTTTGAAGTTTTAAAATACAAGCAGTTCATCAGCATGGTGAACAGGAGCATAGACATACTCATTCGAATAAAGACAATCTGCAAGGATCCACTCATATTCGGATCCGAGTTTTACATAATCATCTTCAGCCGAATTGTTTGTAAAGTGTCTCTGGTGCTCCCCGAGATGAAAGGATGTTTAACATTTAAAGATGATTTTTCTATTGCTTTACAATGCGTTTTTCATTATATTTTGATATTTGGAATAATTCTTACGGTAGACATTTTGTGTATGGGCTACATGACGTCTTCCGAAATGTATCGAAGTATCGGAAGGCACATGGTATCATTTGCAAAACGCATCGAAAGTGCCGAGTGTTGCTCGATGTCGAAATTCCGTCGAATGCAAACTCTTTGTGACTTTTCTGACGAACTGGATGAATGTTCACTTATTTACTCGGAAATATATAAAATAACTCATGAATTTCACTCAATGTTTCAAATTAACATTCTTATGATGGTCTACATAGACCTCATAATGATTATTGGGGCAGTTCATCGGAATTTCGTGAGTTATATAACAGCTGGGTACGTAATGTGGAGCTCTATTCTTACTGCTATTCTTCGGATTGGGGACTTCCTGTGTTTAGTGCTGGTGATAGATAAAGCACTGCATAGATCTAGAACTCCCGGGTATCTTAATTGGGATAGCTTATGCTCGGACATTGACAGCCGGTGGGATAGGAGTGTAAGTAAAGTTAATAACTAATGCATTTGTACATACATATGTATTGGATTTTTTATTTTAGGTTGATTACTTTTTGAATCAACTAAAATTTGAGTACTTGAAGATCGATGTACTTGGTCTGTTTCAACTAAATAAAGCACTTTGCTTGCAAATTTTTTCAATAATTGTGGCTTATTTAACAATTATCATTCAATTCAGCATGCTGGGATACCTAAAGGAGGATGGGATTTAGGGCATGGAATTTATTTATTTATCAAATATTTGTGTAGTTACATATACATATATGTGTATTTAATTAATAAAACCCATTCTAAAAGTTGAAGTCTGTTTTTATCAAAAACAAAAGTTTTGGTCTGAAATGGAAGGACCTACCCTTAACCGAGCTTATGCTGTCGAACAATTAGCAGATGCACTGGACTGCTGTAAAGCGTCCAAGAAAGTAGAGCCTATTTGGATGCGGGTTTGTTATTGTACGGAGATTTAGGTAAGAAGTTTTGTATTTTAGGCATGCAAATGAGCGACTCGTAGTAATTGACATCAAAGCGAATATGGGCAACATTCTCCTGATATGCGTTCATGTCCCAACAGAGGAGAATGAGATGATACGAGCTCTTTGATACGTAGCGTTATCACTGCCAATTTAAACGCAAAGTTTCTACCTTTGGTAGTACTGTAGGAATGCATATCCAGTGAATTCAGGCTAATACACCTTAAAGTGTTGAAAATCTTTAGTAACTAGCACGCAGTTCTCACGATGACATAATAAGGATGAAGAACATGTCCGTCCATCCGACCTAACGGAAGTAAAGATAGCTATATCTAAGCAAAGGGAGAATGTCCAGTGAATAGAATCTCAGAAATATTTGCACGATTCTCAAGAAAGGCGACCCTCTTAACTGTGCCAAATAAAGACTTAAAGCCTTTTGTGAACAATCTGATTGATTCTTGGCAAAAGGATCTAGACAAGGCGCTGTCATGCGATTCCGTCATCATCGTTCTTCAAGGAATTATGAACAATTCCCACACCAATCTTAAGGCACACGACACTTACGTATCAGGTAGAACGTTGCATTCGACAAAGTCCACTTTAAATTCAAACAATGACACCAGTTGAGTTCAAATCCAATTCGAATCGTGTAGCAAAGCCCTCTCTCGAACAACTAAAGTAATCCTATGTACTATATAAATTCCTGCTCATCTTAGGGACCAGTGATCTACGGGTCAGAGTTATGTATAGACTAAGCATTTCCAGAATGGATGAGGCTGGTCTCCTTCTCGTCTGTATGGATGGGAAATGCAGCTGTACGAGTTTAATAGGACATCGACTTGCAATGCAATGCAACGACTCCCGCCCGTAAAGTTCACTCCAAACCAAGTGGTTGCAGAGGAAGACCTCGCCAAAGGTAGCACGCTCAAGTGAAAAAGGACTTGGTGTGCGAAACTGGAGGCAGTAATTACATGCTCAAGGCTTGGCACTTGGCACTCAGAACTGGGTGACAGACAAATTTAAGCACTTTACGCTAAGGATGTCTTCAATTTCTTCTTCTGTGGACACTGGTCCCAAACGAAATTTGAAAGAAACTATGTATATGCATATGCTGATGACGTTGATGACTTGAAGACAGAATAGCATTCATTCGCATTTAGTTCGCACCCGTTCCTGATCAATGGTAAGTATTTAAAAGTATCATCGCTGTGACAATGACCTCTTTCCAGATTCATTCCAATACTAACCAATATTTGTTTCATTTTAGTTTACTACTTTTGAAGATCCATATGAAGATCATCTAATTTAAATTACAAATGGGCACGCATAGGCAATCAAGGGTGGATCACCTCACGCATTAAATTAGTCTTCCACCGAACGAATAAGTTTCTCTACACAAAAAGAAGAACCTCTGCATGTACGAGTAGCCAGAACTTCGAAATCTGCTTGTAACATTTGGAGTTACAATGCGTGAAAATGCAATAAACCCACTAACGACCAATTTGCTTCGGCAACAAACGGGAATGCATTCATTTATTGCGGTTGAATCTTTCATTTTGTAAGCAAATTAAAGTTTCAATAAATACAAATTTAATTGTAAAATTATGCGTAAGTTGCGTTGTGCTAATGCCCATTCTCTTGCATCGGGCTCCAACAAAATAAAATGAGACTTGATGGAGGACAATTATGGACACGTACACATGTGCGTCTAGAATAATTCGAGAGTTAAACCGACTTCAGTGGATATTGTTAGTTATGATGATGTTCAAGTACACTATCGCCTCACTTAAATTCACAACTTGTCATAGTAGAATACTCCCCACACAAACTTGGACATTTAAATGCAACTTATTCATTGTGTATCTTGTTGTTTGTTGTGAGGCGCTTCGAGCTGTGGTTCAAAAAAGATAGCGCTTCATGCAATACAAGCGACGAACCGGTTAAAGTTGTGAAGGAGAAATTTAGCGACACGGGAAGACTTAGAGTGCGCAACTGGAGGCAGTTAGCTAATGACCAGGCTAACTGGCGAGGCTTGTTGGTTGAGGCCCATGTTCACCTCGAACAGTAGCGCCACCTAAGTAATTAAGTACTTAATGAACTAGTTCCAGGTTCTGACAAATTACAACTATATGAGAGACGGCGGACTTCAAAAGTTGTCTAGACCACTTACTTACTTAACGGGCTCCCGACCCGTGAAGAGTCCCTGCCGATCGCTGGCACGCTGCTTCCACTTGTCCAGACGAAGCGGTCTGGCATCCGCGATAGCTTTAAAACGGAGGTTCAGTCTTCCTTGTCGTCTCGAACCTGGGGACTGTGCGTCAAAGATCCTCTTTGCTGGAGCATTATTGTCCATTCGCTTCACGTCTTGGTACAGCTCATAGAGTTCGCGGTTATATCTTCTCCTTCATTCGTCCTCCTCGCATACGGGACCGAAAATTTGACGAAAAATTTTTCTCTTGAAAACTCGGCTCTATATAACAGAATTGGCAGGATCATTGCTTTAGAGAGCATATATTTCGTCTTCCGAGATAGGAGTTTTGAACCCATTTGGCGCGCTGGGAGCGACCGATGATGTCGATGTCGTCTGCGTATCCCAGCACCTGGACAGATTTATTGAAGATAGTACCTTCCGTGTTAACACCTGCCCACCTGTCTAGACCACGGGCTCTGGTATTCCTTGTCGTCTCGAACCTAGCCGACGTATTTTGGATTGTTTGGACTACATTCACATCTTGTTCATAGAACCCATGTCTGTATCCTCTTCTCCATTTGACGAAAGATTTTTCTTAAAAAAACCCAAGCTTTGCTCTGCTTTCTTTCGTATCGTCCAGCGCTTGGCTCCATATAGCTAAGCATGTATTTCGTCTTCCAAATAAGGACCTTTGAACCAAGTAAATATGTACAGATGTACAGATATTAAGGAATCTGACAGGTTGTGTGTCATTGGACTACAAAAATCGAATGTTAAGTCGCCGCTTAGTAGTCTGCCATACTAACTAAGCCACGACGGCAACTCTTCATTTTACCGAACGTTGATGATTTAAATTTGAAACCCGCCATCTGTGGACAATTTACCTCCATCGAGACAGCGCCACCTCTAAGTCACATTCTTCAACTGAACTATTTTAAATTCTTATATCGTAGTTTACCTTGTTCATGCGAAGAAAACAAATCCAACAAGTAAGCACAAACGTCAAAGCTATACGAGATTTGTCATACATTTTTCTGATTACTGTCTGTGCACCAGTGGCAGATTTTTTTCTGCAAGTGGATTCCTACTCATCTTGGGGGAGAAAATTAGCATTTAGTTAACCGAATATGGAAATTCACACTGCCGATTTCCCATAGTGAAGAATCTAAAATGTATATTTAACCGAAAATATATTCATAGTTTAGTTGAATTTAGTAGTGTAGTTGGAAATCCACTCGAAACACGTTTGATTGCTCGACGATAACAGGAAAGTTTGCACAAAGTCGACCGAGACCAGTTTTGCATACACAAGTCTCAGTATAGATCACTCAATTTATGTATTTTCAAGGATGCCAGTGCGAAAGTATCGTCGGGAAACGAGTGAAATCAGCTGCTGCCTCAAGTACATCATATTTAGTTGCAATGTTATGTTTTGGGTAAGTGCTAATGAAGGGCCATAACTGATAAGAATTTACAAGTTTATTTATTCCAATCAGTCGGCTGGTCTCTGCGTCCTCGCGGTTGGAATTTGGGCATGGAATGAGAAAGACATGTTCAGCAATCTGACGAAGCTTACGTTTATTGCATTGGATCCAGCCTTCGTTTTGATTTGCATTGGAACGGTGACGTTCATAATTGGCTTCACGGGCAGTGTGGGCGCCCTTCGCGAAAATACTTGTCTCCTATCGATGGTAAGTTGGGTGTAATTGGTAATTACGTTACATATTTGTGGGTTCTTTGTTTTGCTTGACGTAGAGAAGAGGGAAAGTTTTGTTCCGAGCAAAGTGAAGTTTAATTTGTAGTCAAAATGCTGTGAGTGCGTGATGAATGAATGCGACTCTACTTTCACTTATTAGAACCTATTGAAGGCTGTGCTTAGGTAGCGCGCTGGTAAACAAAACGTATTTGTTCAATGTACAGGTACCGCCTTGTCTATCATGAGTTTAGATGCCAAGGTCAGCAATTAAATACATATGTAGTTTGTTACTTTTAATTACGCTTTTTAACGGTGATTTGTAAGTTAATGCTGACGCTGAGGGAATACCAGTTTGACAACCTTAGATGAACAACCAGACCAGACCAGACCAGAAATGAAACCAATTTGTTAAATGCATCGCCACCAACCCTTTCGACAAACACTGATTCCACGTTATTGGGACTTTGAATTTATGGTTTAGGTTAGGGTGGCTGTCTGAAGGTAGACTAGAAGGTGTCCGTTTTATCACGGATCTATTTTCATTTATAGGCTTCCAAAAACTTATTGAACCAAACGGAGCTTGTTATGAAGATACGGACGTCTAAGGGATCCAAATCGCTGGGGTGGTGGTAAAAGAAAGCTGCTGCATAGAACAGTTTTCGTAGACACATTCCGGATCAAGGCCATGGAAGTAGAAGATGCTGTACGATATCTTCACAATATCCAAAATTTTCAAAACTTATCTTTGTTTGTGCAGCTATTGTAGAAGTGAATTGTTAGGTGAATTGGTTTGTCAGACTATTGAGTGACGGATCCGTGCTTATTTAGTACAACCAAGCACGGAGTTCTAGGTTCAATCCCTAAACAACTCTTCTCGTAAGCCTCTGACAATCATCCGAGAGTACAACTATCATGAGAAAGTTTGTCAAATAGCAAATTAATTATCGAATGTGGAACTAAGAGCTCCTCCATTGATCACGCACAACAAGAACCAAGGCCCTGCGTCCCTAGCCCTGCCTAGAAATAGATTGCGCCAGGTCTGTCTCCAGTAATAAAATATTTTAACTTTTAATACCGAGTCAGGCTTTTCAATGCTTTAAAGGGACAAATGTACACATGCAGATTCAAAAGTGCGGTGGAAATTTGGTGGTATCTATTATGTAATTGTTTGTATCACAAAGGAACGAACTCTTGTGATTTCAGTGTCCCTGCATTCTGGTATAAAAAGCTACCCTAACATAATGTAATCGCTACAGAGAGTAGATGCAGAAGACTCACATCATGTCTAAGTTCGCCAACCCCAACAGAGTACAAAATTAAAAGCTCTGCTTTTTTGAAATACCTTGTTAATCGGTCGTCCCTGGTTATTTTCAGCTTCTCTATTTCCCTCGATCTTTGTGCTGCGAGCTTGATTTGATACTTATTTTCGCGATGCTGTTGTTTAAACCGACGTATTTTGGAGCTGCTCCGAGCTCATCTGCACGTATAATGACATAATGTTTAGGAGCAGAAAGCTGCAGTGATAAATTTTGAACTTGTTTCCATATATGCATATAATACGGGATTGTTAGTCTCTACATATTAAATTGAATAATAATATTAATTTGTATCTTGCAGTATGCCATATTTCTATCAGTCTTACTTATATTGGAGATCGGTCTGGGAACGTTGGCTTTCATCCTTAAGGACAAAGGCTGGGTAAATTGATTTTCTTTCATCTGCATATGGAATTTCTGCAACGCACTTCCTACATATTTACAGATTAAAGACCAAGCCACCGAAGGTTTGCGCGCATTTATAATTCACTATCGTGAAGATCCAGATCAACAGAATTTAATTGATTGGATTCAAGAAGACTGGCTTCAGTGTTGCGGCATTGAAGGCCCCAAAGACTGGGACAGTAATAATTACTTTAATTGTTCATCGGGTGCAGTAGGTAGCCGCGAGGCATGTGGTGTTCCGTTTTCCTGCTGCAAACGTCGACCTCAAGAATTAATAAAAAACAAACAATGCGGCTACGATGTCCGAAAGGAGGGATATGTAAGTTATTCTAAGATGATTTTAATTTATTTGTAATAACTAATAACTTAAACAAAAAAACAAACTGAAGCAGCCCGCAGAACGTTATATATTTGAACGGGGCTGCTTACGTGCTGGAGAAGATTGGTTGGAGGGGCATTTAGTCGCTGTAGCTGGAGTCTGCATATGCGTAATGGTGTTACAGGTCAAGTCTTATAAATCTGCTTGGATAGAAGTGCTTACTAATTGCTTTTACGTGTGCTTAACATTTTGCATGTATTAAGTAGATTTTTGTTGTTTTTTTTGTAGAAATTGAATTTTATTTCTTTTTAGATGCTAATTTTTCGTTTTGCATTTTTTTCATTATTTATTTTTTCCTAGAATTATGAGATATCGAAAATTATTTACGAAAAGGGTTGCGTACAAGCTGGAGAAGAATGGATTGAGCGTAATCTTATTTTAATTTCAACTACGTCTATATTTTTGGTTTTTATGCAGGTATAGTCTAATTTTTGTTTTTTTCTTTATTTTATTTTGTTTATTAAAATCCAGCTTGTTTGCATAGTCTGGTAATGTGATGTGTAGAAGTGATACCTGCAGTGGGTGGTATGTGTGCGTGATTCAGTCTGTAAACTTCTTAATCCATAAGAATAAGGCAATGGAATAACCATCAAATGTTAGGCTTTGGATTTTCTTAATTGTATTCAGCCGAAGTGATACCCAACGCTAGTAGGGTGCCAACAATTCATGTTCTACGCATTTTTATGCGAGTATACTCATACAAGTTGGATAACATTTCAAAAGTGCATGCTTATATAACGCGACTTTAGATTGTAGAATTTCAAGGAGTGAGGGTATAATTCGCTCAGAGAGAGGTAAAATCATAAAACAGTAAACGAACGTGAAAGTACGGAAATTTTTTACTCTCTCGTGAGTGAACTAAGAAACTTTTGCCTACTCGAACAGAAAATTCGATGTTTTGGGAGAGTACGCGAACAGACCTTATATAAGCATTGGCGACTTTTAGGCGCCAAAATCTTTTAATGATTACTTTATCTATATCGATGTGTCAGTCAGATTTAAATACGAAAAAAAATCGATCGCGCTTCCGCAATAAAAACAAGGAAGTCTCTACACTGCAATAGGTATGTACGTTCCTAGAATGATCATTTCCCATTATGATATCTGCAGGAGTTGCAGACTTCATGTCTTCCTCTTCATGATCCAAACGATCTCGACAAGGTCCGTACAGCTAAAAAATAAACGATAAACGATAAAATAAACGAGTAAGTGTCGTGAGAAATGCCAATGAGAGTATTAACTTCGTATATTATTGTCATTGATTGTTAAAATGTACTTTTCTAGTAGACATACTGTAGTAGACCTAGATCTTTTTATTTATTTTATGCGTTAAGGTTTTACACCAATAAGCACGTCAGAGTTATCAAATATTCCGAAGAGTATGTATGTACATATTTAAATGTTCTTCCGCAATTCCGAATGGTTGTTTCTCGAATGTACATTGTATATAGTACATGGATAAACTAAATTTCAAAAGTGATAAAATCTCTTTCGTGCTCATAAGTAAACCCAATAGTTGATAAAATTAAGAAAACTCTATATGTTCAGCAATTTTAATTCGCCTTTGATTTTTTTTTCTACAGATATTGGGTATATGTTTTGCACAAAATCTAAGAGCAGACATCTATGCACAGAAGTCCAAATGGCACTGACACTTACCCGCCCCCGCAGCAATATAAATTCACCAAGTTGTCCAAGAAAAAAAAACAAAACAAGACGTACAACCTAACCAACCAAAATTGACGATTAATATGGTGTACCAACCGACAGCCTTTACCAATATTCTCAACTCTCAATAAATAAATAAACCGCACGAAGTATAAAGAAGCCACCACCGCACTACATATCAAATACATCCTACGACATGAAATATAACACTAGGTGGCCGAATCTCAATGGATACGACAAGAACTCACTATTTTTTTTTATTTTGAATTCGTTTACTGTTTACAACTCACTCAACTGCTACTACTTGTACTCAACAATACTGTGATCTGTTTATATTCCTCTACAAACCTACAAACAAAACAAAACTCTACTATGCAAATAGTTTGCAGCTTTAAATTGCGAATTATTTTACTAAATTTTTTGACTATAGTTACAACTATTTTATACTAGATTTCCGACGCGCTTAAAACATGCAACTTACTATTAAATACATACGGATTTTTCAAGATCAATATCTTCAGTGTTCATAAATAAATGCATACAATTTTCAATAATAATTTGCACAAATTACAAGCAAACGTAAATTGGTACAATCAAATAAACATATAGAGTTAATTAAACTAAGGTAGTGAACAGAAAACAAACAATAGATCTTCAATTCAAATTCAATCGGGGGCGGTTCCAACCAAACAAGGAAAAACAAATATGTACTATACATGTATTTTATTTTTGAAAGTCATTCACACATCTTTTCTCTCGTATGAGGAAGGTACATATTTTGAAACCTAGAAAGACTTAAACCTAATCGTAAGTATATATGTATCTCTACTGCATATTCAGTGGGGAAACCAACAATAATACTCGAACTATGTAAGATATTTTGAGAGTCATTCGAATATAAAGATTTTTAGTATTAGAAATAAAATATAATTTGACTTAAGACATGATATAAATATATTACTAAAATTGCCAGTTAAAAACAAAATAAATTTACTAACATTAATAAAAAAAAAAAAAAATAACATGAAAATATGTACACCTTTTACTACGCTATACTTACGATACGATAATTGTTGTTTAAAGAAGACTTAACAATTTTTCGCTGATTCTATTGAAAACTATGTACTTACTAACATATTCAAGGGCAGTTTATAGTTTAAAACAGAAAAGTCTTCATTTTTTGTATGGCAATTCATTCCATTTCTATTGTGATGTTTTATGATGCGAACAAATTACTATATTAAAGAATCTATTGTATTAGTATGCAAACGAAGTTTATATAAATCTGCATATAGAAAAAAAAGAAAAAAACAATAAACTCTTGCCAATTCTGATTGTGTGTTTGTATTTGCGTGTCGCTTAGTATGTATCAAGAACAAATGTTCACGAATCTATCTTTGATGAACAAATCCACCAGAAGAATTCAGAATGTTCTTGGGAGACTTCAATCCGAAAGTGGAAAAGGACAGTTTTTGGGCACAACAATTGACGATTTTAGTCTTGATAGGAGTGCCACCGAAAAATTACTTTCCAGAAACCACCAATAAATTAATGAAATGCTTCTGGTTTTATTGCTGGGACACCGTATATTACTTTGAATTTTTACGCCATTTCTGATGGATAGTTGCGACAGTCAACATGGAATCTGAATAACTTACGCAGGGTCGACGTGTCTAAAAATCGCAAAAAATCTAAAAGTTAGCAGAAAAACTAATTGGAAAGCCGGTTTTATAAACCCAAACTTCTTGAAAAAAATCAGAACATTTCTGAGCGAAACTTGAAAATAAATTCCTGGTTTGGGAGGGAATTTGTTCTTGTGGGCTCAGAAGCCAAACATTCACCAATACTGGGTCAATAAATGGCGAAATTTAGCTGAATAAGTGCTTGCACAAGTGTTTGAGGCCTTTTTATAACAGTCATCAAGAACGGGCCCCATTTTAGCCTGATCATGCATCAAACAACGTTTTAGTAATGCCTAGAGAGACCAATCCAATTGAAAGATATTGAATTTGACCAAAAGAAAGTTAAGAGTCATCAAAAAAGCTTCCGAAACCATATAAGAATTTTAAAAAAATCTACACAAATAGCTCCAAAGAAGGGACAAACGAGACAATGATGGAAGGTGTTCCGGAAAAAGTTCGGAAATTTGTTAAGAGTAAGAATTAATGTTTCTAAATTTGGAAACTAAAAACTAAATAGTCACAAACATATAGAGTACCTTGACTTAAAGAATTCACCAGTCTTCCTATAAGATGGCAAAAAACAAAACACATTTGGGCCTCACCGATGCGTGACAACCATAGAAGAATAGTAACAAATCAAATTACCACTTAATTATCAATAAAAAGAGTCAAGAAATGTATAAAATCAGTTAAAATAAACACTGGGGCAGACATTCACTCGAATCATAACTGAAAATAGCTTAAAGTAAAGAATGCCATAGTTGGTCATACAATTTGTTTGCAAGGCAGAATAGTTCCCAATAAATCGAATGCAGAATATAGCAGACAGACTTTGACCACGGCAATCCTTACAAATACAATAAAAACCTGAAAACTGCAATGACAGTAACGATAAGTCTCGGTTGGAATGCCATAGAGTCACGTCTTAAACTGACCACGATACGCAATCAGTGTACTTTCGAAGCATTTGTCCGTACGTCCTTAATAATACGAATAATGTTAGCTTCTAATGTGTCGATTGTTCTGGTTAAAAAAAATATAGAAATGTTTGCAATCAGCTTGTCCGGTTGTGCAGGACTACGATGGAGAATGCACACTGCTCCATCAATGTTGGGAAAGACCTCACCTAGACTTTTGATGTCAAAATTGGGTATTAACAAGGCGACGTGGTGTTAAGAAATTTTTTTAACATCGTTCTTGAAACGATTGTACAGAACTCACATGCTAGCATCAGAGGGGCAATCTTTCAAAAGTCGTGCAACTGCTAAGCATTGAAACAAAAGCGATTTAAATGGGTTTATTGATAAACGAAGGCAACACGAAGATTTTGTCAAAAATGGATGAGGTTGCTCTCGGTTGTTTTGAGAGAAGGAACATTTTTGGTCCCGTATGCATAGATGGAGAGTGGAGAAGAAGATACAACCACGAGCTGTACGAATTGTATAGTAACATCGACTTCGTCACAAGCGTTCTAACACAATGCCTTAGACGGCTGGGACATGTTGAGCGGATGGACAAAAATGCTCCGGCTCGGAGTCTTCGAGCCCAAAAGCATGTTGGTTGACGCTCAGGTTCACCACGAACTGTGGCACCACCTTAGGTAAGTAAGTATATGTATCTCTTATCCAATTAAAAAAAAAAAGAAACCTAATACGGTTTCAACTAGATATGAAAATACCCTACTCTATCACTATCGCCAGTATTTTAAAAGAAAAATCAAGTCGGTATAACAATGGCTGCGGTAGGTAAACTAAAATATCCTACCTACTAGCTTATAACTTTGCCCCGAAACCACTAAACTCAGTATTTCTAGTTTTCTAAACTTACGCACTCAATTTAATCCTATCCGCCGTTCATTCATTTCACACAACCGTTTCCACTTCGTTATATTGAACTTATCACCTTATCCTGGAGAGAAATTCAAATGTTCTGTAAAATTTGTTTTTTGTTTACAACTCCAATGACTTCGATGTCCCTGTTTGATGAATAAGAAAACTTGTATCAACATACTTGTTTGTGACATCATTTATTTCTAAAAATGCATATATGTACTTCTATGTAATAGGCATTGGTTTGGAACACAAGTGTAAATTCGAAAGTTTGTGGTTTACATAAAAAAAATATCTATAGCTTTTCATTAAGTCTTAAATCAAATTCTTAGAATTCAACAAATGCAGGTAACGAATGTCATTTATTTACATTTAACAGTCTTCCAGATCCAGTATCCAAGCCACGTTCCCAACGCAGCAGAAATCAGTATACTGAATTTCAAGTCAATCCCACCCCCACCGGACGATGAACTGGACTCGGGTTTTGTTTCCTTTAAAAAGGCAATATTCCATTTAACATTTTTACAGACACGACTACTGCAGAATATATAGATACAAACCTTAGCAAGGGCATCTAACTGTGCGTCAATTTCATCAGTAACACGTCGCAATTCCTCCAGAGCGTCTAAGACAAAGCGACTAGCAAAATTCTTTTCCCCTACTACGACATCCTCTGATGGAGAGATTTTAAGCTTATAATTAGCAGCAGCCAATGCCGATCGCATTGCGTCCAAATGACAAGAAGTTCTCTTAAGGATCGTCTCATTAAACAATTGTGCTTCCTTTGATTGTAGCAATCTAGGGAGTGAAATGCATAAAGACAAATGGTTTGCCTCCAATAAACAGAACATGTATGTACATACTGTGCGTAAGATCTTTCCTGTTTGGGCATTAGCGCAAAAAACTCCAGCAACGATGTTTGTTGTTTCTCATTCTTGCAGCCCATTAGTTCCAAATCTTTACGTGTTAGTGAAGCCAGTTCTCCGAAATTAACGTTTGCGTTTATCAGATTTTCGCTTAGATCACCAATGTCACCCTCAACAGTGCAGAGAAGCGCATCAAAGACATCTTTGCCTGTTTGATGACCTTGCCGATGCTTTCCCTGCTTGCCCTGGAATTCACCTAGCCCAACATCGCTTCCATCATATGGGTATGTTCTTGCCTCAATTCGGCTCGCACTTAAAGACGAAAAATCCATTTCGAATTTTCTGAAGGAAAAAAAAATCACAACGAATGGTTAATAAAAGACATGCTCGTTTCGACAGTGAGCAACTGTTTCTTTGTTGCACGTTACTTCAGGCGAAAATATAACAGGAACAATGAAATACCGAATTAGAAATCTTGCTAAGAAGATTAAAGTTCAATTTTGCTTACTCGTTTCAGCACAGACGAATGTACTGAGACTTGTTTTTGCAAAAAAAAATCGCGACTCCCTATTTTCAATGAGGAATTGTTTATATTCACAACACAATTGTCACCTTTGGCTTTGTCCGTCAGTACCAAGTGAAACTGTAAATACAAGCTGTACTTCATAAAACAGTGCTTCTCCAATTGTGTCCAATAGGAATGGGCAAGTTGTACCGAAGGTATCGGTACAGTTCAGATATAAAGCATCTAGACGTTCCGTCATGTGTTTGTCGGGGGCCAAATTAGTGGCCTACTCCCATTCTGGCAAGGACTACGTCAATTCATTCTTCAGGAAGATATCAGTCTCTTAAGAGGCAAAATGCTGCAGTACCTCAGTAAATGTTATTCGCATCTCTCCTAAAAGCTTCGTGGGCAAAATGTCCTCCTTTCTGAATGTTGTGTTGCGTTTATTTTTTACAATTCAGTTTGTTAAAAATATCACTTGATTTAAATCTTTACTCGGTAGTCAAACGCAACACTTTTGTACACTTGCTACTTTGCCTTCAAGTTATCGCAAGTTACAGACCCAGTATTATACTCTGCTTGTACAGTGACGCCACATCACACCAAGTGTACACTTAATAAGGGAAAGCTAATTCCTTGCCTGAACTGGCAAAGCTGGTCTACCAGCATCGTCTACACTACAATGTTTCCATGAAAAGAAGTTGAAATTGAACTCAATGCACACTGAAAAGGTTGAAAACAAAAGAACTTGCAATCTGCCATTCGAGTGACTTATTTTCATTCGAATACATGATATAATATTTATTTTCCATTTAAATGTGCAATTTTTCTTGACTATAATAGAACGCCTACATTTCGCACATAAAGTATCGTGCGTTGGAACACAGCCTGTGGGTGCATAAGCACGCAAGCTGTCAACGTTTTCGCAACAAGACAACGAAAAAACGTTTCCTTGCCGGCATTTGCTAGAATAAAAAATAAGCAACGTTGAGTGTACTACGTTTTTTGTATAAAGTTGTGAAAGTTCAATTTAATATTTCTTGAACCATCTTTAACAAAGGAAAAAAAAGCTGAAAATGCCTTCTTTATTGCCATTGGAGTCCAATCCTGATGTAAGTTGCAACTTTTTCCAACCAGAACAAAGCCGTACAAAAAAAAGAAAAACGAAACTCTCATCCTAGGTCCTTACTAAGTACATACATAAATTGGGTGTGTCGAGTAATTGGTCATTAACGGATGTTGTCGGCCTGGAGCCTGAAATGTTGGAGTGGATTCCAAAACCAGTAAAGTCGATCATCTTACTTTTCCCATGTTCGGATGCGGTAATTTATTTCCAATCTGTTCCTTGGTTAACTGTTTAGAAAATGCTGTTTGTTGCAGTATGAAAAGCATCGAAAGGAGGAGAACGAAAAGTTGGCTGATAATCTACCGAAATTCGCAGACGATCTGTATTATATGAGACAATTTACCCAAAACGCTTGTGGAACTGTTGCATTAATTCATAGCATTGCAAATAACAAAGAGTAAGTAGACAACTCATTAAGAATGCGCGACGATGACTCATGGACATATTGCAAATAATTAATAAAAATCGATATTGTAGGGATGTTGTCGTCACAACATGCTCGTTGGGTTGAAGTGGGTGAGCCTTGTCACTTCGCTTAAATGTCCTTTGGGTCCTCTGTCTTTATCTTCTTTTGTACTTGTTTGACTTGTTAGGGATCAGATTTTAAGAACAATTTATTTGCATCGGAGTGGTTGAACGAAACTAAGCCGATACTGGCAACAATGGGATTTCCATCCACTAAAGCATTTAACGCCTTATACTCAATATTCCTTGGTATTGGTGGCCTGTCTCGCTAGCTGAATCCCTTCTCAGTCTTAACTCCTCAGCTTATTTGTATTGGCAACATGATTGGACTTGATGCGTCCGTCACGGTCAGGTGGAAATTCGCCTTCGCATGGTTCTTATTAATCTTCTTTGCGTCACCTCCCTTTAACAGACTGATACCAGAATCTACTTCTATTTTTCCAGCCTTAGTGATGGCTCAGTACCATTTCGACCCTTCGCTTTTGATACCATTGTCCTGTCCTGCTGGTACGGTATTTTTGTTGGGCTTCGTTAGGAAGGCACTTCAAATGCCGTGTCGTAGGATGTTGTTAAGAATTCGCTGTCTACTCTCAACACGTTGAACTTGTAATTTGAATCCTTCCTCCTTCTGTATGACTTTGCAACTCTTCCTAAGAGCAATCTTTTTTGTGCTTTAGTCCGCCGATATTCGGCACGATCCTTCCCTCTCCAGACTTTGCGTACAGGTTAGTCTTGTGTGTTTAGTAATCCCAAGGTACTCAAGTTTGGTTTGGAAACTACGTCGTGACCGCCCACGGTTGCTCTTATAGTCTTCATGGCTCGGTCTTTTCAACGATTAGACATAAAATTAATATCTGAGGATTATAAGACTTACTTTGCTTTCCTTATTTTTCTGTAGTTCTCCATGAATGATAACCTACCTTCTTTCACCCTTGTTGATCTGGAAGAATAATTGGATCCACCATGGAACCATCGACCTGACTTAGACCATTTAAGGTCCATATTACATGGATCTAAAGAGTTTCTCTTGAAACTACCCTTGGAACCAACGAGAGCTTAATATAAAAGCCTGAAAGCTGGAAGTGTTTGTCAGTTCACATAGATTTTTTTATGCACCTAAATGCAATCTATTTCTAGCTGAGTGAGCCCTTCACATACAAAGAAAATGGAGAATGGTTCCTTCGTCCAAGCAGCTCTTACAAAAGGCATTTACGAGAAAGTCCAGCCTTGTAATTACACCTATTACAATTGCTATAAGCATTCGTTTTGTCCAATGAAACAGTTAGCGCGTCTGATCCAGCTTTGCCCAGATCTGCCTAGAGAAGCCACGTAATGCTAATTGTATATTGATACCAACACTTACTTACCTGGTAGGGTTGTAACTCGCTTTTTGACCACTTTTGCCATTAAACTTGCGTATTATAAGTAACTTGACATTTTTCATTGCCACTTCTTCTTATTTATGGTTTTTCTCAGGAGCATCCTTTCAGTTGAAGCCTGGTAGACAGAAATATGTACTTCCAACATATATTTTTATATTTCTACCAGTTCTTTGATCTGCAGACATTCGTATGTGGATATAACACGAATCATTTTCTTTTATTAAAACTAGTATTGCTTTGGAAGACGGAGTCTTGAAGAAATTTCTTAATGGAGCGTTATCTCTCGATCCCGAAGAACGTGGTCGGGCTTTGGAAAATGATACAGCTTTTCAAGATTGTCATCAGAATTTAGCACAAGAGGGTCAAACCGAAGCGGATCCCCAAGAGAAAGTAAACCATCACTTCATTGCATTTATACAGAAAGATGGAGAACTGTATGAGTTGGACGGACGAAAGAATTTTCCGATAAAGCACGGTGCAACAACTGATGAGACATTTGTCGAAGTAAAGCAAAAAAAAGTAATTTGTTTCAAGTAGAAATAAAATTTTTCTTTTTCAAGGATGCCGCAAAGGTCTGCAAGGAGTTTATGGCCAGGGACCCTGAGGAATTGCGCTTCACTGTAATGGCACTGGCTGCTACACAAAATTAAAGATTACTTTTTAACCATTTGTTCGCTGCTTTATCATTCATTGTATTATGTGCATATTTATGTTTATTATTCATCTCCGCTTGAACTGGGAAGCCTATAAGCTAGGACTCTGTTCGCTTTTAATATATTTTCTTTGTGGTTTTCAATTGAATTGGATGCATACAATGCTAAAACCATAGTCTTACGTAATCTGGATTTCTATTTATTTTTTTTATAAGCTTTTGTATTGTAATGGCATTATGTGCTGAATCAAATAAACTTTATATATAAAATAAAAGCCTTGTCTTCTCTATAAAATATTTAATTCAATTCTTAGATAAGATCACGTAGAAACATTCGGCTCAGATGGCGCACCTATGTGGCTTTCACGACATGGGTGGTGTGTAAAAAATTGTTTTTTAATTGGCCGCTTTATGGTCTAATTAAATCAATTAATTGAAACTAGACGACAACAGGTTAACGATGTGTTCAGTTCATTGTTCTCTGTAGATTTTTAGAAAGGAAATTTAAACTTTTTACTGAGGTTATTGACGCTTCATAACTTAAATTCTTAAATTTAATTGGACTAGTCCAGTGAGTAAGGCTTTAACATTTTTTATAATTTGAGAGCTATGACACGTTTATCGAGCAAATATTTAAATATTCTGCTAACATGTCTGCTGGTCATAGATTGTTGCTTTAAAGTTTTTACAGGTAGGATCTGAAATCTGTTGAATCGCAGTCGTGATTCATTGTTACAAATCTGCTATACTATATGGTGGAGGGAAATGCAAGGACCTCGTGAACTCTGCTGCATGACCTCTCTTTCGTCAAACATTTTCTAGGATGCGAACTGTTAGTGAACGTTAATATATATACGCAGTTTTCAAACGTTCGATGTGTTGGGAGTCCTACATTTCTCTTTATGTTAAAACGACGCCTAAGCTCACAATGCATTACAGTACATGAATCACGGTTTAAAAAAAAAATGCATAATGCTTGGGAGAACAATGCACAATGGTTCAACGATAAAAACAATGCACTATCTAGCGGGTGTTGTTGTTTATGGTGCAATCTGTACATTCTTCCTAACCAGTCACAGCAGCCAATAGGTCGGAAGAAAAACCCCTCAAATTTGAATATCTCATTCTTTCATCCAATTCAGATATACTTTTCTAGTGGACCTGTGAACGATGGCTTGAACTACATACATCAAATGATGGCTTAAAAGTTCATCACAAGAAGTTGAATCACGGTTAACCAATGAGGAAGGCATATCTCTCCTCTGTGGGTATCGCAATGAGTGAGTAATGTTACCTAACGCAACAGGTCAGCACGGGACACAATTTCAAGTTTACATATTTTATGACAATTTTATTTTCGGATGCTTACTAAACGCCCACGAGAATAAAATCCCTGAAAAATTAACATCGAACTGCCTGTGAGACCTGTAGCACTTTCGAAATCCCAGTGAATGGCAAAAAAATCCATCCAATGTGTCCCAAATATCTTAAGAATAACTTTCACATACCTTTCGCAAGCGTCTGACAAACATCTGAGAGTGTATCTAATAAGTGATATCATAAAACTTTTTACATAAGCGGATCACACGGATCTGTCCCGCCTGTACACCAACGACCCTCCTACAAAACATCTCTCACTCATACTCTACCTACATAAATAGTATCTAGACAGATTAGAGGAACTTAGGAATACTCTTTGTCACGTAATGTGATAGATTAGACGTCACTTTTCACTGAAAATTAATGGCAAGGGGTGCTCCTCCATATAGACACCATGTATTTTCGAATTTGGAGGAAATCGTCATCAAACTAATGTGCTTGGATAATGTTATGTCGCCTGTTGGCATCGGGCCTATGCAAGATTCAGCTATAGATGATACTTCTGCGTTAGCAGACAAAGTACTTGCCGATACAGCTGATGACGCAGATCATGAAGCAACCACAAGTTCTAATTTATGTACAACTCAATCACGAAGTGCAAGCAGCGATGAAGACGTAACACTATCAAACGGAAGTTGTAACTTTTCCAAAAAAGAAAGTGAAATTCACAAAAGCATGTACATTAATATAGCTAAAACTATAAGGAATATTGAGGAGAATTCCAAAGAGACTACTCGTATTTGGCAGAAAATACTTGAAATCAAACAAGAAAAGCTATCAATTTACAAAAGAAATCTTGAAGACAAAGCAGAGTACAGACGAGAAAAGCAAAAGTTAAGGAAGAAAAAACATGAACTCAAAAGTCTGAAACTTCGTAATTTAGAGGACAAATCCGATTAGGAGTATAAATACACATTGATTTAATCAGGCTGTATTGAAAAACAACACAATCGTTGATCACCTGAAGTGGCTTACTATTTATACACAGTTCATTCCAGGGGTTCAGGGTTAATTTACATGTTTTATATTGCTTGGTTAAGAGCTGCGCACAAGGCACAGTGAACTTTAATTGTTATCTAATCCCGATAGGTCGAAGAATAAAAATAGTTGTAATGAGAGAAATAATTTGTATAAGGAATTGTACACATAGAATAAGATGTAGGAAGCATTTAAAAAGCAGGCTAAACCAAGCCAACACTAACATGCATTATACGTTCTTTAGTTACTTTCATAAGGAAGTTACATTGGAAAAATGATATGAGAAACCCTAATGGTTTCTGTTTGATATGTAACACCAGTATCCATCTTCGGAACAAATTCTAGTTTAGCCACCTTGGAGACTTCATTTTGGCCTCAAACTCATCAGAAACGAATAAATAAATATAAATAAAAAGTGATGTACAAAATGTTACCTTTATAATTTATTTCTTATTTCTTAAATTTTATTAGATGCTTTAATGAAAGCAAAGCAAATAACTACCCGTCCAAGTTAGGAATATCTGTAAAAGTCACTTCGACTGACTCAGGAGCGTATTGGTACTCAATCAATACAATGTGATTGGTTCCGCTCTTAAGCACTTCTTTAGGAACATACAAAGTCACTTGAGGACCAACAATTGGCCAATATCGGCCTAAATTCTCCCCGTTAACGAACACAATTCCCTTGCTCCAACCCGTTGTGTCCAGATATGTATCGTAAAGCTCCTCTTCACTAATTTCTAATTCACCATAAAATACAGCAGGTCCCGCTCGAAGTAATGACCTATTATTGTGGGTTCGGAATCCTCGCGTTTTTGGCATGCCTTCGGTTTCAATGAGTCTCACAATATCGTTGTACGACTCAAAGGGATATTTTGTAATATTCCAATTTTTTAATATCTCCCTGTCTATCAACACATCACCGATGATACCTTTGAAATCTTTGGACACTCCATAGTTAATCCTTCCTTGATTCTCCACTAGTATTTGGAGCTTATTTCCCAAGCCAGCGTTGACTGGCAATGCAAATACTTGGCTTTCCCGTGACAGTACTCCCACAAGATTGCGATCCACATAGACATAGCCTCGATCTCGAATTCCATCTACCCTCAGTACACTCGGATCGCGTTTGAGTTTCGGGAGTAAAGTTTCGTATAAAACTAGGCCGGAATACTGGCTTAGTTGTTCGAATGTGAGTGGTTTTAATGACGTCACTGTTCCGGCTGAAAGAATCCGTCGACCCTCGTTCGATAATATGTAACAGCAGGCAGTTAGGCGAATGGTGCCATAGTGTTTCTTTGGTAATGGCGCTGGAACTGGAATATCAGGAAGCGGGAGGTAGCGGCTGATTATTTCACGTAAAGCGTGATATTTCTCCGTGGGATCGCCAGACTCGTCCATAGGTGCATCATAATCGTAGGAAGTTATATCAGCTTGGTATCGTCCCGGACCACCATTGTTTGCTCCCGCAGTAAATCCAAAGTTAGTTCCACCATAAAACATGTAGAAGTTGACATTTGCGCCTTCATCTAACATATCACTAGAAGAAAACACAACCAGTAGAATGTGACCAAATTAAATTTACAACTAACCGAAACCTACATAAAAGTCTTGGTAATAGACCTTGTCGACACACGGGCCATTGGTTCCTGCCAATGTGTTAACCATCCAGGATAAAATTCGGCATTCACTAGAGGTCCATTTGGTTGAATTTCTCTCAACTGATTCCAGAATACAGTGACGTTGTCTGTTGAGCCGAAGTCCAAAGTGGGTAATACACCAGCAATGTGTCCACAGCCGAGTACTCCTGGTCCATCATTGGTAAAAAGTACTGCCTTTCCTTTGACATGAGCCGCCGTTTCGTCCCGTAACCACTCGCGGTATTTCTTATCACATGCAAAGTACGATCCGTATTCGTTTTCTACTTGTACCATAATAATAGGTCCACCGTTTTCATAAAGGAATGGCTCCATTCGGGCCATCAGTTGAGCATACCATAGTCTAACTTCATACAAATAATCTGAAAGAAATCGAACAGTGATGACTTTAATCGTATAGAGTGGAAGTTGGGGAGTTGTAAATACTTATATCAGCAGTTCGTAGCTGAATGGCAGGATATTTCGTCAGGAGCCAATACGGGAAGCCACCCTATTATGGTTAAAAACACAAAAAAAAAAAAAAAAAAGCAAGGGGGGTTAGTTTTAAGATACCATACGACTAGATTAAAGGACTTATATTAAATTTTAGATTTAAATTAGGTGAGCTATGTGTATCATTTCCCCACTTTCTACAGGCCAGGTTTGGACAACCCCGTCCAACCTGGTACTGCTCTCCTAAACTCTACTGAAGGTAGTCAAACCTCGCTAATAACACTGATGATTTGTCGTATGAGTAGATGCTGACGAGTCTGATAGGTGGTGCACATGCCAGAAGACTTGGTACTCCCTTCAATGATGTCTGTACAAGTTGTGGAGACGAGCATGAAAAGGAAACTATGACACATTTTCTGTGTACCTGTCTTGCAATTTCTTCGACAAGAAAAACACTAATCGAGAACGTCTTCGAAGATCTTCGAACGACCAAGCTTGACTGCACTTCATTGGGCCAAATTTCGATAGGTTCAAACCAAAACTATTTGCCCTGCCTTCTGTTCCATTCAAAAAGTTTCCATTCAGGTCTCCGGTTTTGAATAGTGGTATCACAACGCTAATCGGGGACAGCTACCCAACCCAACTCAAGCCAAATGTCCTTCATTGCACTTTTGCCGGTCATTGACACATTTGAATTTGTATACAATTCGTTCCGAAAACCAAAAAAAAATAATATTTTTAATTTAGTAAGCATTACACACTGAGTTACTCTCGGACCATTTGTAAATTAATAACATTAGAACCTATTAGACACATCGCTTGTATATCAAACAGAGTGCATGAACTTGACTCAGTCAGCTAATCAACAATAATCGTAAAAAACATTGAATTAAATTCCAACAAAGACGATGCTAATTGAAATAGTTCACACCCCCAATACTGCAACTCACCAAGTCACGCTCAGCGCATATATACGGCCCAGGCCTGAGTATTACATACAGATCTTCAGTGACGGCGTACTTTATAAATTTCTCCAAATCAGCAATCCCCTCCCAAACGTATTGACCTTCTTTGGGGTTGTGCAACGACCACTCGACATATCTGCAATATACAAAAATATATGTACTCATATGGCGGCGCCAAATCTATTTTATAATTTAACATACGTAGTCACAGCGTTGAGACCAGCCGCTCGCATTGTACGTAATTTTCGTTGCCAAGAACCCGGATGTGACCGGAAGTAGTGGAATGAACCAGCAATAAAGCGAAACGGCTTACCATCCTTCAGGAAAGTGTTTCCGTTGTAATCGATTTTAAACGAACGCTGAGACAACTATCCAATTTTGTATATTTCACATCAAAGAGCAGTTATGGAAAGTTGGATCCAATTTAAATCTAATTATATATTTACATGTCACACAAATTATTTGTGCACCCACCTCGAGTCCATTGTTGGCGTCAATTACAAGCCTATTGTCTCCAACCGCTGAATTCGATGATAAACTTAACAGCACAAGGTAGCCTAGAAGCGCCACAGAACACGTGGTTCCGAGCATTGTCCACAATTATTTCACGCACGTAGGTAGTCTATAAAAGAATGAAATATTTTTTGTTTCATTTAATTTAGGTTACACATAACAAAAGTCAAAACTAGGCTACATTTAGACAGATTTTGATTTTCATACAAATGTATGTATGTATGTATGTATATATACCAAAGTTTAACGTGGTTTGCCCTTTCATCCAAAATTTACCACAAAACGATTTAGAAGTAACTTTTGGCAAATTAACATTTAAGTAACGACAAGGATTTATGTGATACTTCCAAAAATATACAATAGGGCTACTCTAAGGAGCATCTCTACTGTCTGACTTTTACTTGTTTTTTTTTTTGTCAAAATAGTGTGTTTTTTTTATTATGCTTTATTAATTTAAAAATCATCTTGCTGAAGTCCTAATCTGTTGAATAAATTCATGATAGCTGTCTGTTTGTCTAAGAACGTCAGTTTTTTATGGATCAAGCACAGTCCTTTTTTCGAACTTGTGTGCTTGTGTGTAATTTCGGACTACTGAGCCGAAGGTTTAATATTCAGATTCTAAACAAACACAAAGTTTCACCTCTAACGAGCACCTGACAAACATTCAAAAAGAATAAGTGTCATGACAAACCTTCTATCGAACGCGACATAAAGAACACACAAATAGTCAATGACTAGGACCAGAAATTTTTGCCACATCATGAGGCTTAGACAATCCAAACGATTAACCAGTTCTCACAAGTAAATTCTTAATCTAGATAAAGATAGCATCAGATAGCTGGTGAGCTTGCTCACATGCACTACATTGATGAAGGAGACATGTCTTTAACAAATAAATGCGTACGTAAGAACATACTACCCTACATTAGAGAAGTGGTCTGCCTATTGGGCTATTTCTACTATTTTTATCCAATATATCTTTTACGTCGCGATGTCAGCTAGATACATATGTATATGGGCAATGGTTCGCCTAAAATGGTTTTCAAAGAAAGAACCAAGCTCCAAAGTGACTATTTATCCGCGCCTTTTTAGACCTTAGACCTTAAGGGCATTTATAGATACATATTTATAAGCACGCCTAAGTTTAAGTGCAGAAATTAGCAATTCGCTCACTTTCCAGCGAAAAATCCTGTCAAAGTTTATTCGCATTCCACACAATTTAGATCGCAATCCACATTACCGCGACCAAAACGTTCGCGAGAGTTTCACGTCGCAATTCGTTTGCTTTGTGCAGATTGCTGAGACCAGAAAAAAATGACTGTGAATGAAATGTCAAAATTTGCGAAGACTCGCTCATTCGCAAAGCCCTTTAGAGCTTGAGGAAAATTTGCATTCAATAGTCTCATCGAATTGGCGTAGATCTTACCGCCCAAGGTAATAATTCCTACAATGAATGCCCAAAGGTCAAAAGAAGTTAAATTTTATTTAAGATGTTTACTTGGGCGAGTCAAATCATGGCGCATAGACATACTAAGTAATAAGACATAATTTTACGAAAAACACGTTCACGGCACATTAGCGTATAGTAGGAGAATTAGTGCAGGAGAAATAATTGTAAACTTGCATTTGGGCTGTATTGGACTTTTAGTTTAGAGTCCAAATGGGAGCAACATTATAAGCAAAAAAAAAGTTTTCATTAATTAATTAACGATTGTCGTACACATAGTATTAAATCTCGTGTAGCCTTATGTTCAAACTCAACTTCATGTGCGTGAGCGCTTAGCTGACAAAGAGAACCTACCATTTGCGGAGCAACGAAGTTGCATGAGCGGATAAACACTACGAACAAAAAGAGAACCCCTTTCAAACTCTTACGACGATTATTGAAGACCAGTAATATTAAATTAATATTGGATGTTCATTTAGCCTTCAATTAATTGGATCGTTTATTTTATTTTCATATACATAATATCCACAGCTGCACTTGTAAGACTGAACGAACTTCCAAAATTACTCGGGGTCAGATCGTGGCCCTTGTACAATAAGCAAACTTACATTTAAGTGTACAATTCTACAAACAAATGAGAAACTTTAGGAAATCCAGTGGTTTATCCCATTTTGGGAGAAATGGAGCAAACATGTATTTTCTAAAATAGAATCCATACGTCATGAAGTCGCAAAAACTATGACATAAATATCATCTAAATTTAGCAACAACCATTCTCAATTGCAGAAATTGGGCGTATTGATTTGGGTTTTATGAGTGTCATACTTATTGTGTGTAATCCGTTCTGTTACGCGTCGATATTTGGATTTTATGCCATTTTTCGATTCGGGTGTTATTGTCTTGGGCGACTCAAGTTTTGTATTTGTAGTTTTACTTTAGTTTTCGTTTTAAGTGCAGTATTAGGTAATTTAAATCCAGTGAGTCCTAAGGATCTATAAAAAATAAGACCATATGTGCACACACAAATAAAAACTGGACAACACTTAAAGAGGCATGCACATGTACTTCCGGTACCAACTCCGATTCGGAACTATATCTATAAGAGGCATCCATCCATAATATGTTGCCTATGGTCGCTTAATTTACAATTTAAATTACTACGGTTGACACGGTTTACACATTTATTAGCTAGCGCCGATGATTGTTCTTTTGAAACTACAAACAACGCCCACTTCGTAAAAAGTTGTATAAAACGACAGAAAACAATGTTACCTTAATTTCTCTAACTTAAATCACCTTAATTGGATAGTAAGTAAGCACTTTGTTAAATTTACGCGCGAGTTGTAGCACACACGATTACACTGAGAGTACGATGAAGCGGAGAGCTCCGCAAAGACTGATTGACTATAATTGCTTCTCTGGGGACAATCCCAATGCTCTGCACAAACCATATTTAATGTAAGCCAGTCTAAGGAAACCAGAATGAAATGTATGTGGGCATTGCGGCAGTCATACGACTCCGCCGACTGCTAATTTGTAAATGAAAGTGCTGCATGCATATTCGCCAGCCGAATGCCTCCAATTTCTCCAATGCCCGTCCCACTTCGACGATGTTCTCGTCTTACTATTCTTTCTTCATCATATACAAGTAATCTTAAAGTGATTTGTTGGTATTGGCAACTCACTTTCCTGGTCACATAGAAGACCTCCGGTTGTTCTAACTGAATTAAAGACGGGCGGGTATTAAGTATTCAAGTAGGTACTTATATCCCCGATAACGATTCTGGTGGAATATTAAATGGATAAAAACAATTTCATGTCTGGTATAAGTTTTGAAATTGTATTTCATATCCATGCATACACCAAACACTCCAATCTGTCTGTCGGTTGCACAGCGAATGCTGTTTCTGTTGAAAAGATTAATGAAAGTACCGAACCAAGTTCCCAATTCGGGAATCCAATACTATAGGGATCACAATCAAAAGTGGAAATAGATACGGGAGTGGATTCCAAGCTCCCATGCTACCCATGAAAGATGGGAGACTAAAATGATTACAAGATATGCACATATCTCCTCTTAATTATGAAATAAGGTATCGAAGGGTTAGATACCTCGCCTGAGTCTAAAAATAGCATCTTGTCGTAAATAAAAAAAAGGGATAAATCTAGCCAATCACTCTTTCTTTGGGTTGAAGTCGTTAGTTAGTCACTATTCCGAGATATGGCAAAAGGGGGAGATCTCGCATGGTTAGATGCCGTACAAAAGTATAAAAGACTTCAAACAATTTGTAAACATTCCTATTCTGATGCGAGAGAAAAATGCTATAATTATTTTCTGGCCTACAGAAAATTAATTCAGCTGGTTCTTATGTGTTTTGTTACCAAATCTCTCGTAACATTCATCGTCTTTAGAATACAAATGAAACAGCCTTCGTTAACAAGTCATTCGTATAAATGAGAACAGTGCCCCAAAAAATAAAACTATACCAAAACACAGCTTGAACTCGATAGCGGTTGGTAGGAGAGAATAAATTTATATATCGTATCGTGTACAATAGACTGAAAGTGCATTGCTTACGATTTTAATAAGGTAGAGCTGTAAACAAATTATTGTAAAAGTATTATTTATAGCAGATACAGAGAGATCCTAGTTCTAGTATTTGACTTGCAGTCATTCATCCACTGCACGCACTAATGAGTTACGCTCAGTTCTCAATATAAAAAATAAACTATGGCGGGTTTCTGTTTAATCTCTTCAGCTTTGTCAACTACATAACCAATTTGTATAATCTCAACACAACATAATACATATAATCTCAGATATCAAGGAATGTTTTCACTTCTTTAACAAAAAAAAGAATAAAAGACTACACAACTATCATCTACTATCCAAAGTGCTTCTCATAATATTATCACATGGGATGTACGTACATATATCAGCTTATATAGTCTAAAAAATGTTTGTAACTGAAAAAGTATAGAAATGTATAAGCCTACTTGCAAAGTTTTCAAAAAAGAAATTGGAATATCCTTAGCCGAATAGTATCTCCAAGTGATCATTGCACACAAACAACTCGATTTATTACGGACAATATTTACTTTTTGAATTCCTCAAACATAACATTCTTTATACACATTTCCTAAAGAAAAAAAAAACTTTCAAAGGGGTTTCTTAAAAAATATGGTCTAGATATCGTATGCACATACTTTACTTCGTATTAGTTGAAAGAAAGAATTTCTTGTAGTCTAATAAATAATTTTAGAAGGTTGAACCACAAACACATCGTTTATGTCTGATTGATGATCAATAAAGTGATCAATGTAAATATACATCACCCAACCCATGACATTCATATGTTTCTTCAAAAATGGTAAAAGAAATTCATGAAAGTTAGGGAATGCATCGAACAACAAACCCAGATCAAAATTCAAATGTCTGTATGAGGAAGAGTAAAACACTATGAAAGACTATGACATTTTTACAAACAGTATGTTTTTACAAAGAAAAAGTGTAATTCTGCATAAATTTAATTGTTAGGTGCAAACTAATCGGACACGTCACCTACTACTCTTTAAGTCAGTTTTCCTTTCCATATGTTACGCCTTACCTCAAAAAGTAGGCCTAGTTTGATAGTTCGACAGATCACACTCTTTACCAACAAAGATTTGTGGGGAAAAAATCGTAAATTTTGTCAATGACCGAGGTGGACCCGAAATTGTTACGATTTTTCAGGTAAAGGAACAGACTTATAATTTCCTTGCCTGCAGGTGTATCACGGGTGATCACAACAAAAAAGCATGGATGATACACGCTTAGACTTCTAGAATTTCGATTCTACCCGAAAGCCTTATTTTAAGTGTTATGGAATTATTGTTTAATTGTTTTGCTTTTTACGTAATAAAACATGTTTAGTGTTTAAATAAATTTATTAATCTCCATAAACTCTTTTCAGTCTTGTAGTAGAACCGAAATATTAAAGGTCTAAGAGTGTTTCACGCGTGATACTACACTAGGGGAACCTTTTTTGTGTGATAACATACGGAGAGACAGGGTCTATCTCATCAAAGCAAAGCAACGAACCACGGCCTAGGAAAGCACTAAGTACTTGAGCTAGTGCGAAACCTCAACAAATTCAAAAACTTTATTATTAAAAACAAATCCACGAATGGGGTCCAATTTCCTTCAATAAAACTTGAACAGTTTTCAATAGAATACATATGTATATTATATACATTTGTTTATGCAGTGTAGGACTACTCTTAATGGAAGTAGAAGAAATATACTTATTGTGCTTTGTAGGTTCAAGAAGGTGTGACCATATCCTTCCGTTTCAAGGAATATTATAGGCTGTTCTTTCGATAAGTACTCGACATACATATCTGCTAACTATAATACTAAATGCTTTAACATGAATAGTTTCACGCACGATATATTAAGTTTTCTGGACTCTTAAAGGAATCTCTAAATCTTAATGGAATCTCTCAGATAGACAACATCACTTAAAAGATACATATGGTAACATTTCCACTAAAAATGCGGGATTATTAGTTCTCTTACTTGAACTTTTAATCGCAAATAGTTTGAACAGCAAAATGTCCAATTTGACGATAATATTGATTAGATGCATAGCCAGCACAGTTGGCAAAGTATTCGCACTTCCCGAAATGAATGTATACTCTTTTAAAAAATGCATTTCCTTGTTTGTGAAGTCTAGGTGCAGTCTAAGTCTTATTTCACATTATTACCCAAGTTTAATGCAATAGTACATATTTGTCACGTTTTATTCATTCAATTTTCGAGTTATTTGTTGCATGGAAATTAATAGATTTAAATCAAACAAAAATTAATATTTGCATAACGCCGGAATATGAGAAACACACAAATGTCAGCTGAATTAATTTCGAATTTTCATTTCACTGGAATTCGCGATCACCAAGAAAGATTTTGTAGTATGTATATACATATGTACGAAAGAAGTTTCTTATTTAAATAAAATAACAACGCGGCGGATAAGCTGTCTAAGCGTTTGCCAACAGATCGAATATACTACACGACATAATTAATGCATAAATAAGTGCTAAATTGAATCAGGTTTATACCGAATGTGAACTTAGTTTGAACCTATAAATATACATGTATGTATGTATGTATTTGATTTAGTCCTATAATATTCCAAAAGTGGCTTAATAGGTGCACTTAGGTAACCAATTTGAATTTCTTGAAATAGATCGCTACCGACACGATTGGAGCAATTAGTATTCTGTCCACTTTCAACTAAATGGGTTTAGAGTGCACTACCCAAAAATAAATGACTTTTAATTTGAAATTGAAAGCAATTTTTAATCTATGAAGTATCGATACAAGTAATATACACAAACAAAAAAGTTCTAAAATAAAAATACGTACAAAACTAAGAATAAGAAATACACCACCAGTACTCATAGATACAGAACTTCAACTGGAAACAGAACCTGCCGGAAAACGATTTTATACCGCAATTTTAAATGTGTGCCTATACTGCTATAGTGCGTGTTCTCTATACAAACCTGTTGCGATTCGCTGTTTGAATACCACATATTGTTCGGTTTGTAGTTGCTTCACTACATGTGCTTATCAGAAAATGAGAAGCATGCGTTTTCCTTTCACAACATGCTGGATCTACGTTACCGTATTGAATTTAGATACATCCCTTGAATATATTTATATGTATGTATGCTGGAATATAATTGTTCAATCAATTATAAGTTGGTAAACAATTTAAACATCTCCTTTATTTATTCCAAATTGGTTTTTTTTGTCAGTCACGTAGAATTCGTTATTTGTACAAAAGTACAGGAACAATGGCGTTTAGTATCGATTATGTAGTTGTTGATCCTTAACCTCCAAATGAATGTATGCATGGACAATCGACTCCCAGACAACCGACTCTTGCAAAAGAATTGTAAATGCCAGGGTTCGCAACCCAGAAATAAAATGTTTGAAGTGGATTTGTAATTACAATTTATTCGAAAATGTTTCCAAAAATCTTGTGTAAGATTTATATTAAGACTAGCACATTTTTAGAAAAAATTAATTTAAACTTTACAAAAACGCGCGTTTTTCTCGAAAACTGTCCGCTCGTCATCACAAAATTCTAAAATTCTTAATTAATTAGGTCCTTTAACAGCTCGAAAGCTTCTTAAATATCAAATTGCCTTTCGGACTCGGGATTACTATACTTCTTAAATAGGTATTTTGTTTTTAGTCAACTTAACAGATTTTTTTTCGAAAAGGATGTTCCTTAATTTTTATGTATAACCTAGCTTTCAAGATGACATACCACTTCTATGGCCAAACTGCTTATACGCTAATTTTTATTATTTTTACCACAAGTACACAAAAGCTTATAGATGTACATAGGTGCAAGTTTGTACGACCCAGTGGTGCACTTTAGTAGATCTTGACCGAAGCAAAGTGATTTTTGTTTTTATAAAGCGAAGTCGATAGATTGAAGTACATTGAAGTACATAAGTTCCGAACCCTTGTGGGTTCCAACACATGCAAAACTTAGTTTACACTAATGGAAATTTAATCAGCTGATCACTCTAATATTCTCTTCACATGCATTCACGGACATGGGAGAGGATTTTAGACTGAACTCAAACTCATAGTCAGAACCAATCGAAAGCTAATGTCATAATTTTATGTTAAGTTTCCTTCTTACTTACTTAGGTGGCGCTACAGTTCGTGGTAAACCTGGGCCTCAACCAACAAGCCTCTCCAGTTAGCCCAGTCCTTAGCTAACTGCCTCCAGCTGCATACTCTAAGTCGGTTGAGGTCCTCTTCTACTTGTGCGCGCCACCTAAGTTTTCTTAAGTACTGTCAATGACTCGAGTAGCCCATAGTAGGCGTATGTGTTCGGAAGTAACTTTGTTCTGTTTGTCGTGTCGTACTAAGGCACAACCAAGAAAAAAAAAACCAGTTCAATTCACGTTTTCCCCACTATACTTTTAATATAACACTTTCACTCGAGAAAAAGAAGTTTATTTTATTGCAATGTGGACAGTTATTTAAAAAAGCCTTGCGATAAACTGAATTTAGAACTCTATACCGCATTCAAGTTCACGACCGAATATTTTTATGTACTTTTTTTTTATCTGTGAGATAACTGTTTCGAGTTCGCTAGTCGTTTTTTAGAGGTTATAATTTTATTCACTGAATTCATTTCCATATTAAAGTTACATTTAATAGATACAAAATCAATAGAAGTCAGGGTGAATAACTTAGTGATTTGGAAAAAAAACTAACAGGATTATTTACATTTACTCGCAAAAATGGCATATAAACTAGACTTGTGTAGTTCATGAACGAACTAGTGCAAAAAAGAGCTCTAACAAGTGAACTAAGTGAACTAGTTAACAAAGTCATATTATGTTAGTTCATTCACGTCAGTAGTTCGATTGTTCATGTAGTTCAGTAGTTAACCAGTTCATTGATTTCAGTAGTTGAACAAGCTTAGGTTTACATGTAGGTTTCTAAGAGTAAATATAACTTTACATTCCCTGCCAGCTAAAACCCGCAAATGGGCGGTTACATTGAAATTACCAGGTGCCATTAGTACCTGCTCTACGGCAGCATTACTTGGGCTTACACCCCTAAAGATCTCCATTAGAAAAACGCCCGATAATATCGATGTAATTCAACAAAATAAAAACAGAATCGTCGCTCCCAGCGCGTGGCATACGCTTTTACGGCAGTTGACGAAATGGCGAAACGAGTTAAGCCACCAACAATGTGAAACAAAGTGGGGGCTAATGCCAGAGTATGCCTATTCAAAGGTATTTTAACAAGATAATGAACCTAAAGCGAAAGAATGGTCCCTTTCGGCCAAAACTAAAGAAACTAGTGGATTCGATGTCGCAAACTTGGCTCTTATCTGAGGCGGTAGTATTTAAATAAATACTAAATACTGTTAAATTAGTGCAAGAGCCATGGACTATAACAAGATTAGAGGACTAGGACACAAGGACTTTGACATTTAAAAGAAAGTCTAAAAAGGGTTAAGTGTGACTCATGGCAACATTTCTCCGATTACATTAATGGAGAATGGAATCTGCAAGACTTCGGAAGATCCTCTTCAGACAAACAACGACTATAATAGAATCACTCAAAGATCCGATCCCGACGGAAATTAAATTGAATTTTGTGTGGACTCGCTACAATAGCTCAATACCACGCATTTCCCAGAAAGTGTAGCAAAATCTGTTGATAGCTCATGGTGACCAAGTGCTTAAAGCACTTTTTAAATACAATCTATGTACATAAACATACAACTGAAAAAAATCGATTAAGCGGTTTTTGAAAAAATCGTGTTTTAAGCAATTTTACTCTTACTGCAATTTTGACCAAAGCTTTGTGTATTATCTTAAAAGGTATTAAAAAAGTAGTTTTAACGTCAAATTTAAACAAAATTGTTGGAGCCGCTTTTGAGCGGTAAAATTGTAAATTGTATTTGTAAAATTGCCCTAAAGTAAAGTACCGTTAATATTAAAGCTTTGACGTTTGATTTAAATACATTCACCCGTTTAGGTTTAAGTATCGTGCATAGACAGACAGATAGACGGTATTGCCATCTTCTTGATTAAAATCTCGAGTCCGAAATTTCTCACGAATACAGGCAGTAGCTCTCTCGCAACCGTTCACGACGGAGTACCACTGACGACTGATTTCAGGGACCCGCAGCCCCTCACAACCGAGTACCACTGACGACTGATCGACCATCGGTGAGACTACTACTATTGAGTAAGAGTTGAGAGACCGGCGACCACCGACCAGCCACCCACCCCATCACGGACTTACTCAATGACGGCTGACCCCGGAGATCCTCAACCGCTCACGATGAAGTACATCATATGACTGATCACCCCCTACATGAACCGACTCATCAATCTTTGGAGAGACTACTACCATTGAGTACAAGAGTTGAGAGACCGGAGACCACCGATCACCCATCCATCCCATCACGGACTAACTCAATGACAGCTGACCCCGGAGACCGGCAACCGCTCACGACGGAGTCCCAATGACGACTGATCGACCATCGGAGAGACTACTGCCATTGAGTACATGACCTAAGAAACCGGTGAGCACCCACCATCGACTAACTGAACTCATCGACGGCTGAGCGCGAAGATGGGTTACCACTGACGACTGAGCAACCCCCAATATGGACCTATTGATCATCGGAGAGACTACTACCATTGAGTACATGAATTGAGAGACCGGCGACCACCGACCACCCACCCACCCCATCACGGACTAACTCAAGGACGCCTGAGCGCGAGGACCCGCAACCGCTCACGACGGAGTACAACTGACGACTGACCACCCACCTAGCACGACATGCAGTATACCACTGAGTATGAGTGCGAGAGACTGGATAATGACTCAGAATTGAGTACAGTGAGTCGAAACATTGCAGAGACATAGTATAGTATAGACATTGTACAATATTTTCTAATAAATAAATACTTTATCAATAAAAAGTGATTTTCATACATTATTGCTTAGTAACTTTCCCACTACAAGTTCCATTGAACTTGACGGATTTTACAATAAAACGTATTCTAGGATTTTGTGTTGAACATAAAAATAATATATTGCGTTCAGTTTTTTAATTAAAAATATTTACTCTGAATTTTGAGCGACTTGGCAACAATTGAGAGAGCGACCGCCTGACTCGAAAAAATCTGAAAAAATAGATTTTTCATTAAATTTTCTTATTTTTAAGATTAAAAGCAATAACAAAAAATATAAGCACTTACCTAACTCCGAATTTTGTCGCCCAGGAGTGACCCGACGACTGTAGAGAGCGCGACCTACAGCCTGGAGGAAGTCTCAACAAATAATTTTTTTATAAATATTTCCTTTTTTCTAAATTTAAAAGCAACAACAAAGAATAAATTCATTTACCTAACTCCGAATTTTGTCTTCCAGGAGTGACCCGACGACTGTAGAGAGCGCGACCTACTGCCTGGAGGAAGTTTTGTTTCTTATGAAAAAAATTTAATCTAGATGGACCGGACTGTTACAGCTCATACTGACATGATTTAAGGAAGCACAGGGTGGTTAGAAAGAAACGCAACTTTGGCATAAAGTGCTTTCTAACAACATGAAAAGCTTCTCACCTGCTTTTTAAGCACACGGATGAGCTCGGAGATGTATGCACAAAGATCTTTTGGAAGATGTTTTGATATCATATCTCGAAAGCTGCGACAGTTGCAAGACTCCCGGATGTTTGTCAGACGCTCGCAAGAGGTGAAGCCGTGAAAAAAACGTTTAGGTATTTTGGTTGGGACTTAAACCTCGAACCCCTTGGAAGACACAGCGTACCATTTAAGATTATTTCTCGCAGTGCCGATAACAACACAAACATTTTTTGAATTTCGTGGCATTTTTTGTTTTGGACGTCGCGAGAAGCATGGTTTCTGAACATGATTTCAGCTTGAATTTCGTGAAGAAGAACCAGATCTTTATCGCACTGTATTTCCACAGAGCAATTCAGTCATTTACTAGCTTTAGTCAAGCCCATACGAGAGAATACGAGAATTCTTCATACTACAAACTATGTATCAAACTTAATATACATACATATGTACTGCCATTTAAGACGAAAAAAAGGCATGTTACGAATTCGAGCCATGCCAGTTTCGGGACGATGTCACGTGCACGGGAGCAAAAAAGGTCATTGCGGGCATATCACACGGGCATTTTTTTTTTGCCATTTGGTCGCTCCTGCTTTTTTTACCTTCGATTCTTCCAGTGTTACCGTAAACCCGTACAAATACTTTCTTTTTAAACGCATGACTATGTATATTCGCTGGCCCGCCTAGACGGATACGACAATTGATTTCACAGGTTTGGTTGTCTTACGTTAGTTCATGGCCGAGATATTTATATTCGACCTCAATTTCGTATGTTGTCCAGGGAAATAGCTTCAGTTTTGTGAAGAAGTCTTACCGTACGCGTTGGAACAGTCTAAACTTAACTTATCTTCTACTGCTGGATCCTTTTCCCCTGGTCTATTTCATAATCAAACACTATTACTACGTATTTACATGTTTTATTTGGTCAATATTCGGTAATACGACACATTTTGCGTGTGAACATAACTACATCATTTCCCAAACAGAAAATTCTTGTAAGTTATAAGTTTAAAAAAAAAAAAAACTTAAAAGTACCTCCTGGGTATTTGGCATTTTCATTTTCAACAAAGTCATAGTAGTATTAAAAATATTTCTGCATATTTTTGATCTTCAATAAATACGAATCCTGCTCCAATTTCGTTACGTTGGCAATGATTTTTGGATCCATTTGAGTCGCTCTTTTAAACTTTTCGCACATTTCTGGTGGTACCTCATCAGGTATTTCTAAAAACAAAAAAAAAACATTAGAAATCATAGATAGGAAGTACACTTTGCGACAACTGGTTGATACATCCATCAGATTTCAGCGTTTCTCGGTAGTTTTGTTCCGTATGTGCTGCAAATGTTGCTGTTACCAATTTCTAAGAAGATTCTAATCACCATAAATAATTCTCTTCAAATTTCTCATTTGTCCCTAATTACCAGCGACAAGTAGTTGAGACAGAGTAGAAATACTTTGAAATTTTTGTTAAAGATTCCTTTGTTAGTCAGTTCAAGTGATTTGTATTCAAGCACGTCGTAGAAGTAAAAAAGTTAGAAATGGGGTCTGGAAAGACGTTAAACCAAACGGAGATCCAAAGCATTAACAAAATGCGCGAAAATTGATATTCTGTCAATAAAATTTAAAATGTTTGAGCCGCAGTCGTACAGTTGATTCAAACTATTTTAAGGATCCAGAAAACTGTGGAAAAGATACGCACCTGGACGAATATATAGCTTGACACCAGCAGATCGGCGATCCCTACTAGAAGAAGCGTCGAATTCTACAGCAACAAGGGAAATCGCGGCATCAGCTGGAACTTCAAATGTGGGCAGAAACTAGGACTTGCCAGCGTGTGTTAGCTGAAGCAGGACTATTAAAAGAAAGATGGAAGACACGTTAGAAAACTGTCTTCATGGACCTGACGGATGTCGTTATTATTTTCATGATTTAAATAAGGAAGAGCTGTTTTCATACAATAGGACGGAGGTGCAATCATGATTTGGACAGGGATATCGTCCAAAAATAAGACCAATATCAATATAACTACGAACAAAAATTCGGCCAACATTTCATTCTGCAACATCCAGCAGCAATTCTCACAGCCCGGAAGGTAAAGCAATACTTCGGCCGTAACAACGATTCTGTCCTTGACTGGCCTACATTGTCTTCAGACCTCAACATAATTGAGTATATGTAGTATATGCGGACATCTCTCCAGAGCTACCTACCAAGGCGGACGACAATTCAGTAACTTTCGAGACCTTAAAGACACCATTAAGACTGAATGGGACAAAATCCTACTTAAATGAATTAAAAAACATTTAAATCTCTTCCAGCTGATCACTAAAAAAATAAAATCTTTGTGATAAAACTAAAAAATAATTATTTTAAAAAAAAAAAAAAAAACCGGATCCTGTCTCAACCAATTGTCGCCGGTAATTGGAAACAAATTGCAAATTCTATAGGAAGGCAGCACATACAAAACACAACTATCGAGAAACGCCGAAATTAGAGATCAAAACATTTGATAAGGCCTTAAACCATCAAGACGTTGCAACACAATGATTCAATGACGTCCATTCGATGTTAAAAAGTCCTGTATGAGGTATTTTAAGTCAGAATATTTCAATGTTTGAACTTACCTTCAAAAATACACATATTGGCATTCGATGGGAACATAAGTTCGGGAATAATTCTTCTTATATTGTTTTTATGGACGCGGCACATATTTCCATAGTCCAAGAACATCACGAAAAACATGTCGTCCTTCAACTGATTTAAGCACAGTGCACGGTACCACTCCTTATCGACGTCAAACACGGCCAGACATACCTCATCCACTCTAAAATAAATGTAAAATAGGATTTTAATGGTCGAATTATTTTTTTACTACACCTACCCGGGGGCATATCCTGGTTGATTCTTCTGCGAGGCGCAATATTTTGCCACCATCGGCAAGTACTCCGATTCGAGTTGCCTTAAGAAGTCATGATGCGTAAAATCGCACCCGGATATGTACCCTTTAGATATTGTACTGTTGTCGAGGACCATAATCGGCACATCTTCCCCACATGTAAGAGGAATAATTTGCAAGTCTTTCAAAGTGTAAATTTTATTGCTCGGCTGTTCGACAATTGTGGGGCTTGGAGGCGGTGTCGCTAATACAAATTCGGATTTAACAGCAACAGGACATGGTTTTTCTATCTCCTTTACTACATCGACTCTCTTTTCGAAGAGCAGAGGCAATAACTGCTTATTCATAGATTGCTGATCTGCAGTTTTTAAAAGCAGTTCCACACCCAATTCTGGATTTGAATCAAACTTGAGGATAAACTCGGCTCCCTTTTGCTGACACTGCTCAAGCATTGCAAGTGCTTTGTTTTCGACATACGGAGTTACAACATTTGTTAAGTACATCAGTTTCACCTTCCTTGTGTGGTATGGGCATGAGAGTACGAAAATGTTTGGTTTCCGCATTGTTTGGCCAGAGACATTCAATACAGTTCCGGTGTCTACATTGACCACCTTTACAGCACCATTTTTGGGGATTTCCAATATTTTTGCGCGAAAATATTCGTCTTCAATTTTTCCGAGTAAAAGATCTCCAATTTTATATTTTCCTGATTTTACAAGTTCACAGTCTTCCGCAGCGGCAGTGAATATTTTTGGATACATCTTTGTACATACGAGCGAGATCCAAATTTCATAGTGATTGACAACGCTAGTAACATGCACCGTGCTACCGGATATAAGCGGTTCCACCCAATCTTTTAAAGCGATCTCTTCGCATTTCCCGACGTAATTAAACGCTTCTACTTCAGCGATTTTCACTCCATCCTTGTCCAAGATATAGCAGGGGATACGATCATTTCGTGTCTTGACGTTTTTCTGTGCTTTTATGGTGTAGATTCTATCATAGAGCAGACTGTCCTTGAAGTTAGTCCCTTCCGATAAAAGATTTTCCAGTCCTATGGCGAATACCTGCATAGGAATAGCGTTGTATTTCTCTGGAACGGCCACAACTTGTTCAACCAAAGCAATACGCCCAACATCGAAAAGGTAGACCAGATAATCTTTGCGATATGTGCTCATCAACAGTGCACGCGACCAGCCATGCAGTGTGCGGGCAGCCACATGATCACCATCCTTTGGTGGCTTCTCCAAACTCAACTGCATGATTGCGTCAGTGCTCAAGAATTGGTTCATCTCTTGCAATAGGCTCATTACAGCATCATTGGTTAGGCAAAGCAATGCGTAGTTACCATTATCGGAAACTTTAACTAAAGTTGCAGCTGGACTTTTCTCGAATACTTCGGCCGTTAATCCGACTGGCATTTTTGTTAAGTCAGTTGACTTCTCTTCAACTTTTGCCACTCCATTTGGCTCGATATCAACAACGCGAATATTTAGTACAGCCTCCAGTGCTACCGGTTTTGTATAGCGTATTCGAAACGCGTATGCATTAAGATTACGCATAATTGGAATCGGCGAGCGTAGCTCCTTAAAGGGCACTTCCACTAGATTGCCATAGTCGATAAGGTGAACAACGACCATTTTTGAAATCTGTATAACTTCAATGATTTCTGCGCGATAGTACAGGTTCTCGAATGGTGCTGCGATAAGGGAACCGACTCGAATCTCTTCACTACTGCAACGATGGGTGTTCACATCAATATTTCGATTTATTTCGGCCAATAGCTTACGCAACGGTCCCTCATACTTGAGGTCAGTAACCCATATCACGCCCGTAGAGTTTCCCTCATCTACATACTGGACAATGACTTCGAAAAACACGCCTTCTGGACATTGGTATGGTGTACGCCATGCTAAATTAAGAGTTGATATTTTCGAGCACTGGGAAACGCTGGATTTCATTTCACTTTCCTTTGGTTCCAACTTTGGCTTCAGTGTAAAATCAACATCTGTTTTGCTTGAGTTCATTTCAGGAGATTTAACATCAACCGTTTGACTCAGATTCTTCTCGTCAGGAGGTATTTTTAAGGGATTCCGAGCTAGAGGACGTTTTGAATTTTTACTATCATTCGGTGTTCGACTGCGAGATGTTTCACTTCCAAACGAGCGATTGACAACTGAATTGGCATCTTTATTGCCAAATTCCTTGATTGGTACAAGGGTCCTGAAAACAATACATTAAAGTAAATAATAAAATAATCAAAGATTAAAGCTAAACATAAGAATAACGGGATGAGCCTGACCCTGAGAATGGAGATGTAGCATGCCTACATGTCAGACGATGCTTTGAAGTTAGGTTGCTAAGTGGCAAGGCCGGCTGTATCCCACAACACGAAGCGAAACATTAGTATTTTGAAGGAGAACAATGCCATATCGGATCTGATAGACATTTTTTGGGTACGGGTTTGTGCCCGGGAAATTGGCTTTGTTCTTCATTGCCCACAGCGCGAGGACGTCGTAGGCTTTTTATGGGCTTAAAACGCTACTGGCGTGGAACAGTTGACGAAGTCTTGTTTGCAGACCACTACGACGTGTTGATGAAAACCTGCACTGCCGAGCTGTGTGTGGTTTCCGACCCGGCAAAGCGGCGAATGTCAAATTTGCGTCAAAATCGATGTCAAGGTCGCGTCAAGCGATCTGCAAATCGACAACTAAATTTAAAATTCGAAAGAAATACATTTTCTTTTTACATATGTATGTTGCATACATAGTCTGCACAAATGTATGAATACATAGATGTGCAGCTGTAGACGGATATCTGAACTGTAAAAACTATTTTATTTAAAAAAAAAAAAAATAAACAAGAACGTCTTTTGACGTTAAAAACAAAAAAATTAAACAATACTCACGGCATGGGATAACAAACTTTCTTATGCACCCTCCAATCGAGAATTTGGCAATTAGTTGAACAATAAGTTTCACCACATCGCTGGCACATCAATGAAGCCACCTTTCCGCATAAATTGCAAATATCGGCCATCGCAGTCTAAACTCTGTGCTACTTGTATCACAAATCGTTGTTTTAATTTTGGATAGCCAAAAGCAAGATTGATACTAAGAGATACCGAATCTCTAGAACAAATGTAAGAAAACGGATTAAAATCACAAATTTGAACTTCCCGAAGACATCCGAAACACACCGTAAATTTGCACAAAGTGAGACAGACATGACGCCATGCTTTGGTCGGGGTTTTGGCAGTTCGATTCTCGAATAACGGTTAATCAAAATTTCTGTAGACAACTTTTTTTTTTAATAACTCCTCCTCTACATGAGCACATGGCAAGATAGTACTAACAAGTACTAATTAGAAGAAGAGTTAGCTGGGTTCTATTGAGAGGTAGAAGCTCTGTGGTACTTTTCTCGTTATATTGGGCCCAAACAAGCCTCGAATCACTGTAGAATGGAAGTGTGCTCCACCTAGCGTTCGCTAAAACAGACTGTTCCGTTGGGACTCAGTCAATTGATTCTGATGCTATTCTCGCCAGCTCATAGGCCCTTTCGTTTCCTTGGAAGCCCACCTGTCCTGGGATCCAGCATAGCGTAATGTTATGCGCAAAGCTTATGCTTTTTTTAGATTTGAGCTCTTCTTTACATTGTTCGGCCAATTTTGAATTGGTTGTAATATAGGTGATGGTTTTTATGTACATTTATGTCAATATGTTCGTTATTTTCCAAAATAGATAAACTCTTGGAGGTCTCGATGATGATGACGACTTGAGCTCTACAAGCCGATCGACTAATTCGGGATCCCGGCAAAGCTGATGTAGCAGTGCCGCGTGACACTGGAAAACACGCGGTACAATATGCAATTTGGGAGCAGCTCCACTGAACTATTACAAACATGGACCGGATTTCGGCAAGAAGATGCGTTGTCGTGTGATTTCTTCGACCTAGTGCTGGAAGAGATAATGCGTAGGGCAGATGATAACACGGAAGGCACTATCTTCAACAAATCTGCCCAGCGCGACCTTATAGAAGCTTTCACGGCAATTCAAGAACAGGCGAAACGAGTTGGCGTTTAAGTGAATGAGGACAAAACCAAGTAGCTGTTGTCAACAAACAAAGAAGCATCGGTTCACCGTCTAGGACAAAACTTAACTGTTGGCAACAGTAACTTTGAGGTAGTTAAAGAGTTTACCTACCTCGGAGTTAATATAAAATCCCCAAACGACACCCTAGTAGAGATTGGGCGAAGACTTACCTTAGGAAACCGCTGCTACTTCGGTTTTGCAGAACAAATGGGTTCAACACTCCTAATTCGGAAGACGAAATGCATGCTGTACAAAACATTGATCCTGCGAGTTCTGCTATACAAAGCTGAGTGTTGGATGGATGATAAGCAGGAAAGCAGAGTAGATTTTGGGCTTTTCGGCACATATGCGAGGAGAACGAATGGAGGAGAAGATATAACAGCGAACTCTACGAACTGTACCAAAATATGGATGTAGTAAAAAAAAACAAAATATGTCGAATACACTGAACTGAGGATCTTCCAATCACAGCCCCCATGTTCGAGACGACAAGGAAGACCAAACCTCCGTTTTAAGGACCATGCTATCCAGAACGCTTGGTCTGGATAACTTAGCTGGAAAAAGAGGATTCCTGCTAAAAATCATGTGCAATCTTCTGATATTCCGACTCAGTTTGAATACGCAACTTGAATTTCTTCAGTGAAATGTTGGCCGGAGATTCGGATTTTGACCAAAATATAGTCTTCTCTTATGAGGCCCATATGTGTCCATGTGTTTGACGAAGCATCAATGCATCCACGTCAGTCAAATTCGAATCTTTTAGCCAATCAGAAACGTTTGACTACCTAGTGCCAACAATTCGGAACGCGCTGATTAATATTTATAGAAATCTGTTAGTAATTTCAAGTAAGAAACGTTCAAATACATCAAATTGAACTTTTCACATTCATAATTTAAGTTAAGTCTAAATTGTGTATTATTGCAATAGAATACCGAATAAAACCTCTACTAAAGATTAAAGTAGCAGCACTGGTGTTCCGTTCAAATAAAGCACAAAAGAACTATGTACATATCCGCTTTGGTTGAGTTAGTGAACATTAATGAACTATACTTTTGTGAAGCTCTAAACTATTGCTTGCAGTTAGTGTGAAGCCACAGACTATAGTGTGAAGCTGAACTTCGAAAGTGTTTCGCGTTTGGTAAGGAGTACTGGGGTGACTGATTAGCATCTCCATTTTAATGCACTTTTTTCATACATATGTACATCTATGTATATGCGAATGTGAACAATCAGAGCTTTCAAAGTTTTTTCTGCAATCGTGCCCGGGTGCAAATCGTGTGCAGTTGTAAACCTACTGGGTCTCTAATAAATTTGATTAGATACTTAGATATACATACATATCTGTAGGTATAATAATTATAATTTTTAATCAAAGTGCAAACAAATCGTCTGTTCATCACATTTCAGTTTCAATGAGTCAAAATGGAATTCCAACCGGATAAGGAGTCTTGGGACTCTTATACAGAACGACTCGAACATTTCTTTGCGGCGTCTAGGATTGAAGATGATGAAAAGAAAGTATTTACATTAATTCACCAGAATGGTCCATCGCTGTACACACTTTTGAAGGAACTAAGCTTCCCTACCAATCCCACACTAATGAGTTATGATGATATAATTGCATTGTTGCGGCAGCACTATGTCGGTGCTAAAAGTGTTTTTTACGAAAGGAAGGTATTTTATAAGGCTCAAATGAAACCCTATGAGTCAGTCAATGAATGGCATCGCTGACTGAGAGGGCTGGCAATTAAATGTGATTTTGGTGGATTTGTAGAGGAAATACTTTTGGATAAATTCGTAACTGGGTTTCAGGGTAAAATTCTACACCGCTTGTACGAAGAGGATATCACTCTTAATCTTCAGCAAGCGTTGGAAATTGCCCAACGCTATGAGAATGATTCAGGCTCTGTAGGCAATCGCAAAGGGAACAAGGAAGAAAGAGCTAGATCCCAAAGCCGACAAAGACCACAGCAGGATCATGTGCAAGGCTATCAACAACAAAAACAGCAACCACAACAAGAGCAATTGCAGCGAAAACAAGAGCAACAACCGCAGCAGCAGCAAAAACAATTCCGGCCACAGCAACGTCAACAAGAGCATCAAAATCAGAACCACCCACGTCAACAGCAAACGCAACCACAACCCCAATACGTACAGCAACAGCAGATAAGGAGAAATGTGCCCACTTGCTACAAATGCGGAAAGCAAGGACACTATGCTAATGTATGCCGCACACAAATTCAGCGAGAGGAAGAAAAGGCAGAGTGCTGTATTTCATAAATTTGTATATTACATTGATTATAATTTAAACTTCCTTTTATCTAACTAAATAAAATCATAGGAAGAATCTGTTCTGTTTTGTTTTTTCTTTTTTTGTTTAGATAACTACGATGACCAGCTTAGGAATCACATCAAGCATCAAGGTCGTTTGAGGTAATCCTTTAAACAAGTTTGTTTATCTCTATTTAGCTGAAATCAAGTTCAGGAATGAAGCTTAGGATTGTCTGAGTTGAGGAGGAGATAACACAGCAAAGCGGAGTCATGGTTGTTTTTTGACTTAGTTCCTAGTAATACTCATATCAAATACATTTGGTAGTATGAGTGTCCTTAAGGCAATCTAATCGTACTTCTAGAAGTAATTGACAGGAGTCCTGTCACCAGTGATTTAGGTGTATCAGGACAAGCAGAAAAACAACAGAAATGGAGAATCATCAGCAAATGGGCGAGTTTTTCACCAACTTTATTACCAGGAATGTCTTTACATTTTAGGACCCTTCTTAATGTTATTGTATACAGCCTGTAGGAGGGTTTGAAGGTAGTTCCAAACCAGCATAGATTAGATTATAGCTGTGTGGTGGGCCCACGTACGTGGTAGTGATAGGCCCTCCAAATTAGAGCTCTCTCATGATACCCAGGTTCTTGACGAATCCAAGTAGATCTTGGACTGAGTTAGAAATATGTTCCGATGATTCTTCGACCTCGTTATACATTCTGCAACTGGAATCTTCAGTTATGATGAGATGAACTCTGTGCAGGCTAATGACATGAGTATTTTAAGGCAGTCCGATACTAGTTTTGATGTAAGTCTATAGGCTTTTAATACTAAAAGCGCAGCTTTGCTATCAAAAAGAATATAAATGTACTTATTTGTTATAGATCTGTTGATACATATTTCCTCTGAGATATAGTTCTATTGCAAAGATTTCCACTTGAAATACGCAGTTGCACTTGCCCATGCTTACGTAAATGAATGTTTTGTGTTGACACTGTAAAATCCAGCCTTAACTCTTTCAGCTGTTTTGGATCCATCTGTGTACGACACATGGGAGTCGCTAGCAAATGTAGGTTTGTTCTGTTCCCAATTTTGGTAATCTGGGAATGTAACCTTAAAGTTTTGACTGAAGTTAAATTTTGGTACGCAATTATCCGTTAAGTAGTTAATCTGAGATTAATTCTGCAGCAATGTCTGGTTGGACTAGTTTGGTTTCTCTCTGTATCTTAAGATGTAAGGATGAAACGTTAAAGGTTGCGCTCGTAGAGCATACACTTGCTGCTTGTCCATAAGACCATTTAGGTCATCCTTTTTACACCAGTCAGCAACAAGGTTGAGTGCCCTTTGTAGGAGTTCTGAGATTGTTTCTTCGAACTTGCCTGATTATGGGAGGATAGGGAAGATAGAACACCACCCTGGGGGTAACTTTTCGCAGACGTATCTCTTATTCTGTCACTGCCCAGCGTAACATTGATGTTTCTACCGCTATCTAGCTACATATAGTATTATCTACCTTTGTTTTGGATGGATCTGTAGTCAAAAAACAGCTTAATGACGCAGACAATTTGTACAAAGGGTCGACGCCTATCAATTAAGGGACTTGAGGATTATCCCAATAACTCCGATTTGGAATGACAACCTTGAAGGTATTACACGCACGATTACACGTTACTGGAGGCATTATTTTAAGAACTGTAACCATAGTTACTATGAGTTTTAGAACTTTCAAGTGTATACATATATGTATGTATGTATGTATCGTATTCTTTTAATAGAAATCTTATCTTGCTGATGTCATAATGTATCCAGAAAATGAAACAAGCTGTGAAAATTTCCATGAACATTAGTACATATGTACGTACGCATTTGCTTTTGCTATTAAAAGCAAAAATAACGATTAGGGTTCCCCGCTAAACTTGATTAGTTTTAACATGCAAGTTACAGACTTCCGCATACATACAATGTTGTGTATATACCTACCCCATACATGCATAATATAGAAAAAAAACTTTGGAAAGTTGGCACACATGCAACTTTATTTGAAATGCATACAACGACAATCGGTTGATACTTTTTGTTCCCACTTGTAATATGTGTTACCAATTGTTCTTGCAAGAGTATTAAAGTTTAATGAAATTTCGAATGTTTTTTTTTTAATTATAATGTTTATTTAAAGAAATTAGTTTTAAACAAGTTATACTTCTACCCATAGTATAGTCTACTTATTGAAGATCAGTTCCTCAATATTTGAAATTTATACCTATTTCTTAGGTTTAGTGGGCGCCTTGGCTCAGTAGTGGCTGCGTTGGACTATGGAGCAAGGGTGCGAGGTTCGAGTCCCAGGCCAAACACCTAAAAGCTTTTTCGCGGTCCCACCTCTTGCGGGCGTCTGACAAACATCCTAGAGTACAACTGTCAAAGCTTCTCAAATTACAAGTTGCCCTTCGGACACGGCATTAAACAGTACGACTATAACACGCGCAACACGAATCGTCGTAAGAAGCTACGCCCAGGGTCCCATCGACCTGTAGAGATAAATATTTTTTTTACCTATTTCTTGGACAATATGTACAAGCTCCTAATTAAAAAAAAATTATCTCCAAGCAACGTGGAGAAAGAGTTCGATAAGAACATCAGGCTGAGACGATGAATGAGAGAAAGACAAGATGAGTCGACAGTGTTCGTACATGTTGTTGTGTAATTTAGTTATTCCTAAATGCTTAAAGTTAGCCTAACAAAATTAACTTTATTATAGTAACTAACTAACTTACGGGTTCGTAAACTTATTTTGATCTCCAAACCTTGTGTTTCAAAATTTTTATAAAACTATGTGATACGGTTGTATCGGGTGTATCCATCTATCCAATGGTTATACCGATGTTGTAGGTTAGGTTAGGTATGTGGGTAGGCGACCAGAATAAAATATCATATCGCCACACTCAGGTCAGTACAGACACATTGTGATACCCATAGGGGTAAAGTCCCTTGCCCATTGGTAAACCCTAGTACTAATTTACATCTTGTAAATCACCAAACCATGCTGTGGATTTGATGAATTTAAAATTTTCACTGATTGGTCTATTTTCTAATTCTTCAAGATAACAGAAAAAATGTCGCCCTAGAAATTTGAATTTAAAGTGGATATGGGCAGTGACAGAGAAAGTGGGTTGTATCCTCGTCTTCACATCCTCGACATAAATCTTTATCCGTGAGTCTTAGCTTTCTCATGTGGTACCGAAGAGAGTTATGCCCCGTGATAATTCCTATAAGGACAGAAGGGGACTTCCTATCCTTTAGCATAATTCGGTCGGTCCTATTCTTGTCAAAGCAAGGCCATAGGTCCATAGGTCTATCTACTATTAGACTCACTTCTGGCCCTAATCCATGCCTTTTGATTCAATGTGCAAGGCGGGATGAACACCGAGGTGTCTACCTGTTGCGATGTAGATTCAGAGCCTCTTCGTGCCAATTTGTCTGCCTTCTCATTACCTGGAATGCCTTCGTTTCCAGGGACCCAGCAGAGGGCAACCTTGTGCTGTGTTCCAAGAACCTTAAAATCTTCACGACAGCATTTCACAAGCTTAAATTTTATTTCAATATATGTTGTAAGTCCGTAACCCTTTGAGCATACAATTTGTGTTGTTTAATGTAAATAGTAGTCGTGTCTCCACAAAGTGGTAGCACTAGTGAAAGCTCTTTATTTTAAATACACATACGTAACTGAAATAAATATAGAAGCATCTGCAATTAGTATCCGTGCTAAAATCGAACTTATTAGATCGTTTTGGATTGTTTTGGATTGTTTCTCTGTGCTTCAAAGTATTTAAATAATTGTGTTTTGTGCTTATTGAAAATGGCAGCATCAATACCGGCTTTTGACGAAAAATTGGAATCATGGGAGTCTTACCAAGAGCGACTGGAACATTATTTTGTTGCACTAGATATTGACGATCCCAACAAGAAAAAATCCATTCTAATCAACTGTGTTGGACCGGGGAACTATGAAAGAGTACGAAATCTTTGCTTCCCAAGCTCTCCCAATGATAAGGTGTACGATGAGCTGTTGGTTATATTCTCTCAGCTCTTCACGCCTTCGATAGTGATATTCAAAGAACGAAAGCAATTCTACGATGCACGAAAGCATAAGAATGAAAAGGCTACCAACTGGCATGAACGCATACGGAGACTTGCCATTAACTGCAAATTTGGTGTGCGAACGGAGCAAACCTTGCTTGATAAATTTGTGTCATCTTTTGATGGAATTGTATTTGATCGATTCTGTGAAGAAGGTCTTGATTTGACTTTGGCCAAGGCGTTGGAAATCGCCCAACGCTATGAAACAATAGAGGGTGCGTCCGCACCAAAACCACCATTCAAAAAGCCGACTCAGAAGAACGATAACGTCCAGAAAGAGCAGCATCATCAACCGAAAAACACCGGGCAACACCCACATAACAAAAACCAACAAGGACCGGGACCAAATCCGAAAAAATTTCATCCAAAGAACGTCAATAGACCAGTGACAAACATTGCATTCAACGTGAATGTGAAGAAATCTGACGAAAAGGCTTGAACTACTGATAGTACTTTGTGCTTTTCAACTAAGTATGTACCGATGTTCTATTTGAAAATGTATTTTTTTTTTGTTCTTTAATGATTCAGTGACTAATAAATAAACTTTGTTTTTGATGAGTCTGTATTTATTTCTCCTTTTATTATCCCGTCCTCTTCTAGGAATGAACAGAAAATTGAAAACCACACATTCGTTTATTGTCATTGTTTGCAAATTCTGTACATATTAGGGTTCTTTATCGTATTTCCATTAAAGTAATATAATTACACATATTATTGGACACAAACAAATTCGGTGTATAATATTTTAAAGTTTTGGAGACGACTCAGTCTAACAAAACAGTCAGAACACTGGCTGGCTCGCCAGTGAGAAACGTTTGTATTGTGAATTATTTATATTTATTGCACGCTTATTGTTTGCGTAAAACTTGTTTATGCTTATAGACATTTTTTCACCGTAAAAAATGAAGTTAAAAAATAATAAATTAACTATTTTTCGATAAAGCTGTTTGTTTTACCCATCAAAATAAAGCTTTAGTCTTGAAATGGGTGACCAGATAGCAATGATAGTAGGTTTGTTCGCGTACTCCCAAAAGAAGGAGAATTCACGAAATTCTTCGTTCGAATGCGCAAAAGTCTCGTAGTTTTTCGTAAAAAAAGCTCGAGAGAGTAAAAATTTCCCCAAACTTCGAGTTTTAGTGGAAGAAATTTCTTTGGACTGTTGTTAACTAGTTGTTTATATAATTGATGTTTAAAAAGTGGGCAAATTTCGTAGCTTTCGGGCTCGTTTATTTTTCCGTGAATACCCACAGTCCTTGAAATTTCACAACCTACGACTTTTGGTGCAGAAAGTACTCGGACGGACCTATTATGTACATAAGTTATAGTTAAGTTAAGTTATAGGGAAATGCGCGGTTCCTTCTTCAGCTTGGCGAACAACCAAGCGACAATCAACGACCTCCACTTCGTTATTGGCCGTGTTCCAAATGCCCATCAACGTGCTGTTGGGTAGTATTCAAAGACTAAAGTAAATATCTATGCTGAGGGGTAATTTAAAATTCTCATTTGCGGTTTGTTGTTACAAATTTGAAATTCTACAAAGTAAGGGTTAAATTCATAATCCATATCTTTAACTCCTGTAGAAAAATCGTGCTATGGAAGAATGCTAAAATACTCCCGCTACCTAATTCTACCAAACTTGTGCTAGTTCCGAAGGCAGACTTATCGCCCTTTTTGGTATTTCTATTCAAAGAATTTGAAAAGACAATTCCAAAGCATATGCTAGAGCACCTAACAACTAACAGTCTATTTTCTAAGCCCGGTCAGGTTTTCGTTCAAAGAAAAGTTGCAAAACTGCACTTCTACTTGTTGTAAATAACGTACGTAAGCGCATGTACACTAACAGCTACCTTTTTAACGTCGTTGGATTTCTTGAAAGTGTTCGACGCAGTTGACCTTTCGATTTTTTGTACAATGCTAAAGAAAAATTTGGAATTTCAATAGGACGTTAGCAAAGTATAGCTATGGGAAACCGTGTGTCCCCTTTTCCCCCAGTTCCGTCAGGGGGGAAACATTGTTTGCCATACATGAACGAACAACTAGCCAAATATTGCCATATTCGCTGACGATGTTCAATTGTACGACTATTTGAGACTACAATCTGAACATAATTTTTTTGTCCACACCACTCGTTTATGGAACTTATTCCCTGTGGCATTTAGGGTAATCAAATATACAAGCACTTTCAAATATCATCTCTTTCGATTGACTCCTGTATTACATTCTTCACAAATAATGAGACTGTAATCTTAATCCGAAATACTTCTTATGCATGCCTTGGATTTGGCAACCAAAATAATAAAGAACATTTTTTTTGAACTGGTTTATTATTATTTTTATTTATTTGTATTTACAACTTAACTTATGCTATATAACAGCACCAGCTGCGAGAGCCTTCGACTGCTTCTTAAGTAGTGATTTTTTTTTTGCTTTAAAGAAAAACTACTTACTGTTATTACACAAACGTAGTAGTTTTAGATCTCTATATGTCTATAGGTCTTAAAATTATATACCATCTAGGCGAGCAGTAGCAGAGAAATGTACTCGAATATCAGAAGGGGTTTTCTGGTATTCCACAAGAACTATTTCGTTTGATCCAGTACGTAGGATATGTCTGGGCACATAAACAGTAATCTGTGGGCCTACCAAGGGCCAATACCTTCCGAGATTGAACCCATTAATAAAAATCACACCCTTTCCCCAACCATCGGTATCAAGGTAAGTGTCTGTTGGGTCTCTGGATATATTTAAAACTCCATAGAAAATTGTTGGTCCGTTTATAAGAACACCTTGCTGTTCTGAAAAACTACCATTTGATCTAAAAGCTTCTAAAAATCGTTCAATTTGATCGCTCTCCAACGGCAGAGATTTGGAAATCCAATTAAATAGTTCTGTGCTACTTCCATCTAATTGCTGAACCGTCACTGCTCCCAAAATACCCTTCGTATCATTGGCAATGTTAAAATTTATTCGACCTTGATTCTCTACAAGAAGCTGCAATTTTGTACCCGCAATGTTCAAAGGAAGTGAGTTGATTCCATTTTGTCGTGATAGTGTACCTATCATGAGACCATCAATATAAACTAAAGCACGATCACGGAGTTCATTAACTGTCAACAGTGTAGGATCGATTTCTAATTTTGGCAGAGTGGTTTCGTACAGAACTAAACCAGAATACTGATCGAGTTCCTCAAAGGTTTTTGGAAATTTCGCCTCTATTTGTGCAGTTGAAAGGGTTTCTAAGCCCAGATTGGATAGCATATCTCCAATTGGTTTCATTTCTATTGAGCCATAACCGGTTTTGGGACTCTTTTCAGGAACTTCCAAGGATGGCATGCTCATGTATTCTTTTAAGACCTCTCGAACAAGCATGTACTTAATCGTAGGGTCCCCAGCTTCATCCATTACAGCATCATAATCATATGACGTTATGTCGGGTGTAAAATTTCCAACACCCCAGTCGTTTGCGCCGGCTGTAAATCCAAAATTAGTTCCACCAAAGAACATGTAGAAGTTGACGCTGGCATCATAGGATAAGATTTTTCTGAAAGAAAATAGAATAGTTATGAATTTGAAAGCAATCTGCAAGCTAGGTTTCTCTTGTGTGTTTCAAAGTTCTTAGTATAAATAAGTAGATACATATATGTAAATAGGTACCCGTACATAGTAAAAATTCAAATCCTTTCAAGAAACTCAATAAGTATTGTTTTTAAAGAAAAGCGGCCTTGAACTGGCCATATTAGGTAAATTGTTGAATTTCTTAGAAAATTATTTGTAAAGATATTGTATTTACCTTAAAGCTTCTGCAACTGCGACACCGTCCCTTCGTTGGTTTTCTTCTTGCCAATGGGTTAACCAGCCTGGATAGAATTCAGAGTTCACAAGAGGTCCATTTGGCTGCACTGATCTCAAAATTTCCCATATTTTATCAATTTCATGAACTGCAGACAAAATAAATATGGGTTAAGCTTATAATTCAAAGTAAATTACAACTCCAACTTACTTCTATCCAAACCAAAGTCGGTAGTAGCAAATACACCATCAATTTTACCACAGCTTATGCGTTCATTTGGTATATCAGTGGTGAACAGCAACGCCTTACTTTGTACGTACTTTTCAGTTTCATCGCGTAGCCAGTTCAAATAGTCTTTGTCGCAGGCGTCAAAAACACCGTACTCATTCTCAACTTGCACCATTATAATCGGTCCTCCATTACCGTAGAAATACTTCTGCATACGTTTCATCAGATTGCCATACCAAATGGCTACTTCATAGGTATAGTCTGGATCACTTGTACGAGGTTTGATTCCCGGATATTTGGTAAACAACCAATGCGGCAACCCACCCTATCAAAATAAAAAGATTTATTAGTTTGTGTGTGGATGGTTGAAAAAGATCTTCTAAATACATTATCTCGCTCGGCACAGATATATGGTCCAGGTCGCAATATAACATATAAACCTTCTTCTTGTGCAATCTGAATGAAATTTTCTACATCGGCCATGCCCTCAAAAGTGTATTTCCCATCCTTTGGATTGTGCAATGACCATTCCACGTATCTATTATGGAAAACGTACATATTTTCAGTTAAATGTATTATCAAATTGAATAAAATCATTTGTACTTACGTGTCGACGGCGTTCAGTCCAGAGGCTCTCAGAGTTTTCAAGCGATCGCGCCAGACTTCAGGTACCGCACGAAAATAATGAAAAGATCCCGATACATATCGGAATGGGTTGCCGTCCAAAAGGAATACATTCTCATCATAATCGATGGAAAATTGACGATTTTTTAAGGCCTAAAATTAAAATTTAGATGATTAAGAAATAATATCCAAACGACAACGAAACGAACCATTTACATATAAACGTTCGTACGTATTTCTGGAAAGTAAGATAAAATAAGTGGTAGTATTTTGATTACTTAGATAAAGCTTTGCTTTGACAAGTATCTTTGAAAGCTCAGCTTTAAGATCATCGAACAGGGTGCTCAAGCGTGTTATTATTTCCAGAAATTAAATGAAGAATAAGTTTTGCCCTATTTTTAGTAGGAAATACATGTTACAACCGCCGGGCAGAAATTATGCGACGCATAGTTGTACCGATATTTTATGGTCGCACCCCTTAAACGACCTGTGTTGTATGCGACAGATTGGATGGAAATCGTATAATGTGTTTCGGCGGATCGATCGTACTGATTCTAGTTGTGTTTTTACTCCTCTGATGTGAGAATGCAGAAAAATAGAATGAAAACATGACTTCCATTAAAAAAAAACGCTGAAAATATATTCTGGTTGGATGAAAATTACATGTTGATTTTACCGTGAGTTTGCTGCATACATACAACTCTTGGGCTGATGTCGGTCCACCACAAGTCGATACGATACGGTTGTATCGTGTTTTTTCAACTTTTGAGCCGAGAGCGATCAGTGAAAAATGAAAGTCGCTCTATATAAGAGCTCAAACATGACGAATACCAAAAGGTTAGACGAGAAATAAAATAAAGTAAGAAGACAATGCCAAACGTTCTTACTTAAAAATTAAATAGATAACAGTAACAGACTATCTTGAAAATATGCTTTATAACTAGGCAATCAAAGCAGAAACGAAGGGTTCGATTAACTGATCATCTCGGACTTAAGCCAAAGCTAGTGTCTACTGTAAGACGGGATTTTTTTTGCCCTTTCTTCCAGAACTGTGGATAGAAATATTAGGTCTGTTCGCGTACCCTCCCAAAACAACGAATTTTCACGAAAACTCTACGAAAAGTCACCAAATCCTATTCGAGTACGCAAAAGTTTCGTAGTTTTTCGTAGAAGAGAGAGCTCACGAGAGAGTAAAAAATGTCCTCAGGCAACGAATTTTAGTGCAGGAAATTTCTTTGCACTGATTTACGAAATCTGTCAGATACCTGTAAGATTTTTTTTGTTGTTTGTGTATCTGCATACATTTGCTTTTGACGTCTAAAAAGTGGGTAACTAAGTAGCTTTCGCGTTAGTTTACTTTTTTGTGATTTTACCACTCTCTGAGAGTATTTTACCCCCACTCCTTGAAATTTCTACGAATTTTGGTGCAGAAAGTACGCGAACAGACCTATTATAGGAAAGTAAGCATTTAAAATGATAAGAGATGGAAGTAATTGAGCTTTGCATTAAACTCCTATAAGCTCGTGAAATTGTGTAAAATAAAATTAAGGCAGAGGATATCAATTGTCATCAAAATGATTTAGTTAAAAACCAGTCTGTCCTGGATTCGGTAAAAAATCCAATCGACCACCACTGTTACAAGTAACCACATTAAACGATTATTTTGAAACTATCAGTAGTTTAAGTTTTTACCTAGATTACCAAGTAAACTTCGGACATCAGAACATGTCACGAATAATTTCATTCATTTTACCAATAATTCGATACAAAAATGAAGAATGTTTAAAGATTTCGTAATAAAAGATAAAGGAGATGTGATTGTAAAGTAATAAAGATAATCTCGCCATGACTAGTTTATAGACCAATTGAATATTATGTGGATTTGTTAAAAGTCCGAATGATACTGATTATAGAGCTTTGGTTGATTATTACTCTATCAGTATTAAGGTACTCGTAAAACAAACAAGTAACAATGGATTGATCAATGGCAATGAATAATGTCCATTACAAATTATAAATCAATCGTTGCACTATCAATGAGAGTATTGAGAAGATCATAATTGCGAAGCGATAATTTATTAATTGAGTAATAACAAATCAAAATATTGAAATGCATGATTGTTTCGATAAGAAAGTAATTGCTCCTGTTTTTGTTTTCGATATAAAAAGTGCTCTAAGAACCATTAGCTTTAAATTAAAAATAAGATAATGAACAGTAATTATTTGTACTTTATGAATCGTCGTATATTATCGTAAAATACATATGATGGGTAGACATATTTTGCACAGAGGAAGGCTTTCTGAGGAATTCGAAGTCCAATGTGGGATTCGGCAAGGATGCATACTTCCACCAATACTATTTTTATTGGTGATTAGCGATATGCTAAATCCGGCCTTATCAATAGAAAATGGAGAGATTCGATGGACTATGCTGACTTTGTACATATGCCTACTGTCTCACAGAATAACCTTCACCAAATGACAGCAAATATGAAGTGGGAAGCAGACAAAAATAACAATGATTAGTCTAGGACCGAACTCATCAACTCATATATGATACGGTTGAGAGAGCAGAGAGTTTCCAATACCTTGGGAGTATTGCCTCAATCGAAGGTGGAACCGAACTGCAAATAGCCGTATAGGCAAATCAAAATCTTGGCGTAGTAATCCAATTTCCTGGAGGGTGACCGCCACTATTACGAGGAAGCTGTAAACCTTCGTCAATAGGCCCCTACGCTATATCTGACCAAACCTTATCTCTAGTGAACAGCTTTATCAGATAACGGGCCATGAACCTTTAGGCAATACCATATGACGACGAAAGCGGCATTGGATTGGTCATTCTCCGAAAGGGTGACAGGTCGATAGCTAACCACGCGATGCAATGGAACTCGCTACTCAGGATACGAGGCAGAGAAGAAAGCACGGCAACTGTTAAAGAGTTAACGAAAGCTGAGAGGAAGATGGTAGGATACCAGGAAATTATAGGATCATTATGACATAGCAATAATATAGCCAAATGACTTTGGTCCTTAGACAGAGATAATCTGTAATTAGATGGTCAACTTGGAGAAGGTTTCTCTCCCTCGACCTACAAGATGCTGTAGAAAGTATTTGCAAATTAGTAAGGCCGCAACCCAAGTCTTGGATAAACTAGAAAATGAAATTTTGAACACTTTCCAGAATTCAATACATATGTACAGAAGTATGTACTATATCGAATAAAACTAAATAAAAATAAAATTTAAGTGGAATTCAATCTTTTAGTGTTTATCTGCGTAGATGCAATTAGATCTTTCAAGTGCCTGCGTGATTTATTTTCGAACGCCATAATCAAAAATGTTTTCAACAGTGTACCGATGGAGGGAGATAAAAACTTCGTTGTGTTTTATTTTAGTACAATTGTGACGTCCAAAGCATTCATTTTGTTGTTAATGTCGCTTCAGATAACATTTTCGAATAGTGCCGTGTGTCGGAGAAAGAGGGAGAATTTATCGGAGAGTGAAGAATATCAGTGAATTCTTTAATATAGTGAAAGCAGTACATTTCTTTTCAAAGTCATGACTGTTGATGTCAGGAATTTGGGTAAAAGCAACGAAGTTTGACAATATTATTAAGAATATGTTGATGTGGACAATGGGGATGGTAAGTTATCGACTTGATCAGAAAGTTAATCGGTAACCACCTAGCTGGCCTTCCCAGAAGTAATTCAAACATTCATACATAGGAATGTAAATAGCATTGAAAATGCCTTTCAAAACTTGGCATATGTATGTACTCTAATGTTGACGGGCCATCAACTCAGGCATCGGAAGGAGAACAGTACACCGTCTTGCCTTCTTGATGGCAAAAACCTATTTCAATGAGCTCTAAAAAGTCCAAAAGTTAGGAAAATTTTAAATCATAAAAGATGTGAGACGTTCCCTAGAAGTAGATCTGATCATATGGGCGACACGGACTAAAGAAGTTCTGTGTTTATGAGAAACAATTATTTTAACCCTAGCCTAGCTATGGACGGAGATCTACCTTTGAAAAAAAAAAACTTTAGATAGTTCATGTCGAAAATTAGTCGCAGCTAATAAATGATTATTTCACTAAACATGGACGTATGCCAATAGTTATAAGCTAAGTAATTTGGATCATTACAAATGTCCATGATATGATATCAGCTTTGAAAGATAGTTCAGGTACAGTGTTTTGATTATTTTTCTTTGCAGCAATTTACTGCCCCAAGCCAAAACAAAGTATGACAAAAATGTCATTGCTTATTGCTTTCAGAGCTTGATTAAATTCAAAACACGTAAGGCGACATGTTTATCTGACCGTGGCCTGGGTAATACCACTTTTGCTTTTAATTTAAATATTAATTAGTTATATCTGTAGGCATTGCAGTAAAGCACAGTATAAAAGAAAATGTTAACTTCAGTTGTCATTATTATTTTATTATTATTTATATTTAGTTTTAAGTTCTTTCGAAGTTTTCTCATTTTCCAAATTTGTAGTAAATACGTATGCAATATGCATACGTTTGGTTCAGGTTAAGAGATTTCAACTAAACAAATCTAGCAATAAAATATCCCAACGTACTTGGAATGATTTTTATATTTCATTATAATTTCAAATACTAGAAAGATGACGCATTTCACCCAAAACGCGACAGTGCAAAGCAGATATCACAAAAGTGGTTTTAATTTTAAATAAGATTGACTGAACTACATGCCGCACATCGGTACCCTGAGCATCTAAGTACATGTGAAGTCAAAGACCTTCCGGTATATGATTTTAAGAAATCTCCATAGTCTGAAGGACATTCTCTTAAGATAAAGGAGGTGTTTGTCAGACAACAATCATTTACCATTTTCTCCGCTAGATGTAGTCGCTCACTCAACTTCGTTACTCCACAGGAGTAAGTGTACATTTTAATTATGTTTTTTATATAACTACCTAAATATGTATGTTTGTAAATATATAGACACGATTTGTCTGCAGTTCAGAGAGGTACTATGTAATGTATATGCAAAGTGTTCTCCATACCATATCCTAAGGGTATTTTAAGTTTGGTAATAGTTTTATGTTACATACAGGAATAATCGAGATAGGTCCTATAAGGTATATATGTATGTACATATATGTATTCCTGATCTGCATCAATAGCGAGACGATTGAGCCATGTTCGGCCGTCTGTTCGTCCGTATATTCAATATTCATACGTCACCACTTACATTTTGTGCTGCTATGGGCTTTTAAGAAGGAGACGAAGTACAAGTGAAAAATTTTATCAAATCAAATATTTAGATATTTACATTGCCACAACCACCTTTTTTTGGAATCTTACACGTAACATCCTCAACCGTTCGCAACTATAAGATTAAATCAATAAAAAATGTAATATTCCATGCCTACTTTAGGAGAGTTGATACTAGAGAAGGAGGATGGGATCCGATATCATTGTATCCGTTCCAGATAGACTGTAGTCTTCTTGTATGTTTATATATAATGAATATACATAGATGTGTAAGTATGTACATATATACTTAGGGAAATATATTTGCTGTCCAGCTTAAAAATGAAAAAAAGTATTCAAGTGAGGTAAAGCACTTCAATTTTCAATTTTCAATTTTGATAACTGAGATACGATCACTTAGAAAAAATATAGATTTTCTATCGAAGCTAACCTTCATCGATAGTGTAGTGCAATATGAAGAAATCTTTGATATTTAATATATTTAATTATTTTATTTGATAAGCACACACTTGGCTTTTGGTACTAGCACGTATTGCTCATATCCGGTGTTTCTATGTACATATATACATACATATTTGGAAAGAGGTACTATGTAAGATACTGTTCCATATTATTCCACTTACATGACTTTATTCATTAAGGATATAAATATTTTCTCAAGCAGAGATAATGAACAGATAAGGGTCAATAAAATAACATAAAACTAAAATCCCAACAACTTCTTATACATACATAGATCTGTTCGCGTACTCTCCCAAAACAACGAATAATCACAAAAATCTACGAAAATTCACGAAATCCTCTTCGACTTCGCCAAAGTTTCGTAGTTTTTCGTAAAAAAGAGCGCTCACGAGAGAGTAAGAAATTTCCCCATGCGACGAATTTTAGTGCAGAAAATTTCTTTGAACTGATTTATGAAATCTGTCAGATTGCATGTCAAATACTATGCAAATGGATCCAACTAGATAGAATCCATATTTTACTGTACCGGGACCACTTGAAGTCTAGTGTTGCAGTGATACCAAAAGTGAAAAAGTGGAGGCGTAACTCGCCCCTAAAATTTCAAAACAAGAACATGAAAGTAACCAATATCTTCGAAATGGCAAAATGTTGATTAATTTCCTAGAAATGTCCGCTTAATAATAAAAAAAAGTCATCAAAATCGGTGAAAAACTGACGGAGATATGAATATCTTTCGGTCTAGTTGTTAAAGTTTTTTTTTAAGGACTTTGTTTGACTTAGGTTGGACTTTTCCTAATGCAAAATATTAAAAAAAACAAAGACGTAGTTTAAATAATTACCGTATTCAATTCAGATATTTCAAAGTAAATTTAATTGTCGCACGTGCTAATTATAATTAATTTGTTATCCAAAGTAATTCTCATTACATTACGAAGTGGAGCGAGAAGTGAATAATTTTGCTTGATTTATCTTTCCAAAAACTGTCCCTACGATAACCTGAGTACCTACACGAAAGACCGAAGGTCGTCCCGGCATATGAGTCGATTAGATGTCTTTAATTTTGTTTTTGTTAGCGCCACACACTTATGTATGTAGTACATACATCCTCACTTTACCTGTACCGATTTTGATTGTTTTTTTTTTTTGTTATGAAGAGAACTTTCCTGGGAATATAATAATACAAAAATCTAGTGATTTGGTTTTGGCATTTCGGAGATATTGTTACCTCTCCGTCTGTTTTGCAACTGTAGGGATGGATAACGCCTCTCAGGAAAATTGTTTTTCACTTTTGTGATCACTACAAGTCAGTCTCACTGAATAGAAAGAAAAACACCAAATTCTAGATGGTCCCGGTAAAGTAAAATCTTGCTCTTTCTACTTAACACTTTTTTAAAGTAGTCACTCAACAAGTACGTCATAACCACATCACCAACAAAATACTAAACTGGTTTAAATGCTAATGGAACAAGCATACTCTATGTTTGATCTTCTCACAACTCTTCGAATAACTTCAGCAAATTTAATAATATTGACAATAAGGACACAACACAACACACATTAGGATTTAAAATAAATTTATTAAATTATTTAACTAACCATTGCTGCATTGTGTCCTAGGACAAGCCTCATCGTAAACGCGAGCGCTACCGCTATACCTAGTGCTGCCATCGTCACCAGAATTAAATGCACACTACGCTTCATGTCACAATTTGTTCGCGAGATCGGTGTCTAGCTCACCGAAATATATGCCTAATGCCACCGTTTCGGTTCACTTCAAGGCTTGTTAGTATTTTAGCCGTGTAGTACAAATGTGATTGACTGGTTGTATGGATTTATGCGCTCGTTCGCTTCGTCTGCCTATCAATATGTGCGACGATAACGTATAAATTGTACGAACGCCATTGTTTCTTATGACTGATTATCTAATTCGTTTTATTATCGCCAATTGATTTCTTTTGGAGTAGAAAAGGATTACAAAGTTCTTGAATCAGTGAATGATAAGCAATGTAAGAAGTGGTAAGATTATTAGAGCAATACAATTTACAGGGTGTGAGTGGTAAATTCGATGATTGATCTGACCTACGGCAATGAATAATTATTTATACAATTATGCTACACCTTATCAATATGACAACCTGAGTGCTAGGTCTTACATCAGTTTAGGTTAGCTAAGATTTTCAAAGACTATTCTTCAAAGAAGAAGATGAACGAAAGGATCGTTGCAGTCCTGCAATCATCATGACTTTCATTTATCTGCATGACGCGAGTATTCGAAAATATTCTGCAAGAAATCGACGATTTATGTGACAAATCTTCTTGTCCGAATCTTCTTGTCCGAATCTTCTTCTCCCATCTTCTCTCCAACGTCATGAAAATTGCTGATATCATCTTATAATTATATAGAACTAGGAAAACTTGTCAATGCCAGTATGGTTTTCACAGGCAAAGGTCAACTGATGATTTAAAGTTACATATAAATGTACATATCTTTGAAAAGTTGAAGTTGATGCTCAAGATATTGCAATAGTCTTCGACAAAGTTTGTCGACGATCGACACACTATGTAAGGCAAATCTTGAAAAAACTGTATTTCTCCATCTAATAAATTGGTACTTGCCCAAGTATTTTAGTCGTTTGTGAGTCAGTGTCCCACAAGATCCTAGAATATGTTCCCGGATTTCGCTGGTCTCTTCGTAGAATCTGCAGAGACCTTCTTCAGATATACCCAGTTTCCTGGTGCTCCCTGAGTTTACAATACCGCGTTAGGAAGCCGGACCTACAAAGGTTTCTGATATTCGCCTTCTTGCTAGGGAGTCCGCTATTTCATTACCTTCTAATCCCACATGGCCAGGTATCCAACAGAGGGTCGCTTTGTTCTTCCTTCCACGCGAGTTTGGATTTAATGACATAGGAGACGAGTACCATGATAGCGGCGAAATACTTTTGAAAGTGAAACCTTCCAATGATATCAGTAGTGGCAGATGTAGAGTAGTAGTAGAATTGCTTCGATTTTTCCAACAGAGTTTACTATCCAGGATTATTCCTAGATATATATTGGTGTCAGTAGAGTGCCCGACAGCCTTATCGGTTTCAGTCGCTCAAGTTCTCTTTTCCTCGTGAAAGGTATGTACCATCGAAGTTTTTGTCGGGCTTAGGCTTAGCTCAGCCATCAAGCATTAATCATGAGTTATTAAAAATCCTCTTTGTATAATGTCACAAAGGGTCTCTTCAAACTTGCCTCTGGCAATAATGATTATATCATCGGGATATACTTGACTATCTTAGCTATCAACAACAAAACTCCAGATTAAGGGAAATAGGACTCTTCCCTGTGGGCATCCTCTTGCTGTGCTGACCTTAATTATGCTTTTTGATATATGAGTCTCCGCTGATCCTGTGTCCAGTAGTTCGTACATCCACTTGGAAACTGTGTTATTTACTCATTTTCTATCCAGTACTAGTAAAATTGCTTCATGCGAAGTGTTTTCAGATCCTCCCTCGATGTGCAAGAAGGCACACAGTACTATCTCTCTTGTTCCAAGAGCGTTTTCAATAGTTTCGGTCAGCTGATACAGAGTAGTCTCTGTGGATCTGCCCGCTCTGTAGGTATGCTGACGATGATAAAGAGGGAATGTACGTAGTACGTCCTCTACTTAGTAATTATCTACAGCATTTTCCATCGCTGTATTCGGTAGACTTGGGTCTTTCTCCTCCATTTTTGGTATAAACACTACCTTCGCCCATCCGAATTGGCCAGACAGATTGGAAGGAATTTACCTTATGTATAATTCCATCCACACGTGGTAACTTAAAAGATTGAAAGAAGCCAATTGCCCATTCTAGCTGCCCTAGGGAGAGATTTCCATCTCTTTTTTCCAGTCCCACATCAGCGGTCTTGTCCTGTATGTTTTGCTCCTATTAGCTGTATTCGGAAGGCTTCCCGGGAAGTGGGTCTCTAACAGAAGTTGTGCTCTCTGCCCTCTGCCCTCATGCTCGGTAAAGCTGCCATCCGGTTTTCTTAAAGACGTTTTCTTAAAATTTAAACTTTCCTCTTCTGAGCACCGTGGCTCAGTGGTTAGTGCGTTGGACTATGGAGCAAGGGGTTCGAGGTTCGAATCCCCCATCAGAATACCTGAACGTTTTTCACGGCCCCACATATCGCGAGCGTCTGACAATCATCCGAGAGTAAAACTGCCCTGAGAAAGTGTCTTAATAACAATTTGCCCATCGGACATGGCATTAAACAGTAGGCCCCTTCGTGCAAAGAATATAACACGCACAACAAGAATGATTGTGAGAAGCTAGGCCTAACCTCTACAAACATTTGTCTTAAAATTAAACATTCGGTCTTAAAATTTGAACGATTGACACAGCTGTACAGTGGCTATCCAAAATGAAACCTTTTCGAAAGAATATCCCAAATTATACCAAGCTGTCATACAACGAGGTTTGAGAATCAGATTCATCAATGCCCCACTGCGTTCTATCCGATACACAATCCCAACAGCGGTACACTTCCGGCCGAATTCGCTTGCTCTTTGAACCGTATTCTCTTTCGAGGTTACATGTGATTCCACTCCATTCTCTTACATCCCATATTCTCTCGTTTGCTTTCCATTTCCTTCTCCACCCGCTACGATGTTAATCATTTTCACTCTGTTAACATTCATCAGTTGAGTTGAATCTTTTGCACGGGAAAGTGGTGGTCTACGGCTGCCTACAACGATCATTTTACCATTCCTTTTCGAATTTTTTGTTTTCCTTAGTTTTCTTTCCCTCTGTACCGAGTGTGCCTCCTACATTTTGTGAAAAAAATAAATACATAGTTCATCCCGTAGTTTTAACGATACTTCGTCGCTAGTTGAATTGAAACAGTGTGCCTTATCATGTTTCGCATTTTATCAAAGAAGTGATTGCCTTTTATTCCGTGGAGGAGTGAGCGTAACAAATATATATATTTTTGTAAAAAAATACGTATTTGTGTGAAAAGTGAAAAAATACTAAGAAAGAAAAAATCAAAAAAAAAAAAAATCAAAATGATTCACGTTGGCGATAATACATGGAATCTGAGAATTTTCATTACAGACCTTCAGGTGGAGAAGGTCCTAAGAGTACGCGGCGATCAGCACATTGGTGGTGTTATGCTCAAATTGGTCGATCCAGGTGAGTCAGTGTGATGAACAGTGAGTGGAAGAAGTGAAAATCGAGATCATAACGAAGAAGATAAATAAAATAGATATACGCACGGGTAGCAGACGTTGGAAATGGAATGGAATTAGTAATTAACCAACACTGCAAAAATGTGTTGAATATTTTTCTTTCTTTTTTTTTACGCAAAGAATGATCAGACTCAGAATGATAGGATGAGGAAAAAGAGGAAAAACAACAATACAGCTGTGTTTGTTCTGCTATTCGGCATTGCTTGGGTAGTGTTGGTGTCGGAAAACAATGGGCAGAAAGAAAAACACATGTACAGAGCGGAGTAAATGGAATAACTCAAGAAGAAATCGTTTTCGCCATTTGTGGAACGATCGAGTCAAGGTTTCTCTTTGAGTGGGTTGGTACGTGGTGTTACCATACACAGAAGGCAATGTTTTAAATGGAAATACTTTGCTGCTGAGAGGTGTTTATTAAAATTCGTGGACATTTTATAGTTTTACTCTCGCAAATTTAAATATTTTCCTATAAGGAGTTTTTCTTTGAAATCGAAAACATCTCTGGACCAGGTTTGGTTGAAAGAAGGCGAGTTCGAAGTCACAATTTGTATTCCGTTTGGTAGTTGCTGTCAAGTGTCTTTAACTGCACCATTTTGAGAAGTGAGAGGGCTTTTGGCTCCTCAAAGATATACTTATGTACAAACCCAAGCGAATCCAAATAGCTCTAGATCTTGCGATAGTACGAGTGAAAGTGTGAAATGCGAAGGCCTCACAACTTAGTGTTTGTCGATCAATCTAAAGGACTAAGTAGCGTATCTTACTGTGTATCGTAAGCCATAATGCAGCAGTAATACCGTGAAAAATTGACTTTCGGCGGCTGCTGAAGCTGGTGAACTAGAGAGCCCTAGGTAAACTCCCTGTGTTGTTCGTTTTCAAAGCAAAATAAAGGGATTTCGCCAACAAAAATTGACATTTGATAGATACTTTTCGAGATAGAAGAATAGGATGTGATTTCTTATGTTTTGAAAGCACCTAATGCAAGAATATTTCTTAGCAAAATGAGAATTAAATGTTAGTCTGGTTGCCAAGGTTCAGTATTTAAAAATACGTATCATTACAAAAATAAACCTGGAGATAGAACTAGTAGTTAAGTTTTTCAAGTTTGGCTTAGACCTTACATAATTACGTCAAATAATGAGCCTAACATGTATTAGTTCATGAAGGATGTGGAATAGTGCGAAGAATCATTGCTCTTCTATGAAGAGGCAAAGCTAATAAGCCAGCTTACTTTTCAAAATTTTGTACTAGTTCTCCTGTCTGTTTTTCGCTACTCTGATACTATCATCAAAAAGAACCATACTTATGCCAGGGTATCCTTTTTTTTAAGCTCTGGTAATACTGTCGTAAAATAAAACAGTCCGATATGTGCACAAACGCCATATTCCTATACAAATGAAACGAATCAAATAGGACACCCATCTCCATCAATATATCAATTTTGTCCAAAGATTTATTTAATAAATTTCATTAGCATCAGCCAAATCTCTTCAAACTGCATAACATTTAAACTCACCAGAGCTAGCACATTGAGTGAGAATTTGAGTGGTCTCTAGCTGTGTTTGTGTTCGGTATCTAAAAGAAGAAAATTTGTATCTTACGCCTCACTTTTGCCATACACTCAAATTCATCAAGCGATCAAATTTGTAACGAGACTTGAGTATAATAAACATTTTAATTGAATTTCGGTAGATTGTAGTCTTTTTTTAAACAATGACAAGCGATTGTGGCTCGTAAACACCTACACGCAACTTGTATTCATTGTTTAGAGCTTCGTGCCATAAATTTTATTCCGATTTTAAAGATCAGTGCTTTTTTGAGTAAATTTCTTCTTTCAATTCGAAAAAATACCAACAAACATAATCCACATGTGTGGGTGGACATGTATTAATGTGAAATCGATATACACGATATGTTTGGGAATGTTTGAGAGACAAGCGAGCGCTGTACTACAAACACAGAGGCAGACAGATCGCTCTGTTTGCGCCGTTTTCGAGACGAAAGTGAGCTCATCTCTTTTTTTGGATTTTTAATGTTTCACTTGACGTATGTATCGTACATATGCTTTTTATGGTAACATTCGGTAGCTGAATTTTTCGTACATATTTTTTTACTAATTTATGTAGCTACCCGAATAGATGTGCTTAGGTTTGCATACCATAACTAATCGACCGGAAACAGTATCAGCCAAAATTAATGCTGCAGGCTTCGCAGATTGGGTCTGAAGTCGATCAATATGTTAGGAACCAGACACAAACAGAATATGTCACTTTTGACATGTGGTTAGATGAGCAACACCACTTAGAAATATTTATTTCTTTACTTTCGATAACTGCAATACCTTGTTGTGTAACGATATTAATGGCTCAAGGCTCTATCTATCTTAATGACCATTTATAGATAACAATATGTATTGTGACAGACCAGGCAATTGCGCAGATCTGAAAACTCGAATAAACGTAAACAAATAAACAGGTATTCTATTAATTCTACAACTGGTTACTGGTTATTCGGTATAATGATGAAAACAATTCTCTTGGATGGGGGTCCAATGTATTTAGAAGTAAAAGAACAACATTTTTAAGTGTAGTGGAGCGGAGTGTTTCCTGAATATCGTAGTCAACAACAGACGATTATTTCCAGATTTATAAATGTGTTCAACACAATTGAACAACACTATGATCCTTGAACTTCAAACTACTCTAATGTGGGTCTACAATCTATATTCAGCAATGCAGATGTCTATGATATTGTCTACAATGCTTTTGACCTTTGGGGATGAGAATTGCTGTCACGAAAGTGTGAAAAAATTAAATAGAAATGAGAGATTCGGAAAGTTAGCCAGTTTAATTGTTGTGAAAAGGATAACGTCAATCGCAGAAACAATGCAACGTGAAATATGCAATCATTCCTTTGATTTAGTTCGAAATTCCTTTTGGTACTGACTACGTTCAAATGTCACTACGGAAGTGTTCAGACAGGACTTTCAATTTGGACATGAAAATGTCAAAAGAAATTCCATTCATAATGCAATGGAATGGAACACAAATAACCGATGCAACAGGCCCGGGGACCTCTCCTTTTTGTTTCATGACATAACACGTCACGTATCCTCTCGGATGTTTGTGAAACATTCGCTAGAGGTGGGCTTGCGAAAAAGTAGTCAGACGCACTAAGCACTGATCTACGGCACCCACTACTTCTTACTTTTATTACCATTAATGGGGGAAGTCAATTGTGTATCCTTGATTGATCTGATTTCGAGTCATTCTTGCTATCTCTTAACCGGCTTAACGTTAAGACGTTTGATCACAATCATATTACTGTTGCGTCTTACAATGGCCCATCCATTTATCTTTAACCGAAGTTTGAGATTTGTAAAGTTCAGTTGAAACAGTGCTTAATGTGCAGTTGACTCGAGAGCTCTATCCCGTAACTTGCTTATTTAATAATTCTGGTTTATATGTTAATTTTTCGTGAATGCAACAGTTATGATATAACATTAAATTTCGTTTAACATAAGGAGGTACTTATTACTTGAAGATATAATGGGTAATTAAAGTTACAAACGTGTATGTGACTCAGCAAACGTAATACTTAACCAAATGATCTACTCTAATGTGTACGCACAAATGCCACGACTCGCATACCTACTATCAACGCAGACAACATAGCCAACGATTCCAAGAACCGCAGGTTCCGGCTTTCTATCAATGCAAAGGTGCGTTACAATTCACATTACAAGTGCGTTATACATACGCACATACTTTCTCGCTATGTTTGCTGTATTTCTCATAAACTGGATAAAACTCTTTGGCCCACGGAGTTTTTATTCTTCTTTCTCTCATCTTTCATCATTGTATTTTCAATTTCTCCGATTCGACTGCGATCCATCATGGAATAATAGGTGTAGCTGCCAGCACCACTTAACACGGATATGCTAGATCGCAAGAAACTAGAAGAGTTATTCTTCGTCCACCCTTTAACAGGAGCTGACGAACAGAGCATGCATTGTTGATTTGAAAACAAGAATTACAATAAATAAAAAATCCATGTGAACATGGATATTTTTCACGTTTCTACGCTCTTGAAGCAGGAGCCATGCATATATCAATCCGAAAGCTTCAGATTCAGCGACAAGAGATATATTGCAGATCACTTCCACACAGCGTGATAGATCTGTACGTCGTCGTGCTACACGAATGATTTACAAATCGGCCTAGTTCTTTACACAAGGTGTTTTTAAAATATCACTTTATAAACAAAACAATTCATGTGTACACATTTAGAAAGACAGACTGCGATATTTGAAAAAATATCTTCGAGAATATTTTTACTTAGAAACCCGAACGCAGAATACAGAGTATATTTCATGAATCATTTGGCAGGATGACGCTTTGACGGAATATTGAACCTATTTTGCTTGTCTTTTTCACAAAAGATGGCGCACGCTTCGCATTTGTATTCTTTAAAAAATCTAAAAGTTTAAAAGAAAGGAAAATACCATCTATGTGCAGACTATCGAAGCTCTTGCGAACCATTAGTGAATGGAAGGTAATGGCGGCTGGGAGAGCTAACCTCTAACTACTATTTTCAGTTTGTTTTGTTGATTTACATTACCTGCCAAAGAATTAATAGTAGGAGTATACTTAGCTTCTGAGTGAAAATGAAATCATAAAAAACCCGTGTTCCATTAAATAGCAAAAGTGGATTAAGTCACTAACCAAGTGATTAATGATCGTCATCTATTATTAATGGCAGTTGAAAGAGTCACCTGACATCTTGCGAAGCGAAATAGGAATATATTCGTGACATCCACATATGTATGTACTGTTATATTTTGATTTCAGGGGTTTGTTGTGACAAAAGGAAATCTTGGTCACAGAAAAATATAGGTAGGAATCGAAAAAAACCCAAACCTTCTACGTGCCTCGCAGCCAGGTGCGTGGGTAGATTTTTGTTTTGCTTGTTTTTTGCGGAAAGAAAAGGTGTTCAATTGCAAATGGGGTGCAGTAACGGTTATTGTTTACGATATAATATTTCGTAAATCGGTGTCAAAAGAATGCTTGAACTAAAGTGATGTGAAGAGTATAAACAACCTTTTTGTTTCGCAAACAAAATGGGGGGTTATGTGCGCAGTTAATCTTAAACGAATCTGCGGATATTAAATTGGAAAAACGCACATATGTGAGGCCACATTATTATCGATAAATTTTTGACATAAGTCAATAAGATAGCACTTTATTGAGCTGATAACTGGAAATCAATATTTGCGCTGACAAAAAACGGATACGAGGAGAATCGCGAACAATTTGGGGAATCATTAATATTAAGGTGTGTGTATGGAACTTTCATCATACACATACGTTCTGTCTCACTTTATTAATTGGTCAATCTTTCTAAATATAGAAGAAATTTATGAGAAGAAACAGTTTGTATTATAACCGAAAATGATGCGATATTTTGTGCAAAAGCAGATCACTGCAACATCAGTCTAACCAGACACGTTCGATGAAGCGAAATATCTGCGAGTGATTTTGAATAAGAAACCTCTTTCCAATATGCTCCCAGTTTTTGGCTGGGTAAAGGTGCTTTTGGGAAAAGATAAAGCTTACCACTTAAAAAGGTTTTCTGGATCTACTTCGCTATAAAAACTCCTTTTCTAGATTGTGAGTCGGTCATTTGTGGGCGGGTTTTCGTGGAGGTACGAATCTGCCTTCTGCACTGAACTCCAAAAGGCGACCCGTCACGTCTCCGAGTACGCCAGACTCGGCTCTAGATGCTCTTTTTAACGTCTTTCCCGTCTAAAGCCTTGCTCAACCCTAGAACCCATCTCAAAACAGTTTCGAGAATTGGAAAATCCTTCGAATTTTGTCTGGGTCCCATATTACGCTGAGATGAGAGATAAGATCTCGAATTAGATTGCTAATCAAGGGTCTGAGCATGATTCTTAAGAATCGAAGCTTGAATTGAGTTTTCTCGCGTCCTCCGTCAGAATGACACAATTGTGTGTGGGATAGCTTTTCAGAATGCAGGCTTGCTGTCTCTCAGGAAAAGAAACTGTCTATCCATTGAATGCAAAGTAGCAGATTGTATTTAGAAAACAAATTTAGAACCTAAATATGCACCTTTGTATGTATTCGCAAGAGTTTTTAGTTTCAGAAAATTAAACAGCGATCGGGCTCAAAGGTTACTTCGTCGAAATATTTAACAATTCGATTCCCAGACAGCAGCATATGGAAAATATCCGAGAGTACAAGAATGTCTCTTTCTTATTTGAATTTTAAACCATAGAAACCCGGCACGCTAAGTATTTTTCGCTGCTAATGGTTTCTTTGTTGGCACAGAAGATATAACTCAAAAAATCTATTTACTTCTGTTCATACATACTGGTATGTACAGCTCAAGTGCAAGTTGAATGTCCCTTAAAGTTCTGTCTGTATTTCTTCTTTGTTTCTTCACAAGCAATGCAGACACTCACAGAAATACGTTCAGACATATCGTTTTAATTATTGAGGTCCTTTTGGGACTAAATACATAAACAAATGGTTTTTACCCTCACCGCACTACCGCAGCAACCGCCAGTTGAAGACACAAAAGGGACTCCCTCAACACACAATCTCAGATATCTATTCACTTATGGAAGACGTGACTACAAAAAAAAACTGAAAAGAACGCAATGTCAACCGTCAGCATTTCCGGTAGTTTTAGTTCTGTTTTCCTTTTATTAAATCCTTTTTTTATATTTTTAACTTCACAACACCTACGAGGAATCTGTTATCTTCATTTACCAAGCCGTTCAAGCAGAATCAAAGCAACTTCATTCAAATTTGCCACTCATGACGTCATTCTGATTTCCTGTCGTTTATAACAATCAATAATTCCTCACCCTTAACAGAAAAGAAACTTCGCAAAAAATATCCATTCCTGTGGGATAAGGCATTCGCTGTATTGCTGTGCCTTTCACAAATATTTGCATTTATTCGAAAGCCAGTTGCAAGCTCGAGGACGATATGATATCAATTTTTTAACGAGTACTCGTAAGTAATCAGAGAAAGACCAAATGTCATTGAATTCCTCGATGAGTCATGTTTTGCATGCAATAATAGTGTTTGCTGCGGTATCCAACACTCACGTTAATCTTTTAAGAGAAATGTTTTAGCTATCTTAAAACGGGGCATACTCTCGTACTCGTACAACAACTTGTTTTTCTTGGCATTGTGCCATTTCCCTTTCAATATATATGTATCTACATAGGAGTATCCTCTAGCCATCCACTGTACTGTCATTTTGACTTAAGTTTGAGGGAAATTCTATAAGAAAAAGACGCTATGCACTCGCTAAATATATTTGATGAGTCAGGAGGAGCGCTAGTATATTTTGGTCGTCGTCATCCGAAGCATACACAATTCGAGGAGGAGAAGCAAATTTAAATTAAGTAAACAAGTCTGACCTCTGGCGATAGGCTATATCGGTGCACACATATTTCTAAATGAATACTATACATATGTACATACGTGTGTTTTGTTTTTTGTATTTTTTTGGCGGTAACATTGACGTATGATGTCATTTTGAGCTTGATTAGTGGTCATTGCAGGCCCCATTGGTGGTGGTGATTGGCCCCACCTACGAGTTATCCACTTTATGACCTTGTGTTTTACATTTTATCACATCACAAAGCAAAACGTTGAGATATTTTTACACGTCCTCTTTTGAAGCATTTCGAGTTTTAAGGATTGTATGTGTTTTTCTTTTTAGCTTTCGTAAATTGTGGGCTGGTTTGTCAATTTATCAGTCGTCACCTGTTGACACAAGGCTTTGCGTTACCGATGCTGATTGTTATTTTTATACCAATTGGTCTGTCATATTTTGAAAGCGTGACAGTTTGGTTGTGGGAGATAATGTCAATTAATTCTGTGGGAGATTATAATTTGCAATCGAAAACATGGTGGTTTTATAGATGTAGGGTTCTAGATCGGGTGTTTAGGTTGGCTTGGATGACGCATCTTTTTGTAAGTCAAGCTTGCTTTGCTTTAGAAAAGATGGCATAGGAATCACAGTCATGCATAGTTCTCCAGAAGTTACCACAACTCTATGAGTATACCGGAAGCTCGGTCACTATCGGATATGGAAATCAACTAAATCGAAACTGTGTGCGGATATCTGCCATGAAATACCTGTATTTGAAAAGGTGTAACGCGATGGGTGCTATACTTTCTGTGGATGGAATTATATTTTTGTAGAAATTGTTTCGATAAGAGGGTGATGCTTCAGGGTGACCAAATAAGAACAATAGGAGCAAAAATTTAAATAAAAAAACAAAGGTGTGAGATGTAAAATTGATTCTGACTTTATTTTGAAGGTTTTTTCATACCATTATGTGTGGAGTAGCACATCATTCAAATGGTTACTTCGGTTTTGCTGGGAGTGTTTCAAGCAGTCGGTTGAATGTTTGTTGGTCCAATATGTGCAGCGTTATTCCGTCACTAGCGTCTCGAATGTGGGCCTTGAGCTCGACCAAAGTGGTAAACTTTTTAGCGTAGACCAAGAACTTGACGAAGCCCCACAGAAAATAGTCGATTTGTGTCAAGTCGCATGATCGCCAACTGATGATTGCTTGCCGTGAGATGACCCAGTCCCCAAATTTCTCCTTTACAACTTCCACCCTTCCGTCGCTGCACAACTCGGATATATCAATATTATCGAGATTTATACCTGAGACGTCTCGCGTCCTTCCTCATTTCGAAAGACATAAGGTCCGATGATGCCGCCATGCCCTAAACCGCACGAGAATGTCTGCGTTGATGCTTGGTCGACAATTCTGCTTGTTTACATAGCTGCTGAGGCAAAAATGGGCCTCGTCCGAGAAGATGATTTCCTGGTAAAAATCCAGCGCTCAATTAGCGAACTCACGGCTTCAAGACTTGCGTCAAGCTGGGTTGACTCTCTGGCGATGCCCAATCCACCTTATCGGCTCAAAATTGACATTTCTGGGTCTTTTTCGATATTAGCTATGTTTTCTTTATTTTGTACCAACTTTTATCTGGTTGGTGGCCTAAGGTCCAAAAGAGTGTGCGCATGCTCATACTTTTCCACGGTGCGACGAATTGCCTCCACACTAAAGCCATGATGACGACCGACCTAACGACGAAATTCACGTTCCGTATTTACAACTCAGTCGCACGTTCGGCAGGCGTGAATCGATGCATAATACCAAACCACCTTTCTGAACATTTTGACAGCTAGATGTCATTGGTAACTTTGACAGCTGAAACATATCGATTGGAAAAAAGTGTCGTTGCTATCTGGTCACCCTTTACATTGCATAAAAATATATAAATGATTTTTGTAAGATTATCAACAAAGCTTTTATATTTATGAAACTATTACTTTATTTAGCTTATAGTAAATCCTTCTTCAAAGTGAAATTTTTTCCTAATCTTCACTTTTCATATTTCTACACTTGACATTTCCGACGCCCACAGACATCCCATTGTGTTTTTTTTTGTTTTTAATTTAAAACACGATATGTTTTCTTTTCCAAAACTTCTATATCTTGAGAGAATACAGATTTGTTGAACTTGAACATGATTTTTGTTTTCGGCCGAGTGACAGAAATAGAACAGCTAAGAATGAAAGTGTGAAGCGTGAAAATCGAGGACACGCTTTATGTATTTTTACTCGTTTTTTTGTTGTTTTTGTTTTACCCATTACATAATGTATATGAAAAGTCATTAAATATCAATTTGCAAACTGCACTGTGTTTGCACGTGAAAGGTTGTTGCTTTGAAGTAATAACAGAGGCGAAGTACACTAGTATCCGTAAGGTCGCTTGTCTCTAAAACACAATTGTGGTAAAAAGTAAAAAAAAAACGTTCATGTTAGTAACCACGAACCTGGTTACATACGTGATTCCAGCAAACGCTATAAAGGCCGCATGTGGTAATGATGAGTGATTTTCATATTATTATTCATTGGTACCTAAAAAACAAACCTTTGTTGAGTGAATCAGTGAGGGCATGTAAGAAAATCGTGAAAACTATGAGTCACACCTTGTGGTGTTGATATAATCGAAGAGGAGTTTCTTTCTTTGCCATTCGTTACGCATATTATGTGCATACATGATGATATAATTGAATTCGACTAGACCTGTTTGTCCTTATTGCAACAGCTGTGTTCCAGACCGAAGCTATAACAAAGCATAATGATATCGACATGAATAGCTGGACGTGTCATTCACAGTGAAAAGACAATAGTTGTTATTACAATCGCCATTTCCCTGGTCAGCTAGTGTAACAAAGGAAACAATGCAAATGGTAGCCGCTGGATTAGAACCGAATGCAGTATTAATCTAAAAACAGAAGTTTTAGACACACAGTCCACTTATGTGGGAACGTAATAGTTTCGTGAAGCTGGCTTTATCACGTTACATTCCATCCGATTTAAATGCGTTTTATAATAGCTTTTCTGGCAAACTATTAGCAGAAGTAATTACTTTTTGGAAAATATTTTTACTATTTTGTTTATGGATAGCAAAATTGGAGAAGTTGCATTTAATAGAGTGCGGCTATATGTAGCTATTCGACATAAAGAGAGCCGTAGAGAGAGGCTTTAATCATTCTTTTTAGAGAACAAGGATGTCTCCTTTAGAGTTTGAGATACTTGGCGCAACTGGTCGATGGATAAGCTTTCTCATGACAGTTGTACTCCCAGATGTTTGTCAGGCCCTCGCGAGAGGTGGGGCTCTGATAAAAATTTTAGGTGTTTACCTTGTTCCGTACGGAGGTCGCCCACTCTGTGTGGTTATTGAACACTATTTGCAAAGGGCGTCATGCGGAAAGTACATATATTGCACCTAATGCTTCACTATTTTTAGCAGATTCCCTTTCTGTTCCTAGAAGTCACATTAAGTAGCATAATGTAGTCCTCTACAAATGTCAAATGTAAGCTCGAAATGAAAGCATACATTCTACATCAAGCAAATAGGAAGCCGAACTGCTATTGTGTTTTGGGCATTAAAGTGTTTAAACATTTTAATATCCGCTTAAAAGTTTACAACTCACAAGGAATAGGAAGAGATACATTATCTCTGGCTTTTTGGTCTAAAGTATGAGTTCTGTGTGGTACTTCGGCAGAAGTTGCACAAATCAAGACTAAATTGAGTGTATGGTTTCATGGCCAGGTTCTCCAGTAAACGTTCTTTTGATGATATCAGCATGTATGCCTGTCGCTTAATGTCAGAGAATTGGTTAAGAGTTTTGTACTCGTGGCCTACCTGTTTACCTCACTCTGGTCTTCGTATCCTCATTGATCTTCAACTATCTCACGAGATTCTTTAGCATGACCTGAGGATTGGACATTTGTCTTCAGTCTATAATAATACGAAAAACAGTCCCTGAATCGGTTTTTCTTTCCTCTATCATTTCCTTTTTTAAGTCCGCCTACTATGAGATCTTAGCTTCCTTCTCTTCTTTTAGGTTTAGATATACGGCGGTATGAACGTGAGCTCGTCGGACAATCACACATATGTACATAGATCAGGCCCTAGATCCTAGAAATGGCGCCCAACCTGGGGCCCGAATCCACGAGTCTCACGAGTTAAAAGTCGCATGCTCTACCGACTGACTGAAGTCTCAAATATGTAAACTTCTTAATACTTTTGCGTCCAATACAAATTATTAGGATTGATTTGAAAAAGTACCTGACTTACGCTGGAAAATAATACTCGTCTTCGTACTACTCCGCATTTTGTTTCTACCGCGTGTAGTCAGTCTGTCGCTTAAGCTTCTTATTTATAACCCAAATGATCTAATCCAACAGAATCGTCGGGAGCAGCCGAGGGGTATAATTGTCACCCAATTAAAGTCGTACTTTCAATAATACAATGCCGCGCGTTCCACAAGTATGGCGTAACACGTTGCGTGATGCTATCTAGATCATTTGCTTGTTAGCACACAGACGCCTTACACAAAACTAAATGAATTCTCAAACGACAACCGAGAGCAACTGATGGAACATTTCTGATTATCAAGTAGCAGTTTGGTAGTTGTGAGGAAACGATGCACTGCATGCTAATTTTCAGCGCAAATTGTCATTACAAATGCATTCCAATCGAGAAAAATATTTGCAAAATCATTCGAACCCAATTGGAATTACTCCTACACCCCGCCCTGAATTTCAAAAACAAATTTTTTTTTATTTTTCGTTGAGAAAAATTAATAAACTTAGCGAAACTAATAAAAGAAAACAAACAAATGAATTAAATTTTGTAAAAAAAAAAACTGAATACATTCTCCGGACCGATAAATTTATAAATAAACAGGAGCATTTGGCTGGCGCCGTATTAATTCGTTTGCTCGACCCTGGGATTAAGTTTTATTGAGAGTCTTGATGCGGATTGCGAACTTTTATAGGAAAATAATATTTCATTTGAATTTGATAACCTCGTCTGGTGGTTTGCTGGTGGACTCTTTGTCCACCAAGTCGATGGATTGTCTGTCTCCGGCAATAAGCGGATAACCCATAAAGTGAAGCTAGATTGAGTAACCAACCTAACCATTGGAAATGTGTCGCATCTCGACTGAATTGAATTTTCTCTGTGCTCAGGTAGTGGTGTCTTGGTTGTGTCTACCAAGGTTACATTGCATTGCAGAGTTGTCAGACTATTGCGACTACGATGCACACACAGTGAGTATCACACTTCTCGTGTGCACTGCAGCTGTATTGTGCTGAGCTGGACAAACAGCACAGAACCATTTATGGAAATTTATGCACTGTTTTGGACAGTGGAGTTTGTAGGAATGCTACTGGTTTGTAGTATCTGTGTGTGCAGACTACGAGTATAGCAGACGTTGAAAGATTGTACGTCTGTCTCTCTTTGTTGTGCTATACTGTTGAAAATATGCAGAGGATTTTTTGTTTTCTTCAGTTGAAAACAAACAAAAATGTGTCAAGTTATAGTACCGGTTTGATTACGTACATATGTAAATAATACACTACCGGCCATTTGATTACCCTCATATAAAAGTTCGACGTAAATCATGATGCAGCGGTAATATTTCATAGGATCTATATTTAAAAGTTTTATTTTCGCTTTTTCTATTCTGGATTTAGTCCATTAGTTTAGCTATGGTAGGAGTGTTACTATTTATGTACAGGTTTTGATTAAAAGTTTAGATCTTACAGTAAACGGGACGAATCAACAAGTAATTTCTTTATAAAAACTTATGTAGACTTAGCAACAAATCACAGTTTAGCACATCTGAAGAAATAGAAAATTCTTCACTGCTCTGACAAGGGCGCGCTTTGAAGATAAGTATATAGTCTCCAGAACAGACCATAGTTTGTAGTCTAATGAACTGAGGTCAATCATCCGTGGAAATAAAGTAGTTTTTGACCAATATTTGAGTTACTTTTGCCTTATGAGCTGGACTGGAGTCTTGCTGAAAAGTCCACGGTTTATTTGCGAATAGCGTTGTGTTGAGGAGGTGCACAACGTTCTCCAAATGTCCGTTTAATACACCTTCACTGAGGTTTTGACAACTTTCTCTCAGAAATGGAGCTTGGTGATCTGATCGTAGGCAACTCCCCAGGCACGGTTGAACTCTCGGAATACCTGACTTGACGGTAGGTACGATACACAATGTTTCGAGTTTCGCGAACACGTTTTTCAAGCGAGCAAACAACTGTGTATAAATGTCACTTGTCAAGTGCCGTCAAGTTGAAGTGGATGGACATTTGCTAGTACTAGGTATTGGTTAAGAAGTCTATGGATTTGTGCGACTAAAAGTGAGCTTTTTTGAAACAAACCGTGTTACGACGCGTCTTATGTAGGAAACATCATCTAAAATGTAGCGATCTTTCAAACTAAATATATTGACGAGCACCGTTTTCTTCACTAAGTCGAGGTTTTCTTCGGCCCTTTGAACGCTTCATAGCACTCAGATGCACTTATTCTTGATATTACAGAGTTCTCCAACATTTCCAACTCATATGAACAAGATATTCCATTCGCAGCACAAAATTTCAAACCAACTCTTCTCAATATTTTTTTCCATAGTAAAAATCGTTGCTAGCAATTGAGGTTAACTAATGTTTTTGACATTAGTCGACAGATCGCGCTCAAATTCAGCGTCAATATACATAGATGACAGATGTACCACCATAGGAGAAATGTTTTTTTAGAACTCGGGTTGTTTGAATAAGTCAGTTCCGTTCATATTTTGACTGAATATGCGTTGCTGTCAAAAGTTTTTTCTTCTAATTTAAATCGTTTTATCTAAAGAAACCCACCTACGATAAATTACCAAAGCTTTTTAACATTGCTTTGCTTACAACCTTGACTAGTGAGCGTAGACACATGCTTGTGTATCATATTTGTTTACTTTGTAATGTGGAGCAGCATGTCGTCTTATATTTGTAATGTAAACAAATTGTTCGACTAGTGTATGTAAATATAAATGTTTTTGAATTATAGGATAGAACAATTGTGTAAGTTTTATTTTTAGTTTTACAGAAAACCTATGTTTTGTGTCAAAAAATATTCATTCGTTTAGGTACTTGAAATCGTGTACATTATGTATAAGCAATGGATAATCTCAGTGCCAACAGTTTATCTAGATTACAGACAGTTTGGCATGTCTGGTTAATTGGAGTTAAATCAATGTCAACAGAATGCTTTTAATTTCGTTGTCAGACATTTTTATTACTCCCACTGTTCCTTATAAATATTGGAAGAGAAAACCAAAACTTTATCTGATTTAATGTATACAGTCCTTCTTTTTATTCAGACAGTAAAGGGAATTTACAACAATTCAACAATAGACGACGTAAATTGCCCGCATATTTGTTTTTTTGAAAGCAATTTGTTTTCTTAGTTGAACCAAAGGATAGGTCTTCGTTTTTTTTTTTTCAAAAGATGTGAGTGATACATTAAATTGCCAATAGGGAGGTTCAGACTAAATTGATAGTTTTTCAAACTGATTTGATGAGTGTGAACCCTCCTAATGTCTTACCCAGACGCAGGCAGTATTCGATAGGGCAATACTCAGCTGGTTACGCCATATCCATTAAACAATCCTTTTTCTCCCCGACCCACTTACATAATGATATTACACCCTACACTTGACCATTGACAAGAACGGAAAGTTATGACAACACCATGGTTAATGAATTGACTTTGGGCATGCGAAGGTTTTGACCGTGAAAAATAGATATACGTCCGTGAAAACAAACCCCTTCTGGTGTCAACCGATTGGTGGAGGTCGAAAAGGCAATGTTATCAGGCAGTGACTTATATTGTTCAAAAACGAAACAAAGTGAGAGTCATGTACAAAAGGGATATCCAATAACCCGGACAAGGGACAAAGGATCATGTTACAGATATCATTTGTTGCATTATATTCAGTGTGTGTGTGTATGTGTGTATACTGTGCTGGGGATGTGACAAAATTACAAAAAAGTTTGTTGATGGTGCGGTAGGTGATGAGATTTTAAAACCAGTCTTTCTTTTTCTTTTTTTTTAATTTCCTGTGTCTATGGTTTCAGTGATACATAAATGAGTGAACATTCATCTATGTATATATGTACGTTCATACGTACATATGTATCGATGTATATATGTACATATGTGGGATACATTAAGAAGAAGACATTTTAAATTGGGATACATACAGTACATATGTACATATGGATATATGTAGGAGTCCTGGTGTCTATTAAATTGTGGATTGGAAAAGGGGCAAACAAAATTTCTTACTGGCCGGCATACACTCTAGTTGCTACAGTTCTAAGTATCGACTATCTTTCCAAGTCGTGTCTAGGCAGTCTGCTATAATCTCTGCAAATGGGGCCACATGTCAATTCTACTTTGACATTTGTGAAGTAAACAGATACATAATACGTCAATAAGACATGGATCGCTATACTTCTAAAGAACGAGGAATAATTGTAACGAACAATTGAAAACAGAACCGGTGTGAATGTCTTATTGGTCGAAGCATTTGTATAGAAAAACAAAAGTCGATCATGTGTGGTTTGGGTGGTTCTCCTCGATCAGCAGGGATGTACTTAGACCAGAAGCAGGTCAATTGCGATAAAAGTCGTCCATGGAATGTAAAGAATATGTGAGAGAAAATCTACAAGATGACGCCGATCTTTCGAATAAAATCTTTTTCAGCTATGATGGCCATTTCTCGCTTTGAAGCTATGTTCACAGAAGAACCTAAATGTGAGAATTTGCAGAGAATAAAATATTTATCATTGAGAGGGCACAATTGGTGACAGTTTGGTGCGCAACGTGGATCGGCAGTATTCAAATGCCGCACTAAAACGATAAATTCTCTGCATAAATTTTTTTTTCCTAAGATTCGACACATTGATGAGAGGAAAATGAGATTTCAACAGGAGAGGGCTACATGCCGCGCAATATAGGTAGATTTGAAACTATTCTACGAAACGTTCCCCAGCCGTTTAGTGATGATGTCATTTTGTTCGCCTATATTGAAGGTCGGCTAAACTACAAAGACAATCCTCAAACTTTAGTGTACTTACAGACCAACATACCCATGGTTATAACTGCAACACAGCGAGAATTGTTCCGAAGATGGCGAACTCTCGGCCATTTATTTAACGAGGTATTTGCCTTTCAATGTAATTCCTTCATTGACTCTTTAAGGATTACTCAGTCCAAGTTCCTTGAAGAGAACAGGGTTACGGGCACCGGAGATTCAGACAAAAAACACATCCTTGGAGAGCAATTCCACCAAACATAAGACAGACAGGAAACTATTGTGGTTTAACCAGGATAGATGGTGTGGTTGCTATTTTACACATTCGATCGCAAAAATGAAAGATTGTTACAACTTATAAGTTAGATCAACGTTTAAAATAATGTATTTGGTCAGCTTTAATAGCTAATGTGGCACAATATATGTAAATACGATTGCAAATTAATTCCACGCTAGTGCACATTTGTGGTAAACTCCATTAATAATATATTTTCCAAGAAAATTAAAATGCAACCCACACTGTCTGCAGAAATGACAACACATATCAATGGATGGAAAATTGTGTTCCATAATTATACGCCTTGTTTAGTCTATTTTCCCTAGTGCCCTAGTTTTCCTTCCCATGCACCCTTAAACATGTGTCTGCTTGGATAAACACTCATTTACGATAACAGCTCCTCGTTTAAGCACCCCTATGTATGTAAGAGAGACAAATAGAAAATAAATATATATAGAATAGGAATAGAAAAGGATATCCTGTGGCGTTTCCTTTCAAATAGATGACTTCATCGAATACGATTCCGTCTGGAAAATTGATTTAATCAGCACCACATTTCCAGGGTATCCCCATGTATAAGTTTGTTTTCAGATCTATCCTTATTCCAGACCTTAGCCCTGGTCATGGTCAGATGAATGCTTTGGGTGGTCTAATTAAATTCAATTTGGGTCAGTTCTAGCAATAAATGATCTTAATTCGTGTACACCCAAATTTTAGTTGGATCACACCCAGAGTGGTAATAACCAAATCTCCAGTGGGTAATTCGGTAGTTTGAAGGACAAACAGCGTATTTTTCAAAGTCTGCATGACATGACGGTGTTAAGGACAAATTGAACTCACACTAGACTTGTAGATGGATTACGGGTTGAACCACTTAAAGTATCGCACGCAAATGAATTAAATTAAACATGCGTACGTAATAAGGAAGTTAAGATAGTACACGGGATTAATTGTTTGTTTTTCTTTTTTGTTGTTATTGTATTTGTAATTACCTATCAGTTACTGTTGTAATGTCACGTGCGTAATTTACGGTCCTCGTTTTCACCGAGATTTACAAGACTAGATTAGTTTACATGACGTCCGAAAATGAGTGAATAATTCATACGAAGTCAGTTGCAGTTAGTTGTCAATCACTTATCGAACATTAACGTTACTAACTTCAATGGAAACTTGATTGGATGTCGAATTTAAATGATACAAGTACATAGCTTGATCTTTATATCAAACGAAACAAAAATCCAACAACGTGGGCGTAATGACTCCAAGTGATTAGTGCGTTGAACTACGGAGCAAAGAATTCCAGGTTCCCTATACAACTCCTAAAATTTCTTTCACGGCCCCACCTTTCGCGAACGTCTGACAAACATCCGAGAGTACAACCGTCATGAGAAAGCTTCTCAATTGAATGGCAAACCTGACTGAATACTTTGACAGCTGCTGAAACATTGAAAAAAGCATCATTGCCACCTGGTCACCCTTTATTTCATTTTTGACATTTTCGGTAATTGATCTTTTTCGGATTTTGGGCGAATATTGAGACAGACGTCGTTTAAATTCGATAATATACACACGTACATGTATTTCTGAATACTAAATCTGTATCTTCACGACTCACCCATATAGAGACTCTTATACATTAATTTCAATTAATTCTTATATCGTTTACTAAATATACTTTTCTTTTTCATTGCAGGTATGTGAATAGTGTGCTGAGCATTTCTGGGATGAATTGGTATGATTAAGTCTGAGTTATAGAACAACTGGGTAACTATTACGCATTAGCTCTCATGAAGTGACTGCATCTTCAAGATACTCAAAAACAATCTTTTGTTGATGTGATCATCATTTCCATTACCATCTGGTGGAAGTCGACAACAGCCCTCTTGTGGTCAATGACACATTTGATTTGCAAATTTATAAGTTTGTTTATGTTTGTATACGAAAGTGTGTTCGTTAATTGAAGAGGAAGGAGGCCTTCCATTGCCATATAAGCCGATGCACGAAAAATGGCGCAATAATCATCATTACCTCTTAATATTGTAATCACATTGGATGCCGTGTTGGTTGTCGTACTAAATCTCAGTTCATCACCATTGAAGGGGGAATGAAGTTTTGCTTCCAAGGAAGCGCATGACCTTTTGAGGGGTCTAAACACAACTCGACAAAGATTGACGGGACGTTGTGTGCTGCATTGCTACTGCACGCTTCACAAACAATACGATTCGTACAGCATAGCATAATCCTATTGCATTGCGCTTTAGAAAAGTGTGTTGGCGGGCAACATCGTGATGTCATCACCACTGTGCGGGCTCATTTGACCGCAATGTAATGCTGGTTTCAATTTGCATCTGCAATGTTGCCAACGTGAGGGGATGGGAGGGGAAGTTATGTGTATTATTTTACATTGATTGCATTTAAGCTTGGTTTATATTTGAGATCGCACAGAGGATGCAGTCAATCGAAATGCTGGACTCTGTTGGAAGACTGTATTTTGCGCCTGCAGATTGTGATTGTGTGAAGGTCAACAGTTTAATTCAATTCGCGTTAAACAGTGGTATATTACTGTAACAATCTCATTTGGATGGATTATGTCATTAAATGAGATCTTTTAACGTACAGTAATGGTTGAGTGTTCTTATTTCCACTTTCGAGCATAAGAAACATTTTGAAAAGATGTTGGAATATCCTATGTTCTTGGATGTTGTCCAAGACTACCATCATGCAATGCATTCCATTAAAAGAGGCGGGAATCCAATATATGCATGTATCTACAGTATGAAATAAGTGCATCCATCTAAAAGACCAATCACGATACACTAACATCAGTCACATATAAAAACTTTCAACACCTCTTTTAATAGAATGCGGAGCAGAGAATTGAGCAGAATTGCGATTTGTAGACTTCGTATATGACAAAGTCATTCGCATTTTCCAATGAAAGTCAATGACTGCACATTGAACCAAGCGCAACCTCAAAATCAAGTATGTATTTGCATTTGTGTACACTTCGTAAGTGGGTAGAACCACTTCTTATTAATGCACCATCTACGCTGCACCGCACCGCACCGCATGGCACTTCAATTTGGAGCAAATATTGAAAACCAATTGCTAAGAAAATAAATCCAAAGGTTATGTGACAAGCATACACCTGAGAGCGTATCTACCTGTAAGCCATTGCTGCTCTCTCAGGTAGGTTAAGCGTGACTGGTTTCAGCCAGCAACTTGGGCTCTAGGAAAATTTGAAATGTGATATCCGGCGTTTGAATGGAGGCGTTTGGCTCGGTTACCACAGCTCCAAACATGTTGATAACGCAAAAACAAAATCTAATTTATGTCCGTACACGATGTCGGTGTGGTATTTCTAAGCACACAGCTCCAACAAAATTCGCATCTATGTATGTCCATAGACGTGTTACTAAGAGTTTTCCAATTCCTACGCACAGGTGCAAAACGTTAGAATTTCAATCTTTCGTAGGTGTAGATATTAGGTGCTGTTTACCTCATTTTTAATTACTAGTTTGAGATTGTAACGAAATACTAATAATACAGAGCAGTTGATCGCAGACGATCAAGAAAACAGGAAACATATTTACTGACGAAAAAATCAAAATAAAACACATTCCATCAGATACTTTGATACATGTGTGGAATGTATGTAGATACATATGCTTTACGCACAGTTTTCCATTTGGCGTTGGTGTCTCCCAATTCGTTTCCATCTAACTGACTGGCTGTACAGCCCACACTTCATTACTTCATTCCAATAATAATATCCCATGTTCATAATCACATAATTAAAGCCTACGTTAGACAAACCTAGATGCTAGGTTAGTTATCAATGAAACAACCCACACACTCGATTCCAAATAGTAATTGTGCTGACGGAGCTTTTATTTTTTGTTTATTTTTTGGTGATGTAGGTGGCTGTCAATTGAAGCAGGCAGGGGTTGTCCCAGAATGAAACTCGCAATTGCAGCAGTTTTCACATGAAGAATGCTGACATGTCTATGTATCCATAGATACGATTACATTGGACACCTGGAGCCAGAAAAAAAAATCATACATACATACTTACATTAAGGTGTGTTCGTAGAGGTTAACTTAATTCAAACAAATTTTCCAAAAAAGGAATCGATCACCAATTACGAACATTGGCGAAACGTGACTGAGCGTCTCCCATATGGTTTACGTTGCACTTTGTTTCTACATATAATTGCTAACGTTGGTGAGCTTCAAGCATTCTATGGGTCTTAAGGTAGCCTCGTTTCAAATATTGATTTTGTGTACGTAAATTGCTCGTGTATAGATTTTAAACCAATCTCCCGGGACTATAAAGCTTCATGGTTTCTATCCAATAGTGTCACAACAAGCTATACTTACTTAGGCGCTGCACTTCATAACCTGAAGGTTGTGGTTGAAGAGCGTTTATCCATCCTGAGCTAGGGTGCGGTTTGGTCAAAAATTCGATCTACAGGGCTGAGCCCCACGGAGGAGTGATTTTATAACTAGTAATAGTGAATCTAATACTGCTAACCTTTCAGGAAAGTTGTTACAGTTAGAGATTTGATCTGATGCACGGATTGTGTCTAAACCGGGGATTCAACCCTGAATTGTCCACTGGATATACTACTAATTTTGCTATGGTTCAAGCCCGGCCGGAGAGCAGCAAACGTAGTCACTAAGCCATGTGAGAGAAAATAATAAAATAAAAGTTTCTCGAAACACTGCACCAAAAAGGAAATCTACTTGGAACTACATTGAACCGAATCAGGGTCTGACTGCTTCCGGAGTTTGGCTCTTCTTTTACCGCAAAAAAAGGTCCAAAAGTTATCTTGCGTTTGCATGGTGAGCGCCCTTAAGTGAGGCTAGGTAGACTGAAGTAGCTACGTGTGCAGCCAACACCCGGATCACTAGTAGATTTATTGTGAGCCCCTGTCGTTGGTCTCTACATAAGATCCCTGAACCACCCAGAGGTTCTCATAAATTTCAGGGTGGTTGACGGATGATGGTCGCCCAGGTCTCCGAATTGGTATTCACCGAAATTTGCATTCGCAGAGGAAATAAAAAGTTCATTCTACTGTATCTCTGTCGCCACAGCCACGGCAAAGGTCGTCAGTTTCTATTCGCATTCGACTACGGTGGACCGCCATGAGGTTGTGGCCGGTAATGAAGAATGAAGAGTTGAGTCTGTTTAGCCCTTAGAGTGAGTCTGCTTTGACATTGCTATAATGGAGAAGTTAAAAAAATTGGTCCACCAATGTTGTCGGTCGGTCTATCTGTATTTTTACTAAAAATTGAAAGAAATCATAAGTCAAACTTTATAAGCGAAGTGAAGGTTCTACTAATGCAGTCAAAAATGCGGAATGCCACGCCCATTTTATCAGGACAAAATGTAAAGGAAGAAGAGGCAGGAACGTGTTTATTTGTTAAAGTGTAGCAAAAAAAAGCAAGTATGTACACCTCAGTCGTGCACTTTATTAGCAATCACACAGTTTTGGTCAACATTGTTGAGGTTACAACTCTATTCCTTGCCCAAGAATTCAATGTATTGGTTCAAAGTTTACTTTCTTTTGTTTTGAATTTCTTAAGATTACAAAAACTAAATATTTCGAATAGCTTTCATACAAACATGGAGAAATTAAAGTTTTACAAATCACTTGGGTGTATCGCACCTTGATACGAGACATGAATTTAATTACTTTCGGAGAACCCGTCGATCTTGTACGCATACTAAACAATCAGGAAAGTTTGAATAATAATTGAAATGTTTGTAATGAGTGGTCGTTAGGGCAGTACTTAGATATGGAAACATAGCTTGGTGGCAGGTTGCCAATAAGACCACCAATTTCAAGGCCATGATGGAAATACATTATAAACAAATACCTACAGCAGGTCTTGATGTTATAGTCTTCCCTTAAACCTTTATGGAGACATTTTTACATAAACATCAGTGAATATGGAAATAGACAGTGCTCAGCGTATGCTAAATAAGACTTGTTTGTTTGTTGTACGAAATCTTACAATAACATCGCATCAGGTACTTGAAACCGTTCAATGATGATAAGACAAAGTCGAAGAGGGCTTCAAAGTAGAATTTGATGACAATGCGTTCGAATGTTTGCCGTTCAGGTTCTCAGCCACAAATTGGTGATTTCTGATTCGCTTCAATGATGGTGAGAGACAAAGTCAGGGAGGTTTTCAGTGTAGGATTTGGTGATAATGTGTTTAAATGTTTGTCGTTCAGGTTCTCAGTCACAAATTGGTGAGTTCAGATTCGCTTCACTGATGGTAAGACAATGTCAAAAAATAGAATTTGATGACAATGCGTTTGAACTTTTGTCGTTCAGTTTCTAAGTCAGTGATTCTATACAAATGCCGTATTTTGTGCTTTTGAAGTAGATTACGCAGCAAGTATAGACAGCGTAGTAGTCTTGTTTAAGATTTTGTGTTATTTTCGCCGTAGACTGGATCGATGTGGACCATTATCTGGTCCGTGCACTTGCAACCATTAAGATAACTGACTCGACCGATCGGAATGTATTTGATTGCTAGTGAACTGGTTCAGTTGAAAAGTACGCATTTCAATAACATGTACCATCTACTGAGGCGAGCGATTCAAGAAAAACCTAATCTCTGCATCACAGCAAAAAAGCATAAATTCATAATTTGTAATTCATAAAATAAAATTCGTTGATAGCACATAGCTTATTTGACAAATACTTATTTTTTATTAAGGTTTAGGATATCAGACTTTGCACAGAAAGCAAGATGATAAGGAATATTTTTAAAATGAAATAACTTTCGTCTTAGTAATTCACTCGTATTTTCCATGTTTTTTTTATTTAAATTGTAGTCTCGAGCTTATCACGAGTTTTTTTTTTGCGCATTTACTCTAATCTACTTTTATCAGTAACATGTGTAAGCAGACCAAGCAATAGAATGTTTGATCGTGGAAAAAACGCTTACGTTGAACTTTAAAGATTAATTTCTTGTAAAAGTGCAGAACGCAAGAACACCATTGGCCTCTCTGTACATTAGGATTGGTTATTTTAGTCGATGATTGATTCTTGTGATGCAAACAACATAATAAAATTGTCTGTTTCACTTGACATCTGTCTTTTTAAGGGGCGGCAAGCTTTAGTACCAGATGCTTATAAATCAAATATTTGGCATAAATCTGTTGTTTGGAACTAGTGATATCTGCACATGTGTTCCTAATATAAACTGGTCGTTTTTTTGTTCCGTAAGAAACATGAATACGGAAATAAAGAAACATGAAAGAAATGCCGGAATTACAAAATCGCAAGTTTGACGTCAAGGCCTAAATGGTGGTGTTCCGCAAGGCTAGGTTTTGTTGCTACACTTTTTCATATTTTTATAAATATACTCTCTCTCTCATAATCTAATGGATTTCTCCACTGACGACAGTCCTCGCAGCTTTTATTTCTCATTCAGTTCTTGGACCATGAACTGAGAACAATGAAATTTGGTTCTTTAAAAATCCAGTGCTGTCTATAGTTGTCGACTGTGACGTTTTGTCCATTTAGGCGATCTTGCATGTCTTTTCGCGTTAACAACATATACTTGGCGAAACGCGAATTAAATCCCTATAAGCGACTGCGAGCGACGAGAACAACTGTCAAAATACGAATAAAACTACGCGAAACCTGTTGTTATAAACACGCAATCGCTCCGAATTTCGCTGATATTGCTTAAAATCGCACGAAGACATCGCGTCGCGCGGCATGTATTCGCTTGACCGTGAACACCGCCTTAAGCGATATTTCCACCAGCGAAATGGCGATTTTGTTTGATTCAGGTTTTGACAGTAGTTCTCGTTGCTCGCAATCACTTGAAGTCGCTTGCAGTCGCTGAAGTCATACATATGTACCCATGTAATCGATCGCTAGCAGCGAATCGCATCGCGACACAATTTTTTCATACATATGTATGTATGTATAGTTCGTCTCTATTAATACTTTAATATCCGAACTTGAAATTGATGAAGCGATGTTGGGTATCGATTTGGAGTTCTTGAGTTTCCTTCAAGACCTGCCGGAGTTTGTTACATATGATCGATTGTGAACTTTCCTGGTTGTTATTGGTGAAGGCTTCAGACGTTCGTACAATACGGATAAGATGAGATCTAGTACATGATGTCGAGGAGACTAAAATCTCTGTAATTGACGCAATTTGGGAAACACTCTTTCGTGTCTTTTGGTCTTCGTCGTTATTATACAGTCTCCAGAATACGTTTTTCCATATTCTCAGCATAGAGTCTACTAGAAAGTTCCTTCGTCCGTTCTACAGATGTTTTCTTGCGTACAATGTTACTAAAGCATAATCTCTGAATTCGTTCTTTTCAATTTTCTTTCAGTTGCACACACTTTCCGTCTCTTTGACTTGTGGAGCTCACTAGCCCCCTTGGTCATTGCTACCGGATCTACCCCATATTAGATTATCACCAGACAGAACGTAGTATGGATAATAGGTTCTTTTTTCTCCACAATTTTCGAGTTTTATATACATATGTGCGACAAAATCGATGCAAAAACGTGGGTGGTTAACACATCAGTATTCTCCTTAATACGACTGATGTCACCAGCTTTATTAGGTCATTACTTTTTTTTTTATTTCCACGATCCAGCTGCAATAAATGAAAAAACTTATTGCAAACAATAATTTCCAATTTTTATGAATGGAAAGAAGCAAAGTAAGTGTTCAAAAGTCGAAGGCAAATGAGACCAACTTTCGAACAATCATAAAACTCAACGAGTTTGCGGTTGAATTGAAATTTAATTTATACAATGAATACCCACTCAGAGTCAATATTAAAGCTACTTCAAAAATGTTCTTCATTGCCAATTGAAATACATTCATAAATATATGTATATTTTCGTTGACTAGTACATAGTATTAGTACATAGTATCTACAAGCGCAACATCGGGCACCGCGATAGAATAGACAATTTCAACAAGCTTCTGCTCGAGACGCTTACATTAGTTTCCACCTACCTTCAACTATGTACATGTAGTTACACTTGTTGCTGTAATTATTTAAATTTCTTACAAAACAAGAAACCAACGTAGACATGTTCGGAAGTCTACAGAGGCGACTACTTTTGGTCGAGAGAAGTCTGGTTTTTTAAATGCCGTGAGACATGCGACCGTATGATGTGTGGACGAGATTAGTTTCCGTCAATTGTGGGTTTTATCCTTTAATAACAAAAAAAAAAAACAGCCTGTCACATATGTATTTCTTCATCAAGTCTCTATAAAAAAAAAAAGCCAAAATCACTTGTCCGCGATACACTTACCGCTATAAGACAAATACCATTCAAATGGCAGATAAATTATTTATAATTTCATTCACTGTGCGCTAATCTTTATAATAAAAAATAGCTGCGATCATTATAATGATCTCTGAGCAAAGCATTAGTCAATATACGAATAATTTCAGAGTGATCTAAGCAGTGTTTTTTTTAGAAAGTGTATTTGTATACTTTTTCAATTTAGATGTTTGCTGATTGATAGATCAAATGGGGATACAGGAATTTATACGTTCATTTGGAAAGACAAAGCGTAACATTCAGTGAAAGTCCAAATCATATGTATAATGGAAGCTAAAGCTAAATTTGAGTTATGATCACAATTTACTTGACCGAGTTATTCTAGTGCCAAGTTTTCATTTGATTAAGAATCTGTACGTGATGGTGTGGCAAACAAGAAACGAAAGCAAATCGTAGCGATTGCCAAAATGAAACAGTTTTTAGGGCGTGACTTGTGTACGTTTATTTTCTGCGCATATATAGCTGATGATCTAATAATGTTGTTTTTAATAAACAACATTTTATGGTGAATAAAAAAAAGTAAAAAACGACTGTGACTGGCTCCTCAATGTCGGATTAAGCATGACCTTGCTCGGTCATTTCAAATAAAAACCATTTGCATATCTCTAAATAGACTAGGTCATCATAATACATCGAACTCTGCAAACTTACGCATAGTTCTACATGACTATTGTTTACTTTGACACTTTTAAAACGATTCTGTTAAGTTGCTATTTGTTGCCTTGGCTTAGCTCACTGTTTGACTTTCTATTTTTGTAGTTTTTTATTGCAATATAAAATTGAAGGAAATACATATTAGCTCACTCTAAATTGTTCTTACTACATTTTTAATGTTTTGAAAATGTATTATTTGATTTATGGTAGCTGAGCTTAGACCTAAAGATTTCGTCGTGCTTAGCATCTAAATCAACAGAGTAGAACAAACTAAAAAGAGTCGAAATCAGCCGCAGTAATGTGTTAGAGGATTACAAATTTTAATTCAAAAGCCTTAACATTTTTTGTTGTTAATATTACAATAATCTGGGACCCCGGCTTAGTGATCAGTGAACCAGACTACTAAGTGGGAATTCGAGCTTGGTCGGTTACACAAGATGTGGGTCCAGCTTTTTGTATGTGTTAGCTAAAAAACGAAATATTTGGCACGACAGGTCCTACGTTCTTACAACCATTCGTGCTGTGCATATTATATTCTTTGCACGAATAAAAACTCTCAGTTTGTCAGACGCTCACGAGTGGGGCGACCATGAAACACTTTTACATGCTGTCTTCTGCTGTAGTCCACCACAGTAATCACTTGAGCCACGACCCCCCAATATCCTACGACACACTCTATCCTTTCTAAAATGTGAATATTTTCTAAAAGTTTGAATGTATTAAAGAACGCTCTTTGCTTTGAACTGTGTGTATAGGTATAAGCCGTCGCAAGTCCCTATTCAAACCATTGTCCTTCGTAACTTAGTTCTACAATTAAATCATTCGTTGAAAGAAGGGGCTAGGTTTCTGAAATATGGAAATGATTTACAATTCAAAGGTAAGCACAACAAATCAGAGATTATTCCAATCAAATTGTTTGCCTCTAAATCCAAGCCTTACTTACTTACCTAGGTGGCGCTACAGTTCGGGGTGAACCTGGGCCTCGACTAACAAACCTCTCTAGTTAGCCCGGTTCTTAGCTAACTGCCTCCAGTTGCGCATTTCAAGTCGGTTGAGGTCCCCTTCTAGTTGTACGCGCCACCTAAGACGAGACTACTGCGTTGACCCTTCGGGTTAGATTCGAAGTCTCTGCGACCTGGAGCATTCAAATTCAAACCGGGGTTAGTAAAAAAAAGGCTTTTAAAATGTTACATTTGAGCATCGCCGAGATTTTAACGTCAATAGAATTTATGTTACAGAGCTTAATGCCAAATCTTCTCCTGTAAGTAGATATGTGTCTATTTATATGATATATATATAAGTATATATGATTAAACTGCGGGCTTTCAACATTTTCCACAATCATCTGAAAGATTTTGAAAATGATTTTGCTAATGAAAAAATATGAACCGTTTCCATTCTCCCATTTATAACTTTAAGGATTTCAATTAAACTTCAGACAACATGACTGCTGCACAGTACTGTTGAACCTGAATCTAATCGAGGACACATAACTCACTTCGCTGGTTGTGCTCGAACTTTCGAGGGCTCCGATCCGTACTGGAATCTTATGCTTAAACTCAAACATTACTTGACCTTTGATGTATCGGGTTGTAAGTCGGGTTATGTTGGAAATAAGCTCAGTGTCCCTCAGGGATCCATTATGGGACCATTGCTTTTCTCTCTTTTCGACAACGAACTGTTAAGTTCAGATTTGTGGCTACGATATCGCAACTTATCGGTTTGTTCGAAGACACACCTTCTCATCGAAATAAATGGTGTTCGGGTTGAGCACTCTCCGGGAATTTAAAATCTAGAACTGCACTTCAACCATGTTAACAAAGCCTGTCAAAAAATTTAATGACAGGTAATTTCATTTTGATTTCGAATGAATTCGATTTCGAAAAATTAAATTGGACTTCACTGACACTCTTGACTATTTATAGTAGCTGAGCTGAAAGCGTTTTTTACGAGCAAACTTAAAACCATATCGGAAAATGCAATTATTTTGATTGGAATGTATTTTTGCGATTTCCGTAAACAAAACGCAGAACAGTGGATGATGAAACAATCATCTCCATTTACACAATCTTAATATTAAACGAAATATAATATTACTCGCAGATGTTACAGGAGCAGCAGCAGCAGCACACCAGACTGCGAACACATGGTTGTAGTTAATAGTCAAGAACTGATCGAATTACAAAAATTATAATTTCGCACATATGCATGCCTATATGTACGTGAGTTAATGGAGTGGAGTATCGCTTAGGTCGAGTGGGATTCAAAGGAATGCTTAAAACGGCGTATATTGCAAGTGCTATGTGGAATGTAGGAATAATGTACCTACAGAATGTAATACGTAATTTTCAATTAAGCAAACTTTGGTCTCTCTTTCAGCCAGATGTTGAACAACAAAAGAAAGAAAAGCACTGCAACATCATAATGCACTTTAAAAAGTACTCCAGTATACTCCGTCAAAAGGCATTGAGGAGTACTAAACTCTTTCACAATAACGCATTCTTTAGGGAGATAGATACACTTTTGACCTCTTGGTGCCGCCATAGTTGTTGTCGACCAATTTTTGTTCTTTTTTTTTTTTTTGTTGTTTGTTGAGAAGTATTTCAACGATTCAATTGGAATTGTCGTGCCTGTCGTATTACTGTCAAATGTATATATTTTGAAATGCTATGGGTGTTGAAGTATAAATTTGATTGAATTGATGGGATAGTGGTTCGTTCCATGCCAACAGCCTTTGGGGCAATAACATCCAATTGTACGAGTATGTATGCCACTGATTCTTGTACACTATCTTTCGTTTTGCAACTTAGTTACAAACGAGTACACATACAATGTGTGGGGCTTTCCTAGTGGGTAATGGTTTGTTAAGTACTGTAAGAGGCCACTTTGATTTATGCTATTATTGGAGCGCGTTTGTTCTCAATTTGTTATTTTGTTAGATTAGACAAAATACCATCAAATGATGAAGAATGTGTTGTTTTTTTGTTGTTGTTTTTGTTGTTGAAAGTGGCAAGAATGTGTTTCACAATTAGGCGTGGCTCTTGTTATTGTTATTCTCCTCTACTCTGCTCTACTGGGGTGTCTCAAGACATTGCACACCGCTTCGTTAAGTAAAATGTGATAAGAATTGTAAGATGTGTATCTGTTTCTTAAGCAGAGGTGAAGTAGATAAAGATACGTGTTTACGTGTGTACATACATGCATTGCAAGTGTTCCGCTCCAGTGTAATGGTTTCCTTGGAGGGGAAGTTTTTATTTTATTACTGAACGTGGATGTGTTTTTCGCATTCGAAAAGTGTTCTCTTGAAATGAAAGGGGGATCTGGAATCACCCAAGTTTTAAGGTATACACGTACATATGTATGTATGTTTATACGAATTCGAAAAAAAAAATATTTAACTGCTTCCGGCAAATTCGCCAAACAGTGTATCAAGAATAGACATGCATGTGTCTATGTCCACGTGATTTACACAGCTTAAGATTCTGGCTGGGAGTCTAACGCTCGTTAATAGTCATACCATGACACCTACATATTTGTGATCAGCTGATGAGTAGCAGAGTTGTTGGCTTGCCTAGGTTAGGTTAGGTAAATGGGTCCCTTGTTGACAAAAAGAAAGATTTGACTATCAATGAGTCCATTATGCCCAATTATAGGACCCCTGAGAACCTAAATTCAGCTTTCGATGACTGAACTAAACCATCCATCTCCAAGTAGTTCCCAAGAGTGTTTTCTTTTGGTGACTAGTGCTGTAACTACATCCCTGTAGTTCCTATAGAATTTGTTCCTGCCAACGCCTGTTAGATTCAGTGTCAATTTAGCTGTACAAAGTGCTAAACTGGGTACTAGCTTATCTATCTTACCAGATTTATTTTCCTCGATCATCATGTCGGGAGCTTGTTTTATTCCAGTGACGGACCTTAACTCTCACAGGTTGTTTTATAAGAACCGACGGAACAAGTTTTTAATTGATACAACTAACTTACTTAATGAACTCCCGACTCTGCCTTAGACACAGCAGCTGTCCACTCCTTTCGATCACGGGCGCGCTGTTTTCAGGTGCGCAGACCAAACGCTCTAGCATCCGCGATACCTTGATTCTTAAAACAGAGGTTCAGTCTTTCTTGTCGCCTCGAACCTGGGAGCTGTGATTCGAAAACGCCTATGGTGGGGCATTGTCCGTTTGCTCGATGTGACTGAGCCACTGTAGTAGACGTATTTTCGTTTTCCACATCTTGGTACAGGCCATAGAGTACGCGGTTGTACCTTCTCTTCCATTCGCCCTCCTCGCATGCGGGACCAAACAAAATATTTTTTTAGTCTCACATTCTGTCCCAATTCGATTCGAAGAAATACTGTGTCAACTTGTTTCTTTAATGCTCTAAGGACACATATCACCATCAAGCACATTCACATATTCTCTAGAATTTCGGAATAAGTCTGTACTCAAGTGAATAAATCACTCAACGCCCGCAGTAGATTTGCATGAATTAATTTTCTGCTCTTCATCTTAGGACAACCTACAATGAACAAATATTTTCCACATGCCCAGAAGCTGATTAATTGAGAACCCTAACAAAGGCATCTCCGCCTGCATAGAGTTCCTTTCCCAGTACAAAACGAACTTCATAAATGTCTGCTTCGTAGAATTATCTGAGCGGGTGCTTTCTTGCAACCGAATTCCGCACTGCGACCCTCGTCGTCTGCAAAAATTTATAAATTAGCAATTTATTATCTCTTGCGGGTGATATCAGAGTTTATTTTTAGCCACGTTTGCCAAAACCAAATTTCTTTCCAATTTCAATTCGGAAAAAAAACACGGTGTGGAGAATAAATCATTCGTCACATTTTTCGCGTGCTCTCTGCTGACACCGTTCTGTAGCACCTTTCAACCACGTCGTTGTCGTCGTCGTCGTTGTAGTCGGTGTTCAGGCCAAGTTAGACATCTCTATTCTGCTGATCAATGATCGAGGCTATTTTTCATCAGTTCTACCCGCCCTATTATATTGCGCTGTGAAAGTGTGAAGTAGTCTGTAACATCCAAGATGGTGCACCGAGGCTGTTTGTATACGCTGTATCGTATAGATACATTGGCGCGGCATCAACAAAGCACCGATACCAGGCGATATGCAGATCGGACCATCATTAATGCCACCATTACGGAGACGGGAGAAAATTTATGCGATAAACACGGAAGCTACACTACGATGATGTTTAGTGATTTTTTATAGTGTGGCTGGGCGAGCATACAGCATACAGCATACAGCATACAGCAGATGACCTAAATATTCGTGCAGACATTTTAAAGCTACTGTTGGACGCCTGACTGGAATTGCCTCTGAGGTTTGATCTCTTTTCACTTTCTAGACAGAGGAGATGAAGAATGTGTAAACAGAGTTATGATCTTGTTATTTGCTTCGTAGATCGTTTAAGTGTTGTACAAGAAAAAATAATTTTTACCTCTTGTCGTACTAAGGAATGGTATGCTGTATCTGAAAGGACATTCTATACTTCTAGGTATAAAGCCGATAATAGTCTTGGGTATTTATTTTTAGTGTAAGATGAAGAACCAATCTTCTCGAAGACAAACATTAGCGGTGTGAAACTTATTTGCATTTGTGGTTTTTGCGCCATCACGACACTTGAGTAAATGTAGTACAATAATGTTAACAGACCTTTTAGTTATCTTTGTATTTTTAACAGAAGAATGAAAAAGAGGTAGTCTAGCTTCGTTTCGCTTCCCGAATCATAATTGTATTGTTACAAGGTGAGGTGCTAGCAGTGATACTAAACCTTTGAAACTGCATTAAAGACTGGAAGGTATCATCGGCGAAGTCCTAAGGTATCCTGCTACCGAAATAAAATGAAAGTTTGTGAACTGCTGGTTCTTGTAACAGAGGACAAGTTTACGGTGTGGCGGGTCATTGGGCATGAGGATATTCCAGATGATGTGGAGTTTAGCACATGGTGTGCTTAGTGTTGGGGGTGTAGTAAGCTCCTACTAGAAAGGCACTTACATGGGGATAATGACGAGGATGACGAATTAGCTAGAAACATTTGGAAATCTAGATCAGAATAAGTCGATACCTGGGTGAATATCCGCCTTGCACACTGAAACTGATAGCAGGAATTAAGGTCCTAAGAGATGCAGACAACGGATGGTGTTTCTTAGACCTGGTCTGGTGGCACTGGACAAGAAAAGAAAGGTTGCAATATTCGAGAAACTTTAAAGGTTACCCTGCGTATGCATAACGTGCATGATTAGAACAAATCCTACAGCTGCATTCAAAACTATGCTCCGTATCCGTCTCGTTGATGGAGGCTAAAGCAGCATTAGGGCTTGAGCAATCATTGCAATTGGCTCGCGGCTCAACGAGAGCTAGGGAATTTGCAGACCGAAACCTCCTTGATAGTAGAGGGTGAGCCGTCAGCACCTATTAAATCGATAAAGTTTCAACTAGATAACGCAGCCAATAGAATGACAAACAGTAGGTGGAACAATATCAGCAGTCTTTCTTCCAAACAAATTTGACCGGAGCTGAACTCTTAAAGTTATCTCTGTCTATAGACATAGTTGACTCCCTCACAGAGCACTCTATGGTAGACAGGAAAGCCAGAGGGCGCGGTGCTCCCTTGAACGATTTCTGTAAAAGCTGTAAAGAATCATGACACTTCTCCTCTGCACCTATCGGTTCTTACCTAGTACCCTAGGCGAGTACTTTTTCACAAGTCTCAACGATCTAGCCAGACTAGACTTAAACTAAAAGCGAAACATACATATGTACGTCTATATGAGTTCATACCATAATCGGTTACCCTACCTCCTATCCCAAGTGAAGAGTCTTCATGTAGGTCTCTAGTGCCTTTCTCTAGGACCTTTCTCTAATGTAAGTGCGTCCCTGTCGATCGGGGACAATCACCCAGGAGCCCATAGATGGAAGAGATGGTTGTCTTCATTTACTGTCTATTCACTCCTATATGGATGACACGTCTGTATTATTTCGTAAAACAAAAGCGTATGAGCATCACAGAGCGTAACAAAAATATCCAAATTACTTATGAGATTCAAGTGAAATCCCTCAAGCCTTTGCGAATGTAAACCGAAACTATTTATAGACATCTCATAACCCACATAAAATTCCCCTTTTTTTTAAATTAAATGCAACTGCCCTTACACTTGCATCGTTGAGTGTCGGTGCAGAAGGAATCTAAATATACATAATTAAAAATGCACTGCACACAGAAAATTGCGTAAACGTCGACGACAACGGCGACGTCGGTCGTCGGCGACTCTGGCATTCGAGGAATTCCAAACACGTCTTACCCACTAATTGTGCTACAATAGAGTCTCTCCGGAAACGGAACAATGATGACTAAGTGATTTTCGCTGGTCACTTGGCGAATTTAACTTCTCCCTTAATGACGCATTGCAATTGCCTTTAATTAGTATTATCAATTGTGGGCGTCGGAAATATGTACCAGAGTCTCTCCCCAGAGATATGTCGATAGACCCTTAGTCTCTGGATATGCTGACGCCATCTGTGCAATGATTTCATACTCATTGTTTGAATTCCTTTTACTAGCTTAGCTATACGAGTAAGAAAAGAGTAATGGAAATTGAAGTTGTGGCTAACTGCCCTGGGAACTCATGAAATGAACTCATCTGAATGTACGTACCGACAGTCATTTGGTTTTTCTTCAACCCCCTAGACATTCTTGGTAGAACATTTATTCAAATTTAAATCGCATTTCCTTAGCCAAGCAATCACTATTGCATTGCACTAAATGCCAGCCCGGATTCATGTCCTCAATTCTAAAAAGGGAAATCGTGCGCTATTTGTATTAAGCTAATAGGTAGAGACATTGCTTTAGGGTGAGGGTACATTTGTCTTGTATTTGATGGGATGAGGGAGTTATTTTTAGATCGAAGAAGACTTAATAACTGTTTTTTTATATTTTGGTTTGTTGTCGATCTATATTTTGTTAGATTAAAATTTATTCGAATGAGAAGAATATAATTCAGAATATGTCGCTATGTGAACACATTCGGGGCGTAGATAAACAGCAGGAATAAGGAATCACAATGTTTCAATACAAGTTCTTTTTTTAGTCCTCGTTAAATCGATTTGAAAAGATCTGACAATCACAATAAGACCTATCTTATTATGAAGAGATGGAATAATACTCTATACTTCTCGTTTGTATCAGCCCAGCCCTTCTGTTGTGGACTTGACATGTTGGATTTGTTTGTTAAATTACTACGCTAAATTCGAATGTTTCTAGTTGTTATCAGCAAAATACCAAATACCCACAAAAAGTGGGCGTGGCATGACAATTATTAAGCTTTGATTGATTCTCATGTATTTTTAAGAGTCTTTTCAATGGAACACTAGTGGGATACATTTGTTACCATTTAGACCGTATTCGGCCAAAAACATTCTTTTAATTTACAAAAAATTCACAGTCTCTAATCCGACCCCCACTCAAGGCAAGTACTGGTAAGAAAGTTGCAATACATACAATCTTTGGCTACTTGCTTGTCAATTGTTGTGGAGTTTTCCAAGCCAGTAACCAGACAAGTTACGGAACAAGTACTTTGACAGCACACAATTTATAAAGGAATTCTGAGTGCTACTAAAAGCAACTTGCATGTCAAGTGGCGTGGAGGCTACGTCACAGCAAGTATACAAATACAAATGCACGTAAACTACTTGCTTATCAGAACTTGCTCGTATGGCCCCCGGGTTGGAGAGAGACTGCTAAAAATAATTAAACAATAATTTTAAACTTGCCTTTAGAAGTTACGACACTTATCATCTGAGGGTGCGATATAAGCAAATGCTTCACAAATTCTTGTTCGTACTGTCATTGTGTCTTGCATTGACATGCAGTGGTCATAATCGTGAGTTGTTTGGCTCAAGTGGTTTGTACGTGGGAGGTTCGAATCCTAGCCAAAATACCTAAAAGTGTTTTTCACGGCCCACCTCTCGCGACCGTCTTATAAACTTTCGGGGGTATAACTTTCATAATAAAACTTCTCAAAGACTCTCGGACACGGCATTAAACAGTAAGCTCACTCATGTAAAGAGTATAACACGTACAACATGAATGGTTGTGAGAAGCTATAAACCTGTTGTCTCCAAAACATTTTAGAACAAATATGGCAAATAAAACGGGGGAATCCCCGTTTAGAACTGTCATTACAAAGTTTCCATTAGTTGATGTTTTGAACCGGCCTTTATCAAATCAAATGCACTCAAAGTAAGTTGTTGAGTAAGTTGAGTCGTTAAATCAATTGCTTAAGACAAATTAATACGAAAATCGGTAGCAAATGCAGTGAATTTTGTGGCATGTAAGTAGGGGAAGCCCCATATGTGAACGAATGTCTGACAGATAGTCGTTGTATGTCGAATACCGCCCTTTGTCGAATCGAATAAACCATTCAATATTCATGCAGGTATTTCATTGTACATTATACAACAGTCGGTGTACATTCACGTGACTACAGTAAAGTGCTAAAAGGCGTCTAATAATTAAATTTGCGCATTCATATTCAACATTTGTACCAAAGAAATTAAACTGTTCATTCTGTACAGTGTACTGTTTGCACTGTACACACGTCCTCAATTTAAATGGCGCCTAATAACATTTATTATTTTTAAACGGAATCCAGTGCTCCTCAGCATGAGGCTTGAAAACTGAAAACTTGAAAACGGCGTCTGCCAGTCGGATGGGTGTCTCCTGTTTAGACCCAATCATCATCATTTGCATGCACGATGCGAAATTTATGCTCATAATAGTTGCGCCGTGCTTCAATGCAAATTGGCTGATTTGCTTCGGTTTTTGGCGTTCGGAAGTCCATTTATTATATCAAGTCTAAAGAGCATCTTGATTTTAGTCAATGAATTACCACCCAATGGTAAGGTAACATGTAAGTTCTTTAAATAGAATTTGAATCCAATCGTAGCATCTGGCCATCGAAAACTGGTTTCATCGTCTTCATAAATAAAATTGCGTAAGCGGTGGCTTTAAATTTGCATTTGACAGGTACGGATGCATATAGTATATACATACAGACGAGTTTGTACAGATAGTTGAATTTTTCATACACTGAGTATTTCAGCTTGAAGAGCACGTGCCTTAAGGTTCCATAAATAGACCATGGTAATTACTTCTCTTTCCTTCTGTACTTATAAATGTAAATCTACATGCTTGGCAGTCACTGTAGCCGATATCCGAAACATCTGCTGCCCGTCGAAATGTGTATTTTGTTTGAGATGGAATTTTATTCTTAAAATATTGTAAACATGCCCCCACGTTAGAGAAATGATGAATACGAACATCGGAGTTTAATTAGGCCGTTACATTCCGATGTGGCTCTCGGGAAATGTTCTAGATTCGAGATGGATTTTTAATTATTCACATTTGCAAGGTCTGTTTTGTTTCTTTTTTATTTGCTGTTGTACTACAAATTGTTTGTCGAAATTAGATGCTTTTAATTGAAAAATGGCAGTCTATACCTTGTTTAGAATAAAGGAAATGCAATTGCGTCATAAAATATTTTAGAATCCGCATTTGGAAATATGAAAATTCCTTAAAGTACAGGCATTTACATACTTTGTATATACTTTGATCAGATTTTTGGTCATGGAATAATAAATACCTGAAGAGGTTGTTTGCGGAAAGAAGAACTTTTGATGATTTTTCGGTAGATGTCCTAAACAGTTCTCATACGAAGGGCGGCTTCCTGTGCTTTCAGAGAATACCTTGAACTCCGTTAGGTATGCATATACAGTTTGGTAGCGTAATGAATAATTTTTACTCTAAAATTCTGATAGCGTTACGAGAAAGCAAACCTAATCCAATACCGTCCCAAATTTAACGATATGAAATGTTTGCTGAATCCTAAGAATTATAAGGTTCGTTTGAGCATGAACGAGCAGCATGAGCCCCTGGTCTCCCCTGGCAATTGCAAGAATTGTGTATTTCCTTGGAAATTCGGCTAGTGAAACCGTTTCAGGGAATCGAGTGTGTTATCGAGCAATGATAACCGGTTTTTTTTGACTTGAAGTTGATGTTTTTGGCAGCGCTTTATGCCACTCAAACTTTCTGGATTTAGAAATTTAATATTGTACCATTGAACATAATAAGGTGTATCATATTGATCTAGCAATGATTCGCAAGATTGATCCGCAAATGACCGCCTCCGCTTAGCTGGCAGTAGTTCCATCGGTGAGTCCAATTCGGCCGGCGATAATGTCTCGAATTTTGAAGTCGAGGCCGTCCAAAGTGATTGATGACTATGGTCGTTCAATTCTAGCATCACTACAATCTTATAAGGATGAAGTCCCAAATCCAACCCAGCTGATCGGCATCGAATTTTCTTTGATACTGGCAGCTATGTTTTCGTCATTTCGCACCAATATCTGGCTGGTTGGTGATTTAAGGTCCAAAACAGTGTACTCACTCTCAATTTTTTTCACGGTGCGACGAATTGCACACTGAAGCCATGATGACAACCGACCTCACGACGTCATTCACTTTGCGTAATTTAGATACAATTTTTTTTAATATTTTCCGCACGTTCGGCAAGCGTGAAACGATGCATGATGGAATGGCCTAAGCCTAACTGAATATTTTGACAGCTGGATGTCATTGGTAACTTTGACAGCTGCTAAAACATATGAAAAAAGTATCATTGGTACCTGATCTAAAGGTTGTATGTTTAAAATAATCTGCATTGCCAGTTACATACATATCTCAACTAACTGAAATGACTTTGCCTGTATGAATTTTTAATATTCGACCTTAAATTTTATTTAGTTGTAATACATGATTTTTTCTTTAAGAGCTAAGCAGTTCTTTTTTTAAGATAATGTGTTTAGTATTTCAAAAGATTGAACCCATTTTATTTGACACCAAATATTAAAAGCTTAAACGCTTTAAAAGACAACGAACTCGTAATTGTTCTAGCAATGTACATACATATGTATACATACATATAAATATGTTTGTGGACAAATAACGTATTCAGTTGTACTATATTTACTTTATCTTATCTGGTTAATGGTATAGCATACCGTTCTGCTTATTTTTTGAAATAAATTTCCACCGTAGTACTTGTACTACTACGTAATTTCGTTGTGAAAACAATAGAAAATAAATAAATAGGGATCTTGTCGAAAAACCGGTTTTATGAACCCAAGAAAGGGCACCTAAATGTTGAAGCTTCTTGAAAAAAGCTTGGCAAAGAAAGGAGATTGTTCGAATGTTCAGAAGTTCAGAAAGTTCTAAAAGGTTTTCAAAGAAAGTCCAAAAAGTTCCAGAACGGAACGCGGAAAAAAGTTTCGATAAAATTTCCATGCACTGTGATGGACGATGAAACATATGATTTTGCTGTTTTGAATCAACTTCCAGGCCAGACATTTTATACTGCCAAAGGTAGGGGAAATATTGAACCAAGGTTTCGAATCCAACCAAAAGTAAAATTTCCAAGAAAAAATACTGGTTTGCACGCAATTTGTTCTTGTGGCCTCAGAGCCAAACATTCACCATTTAGCCAGTAATGTATACATATGTATATGGACAAATTTATACAAATGAGTGCCTGCAGAAGCGTTTAAGACCTTTTTATAACAGTCATCAAGAAAACCCCAAATTTTGGCCCAATCTTGCATCATGTCACTGAAAAAAGGCAATGGGTTGATATGAGCAAAACGACGGTGGTGCCTAGAGAGGCGAATCTTCCGAAGTCGCCAGAACTTAGGCCAATTGATTGCTTGAATTGATTGGGCTCTGGTCATAAGAGAGTTCCATCGAGGAATTCAAAAAATCTAGACAAATAGCTCGAAGGAAGTGACAGATGAGACAGTAAAAACAATGATGGAAGCTGGGGAATAGGAAAAAGTTTGATAATTTGTTAAAAAAATTAATTTACAATTTGAAGTGAGACAGGTTGGCGGATTGATCTGTATTCCTACAAATTGCTATATAGTTCTTGGTAGTAGGGTTGATTACAAGTATTTCCACCTGGGAAGTACAGGTGGTAAGATTTAGGGACATTGAACTCAGCAAAGCAAATACCTCATCCTTCTCTTTATTTTGAAACCGTGGACAGTGATACTTTAAATTTAATGTGCCATCATTCCATTCAGATCTACATAGATGGATGGGAGTTTAGCTATAACGTACTCGGAAACTACATGGTCAGTCTTTGAAACCATTTGGCTATCATGCTACCATACCATCTCTTTGAAATTAAAATATACAAATATTTTTACGTATACTCTGCTCCGTCAATGTTCCAAAACTAAGATTTTAATTTTTTTTCTTTTTTTGTATTTCAGAAAATCCAAAAGATTGGTCAGATCATGCACTGTGGTGGCCAATGAAAAATGTTTGGCTAACAAGGACTCGTTCTACTTTGGATCAAGTTGGCGTACATGCAGATTGCTTATTGCACTTCACACCTATGCACAAAATTTTAAGAGTACAGGTAAGATAGTTGCATCTTTATTACATAAATCTTTAGCAAACACAATAACAGTAATAGAACAGCTTAAGTAAGAAAACATTTCACCTAGAATTCTCCTATTCTATTTGTTTGACCTTTTGAGTCTTCAGCTAGATCAATATTCACCCTGATTTCCAGCGGCGTCTTGCAGGCGAGAGGCCTGGAATTGCTCACTTTAGAATTATTTGAAGCGTTCTTATGTCTTTGAACCTATTATTTCATAGCACTTTCAGGTGTTGCGCACCATAATGATTCCGTATTAGGTGTTCATAAAATAAGTATCGCCTGGTGGTAAAAATCAACTACAAATGGAGGGTTTCTTAAACTCCCAATTTATTAGCATAATTATTTTCATATCCTCATCTTCATCACCCTTTTTTAATCACATAGTTTCGAAGAAAGCTTGCTGCACTGTTAAGCAGTCAAGAGCCATTCGACTGAGTTACACAGGTACGTTCTAGATATTATAAAATCCACCAAAGAAAAGATGCCTTCCACTAAAACACAGTAATGCTGCCTAAAGAATAAGAATATCTGTACATAAGTACATACAGATTTGTGTACACAGACACTTCGTTCTACCCAGGAAGACTACAGAAAATAATCAAAAGCAAACCATTCCATGTATCGGCCGGCCAATACTCTGATTCATTGAATATTTTCACTTAAAATGTTTATTTATCTTTTGAGTGCATTTACCTACCCGGCCGTTGTTTATATTTACTTTTTACCATGGTGCTTGGAGCCAATATTTCACTCGATTGAAAAGTAAAAAGGAGAAAAGAAATGCCGCGCCTAAAACTAAGACCTGTGTCCATTGGGTCATCCGTGCAGTATACCGATCATGATCTTCAGCCACGATCGGTGCACAAACATACAAAAGGTATTTCTTCGAACCGTTTGCATTGTCTCTTTGTAAGACAAAGGAACGTGATGTTGTGAATTCTCTTTAAAAGCAGGGCCTGGCTGATAATGTGTTATGGCAACATCAGCGGCTGTACTTTGATTTATCCATTTCACAGAGATTTTCATGATCGAAACATCATAGCATAAGTAATGGTGACTAGTGCTATTCGTGGCCATCACCTGTTAAATGGGTCAGAGATCAATGACTGATCTTTGCACTCTTTTGCCGTACGCCCACGCATAATTTGCTAAACAGAAACAACAACAAAAAAACACCACGGGCTGCTATCCATTCATGATAAATGCTTGCTCTGCTTATAATGTCGGCCTAATTGGTGGCCCCGCATGTGTGCATATGCATGTTAAGTGATTTTTGTTTTTTTTTTTTTGGTATTCTATTGCATAACTTATGAAATGGAAAAAATTGAAGTTTCCCGTGCCACGCGCCGCGCTCATTTATCATAGGGCTTAGATTAATACTTCACCTTTCGCCTGCACACACTCCACAGTCCACAGCGTGAGCCGTAGATGAGAGCGGTAGTTTCTTCTAAACCAACAGCAACCACTTTCCCCACTACACTTTCGTTTGAAAGTGAAATTAGAGTGAGTTGATAATAAATTTCAAGCATGTTTCGTGTAGTAGCGGCCTCGACGCTCGGTCGGTGGTTCAATTGGATAAAGCTGCTCGTACTTGCCTGCCTGCCTGTTGATTTGAGATTTGTTAATAATTCTCTTTGTTGAGATTTGAACCCATGTGTGATAAGGAAATTTATTAAGCGCTTCCGTAACGGTGTTGAAAAAGAGATTTTCTAACGAATTATGTATGTATGAATCCATATCAGAAGTAATGACGGCTTTTTGGAATTAATCTTTGTAGTTTCCACCATAGTATAGCTCTCTGTATAGGCTTACAGGCTACTCCAGGGTTACTTAGACGTACAATGTTAAGTAGCTCTGGGTTTCATATCATTAGATAGTAGAAAACATCTTTTTCTAGCCCCATACTGAATTCAAACTAATATTGTATCTTTATTCTTGTATTACAGCTCCCTGACCTTCGCCACTTAGATTGCCGCCTTGATTTCTCAATTAAAACCTTTACAGCAGTTGTTAACCTTTGCAAAGATTTGGACATAAGGCATCCAGAAGAATTATCACTATGCAAACCATTGGAAGCAGACCATTTGAAAAAGAACTATTCACAGTTTCCTAAGAAGAAAATTCCGATTGCGGAATCCAATGGAACGACATATTTGCAACCAGCACCTGATACGAACTCGTTTATTCCGATCAATTCGTATAATGGAAGCTGCAATAGCTTGGATAATCCACAAAATGGAACATTCTTATGTGCCCCTGTACAGACTACACCAAAACGTCTGAACCAGACAGGAACACCCATAAGTTCACCCACTGGAGTAAGATTTGAAAATTGATTTTTACCAAATATGTGTTTTTTAATGTGTTTTTTGTTTTGTTTTCATTAGACTTGGAAGCATAGCACCAATGGATATACAACGTTTGATTCGTTGTCTAGTCTTGGGGACTTTCAAGAGAACCTCGCAGCTAGTCCGAGAGCACCGAGTCCCGATGTGCGTTCTCGTCTTATTAGACCGAAATCTCTTCTAGAGAAAGCACGCATGAACATCGGCTGGTTGGACTCGTCACTCTCCATTATGGAACAGGGAATCCGTGAATATGATACCTTATGCTTGAGGTTCAAGTACTTTACATTCTTCGACTTGAATCCTAAGTACGATCAAGTGAGAATCAACCAACTGTACGAGCAGGCTAAATGGTCGATTCTTAACGAGGAAATCGATTGCACAGAAGAGGAAATGCTTATGTTTGCAGCATTGCAAGTAAGTTTTAAATGAAATCATTCGATGAACTGCTTTTTCATTATAACCGATTGTAGTTTCAAATTAATCAACAAAATGACCTGCAACAACCTGATTCAGGAATTGATACATCAAGTGTTGAAAATGGTACAGATGACGACATTGATTCGGCACTTAGTGAGCTGCAGATTACCTTGGACGGACCCAACGCTAACGCTCAAGTCAGTAATATTACCAAAATACCAGAGCTGACGGATTACTTAAGATTTTTAAAGTAAGTGTACATAGATATAGATAGATAGGGTTAATTTGTTTTGCATAATTCTTTCACCCATAACGTTAATTTTCACAAAGTTTTCACATCGTACTTCTAAATATCATTAAATTTGTTGATGCCACGTGCATTTATGAATTCGTGATTTGGCATTTGCATCGCAAATAAGTAGTGTTGCCGAAGCAATGCGCAATAAGTTAAACGTTTTCGAATTCACCCAAACTGTTAGGTTTTGTAACTTTCATGGATTCTTTCTCATACTTTGCAGACCAAAAAAATTCACAATGAAGGGATACAAACGTTACTTCTTTACATATCGCGATCTGCAACTGCATCTATACAAGACAGCAGAAGAGTCCAGACGTGGCCAACCGACACACGTTATCAATTTGCGTGGCTGTGAGGTAACACCCGACGTCAATATTGGAAGTGGTAAGTTTAGTATACGGTTGGAGGTACCTCCAGAAGGTCGAAATGGACCCAACAACGAAATGTGGATACGATGTGAAAACGAGGAACAATACGCCAAATGGATGGCTGCATGCCGACTAGCGTCCAAGGGTCGTTCTCTTGCCGATAGCTCATATGATAGCGAAGTATCTAGCATCAAGTCATTCCTGAGCATGCAAAAGCCAGCTCACGAATCGGCGGTTAGTGTGAATCCAGGATCTATTGAGCCCGTTGATTACCTTTCGCCAAAGATGTACAAGAAACTGCGGGGTAAGGCGGTCCAGAGGATTCTAGAAGCACATGCCAATGTTAAAAAATTGCCGCTCGTTGATGCCAAGTTGAAATTTATTGAAGCGTGGCAAAGCTTACCAGATTTCGGTGTCACTTTGTTTATAATAAAATTCGATGGACACAAGAAGGAGGAACTGCTCGGTGTTGCAAACAATCGTATTATGCGAATGGATATCAGCACGGGAGATCATATCAAAACTTGGCGGTACAATACCATGAAGGTGAGTCATTTGTTTTTTTTCTTATTAAAAACTACTGTCTTGTCTTTGGGATTATCCTTGACAATGACATGATTGAGTTCAGTTCAGTTCGTCAAATCCCATCCTAAAACTGTCTTCCTTCCTTCTTTCTCTGAAGCGGGATACTAGCGTATCCAATCTTATGCAAAATCAATGGTACTGGTTTTGAGGAATTCTTCGGATTTCTGAAACTACAGAAAGAGAAGTTAGGTGGCTCGGATTCCTTTAGAGGTATACACGATTTTTCATGCCTGTAGATTTGATTCTGTGTCTAAAGCTTAAATATAACTCACATCTTTAAGCGAAGCCCCCACAACTTCACGGATCGGTGTCTTGAACTACAAAAGAGGCGGTAGGTGGCTCGAGATCTGGCTTAAGATCTGCACACGATTTTTCAATTCTGTAGATTGGAGTCTGTCTCCAAACCTTATATTCATCCCAAACTTGAATAAAATTCACATCTCTGAGTTCACTGAATCACGAGTCACGAGTCAATTTACAATCAAATTCCCTTGCTGAGCACCGTCGTACTTGCTCGAACGAAATCTATAGTTGTGGTCTGGATGTCCGTCAGCTTAATCGTATTACACAAGCGTCCTCTTCCATACAAGAACGGAGAGACCTATTCGTCTATCATAAGACGAATGCAAACTACATGGGCTGGAATTTACATTAGTTAATAATCCTTTATGTCCAGCTTACATCACGAATGTGAGGAGTAGCGTATCCCAACCTATTTCTTATCACTTCCATCTAGAATCTATTTAAAACTGTTCTATCCACAAATTTCTTACAATCCATTTTTATTTTCAGGCATGGAACGTGAATTGGGGTATCAAATGTATGATGATTCAATTCCAAACCGAAAATGTCGTCTTCTCTTGCCTTTCTTCCGATTGCAAGGTTGTGCACGAATTCATTGGTGGTTATATTTTCATGTCAATGCGTTCAAAGGAGACGAACCAGACGCTCAACGAAGAAATGTTCCATAAACTCACGGGAGGATGGCTTTAGAAAAGCTGCCCAGCACAATTTGTTTTTCCTTTTTTTTTTGCAAATAACTTATTTCTCTATTATACTAGATAAACCTTTTACTTTTCGCTTATTTGATATGTTGTGTATATATGTAACCCCTTGTTTAATTCTAATTTACAAGTTATATTTTATCCTTTCACAATTGGTCTATCATGTACAGTATGCGCGCGCGTTCTTTTATCGTATAAAACATTTTGTTTATGTGTTAAATTGTTAGGGTGCTGCTTCGAGCCAGGACTAACGCTCCCCCTTCCCACACACGCTTTAAAGCCTCATTAATTAAAGTCAAACATACATATAGCTCGTCTTACAAGGTTTTTGTATTGTCTAATAAGTACAACCCATGTATATCGAAATGTTAAAATTTGTTTTTTATGTAAAGCCGATAACTTACATACGTTAATCAACTAATTAAGAAGTACATATGCATATATGCAAGTGGATGGCCCACACTAAAAGAGATTTGTTTATTGTAAAATGATCATTGAAATCACAAAAACAATAAATCGTGTTTAACATTATAACTCGTAAGCAGGAAAGAATAAAAATAAATAAATAGCGAACAATTACTAGCAATCGAAGATAAATAAGAAAACAGAAAAATACAACTAAATTTACATTTTATTTTTTAATTTTGTAAGATTTTTGATGTTGTTAATTGTAAAATAAATAAAAAAAATAAAGCCTTATAATTTAAAACACATTTTCACTGCTTTTTTGTATTAGTTCACTCCAGTTTGTCTTAGATTTATGTGTTTTCTGCTAAAAAAAAAGATTTTTTTACATCGTGGGTACTCATGGTGCTTTTCTAAGTACTGCCTGAATTTTGAATCACCAAACATTCCTAAATGCAACTCCTATGGAATCAAAAGCAATCAATGCAACAACGTACTTTATTGTGAATAGAAGGGGCCTACTACCCAATTTATTATTAGAGAAGGTTTTGCATGGCGCTTGTACTCGCAGATGTTCGTCAGACGCTCACGAGAGGTGGATGTTATTTAAGGTGTTGTCTACAAATTGTGCCTCGCCCCTTGCTCCGTAGTCCAACGCACTAACTTCTTGAGCCCCGAACCCCATGCAATGCTGCGACAAAGGATCATGTAAATTCAGAAACGTGCTCTTTTTTGTTTATCCTGTTTTAGCCATAAGACGAAACTCTTTTATTGGCCTGAGAGAGGATTGTCTGTTTCACATTGCAATATGTCATCACTATGCCGTGCACTAGCAATCCAACTCACGGCACCCGTACGGCGACAGATAGTTCAGTGGTGTACAAAATCACATTACCCGGGCCTAATCTTACGATTTAAGAGAAAAATTCACCAGACTTTCCTCAGGACTTGCACTCCAATAATAACTCGGATGGTGTAAAAAACTATACAAGTTTATACGTGATTCAACCTTCAAAAGCTACAAAGACTAATCTTAGGAGGAGAGGAAGATCCTAAAAAAAAAAAATCCTGTCTTCATGGGCAGACTACGTATTGAGGATGTATTACGCGTGAATGTATCCAAATTAATAGCACATTACCGAACTACAAACCGCCAAGTGTGCGATTTTGTCCGTGCGGTAGTATTACTGGTATTACACTTTTAAAATGAATTTAATTTTGGTATTAAGAAAACGCTTTCAAAAAGTGGTCGTAGCCGCATTTAATTTTTGGACGTTTTCTCGTTTCCTCATAAAAATATTGTAAATGGATGTGTAGTCGAACTTCAGGTATAAAATTGTGTAAATTTGCGTATCTCAAAATTCAAAGTCCGAAAATTATTGGACGATTAGGGTATTCACATATGTACACCATCAGTTGGATGGCCTAAATTGGTCATCAAATCGGAATGATGAGCTAGATTTGTTGAATATGAATGGCAAAAAACGATTGCCAATTAAATTGGTTGGATTGGTTGTTGAGCTCAGTCAGTTTATGCTTAAGTTACTAACAAGTGTAAATCTTCCCGATCCTTTTTTACTATCTCCTTTTTCTAAGCCATAGTCGCTCCTTTGTATTCTCAAGGTATTGTATGTCATTATAATGGGGTATTGCATTTAAGGCGACAAATCTTTAGTTTCAACTGATTTTTTTATCACTGGCGGCGTTGTGTCGGTAAAGTAATGAAACCGCATGAGTGACGCTATCTAGGTTGACACAATCATACAAAAATTGATTTCATAAATAGCACTTTCTGTGATAAGGGAATCAAATATTATCAGCAAAGTCAAGGTGTTGAAATAAGTCCGTTACACATCCCTAAAGCAAAAATGCTGTTCGCACCTGAGTCAATGCTTTATCTGAAATGATAAAGCTCTTAGTTATGATTACCATGTTTCCCTTCGGTCACTTACCAATTAGTTATCGTAATCACGATATGGGAATAAAAGAAAGAAAAAGGGGACTTTAACTTGTAGCCAAGGACCACTAAGTCAGCAAAAAAAATACAGTAAAATTCGTGTTTATTAAACAGATTTTATTTTCATCATAAATAGTTTTAAAAAATCTTAACTGGAAGAATGCATTTTATCAGTTGTACGTTTAAGTTAAATTATATCCAATCCATATACCTTAACAAAGTGAAGATTATACAATTCTAGTTCTAACAAACTTACAAATATAGAATCTCTTGTGAAAATATAATTATCTATAATTTATAAAATTACTTAATCAAATATTCGTTTTTCTTAAACATTAGTTTTGTAACACTATTTCAATATGGAATTTCACATTTCTAGCATCTGAAATAACATCACTTACATATTGTGTTGCAACAAGTATTGCTGAAAGACACTAAGAGAAAGAATATCGTCGTTTCAACAAAAATATATATATACACAGGTGCATATTTTGTGTCGATCGTGTTCGGTTGGATTTTTATTTAACCATAACTACTATAGATTAAGATAGAAAAAAGTATAAAGCTTTGTGAATTGAGATAAATTGAAATGTTTTTTATTTATGAGGATTGCAGCGAGGACAAATGGTAAACAATGGTTTTTTGGGAAATACTCACTCTAGAGGATAAGTTTACAGCGGAAACAATGTTAACTACTGATTATTATACAATTTTGTTTCATTTTATACTCGTAAATGAATCTACTCCATCAATGCAGTTAAATAATGCTTTTGGGCTATTAGGACAGTGATACCCAAGAACAAGAGTGGAAGGATGCTATCAACTTAGCGAAATCAAAAACGCTAGCGATGGAAACAAGAATCCGCCAATTTACTGGCACACTAACCACGAGAGTCTTCAAAATATTAAAGAGAAGCTACCCACAGGTACACAAGAATTTGCAATTGTATTCAACCAACATTTCTAAGAATAATGTTGAGAGACTAATTGAAACAATGAATGAAGCAGCATAGAATCTTTCAATAGTGCAGAGGATGGTACTGCTATCACGAAGCTGAAAGAGTAAAATGTGTGTACAGTGGTACCAAATGATGAGTAAAAATCATGCGAAAAGAATCGTCAGAAGTTGTATATGATGTCGGTCGTAAATAGCAACTGAAATCGGGAAAAGAATAGAGCAATAAGGTTTCATCCACTACCTAGGAATATCCCGGTTAAATGCCGCATATAAGATCTTATGAAACACAGATGAATAACAGACTTCCTGAACCTCATTTGAACAAAATTTTTATCACAGTATTTATTAATTTGAACGCTACAGGGCAATGATAGAATTCGAATAACTGATCTGAAGGCGAGTTTGGAATACTGCTACAACCCAGTTGTTTATAACTCGTAGTAATTGGGCGTGGCGGTGGCGGGAGGATTTCAAAAATGTTTACACTTGTACTGCTTCTATTTCTCAGGTGTCCAGATATGAAATTTCATCCCTCTAGCTCAAAATTTAAGGCCCAAAATGTGGTGAAATACTGACAGACGGACGAACGGACATTGCTCATTCATTTTCGGTATTGATAGTGATCTCGATTATGTTTCTATGTGACAAAACGGATTTAGTAATCAAAATGATTTATGTAGCATGAGATTTTATAAAAAATAAAATTGACTTTTGTTATCCTCCCTCCATGCCGTCGTTTAACATGTTAAAGGGAGAATCCAGGATCTAATCAATGTACATATTCGGATGATTCGATATGTTGAAGTTTGTTTAGTTTGTTGAGGAGTTACTTTACAGGATTCATAAATTATTTTATTCGCAAAATGTTTTTTGTTCGGTCTTTTAAACATTTTTCTGCCTCTTTTGCTGTCGTGCGAGAAATAGAACACCATGAGTAGAACCCGTATGCCGGATTGGACGAATAATGTTTTATTTACATACAAGTATGTGTACAAGTATTTTAGTATTTTTGTACATTGCTCTGGAGAGCAGTACTGGTTTTGCAGGTTTTACTTTGGCTAACATCTTTCTTGTATGCTTAGGTTCCTTTTTAACTAATGTGAAAGTAAATCTCTAGGTATTTTATTTCAAGGCGTAGGTGAATGGTTTTGTTATTAGTTTGTAATGACAGTGGTTTGCTATCCTTAACGGCGTTCCGGAACCATGTCAAACAGGACTTATCGGAATTTTTATTCAGCCGCATTTTTTAAAGTAACCAACCAAGAAGTTCTTTCAACGAAATTCCTTTTACAGTCTTCCAGACTCTTGTCTTGTCTTTGAATCCCAACCCTTGGATAGGAGAATAAGAAACTAAACAACCGTGGATAACAATTTTGATCCAAGCAACTGAAAGCAACGAAATCAAAGAGAATGAAAAGCTGTTGTACCTTAGGAATGTTTAGTCCGGCAGAAGATTAATCCTTACTTTGGAAAGTAAACTCATTGACTGAATACATTTGCATGCGCAATGAGATCCTTTGAAATCGGAATGAAAGCGTATTCTATTGCAGAAGAAAAATTTGTTTGATAATTTGTTCGTTATGCACTGCGCTATGACTAAGAGTCATTTTTTATTGCACAAAGGAGGTTTGTGGACTAAAAAATTGAATGGAAAGTAGAAAGCGTTTAAATTATAAAAAGGCAAGCAATTGCATATCGGATTTCTAATCCAAGTTCTTAACTCTTTACACAACCTAGTACTGGATGGTGGATTAAGATTGGTTCAACATATTTCCGTTTTCTTAAAAAAAAAACAAGAAGTTGATAAAAATTTAGTTTCACACATTTTCAAAAGAAACTGTAAGCAGTTGTGCAAACAAAACAAGTAAAGTGATCGTATACATTATGCATTAGACGTTGTAAATGAACATTTTTACCACATCAGTTTGAAACACATGTCGCACAACAACTTTAATGTTTTTTTTTTTTAAGATAATAACACAATAATATATGTATGTATATGTACACTGTTTTCCTTCTAATTACTTCGTATGTTAACATGTATTATTGTACTTATCACTATTTATCGATTTAAGCTCGTTCTGTTTCAATAAAATTTTATTTTAATGTAACAACATGTACGAAACATTCAAATTTGTTTTACCTACTAATAACTTTTCTTTTTCATAAAGTTATCACAGTTTCTTAAATGTATGTATTTTGTAAAATATGTTTTCAAATTTTCTACTTTTGATATTATTCTTCTTTTCTTTTTAAATAAAACAAAACAAAACAAAACATGTATGCACTTTATATAGTTAGAACTTAGTTCGATAGAAAAGTTGTATTAAAAAAATAAATATTATATATATGTCTGTGTAAAGGAGCAAAAAAAATAATATACTATGATTGTTTAAATGTAAGGTATTCAGACTTAGAAAGTCAAGGACTCAGGTTTACAATTAAATTGTTGATTACTACTCCAACCCAAAGATGCTAAGGCTTAGTACGAAATAGGAAAAAATCAAAAGGGACAATAGTGGTATGAAATAATTCAAAATTAGAGTAACTATTATCCAGTCCCGTGCTTTCCGTTTTCAAACAAACCCTTCTTAAAGAACGGTGACAGGTTGGCCAAACTAACCCGAGTTATACCTGGTCCGCCGGGGCCCTCATATATCGGACTTTGGGGAATTCTCGCACAAACAACAACTAATCGTCGAACGTAGAGCTCTAGTAGGCGTCTTCGATGTTTGGCTACAGATTCACTGTTTGATGAGAATATCTCACGACGGGGAAATGGAAGAGCGCCAATCTATAAAAAATTCGTACAATTCAATAAGTTAAACAAATTTGGGCTTAAATCTTACTTACCTTGGAACCGTAACAGTGTTTCATGTTTAAGTGTAGCTCCCTGAAGCGGCTGTATCGTCTCAATATGTTCAGTTTCCCGTCAGGGAGTATAATTCTGATTTCATATTCGTAGTGAGTCTGTTTTCCAGCCCCCCTAACAACAAAACTAGGTATCGTAATAAACTGATCAGGTTCACCTGAAAGGTCAATTAGAAGTAAATGTGAATAAAAATAAAAGAAAATAAACTATAAAAAGAGATTTTATTTATGTCCTCTTTCCTTCCATCGACTACTGGTTGATCCCGGGCGCAAGGACATTTTTTTATACTGGCTAGACTCTCGCATATGTGTCAGGAGGTAGCGAAAAATAGGAGACCATAAAAGAACTTTTGGTGTTGTCAGGGAATCTAACATCAAGTGAATAGCTTTGTAGTCCGACGCACTAACAGCTGAGCCACTAAGGAATTGCTTATTTGCAGTAAAAAAGGACGGTTTTCGAAGCTCTTCCAGTCGTAGGTTTGCCGGTACATGCCTCTATACTAAGTTATTCATGCCATATGTACCAACATGAGAAGATAGGCCCTGGATCCCATAGGGCTGTCCTATCCTATCCCTATCTTGGTATAAAAGCAGTAACAATGGCGGGCAGTGAATGAGATCCTGGATAGCCACTGGATCGCTGGTACAGGGAGACGCACCTTCCTCTGTGAAAGGCAAAAAGGTCCTGCATGAAAAAGCAGCAAGTATTGACGACAGCATGGCTGACCAAAGAGATCGTTAGTAGCCCGAATCCCAAACAACATCTTGTAATTTTTGATTTCGGATGAGGATCACCACTAAAACATTTCGTTATAATTTTTAACCATTTGATTGTGATATGGTTTCGAACTATAAGGAGTGTTCTGAACCAACAGAACTGGATGGAAAAAACAACAGCAATCCACCCTTTGAAGAGAAACAATCCGGTGGGTAATAAGGCATGCATGCCGAACTATTTCAAACGGCGCTCAAGACATTGGTCGAACTGTCCGCCCATACGGGCGGCAGCTGTAGCCTAAATAGTTCCTAGAATATCCTATTTAGAATGGATCTAAGAATATTGGCAGGCTTTCACGCTAGGTTCTCCAGCATTGATCACATAAACATGTTAGGATCATAATAGAGCAATCCATCGAGTACAGGTCTTCGCTTCATTTACTCTTTTTTGATTTTGAGAAGGCTTTCAAGAATTCGAATTGCTAAAAATTGTGCAAACATTGTGCAGGTAAAGCATTCCGGAAAAACTCATAGCTATTATCAAGGCTATATACGAGACTAGTAAGTGTCAGAGGATTTTGAAGTTAAAAATTAAGTGCATCAGGGGTGCATACTGTTAATCCCTTCCTACTTTCACATCGGTTAATGGACCTTCAATTTCCTATATCTAGAAAGTATGATATCGATTGATCGCGGCTTCACTGAAAAGGATGCGTGCACCAGGATCGGAAAAGCAAAAACTACGTTCGGAATGCTATCCAACATTCGAAGAGCACAAGAGACACGCAACGACTGTGTTACTCCAACGAACAATCAGTATTGATAGACATACATATGTACATACGTGCAGTATTTGATTAAGAAAAATCTTCCCGTGAACAATATATATAGGAACTCAAATAAGCAAGGATCGACCTTAGAATACATAAAATATATAAACTCGTCATGCTGACGCTCATGATAAAGAAAAAAAACTTACGATAATCTCGCATTGATGGGCATGATCTCGTCATGCTAGGTACATATGATGAGACTTCCATTGGCGGGCTCATGGCGCTAGAGTGGTTGCCTTCGTCGTAATTAAATGCTGCAATTTCCTCGTCATTGCAACATTCCACATGGTTACGTCCACTTATGTTGAGTTCTTTTTCCATTTTTATATACCGCCTCTGCAATTCCTGTAATTGAGCAATTTGTGTGTCTAATTGTGACTTATCTGCGTCCATTTCCAAATTCTTCATTATGAGTGCTTTTTGAGAAGCAATTTTTGTTCTTAACGCATGCATTGAACAGTACGACCTCGTGACGTCAGAATTTCGTCCCATCTCACAGGATGAACACGAGGCTGTATCTTCATCACTTACACTAGTGGTTCGGCCACTTGAGCCGTTAGGAGTTGTGACTATTACCGGAAGGCCATTAGGAACTTTTATCGACTCTAAGCAAACACCACTATCACTCATTATTGGATTCGCCGGCGCTAAATTGTTATTATCACTGCCATTACCGATTGTACTGGCCGATGATAATGTTTTTTCGGTGTAATTCGAAGACGACGATGATGATGGAATATCGTTGGTGATTGGTGACACTAGGGAACTATCAGAGTTTACCGTATGAAAGGTATCACAAGTTTCATAAGTATCTGATTTTGAGAGTTCATCTTGATCGGTTTGGGCATCATTGTCAGTCATTTTTGTTAGAGCAAGTTTCATTCTTAAAGAAAACAAAGTTTTGGGATACATGGAAATACAAAAATAAAAAAACCTAAGACTTACGAAGATTTCTTTGATTTAATCTCAGCTTTGTCTTTTCCATTTATGTTCAAATCCTGCAGTTCTTGGTCCAACTGCATGATGTCTTCATCAATTTTTGCAATTTTATTCGTACCAGCGTTTAATACTTTTTCTTTGTCTGCTATTTGCTCTTCTAATTTCTTAATGTCATCGTTCTATAAAAGAAAATATTATCAGTTTATCAGAGTGCATTCCGAAGAGGACAAAATCTTTCCACATTGGCTCCATTGACTGCTCGAACTGAGCGTTTGAGAGTGTTTTAACAGAAAAACCGACAGAAACAACAAATATGAACAATAATTGATAAAATAATAAATAAAATATAAAAGAATTGCTAAGCAAGTTGTTTTCATGTTCTACACCTTCATCTATATTTTACCAAAGCATACAGCTAGATGGTTTTCACGTGTTCGATTGGATTGGATTGCAAAAGGAGTGAATCTAGGTCTACATAAAATGACTTGTTGCTGTTCAAATTGTATATAAAATGAACTCAATAATTGAAGTGCTTGCTGTATAACTAATAGGAGTTTGGAAAGCACCGCATGGTTAAGTCCATTCTATGTGCCATGTTTAGTAGCACTAACGTAGCACGTGAACATCACTTTCTAACCAAACTAACTTGTAAAAAACGATCAATTAGATAACTTCACCATTGCATGCTAAATATAGTCATGGCAATCACTTTCATAAAGAAATAAACCTTTGAATACACTTCCAGAAGTCATAGCGTATATATTCCAACTGTATATTCCAACAGCAAAGATCTCGGAAAGCAGCTTTAGTGCTTCTACGGAGAGATAATCAAAAAATATATGTTTTCGTTTCAAAAGCGTTCTGTTCGTACGACGCACGTACACAATTTTCTCGGAGGTGTTGACCGAGGCCTTAAACCCTTCTTGTCCGAGGAGATTCAATCCCATAAACTCTTTAAAACAAGCGCTAACTAACCGTATGTGGCACACATCTAGGCTCTACATGTTCATATGTACATATGTACCTATTTCTCTAGCTTATTATACTTACATTTTTCTTCACAGTGTCCTTAACAAACTGTGCAGAAAAATATTCTAAAGATTCCGCAGCTTGCAGCAATAAATTATCTGACAACTGCGTGCTCTCTGTAATTTTTATTCCAACCTGCAAAAAAACACAAAGAACAAAACGGACGAAATTGAAATAAAACAATAATAGAAAACAAGAAAAACAAAAAAACAAAATAAGTAAAGGAAATTATTGAAAACATTTAGACCAACCTCGTCTAGCTTGCCACAATCTTGCAGTTCTTGCAACTCTTTTGCTACATACTCAGAAAAATCACGTTTCTTTGAGTCGAGCTGTGTTTGAAAGGCGGAAATTTGTCTACAAACGATATCAATCTGAACAAAATAAAATAAACAAAAAGAAACAAGTTCATAATCTAAAACATAAATTAAACAATCAAATTCTAAACACAATAGAACCTACACCATAACTTGACGAGATATAGCTTTCTACGACAAGCCCAACAACCTACCTAATCAAATCTCAACTCACCTGAACCTTCTCATTGTTTTTCTCCCACAATAGCATGTCTTTTCGGGCTAGTAACTCTCTTTCACGACACATAATCAACTCGGAATTATCCATTTCTTCTTTCTCCAGCCGACGAAGCTCCTCGGTTAGTTTACGTACTTTTGTTTTATATTGCTCGTACATTTGGACACGCTCCTGGAAAATATGATAAAATAGAATCTATTCCTGGTGTATATCGTTAGAACTCTTACTATATTGAGTTGCTTCAAGGCATTCTCAATGGTTTCGAGAATCTTTCTATTTTCATCCTGCAGTTCCGGATCATCTCGCGACGTTTGTGTAGTAGGATGGTATTGTTTGTCTCTCTTGTAGGGCGAAGATGTTACACTGTTTGACATATCATCGTCCCCATAGAAGCTACTGCTTAGGAGATTTTCACGTGACGATGTTATCAATGAGAGTCTGGACATATCAAGATGAGAGCGACATAAGTCTTTACGTAGTTTTGCTGCTTCAGCTGGGTTATTAAAACGGAAAATGTTTGTCCGACCAAGCAATATTATATCCCCCTGTGAGATGCTCGTTGGTTGATCAATGAGATGAGCATTGAGCCAACATTGAGCGAATTGACCGGGATGTAGTGTTGCAAGACCATCTTTTAGGATAATACTGCAATGTTGCGGTTGAATTCCATCGCCCGTAAGTACAATGTCCTGAGAAATTTCACACTCGACAGTGCCAATTAATGTCTCGCCTTCCTGCAATTATTGCTTGAAATTTATAAAAACTAAATAAATAAAATTATTGTAGTCCTTGCCTTTAAACTGTATAACGTGACACCTGTCGTAATGTCATTGTGTATTCCAATCAAGTGTGGCATTTCGGAGTCTAAGACTACACCAACACCCGATTTGCGCAGACCCAATGATTTCTGCTCTTGCAATATGGATTGCGCCTCTTTCCACTTCTCTGTCCATTCTTCTGTTAGAACTTTCTCTTGTGCTTCCTTCTTTTGCAAATCTTCTAACATTTTCGATGAAGGCGTTATTGAATTCTTAATAAAACAATTCGAATTACTATTCATTATTTTATCGGACTGCGAATCACTTACTATATCGCCACTCAGCATTGACTTCAGTTTATTAATTTCTTCTCTAAGCTCTCGAATAAGTTTCACATTTGTATCTTCGTTTATTGTTGGCTTATTTATAATATTCTTCGCCCTGTTGGCATATCGCAGCGTGCTCAGAGTTTCACTATAATTGCAATCGGCAGGTGATATTGCGGCTATCATAATGGTCTTGCTGTTGCCGCCTAAACTGTCTTTTAGCAACCATGTTAGAATTGAATCTCGATAGGGTATATAGAGCACTCTTTTCGAATTATCATTTCTGTTTGTTTGTTCGGCGAGTGCTGAAATAACACTGCCTAGTGTTACTAATGATTTGTTTATGTGAGCACCTTCTTTCAAACGCTGCCCAGTTGCTCCAGTTGCATTTGCACGTTCGCTGAAAATTCATCACAAGAAAGTATTTTATAGTAGGTAGTACCAATGAATGACTATTTTATAATTACCTTCCTGCTAGATCCACCAAGTGTATCTTAGAAACAGTCTCGCTTGGCATATCATTCATAAAGACAGCTTGTACAAAGGTTATGGTAAATATTGCATGACTACGACTACTCGTGTCATTCATGTTTGTGCTCGCTGTAGTTCGTTGTATGTTTCCCCGAGATATGCATTCCTTCAATAGATTTCAATTAGCTTTGTAGGGGCAAAGTTCACTAAAGTTTACCTGAATTTCATCGAAATCTGAAATAGCATGTTGTGACAGATTTTCCACATAGGGACCGAGATTTCTGTGTTCACGAACTCTTAGGCCATGCCCTGTTGTATGAGGTCCAAGTAAGTCCTTCACACGTTCATTGTAAATTTCTAAATAACTAGCATGGGTTTTGTATCCCGTCCCAGATTCTTGACCCACTTTCATCCGTAAAAACAGTTCTTCGCATATTCTTGGTATAAGTCCCGGATTGTCTTGACTGCCCATCATGGTAAACGTTTTTCCACTACCCGTTTGGCCGTAAGCAAAGACACACGCATTGTAACCTTTAAAGTTAATTTCAAATTTACTTCTTATGTAAGAATTCTATATTGATTATGTAAAGAAAATGTAAAAAAATCTCTTGAGTTGTCTTTGACCCTTACTTTCCCTTCCGACAAACAATCTCTAGAGGCGCCACATTTGTATTACTTTTATCTACTTTTCCCACACAATTGAAGGGTAAATGCGTGCAAGCGCATACAGCTAACAGACCGAAGAGCAGTCTGCTATCTTATTACAAATAAAAGAAATGCGAATCATCGGCTTAAGATTTGTTCACTTTCTACATATCTTTTGAATTGAGTGACTCATGGTATACTTATTCTTGTAGCTGTGGGGAATAGCAGTGACCTCTATTAAGTTACATAAATACATACATATTCTTTCATTCATTGAAGATGTTGCTATCGGTGCTTGGTACAATGTGGATGATTTTCAACAGCAGCGGTTGTATGAAATTAAACAAAACTCGAGGGAAGACAAAAGCATGAAGAAAAGTTATAGTTCGTCTGGTATGCCTATCACTGTTTGTTGTAAACTTAATACCTTTCGTTCAACTTCGAGTCCGTGGCTAAGATTACATAAGCGTTATAGAATAAAACACAGTCTTATCGGTGAGTAAACGAGTTGTAGTTATCTCAGGTTCATTTTGGATTTAATGGGGTTTCGAAGAAAGTGTTCCCTAAGATTTGCGTTAAGGTGAATAGTAACCCTTACTCAAGATGGCTACTATGTAATGTGCCAATGGGGCACTTTAAAGACAAATTAACAATGACAAAAGGAAGACAAGGAAAAACTGATACCTTACAAAGTCGACACGTAGAGCGGCTAAGAAACGTATTGTATTCATGGTATTCCGAAGTGTTTGTAACAAATTGTGCTTCCCAAAACATTAATCTGATGGATGCTATTAGCTAGCTACCTATGATGGCGCTAGTCGGGATGAACCAGGCCTTAAGCAGCAAGTACTCCTTACTGCCTCCAGTTGCGTACGCCGAATTCGAAGATGAAAACGTCGTCTTCTGCACAGTCCCTCTAGACTAAAATCGATAATTGTTCGAACTAGAACATTGCTATTTATCCGCTTCTATGTTGTAGCCATCTCAACCGTTGTATACGAATCGTTTTAACCAAGTCGATACTGCTGCACAGTTTAAAATTCGTAGTTAAATTATCTCCTCCATGATCTGTCAACTTAGATCATAAATAAATTGTAGAATTTGAGATGCGAAAGCTTGGGTTGCTTTCTGTACACTTTCGTTGAAATTCTGAATTTCTTTTGTGCAGAAAAATCTCCACATCTTCTCAATCTTACGTTTCTCATTATCTCATCCTACTCGTCTCTCCTTTCGTACCCATAGAGCTATGAGACAGCTTAGCATACCGGTCGCGACGATCCGCTTGACTTTCTGCCAGTAACATTGACCTCCAGCTCTTATTGCTGCTCTGAAGAACTTCTTCCGTGTTCTAGGGACACACGATGGGCAAATGCCCTTGTTAAAGAAAAAAACAAGAAAATATTCGTTCGCCTCTAATTAAATTTAGAAAATGCTTTTGCGCACAAACTTTTTGATACATAGACAGAGACATAGTGGCTTATACCTCTAAGACACAATGGACTCAATTCTGTTGGTCGCAAAGTACCCATTAACCAACACCTCTAAGTCCAGCACAATTACATAAGAAAACATAAAGCTCATTAAGGAGAACATTATCATTTAAAAGCAAAAGCAACAAGTGAAAAACAAGTTCTTTTGAAAAGCAAGGTGGAACTCAACCAACTTTTTATGATTAACATAAGCTGCAATACTGGTCAACGGAAATCGTTGAATAAAATTTACCTAATGACATTCAAACGCGTTTGCATAATGGAATATAATAAGAAAAAAGAAGAGCAATCATTGGAAATTAAAATTAATATTATTTCGTACTTAGACTTAGTAAAAATCTTACCTTCGAACGCACAATCAACCACATCTGTACCCAAATCCTTGTAAACTTGTTCTTGTGTAGCAAAGTGACTGTCGTTCTCATCAAACGACCAATATGAGTAATCAAAGGTAAAATCATGATGATTTTCCCGACCCACATCTCGTATTGCGTGTGTTCTCGGCCTGTATAATCGGGTTTTTCTTTCTTCTATTTCGACTATTGATAGAGCTTCCATATCAATTTCTCTGTAAAGGAAGAGAGTATGTTTTTAATCGTAAATTTAAACTGATTCGCCTATGCGAGATACAGTGATAATTGTAAAATTAAAATGTTTGCGGTACGATATCGAGGCAACTGCAAATTCTTCGATAAAAGAAAGGATGTTTGATCAAATTCTGAGATGAGAACCTGGGCTGGTGTCTAAACAGTAGATTGGTGTCTAGCGGCGCTTAGTATCCGGGTTTCAGACATGCTTTGAAGATGAATACCTCCCGGGTATGTTAGGAAAATATACATTCCGCATACGATTTGTTGCACCAACCCCTGAGGCAAAACACTTTTGTTTTCAAAATCAGCTGTTTTGTCTGACCAAACAATCATTTATCATGGTTCCAGTTCATTCCTCTGCTAAACTGTTATTACAAAATGGTGAGGCTAGCACTTCTTAACGACATTCGACAAGAAAAATCTATGGGCCATAACGCTGTGCTTTTTTTGTTTCAATTTGATATGAATGTGACAAATCTTTGTGAATCCGGTTATGTACTAGGTGTGTATATTACTTCTCGGGTGTAGAGCAAACCTATGGGAATTCCATCTGTAGTAAAAGCGTTGTCTCACAAATCAGGAGTTGGCAGCAATGGCATACAAAAGCACTCCAGTGACAGGAAATAGACTAAAGTAAGTAGTTTAAGACAATACTCCACCCAAACATAAGATGGGACATCTCACCTTCTTCTAATAGAACGACAACAGCAATTTGTAGTGTCACTTGTCTTGTCGTGGGTGATTGGCAATGAAAAGCTTACCTGGTTGACTAACCACTTGGGGAGTAATTAACAGAGAATAAACAATATAACAAAATACACTAAAAAATTAAACAAATTTGCACTGAAAAATAAAAGAAGGATTATTAAATTTGAATTTTTGTATTGTTCCAGTGCCGTGGCTTAAGTAGTTAGTACGTTGGAACAAGGGGTTCGTGATTCCGCAGGCAACAAAATAATTTTTTCACGGCTCCATCACACGCTGTGCGTTTAGTAAACATCCGACAGTACAATTGTCATAAAAAAGATTTGAACATAACAAATTGCCCTTAGAACGAGCTTAACACGAATGGTTGTGAGAAGCTACACCCCTTTTGCGACAAAAATTTGATTTTTTCTATTATTCTTGCTTGGTGGTGACATGGCATGGGAATGGTACGTGATCACTTTATTGTATGATAGCTCAAATCGGTCAAAGCAATCGAAGCAACTTATGTATATTTATATTACTCAGGTACTAAGATATTCCGCAGATTAGTAACTGGATTTGAAAAAAAAAAACAGTAGCGCAGTGTGTGGACATAAAACAAAAAAACACCATAGGACATGGTTTTCCGCAGAAACCTGGAAACAATTAAATAGAAAAAATATGTTTCTCTAAAATTTGCACCAGCAGTAGAGGATAGTAAAGATCAGTATGACATGAAAGATAAAAGCAAAGGCAGTTTCGACTATGTCAGCACGACACAAGTATAACAACATTGGAGCAGAAGTTATCCCAAACCTAGTCAATTTATTGCAAAAAGGCATGAAGGTTGTAATTGCATCAAAAGCAGGACCAACGAAATCCCGAGTCTTGTTTTATTATACCAACAGTTTATCACCTTTGCAGGACAGGACTGTTAGTACCAACAATCTACCTCGGTGTCAAGCAGAAAAATTCTGCGTTGACTATTTGCAAAGAAGGCAAATAGAGAATATACAGCAGCGAACTGTACAACCTAACCTATACCAAGATGTGGAGGATCTTCGAGTCGAATCCCAGCTGCCAGGTCCGAGACGGCAAGGAAACTAACCAAGTGATTGCCAAGAGGCAAAACCTACCAAGTCATAGTGTAGAAACAGAAAATTACTTCAAAACTACCGCAGTTCTGTTTTCGCACACCCAAGGGGAAGTGAAAAAAGAGATTCTACACATCTCCGAAAAAAATTGACGTTGGTCTGAAGTGGGAAGAAACAAATACACCGAAAAAAGGAATATTTCCAAACCAGTGGAAGAAGCAAAAGCTGGTCTTAATACCAAAGGGATTTGTGCGCTATTTCAGCGACAGACTTGAAAATACAATGGTTGAATGAGGAGCACTTGAAGATCACGAATTAGGTTTTGATGATGATATTGATAAAACCGTCATCTCGATCAAAAAACTTATACAAGGAGCACGATGGAAACCTAGCAGTCATTTACCTTCAAAAGAGTGCTTTAATATTTTCAAAAAATACTTATTGACTACTTCCACAGAAGGGTATTGTTTTTCAACGACACCAACACCGAGTGGTAACGTCCCTCAAGATTCTGTACTGGCCCATCACTTTAGAACCTTATGTGCGATGATATTCTCTGACTGCGAATCTCAAATTTATCAATAATAATTGGTTTCTCTGACGACATAGTCATCGTTGTATTGAAAAATGAAGCATGAGTGCAATGAAGTCATAAGGATAACATGCGCAGGTCTAGAGCATACGAAAGACGGAAGTTGTGGTACTTATAAGGAGCAGAAAAATCATGGCGAATACAAACGTAATCGTCGGTTACTACGTAGTATTTAGTTTTCAAGCCAGAACTGAAGTACCTAGTCAAAGATCCACGTCTTTCCTTTAACCAATATCTACATTGTGGAACAGAGAAGATCTGAAAGGCAATCACGGCTCTGCCAAAGATGGTGCCAAATTTTTGTGATACAGAAACAGACTGCCAACAAAAGTCGCGTTGTCGACAATGATGCATGGGTCCCTAATATGGACATAAAAATCACAATGGAGTGGGTGTATTCATGACATCGAATATTCAGGTTTGCAAATCTGGTACGCGGCAGTAACCCAGGTTATTAGTATCTTTAGAAGATTACATAACCTTTGACGCAACACATACATCAGGTCGGTATTATAAATGCATTTACTCGACTAGTCATTAACTACGCTTCAAATATTTTAAGTTTGCGTGATTACGTGAAACGTTATTTTTGTGGCCCACAATTATATTTCTCCAACAATGACAACCTGCGTTGTAACGCACCATGATTTGCAATGTGAACAGAGATCATCATCTAATATTCAAACTACCCGTTGGTATAGGAACTCAATTTTTATTGTGTATGCTTTCCAGGCAGTGTTTCATGCTTAACAAAACGTAAAACCGCTTTAAGGAATAATGCTACCACCTATAACCAACCCTAAACCGTCGATGAGTTTCAAAGACAGCATCAAAGCAAACAGAAGAAGTTGCTTACCAAGCAACAGAAAATACATTCTCTTCTAGAGGCAGAGCAACCGGTAATTTGGATTTTGTGTACAACTCTCTTTAGCGTGTCTCATCCCCAAAATTAGACAGTAAAGGCGCATTTAGAATCAAGTGAGTCATAACTAAATTGTCCACTGTACATACATTTGATATTAACGAATCGGTGTATGGCAAGAGACAGTGTTCCACAATCGGAACGATAAGGAAGCTACCGGTGCGTGGCGATAGTAAAAACGATGTGTTTTTTGTGAACACTAATCAGTGAGGTGATTACACTAAAACCATAGTCTGTGGGCTATCTATTTATTGGTCATAGAAATGAGTTTGCGATGTGGAAAAAGCAAGACTAACCTGTGGTTAACGCTAATAGCAGCTTAGACACACTAAAAACCAATTACACTTCCCAACTACCAAGACCTAAGGGTATTATATACCTGTAATCAGTTGGGGATCTGGATTATAGGCATGAGTACCAATCACCAAAATACGCAAATCTTCAGCCATTGTGTACCAAAAAAATTGCATAAAAAAGTATTGCGCTAGATTTTAAAAAAAGCAAGTCAATCGCAGCATTATTGCCATTATTTGCTTCATCTCTTTGTTGTGTGGGATCACCTCACCACAAAAAGTAGGTATTCGTGGGCAATTATATGTTTTTTTTTTCGTTTTTTTTCTTGTTTTGTTGACGTAATTATACAAAAAGAAAAGAGGAATCGAACCAAGCACACACTCACCTAGTATTGAAGGGACGAACACGAACAGCAACTTTAAGCGACGACATTTCGAGATCTTTGTATAAAATATTAATAATCACAAATTAGAATGTCAAATACACTTTTCCAGAATTATTATTTTCCGCTTTGGCAGGCCCTACACAACTTGCCCTGCTGGACAAGAAACAAAAGGCACATAAAAACAGCACTGCGTAGAGTAGGAGTGATTTCTTTATGCATTTGCAACGCTTTTAGTTTGCCTATCTTAATGTTGACATTTTAGTTATAGTATGTATTAAGATAATGGCAAAGAAGGATTCGGATTGCAAGCAAAGCAAAACAAATAACACAGCAGCGAAATTTTAGAGGAAAATAACACAAGTTGTTCGTAAATATACACACTAGCAGACCATTTTCTCACTGTCACTTTTCACCACTGCCCCAAAACAATTTTCACAATCGAGTTGTCAAAGGTGGGGAATCGAATGGACAGTGTAGCCAACTATTGTTTCATGATCCAGGGATGTGCGTTCACATTTGCTTTTGGTTGTACGTACTCTGTTTTTTGTTGAAGATCAGATGAATTAAGTAATCTATTTTTACGTTGAACTCTGTTGATTCCAAATTTGTATATATATGTTCATTGCAAACTCACCCGAATACATTTCGAATATAACGAAGTCTTTGTCAGTTTTACAAACAAAGACGCATTCAGTACATTAAATATTAATTGTACAAATAAAATAAAACAGATTTTCTACTTTCGCGCAAATAAGCAGAGCCTAAATTTTCTCCGATAGTTCCATATACATATGTATGTACGTCAACGCATGTAAATAATACACATATGTACGACATTCATCAACTGATTCTATTTCCATCATTGTAAGCCTGCGTCGGAATTATTTTTTTGTAAAATTTAAAACCCATACAACTTGTGGAGGAAACTTTTACCAAAATCAGTAAAATATTTATATTTTCGGATATTTCGGCTGAACTAAAAGGACGCTTGCAGCAAAATTGACGGTACAAAATGGGGACCTAAACCTGCCAGATTCCACAGCCATCGGAATGCCTATTCTTACATAAAGCTGCCTGGCCTGGTAAGGCCGCCGCAAAGCCACACTGTATTGCCAATACTAGTGTAATCAGGACAACTCCCACTGCTGCCCTCGAAACCATTTTTACAAAAGAAATAGCTGCAACATGTGGCCTTCGTTTATGACGAACCGGGATGTGAAAACGGTGCTGTAAAAGGTCTAATGTCAAGGTCAATTCTCAATTCGCTCTAGAGAAGGCTGGACAAATGGTGCGGTCATCGATCCCGCCAGCATATCAGTCTTCACTGACGGGTCTAAAAGCGGACGAAGGGACTGGCTCAGGAATTTTTTCAGAGGAACCAGAAATTTCCCGGTCCATAAAACTCCATATCTACGCGAGTGTGTTCCAAGTGGAATTGTATGGTTTCACCGTTAGTCTATCCAGACTAAACAATAATAAGCAAAACATCTACATCGATAGCCAAGCAGCCATCAAAGCCACCACTTCCATCACAACCAACTCTTAACTGGTGAAAAGATGTAGAGATGAATTAAAATCCCTTAGTTGTAGACACAGTATCACGCTATGCTGAATTCCGAGATATGCGGGCTTCCAAGAAAATAAAATTGCCGATCAGTTAGCTAGAATAGGGTACGAATCAAACAACATCCCAATGGCTCACATGGTCAATCCGGCCATTAGTCCCCTCACTTCCAATCTCCTACGACTTCCGCAACAAGACCAATGCTAGATGGAGTACACACTCCTCGTATTACGAGGCTTCTCTAAGTCTTATCCAAGGAAAAAAGATCAGAGAACTCCTATCATTCAATAGACCACAGTTGACTCACTTCATTGGTTTCCTCACAGACCACAACCAATGGCAGCCCACCTCAGTCCTAGGCAGAGGCTGCGACGACGCAGGGGTAGAGGGAGACACAAGGCACTTCCTCTGCGAGTGCCCAAGCCTTAGCAGAACCAGATACCCTCGGAAATGTATCGTTCAAAGACATCAACGAACTAGTTGACGAAAACGGACTGGCAATGGACTAATCTAATTGACTAATTCTTGTTGTCTTTTTTTTTTGCTTTCCCACACCATGAAATACTATGGATTCATCGGAATCTGAGTGAGACTGTGCTCCTTTGATCCATATCCTTTATAACATTTTATCTACGGTGTGCAGGAAAAATATGGAAACACTTCAATCACTCTCCGGGTGTGGTTAGTACTTTATGCTCTTGTTTCCTTTTTGACGTTCTTTGTTTCGAGGGAGCTCCCGTTTGGGTTGTTTGCTCTCCCTGATTCTTTCTAGCCGCCGAAGTTCCTTCATGATTATCGCTGTGGTTTGCTTCACAGCATCCTATATTGCGCTCGATATCAAGCAATGTAAACGAAGGAATCTCCTTCCTCCTTTCTAGTTACTGCAGCTTGTTCTGAGTAGAAGCATGCCACTAAAGGAAACTTAATTGGCTCTAACTCCATGTCATATCACCATTTTTACTGACAATTATCCCACAACCAAATCTTTAAAGTTTGTCACCTTTGGTCCTAAATTCGACCTAGCCTCTTTGTGCTACACTAATCGGCAAGTACATACATATGTACTACTGTGGCCCGCCAAATCAAATTTATATCTAGTAACATTCATTGCTTGAACCTCTCTATAAAGCTCCAAATTAGGGAGTCGCTAATGACAATTCTGGCGAGGAATAACCAGAGATAAATTAGTTCATACACTGGTTATATGATAGCCCTTACAATCTATATCTTACCTGCGAAGTTATCACATATAATTGTGTTACACAGTCTGCAGAAGTGATAAGATAATGAAAGCTTGCTCAATTTGCATTTATATTTGTAAGTAAATAGTGTGATATGTACATTTTTCTGTGATATGTCTTGTCTGTTATATATAAAGTATTTTTTTTTTTATAATTTAATTCAAATGGTAAAATTTTCTAATTCTAAAATGAGATACATCCTTGCTGATTTATTTAATCAACTGGTTGGACTTAAGCTGTTGTATTCCGTGTTGACACCACTCAAGAGCATACTCGTATCCAAGAAACGTCGCTGCATTAACCGGTACTGCCCGTACAACCAACATCCAGCTTCCTCGGAAAAGGCTACGCCATCCATAACGCTATTCAAACCAGAATGATCTTTCATAAGTTTATGAGTCAATTTTGAATCACAGAATATCTTGCCTGTAAATTTATTTTTATACAATGTCTAATGTTCTTATACTGAGCGTTCTCTTCTGCTTGCATTATGGTTTTAACAACGTCGAAAGGAATTACGCAGACCCATGAGAGAATCCCTGCAAAAGCCCCAGCTATTGTTGTAACAAAGACATCAACTCTTGGAGATCCTTCTTTCTGGAGCATTTGTTTTCGTCGCTTCATAAAATTGGCTTTCTCTAGATGTTCCATAGTCACTCGGTAAGTTAACATGTAGATACCATACGGCAGGACATCCCTAGAAAACACACAGACAATGAGACATTGTCAAGCCTACTTTAGGTATTGATTTAGGGTTACCGACACATCATTGGCAGTAGCCCTCTGTATAGACCAGATATACCATCGTTTTTCAATATCTTTACAAACAGTTTGAACGGGGTTCTCTTCTGTCCTATTATGTAGTCATTGTAATCTGGAAATGTAGACATGCGTGTAATAGTTAGAAGTATATGTATGAATTTTTGGAAAACTCACAGGAATGCGTTTGTAGTCGAACCTTTATCAATTCAATTGGACATGCTATAAACGATTGCACGAACCCAGCAATAGATCCTGCAGCGAACATGTGTCGGTACTCCAACTGCTCCCGTTGATAGTCACTGTGGCATACTTTCCTAAGTTGTCGTAAGTGGTTTCCATATATTCCAAACAGAATCGAATTGATGGCACCAGTTGTGACGAATGGAAAGAACATTCCTCTGTAAAAACCATTTAACTTCATCGAGTTGAAACGCTCAATATGTTTTAAATTTTGAATTAAAAATGTTTTCCTTTACCCCATTGTTACGGTGATGTATCTGATGGATCGCCGTAAAGACAGATGAATTTGATGCCTGCTGCCATGTCTTTATCGTGTCTAAAGGATGACCAACGAAAACCCCACATGCACCTTCAAATACAAAATTAGAATAATATCTGTGTGTGGATCGAAGTTCTAAAAAATAATTAACATTTTGTATACGAATATGAGTTAGTTTCGCTATCTTAATATTTGAGAAATATCCGAAGACATTTTTAAAGTCTTTTATCAATGAATTGGTCACCAAGATGGCTTTAGTCGTTTACCAAAATGTTTGTGTTTGTTACAAAAGCCAGGTCGCGTTGCACACCTTACCCACTTTCAAAGCTGTTCGAGAATGGAAAAACAATCTGATATTTTAGATTCCAGATATGACGCGAATTGCACTAGACAAGGCTGAGAGGATAATTCCGCCCAAGGTGAAATGGAGCTCCAAATTTCCAGTTAAAGCCTTGTAAATTCAACGTTGGAAACCTTAGCAAGAGTGGAGTAGCCAGAGTCTAAAGAGACAGCCTGAGTGAGAGAATCTTCGCTGTACATTTACCATCCACAAACGCCAACAATCAATGGAACCAGTATCGCGACGTCATCAAAGAGGTAGCCGAGACCACCATAGGTTACCACCGCATGAAAAGTGCCCTTGGTATTGACGAATGTCTACGTCGGATAAACGCGATACACCTACAAATGCTGCAGCCCAAAACAAGAGCAGCAAGGAAAGAGTATCGAGCCAGAAGAAGGGAGGAGGAGGAAGCCCACGCAGTCTCCCAGCTTAAAGATATCGAAGAGTCTCGCAAAAGAAACAGCACCCGGATGGTTTTTTGGAGAGCCGAACAGCTGACTGCTGGCTTTAAGCCTGGAATGCATTTCTAGAAGTTGAAAATTTGAAAAATAAGGTAGTTCAAACCACTCTATATGCCCCACAAATAAAATTTCCGAGAACATCTATCGCAACGAACTGCGGGGTCATGAAGAGGTCAACACCCTTTTGAAAGAAAAATTTGGCCTATGTTCCAAAAACTAACTTCAGAAATAGAGAGAGGGTACTGTAACAGGTGGACACCATCTCTTTAATGATTTAAATGGAAAAAATAAGGTTCCAGGTGTACGAAGTATTAAACATGCATTAAGCGGCACGACCTCATTCATCATCTACTATCACCATGCATTTTTTTACACATATTCCGCTGCAAATACATCTAAATAGCGGATGTCTCATTCCTTCCTACCACCTGTCGAGACCTGTAAGAAGTGTCATTACCAGTCCGCCGAGTTAAGCAACAAATGTATTTCTGTAACATTCTCTGGCTCAAACGAAACTAATATTAATTCATGCATTTACTGTATTTATGTAATATAAAGCCTCGACGCCTCCGACCGACGATACACGTGTACCATCACTACCAAAAAATTGTTCTTTAACAACTGTTCTCGTCTAAATAAGCTCCCGAGGATAATGACCGCCACCGCCCAGTAAAATATTCTTTTTTAAATATCTGCATAATTTAATTTTTCACCTACCTTGGCAATGGGTTGCAGTTTATTGTAAATAAAAACAAATATAAATAAGTCTATAGTGCATGATATAAATAAGTACATGTGCATGTTTCAAATGTTAAACCATAAACAAATAAACTGCAATACACACATAAGTATATGTGAAATTTTGCGTTGCAATTATTGTTTAATTTTAATTTAATAAAATATTTACTACTCTAATACCATTTTTCTACGAAATTTTAAATGCACTTGCTCCACACTGTTTTTGGAATTCCCATTCATGTCCATAAGTTGAATGAACTCGGGTGAAAATCTATAGAAAATGCGTTACGTCATACTTTGTACATCTTCAGATACATTTATACCATCTGCACTGATTAGCTTATTACACACAATGCGTCACAACTTACCCCCAAAGCAACCGGCTACGAAATCAGAACAATATTCCCACTTCATAAGTATGTTTGAGGTTTTCTTTTAAAATATGAAAAAGTTTACACTGCACGAAATATATTGAAACATGGCGAAATAACTATGCACTTTGAGTGAAAACATCGCACTGAATGGCACGGCAGACAGGAATTAGTGCAAAAGCTTTCGCAATCGCAATCGCAATGTGCAATTTATAATTAGCATGTGCACACCCTTCAGACTGCATGTGGTAATGCATTTACAAACAGTAAAGGGTGTTTAGAAGAATTGAAATTTTAGAATTAATTTCAATATCCAAGTGGTTCCGTAAAAGAATTATTTTAAAGGACATCAGTAAAAGTTTCATAGAAGTTAATACCCTAATAGTATTGCGACAATATGAAAAAATAAATGGTACACGCTTCGGTTCAATAGCTCAAACCGTTCTTTAAAAAAAAACGATCGAACCTATGTACATATTTAAAAATCAACTGATATTCTGATGAAATACATGAGAGCACATTCATGATTTTTCTAGATTTTTGCATAATTTCCCGGTATTTCACAATGACCTTTACCCAGAATAATGATAATAATTACATAAATAATTGACTCGTTAAGGTAACTGCGATCGCTACCTGATTTAAATGACGATCGAAATTCTGATCGTGATGTTGTTCCAGTTACTTGAAATCTAGGTATTCGTGGATTTGTGATATCAAGAAAGATGAGTTTGAAAATGCTGGGACGTTCTGTTAGGACATCTCCCCCTAGGACACAATTTGTGGCCAAACGAACCGAAGTAAGATCGGTTATCGCACGTCCCTATAGTGCACTGCAATCACAATACCTTCAACAGTATGATGGTTCGTAGATTTCTAGATATATTCCATTATTATGATTGAAACAAATTATTGAGTGTTTGTCATGGAGTCCACTTCTACGTATGTATGTAGATCGTAGTCTATGCAGCACCCTCGATGTTGCAGGTGTTACGAATTTTCTCAAGAGTCTTTACGCCAAAATTCATAATACTTGGGCGAGTTATTTGAGCCCATAGAATGTTGAGTATCCAACTGGAAGAAGCATTGAAAATCAGTTCCAGTATCAGTACTTCACCATTAGGACATTCGACGATCATCCTCATTTTTTATTTCTTCGGAAATGGTACAGCCGATACGTTTGATGCTCTTTGCTATGTATCTGTACATATAGCCGAAGGCAAAAGAAGAGTGTATAAATTCAGAAACCCATTACTACATTGTTTCTTCGAATTGGAGAACATGTTGCTACAAATCATGCATGTATTTCCGGATCCAGCCGGTTTAGGCTTACCTTGTATTGAAAAATAAAACGTGTAAACTTTTCGCCGGTATCAACCAATCTGTAGTGAAATTGTTTGTGGCTCTGCAAAAGAAATGGCGTTCCGTCTAGGGTTCTCGAATCTTTCTTAGAAACAAGGTATTGGATTACTTAAACAAATTACTTCTTTTGTTCCTACTGATGATTTGTTCCGTACAATATTATATACTCCGGAGGTGAATCAGGCTTAAATTAAATGCTTAAGACCGTCTATTTAATCAAATTTTTTCAGCTCGAAAATATGATCGGCATAGTTATAACCCAAGAAATAAGTCAGTAAATCTAAACGGACTTACATCCCCGTATACCATCTGTAAGTCAAGCGAGAAACGGTTTCATAGCTCTCGTGGCAATTGTGTTTAAGGCACCCGTAATGTTAAAGCCACCGGCGACCTATACTATTGCCAGATTCCATTGCCTAGCTCCAGGTTTCTAAATATAATTATCTACATCCAGTGCATCATTTTGGGCCATTTTCTGCTGTCGTTTTCATATGAAGAGTGTATTAAGGACCATCTTAACACTAACCTGAATATTCCATTTTCATTGTCTATCCAGTTTTACGAGTATTCCGAGTACGAAAGGTATAACTCCACACCCTAAAACATAGACACTTTAAAGATTGATGTATTGGCTTATTTTTATTTTTCAAAATTTCTGAAATAATTCCAAGTGAATGTCCACTAAAGCTCTTTTTTGTCATTTAAATGCTACATAGTTGTTTTTAACGAATTGTCCTCTATGTGAACTACCGCTTCCACTTTTAATTGTATGAAATCAGTGAATTTCCTCACATTGCATGCATTCTGACATTCTTATCCTGATGTACAACGATGCACAACAACTACCTGTGATGCATTGCATTTTTTCTTCGAAGTTCTTCCACAGATATTAGCTGTGGATAAATTTCTCGATTTTCATGGTGGAAATACATTCATATGCTTTGGAAATGTCTTACGAAAACATGCATTCTCATTGAAATTTTCTTACAATCCATCCTTTTTTCGAGACAGATACCAAAATAGAGCTTATTCTACCTGTCTCACAGTGCATAACATTCCAACCAATAAAATATTAAGATATCTTATTACTAGCATTTCAACGCGCTTTATTTGTTCCCAAATTGATCTCCTATCGATATGTCCTGACATGCCAAGCTCTGCGTTCTAGAATGTAGTGTCAAAATATGTCCAAGAAAATACTTACTAAGCCCCATTATCCGCGACCTTCAAAGACAAATATGTTTTCCATCCTGTTGTTAGCATACCTTAAGGATTGATGCATCACTACCCAAATTAACGCTCTTCTTATTCTACATTCTTAAATACGTACATCGTAACATAAAGACCACAAAAAATACCACAATGGGCCCACTCGTAAATGCAACTTTTGCTCTGCATTTTCGAACGAAGTAATATGAATATTAAATGTCTCCAGGAGGACTAATGTAACAAAAGCTATTATTATGCCGCAAGTTCATGCACTTACGGATTGGCCCAATATCGCAGGAAGGTTTTTTTTTTTTTCTTTTTCTTTTTCAAACTGTGTATTATACCTAAGTTGGGTCGTGTTTATTACAAGAAATAAAAATAATAATCAGTTCAATAAAAATAATATCCAAACACTTGTAATATATACTGTTGATTACACAAAAAAAAAAAACCAAAAAAAAAACACATAATTCTGAACGAGATCAAGACTTTGTCCCTAGTTTGGGGAAAATAAATCGTAAATTGGATTAAATTTTTAATATTTATTTTATTCTTGATTGATCTTTCAATTATTCAGCACAGACAAATGATACACCTTGTATTTAAAATATTTGTTGTAATTTAATAATAGTAGTATTAATAATTTCGTATATATACGTTACTAATTTTTATTTTCATTATTAATATATCATTTATTTATTTTATTCTTTTTTTTGTTTCTTTTTTTCTGAATCCATATAATTATATATATATTTTTGTTTTGTTTTGCGTAATCTAAAAAACAAAAATACGAATATTTTTTCTTTCTTTCATTTAATAATAATAATCTAATAAAATATACACTTTAAAATTAAGCAAGAAAAAAAAAATAAAATAAAATAAAAATAAAAACTCTTACATGTTAAAGAAAAGAAAAGAAAAAAAAAGATTTTCTTGTTTTTGATTAGATACGAGAATGCATTCATTATTAGACCGTACTTTCATCCTTTCGAACTTTCTTTCGTTACGTGTGTTTGTTTGTGTTGTGTGTGTGGGTGTGTGTGTGTGTGTGTGTGTTTGTGTAAAATTGAGAGTTTATGTTTACAATGAGTGTGTGTGTGTGTGATTCATTAAATAATGTAGCTGCTAGGGGCGGGGGAGACACATTGGCGGATAAAAAAATTTACAATAATAAAGAGGGAACGAAAAAATAAAACAAATACAAGTTAAAACAAAACAATAATAAACGAATATTAAGTAGATTTGTTTTAATCATACATATATATATACATAAATATATATATATATATATGCATATATACGTACCATACAATTTTATTTTTTCATTTATTTTTATTTAAATTGTTATTTCCTTAGTTTATCATGTTAAATATCAACTTAAACTCAACAAAACAATGCATTTTCATGTGTATATTTACTTTCTCTTTATACATAGTTACACTAATTGTTTATACGATTTTTTCATCATTTACTTTTATTGTTTGCTGTTTTTTTTTTGTTTTTTTTGTTCTTAACAAAAGGGAAAAAGTCGTAAACTGTCTTCTATATAAATAGCATGTGTTGTGTGTTTAGTGTGTGTGTGGGGGGAGGGGCGAGGGGGCGAAGGGCGTTTGTGTAGGTTGTTTCCAGTTATGCAAATTTGTAATTAGTGTTTAATTTTATTTATTTATTTTGTTTTTTTCTTCTACAAAGTGTAGTTTTATTTTTCAATTTTTTTTTTTTTATTTTATTTTTTTATAACAGTAACTGCCATTTCCACTAAAATTACGACTTAGCAAAATTGTTAATAATTTATGCCTAATGTTTCTTGTTGATTATGTTTTCACTGTAGAATGACGCGTATTTCTTCTTCATTTTATGATATTTGTATACATTTTCCGTTTTGTTTTTTGTTTTTTTTCCATAAAAAAGAAAAAAAAAATGTTAAAACAAATATTCATACATTGCTGTTGTGAAAGTTAACCGAAATGTAAAATATATATAATATATCTATGTATATATTCATGTATTTTTGTTTAGTACAGCATTTTTCCCATTTTTTAACGTATTTTGTTTTTTTTTTTTTAGCATAATTAATATATTAGTAATATTTTAATTATATCGAACATGCGCTATTACAAGTTATTTCTTATTGTTTCCTAAGTTCATGGTAAGGGGGAGAAATGATGAAAGATGAAGAGTGAGTTGGAGAAGATTGTATATGAGAAAAGCAGTGTGCGTGATGGAGGGGTAACAAGGAGAAACGTGACGACTTCTCCCAGTCCTTCATTTTGCTTGCATATGCAGGTAATGCTCTTTTGTATTCTTTAACTTCTACATTAAAAGAACTTTTTTTTTTTGCTTTGTTTAGTCTACTATTTATAATTGCTTGACCTAAGTTCAGCTGTTAGTGGTTTTAATTAAATATTGTTGTTTTATTTGACTCTTTTTTTATAATATTATCTTTTACGGTAGTAATCAGTAATTATTTTTGTTAAATTTTCCGAGCGTTTTATTCTTTTTTTTTTTTTTTTTAATTCACTTGCAGTTTAGTTGTATTCTTTTTTTATAATTTTCGCTTTCTTTTTGGATTAACAAAAATAATGTTATTAATCTGTAGTACATCACTTGCTCACGGAAATCGCGACACCAGCTCCTGAGCCTGCAGTCATTGCAGAATTTGTGTGTGCCACGGCGGCATTGGCACCAGAGCTATTGCCAGCCGCATTAAGGCCGACGACTCCAGATGACTGCTGCAGTAGAGTTGCGGTGTTGTTCGATTGATTAAGTTGATTGTTCTGTGGCTGGTGCTGGGAGTTTGCATTCTGTTGCGCACCACTGCAGCCCGCAGATGATGTTGAAGTAATTAGTGTTGCTGATGAAGCGCTGTTTACTGGATTATTTTTAGATCGATTAATTTCAAGTTCGTGTAATTTCTTCCACAACTCCTCGCGATCTCGCTCTCGTTTTTTCTCTCTGCAAGCAATGAAAAGAGAAAGAATGTTGTTTCATCAATAATTTAAGTTTGAGCATAAGAAGAGCAAAACTTACTTTTGTCGCTCAGCTTTGTAACTAGCTGTTAATTCATCGAATAGTTTGGAATTCATTTCCATGAAGGTTTTCAGAACATTATATACCAAGGCTACAATAGTTTGGTTCCAATGTTCTTTGCTAATACGATAAAGGGCTGGGAACATTATTGGCATTATGACAGAATTATTTTCTTCTATTAAGGACATAGCGTATTCATTATTCCATAAATATAAGGCTCGCTCAGCGACCTAAAACGAGAAACAAAGTTAAGTGGTTAAAGGAAAAGAGTTAAAAACTTTTATATATGTATGTAATTAAAAGACGCAAGTTTAAAAGCAAATAAAGAACAAAATCTGCAAACCATCTGGAAGACAACTATCAACTTGTTTAAGTCAACAACAACAACTGTGCTCTGTAAAAGTTCCTTAACTTCCTTCTTTTACTTTACCCCCACACGTATGTACATTTGTTTGTATTTCAACTATTTTCTGCAATTTCCGATTACGCTTTATATTTTATTTTCGCATATTTTTATACTTCAGAGGAAAATCATTAGAAGATAAATACACGGATCCCAAGGTACTAATGAGGATATTACAAACGCCACAACAGAGAAGAATTATTGTGAGAAAATATAATGCGGAAAAGCTGGAATTACAAGAGACCGCCAGAACCTTTGCCGATCGAGTATCCCGAAATCTCTTGATGGTTCCTATGCCGCCAGCCACCGCAGAAGTGCCTCAACTGACCACCACCAAGAAACCTCTGGTTTAACGAGGAATGGAGACAATCACATCCAGCTAAACAAGAGACGCGGCGCTGCAAAGAAGGTCGAGGGCTGCTCGTGAGCTCTCCGAGTAGATGAGCAGCGAATCATCGTCCGAAAGAAATAAAAGGAACACGAGAAGCGCGCGATCGAAGATATTGAAATATTATACTCCAGGAATAATATACGGAAGTTTTAAAAAGGGCAACAACACCCATACAGAAGCCTGTAGAGATAAAGAAGGAAATTTCGTAGTAGAGTAATAGTAGGTATTCGAAACTCGTTCTCCTTTGCAGGAAGATGATGGAAAACACTCGCTGCTCCATCAAGGTCGGCGACAAACTCATCAATACCATTGATGGGTTTAGTGATAGATAGCGACAAAACCAAGATGTTTGTATATGCTATTAACTTCTTGATGGACACACAATATCGGCGAATTGGACAGAATGTCACGATTGATAACTATAACTGCGAGGTAGGAACGCTGTATACCTCGGATCTGCCGTAAATTCTGACAAAGACATCTCAGCAGAAACCGAACGAAGAATAACTCTTGCCAATCACTATTTCTTTGGGCTGAGAGGGCAATTGAGTTGGAAAGCCCAATCTCGAACAACTAATGAGATTCTGTATACGATCTTGAACTTCCCAGTCCTGCTTTATAGCGCTGAAGCTGGGACTCTATGTATATAACAGCAGATGAAAAATCCTTCTCAAAATCGTTGATCCTGTTTGCGATGACGCGGAGGTGATTCTACGACAAACTATATGAGCTGTACAGTCAAAAATCAGTCGTTTAAGACGGCTAAGACATGTAGAGCGGATAGATACAAATACTCCGGCTCTTAGAGTCTTCGCCCCATAAGTAAGATAAAACACTAAAAACAGTTACGGAAAGGATAGATTTTGGGCACTTCCGAGAGAAAAATCTTCGTCGAATTTTCGGTCCAGTATGTGGAGAAGATATAACCTTGTATTCTATGGGCTGTACCTAGATCTAAATGTAGTACAAAACCCTAAAATGCGTTAACTACACAGGTTCGGCCACATCAAGCGAATGAACAATAATGCCACAGCAAAGATGATCTTCGAATCAAAGCCCCCAGGTTTGAGTCCACAAGGAAGAACGAACCTCCGTTTTAACGTTTTAAGGATCAAGGTATCGCGGGTCGAGAGCCCATTAAGTAAGTAAGTAAGTCTGTCTCTAGTAGTAAAGATCCGATGCATCTCTTAGTGTTTTTCGCATGCGTTACACTTTAAATATTTCTTCGTTTTCATCCTCGCTTTCAATAAAAAGCAAACAACAAACAGGACGATAGTGGATAATAATAGTTTTCGGTGCGATGTCGTCGTTACGAACCTTGAAATCAACGTGTGAACATATGTTACATAACATGTGAAAGGTTTATAATATGTCGTCAAGCGAATAAAAATAAAAATTACAAATAGAAGTTGCCTTCCTTCTTCACATGTTCCTTTCAATAAGTTTCAAGAATTTTGTTACATCACTTACCTGAAAATGAGGACTGGACACACATTTGGCTATTTGTCGAAAAAGTGGTTCCTGTATTTTAACAAACTGTGGTGGATCAATAACATCGAGGATTTCTTCAATTTCGCCTAAGAACATGACTTCTTTTTGTGAACAAGTTTTTGGCCAGAACTTCAGTAGTCCTCGAACTACCGGCTCCGTGAGAAATGCATCCTTTTCGAGAAATTGTACAATACAGTACGCCAACTGAGCATGATAGAGTGATAAGCATTTCACTTTGTGCAATGGTAATAGAACTTTAACCAAAAACTGTTTATGCTCAGCCTTTAGTGGCAATGCAAAGCCATTAATTATGCTGAAAATATAAAACACGTCAATTATATCAATTAAATATCATTTCATTTTGTAGAAACAAACCTGCCGAGAATTTCGAGGAGTTCACCAACACCATTGAAATGTTCAGTTTCGTAAATGAAGCGTAAGAATATATTATTTATTTGTTTTCGAATAAAAGCGCGTAATCCTAGGAATTTTCCGTAAATACGATGCAAAACAGTTTTTAAAAAATCTCTTTCCCTAGGATCTTCCGAATCGAATAACTCTAATAACTGAAAGAGTAAATGAAACCATCAACATACATATGTAGATTCGAATTGACTTAATTTATAATGGAAACTTACCTGTAAAACAAATTTTTGGTCAATAACCCGCTTGCCGATGGTTGCTTGAAAGTCTTGCGATTCTAAGAATCGTAAGAACACCTCATAAACCAATTGAAGATGAGGCCATGACGCTTCCAGTGTTGGATCATCTTCTTCCGGATCAAAGTCCGGGTTTTCACTTGGAGGAAGCGTGCGAAATAAATTACACGAAATCTGAAAATATAACAAAATTTAAGTTTTAACAGTCACACAAGCAGTCAAGTGCTTTGGCGATTACCATTCTGATAATTTCCGGATATACCGGTTCCGTAAGAACTCCTCTGCCATGTGTTATGTAGGTGGAAAGGTCGTTGAGTGCAGCCCGTTTGATTTCTTTTCCCTTCAAGTCCGAAACTGGGTCCATAAAGTCGAAAGATACACAGCACTGACGTAATTTTCGAATAAATAATTCTTCCTGTTCTAAACTGGAACAATCAGCTGAAAATACAAAACATACATGAATGTATTAAAATATGGATTTTTAAGATCATTGTGTGGATATTTACCTTTCAAGGGTGGCAACTGTTGCAGCTCCACATCCTGCGAGTTTCTGTACCTAGAGGAACCTTGACTCTTTTTGCTCTTCTTTTTCAGTGAACGTTTAGCGAACGGGTCAATTCGATCAACAAATGTTCCCGATGACATTTTCCTGAAAATTATTACTAACATTAGTAAGAATATTTAGGGATATCGTTGATGCTGCTTCTATTTGTGCCAATATTGATTTACAAGAATATCTATTACCTAGACGCCTAAGAACCAGTAAACTTTGGCTCGAATGCAAATTGTGAGCCTACCCATCAAAGAATATACCTAGAAGAGTGGTGCCGTTTTATAAATTCTCACAGCTACGGCAATGTACGCTAAAAATTAATATCTACGACTCAGGATTGGAGTGTAATTTTGCCGAAAAGCTAACAGATTTGTCCTTTGACAGCTTCCAACACTGGATCTTCCGCCGCAAACCTCTCTGAATTGCTTCTTTTGGTATGACCAGATAGCAAGAAAGGAATGACCTTGAAGCGCCACCTTTGCACGTCATCAGTCTCGCTGTTTTACTATATTATAATCTACAGTCCTGATGCCCGACTAACTAGCACTTAAGAGTTACTGCAGCGTTATGCCTTAGTGCGCCACAAGTAACGTCTAGTCTCACTTGTTCTCCCTAGCAGACCCTGGTGATTGGTGCAGAAAATATTTTTCCTTTTCTTTTAATCATGCAATGTCTTTGGTATTTGGAAAACTAGAAGGCGACAACTCAACGATAACTACTGGTTTACCCAGTCAAATCTAGATGAAGGAAGATCCAAATTATATGAATAAAATCGTAGAAATGTTCAGGTCTATAGCTTGATTCATCCAAGCGGCTTTGAAAGGAAAAAAGATTCGATTACTCGTGTGACTAAGGATGGGTTTATGTTAAAACTGCGATAAACCATACGAGCTAGGATGAGAGCAACGACAAAATCAACGCCGTTCTGTGCTTTCATTGACTGATCATGTCAGAACCTCGATAACAATGTTGATTTGAAAACAAACGTGTTTGGTAAAATATTTAAAGTATCTACATCGACACGGATGTGTCATTGACGATAAAGTCATTTAGCTGATCAATATATTGTGCAAATGGCAAATGGTTTTACTTATCTTCGCTTCACTAGTATCATAGCACTTATCGTTTCACTTTCACCTGAACGCATCCTTAGATATTTCATACGAGTATGAGACTATCTTACCAATAATTACTTTGTGAATTCGTGGTTTCGGTGAAACAGAACGCAGAGGAGGCTATCAATAAAAATTAAGATGAATAGAGTATATAGCCCAGTCACCATGAAGTTCAGAATGATACCAAACACTTCCGCGTTACTGCCGTAACATTAGCTCTGACTATTTAATTATTGGGTAGCCGATGCATCTATTTTATCGATTGTGAAATTATACAGCGAATCTAGATGAATAACATATTTGTTAAAGCATGATAAGAATCGAATTAAAGCAGTATCCCCAAGTAAATTGTTTACTTCCAATATTAGACGTGATCTTTGTCAGCAAATTCCAAAATCCAGTCCGTGACACTCGGAAGCAAAACTAGTCAATCATTTTAAATTATTCGCTTAAATTTAGCGAATAAGATTACTATTCCTGTATGTAATGAAGGTAGCCCTGTTGGGCATGACCACATCGCACTTGTAAGGCCGATGCAGAAGAGTTTTCTAATGCTTTGTAGAGTAAAGTGGCAAAAGACCAGTTATCCATCTTCATGTCATGTAAGTAATAAGAAGTACTACCATGCGGATCATAAAGAATAAAGCAGGTCTAACATGGTTCAGTATTCTTGATCGGAGATACAACCACAAGCAGCACGAGTTGTATAATAAGATCGCCCTAATCAGAAGAGTTTAAATACAACGACTTAGATGGCTAGGTCGTATTGAGCAAATGGACAACAATAATCAGCCAACTTGGCGTGCGAAACTGGAGGCAGCTGACTGGAGAGGCTTTTTGGTTGAGGCCCAGGTCCACACCGGACTGTAGCGGAGCATCTTTAAGAAACAAAGCCCCATATACACAAATATGTACGTAAAGTAAAAATAAAAAACAAAACAGTACATGTAGCCTACAATATAAGGTAACGTTGGTGAATTCAAAACAGAATTGCATAGCAGTCACTTATTGCTCCATCATAGATAGTTTTCCCCCAAACAATCAAATTAAACAACATACTAAGCAGCAATAGTTTTAAAAATAGACTAACCTTTCTCCTTAAAGTTCTTAGTTATGGGTACAAATGGGTTGTTTCGCTGTTTAACGTACGTTATTCTTATTTCTCCTTAATTGTGTTACTAGAAAGAATAACAATTCAGGCTTGTTTGTATCTTCTTATGCGACTACAGCAGCGAAGATCAAAATAATTTAATTCATAGTTGGGTAGAAACTTTTCATAGTATCCTAGATGGTGTTCCAACTTTAAGCTTATTGTAGAGCAGAATGCTGTAAACAAATTATTAAATTTATCAAACAATTTTATTTAGAAACAAAATGGAACTCACCAAGTGTAACGAAATGCTACTGGAGGGATTGTTTAATTTAATTTCTTTTTTTTCTTTTTTTTGCTTTTAATTTTGCGTATTATTTTAACTTTACCTATTATATATTTATGTAGTGATCTTTCTCTGACGTTTACATTATTTGATATTTGACTTATTTGTTGTTTTTATTCTATTTTGTCCTTTTCGGGATGATTTTTCATAAAGTTTTGATGGCACATTAACGTTAGTAAATCGCAGGTTCTTTTTTATTTGGTAATTATAGTTGGTAGCGTAAGACTGACTTTGTTTAGTTTATAGATCACTGATTGTATGAAATATATATAAAATGACACGATGAAGCCTTTTTTTTCATCGACATTGAGTGAAATGCTTAATCTTCTCTTGAAGTGGAATTCAAAAGCATAATTGCATACTACCAACTGCCATCATTTTGAACCTCATGAAGATCTGAAAGTAATGGTTTTTTTTAATTTATTAATATACGTAGTAGTGGTGTGATATATTTTTAAATATTTACATAACACAATAAAAAAAACTTTATTTGAGTTAAGACGATAAGTTTACACATTCATTCAACTGAATGCAGGTGCAATTGTTTAAATTTCTTTCTCAGTTATTCGTTGTTGTACGACTTAATGTTGGAATACTAATTTGGAACTAATAGAGCAATGCCATTGCATAAATGAAATTTGTGGTACTATCACTTTAGAAAATAGACAGTGTGGCCCCTATCGGTCTAAGGTCAAGTTGACAAAAATTATAACTTGGAGCAAAAAACACATTGCTCTCTTGGTTTCTCTCCAAAATGCGACACTTAAAAGATACCTACATACATTTGTCTCCTATCTCCCCTCTAATGTCAGCTGATAGTGGAGTATACAGGCAGAACAACACATAGGCAAATTATTTTGTCTAATTAACTAAGTACTGTGCAGACCGGCAAACAGAACAACGAACCGAACTATCGATAGGAAAAATGTTCGCGAAATGTCTTTGAATACCTCGATCGGATCGGATCACGTTAGAACCGTTTTCTAGCTTATGTTGTGGACAAAATTTGTTATACTATATGTATATGTTAAACTTAACTCCACTGTTTAGAGAAAAGATTCAGACTAAAGTGTAATCAATGAATACCTGTTTGACAGAGCCCTGTTTGGGGCAACAGGCTTTCGTAGGACGATACTGAGGAGCTAACTGATGACAGTGATACCATTTAATATTTATCAAACGTAAGCTGTGTGAAACTTAGACTTTGAACATTCTGCTTAGAAGTCCAATACTCTAATCAGTAAACAGTGTTGACTGGTACAGCCGTAATCGCTTTCAAGGGAAACTATCTGTTCTTTCTTGTTCGGGGATCTCAGACACGTATTTATGTACTCGTATATGTTTACATATTACCGAAAAGGTGATGTGTTAAGAAAAAAAAAAAAACAAAATACAACATAAGAAGGTACAAACAACGAATCAATGTCAAGGCAAAAAAGGGCTGCATATACAGAAGACTATAGAGACGAAGAAGGAAATCTTGAAGTAGAATCACAGTCAGTGGGGATAATATGGAAAAACTTGTCCTGTAAACTATACAACAGCAACGAAGACCAACACCCCGCCATCAGGTAGACTGATGATAGCAAAACTTCCACCCAACTCGATCTCGATCCCGATGCGATGAGATTTTGCTATCAAACTGCTGGTTTAGAGATCTTTTCAACATACGTAGCCTTAAGTTCTCGTGAAACGGCTTATTGTTATGTCCTCTGCCTGGAATGAGATTCTTTCATCACAAAATGCAAAATAAATTTAGGCCCTGGTTCACCTCGAAGTGTAGGGCCACCTCTCTTACAAGAACATCAATAAATTAAGGCGGCAATCGACCGATATCCGGCCTATGTTTTTCAAATTCAGTGTGGCAGTGTGACTTCAAGAGGTTCTGCAGATGAGATTTTCCTCGCCTTAGAAAGAGACCTCAACAAATTTGAAGTCCCCAATTTAGGGATCGAGTTAATTGGGGGGCTTGTTAGTTATGGCACAGGAACACCCCAAAGTGTAGCATCACTGGAGTACATACGAGTAACGAACAGCCAACAACGTTAATCTTGTCATTATTCATGTGAGCAATGCTATGTATCTCTAAAAAGAAAAATGTTTCTTTTAATTTTGTTAAAATTATTAGAATTTACAAAGCATGAGTCTTACGATAAAATTTTTGAATGATGTTATTTTTTTCTTTCATCTTGCGGCAGTCTTGTTGAAAACGAATAATACATCGTACAAGGATTTAACTAAAGCGAAACACTGCTAAAGCTGCTACATGAGACTGCAGCACAGAATCTGAAACAGCTTTAGTGTTCCCAATTTCCAATAGTTTCCCTAGTTTTAGAAATGTGTTTGTTTACAACCGAGACTACGAAGCAAACATATTTCGTCCTGCATATCCTATATGCTATACACATGCAGACATACCTTAAAGAAAATTCTCCCAGCACTGAACCTTATCGCAAACTAAACACTTCCTCATCCTTCGAACAAAATATCGATTTTCCGAATCGACTTTATTTAAATACATTGTGAACTTTTCATCTGGTTTTATGTATGCTCGCTCCCTCGGAGAATATGGATTATCAATGAACAATCAATTATAGAGCAAGCTGCTACGGTGAGGATACGTTTAAAAAACAGAAATCATTGAACCATTGTACATTTCAATATTTGAAACAATGCCTGGCGCGAGTTGGGCGAAAAGAGGACTTGTTTAAAAAATGAAAGTAAATGTTGAATGCACGTTCAGTCGCAGTTTCCATATCGAGGATGTTTTTTTGAGCAAAACCAATGTTTATATACAGAGTACATATTCTTTAACTCTTGTTGAGTTAAACAATAAAAGAAGGCTAACAGTGCTAGAAGAAAGTGCGACTGACTGCCACCATTCAAAGCAATACTGCTGACCGATACCAACTCGCTTGCAATCCATGGATGGGACTGGGTTGCATATTATTAACAAATTTCTTGCGAGGCGCTACACAAATCGATAGAGCGTTGATTATCACGGTTAGGTAAACATCCGTCATAAGCCCAATATAACTTATACCATTTAACAACGAATTCCAGTCAAAAGTACTAATGATCTGAAAATCGATGGTGATTAATCCGTTAGTGTCATAACAGTTATTAATTTTAGAACCATATTATATCCTAAGTATAGGTTTTTAACACTTTTTTCTCGTAGTGGTGTCACTTCTGATGTCGATAGACATATTATATTATTAATATATGAGGTAACCTCGAGAAAAATACCAATGCAAGCTAATTAGATTCGTGAATTGGCAGAGGATAGAACTGCAAGGGATTAATGGAAGGCAGAGGCTCATCTCCAAAATGTTCCATCAGTGATAAAAACACACAGTCCTTCGGAATGTAATACGATGCCTACGATTTTTTCTGTTGCAATTGTGCAACATGTTAATTGTAACATAATTATTATAATTAAACAACTGTGGTACAGGCGACAACCGAATATTCTTGAAACATATTTTGAAGATACATATGTATGTACGTAATACAAATTATATATGGACATCGTGCTAATTTACGACCCGCTGCTTGCTTTTGATTTCGCAGTAGAATGGATCACAATAAATTGCGAAACGTAATGCGTTGCGTTGACATTTTGGGTTTTTCATTTTGATGAAACCAGCCAACGACAACAGCAGTAAGGTCATCGGTAGCCGTAGCAGCACCATATTATATTTTGCGTACTAACAACCCTAGAGCATGGATACTATATTAAATATGATTTACCTACCTAACTCGAAAGATGCATCTTTCTTATGCACTCCATGGTCGGTCAGTTGTTGACCAAATCAAACCGTGTGTGGGGTAGCCGTTTGACCGATTTGACGGTTGGTGTTGTGATTTTCCCAAGTTGACAGAGAAATCTTTCAACACAGTTGGATTGTTTGCAGTCAAGTCATTTGACAAGTCGGGTGATTTTCTTCAGTAGTAGTAGATGGAGTCTCTTAACTTAGTTCTGTAGTGTCTGGCCAAGGAGCAATTGGGTTGACAACTCAGTTTACTATCGAATTGAATTGTTATGGGCTACTTTACTGGAAAAGACCGCAAGTTTCTTTAGTAGGAAACACAGGTGCAAGTTTTGAACTGACATTTCTATACTTATCTGTCAACATATCCGTGCAAACTATGCACCAGAAATGTCCGTTTTTCTAAAATTATCTTGGCTTGCTCCAATCTGCTGAATAACGAAACTTGCTTACACATTATTGTCTCCAATTTATCAGTTTCCGTCATTTCACCAAAATCCACAAAACTATTTAGCTTCCATCATTCATGGAATATATATATTCGGTCTTGCTCTTTATACAGCGTTCAGCATGCCATATGGCAGCTCCATAGAAATCCAGCCATAAAAAATGGCACCCTGCGTTACTTTTTACACAAAGAATTGAAAAATCACAAGTTTCTAAGAATAGAGGATCATTTTTTTCAAAAATTATGGAAAACTGAAGTCCTGAATCATTTGATTGCCAGGAGAAAAATAGATATCTGAAATAAAGTGACATTAGATCACACCCTAGACCAAACTTGCCTACAGAAATCTGTGAGAAATGGTTTACTCTCTTTTACAAGTTTTTGTGTAAGGCAACCCATTCGCACAGGAATTCATAACAAATCCTATGACTTTACGATTTTTCTGGCGAGGAAACAGATCTGTTGTCATTTTGCATGTCTGTCCAGCAAAACTGATACGAGTTTACCCTACTTTACATTGAAAATTAATAAATTTGATTCCAAATAATATTTAAAGTGTTTTCCATATCTGCATAAGCGGGTTAAACCCATACAAAACGTATGCTCAAGCTTTGATATCATCGCAAAGTCTTTTCCATAAATATATGTAGGTACTCGTACACATGTATAAATATTTATGTACCTATGCATATTATGTTATACATGCACTATGTGTGTATGTACATAAGTATGTATGCACATAAGTTTCAAAACAATTTACGATTCGTCATACTGTCGCATTTTAAACTCTAAAAACATGAAAATAGTTTCTTCCTTCGAAGTTTTCAAATTTTGACAGTACACAAACATTGCTCGAATTGAGTACATGTCAAAAGCATACGTTCGAATGTGCTTGCTTGACATTCGATCGATATAAGAGAGAAAACTAATTTAATAATTCAACCTAATTGGAACCATTCTGGAATTCACAGCTGTACTTCCTACAGAATCAATAAGGGTCACGATACACCCAATACCTTCAGCTTCTGTGTGATTTCAAAGCTTGTCCATTCATTCTAAGTCAATTACTCGACTTCAGACTCTTCAGTTCGCATTCTGTTCGACTTCTGCGTAGGTGTTCAGTCGACGCTGTCTGATTTACAAACTCAAGAGTATAATTTTTTCCGGCGAGTTGGGGGATTAGAACAAGTGGTTCGGCCAAAAACAATTCTTTTGCGAAGCATGACATGGTATTGGAACTAATCACACAATCAGGCACAAGAGCGAGTCACGCAAGGCAAAGTTGGCGCATAGAAGTTAAGAAAGAATCGTGCAGAGTTGCAAACATAAACTCCGAGGAAGTTGTGCAGTTGTACTAAGAACATGTCAATTTCTAGAGCCACGTCGATTGGTCGGTTTCAGAGTGTCACTGACCGGCGGTAGATCGGTTTCCTATGCAGCTGCAGGAGCCATAAGTGCTACAGTCCTTCTTGTTTTCCATAATAAACTGCGTCCCTCGTCCGAGAAGGGTAGTAGGTAGTAGGTCTCCGCTATCCACTGAGTAGGACACTGTCTGTCGAACCCAGTAGCTTTCGTTCAATCATCGACGTAAATCAATTTGGAGCCCTTTTGGGAACATGGGAGTTTGATATTATTGCATCCATTGTCACAGGAAGGGTGGTTATGTCCATGTCCGATTCGAAAAACTTTTGTCAAATGCTGAAGAGAGGTGGGATCGTGTTAATAAAACGTTAGTGCTCCAACTTCTCGTTCAATAGTCAGACATTCTATTCCCTGAGGCACGTTACCCGTATCAGTGCCCTCATCACGTACGACGACAAACGACTGACGATATTGTTTTGAGATAGTTTTGCTTCACGTAACGCCAAAAACAACATCGACGCAACAAACTACTGACAGCTTTCGTTGCTATTGTTTAGACGACGATCGCTTCAAAAGTTACGTGATGAACCATAAACATTAGACACACTTCCACAAGTTATCCTGTCCCTTTCTAGATCCTCAGTTCTTTCATAACGGACGACCGAATTTTCAAGAGTACTATTCTATAATAACTCGATGAAATCATGGTTTCCCTCTAATTCGATCATTTACTGGAGGACGCTCCATTATTTCCACTTGCGTGTCTGTTGGGCAAATCTGTATCCAATGATCTGTATAAAGGTAGTGCTGCCAGTCCATTTGAATTTCGTATTCCCCACCCAATGCTCGAGTTCTGATTCAAATACAAAACAAACAAGTGCATCACATGTAAAACCGTATGTATGCCTTACAACCTGTCACCATTAGACCTCAGGTACATACATATATTGAAATGTCACCGGAAAGAAAAATCATTAAATTCAAAAACTAAATTTTTTTTTTAGTTGGCAACATTGCATCAGAAAGTGACAGAAATATAGCACAGAAACACACCAACCATATCAAAGAGAAGAGAGCAATTGAATTACTTGTCGTGATTATTTTATTTTCCTTGGTATGCGTTGAGCACTCTACTCAGGTTGTCATTTAATGGTAACAAAATTTTAATGTTTCTTTTTTTTTTGTTTGTCAAGATCGTGTGTATTTGTAGGCTGTTTTAAGCCCACAAAAACAAATACACCCAAGTGTGTGCGTACATGGAGAAAAATTCACTATATTTGCCATTTGGTGTTGTACTTCTTAATTACAATCAAGTAAAGTCCAAGTGTCATTTGCACCGAAATTACCTTACATCCATACATGCATGTAAATGGTGTAAAGGCACTCTCAACAAAAAAAAAGCATTATAACAAATTTCTATAATTCCCAGCCTCGGAGAGCGCAAGCCAAATGAGTAATGAATACGAAAAGACAGAAAGAAGAAAAAAAACCGAAAAGAACCATAATCAGCCGACGGAATAAATCAAATCGTTGTTCCTTCAATTAAATATATTATTCGATTGCATAATTTTTTAATAAGCTAATGTAAGAGAAAGTAAATTGTTATACACAAGAGGAAAAAAAAAAAAAAACAACCGAGTGTTATATTTTCAAAAGATGACGAACAAAGCGGACAAAAAATAAACCCCAGCCGCTAACTCACGCATACAACCGTATTTCATAAATTATTGCACATATGAACGTGCTGCTAATATACACACGTCTCTATACATATGTACTCGTCGTCGTCGCCCATACTCCCGAATGCGGACACGGCCGCCTTCCATACATACATATGTATGTATTTATACACACATATGTACTTGTATCAGCGAAACTTTACTATTTTTGCTTTCATTCTTGGGCGAAGTCTACATTTCATTAGAACTTTATTATTTACCATTTGAAAAAATTTTACTCAACACATGCACTCCATTTTTGTTTTCGAGTTCTGCGTTTTATTTAAGAGAAAACAAAAATTTGCCACTACACACCAAACGGACGAACGAGCCCGCAGCCCCATTCATCGACAGCGACGGTACATGACCAACGCGATTCAGTCAGCGCTTATTTCTCATCAGACTCCTCGGCCAATTTGTGGAGGTTCTTGCGTTTAGCGACAGATAGTTTGTAAAGAATTCCATTTGAACATTATTCGCGTATTGTCCACAAGTAGGTAGGTAGGTAGGTAGGTAGGAACGAAAAAACAAAAAAATAAAATAAAATAATCCACGGAAAGCCGCAATTCTCCTCGCCTGTCCAACCGCACAAGAAAGAGATGTGATTTTTCCCCTTTTTGTCGATTGCAACAATTTCACGAGAGAAGAAACTGAGAAACAAAATAAAAACCAATATATCTGCGGTTGCGGGAAAGGAAAGGCTAGAGTTGTCGTGAGCGATGTTTAATGCGGGGTAAGACCAGCACCAGCACCAGCACCACTTAACAATTAAGGGAGTAGAAGAAAATCTTTTCGAATCTATTTCTTTTTTTCTGCCTTCCTTCCTCGCCAGAGAAGAAAAGTGTTTTTCGTTTTTTATACATTTTTTGTTATTTTTTATTTTTGTCAAGACCTCCTCGGGATATTTGAGTTATTTCTGTCATTAGGCCCATTAACAGTTGCAAATATGAATTCGTCGTCGCTCCCCAACACACTCTCCCCTCATATTCCACATACACACACGGCTCTCTATGAACTTACCTACCGAGGATGTAGGAAAATATATACGTACATATATATTTTCTTCTTAAACTCCAGCTACTATCACCGCAAATGAAAATGAAATAAAAAAAAAAAGAAACGTAAATTGAAATCTTCTGGCTTTTAAGGAAAATTTTGGGCCTAAAATCGAAATAAAAAAAAATCTCACTGCAAAATGTTCGTTTCGTTCACCGTTCACACAGAAAAAAAATGTTTAACCCAGCCCGTCCGTATCGAAGAAATTTTTTTTTCTTTTTTTTTTTTCACACCACTATATGCTTGCACAACGTTGCTGTTTTTTTTTTTTTTAATCCGATTACTCGTTATTAATAAGACATTTCTAGTTGCTGGTATTTGATGGATGATTGAATATCTGTAGCAATTATTGAGTGAAATTAAAAATTTTGAAAACCGTCAGTATGAGAACGCAACAAAAAATCCGATGATGATTGGAAGATCGACGACAGCGACGACGACGAAGGCGAAGACGACGACGAGAGCGATGGCGACGATAGCGATAATGGACAAAAGTCACTTTGCATTTTTCTTTTACCGAAATTATGGTTTAATGTTGGAAAATTCAGCACCGTATATTGAATAAGATGTTTTCGGTGTATTTCCTGATACGGGATGCTGAGTTTTCAAGTTAAAATTAGTGAAAAATTTTGCGATTTTCGCTTCGAGCGTAACGTAGCGGCGACTTTTTCTTTAAAAATTTCATTCACACGATTTACAAATGGAATACTTTTGAGCAACTTCTGCTATCTGTGAAAAGACGCCATATTGTGTAATCTTATTGGGCACTGGACGATTGTAATAGATTTTTTCTTATTTTTATTATTTTATTAGCTTTCATTTCGAATTGATTATTGGAATTGTGTATTTTCGATTCGCACAACTTAAGAATATTTAAAAAAACATATAAGAATCTCCGGTCCGACAAACAATTCGTATTTGTAATTTGAAAATCCTAGAAATATTCTTCATTTGCATGAAATGTAGTTCACTTCCTAAAAGTCCAGAAGTTAGGACTATTTTAAAAAGCCCAAAGTGAAGAGCAGTATCGAATTATTTGAACTTTCCCAATTTATTGGTATACCATCGATCTTGAAGCAACTGACTCGGTGCTCCACGAAAAGTAGGAAACGAAAATCATTCGGTGTTGAAAACAGAGGTTGAAGCGAAGATTTGTTATAAAAGGCCGGACCAGTATATACAAGAAAGGGATCCTTTAAACTGCGAAAATTACACACAGATCAATCTATTCCAAGTCACTGACAAGATTTTATCCTCAAATAGTGTGAACGCTTGAAATGTCACCAACAACCTGAAAGGTCCTTATAAGCCATTACTCCATTTTAGGACAGAAAAGTGTACGTTTGACTTATATTTTGATTTGAACTTAAGAGCTTTGTGTTGCGTAGAATAGGCGCGTTTTTTGCTAAAGTATATGGGGTTGCACGAAACAACGACGTAGTGCCTAAGCATTAAGCATTTTCAAAATAACTAAATCAATTAATCCAATATAGGCTTAGCTAAGACGCTTAGGTTTGTGAGGTCTGGCTCTTTTGCAATTTACTTTTCAACTTTCTTCCTGTGAGGCTGACTCGTTGGCAAATTTGACAGACTATCGAATATTGTTTGATGAGAATTAGACCTCTTTACTCGTTCTGTATGGTCGTTGTGGGTTATATACGAGTTTGAGGGTATCTGATTTAAACATATGATTTTCGACGTTAATTCTCGGGTCCAAATGCAATCCTTTGACATTTTACGACGAAATCAAATGAAAGGACGACGAAAATTACCGAGCAAGAGAAAAGAAAAACGTCAAAAAGAGTCGACAGCAATTTCTGCCCCGACTCACGGGAAACTTGGTTTATAATCTTACTCAAGCCCATCTCCTTTCTCTTTTGCACTTGTGTGGGTCGTGACTTATGTGCGATAGTGAACTAAACTTAGATAAATTTCGTGGCTGTGCTATCTATAGCTTGTAAGAGACCTACAGAACTTCTTTTTCTCTGGACTTCACTAGTCTTTTCCTTTTTTTGTTACTCACAATACAATTTTCATTTTGTTGGAATGTCAATCCACATGCAGTTGTCAAGTTTCTGTGATGACGTTGCTAAGCCCCGATGTTGCGTTTTATGCTTATTGCAAGAAAAACAACACGTCGATTCGACCGTACCTTAGTGCCTTCTTCCTGTCTTTATTTGATTGCTTTCTGACAGATTCGCAAGTACCCATTTCTCAGTGTAGGAATTGCTATAAAAATATTCTGGTATGTACTCCGCCTAAGCCCATTCTTATTGGAATACCAACATCTGTAACAACCCTGCCCATATCATGCACCATTTTCATGGGTGATTCATTTTATAAATATTGACAGCATCATAACGGCCATGACGTTTTTACTTTCATTTACTTAATTTAATGCCAAGTTATTTCTAATAATTGAAGAAACGCCTTGTATCCGCAAAGGTAGGTGTGTTTTTGTTTTCCCCAAATTGCTGGGCACTTGTTTATAAAGTTATTCTCATCAATACAGCCTGATCAACCACAAGAAAAGTGTTTTTTTCCGCAAAAGTCCCAACAAAGACTTCTCTCCATCATAATAACAAAGTGCAAGCATTTGTAATGTCCTCATTATCGGCAAGCGCTGAAAATATTTCGTGCGACCCGCAACACACAACTAATGATGCATCGTCAATGTGCCTGGAGTTAGCATTGGAAGGTGAGAGATTGTGTAAAGCTGGGGATTGCAGGGCTGGGGTGGCATTTTTTCTAGCCGCAGTACAAGCAGGCACTGATGATTTGCGCACACTGAGTGCTATCTACAGTCAGCTTGGGAATGCATACTTTTATTTGGGTGATTACTCCAAGGCTATGCAGTACCACAAACTGGATTTGACACTGGCTCGGTCGATGAACGATAAGCTGGGCGAAGCAAAGTCATCGGGAAATTTGGGAAACACCCTAAAAGTAATGGGTCGCTTCGATGAGGCTGTTATCTGTTGCGATCGTCACTTGACGTTAGCTCGGCAGTTGGGCGATAGGTTATCAGAAGGAAGAGCTCTGTACAACTTGGGAAATGTATATCATGCCAAAGGAAAGCATATGGGACAACGCAATCCAGGTGATTTCTCCGACGAAGTGAAAGAGGCGCTCACCAAGGCAGTGGAGTACTATCAAGAGAATTTAAAACTTATGTACGAATTGGGTGACCGCGGAGCTCAAGGAAGAGCTTGTGGGAATCTGGGAAATACGTACTACTTGTTGGGCGATTTCCAAGCTGCTATAGAACATCATCAAGAGAGACTGCGAATTGCAAGGGAGTTTGGTGACAAAGCTGCCGAACGCAGGGCCAATAGCAATCTGGGCAACTCGCACATATTCCTGGGACAGTTTGAGGAAGCTGCAGAACATTACAAACGGACTCTATCGTTAGCAGTTGAACTGGGTGAACGTGAGGTTGAGGCCCAGTCATGTTACAGTCTCGGCAACACGTACACGCTTCTGAGAGAATTCCCTACAGCCATTGATTATCATCACAGACACTTAGCCATAGCCCAAGAACTAGGAGATCGTGTGGGCGAAGCACGTGCATGCTGGAGTTTGGGTAACGCACATTCTGCAATCGGCAATCATGAGAAGGCTCTGCATTTTGCAGAATCCCACTATAGTCTGGCCAAAGAACTCAATGACCCTGTCGGCGAATCTACAGCTAAAGTCAACATCACCGATCTGCGAAAATTGCTGGGTCTACCACGTCTCAATGATGAAGACGACCAATTGACCACTTCCGATGCAGAGCACTCAACCGACTCGGAAAATACTCAAGTGAATGGGACAAACTCACGCATGATTCGAGTACGACGGCAGAGCATGGAACAACTGGACTTAATTAAAATCACACCTGACGGCAAGCGCTCCGCACAAGGGGGAGCCACTCAACAGGTCTTGGATGAACAGAAGCTATCGGGGCCTAAGATGAAAACGAATGAAGATGACTTCTTTGAGATGTTGTCTCGTTCACAGTCAAAACGTATGGATGACCAAAGATGTTCGATTAAAATTACCAAAAAAGAGATGCAGAACTTCTCCCAATCGCGAAAGCCGCTTACCCAGCAAAATTCATTATTCTCTTCCAATTTGCCAAAGGAATGCGAGGGCTTGCCTGGTCTCAAGCCCTCCGGAAGTTCTGTCGACTCTGCAAGCGCTCCAGCAGCAACCACACAGCCCGATGACGCTTTTCTCGATATGCTAATGCGCTGTCAAGGCTCGCGCATTGAGGAGCAACGTTCTGAGCTGCCAATTCCAACAATCACAATGGACGCCGAAACTAATGATCCCCATCGTCAAAGACGCCCAGGAGCATCAAACAGTGGAGCAACAGTTCCCGATGAGGACTTCTTCTCGCTCATAATGAAAGTTCAAAGCGGCCGCATGGAGGATCAAAGGGCTGCTATTCCATTCACAGCCAATCGCCTGCAGAACAATGCTGGACCGACTTCCAATTCGCAAGGATCTTCCAAGCCGGCAAAGTAAATTTCCTTTGCCCTTAATCATCTAATAAAAAAAAAGAGAAACAATTAGGCACGTTAAAAAGCTGTTAACCTGAAACTGTCCATGCAATTTAGTGTCCAAATTAAAGCTCTGAGTAAATCTAACTTACAATTCCGACTTTCAATCACTTGTCCAAGGAGTGGCATGCATTTGACAAGATTATATACCTAGATAGCTAAGAAAATAGAAAATTATTGTGTCCTGTCTCCCCATAAATGAAGAGTTTACCTTCAAATATATAATATGTATGAATATGTAGTAAGTTAGGAATTTCCCCGAAACGTTCCAGAATTTTCGCCTTTACACAAAAGTAATGATTTACATATATTTTTTATTGTATTTTCTAAGATAGTCTCTTCTGATTCATTGTACTAAAACTAAGAATAAATAAATAAAGTTATTGCTCATTGATATTTATCAGAAAGAATGTGTATTTTTTTGTGATAAATCCCTGCAACAGCTCACCCTCGTTGAATCTAAAATGAAAAGACAATCAAGCGATGAGGGAAATTAGTATGTGCTCAGTGGACAACGCACAACTTGAGGGGAGAATGTGGCAGAGTTGAAAGCAGGGCCAATGTGAAGATTACCGCCCAGTTATAACTACAGCAGCACATAGATATTTATGTAGAAATACCATCATCACACAAAATCAATTCGGGTTTAGAAGAAGGGTAACATTGGCCAAAGCGTTTTTGGAAACGCAGAAAACTTCAAGGTTTCGGACATAAAATCAATGCTGTTAGGAGTACTTGAAGGATCTTTCTTTTTCTACACACTAGCTTCAAAGGCGCAAAAAGCCCCAAGCAGGTAGGACAGTAAGACAGTAGGATTGTCTATCATCACCAAGGAGGAAACTTAGAACAACATTCATGGAAGGCTTTAGACGGTAATCTGCTGATATCGGACGAGGACCAGCTCACTAGGTGTAGAGAACATTTCCGTACAGTCCTAATCCACTTGAACGAAGGCGATATGATTCCGAATTCTAACGAGTAGTTCGAAGTAACAAATTCCCGAATCGAGACCCGACCTCCCAGGAAAATCGAAATCTCAGCGGCAATAAAGTCCCTTAGGAGAAACAAGGCGGTGATGGTATCCCTTCCGAACAAGCGACTCCAATTATATAAACTGATCTTCTACACCCGCTGATACAGAAAGAGTAGGGCAGCGAGTCGAAAAAGGCATGATCATCAAGCTTCGGAAAAAGGGGAATTCGTTGGATTGTGGGTGCCGCAGAGGTATATGCGTTATCTCGGTCTTACCTAAAATAATACCTAAAATAATATCGGAACGTATTAAACTCGACGGATCCTCCTGTATCGACCACGTTAACACCTTACTGTTCATCGACTTTGAGAAGGTTTGCGTCAGCTTGAATCGGGATGCTATTTGGTTGGTCTTGCGCAGGAGAGGTGATCCAGAAACACTCATAGCTATTCTTAAGGGTACATACGAGGGTGATAAGTGTCACGGTTTTCACAATGGTGAGAGGATTTTAAAGTCCAAAGTGCTGTACGTCAGGGTTGGATACTGTCACCAATATTGTTCTTAGTATCAAGCGAGTATCAAGGTGCGGATTGTACAGACCTTAAAAGCAGAGAGAAAGTACTGTGTTAAACTTCCAATATCGCTTGAAAAGAAGGAAGTGGAGTCTAGTCTGACGTGACACCAAGCAGATGTGATAGTAGTACTGTCTATAATATCACCAAGGAACTCATTTGTGTCCGGAACTCCAAACAGTATTCAGTGAATAGTTTAGATGGTAACCTTCTGATTGAAATCAAATGAAATTACGACAGCAAGAGAAACAAAGCGGCGGATACAACTGGCATCTCTCCGAAATATTTCAAGCGTCGCTCAACATATGCCAGAACTGCTACACCTGCTTATATGGAGAGTGGGGGGATATAAACCATTTCCTCTGAAAAGGGGGTTTGGTAGGAAAGGAGTTGATAAGGAATCAAGTTGTTTAGGAGTAAGATGGGCGCAGGCATTCTTGAAGATTTATGCATTATTTGTATTTTTGAAACTTTGAAACTATTGGCGATGCATTGGATCACAATAGGGGCGTATGTTGCCGTCGACTGGCTATATCCACGTTCCTGACTATAATGACTGACCTGATGAAGTCAGATGTCAGCCCTTATCGTTCTGAACACTCAAGTAAAAGATTGAAGGTTTGGTCTCTGCTTCTGCTGCTTATGCATTCGCACAGGAAGTGCGTTGTGCCTTCCTTTATCTCATTATCGCCGCAGCCTCTGCATAGGTCTGACCTGTTGATTGCCATTCTTTTGGGGTTGTGGTCTGTTAGGACACCGAAGAGGAGAGTCAGCTGTGGGCTATTGAGTGATATGAGTTCTCTGATCCTTTTTGGCTATTGGGCCCAATACCATTGAGACACAGCGTTCGAGGCGAGGAGAGTGCGTTCGTCAAGATCTTGGAGGAGAGGAGGCTAATGGGCGGTAGGACCTAAGTCCCGGGATCCAGCATAGCGTAATGCTATGTTTAGAACTCAGGGATTTGTGTTCCTCTTTACATTGCTTGACCAGTTTTGAATTGGTTGTAATGGACAAAGTGGTTTTAATGGCTGGCTGAGTAGATAAACTCCTGCAGAACTCGTTGATACGATATATTATGGTTGGGACTCCCGTGGTCGAGCTGTTACTATCGATTTTCTTGATTGATGTGGTCAAGTAGTTAGGTATTTTTCGTAGAGGTTTTCCTCAATTATTTGTCAACCAGGGTTGGAATGGGAATCGTTTTTTCAGGAAAAATTAAACTCATTTTAAATACAAAACGATATATTTATTTACAATAAATGTACAAAGAAATATACAGCTTACGCAATACAATTTGTCATCACTACAAGCTTAAACGCATGCAAATATAGCCACCATCCGTCGTTAAGTTAAACACAACGAAACAATACACATGCGCCTCTAATTTGGATAATAACGAAAGTTATACAGTACACATTTCCGACATGAATTCGGTATGGAAACAGTGCTTCTCTATGAAATACATACATACATATATTAGGGAATTAAGTCTACTAGAAAATATACAATGTTGCTAAGACAACCGTTGATCATATATCATGTTTGGTGTTTTTGCTTTCGTCAACACTGAGTACAAAGATGGGTGACCCATAGTCGATTTTCCTGTCGCAGTTAATGTTGTCCTGGCTGATTGAGCAGATTTCGTGACTATGCTTCTCTTGCTTGCCACGTTTCAGCATAACGTAGACTACAAACAGGCTGACTAAGAACGCAGATGATGTGGCCAAAACGAATACGACTACTTGAATGGTATTTTCCGGAGAGGCATAGGTCTGGGCAGCAGGAAGACGGTGATTTCGATGAACGAATTTCGAGAGAGTTATGTCGGGCCGGTAGTGTCCTCTGCCCAGAACTAGTCTATGATTTTGTATGGCATCTTCAATGAGGAATGCCTTGTCAATCTTCTCATTGTCGTGCAATTCGAAGCTAACGATAGCACTTCCGTCCAGATTCTCCTGAACCCGGAGATTGTCTATAGATTCACCGATGTACTGATGCAATTCGATTTTAACGATGTCATAGAAGTTCTTTATTGTGACTGAGGAATCGTTGAGCAGGACAAGTTGAATAGCAACTGATTCGATGGGAGTGTAGACACACTTCTTTGTGCCCGCTGGGAATGTTGAAGTGGAAGGGATTTGGTTTCCAGCTGCGTCGACGCACCAACATTTCTTCCCATTGCACTGTGTGGGAAGGAACGAACCATTCTCGTCACATACCACGGGAAACGAGGCAGTCTTTGCAATTCCAAAGCATCGGGTTGTGGAAAGTGGTATCAGTTTTTGAGTATTTTCGATCGACAGCTTTGAATCGAGGATTGAATTCACAGATTCGTAAATAGTGTCCATTCCTGAGGCAGAGGGACTGGAGCGAGCTAGGTCGTCATTGGGAAATGAAGTATCATCATCACCTTCGTCCTCAAGTTCTGTGATGTCCTCAGTCACAAGCATGGCCATTTGTTGGATAAGATTTTCCATAAGTGGATCATTTGGCGCGGAATATGGGTTTCGCTGACGTGCTTGCCGACTATTGCAAATAGGTTCCAAGTTACGTGTCAGTGTTCCCTTAAGAGGCGCTCCCTTCTTGTCTGCGCACCAACAGACGCCATATCCCGTCGTAGAGGATTTAATCGAGTTGGCTTTGTCAGAGAATGAGTTCATATAGACTGGTGGTTCATCTGTTGATTGATTTCCAAGGCACTGCACAGGGCTCCAATGGCCGGTCACAGGATCACATCTTGGCTCGAACCAGGCTGCTTGCCTTGACCGTTTTGCAACCAAACTGTTCTTCAACTTCAACCGCTCGCATGGAGTGAGTACTGTAAGAGGTTGTATTAGATCTTTCGCTTTAATTTCAATTAACATACCAACCTGGACACACGGAAATGCATGATTGTTCGTTGCGGAATATATTCTTCGTCTGGCAGTTGGCCTTGTTCAGGTCGACCGATATGGGAACACACTTGTTTGCCTTGGGACTAAACCTGTACTGGGTCATATTATTTAAGCTGGCAGCCGTAGCTAGGCAGGAGTTGTCTATGGACTCGAAGCAGACGTCTCCTGTGGAAGTAAAAGATAACAAAGGATCGAATAAAGTTTTAAACTTACTTGTCTTCGCGCAGCAAACGCCTCTATGCGACACTGGGTTTAATTGACAGGTGTGCGTTGTAGGACATGCATCATTTTCACTGTGTGGACCACAGCTCAGCTCAACATTCCCTTGCTTCAAGGGACTTCCCTCGGGACAAACCGAATCACGAAGTGGCACGCAAATTGGCATCTTTGGACATGGACTGTCTATGCATTCTACATTGATGAGTTGACAAGCTTCGTTTGGTGAGCAAGTAATTTCGTTACACAAGTTCCGACACTCGCAGGTACTGCAGCCATTCGCATCGACCTTGTAACCAAATTCGCAGGAAGGACATTGTACGGTGGGGCATTCGAATGCAGAGTTCACTCTACAAACCGGGGTCGCATTCTTTACACGTGTACCACTCAGCTCCTGTCCATTTGAGTCCACACACCAACAAATATTTTCCGGCCCGCACTGTATGTCTTTCCACTTGCCAGTTTGACCATCGCACCTTGCCACATGCATTTGTTTTGCCGGTATCCCGATTTCAGAAGACTGATGCATTTGAATAGCGTACAAGTGCTGACACGCGGTCTTCATTTGTGGCTCCACACACTGGGTTCCACACCCGTTCGAACAGCACCGCCTTGGGCCATCACACTGTGAATCTGTTCGGCATTCGTAGGAGCAGAAATTTCCATCCGCCCGTCCATTTGGTCCTGGTGGAACTAAAAATGGACACTGACCAGGTTTTCTCGGCAAGCAGGCTGGAACCGGAGGACAATATTCATCTTCACAAGAGACATCGACTATGCGGCATTCTTTGTCGTCACCGCAGGAAACTCCACTGCACGGATCACGGCAATGACAGGCGGGACATTTTGTGATTGGATCCAAATCGAATCCGTAGTCACATCCCATACGGCATGTCAGCTCTAGGCAGTCAATGGATTGTCTCAGACCTATGCAGTGGTCATCAGTTACATTGGGGCCTCGTGAATCGGGAATTTCAGTACCAAAGTTGTCCACACACCAGCATTCTTCGATGTCAATCGGTACTAGGTCTTCATTGTTCTTGGGTTTCACTGGCGTAGAAGGCACCTTTCTTGTGTTGGACTCAAACAGTTGTGGTTGCAAATCATTTTGTTGTGTAGAATCTATGAATTTCGCGCTTCTTGCACTAACTTCGGAAGACACCTGAATGTTTAAAAGACTGTCGTCTACTCTGTATAGTTTTAAGCTCTCCACATCGCGTTTTGATCTTCCCTGGAGAAGCATTCGCATTTTCCGAATTGTGTTCTCTTCCAGAATCTGACGGTGTTCGACACGAGTAACCATCACTGAACGTAGCATGCATTGCCGTTCCCGGAAGTTCCCTTCCTTGCTGCATACTGGAGGCGATATCGCCAACTGCATACCCTTTTCCGTACCCTCCATTCGCTTTGAGAAGTCTCGAAGATACTCACACACTAGGGGCAAAAATTGGAAAAATAAGAGTGGTTATAGGAGAATAGGGGTATCTTGCAAAACATGGACTGATTTGATCTCAGCCTTATTGTGCGAGACACCTTTTATAAGCGACTTTTACTTGTTTGCTGCCTTTCTTCAGCTTCCAGTTCGATTTCCGGAGTTTTCACAGGGACTTCAGGACAGCATACACGATTATTCTGGGCATGCAGTTTAGTACACTTGTATCCCGAGGGACACATAACCTGGTTGCTCATCGAACGTGCTTCTGAAGTCAAAGGTTCATCATCGAAAAACAGCAAGGGCTCGAGTATGCGTGACTGACGTTCTAAAATGGTTTTCCAAGTCAGGCTTCTGTATGGACATATAGTGCTATTCTTACCATCGAAGCAATAAAGAACTTCTCCTGTAACGTTGTTTTGTAGCGGAGCATCTACTTCACATGGATTTGTGTAGACAAGGTCTGGCTTACAGACTGGCCACGATGCGCATAATGCTGAGCCAGACAAACATTTGGGATCCGTGGCAACCTCACAATGCGAACCGGTAGAACATTTAAATCCCTCGCATGGTTCGGAACATTCACAAGTGGGACAACCCCGGTGATCGTTCTATAATATACATAGTATTAGTTAGCTGCTTGATTCTAACGGTTTCAAAACTTACCTTAAAGCCGTACTCACAGACGGCAGCACAAATGTTGTAATCACAATCATTCGAGCTGAAACTGCGACCGAATGAGCGGCCTATAATGTTTTCCCAGCTTTCACAGTTCACCTCCGCAGCAGCTCCCATCGTTCCCTTGATTTTATTCCCGGTTCGTGGATCAACACACCAGCAAACAAGGCCATTACGAGAGCATTGTTTTGGCGAGTAGGTTCCTCCAGGTCCGTTGCATTCAGGAATGTAGCCGCGACCCTCGCGCTCATTTATCATTAATATATCCGAAAGTACTTTCGCTTGATGGCAGTTGGTAATATTCACAGGTTGTTGGCAGCTCATCTTGCAACCATTAGTGTGACAACACTTCTCCATCTGCTTGCACTCCAAATCATGCGTACAGGGTGTACCACACATGTAACCAGTTTTTTCGGTGTAAGGCGATGAATCATCGGCAGGGCACACACCCGGCTTCTTAAGCTTCAGCGAATGGCTTGGACAACACACTCCGTAATCATTGCCCGACTCTACCATGCAATGGTATAGTGGAGGGCATTCGGGTTTTCCAGGTTCTTCCCCACATAAAAATGGTCGAGCACTTCCTTCTATGGCGAGGGGTAATCCTGCTGCGCAGTAATTTTCTATTGAACGTCCCTTCTTGCATGTTGGAACTGGAGGACATGGTTCATTTTTGCACCTAACTTCCTGAACCTGGCATGTTTCCCCATTTGGGCATTCTAGACCATCACATGGATCTCGGCATCGACAAACGGAGCATCCACTTCGAGCATCCCGGTCAAATCCTGACGCACAGAACATTCGACAACTGCCAACTGAACAACTCTCTGGTTCAACACATTGGGCCGTTTGACGTGTCTTGTTCCGAGTGCCAGGAATTTCAAAGCCATATTCGTCGACACACCAACAGTTTGTTCCCAGTTGTTCATTGGCACACTGAATTGGTTCGAATTCGCCTAGTTTTGTGCAGCGAGGTATACGAACTTGTTTATTTAAGGGATTCAGAGCCTTAGCGCGTCGAACTTCAGCCCGTTGTAGGTGCTGACAAGATGTTAGGTCCTCTAAAACAAAAAAAAAAAAACATAAATCTTCAGTTAGGTTCAAAGGACAAGAATAGTAATGTTGAAGAAGTGATTCAAAAATCTTTTGACTGAGAAAGAGACTAATGACAGTTTGGGCAGTCTTAATATGAATGGGCTTATCAAAGTTAGTGACCGTCACATTATAAGCGTATACAAAACCCCAGATGTCTCAAGGACCCCAAAATAGACAAAAAAACCAATGGATCTACATGACTATCACCTAGTTTTCGACAATCCAAAGACAAAGGGACTTTCCACTCAGCTAGATGGCATAGACTCTACAAAGAAGCTGTCTCCTGGCTGCATTCAATGCATTTATAAATTAAATAAAAAAAGGAACCGTTAAACCCCCAGAACTTTGCTGCAGGATGTCTGTAAAGTATTGGATCGATGCAACTTGAATAAGACGCCGGGAGAAGATCGTACCCCCACGAACTCTTCATGTTTGCGAGAAACGAGTACCTAGATTTGCACGATTAAGCATATTCTGTACATGGGCTTAGTTTCTAATATATAGTTAACTAATAAAAACCGGACTTGTGTGGACTCCTTGAAGGAAATTTCAACAAAATATGAATGTTCTTACACACAGTCCATCCAAAATACCTTAAGAATGTACAACTTACTCTTTAGAATAGTTTGTATAATATATTGCGTGTTCACTTTATCGGGCATTCAATGTAAAATAGTTCCCTGATTTAAAAAAGGAACCGCGAGAGATACAAGAAAGTACAGAGGTATTTCCTTCATGGGCACTACAATGAAAGTATTCTCGGGAATCATTCTAGAACCCCTGACAGATTGGGTACCAAAAGAACAAAACTTTGTGACGTAACCTTCATGAACCTCTTCCAAAACACAACCAAGTGCACTGACCTATAAATGTCTATTAAAATTTGTAGTCCAAGGAACTCTAATAATAAACATTCACTGCCCTGCAGAATGCGCACAACTATGAAAAGTGAGAGTCGGATGATCATAAATTAATGTAATCGCGATGGCAAATCAAGAGAGATCTTGCCTCGGGAGTGGACAACAACTTTTTATTAAAACCATAAGGGAAAGTTGGCTTATTAACGTTTGGAAAACATTTTCTGTCTTTTCGTAGTGATCTGGTGCTCTTAATATCTCATAGGTCTGTTCTACAAACACTTAAATTATTTCTGAGCGGAAAATTATCTTAAACCAGTTCTTGTTAGATAAGAAACACTTAATACGAACGAAGAAAACAAGATTTTAGAATAAGTATATTGGTCAAGTTCATTTGGCAATTAATTAGCGAAGCCACCACCGGGAGGTATTATACGAGAATTTAAATAAAATTCATGGTTCTAAACGGTCTTTCAACGCGAAAGGTGTCGTTTTAAATTGCACTCCATTATTGGACTGTCAATATTCAACTCCCATTGTCATCGTTCAACCAAGTACAAACTAGGAGGTTATTAAATATTAAAAGCCTCTACAAAATATGTCGTAGAAAAGTTTCGTTAAGTTTGTAGTGCTTTTGGTTACCATTAAGTGGTTAATCGATAAATTTAAATATCTCAGACAGTTTAACAGGTTACTCTTTGAAGACTCCAACTCGTGTACATCCGGCAAGGTCAGTTGGAATTATCAAGCCGATCACAGGAGCCGGGTCTATCCGCAACCACTTTGGACTATATTTTGCATAACGATCTTGCCTTACATGCTTATAAGATACAGTTGGCACATGAATTGAGTCCAACAGACTACGCACAGTGGTGTAGGTACTTTCGCTGATTGGGCGCTAGAAATTTTTAAATGACGCCTCTTGTCTGATGACCCCATATTTCATTGCTAATAAAATACTGGCTGTTGTCTGAACATAAATCTTAATGCCTTGCTATGAATCTTAATGTTTTATTTTCTTTCTCATTAAAAAAAAAAACTGACCAACTTTCTCCCAGAGTCAAATTTGTAACAATAAAACGATTTACGTAGATAATGACGAATAATGCATGCTTTCAATAATAAATAGAGAAGTGACATAAGTACATCGTACGGACATGAAAGTACGCAAGTACGTATCCCATTCAAATCGTTTTATCAACATTTTGTAGATTTTGTTCACACGTAGTATGTACATATATGTATGTAGAGCTGTGGATGGTAGACTATATCGGTTTGTGGTCAAGCCGAACGTTCCAGACCAAAATGGTATTCTGAACCTTGCAGATATACCGCTCTACTTTAACGTCAGTACTTCAATAAGACTCCTTTGTCGTTCCTTGTAAAAAGATTAAAATTAAACTTTAGACTTAAGGAAATGATTGCAATGGTCTAATTTGGCTCGTCAAATTGTCCATCGACCAAAAAATCTACATACATATATTCATTCTAGGTTCATCTTGCATTTCAACGTTCGTTCACGGTGAGATTCCAGCTGTCACAGTTTTTGCTTGCAGTCCTATTCGCTGCGAACTCCATACTTCAGTCTATGCTTGAACGCGTTGAATATTCTATGGGACACGTCAATTTTGTGCATTGACAAGAATTTACTGCCAAATCAGTGGAAACGGCACTACACTCTCTAGTGGGTAACATCGAATATTCCTTGTTTCGTAGGGAGTACACAATGGTTGTCTTCCTGGATGTACAAGGTCAGTACATCAGCGATTGCAGATGCGTTCACCTTCGAATTGAACAATCTACTGCTCAGTGCTCGGGATATCAATTCCAAGTTAGGTGAGATGTCCACTAGAAGATCTGTCAGTAGAGGCACTCCTCAGGGTGGTGTTTTATCCCGTCTTCTTTGGAATTCGATAGTTAATTGATAAATCATGGATACGAGGGATTACCATGGCTGCCTCGGAAAGGCACCTAAATACTTTCAAAGAGCCTTTCTAAAACGCACCAAATAAACTGACTAAATAGATCGTTCGTTGTGATTTGGGTGATAACCTCCACAAAACTGAAGTAATGCTCTTCTGTCAGCGTAGCCTTCTCTGATAAAGCATAATATCTGGGCCTCATGTTGGATAGAAAGATAAGCTGGAAACCTGACATTAAGAAAGAATTAAGAAAGCCACGATGCATAAGCGGGGCTGCACCTGTTTCCCTAACTAGTGCAGCCGTTCGTCTCAGGATTTGATCGCGCCCTTATTCTGAACAAACCATTTCCAAGCTTTGCCAAGAGTTTTACTGTCACCATCCCCTCCAGATCATTTTGGAAGGAGATCGCACCTTTAGAAAACGAGTCGATTCACTTCTATACTGACGGCTCAAAAACCAAGGACGTGGTTAGTAATGGTGAATGGATTCATTGTAGCGCGATCTTACGGAAAGTTTTGCTTAAGGAAAACGTGATATCTGCTAAGGATATCCGAATCTTCTCTAATAGCCAAACCGCTATCAAATCCTCGGAATCGACTTGTATGAATAGTAGCTCTAAACTGATGTTCGTGTCTTATGGAGATGGTGAATCAGTTCAACAATAACCTGTGATGGGTATCGCTATATAGTAATATTCCAAAGAACTGTAAGTCCGATGAACTTGCATGATTAGGAACAGCTCTCCCCATTTCGTCGGGCAATGGCAACTTAGGGATACCAACCGCTACATGCAAATTAAAACATAAAATATAGGTAGATGCTATAGAGAGAACAAATCTTAGGTGAACAGGTGGATCAACTTGTCTAGTTAGTAAGAATTTGATTTCTCTCAATAGATTACACATAGGCATTACAATAAGTGACACCTGTTAGGTGTCATAACCGGACATAGTCTTTTAGGCAAGCACGTCACAAGGCTAGATTGTTTTGTGAATAGTTTTTGGAGAAGTTATATAAATCACAAAGCGGGGTAAACCATTCCCCACTTTTTTTATTCCTGCCCAGCTTTCTCTGGCATTAGAAAGCTTTACCTGGGAACAGTCTTCCTTAACGATCTAGGTGATCTGACGAATATAGACATCAATAGTCTCCTACGCTTCATTAGACGTTTAAACGAGGAGGTAGAGAGGTGTTAGATATCTTTGATCTGCATCCATTTACTACCAAACCAAGCCACAGTAGCAAGGATACTTAAAAATCTAAAATCCTCCACTCAAAAGTGCGATTCAGTGGTTAGATTAGAACGTCGGTCTACCAAGAGATTCCACGATGCAAGACAACATCAAAAGTTGTTTATGGGATGTTTGTCAGACACTTGCGACAGGTAGTGGCGTGGAAGGACCTATCTTTAGATGTTGTCAGTGGATCGAACCTCAATGCTGGAGATGTGGGCAAGGTAGTAAAAAGCCTTACTTTCCTGAGCTAACTTAAATAAAAGCTTAATCGTAGGCATTCACCCATCTGATGGAGGTCTCCTGAATTGGAAACGAAACGCCTGGGAAGAGCATTAACTGTGAGTTAGCAAAAACTGATGCAAAAAGAAGGCTTTCTCACAATATCGTTCAAATGGGATTAGAAACACTTTACCGCTCGTGAACTATGTACATAATTATTCATGAACATAATATTCCACAATATGTATTTATTTCATAAATGTATATATGGACATAAAAAAGAATGATTTATTGTGACACCCATCATACATATGTATGTAAAATATATAAACGTGTAGATGATCAAAAGACAATTCTGAATCATAATCGTTTTTGCATTCATCCCATTCCTCAATAGAAGAGAAGTGTAAACACACACAAAAAAGCTTACACACCAGTTCATCTTCATAGTTGTATAGTTGTATAGTTGTGTGTTCTATGACGTAGAAGAAGAAGGAAACATAAAAATAAAAATAAAAATAAAAACTAGTTATGCAAGTTTCTCTCTCCAAGTCTTTTGTTTGGGTGTCTCTTCTCTATTGTAATAAAAAAAAAAGTAAAAAAATTAAATTTCCCTTATAAGAGTCACTCCCAGGCACATGAGACATGACCGACTGACACAGTGAAGTACACTGGAAATTGCTTGGTTAAGTACTCAGTAACGGAATATTATTTTATAGGTGAATACGTGCTATATATAGGTTTTTGCTGGTGGGCGTAAAAGGCATACATACATATTTATGTAGTTTTTAGCATAATGGTGTGTTCATGCATGCGTGGTGCTTGATTTTCTTATGAGCAGACATTTGCCACCTTTGAGGCTATTAATGGGATAGGATCAGGTTTAAAAAAAAAGTAAAGTATATTAGGAACGGGCTTAAACATAGAGATTCTTTAAAAGCAAATTCCAGTTCTCCTGACGGCCGATAGAGGGGGTATGGTGACGGCCTTGATCTCTTTACGAATCGAGCATGAAAATATTTTTGTGAATTTATTTCAATGCCTTCACTCAGTGGAGGGTAAGAAATCTGACCAGTTTTGGCGTAGCTGAGTCTTTTATGAAGAATGACACATTTCACGAAAAAGGGGATCATGCTGTAAAGAAACGTTTTCTTCAAAGATCACAAGGTAAAGTAATAAACAGTCGGGGAAAATTATAGTACACATCAGTCTAAAGAGGAACCTATCAATTCTATTAGGTTTCTTGGCATGGATATGAAGGTTGAAGGCTACGTAAAGAGTCAGAGCAATAGGTCTGTTCGCGTACTTTCTGCACCAAAATTCGTAGATTGTGAAATTTTAAGGAGTGGGAGTAAAACTCTCTCAGAGAGTGGTAAAATCACAAAAAAGTAAACGAACGCGAAAGCTACGAAATTCGCCCACATTTTAGACGTCAAAAGCAAATGTATGCAAATACACAAAAAACTAAAAATTTCTTACTGGTATCTGACTGGATTTCGTAAATCAGTGCAAAGAAATTGCCTGCACTAAAATTCGTTGCTCTCTTCTACGAAAAACTACGAATCTTTTGCGTACTCGAACAGGAGTTGGTGACTTTTCGTAGGTTTTCGTGAAAATTCGTTGTTTTGGGAGAGTACGCGAACAGACCTTATGTCTGCGAATTCTCCAATAAGTTCAGCGGGACTCCAAGATCTTGTAGATGTCAGATATCAGCTCCTATTTAATGAACAGTTTCTAAAGAAGACCGTCGAATTTCCAGTTGAGTCTGACCTCTGCATCCACTTTAAAGCCTCATGTGACAACATTCATCGTCTTTAACTCTGCACGCTGATGGGCGATTTCGAAATACCGGGTAAACCAAACAAGTTGCAAATCGGTGTAGTGAACAATTCGTAAACCGATTCTGAAAACCAATTCAAATTTGCAGCACATTTCGGGAAAGAGACGTGTTATCATGCGACTTTTTCAATCTCGTGCTTACACAGCTAACACATGACATCATAGGCCACTCTTGGCGCGGAATCATACAGCCTGTTTACATGATTGACGGACTCGATTTTGTTTTGACAATCGAGTGTTCAGATTGATAGTTCTGTCTGAACACTTTCGCGGATTATTTTTGACGCATTTATGGTTGACGCCAATGTTTTAACAGAAAAATTCTATTTACAACAAATCTAATGGTTTTCACAGCAATTAAAAAGGTTTACTGTCGTATTTCTATTGTTCACTCCGTTTTTTGAAATTTTCAAACGTCAAAAGAAAGAAAATCTCTGCTTCCCAATGCTTGTAAACGTAACAAAAATCCATTCCGACAATCCTAAATTCAGTGAGCAGCCTCATAGAGATTTCTACATTAATCGAAGAAACCTCATCCATCTGTCCATCGTTTAAGACAAAGCGTCACTGTAGACAACACTAATTTCGAAGAGTTTGAAGAGCTTACAACTCCACAAATAACACTATTTGAGTTTCCTTGACTACACTGGAATGGGCAATAATGCCCTAGCCAAGAGAATCTTGCAATCACATCCTCGAGTTTCGAGACGACAAGGAAGACCAAACCTCCATTTTAAGAAATGCAGTAGCGTAAGAAAGATCGTCTATTGAAACACAAAGAAAGTTGTAGGAAGTAAGCGTGGATCCTTTAAGTATATACCGACCTCAGCTTGGCGTTTTGTTATACCAAGCCTCTCGTTATGTTGCACTTTGTCCCTATTCATAATTTAAGTGTAAGAATATCTCAAACTACCTTGAACTCTAGTGAGTGAAAAAGTATTTATTCATATCTCACTCGTAAGTTGAGAATCCGAGTTCTGCGACTCGTTGTTTAATTTCCGCTGTTTGCATTGTTCAGCAGTTTGACCTTAAAAGTGTTGTTTTTAGATAAGCTTTCTCCAAATAGCAGTCCGGAAATAGTATTTTTTTTTGGTTGAGCCACCTTTAGCAGGTCATCCGTCACGGTTCGACCATCGACCATTACGATTACTTAATTAATTTATCCCATCAACTGAGCTATCTACACAGCAAACATTAACATGTTTATCACTGTTACATTTTTGAGCTAAATCTCTATGCAAGCATTACCGATGTCCTTTATTGGGGTCAAAACGTAGGAGTGTAACTAATTCTACATTTCATCAAAAAATATCAAATGTTCCAACGTCGTTAACTAATAAACGTTCATCACGGCACTATGATCTCAATTTTTCAAAAAGTGATTCAGATTTTTACTTGTTTTGGGGGTTCTAATGCAAACGTATACCATTGTCTATTCGCCCATATACTCTTTTGTTTCTTCGAAAGTGGTTTCTTGTTTTAAGTAAGATTTTCCATATTGAGTTAAATTATTCCACGAAATTATTTGCCAAGATAAATAGTAAATGAATATTCGGTCTCGGAGCTATTATTGTACAACACTATTTATGGATGGGAATCATTATAATTTTAAAAGAATAAAATAATGTGAACATACCTGATCTTTTCGCATTGATTTTGTTGAATGCAGCTGCGAGGAGTAGTAGATATATTATGTGGTATTTATTGTTCCAAATATACTGACTACGCATGATGTCGCATTGGTTATGAAAAATATATTATTTCACAAGATGGTTCAAACCAGTTATAAGTTGTTTTCCTAAAAATGAAGTAAGATTAGTAAGAATTTAAGAATGAAAGTTCTTTTCCACACAGAAGTGAACGAATTTCTATAAGCAATTCCTAGCCTAACTCTAAGTATAGCAATTCAATTTATAAACATTCAGCGGGAATGAGTCAATAAAAACAAGACAAATTAATTAAACTTTAAAATTTATTTTGTCTCTTTTAAAATAGAATCCATTTTGTATAGGGAAATGCCGGGATCACATTCAGTTCTTTCTGCGAATTTTCTTTTAACTCTTTTGGGGCTCAAAACGAAGGGGTAGTTTGAGTTTCAGAAACAAGAAAAAATCACAGGGTCCTACGTCAAATTCAGCTCTTTTCAAACAAGCCGTGCTGTGACGCGTCTCATCCACAAAGATCACCTAAAATATGTCAAACTGATTCGTGTGAGTTGGGCAGTGTTTGTGAAAGCTCACTAAAACTACTCGTATAGTGACGATTTTCGATCACCATTTTCATCTCTAAGTCGATCTTCAGTAACTACCATTGCGGGCCACATCGAATGAGGCAAGTTTTCAACTACATATTTCACGGCCTCAGCTGTAAGCAAACTAGATAGGTGATTTATACAGGATTAATTTTTTGTAAATCAATAGCGCAAGCCATTTGAATAAGTCAGTCCCACTCATATTTTGACTGGCTGTATGTAAATCTGACTCATATAAAAGTTATGTAGATAAGTATGTACATATGTAGCAGGTAGGTATGTACGTACGTATGCACATATTTTCACTCAGTCATGAGCTCAAGAAATTTTAAAATTACTGTACAAATAATCTTCCGCAACAAATGCAATCATTTTGTCTACCATTCAATTGAATGCAACAATCTTTTGCATTCCTTTGCATTCAGTTGCAGTTTTTTGTGCTCATTTGCATGGTTTTGCATTCAGTTGTCATATAATAGAACTGGAAGTGAAACTGGGTCAAATCCATTTCTACTGTTCGAGAGATGAATTTGCAGTTTGATTGTCTATTCAGCAGAAAGAAAGAGTGATTAGCAAGATTTATTTTCTGTTTGAATTGGAGAGTTGGGGAGATTCTTTAATTTCTAGGTTTAGGTGTTTGCTGTCCCTTACAACCATTTTAATATCTTCAAAGTAGACAAATCCGTTTTGACATTTACTAATTCTCTTAAAAATTAAGTAAGTACTGTATGCAATAGTAAGACATTGGGCATTGTAAAGAAACAATAAAACAATAAAATCCCGTGCGAGACTCAAGGCCTAACTTGTCACAACCATTAAGTTCTTTCGGTTCCTTTATAATTTTCTGTAGCTACGCTGTGGATACTCATGATACAAATGTATGGCTTGTAGGTATAAGCAATATCATGGTGCTAAGTTTAACATTCCTTTGCATACCTAAGACGCAAAGTCGATTACAAAGCTACGGTGCATTTGATAAACAGAAGAACATTCACACTTTGCGTACCAGAATTGAATTTTAATGAGACAGGCAACATACTCTTATGTCGGGTGCGTTAAAATATTTCTGTTGGAATTATGCGAGTTTGCACAGAGCTTGCACTTATTGTTTCTTATATTTACTGAATGCAGCACACTTACTTAAATATATCTTTGGAAGATCTAAGTCAAAACTTCTAAAGCAATAAAAAGACTTATTTTTATGCATGTACATACTCGTAGATACACACAGTACAAAATGATTCATACCGAAAACCGAATTATAATTCTGTTGTCAACAAACAAATTAAAAACAAATTATCTAACATTATTTGTAGTCTTTACGGTCGTATTATGTCGCATTTCGGATGTAGGAAATAATTTTACGCGAAGAAATAATTAAGTGTACTATTTCCACATTTAAACAACAATCTAAATTCAAGTCTCCTGCATCCATCAACATTGTTGTTTATATTTACATGCTTCAAATATTAATTCGAATAAGATATGTATATGCATATGTGTCTATGTCCTAATCTTGGACGCATTGCAAGGTATGAGAGTCCTATCTTACATCAGAGGTTATATTGAAGGACTAAATGACTACAAGGTGACCTATAGGTGACCACAGGAATCCATACTTGGACCATTTTTGTGGAGCAAAATGTGTGATCATCAGGTCTAACTCTAGTAGAGCACAAGAGAGGGGTTTCCCATAACATTTTCAAAAGTTGCCTAAACTAAATGAAAAGTTGTGTACGTACCTACAACTTTTACGATTTTTTTTACACAAAACCTAGGTACCAATCAAAATATAAAATTTCATCGCAATCGAACGCAACGTGAATACTGCTGTGAGGTTATTCGTCATCATGGCTTCATTGTGCAGGAAATTCGTCGCACCGTGGAAAAGTTTGAGTGCGAGTACACTCTTTTAGATCTTAATCCACCAACCACACAGAGTTTGGTGCGAAATGAAGAGACTATAGCCGCGAACAGTATCGAAGAAGACCCAGAAATCAACTAAATTGGACGTCGCCACAGAGTCAACACTGCTTATTTTGCTGTTGAAGTTGGGCCTAGGAATTGAAACAACGTGCGAATAGGGCGCTGGAAATGTTGGCCGGAGATCCGGATTTTGGCCAAAAAGTCATATTTTCGGACGAGGCCAATTTTTGGCTCATCGGCTATGTCAACAAGTAGAATTGCAGTTATTGGAGCAAACACAATCCACAAGTGTTTGACACACCATTACCGCCAATGGCCTCAGGTATATAGCGGTGTTAACCGTATTTCTGGTCACAGAAACATCAACATTCATATATCGGAGCTGTGGTTCTAACAAGACGGCGCTTCATGCCATACAAGGGACGCAACCCTCGAAATTGTGAAGAATTTTGACTACTGGGTCATCTCCCAGCGAGCGTTCATCAATACACTACAAGCCAACCACTTTGGAGCTCGAAGCCAGCATTCGAGATTCTATTGCCGGAATAACGCCACACATATTGGACCGACATCTTGAAGCACTGCTAGCAAGCCCGAGGTTAGCATTTGAACGATGTACTATTCCACCCATAATGGCATAAATGTAGCTTCAAAATTAAGCCAGAATCAATTTTATATCTCACACCTTTGTTGTTTTATTTAATTTTTGTTTTCTTTCGTTCTTACCTGGTCACCCTACAAAAGCACTTTACATTCATAGTTTACCCAGAAAAGAAGGGAAAAATTTCAGCCAGAAATTAAGAAATATTAAGAAGTGCATCTCTACTCTTTCATTCATATACATACATATATGTATATGTATTCATGCTGTATGTGCACAAAAATGAGTTACGAGGTACGGTTTTAATTTGATTGGATAGTTGCATCGACATACCCTTTCCCTTAGTCGATGATTTAATTATGTACGCATGCACATACATATGTTGTGTAAGTATACGTGTGTACATATACATTGATCTGACCCTCGAATTTAGGTTTTGCACTTTCCTGTACATATGTACATTGCTCCTTCATCTCGAAAAGTAAGCCATGGTTGTGAGTGTAGGTACGGACAATGCCAGACCATATGTATGTCGTCCAAAAAGCGGAAGCTGTCTTTTCTTTCCTGATATAAGAAAGCGGATATGTAAAAGAACTCAGAAGGACTCCTTATACAATTCAGTTCTACATACTATGTAGAGAACAAAGGTGGTACATATTTCGAATTGCATTGAGAATGCGAAGTGCCTACGTTTCTTCCTTGCAAACCCTGTGTACCCCAATGCAGCCCAATTATATACAGCATTCATGCCCATGTATGCACTCATGAACGCACGTTTTTGGATTTCTTATTTGACCACTTTTACTGATCCACATTTGGAAGTCGCACGCCCAATCAAAACAAATTCATTCTCTTTTGTTTATGCCTAAGAATTCCAATCACGTATAGTTTCTCCCCTCAAACTAGGTATCATTTCTTTAGGACCATCAAAAGAAAAACAAATGTATGTACTTCCAAAAAAATAAAAACCTTTTAAGCCATTCTTTTCTGCAACTTGTTTTGCATTTACCCAGAACGGAAGAAAAAAGAGAAATTAACGTTCCCAAAATGCAAACCGCTCCATGAAATACTTTCTACGGAAAGTTGAATGCAACTTTGGAAGTTGGAAGCCAAAAGTGGCACTGCGGCACCATGGTTGGTGCGGTCTGACGAAAGTTGGCGGAATGTCTACAGCGTAAGTAAGTATATACACAAAGTGAAAGCGAGCAAATTAATCATCACTGTAGCTGGGAGCTCTTCGCCTCGGATTGCGCAGATATGCAGATGCCTATACATTTGTATCTAGACCTTGACGAATGACTAACGTTTTTTAATGTTGATAAAATACATTTTATGTTTTTTTTTTTCGAATGTTAACCGAAACTCATTACCACTCTCCATCGCTTATAGATACGTTTACCTTTGTAAGGCCGTTTGTTGTGGCGGTTACAACAGACAGAAAATTAAATTGCAACCAAAATTAAAATTCACTTTTCAGAAAAGACACACAAAAAACTACCAAAAAAAGATCTCTTTTGTATAGGCCCGATGCATAATGTCGAACAGCACGGTTTTATTTTATTCACACATCGTACACTATTCATCGATTTCGATTTCCCTTTTAAATTCGTTATTAGCGTGTTACTTATTTCTTTCACTTCTGAGGTTCGGCATTAAATAGGAAGACTTATTGTGGCGAAATTTTGCGAAACTTACTTAACTCTCACTTTATTGCCATAGAAAATTATTCGAGCATCTTTCGTTTTGTTTTCACACACTGGATGGCAGTTGTAGTTGGTAGCACAAATTTCAAAGTAAACAACAAGTGATCACGAATGTTGAACAACGACGCACGGACTGTCTGGCAGAAGGTAAAATGTATACAGACCGACTTGTTCGATGACTTAAAACGGACTAAATGACTGCTGGGCTTATTTGTGGTCGCGGCCTCCATCCAGGTATAAATGAAACCACAGCACAGGCTTATGTGCAAAAGTTTCCAAAGTTTCGTACAGCTTTCGGCAGCTCAACGGTGTATTTAGTATCTTTATCACACCTCTCTAAAAACTCGTTCGTTTTGTGGGCTTGCTCTTCCGTGCATGTTTGGTTTTTATTTTTTTTTTTCGTTTTCTTTCTCTGATGAATTACCTATTCCACAAAAAAATGTTATGCAGAGCACTTAAGTTTCTTACTAACGGATACACAGTTTGTGCAATTTGTTTGGATAAGGTTTCGTAGGTAGATACATATTTCTCAAAGTTATTAGTTCTTCGAATCCGTCTGGGACTGATGGTAAATGTTTATTCGGATGAATGTCATTCGATAAAATAATAAAATTAAAAGTGAATATGTCCTAAAAATTTTTTGATGCTATATCGACCAAGAGGGGCCACGAAACAATTGCATTGTGTGCATTCTTAGGATCACACTTGGCTGAAGATCCCATTTTTTTGTCGAAAGTCTTGTTGCCTAATTACCTAGAAAACTATGCTTGCTTTCTTCGCTTGGTGCTCAATGGTCAGAGAGCAACCTGCGTAGGAAATGCAGCTGCTTTGAGATCCTGTCCAATGGATCATCTAATTGTGATCTTACAATGGATCGTTCTGCAATTATGAATCAAAATATTACTCGCGTGTACAAGTCGATGATTAGGTTAGGTACTCTTTGATTCGTTTTAAATTTTAATTCCTTAACATTTTTGACAATTTTAATACTTACTTACTTAGGTCCTGTATCCCCTTGTGGGTCCTAGGGCATCGACAATGCCTACGTGCCATCGTGTACGGTTTCTAGAAATATGTCTCCGTTCTTCCCAACTCTTTCCCAGTTGCCGTGCTACCTTCTCAACCGCGTATCCTGCCATCCTGAGTAAGCCGGTTCAATTGCAAGGCGTGGTTAGCTATGGACCTGTCACCCTTTCGAAGAGTATGTCCAATCCACTGGCACTTTCATCGTCGTATTGTTGTGCCTATAGGTTCATGGCCAGTTCTCAGGTAAAGTTGTTCGTTAGAGATACGGTTTGGCCAGAAAATCCTAAAGATATATCGTAGGCACCTATTGATGACCGTTTGCAGCCTCGTGATAGTGGCGATCACCCTCCAGGAATAGCAGCACGGCTTCAACTTTGGAACGGAACAGTCGTAGCTTGGTGGTAAAGCTAATCACATTGCTACGCCAAACTGTGGGCAGCATCCTAAACGCAGATTTTGCTTTGCCTATTCGGCTGGCTACATCCAGTTCGGTTCCGCCATCGGTTGAGACAATACTCCCAAGGTATTGGAAACTCTCTTCTCTCAACCGTTTATCCAGCAAAGCATACATGAGTTGATGAGTTCGGTCCTAGGCTGATCCTTTTTGTTTTTGGCAAGTTAAAAATTTTAATGTTTCATTTCAAAAAATTGCAGATTATGGCAATTTTTAAGGCCTGTCCCAGACTATCGTTTTTTTAATTGACCGCAATTTGATTGTTTTTAAAGCCATTGATTTCGCTGCCACAGTATCAGATTAAGCTTAAATCTAACAAGGCTGGACCTGAGATCTCAACTCACTTCTAAGATGTAGTTTTGTTGATTAATTGAATCTTAGCACCGATTGCACCAATTACGGAGTTATCAGCAGCACAGGCATGTGATTTATATTTGAAAAAATTACTCTTAAACCAATACTGGAGGCACAGACTTTGAACTATAAGCCATGGACGATAGAACTCCGCGGTCTGTCTTCAATGCGTTCGGTGGTATTGACGCGGAAGCTGCCAAAATGGGTTTAGCGGTAAACGAATACAAAACCAGATTGATGGTCCTAGATACCTATAACTTTGAAGCAGTAAGGGAGTTTTCTACCTTCACTCTGTTATCAGTTCTGAAAATAAAATCTTGATTATCCCTTTTCTTCTTTATGTCGCTGAAGCGTGGACTTTATTAAAAGCAAACCTTCGGTCGTTTTGAGAGAACATTTTTTCGTAAAATATTTGATCCGGTTTGTGTAGACAGGGTTTGAGAAGAGGATTGGCTATGACATGTGACCGAATGAACTATATAACTCCGGCCCTTAGAGTCTACGAATCTAACCCACAGACACGACGCATTAAAAGGAGACCTCGCCTTTGGTGACATGCATAAGTAGAAGAGGACTTCTCGGACTTCGAATGCACAACTGGAGAGAAATAAATCATTCTAGACTTCTTGAGCGAAGCCATATCTTCAAGTCTTTGATGGTGTTGCTGGAGTTTAATCATTCGTCGGAGATAGTACTACGCAGGGCAAGGCTCTCTAGGACTGCTCTCTGTGGGCCCATAGCATACAATTTATGCACTATGTGTGTGGGCTAAAAAACTGTTCTACCACCATTGACATCTTTTTGATACGAATCGGTGGTTTCATTTACATTCAGAATTCGAACAAATTGACGGCTGGACACGAAAGATTAATAGTTTCCACTGATTCTATGAACAGTAGAGCGAAGATTAACCTCGTACGTCTGCATATATACGAGTATAAGTATATGTACATATGTCCATACATTGCACACGGTTTAATCACGGCTTGGTGGTATAATTGGCACGTATTATGAGCAAATACAAACGTTCATTGTGTGATGTTTTTCGCACTCTCCTTTCCATAATGGTTCGTTATTTATTTTGAACAGGTGAACGTAAATGCGATTCTTTGTATTTTCAGTTTACCTACTAAACTTATCCATTTGAAACTAAGAAGCAGCAAAGCGGTAGAGTATTCTTGCAGTAAACTAGCATAGTAGATGGGAATTCCATGATTTTAGTTCGATTTCTTTGGTCGACAGCTATGAAATATCGGAAAGTCATTGAAATATTTCAAATAACATTGAGCGCACTAATAAATAAATAAACATTCTTCGAAGCGGAGCTGTATGTGCCTATGACGGTGTCTTAATGGAAGCCATATTCACCCAGGGTTGCATTGACGAATTTGGATTTCCCTTGGTTTCACAACATTTGTGTGGCGATACGATGCGCGTATAGGTGCTATTTAAGATGCGTAAGCCATACGAAGACTTAGTCATAAATAAACTTTTTCTTGAATGAAGACGGAGTTAAGAAAGAAAAAACAAACAAAAGCTGTGATATGGAAAGCCGATGATAAACACGAAGAATTTGCATTGAAGATTCCAATAAATCGTTGCGCTTGAGAGCGTCTTAATCGATACGCAGCTTGTGTGCATGTGTGCAATCGCACAGGGTAATCGAAAGCTCACTACAGCTGAATGAGTTTACCCGAGGTGTGATGAGGTTAGCCCCAATGCCAACATCCGTGTATTGATGGGCGTCTTACGTAAATAAAAGATCGGCGCTCAATCTTCCGAATGTGCGTCATCCAATAAAGTTTCGATTTTCACCTTCTTAAAAGCAAGAGCAGTTAATCGCGCATCGGGATCTTAAGTAATCAGGAAGTTGGTCTACCAAGCTGCCAAGGTTAGTTAAGAAGAAGTCAAGCCGATCCAGGTCAGTTTATATTATTGGTGAAACCCGAGGTTTGTTACTCGTCTACACCGGCACATGACCATGAGACACTTTGTTTCCATTGAAGAAGTTTTGTCCACTTTGGCTTAGACGAGCTGCATTAGTCACTATTTATTGTCAAATATTAAAGAACTTCGCCAAGAAGCTATGACTATATATAAAAAAAATTGAAATAGGAGAACCTAGTGGGGAAAATAGTACAGGTAGTACTTTGTGTCCAAAAGTAGTCCAATTATTGCAATACTTAGGTTCCCCTTATCGACCCTCCTACTCTCAGTGGTACCAGTCTCTCCTTTAAAGAAAGTTTACTTGGGTCTCATTTGGACGAAAAACTAAACTGGAAAGGCAATCTACTTGAACGCGTAAAGAAAGCAACTATGGCTCTTTAATTCCGTAAATTCCGTAATAAGGTCATACATAGGTAAGAGTCGGGATTTGCAACTTCTTATCAGTCGCTGGTTGTACATGTCCGTTATCAGTTCCATACTAATGTATGGCGTTATCACCTATGTTGGACAAGGCCACCGAAAGAAAATCATAGGGCTCAGGGCTTAGTTTCTCATAACCATTTGTGTAACGCGTGTTATATTCTTTAAACGAATACGCCTTCTATTTAATGCTTTGTCCGAAGGGCATTTTGTGATTTGAGAATCTATACTCCCGGATGTTTGTCAGACGCTCGTGAGAGGTGGGCCCGTAAAAAAAACTGTTAGGTCGAATTTAAATGTCCTTGCTCAGAGAGACATTGGAGGAAATGTCTGACGAGCTCGCCGGGGTATGACCAATGATCTTGCTGAAATGGCGGACCCGGGTTATGGCCCTCGCTACATGCTAGCTTTTGCTAAGGCTGGACGCGTTTAGTAGAACCAACTGTGGATGGAAAATGTTTCTACTTGCTACATTTCAAGACAGATCTTCCTTCCGTAGGCTTAATCTGAAACGTAATGCGGAGCTGGTTAAGTGATTACAGATCAGGCACGTTATCGTTCTCACTATATATATTCCAAAAAAAGGTAAAACTTAAATTATTTTATTGCTCTTTAATTTTTAGCATATAATCTTTGCATTTTTATGTTAATAAATTATAATAATAATAATAATATTGCATGTAATCGAAAGGTCAAAGTCTGATTGCCAGACAAGGCAAAACCAGTCACCTGAGTGTTCTAATTTTCGTCATTACTATCAATGATGTCGACTACATTATCAAGGCTCCTATCTTTATGTCTATGCCGATGACATGAAAGTCTTTCAGTTCTTACATATCTTCTTCCACCGACTCTCGCTTTCTCCAAGACGATCTTAACAATTTGTTTATCTGGTATCAGAAAAATCATCTGGAATTTAATATTACCAAATTTCAGTCTCCACCTTCCCATAGACACTATTTGCTCTCCAACGAACCCTTCAGTTTCATCATTGCGTGATTTAGATGTCATCTGTGATATGGAGCTTAACTTCCGATCGCATATTTACGACATTATAACTCTGGCTTAGCTTTGTTAAACTAATTTTCAGACCCATACGTTACTAAATCACTTTACATTACCTTCGTCAGATCTATTCCCGAATACGCTAGCCAAGCTTGGTCCCATCACAATAATGTTCACATCAGACGTATTGAAGGCGTCCAACTCAGGTTTACACCTTTGCCCTAGGTTGATAGTTTCAATTTGTCCCCCTACTCTAAATAATTGAAACTGATTAACCTTGTCTCTTGAAAATCGTCCCAAAAATGCAGACCTCCTCTTCCTGCATAATTTAATAACTGGTCATATTGATTGCAACTCGCCTCTTGCATCTCTCTCATTTTATACAAATCTCTGTAGCCTTAGGTTCATTCTCATTTCGTCTTAGTACTCATCGCACCAATAGGTTTGATTAGAATGCTTCTTTTGGCTTACAACATATAAAACTCGTCTGACTTTTACTGCACAAAAGCCACCCTTTGTAACATCCTTCAGTATCGGTCCCAGTCCACCTAGCCAATGTACCTCATCCGTCTTTCCCTTTTTTTTATAGTTCGTAGGTTGGGCATCAATATTTAAGTTTAGAGAGTTTGAGCAAGGCTTGCATTAGTGCCAGTAGTGTCAGCGTTAAATCAAATCTAATCCATGTTGTTGCAGAACGCAATAATGATCAATCCGTGCTTCTTGTTTTCTCTGGCTTGCTCCGGCATGTGACTTTTCAGGTCCAAATGGTTGTCGTAACCATCACTGAGTGGCAAATACTTAGTTTAGCTACTTATGGCCCAGGATTCTATCCACTTTAAACTCTTTACTGTAAGTGTTTTAAGCAATTGCATGTTTAGTTTTTTTTTAATAATTTTTTTATTTGTTTTTGTTTTTTATAATAAATATTAATAAGTGAATTTTATCTTATAATATTTGCTTTTCATCCTGTATTGTTATATGCTTAATAATCATGTCGTTTTATGTTTAAACAGTGTTTAAGATTTGTAAATAATTACAATTTATTTACAAATAATTATGTACAACTATCTGGATGCTGACTTTGTTTTCGTTTTGTCTTCGGTTCTTTTTGGTGTTCCAGTGATGGTCTCCTGGGATTACCAAGAGTAACTAATGCACTTGCTACAGCTAAACCAGCCGCTTGACCGGGTGGAGCATGCTGCAGGCCACCTATTTTAAAACAAAATAAAACAAACTAAGAAATCGCCTACATATTGGAATTAAAATGGTGCTTACCTGTTGGTAACCGGACTAGAAGAGATAAAACTGCAGCACGATTTCCGTTACAAGGTTCTAGAGCTATTGGACTTGGACAATCCTAGTACACAAGAAATACATACAAATTATTCACAATTTTAGATATACAAGTAATATAGCCAACCTTTTTGCGTTTCCTAGAAACAGTCGATATACTTTCAATGGTCTGTGTCAAGTCAATGTTTTCCCTGTTTTCGATTTCCACTAAGACCTGCAAAGACAACCAAATGAATAAATTTTTTTGCAACAACCCAGTGTAGCCAATCCAAACCTGAGAGAACGGCCTCGATGCCATTAGTTCCATTTCAACAAACAGCCGCTGACGCCGTCGGAACATGTCATATTTCTGTTTTATTTTCCATAGTACTGCGGCCATCAGCAGCAACAGCAAGAAGCAGGTCGAAAACGTTATGAAGAATTGCTGCAGATTCAGCTTGGGATACTGAGAAAAGGCGATTTGAATCCAAATCGGTGGTTGAAAATCGTACACATAAACGTAAAACGTTGTAAGTGTGGTGTTGTCCTCGGTATTCGAGCCAAAATTGTATTCGGTTTTGGGGAAACGATGTCGGAATGTCGAGCAATTAATGCCACTAAATGCGAATTTTTCATTTGCTCCTGCTTTGCGGACAGTTATGTTCATTTTCGCCGCTACGCTGCATGTGATGGTGAAGTCGGCGTCGATATCCGGTTTTCCAGGAGCGTTGCGGAAGTTTATCTGCGTAAAGTGACGGTCTTCCTTTTTGGATAAGTTGAAGGTGAACTGATAGTCAATTGTTAAGTCGTAGTAGCACGAAGACTTCAGAGGGTCCCCATGGTAGTGGTTTTGACTGTCGCACTTCTCACAGTGGTCACCAACAATTCCCTTTGTTTGGCAGAAGCACTTCCCTGAGTCGGTGTTGCAAAGGGTTCCCTGATTATTACACTCGCACTTTTGACACGCTCCGCCATTGACTGGATTCCCCCAGTAGCCCGACTTGCACTTTTCACAATTCCGACCAGTCGTGAGGTTGGAGCAGGGCTGTTTGCAGGTATACTTGTCAAGGCAAACGCTATGACCGTTGCATTGACAATCGGGGCACGATGTAAAAAACCACTGCGTGACAGCACATTCCATGATATCCTGAGGTCCACTGGCTCCCCCTGGAAGGCACTCACCCAACCCGGTGTTGGAACCGTCATCACACCAACCGCACGCTGGGTCATCTCGACATTGGTTGCATGACTTGTAGAAACCGCACTGAGAACCCGATACCTGTGGACGACACTTCGTTGGGTGCGTAGTCCATTCCCGGCATTGACCGTAAGGAAAGCTGGCAGTGTAAGCATTTCTGTCAACACATCTTTGCTCGTTTTGGCACCAAATGCAGTCATCTTCGGTACAATTTGCACAACTTGTTAGCGTCGCGCACGGTGGTGGGCACTGAATGTCTCCTGAGTCAATCGTGCGGTTGCCTATGAATGGTCGGCATCTGTTGTGTTCCAAGTCCCAAATGCAGCTGGGATTAGACGAACAAGCGTAGCAGCAATGTAAGTTTTCGCATTGCGCTCCAACCTCTTTGACGCACTGATCCAGTCGCTTGATCGAAGCTGATCTACCATCGTAGAAAATCTCCCGGCACTTCTCTTTAGAGCAGGAGCCATTACCACAGTAAGTGCATCCGAAACTATTCGAAACGCAGGATTCGCAGTTGCTCAACTCGTGGCAGCGTGAAACATCCTGCAAAAGCTCCGATGTCATCGTCAAGCGACTCTTTTCAGGACAAGCAATGTAATCGTATTGCTCGCGACCAAAGATTGACGCATTCTGCACTCTGTTTATTGGAATGCAACGAGACTTCTGCACATCCCATATGCACTTGACCCCGGGTCTAGCATTCAGGCATTTCTCTTTCTTCGAAAAATAGTTGCAGTGTCCGGGCGTGTATTTCAGCATATCTGACAACAGTTGGCCATCGAAGCCTCCGTATATGTATAAGGAGTCTTCAAATACCACAGAACTATGACCAAAACGTGCCAGATCTGGGACCAAATCCAACGGCATTTCTTGGTAATGCCACGAGTCACAGAATACATCGTACACCATAAGATCTTTGCTGTAGCACTTAGCACCATAACTTTGGGAAGTATCATTATGCGTGTTTCCACCGAACACCAGCATAAGTCCCGGGCTGACAAAGTCTGCCGTATGCAGAACCCTTGCACTTGGTGCGGACGTCAGTAGCGTCCATGTGCGGGTCGATGGCTCATATGCATATAATTTACTACTCAGCACTTGGCTGTTCTCACTTTCGGACACTATGCCACCATAGACATAGATTTTCTTTGTTAAGAAGTCGTACGACGCACTGTGGCCATAGCCACCTTTCACAACATATCCATTCGTTTCAACAATTCGCCATTCACGCGATCCAAAGTTGTACTCTTGGACTGTGTTCAGGTACCCGTACTGAGGCGAATGCCCGAAGATAACAACCATGTACTGGTAAGTGCTCTTATCAGCAAATCCAGGCACCAGGGTGGCCGTGTGGCCCACCACTTTTAGTGGTCCACACATTGTAAAGCTAGTTGCGTTGCAGGGTTCAGCTTTCACTGTTATATTCTCCCATGTTTTTGCGCTCACGTCGAAAGCCCAAAGTTCTCCACAAATTCCCTTGTGACGGATTACACCGCCATACATGAAGATTTTGTCGCCATACATAACCGTTGACATACTGTACCGGATTTCAGGTACGCTGCTACCTGCCTCAATGTGGACAGCTTCCCAAACATTGCCGTTGAAGTCATACATGTTTAACAACTCACCACGGTCGTAGCTTTCGCCTCCGATTATATGAAGGGTGTCGCGCCACACAGCTGCTCCATGAGATGCACTACCTGGTGGTGGAGGAGAATATTGAGCGGCCACCGAAGTCCAAACGCCGAGCGATATGATTTGACTGCAGTCATACCCTGTGAATCCCGGGTAACATTCACATCTGAAATCAAAACAGAGTTAGTAAGAGTTACACAACGGGTCACAGTTTCGTACCGTCCCTCCGACTTTTTACACTCCCCTTGGCCAGACTGGTAGGAGCAACCATTTGCACATGTGTGAATATTGCAAGCTTCACCAGTGTAAAGTGCATCACAGACACATGTCGCATCTGTAGATCGGCATTTCCCATGTCCCGAACAATCCATACCTAAAAAAAAAACGAAATAATTTAATAGCTACTAAAACAATTCACTAATTTACTCACTTGAATTATTTGTTGGACAACCATTAACTTTATATGATATATTAAAGCCTGACATATTGTAAGCATCATCACTAAAAAAGTGCAGAAGCGCTGAACCTGATTGAGCCACGATCTCTGGCACTTTTCGTATTGAAAAATTTTTCCTGTACATCAGTCCACTATGGAGTTCGGAAATGGATTTAGAGAAATCCGTTCAAGTTGACTTGAGAGAGAACATTACCTGTAAACAGCTAACAACGGAGATCCAACACTATCTCCGTCATATATATACAAATGATCCCATCCGCACTCTGTTGCGAATTCCTCTAAATGCAAACGAATCTTTGCTGGTTTTTTATTTCCTCCAGGAAAGCGATTGCTCCAATTGGTGTGACGCGCATCAATCAGCCAACTACATTTCACACTCACAGAATAGTTACCGAAACCATCGTGTATAACACCCTCGGGTTCGGTTAATCTGGAAACAATGAATTGAGAGTTAGTACAATGCTATGTAGCTCATGTGAAGTCTCAGTGGACTCATTTGAAATTCTTGATTTGATTTGAAAGCGAAATCTGGCGTTGAGGAGTGTGTAAATCGTAAATAAATTCTAAGTGTTCTTTGCGACTACATTTCTACTGGATTCCACTTATCGACAGACTTATTAACGAACGAGAAGAATGGAAAATGTTATCAAATTCTTGAATAAGGATTCAACTAATCATGAAATGAACAAGGTCTACGATTACAAATTCCGCGTATCAATCAGTATACGCTGCATCAGTTCTAGCAAACCAACTATAAAATTAATGAGCTTGCGGCGAAAATTGCTGTAACAGTGGATACTAATTTTCGGAGTAGTTAGATTGGGTTATGGAAGGCTTCATCATATTTGGTCAGAGACCCAAATCCCCTTTTCCGAATTAAGAAATTATTTTGTAACAGGCCCTACTTGGGAAACAGTTGGTTCTCATGACGGAGTCTCTCTTTTTATGACGAGGCGCCAGGAAGATTGGGAAAAGGGCGAAGAATCAGAAATAGAGCTCTGAGCTATTCTAAATCTGCTGCTTGACGAATGGCATTGACTTCGCCTTAAAAACGCTGCAATAGTGTGTGAGGTTTAAGGAGAGAATGTCCAGTTCTCAACCACAGCGAGGCAGCAGCACAGCGCGTTTGTGCTTAGGATGCACAGAAACAGAATATCTATCTCGAATCGTGTGACGACAAAATATTTTCAGAATCTAGGTATTGGGCTCGGTTCTGAGTGTGTAAACCTTTTACTGATGCATTTTTCGACTCAAAATTTTTTTAATTTTTTTTAGACCACAGCGAGGCAGCAGCTCAGAATGAGAAGACTTCATCCACAGTTTTAGACCCGTCCGTTGAATTGACAGCGAATCGTGGCGCAGGATATCACGTTGAGCCCATTCAGTTCTGGTTGGTATCGAGAATTTGTAGCGGTGGGCAGGTGGTACATGACCTTTGGCAGATGGCGATGCATCAATAGGATACTCCCATGACCAAGGAGTTACTCCTTCTATTGTTTAGGACTTTTTACCCTTATTGCTGAGCAGGCAGCCAGATTTTTGCCGACGACGTCAATTGTTACTGAAATTAAACAAGTTGTGAGGAAAACATTTCAGGGAAATACAATCAGCATTTATATTGACAGCCACCATTACACCATACACGCTTTGCCTCTAACTATAAAACTAAACAAGATATTAACAGACTCTTTGTTGCATGCCAGGACATGTTAACGACTCCAAAGAGGAAACAGGGGAATGTACTAGCCTATATAGAGCAGAATGTGCATCACTTCGACTTCTTCAATAGGAAGCATACATATGAAGGTAAAGAATCTCTCGGAAAAGCTAACAAACCCTAATGTCATAATATGATATGCACAATGCAATATCATCAGTGGAAGTGTATGCATAAGACTCCAACTGCGGTTTCTTATTAGAAGTGTACACTCATGTTCTATTCAACGAATTAATGTTCCCAATTGCACCACGTCCCCTGTCTAGCAAAACATTTTAAGCATAAAACTATCTGTTCCCACATTTTACTTAAATTCTCCTAACGTCCAAAACCAACGCACAGTTAATTAAAATCACCCAATCAATTTGTAGGATCATCTTTCAAAAAGTGTTAACAGTGCGCCGTTGCTCAACAAAACATTGAGGTCTCATTGAACCAATTTGCATAAACATATTGTATGTACATACGTACATATGAGTTGTTATTAATTGCTCACCCAGTTGAAACAAAAAAAGGCAAAAACCTAATTTATTTTACTCGTCAGAACATGTTCTCTTCAGATGAGTAACATGCTTTTCATGGTGGAGTCATCCGGCACACATTTGTGACCATTAATTGACGGGGATTAAGGGAGTCTTCCCAATAAACAAAGGTCAATGAAAACCATATGTTCTCCTACACTCCGATGATTTCATCTTGATCATTGCACGTCCGAAGGACAAATGCCTCACTATTTACATAAGGCTTGGAGACAAACCTGAGGCTTAGTCACAACCCAAATGAACTATACTTCCAGTAGCAAGGAAAAACAAACTTTCTTCGATTAGGTTTACATATTCGCAGCAACTGGAGAGCATAATTAGTTCATTTATCGAGAAAATAATGAAAATCCATACTTGTACCGCCCATTCGAGGGCGATGACGAAGAGCACTTTCACAAAAAGGGTTGCTAATGACAGCCATTTCCTCCACCGAGACTATGAATCAAAATAAAACACATTTATCGCAAAATCGACCGCAAATACATATCAGTTGAGGTGATCGCGCCTCAGAATTGGGCAAATTCACAAGTGTACCACTTTTTTTAATCTAATCTTATTCAAGACAACATATCTAGCCAAACACACATGGAGTTTTATCTACATACGTTCGAGCAGAGCGAATGAATAAAAATACAAAAAAAAAGAAAAAAAGAGAATTTCACTTCTTGTTTTAGCATAAATAACGGTCGCAGTGTCACATCCATTGTCTTATCTAAGCGATTCGAACTAGGTTAACCTTACCTTACTTTACCACCACAAAACTGACAGTCAGATCCCTGCCATCCATCGGGACAGATGCAGGCATTGTTCCTGCAGACTCCACCATTCTTGCAGCTCTCGTCCGATGTACAATTAAATGCATCAATTGTTTGAACCACCGACATCCAGATAGCCAACATTTGGATGAAAGTAATCATATAGACTTTTCGTCGATACTTAACATTGAACGTGCCTGTGGATGAATATTCACAGCACATCATCTTCGAATGAAACTTCATTCCATCCAGCATTGCGGCGGCCGATTGGAATTAACTGTTTTCTTGTATTTCTTTAATCACTGATCTTGGATTTGCTTATTTGGGTCTAGTTTTCTCTTCGTATTCGTATTCTATTCCATCACATCTTTTTTTATTTTTGTAATTGTTTACTGGGTGCGGACGCGAAACGAAGTTGCTCTAGAGAACATGTCGGTGACATTTAGCGGTTGTCGTTGAGGATAAAATTGTTTTCGTCATAAGTTTACAATTTGTTTTGTTTACTTTATCATTTGTTTTTGACTTTGATTAGCAGTAATTGGAAATTTAATATTCAACTTTTAACATTTTTATTGAACGACGAGCAATTCTCGTACAGCTGAGTCCACCAGCAAATAGTTTGACACACAACACATACATAAACGGGCAGTGCAAGCAACGTGAGAAAAACGTACGACAGCTGTCAAGTTGTGTGGTTTTATAGTTCAGTGGACTCGATTGGATTCCATTTGGTATTTGTGGAATCTATCAAATGAGTGTGTTTTAAATACGATTTTATGTTTTTAAGCTTCTGGGTACCTAATTTGAAAAAAAAACGTACTTAAACGATCACGATGAGGTAGAATATTTTAGTCAACAAAAAAATACAAATTTTTGGCGCAACAAGTCTATGGGATCTAGGACTAGGTTCTCGAAATCAATCGTGTTGTGGGTGTTATATTCTTTATACGAATGGAAGGGCCTACTGCTTAATGCCGTGTCAGAAGGGCAATTTGTTATTTGAGAAGCTTTTTAATAACAGTTATACTCTCGGATGTTTGTCAGACGCTTGTGAGTGGTGAGCCCGGGAATAAACTTTTAGGTGATTTGGCTGAGATTCGAAACTCGAACCTCTTGCTCCGTAGCCCAATGCACCACACGGCGCTTAAATTTTTGGTCAACAGGTTCTTCGTTTCCGGTGTTTATATATCGACAATCGTCAATCGATTTGATTGTCTTTCTTTGTAAAAACAACATGCTACACTATTTGTAGTTTATTTGTCTATAAACGTGCGATCTTGCTACCGGGGAACCCCGTTTTGCACATAAATATTCCAATTAGAGCTTTAATGATAAAGAGCTTGTTGTGATAGTACTAATCAATCACCACATTATCACTTAAGTCCTACCTGCTCAAAGAAATGTTTGAAAAACAGAACGCGATACGTTTCATGTGCCACAGATTTCGCTAAGCCAAACAAATTTTATTTTTATACGAAATATTTGACAGCCTTTAATGTAAAATCGCAAGGAAGAAGCAGAAGCGCCTGGCCGTTTCATTGAAGATTTTATTCTTCCTGGTTCCAATGTTGAACCAGGACCTAGAAAAAATTTTGAAATCACGAAGATTTCTAAAATTTGGTAGTGTGTTGGATAAAATCTTAAGCGGAGCCTGCCGCCTATCACAGATTCATATAACTGGTTCAGCGTCTTGAGGATAGAAAGCTTTCTTTTCCCGTACAGTTGTTCGTTTTGGTATTCTAGTTTTGGAGCAATTCGTGCGAATTTAATCCAGTCCTGGCTGAGATTTCAGGAGTAAGTCGAAATCAACTGGTTATACCTTGTTACTCTATGACTGAAAGAATGGGTCTTAATTACCACTTACAATACTTATGTACATAGGTGGCAAGGATAGAAAGCCTGAGTGTGGGACTTTAATCCACTAAAACGAACTCTGCATCCATCCCCTTATGCCCATGATAAACTATATCTATCTCATCTAGAACTTATTAAAAAGCACTGCATACTGACGTTAGCAAGTCTGGCTAAATTGTCGAAGAAGTAGAATACCAAATAAGAGGAATATTCTAGATAGCTTGGAACGTACAAAGAAGTAAACTATGCATCTCCCTTTCGTTCATGCAGCTTCTATTTCTGTAACGAATAGGCCGATGATGAGGTGGCCTGAAATGTTTTAGGGGACCTTTTCTGTCTGTTTTATTTTTGTGTCTTATCCAACCCGTGTTTACCCGAAACAGCTTAAGCAACTTCATCCGCATAAACAAATAAGTCTTTCATCGTATTCACCGCTAAGTTGAAGAGTAGAGATAACTCCGACTTGGGAAGTATCCCTATGCCTTAAGTTGATAGCCCCATTTGTCAACAGTTAAGTAATTAAACCCTCAATCGATTCGCAAGTGCTCCATAATTCCTCTAGACTCATCCTAGGTAGAAGCTTCTTTAATTTCGAGATATGCTACCGGGTGTATTGGAATATTGCGCCTCAGCGAGTGTAGGGCAGTTTCTGTAGAGTTTTATGAAGAAAATATAGTAAACTTATCGGTGTGAGAAATTGGACGCCGTGGCTCAAGTGGTGAGTGGGTTGAACTAAGGAGCAATGGGTTCAAGGTTCAAGACACCTAACATTTTTTTCATGGCCCTTCTGACAAACATAATAAAAAAATTGCCTTTCGAACACGGGGTGTACATTCGTGTACAGAACATAACACGCACAGCAGGAATGGTTATGAGAAGCTAGGCCCAAGTCCCATAGACCCGTTGCGCCAAAAATTTGTATTTGTATATGTCTGAGATGTTTCAAAAAAGCATGCCACCGTGACTTCGGTTCAAAATTTATGAATATGAAACAAATCCAGTCAACTGCTGAAAATCGCTATTCACCTTATCGCTCTGATTTTCATTTCTAGCCGAACTTAGCCCAAAGAATTAGAATCTTATTAATCAGATTAGTTCAAGGGTGGTCCAGGTCCCATCAGGTGACAAATAATTTTAGACAAACAAGCTGATTCATGATGCCAAAAATTACTAACTACTTACATGATTACTATAAACGATGAGATATTTTTTTCTACTCAAATACATTTTATAAATGTAGTGCATTACCTGGAATAATAACAGCCAAGTTTGTGAACTGTTCGTTCCTACTAGATTACCAAAGTCCCACGAAATGGCAAAAACCCTTCTAAGAAAAAGCTCCGCTAAAAGGTATTTCCCACCAAAAACGATGTACTCGCATGTACATAAGTATGTACAATCATTTTTGATAAGCTAACAAAGAGTCCGCGCAAACTTTCATAAATTCGTGTGTTTTTTTTTCTCCACAGCTCTTCTTTACATAACTCTAGTCGTTGACATTAACATTCTTTTACTAGTATCCATTCTGACATCTCCGTATACTGGATGTGCAAGTTCGTTTTAGAAGAAATTTTACATTGTACTGTGTTTGAATAAATTTTCCGAAATTGATTGCCTTTAAATCATACGAAAGTATAGTTATTTTTCAAAACCATTTCGTTTTTCTCCCAACTTCTAGTATGATATGTACATTTTCGAAACGCCTTTGGTATACCGTGTGTGCGAAAATTGCTTATTCATGTCCGAAAAATCCATTTAAAATCTATTAAGTTCCCCTGCTACAGTTGTTAGAGTTTGTAATATTAATTCAATACTTCACGGTTTTATTTAACAAATTAAGGAGGTGAAGTTGAAAGAAAAAAAATGTTAAATTCCGTTGAAAAATCGATAGTTATCTCTCAGATACTGTCATCGTGGTCGGAATTGAGTTGAAACAGTTGCTTTCTTTGAGTTATAGGGCTTTTGGGTGTACTCGTTTTGTATCTGGTTGAAAAGCTCTAGACCGTCAGTCAGAAACACCACATACCAGTTGATGAAACTTCAAATTAGTGTTTTCTTGTTATTTTACTATATCCTGCATGAATTTATTGTAGAAATTCTTTTAAATTTTCATTCTGTGAATAGTTTTATATTTTATTTTACTTTTTCCATGAAACAGGAGGTTGTAAATGAAAGCTAATATCTCGTCGTAACTAGTTTTCTAAAAGTTTAAGTGTAATGCATCTGCATTTTGAACGTAACGTTACTACAAAATGCGATTGCACAATTTTGTCCTTGTCATGGATGGGAAAAGTACCTGATGATATACCAGAGGTAAGTTTTTCAATTTACGAAAATATGTTGTAATCAACTTAAAATGCTTCGCAGTTAGACACAGCATTGTGTCTTATTACGGATAGTGCATACTTTGTATCGTATAGGTGCAGTATTACAAAACAATCATGTGTATGTCTGTCGGTTGTCCCATGTAGAGCTTATTCTATTTTTATAGCAGACATCACAAGGCACAAGAACCGGGCTTTCTCCGAAGACGTAATATAATACCAGGAAACCAATGATTTATTTAACCGTTTAGCAAGAATTGCTGTAACCATATACTGTACATTTTTTAACACATCTGCAATTAATTTGCTTCAGAAATACTTTTACGTTTCCGTTGCCACTCCTCAAATGTGTAATTTAATGCTTCAATGTCCTCGTCATTCCATTTTATTATTTACAGTTGAGATCGATTGAAAGTAAATAAACAAAATGCAATTCTCTGGCATGTGTTTCTAGTAACAAAAAATATAAATAAGTCACTGGTGTTATGCCCACAATCTAATCAAAACAATCAAGAATATCGCTCATACTTCGAACACTTCCGTTTAGCTTGACTGTCGAAGCGAGTGGAGTATAGATTAATGCATGTTAGAGCCCAATCCGACGGTTTTTGACTTACCTGTGAAAAAAATTGTGATAGGTTTGATAGCTCTGTCTGCCTAGATAACCAGGTGTGTCCATCTCGCAATAGTGTGGTGTTCCATGTTACCTTCTTTTCAAATATTGGATTATTTAGAGCTGTTTCCTTGAGGAATCCGTGATACTGTATATAGTTTCAGTTTTCGTGATTATACCTGCTGCGGGGATTACTGGGTCTACGGTCTGTTGGTTCATAAATAGCGTCTCCCCTTCTATGTTACCGTGCCTTGATAGCATTTTTGCTATTATGGTACAGAAATTGCAAGACATCACAATTCTATGCCGGCTACCGATTTATAGGAGCAGTTTATGCATATTTAAATGATCCCCTCCAGTTCTGGAGAGGTGTCAAAGTTGTTTTCATTTTTAAAGTGAGCCGGCGGCCCGGGCATGAATCCATGTCGCATTTCAGACCTATATGTAGGTCTATACTCTTTCGTATTGAAAATTTAAGAACGTATAGTCGTGTCAGGAAAGTTTCCCTCCACGATAAGTCAATTCATGGAGGGTGCTCTGAATAATGTGAGCTCATGGGCAGCGGTAAAGAAAGTAAGTATAGCTTTTTATGTCGGCAATAAAACATGCGGTAAAAAGTGAATGCTCCAGCCGAAGACGACTCTATGGATGTACGCAGCCGTCATGCGCCCAATTCTTACCTATGGCTCCATCTTTTGGTAGCCTCTAGTCCCCCTCGAACTTCATATAAAAGTCTCGGCCATATGTAGCCCTGCCTGGCTTAGAGAATCTGAGTGCTGGAATGCTAAGCCCTTTGGATCTTGGAAACGATTTCAAAAAAAAATGTTTCGCCATCCACTCGACTCCATATACCACAACTGGGAGGATCCATATTTCGTAGAACATGCACTTCATCTTCCGAGTAAGAAGTTCTGAACTACTTGTTTCGGTAAATCATTTAGACGGTGGCTGCTTTATTCTTTGTTGACAAAATGTTCCTTCTTGCTTACTTCAAGGCTGACTTGTTTCGCTTGTTCTTCGATTGCGGTCGGCGCACTGATTTATGATTTCGATGTCGTCTGTGTATCCCTTTTTTTAAGCTAGGATCTTCCATGTTAACACTTATTCTACGCACTATCTGGTTTAACACAAGATTGGAAAACTTTCATGATAGCATGGTAATGCTTAATGAATGGTAGACTCTTAGGGTCTCACAGAACCTACGTATCGCCACGTGCTTTTCAAACACGTAATTGTATTCTAACGAAAAGTAAAACATATGTGATTTGTATTTGTTTCCAGGACGAAGGATGGAAGTTGAATAGAACCAACTATTACCAAGAGGGTTGGCTTGCAACGGGCAATATACGTGGCATTGTTGGAGTAACTTTCACAACCTCACATTGCAGAAAAAATGTGGAATATCCCTTGCGCACGAATTACAACCTTCGAGGCCACCGGTCCGACGTAACTAATCAATATTTTAGTTTCATTACTGCAGTTTTAGCACTTTATTCCATTTAAGGTAATATTGGTGAAATGGAATGAACCATATCAGAAATTGGCATCGTGTGACAGTTCAGGAATCATTTTTGTGTGGATTAAATACGAGGGACGATGGTCAATAGAACTGATCAACGATCGGAACACCCCCGTCACACATTTTTCATGGTCACACGATGGACGGATGGCTCTTATATGCTATCAGGATGGTTTTGTATTGGTAGGGTCAGTGGCAGGACAAAGGTATTGGTCCTCGATGCTGAACTTGGAGTCCACAATAACTTGTGGCATCTGGACACCAGACGACCAGCAAGTGTATTTCGGAACAACCCAGGGTCAGATTATAGTGATGGATGTCCATGGCGCTATGGTGTCACAGGTTCAACTGTGCAATGACGTTGGTATAACATCGATGTCTTGGTCATGTGAGAAATTCAAAATGGAGGAAGGCGAAGAGGCTGAACCAGGTGTAATGAATGCTTGTAAGTTTTGGTAATTGTAAGTTAATTGTACAAAATTAATGAAATACTTGTACTTGTAGCTAAAAGAACATTTGTCTTGGCTGTTAGTTTTCAAAATGGATTTATTTATTTATTGAAATCATTCGATGATGTTTCTCCTGCTCATATCAGTACCGGTTTGAATGGATCCTTGGGTCTAGTCATGGAATGGAGTAACTCGCGAGAGTTGCTGGCTGTAGCCGGCACACAAAACCCCGAACATACAGTAGACACTCAGGGCTCACCGATTTTTATAAATATTTTAAAATTTTATACCGAAAGTGGAAACCTTTTATACACGACGCGAATACCTAATACTACAACAGCTGTTTCGGCACTTACCTGGGGTCACAATGATAAGAGACTATTTATAGCGACGGGGACTCAAGTTCACATTGCTTGGGTTTCGCGGCGAGTTGCATCCCTGCAATTGTTGTGTCGTCTACAAATTCAAGCAAGCATTGGTTCTGAATTAACATTGCCATTATTGCCTTTGCCATCAAGGATAAAGTCTTTGATTGGAAATCTGTTTGCTCAAACCATACGGGTATGTACTGTACACATTTATGCTTTTTTGTTGTTCGAACTGCGATCAAAATTATAATTATTTACTTACTGTGTAGTGTTGCGTACCTGACTTGAAATATTTAAGAGAGTTTGTGGCACGTCCACCCATTTGCTCCACACGGTTACATTGTACTATGATAAGACATGATGATGACTCTAACCTAAGTTCTGGAACTTGCTACACATTATATCTGGAATATTTGGGAGGACTTGTCCCATTACTCAAAGGGAAGAGAACATCAAAGATTCGACCGGAGTTTGTTATATTTGATCCACAAGTAGACGGTAAGTACTCGTAACTTATTGGTAAGATATGTTTAGAAGGATATCGATGACTTAATATACACATACATTCTTCAGAGGGATCCTGAAACCATCCAAGTGATAACTTAGACGAAATTCCCTTCATAGCATTTGGTTTACTTCTAAGAGAAACTTTTTATATCTCTTTTTCAACGAGCTAGAGATGAACGTACATGATCTTGTTCAGAGCTCTGCTACGTTGTTTCAACTAGGAAGGGCGTTCGAAAATTCCTACAATGTAGAACATAAGTTTTGTCTGGTCAGAATATATTTCATAATTGAGCATCGTTGAGCATCTGTCCAATAACTATGCATGAACCTGTATTTGGTTTTCCCTTTTTAACTCGATTTGTGCACATAACTTGTGCACGCATTCATTTAATAAGATGCATATAGCCCCAGGAATCTTACTATCATTTCATCGGATATTTCGATGCCAATGCCAATGGGGAACTCCAACCAGTCATTCTTTCCTTCCTTCCTTATGTTTAGTATCCCCTTGTGGATCCTAGGGCCTCTGCAATGCCTACATGCCATCGTGTGCGATTTTTGGAAATATGCCTCAGCTCTCCTCAACCCTTTTCCAGTTGCCGTGCTCCCTTTTCAACTATTCTGAGCCACGTACTCCTAGGCGTATCCTGCCATCCTGAGTAAGCGGGTTCCATTGCATCGCGTGGTTAACTATGGACGTGTCAACCTTTCGGAGAGTATGTCCGACTTTTGTCTTTATCTTCTCCACGGTGAAACTATAGTGAGAATTCATTCTCTTTGTGGCCTTGGCATTTTCGTTCGAACAGTTCTTAAAGTTCATCACTTGATTTTGCCAAACCATGGTCCAAAGAATACTCCTTACGTGACCAAATCACTCTACAACAGCCTTCGTTCGCCCTCACCTTGAGTACATAATACAATTTGAGTTGAGAACATTTAACGTGTTTTTCTTCGTATGCCCTTCGAGGTCTAACTTAGAACGACCCTCTTATCATGGTGTCCTATCAAGACCGAATTTTCACGAATTTCCACGAAAATTCACGAAATCCTGTTCGAGTAAGCAAGTGTTTCGTTATAGGGGGCATTGCCTACTCTATCGTGAGCGCTCTCTTCTAAGAAAAGCTATGAAAGTTTTCGGAACTCAGGAACAGGTTTTCGCGAATTTTCATAGATATTCGTGAAAATTCGTTGTGTCGGGAGCGTACGCGAACGGACATAATAAAATACCTGTCAAGGCCAGATTAGATGACATCTGTCTAATATTCTATACATCATGGTGAAACAAACATAAATTCGCGGTTGGTACCGCCATCTTTCGGGATTATCGATCACGCATCGATAATTTTCGGTTCCCTTTTAAAAGAATTTTCCCTTACTTCTACATTTTCAGACTCTTCGATATTTTCTCAATATTCTTCGGACACGAAGAGTTCTTCCGGTTCTGGTTCTCATCAGTCAACAACGACCGGTTTGAGTGGTCGCACTGATTCATCTGACAGTGAATATGAAGATCGTTTTAAAGGTTCCCCTCGAACACCGAGAAAACGAAAGGCCCGTTCCAAAAAACGCAACGCCAATGGTTCCGCCGATACCAGGACGCCCGGAACAGATCCAGAGAACTTAGACGAATTGGCGTATATTGACACACTTCCAGAGGTTTGTTTGCCATACAAGTTCTTTTAAAATATTCAATTTAGCCCTTATCTTTTTCGGTTAACAAGGAAGTAAAGTTGGTGGAGGTAACTTCGAATATTTGGGGAACGAAATTTAAAATTCATGGACTTGCGAAAACCGTCCCAGCCAATTTAGGCCAAGTAACATATAAAACGTCCTTGCTTCACTTACAACCACGACAAATGACATTGGTCATAACAGAGCTTCGAGATGATTATCCACCAGGACCGGATCCGACTTTTAATCCGAATGTTTTCTCCGAAGACGAAGACGATTCAGCCGCAATGGGTCAGAGTAGCGATGATCGGACAGATCCAAAGTATGTCGTTCCCCGACGGTTAAATGACAATTCTCCTCCAATAGCACCAATGTCCCCGAGACCAAATCGAATAGTAACCAAGCGTAAGAATTCGCGTCCAGGTGCTGTTGGAATGAGTCCTTTAGCAAGAGCCGAATCTTATGATGACGACTCATCTAATGAGTCCCAAGACTCTGGCAGTAGCAACTTAGCTAGTAAGAATAATAGCGTAAATTATAGTGGACCTTCTGGTGCTAGCAACACAAACAATAACAAGCACAGTCGACCAAAGCATATTGACACATCAGTGGGTAGTGTAATAACAGGACGAGCGGGATCGTCCTTTTCAAGCTTTAAAACTCAAAATAATAGACCATCCTCAAATAGCTCTTGCCAGTCAAGGCACGCTATATCGCCGCTTTGTTGTGAAGGATCTGTTCCGACACTGCAATCACCGAAGAATGCCGTAGCTCCAAGTGACATCATATTCGAAAGACCACCAGCCTCTGGACAGACAACTCTTATGAGCTACTCCAGCAATAATGACTATTCGAATAGCGTAGCACACGTTAAGAATGCCTTAATGCCAGAACAGATACGTACAACCAATTCACATGTTAATCCGGTTCCATTGAATCTAAATTTAAACTTGGAGCGAATAGACCCCAGAATTAGAGAAAGATCAAATGCTTCTTCGAAGAGGAAAGATCTGCTTTTCATCGATGAAGATACACAGTCCCCGATTGCACCATGCGTACCAGTGGGAACCGAGTTGCGCATGAAGAGGACCCCCACTGTTGTATCAATTGCCCCAGAGCTTCCTGATTCTATAACACGAAGCTGTAGTGTTGGATATTTAGATTCAGTAGAAATAATTCCATCAGATGAAGCTCTGTCAGCGTTACGGAAGGAAGCACCCAACAAACGTCTTATATTAGTTGACAATAAAAAAACGACTCGCAAAAAGAAAAACAATAATGGGGTAAGTTTTTTTCGATTTTTAAGTTGCGCCCTTCTTTTGCACAAGCTTCTGTTATCCTATGCAGAACTCTTTAGTTCGTTCTCCATGTAAATAGCTATAGAGCTTCCTGTTGAATCCTAACCTACTACTAAGCAGACCGTGTGAAAAGATTGGCGCCCAATCAGGGGCATAATTCTTTTAATTAATTGTGAAAAGAGTAGCGATGGATGCGCTATTTTGTGCATTTTCGTATTTATCTACTTTTCCGTAAGACCTTGCCCACCCTAGCATAAGACTACCTGATTTCATTCTTGGATTCATAATAATTATTTTTTCCTTTAAAGTATTTCCGCAAACCAAAACTTCATCAGTCCGGTAAATCAAAGAGTTTGGATTCATGTATTATTCTACCGTCACCAAATGAGAAGAATACCGCTAGAAATGAAAAAGCTCCACAAAAATTTAAGGGAATTTCTGAAGGGCACGCCTTCGACTTTAACAGTGAGGAGAGTGAAAAGGGACTTAAAAATAATTTCAAAGTTGTTGACAACTGCCTTGAAGATATCTACACGGAGAGTATACTTGAAAATTTTGAAGAAAAAGAAGAGGACGATAGGATTAAGGCTAATAATAAGCCAAAAGTAAACCGTCAGTTATTTGACGCTTTTTGTCAGCAACAACAACAACAACAAAGCCGTACCGGTGATTCAATCAAAAAGAAGACTGAAGTATTAACAAGTTTTACAGATAGTCCGCTCTTTACAAGAAAACATCGCTATGGCAACAGATCAAATCGAAATCAAAAAGAGAACGATACAAGTTCTCCATCTTTGAGACGCAAAGCCGACAATGGTTTTAATTTTGTCAAGCAACTTTCTGAGGTGCGCTGGAAGCGGAAGGACACTCAGAGCAGTAGTCAGCCTGAAAGTACATCGGTTAGTAATACTCAAATAGAAGCCACCCCAGTTGAATCGAAAACATCGGTTTCATTGCATACACAGGTTTTTGTTTTATTATTCTTCTATAGAGTCTTTAATATATGAATTTTGTTACAAATGTTTTGTTTTAGGCCTTGACTACGCTTGAGAATATAATAAGTCGCCTGAGAGATTTGGATGAGGGCCGATTGACACCACCATCATCGCCTCAGCGTATGCCACGTAGTTCTCCAGCTTCCCCAGCGGTCAGTAAAAAGGCTAAAAGGCATCAGAGCTCTTCGCCCATAAGGCACATACTCAATTCGCCGCTGCTGAATAGACGACAACGGAAGAAACAAATTATAGAAAGTTCAGACGACGAGAGTAATTTTACAAATGCCTCTGGCGAGGAGAATGTTACTTACAGTAAGCAGTATAGGGATCTTGAAACATTTCAAAAGGCGCAATTGCGTCAAAAGGTTGAATTGATTCTGACACAGTAATTTAAGATATAATCTAGGACTCTTCTTTGCAGTTGAAACGAGGTAAAATTGAACCCAATGGGAATTCAGCGTGCTCTAGCCCGGCTCCGCTACGACGTGAGTTCGTTATGCATAACAAGGCACCGATGTGGAATGAAATGAGCCAGGTGTATCAGTTGGACTTTGGGGGACGTGTTACCCAGGAGTCGGCTAAAAATTTCCAAATTGAATTTCGTGGAAAACAAGTGAGTAAATGGGCCTTTTTATTGGATTGGGCTACGATTTTCTTTATTCAAAATAATAAGGATGGTGCTATCTATCCTTACAAACACGACAATGAAAATCGGAGTATGTGGTTGATATTACCTACTACACGTGTTTTACACGATTCGTTACAGTATTCCTAGCTTGGAATGTCATGTTTACACGTCAGCGTACTTTCTGCACCAAAATTGGTAAATTATGAGATTTCAAGGAGTGAGGGTGAAATTCTCTCAAAAAGGCGTAAAATCACGAGAAAGTAAACGAACGTGAAAGCCACGAAATTCGCCCACTTTTTAGACGTCAAAAGCAAATGAATTTCTTACAGGTATCTGATAGACTTAACAGATTTGACAGATTTCGTAAATCAGTGCAAAGAAATTTCCTGCACCAAAATTCGTTGCATTAGAACATTTTTTACTTTCTCGTGAGCGATCTCTTCTGAGAAAAACTACGAAACTTTTGCGTACTCGAACAGGATTTGGTGACTTTTCGTAGATTTTCGTGAAAATTCGTTCTTTTTGGAGAGTACGCGAACAGACCTAATATGTTAAACTTAAACACAACTATCAGCTATCAGCTGTTTTCTGACTTGTTCGATTTTTGGCGACAAAGTCAAAGTGAATTTTTACTCTTTTTCTTCGATGAATTATATATGTAAGTCGATTACGCAAAGGTGATGCCTTTATCTTCCGGATTCTTTCTACTTCTTTGACTTCATTAAAGATCTTCAAGAGAACAATTATTTCTTTCTTTACTCAGCGATATGTTTAAAAATAAATGTATGTCGTGACAAAGTTTCCCCGCCAAATAAATGAGCAAAATTTTTGACATAAAGTTTGACACAAATATGTTTGGGAGATATTCGGTGGTCATGTTCCTATCCTCACTTATTTATTCGACCTACCCTCTGAATTTGTTCTCTAATTCTGTTGTCTCTAAAACGCTGTACAACAGGCCAACATAATTGTTAAAAAGTAAAGTAACCTGCTGTGAAGTACAACAAGTACTACTTAATTATTGCCTATCAGAAATATGCTAACTTTAATCGTGTCGTGACCGCACGTTTGTTACAAATCTTTATCTAATTGTAACGACTACAGGAACTAGCGCACTATATTATAGGCCTATTTATTTTTTAAACCTCCTCACCCAGTAAAGGCAAATTTTTCACTCACATCATTCATATTTTTTTTTTAGTGCATTGAGCCACACATTTATTTTAAATTATTCAGTTTAAGTGTCGGAATTGGAAGACAAGAAGATACAAGGAGACTGAATGTAATCTGAGGAATCCTCTTAATCCTCTCTTTTTTTTCCGTACGTTTTATATCTGATTCCTTTAAAGCCGAATACTTTGTTGACACCTTATGTCACAACACCAAAACAACACGTACCAACATGAGGGTATAGAAATTTAACTGTCGATAGCCTGGATAGGTTTGAAAAAAACACGCCTATTGTTATTGGAGATCAACTTAAGATTTCTATTTTCAATTGGCGGCATCAGGCCCATTTTCATCGAGATCCGTAAGAGGTCCACGAAAGTCTTCCCTCGATCAGAATACCAAAACGCTAACCAACCAACCAATATCCATTTACACTTGTTATTCGAAATATTTTAATTTTCTTTATTAGGTAATGCAGTTTGGGCGGATCGATGGAAATGCCTACACCTTAGATTTCCAGTACCCGTTTTCTGCAGTCCAGGCTTTTGCTGTTGCTCTAGCAAATGTAACACAACGCTTAAAGTAAAAAAAAAAAAACAAAAGTGTAAAGCGAGATACAGATTGAACCGTCCAGCAGTAACCGCGCTCTGGAGATGCTTCAATTTGTCTTCCGCTGATTTATAATTACAATTATTACTTTCTTTTGTGAAATACATAAGTTAAACTTAAGAAATTTAATTTTCTGATTAATATCTATAAATGCCCGTCCACTCACAATTTATCTTTAATATAATATTTTTAATATAGATAATAAAACAAATTTTCTAATATTTTGCAGGACAGGGTGAATAATTAAGATAGAATAAAGTGAAATTTAAAACGTAATAAAAAATGCATATATGTCGTGCAATATTTAGTTATTTACATACATACATTTACATATTTCATGTTCGAATTATTGAGGTCTAGCTTTAGTTGTTAAAATGTGAATAATTTTACTAATTTAACACGATATTGCATAATTTGAACATTCTTTTATGTAAATTATGCTAATAAAAAGTAATACCAATTTTTACAATAATACAAATGTATGGATTGAAGATTTTTTTGTTAGGAATAATTGTTATTTTATTTTTTAAATATCGAGAAGAAAATTTTTTAAATGGTAAAATTTTAATTAAAAGTGATATTAATTGGCATTACGGTTGTCTTATTTGAATGCGAGGAATTGCTGCTGGTATTACTAATGTCAATGTGGATCAGTATTTAAGTTTTGGAATGATGCTGCTTTCAATCAAAGAGGAGAAGAGTGCAAGGGCAGGAAGATGCCAGCAAGGAAGGTGTACAATGGCAATTTTGATGGTACTGCACATCAATAGGAAATAAGGCGTACGACTGAGTTAAGGTTTATTAATAATTTACGATGAACAAAGTGGATGTGGAAATTTGCATTTTAGAAGTAAGTATAGAGAACTTTACCGCCAATCAAAAAGGAGGTTTTGTAGGTCTAAATGCTTACAGACTACCTCTAGCCGGGGTTATACATTCCTTGTGCTCGTGTTAAAAAAACATCTCTTATTCAATTCAATTCTTTGGCAATTACGAACAGGATTTTTACAGACAAGTACTTAAAAATGAGCCCATACTGAGCTTTCATTATTGCGTCTCAGTTTGCCTCTCCATTGAGCTTAATTTTGTTAAGAGCCGTCTCGCAGCCTACAATTAACTGTTCATAAAACTCTAAGGGTGGGGTCTACAGGACTAATACGTCATCAAGTCGAGGGTTTTTACTTTTAAGTATACAAAGGATAAACAGATCATAGAGAACTACTATCGTATCTACAGAACAGAAGTCAAATCATAAACTTTTCATAGCGCGTATTTAAAAGAAATAAGTACGCATATCCTACAGGTGAGCATAACATACCCAAGTATTTAATTTAACAAACCATTGTGCTCACTTTTCGTGCAACTTCTGGTTATATCCATTGGTGAATCTGATTGGCTTTAAGTATGGTGATAGCATCTTGTGACATTGCCATCACGCTGACTGTCTGTTGCTACAAGGAACTTTCATACCCAAAGCGGGTAAACCCTGACACACTAGCTCAAAAGACTTTAGGCCGATTAGCCTACCTCGTTTCTACTCAAGACATTTGAAAAATTAATAGATTTAGGCATTCTCTCCAGACTAAATCCAACCCAACACGGCTATACTAAAATCCAATCTGTTGAGACAGCCCTTCATGAAGTGATAACACGGATTGAAAATACACTCCACCATATAGAAGCATACAGAAGAAGCCTTCAACAATGTAAAATCCGACTGGGTTAAATCCGTGCTCTAGACACAACATCAAGCAGGTAATGACACATCTATATTGACATTCAAGCAGTCACGAAGGCCATTGCATCCACAGTCATCAAATCAAAATTGGTGAAACAATAGCGTTGGGCACAGCGGCATTCAAGGGAATCAGCAAGAAAAGGGTTTGAACATGACCTGACAATGGACGTCGCATGTGTTTTACCACACCTAGCTCTTATTAAACACAATATAGACAAACCCTTCGTGAGCTTAGATAACGAGAGATGGAGCACACTTCCATCTTGTCGTGCCTCCAGAAAATATGATATCGTCAATCCTGGCATTTACCAGACTCAACTTAGCAGTCTTCATGGGGATCATTAGCGGGCATGGCGGAGATTCAGTGCAAATGAATACGAAAGTTATGCTATGGGAGTCTTCGAAAATAACCCAGAGAGACAATGCATTGGAAAAGGAAAAGGTTTCAATCATAACTGCCCCCCTATTCCGCACTAATTCACCCCTAGTACATCTCAACGATGTTCAAAATCAGTTCTATTTAAAATTCGAACAACATCGAGTTAATATCTCTTGCAAAGGACTCTCTTTACCAGCGGTCCTATGCGCATGTCCTTCAATATACAACTTTTCTGACAGGAAATCGATAGTTCGCAAAAATCAAAAGTTAACCCACTACGTTTGTTGGTAAATAAAATTTTGTTAAGCAGATCTCCTAATTTTAACCAAAATATCGCGCTATCCGCTAGAAAATGAATACTGTGCCCAGTCACGAGTTCCTGGAAGTTCACACCGTTCACCAGCATCAACCGCATTGTAAGCAGCAATGCTTTGTATTCACCGAAATAGCAGACATTGAACTTCCACCGGAACTGAGTAAATTTACAACAGAAAAGATAAAAAATGGCAGCATATCGTCATGCAAAAAAGAAGCCATGGATCACGAGCCCAAACGCAGCAAGGCTCCATCTTCTAAGGGCCGAAAGGTTATAATCGCTCTTGGAGTTATTTTGGTTTGCATTGCAATGGCTGGAGGTATACCCTTAGCCTTGCAACTGAGGTCGTCTTCGTTGTTGGAAGCACGCCTTGCTTTCATCCGCCGTCTTCTCACCGAGTCACCCCTAGTTGAGGGCTATTGGAGTCCAAAGCGGGACATGAATTTTAGCAATAGTATCGGTGAAGTGAGAAAGAATTTTATCGGAGCCGTATTGTGGCCAATTGCAGTGCCTTGTGGAGCACAGTACCTTGATGCTGTACAATTGGCGCTAGAAGGGATCGATGAAGCCAGGCGAATAACTTTTAATTCTGATTCCATGCATATTGTGGAGTCTGCTGATGAGATGGAACAAACGCATATCAAAGGAGAAGTGGCAATCCTAATGGGACTGGGTGGCGGACACGCAATAGGAGCGAGCTTAGCAGTTCTGAGGTCTATGTATATGTTGGGAGCGCGTTTTGTATCGGTTACCAGCTTGGAATGTCCTACACCATGGGCTGCAGCTTCCATTAGAAGACATGACTATATCATAGAGGATAACTCAACCAACACACTCACTGAGTTTGGCAAAGTAAGTCAGCCGTATGCCGTTTGTGGATCTTTAATAATTTTCTTATACTTCCAGACCGTCCTTTACGAAATGAACCGCTTGGGAATGCTTGTCGAGGTATCACACCTGTCTGAATATGCAATGACGACTGCTCTCCGATCCGCCAAAGCACCAGTTCTTCTAATAAATGCAGCTCCACTTTCTCTCTGCAACAGCACAAATTTAGCATCAATACCGGATCATGTCCTAAGGTACGTTGGTAGATATTCAGATAGGGCACTGGAATTAACCTTTTTTCCACAGTCTTCTTCCAGATAACGGTGGAGTTATCATGCTGAATATGGAAAAATGCGGTGAACGCGCATTAAGTGTACGCGAAGCAATCAGTGCTATTAATTATGTCAGAAAGATTGCTGGGGTTGATCATATCGGTCTTAGCGGAGCACCTAAGAGCTATGCCTTCCTTTTGGCAGAGTTGGCACGGGATCGAGTTTGGGGCAACGCGGCTATAAAGAAATTGATTGGTGGTAACATTGTAAGAATTTTACGCGAAGTGGAAACATTAAAGAATCGGCTACCTCTGTACGAGGACTGGATTCCACATGAATTGATTGAAAGTTCATCGTACTGTCGGTACCCAGAATCGTAAATTTGGATGCTGTTTGCTCTATCAGAAGCACAGTAGAGACTGCAAGATACTGCAACTAGTATGAATATTAAAGCACAAGTTTTAGGAAGTTATGTAAGCGGCTTTTTATTGTTTATGTTTAAGTTGAACGGACGTTTAACTCCTATGTTGTGATAAACTAATTAATAAATGGAAGACAAGTTTTGAGAAAGGTAAAGCGGTTCCAAAAATAAAAGATTTATGTCCTTGTTTATTCAAATTTAAGAACAGTTCGTCATCTTGGGCCATTCTTACATCCGATAATGTATAATAAATATATCCAAACTGGATTTCGGTCATTATTACTTAGGTGGCACTACAGTCCGGATCGATCTGGGCCTATTTCAGACCTTAATGCACTTTTAAAATTCTTTACTGAAATTTGAAACTTTGTTCATATATGAGCACTGAGTTCTGATTGTTACATGCATATGTGCTTAATTATTTGGGATAGGCCCTGTCCTTGTAAATATTGAAATCAGAAGGCATTTGTAGTTTATTCGCATCATGTTCTAGCTCTCCAGACCACTGAGTAGCGGCTTAAAGTTCGGTCTTAAATCTCTTGTGTCTTGCACCAAACCATTTAGAAATTTAAACAGGAAAAATAAATTCGAATTTGCAACCAATTAAGAGAAAATCTTCTCATTTAAGTAACGGTAGAGATACGACTTCTATATCGGTTGAGGTCCCCTTGTTTTTGTGTCTAAACCGAGGTCTTCCTTTTATATGTTCCATCGCAGGCGACGATATGTAACTAAATCAATGTCCCTGCACAGCTCATATTGCTTGTCGGCGAATCTTCTACGTCAATGCAAGAGGGACTGTTAAAATGGCGTTGGTATGTAATACTTCTTTTATTATTCTGGTTATTGTTCAGTTGATACACGAACAACGCCGTGATTAGTGCGTTGGACTACGGAGCCAGCGGTTCCAGATCCGATCCCTAGACAACAACTAAAATTTATTTTGACGGCCCACCTTTCGCGAGCTCCTGACAAACATGCAAGAGTACAACTAACATGAGGCATGTTTTTACGAGAATTAAGTACAAATTTGTTAAACGCACTCATTTCAGTTTAAAGAAGGAAATAACTTGAGTGCGTCCAGTAGCTGTTAGCCGTTTGTTTGACGTTTGACGTTTGAGCAACATTGCGGGCCGTCCCACATGTGATAGAATTCTTGTTTATGTTTACTGTGTGAAGAATTACGATGCCCGAAATTGATGATTACAAAGGTAATACCAGAATAATTTATTTATAACAATAATACAATACCTTCTATCTTTGTCTAGTCCTACCTCTCCGATTGACAAAAGACTCAATCAATCCTCATGTTTGCTACATGAGGGAACATTTTATTCGACAAGTTGACGCGGACAAACCCAAGGGACGAACCCTGTTCCTCCTCAATGTTCCTCCCTATGTGAGTGAGGACAATTTAAAAACTTGCTTTGACAAAATTGGCGCCGTGAATTCGGTACTATTTGCAGAAAAGCCGGGTCGTGAAGAAAGTAAAAAGTGGTCACAACCAGGTTCCTTTACTCTGGATCGCATTCCTTGTGTGTTTAAGGTCGCCTTCGTTGTTTTCAAGAACACAGAGAGTGTAGCAAAGGCGCTGAAGTTAAATTCAATTGACCTGTTTGATGAGTCGGATAAGTCGCTTGTAGTCTCTGGAATTCAAAAATGGAAACGAAGCTACAACAATAGTTTTCTAAAGGAGTCGGAAATTCAACAGAAAATCGATGAGTACATGGAAGCATATGATATTCGGGAAAAACAAAGAATGGATGCCGAACGAAACACCACCGCTGACAGCGATGGCTGGATCACTGTTGGCAAACAGGGACGCAATGCCGGCTTTGAACAAAAGGAATCTGTTATTAACCGCTTGGAGGACAAGATAGAGCGTAAGCGCCAAAGTAAGGAGCTCAAGAACTTCTATACCTTCCAAATTCGGGAGTCTAAAATGCGGAATATCGTAAGTTTACGGAAGAAGTTCGAAGAGGATAAAAATAAAATTGATATTCTCAAGAAAAAGCGACGTTTCAAGCCGTTCTAGCATCCTAGATAAGTTAAAATAAAGGTCATTCAAAAAAGAGAGATGTAGTTTGATTTAAGATTCACTGGCGAACTCCGCTTTGCTCTTGGCGTCGGAACAGTATCTCTTACCCCCGTGGAATGTCAGAATCAACTCTACGAGCATCTGATTCCCTTGTATGTGGCAGGTACCGTCTCTGTCCACTCTCATAGCTGTAGCTTTGAGCACATGATATCGGTGTCTTAGACGTGCATGAGGTTGGTGATTATACTACCAAAAGCGAGACCGAAAAATCTTACCTGGGTTGTAGTCGAAATTCGTTGGCCTGCTATGTTTATATCTACGGCTGACCTTACTTCCTCTGCCCAGAACTTAAGAGTGCCGGGAGGATATTCGTCCGGGAGTTGCAAATTGGAGTGTCTTAGAATCTCATCCAGTTGTACACAGTGCGGACCCGTTGTGTTTGGTAGTGTGGACCGTACAATCGTCGGGATGCGAAAGAGTGTTGATTTCGACCGGAGAGACAAGAGAACTCCTTCCTAGATTGATTTTCTGGTGGTGAGACGCGGGGTGTTTGAATTCTACAAATGAGTGGCAATCACAGTAATTGTTAGGTAGTTTCTCAAGGGGAAATGTATGGTATCACCGAGCCCTGCAGGAGTTTATCCGCTCTGGTAAATAATGAGCATATTGACATCTGGATCAACGGCCATACAGCAATCAAAACGACCACATCCTGCACAACCAATTCAAAAGTGGTCAAACATACCACTACGCTATGCTAGATTCCAGGACATATGTATACGCTTCCAAGCAAACAAAAGGACTGATAAGCCAGCGAGAACAGCCTCAGAATCAAGCGACATTCCAGTGGACCACTTGGTCCTACCGCCCAGTAGCCTCCTCTCCTCCAAGATCTCGACAGTCTTCCGCAACATGGCCAACGCTAGGTGGAGAGCACTTCCTTCAGTCGTATTTCGTGGCTACTTTGGGCCCTATATAACGAAAAGAGGGCCAGAGAGCTCTTGTCACTCAACAGATTACAGCTGACTCTTCTCCGTTAAGATCCGAGTGAGACTGCATCCTCCTCTTGGTTTGACTGTAAACTTGTTTAAGCCTAGCCTATCTGCCAAGGAAGTAGACTTGCTGTTTTCGAGTGGCAAACTTTCTTTTCCATTATTGTAGCTGGACCACCCCTCACGTTAAAGTCGCTGTCAGCAATGGTTAAGCCCTTTCTTTACTCCAGTATTCAGTATGAATGTAATAAAAGCCAAAACTAAAAGAAAAAAAACTACAGAACTCACTTTTAACAACTCATGCCGAGTTTTTATTCGCTTTTATGACTATCTCCATGAGATTGTTCTGGGGTAGGGTTTCTAGATTACACAGGAGTTGTGGTATGCTGCCATAAACACATTTTGAGGTGAGCGCCACTTGTATTGCTTGGGATAGCCGTTCCAAGCTTTTCTGAAAATTCGCGTCGTCCTCGGGTCGTAGTTTTTCGGTCTCCAATTTGGTGGCGTAAGCCTTCAAAGGACTTATAACGAGAAGCAGATGCTGAGCATTAAGCGCTGTCGGGGGTCCAGCTGGAACGATTTGCAGAAGTGTTTGTAAAACAGACAAGTGCAAGTCGCTGTAGGTCTGCTTGTTGTTCACTATTGGCGCGAGCACCGTCCATTTAATAAGGCCGGCCAGTGGGGTTATAACAGGCATAGCAATCGCACCCGATGGCAATGCCAATGGCTGTTGTGAAGCGAGACAAAGGCTCGGATTGTCAGTCACCCACTCGGTGAAAACATCCAGAAGCATATCGGGTGGGCTAACAAGTCCACCCCGTTGCTCACTCATGTACAAGTCGGCAACTGCAGTCATAAAGTTCGCAGCAAATCTGGGCGCCACCATGGGCAATTGCTTGAGTTGTTCTGATGTTTTCTTGGAGAAGGTCACAAAGTCCTTCACTAAATTCTGTGCTATTTCCAGACTGGGAGCGGATGTACACCCTAATTGCTGCATCCATGTGCCAGCGGCGCAAAGAACTGCAGCCACAGAGCCCGAAACGGATGTGCTTATCAGTTTGCATAGAACACTTGATCGTGTCTGCGTCAGGCATCCACCAAACAGCGAGAGGAATACCGCATTACGGGTGGCATCTGGTCCAGGGCGTGAGAAGAATTCTATTAGAACGAGAATCAACTGAAACTCCTGCACAGATGTCATTTGCGAAGGTAAGAACGGAACAGCATTGGCATTCTTTCGAAAGTCTGTGTCCTTAAACTTTTCTAGGAATATAAACTCCGAGATGAGGTTCATAGCAAAGTTTTGTTTACTTCGACTCATATTGTCGACTATGTTTTCTGCAAATACAAAAAGAAAATTAGATTCTTCGTTTGGGAAAGCAGTTGCCACAGAGTTATGCAAATACCGATTCTAGGGAGAGCTTCCATGGCGCATAGAGGAAACTCCAGCTTTCTGAGATTATGTTTGAAATCTGCCTGCGACATGTTGAATGGAATTAGGTTTGTAAATAAGGAGATGTAAGGCGGCCTGTGAGTTTCTTTTATTTAGCAGACTGCAAAACTAATGTAAACGAAAATTCGTAACGTCATAAATTGATTAGAATTGTCAAATAACCGGCGTCGCGTTCAGGCTCTCAGACTTGATCTTAAAGAATCTCGTTTTATCATGTGGTTATTTACTTTTCCTTATTTGTATATAGCAGAAACTCACAAGTCAAATCTCATCTCTTGTCGTTATTTTCGCAAATCACTGAAAGACCCTCAGGGTATGCTTGATTTGCCTTCATTCTGGCAGTAGAAAGCAAAATGTTATCAGTAATTGCTGGATGGATTTTTCTCGGTTCTGCATTGCTCCTCCCTGATGACAAAACGCCTGATTTATTTGTTCCTGCAAAATATTTGTACATCGCTGAATATACTCACTAAACATGTGTTGACTGAATAACAATTGCGAAATGACTTCTGAACCGGCTGAACTAGTTCTGTCAAAGATGAGGTCGGCGTTGTTTTCGTGTGGAATTGTTTTACTGATAGTGTTTAACTAAAACTAGAATTACCACAATTAAGCACCTCCCCTTTATCAATATATATATTGGAAATAGAAACAGCAGTACAACTACTTTTCACCATCAAGTGTTTTAGGAAGCTAAAACGCACCGGAAGCTTGCAAAATGAGTAGTCGCAAACTCTCCAGCTCCGAGCAGGCGCCAAAGGGAACACCGACTGATTTCAATGGACTCTACGATAAGTTCAAGGTAAAAGTCCTCATTCCACTCTAGGGTTTTAATTTGACTGACTTTTGTTTATTTTCATATACAGGTCTCGCTTAGGGAGGCATTTGAATCACAGGATGTAAAGATCCTTCGACAAACATTCGATTCCTATAAATTCAACAATGACGCTGACAAAAAGTCTCCTTTGGATCAGAATTTTCGAGAGTTGCTGCTCTTTGATATAAGTGAGGACATTGAAAAAGTTGGCATATTGATTACACTCTCCGTAGAAGCTGCTCGAGAGGAAATTGTCTCTGTAACAATACCAGTCGTGCTACTGGGAGACATTTTCGATGCTGTCACCCTGGATAAATGTGAAAAAATATTCAATTTTGTTGAAGATAAAGTTAACGTTTGGAAGGAGGACATATTTTTTACTTCGTGCAAAAATAATATTCTTCGCATGTGCAACGATCTGCTTCGGCGATTATCCCGGGCACAGAACACCGTCTTTTGTGGAAGAATTTTGCTGTTCTTGGCCAAGTTTTTTCCTTTCTCTGAGCGTTCAGGACTTAACATTATATCTGAGTTCAATTTGGACAATGTCACCGAATTTGGTGTGGATGGTAAAGACTTAGATGAAGCGTTGGAGGACACGGTGGAAGATGTACCCGTGAAAATAGACTATAACCTGTATTGCAAGTTCTGGTCTCTGCAGGATTTCTTCCGCAATCCCAATCAGTGTTACAGTAAGGTTCAATGGAAGATGTTTCAAACTGTAAGTGTGCTCCTCAAACAGAATTAGTAAACACATAGCTATAATACTTTTAATTTGTTTCAGCATGCAACGAATGTACTAGCGGCGTTCTCGAGCTTTAAGCTAGAGGAACCGCGCACAAGTCCGTCCTCTAAGGAAGAAAACAAGGAGATGATTGCACAAAATATAAAAATGGAAGTAGATGAAACAGTGAAGAAGACGGAGAATTTCTTTGCAAAATTCCTTACAAATCCTAAGCTGTTAGCCCTCCAGCTGTCGGACTCGAACTTCAGGCGATCGGTGCTGGTGCAGTTTCTAATACTGTTTCAGTATTTGCAGTTGACCGTCAAGTTTAAAACGTATGTATTTCTTGTATCTGATGTTTGTATCTCGTTCTCGTAGATAAACAACATTGGTTAGATTAGAAAAACTAGTTTGGTTCAATATTCAGGCTCCACTTCGCCTTCGCAGATAGCTAAGGCTACTTAATCGTTTCCTATTTTACGCAACGCATGCATTTTTCGGAGTTGAAACCAATGTTTTCTTTAGAAATTGTTGGATTTAAAGTCTCTCCTGTTCATGGTTCCGTGGAATGCCGTACAATCAGTTTAAATTTCAAATCGATATCCGAGCAATCGTTCTTTCCTTTGATTGTTCGTTTGCTACTTGAGTTGTTTTCGTCGTCGTTTGTCTGCTTCGGAATCCTCCAATCACTCGAGAATGCTTCGGGTAATGCCATCGGCAAACAAAAGTCCAAGCTACATTTATTTTTCTTGTGATATCCTGTTGCAAGACGATAACATCATTCTAAAAACTAAAGACTACCAGTGGCGATAATAGGAAGTTTAGTCAAAAGAACTGTAAGTAGAATAGTTTGTGGATCCGGGACATAACGTTAACTCATAACCTTAAAATGATATTTGTTTTTCTCTGAAACTCTAGCCACTATTGTTTGCTTTATGAGGCAAACATTTCGATAATACAAGTCCATTAACATTTTGTTGATATTTTTCTTTACATTCTTACTTATAACTATTTTTTTTACCTTTCTTAGAGATTCCTACACCTTGACATCATCACAGTCGGAATTCATCAAAGAAACTGAAACAAAAGTATACAAACTGATTGGGGAAACTCCCCCAAATGGCAAAAGGTTTGCGAAAACTGTCGAACACATGCTACAACGTGAAGAAATGTGGAACAACTGGAAGAACGATGGATGCAAGGAATTCAAAAAACCCGATTCGAATGAAGAACTCTATAAGCCGCCTTCAAAACGCCCACGTAAATCTTTGGGCGATAGCATCAAGGACGCCAACCGGCAAGGAAAGTTTTTCTTGGGAAAGTAAGTAACGTTTGCATTCCCCTTCTAAGGTGTTTTAATTTTTTTCTGCACAGTGACGTTTTGACTCGACTTTGGAACTTGTCACCCGACAATCTACAGGCATGCAAAAGTGAAGATCGTAACTTCCTTCCACCCGTTGACACGTATATTGAGAATCCTCGCGAAAAGAACGATCCGTCGTTTGAATGGCGAGCATTACGCCTACTTGCAAGACAATCGCCACATTTTTTTACTCTCGTCAATGCGCCTTCATATAAAATCGCCGATTACCTTGAGAGTGTAAGAAAAAAGATACAAAAAGAAAAGAACGAAACCAATAAGGTGGGTGGCCAACCAGAGAATGCAATTGAGAGTGCTGTTGAATCAACGGAACAGGAACAAGTTGCGTTCGAAGAGCAGGAAGATCCTGAGCTATTGAAGGCTGAGCCTATTGTGGTACAAGACGACAAAAATATGCATAAACCATGCACAGCGAGCAAAGAGAATATAGAGGAACTGGCACCAAAAATTGGTGCTGATTGGAAAAAGCTGGGAAAGAAGCTGGGCTATGCTATCGATGAATTGCTTTATTTTGAGACGGAAAACCCAAATCCGAATGAGGCCTGTAAGGCAATGTTGACAATCTGGTTCGAGGACGACGACGACGCCAGCCTAGATAATTTGGCATACATGCTAGAGGGACTCGAGATGCATGGTGCTGCAGATGCTGTGAAAACAATCATAGATCCTCCAAATAAAATGGAAGACATATCCGATTAACACAAATCCATGGAATATGCTTCTGTTGTGAAAAATAAAAATTTATTCAAAAAAGCTGTTCGGTATTTTTATTAGGTTATGAGTCGGGTTCTTCGGGTTCTTTTCTTTTGTAGTACTTTTCGAGTTGAGTTCCCTTCACGCGGTGGTAGCCAGCATCAAATACTGGTCGCTTATTCACAGAATTTTTACATATTTCTATGTGCCTGTTAAGACGTGATGGATCGAATACCTTCTTGCAATACGGACATTCACTGACTCTGTTTGCACCCGGCTTATAGCTTGCATTGGCTTGTGGATTCATTCTGTAAACCCCACTTGCTTTTTTGTCCGCCATTTTGACCGAGGAGAGGAATGTTTTTGAGGCGTTTTTTTGAAATTTTGAATTTTGTTTAATGAATACGACTTTTCATTTTACATCTTGACATTTCAGAGAATTCAACAACTCAAGTAACATCACAAATTTTAAATTAGAAGTGAAAATTTGCCTTGTTTTAAGTAGACCAAACCAAAATATTGTGTTTCAACATCATTTTGACCCTTTTTGCATTGAGAGAAACATCAACTTAATTGAAAAGAAGAAACTAAAGGATTAAATCAAATCACTTCGTCGTTTTTATTCAGCAGACTTAATCTATGCCTCATTTATTTGTTTCTTCTTGTAGTAGGTCTCGATTTGAGTGCCCTTTATGCGGTGTTGGGAAGCGTTAAACTTTGGCCGCTTAATCATCGTAGTTTTCCCACATATTTCCAAGTGCTTGTTGATGCGATTTTCATAAAAGTATTTCTTGCAGTGTCTGCATTGAACATACATATCCGATCGGGTTGCCATTCTATAAAACTCCATTAATTTCAATTATCCTTAACATTCCATTAAAACTTACGCTCTCGCAATCAAAGTTGGAATTTGGTACCGTCTTACTTACTTCGAGATCTACCACCTGTTCTTCTGTTTACAATACTCAGGGGAGTATCGTTGGAAATTTGTTTTTTAACGAAAGGAAGGAATTTTATTTGCTGTTTCGAAATTTTGAATTTTGTTTAATGAAGGCATTTTCAAAGTTAATACAGTTAAGAAATTTATCCTCATTTGTTTGGTATCTGGCAACGATTTTAAGTTTTCTTTAGCCGTAAATTACGGTGTATAATTCATATGTGCGATATATAGTTTATACAAATGCAGTACATTGTAATTGACACTGAAACGAGTGCAATAGATTGGAATCGGAAGAGGCGGAGAATCACACCAATCCCAACTGACTCACCCCAATGGGGGGGCAGTTTACTACTTTGATGGTACACAGTTCGTAATTCGTAAGCGGTGAAGATATGATACGTTTAGGCAGAACAACCACTGAAAAGTGTTGTCGCCCTTTCCACAAAAGTCAGGCACTTTATGGTGGCAGAAGAGTCGCACAAGATCAGTAAGATCATCAAAATACAGTCTTCTCGAATGAGATAGAGATTTCAAATCTTTGCCTGGTGTTAGATAAGTATTCGTATTCCCACTAGCGCTCAGTTTACAAAACATAGTGATCTTAGTTTTTGTATGAATCCTCAGGAAGATTAATAAATTACAGATCTATGTTTACTTGTTAAATCTAATGGCATTTCCATATCTAACGTAGATGCGTTAAGTGAAATGCGAGCCAATAATTTCAGTATACGTTCTGCACTATTAGATCTGCAAATTGAGAGGGAAAAGGTTTTGGTCTGTCTTGTTGCATCTAGATACGTTCATATCGTACACACATTCATAGGTATATTGCAAAGAGCGATTTATTTTTGATTTTATGTTAACAATTTTTAGTTTTAAGTAAAGTACAATACAATTGCGTTTATTATCACATACGAAAGGTTACGAAAACAGTTTTGTTACATAGGATATGTAAATTTCTTCTCCAAAGAAATACAAGAATTCTAATCTATATTTATTGGATGCTCTGATTTAGAGTTAGTACGAATTACTAGGTGCCCACTCACCCATGGGGTTTAGTAAAGTCCGTGTATTAAAAAAAATATAGGGAAAATACGATGAAAGGAATCTTGCGCGGATCAAAGAAGTTTTTTTTTTGTTTTTTTTTTATCTTCGTTTGGCTGGTGGCTTCGGCTTGTTATGAAGCATAGTGGCACATTTTGGAATATGACGATTGGCTGCTGCTTCATTGAATCTCCTGGAACAATGAGGGCATGTTATATAATCGGGATTTTCCGATGGTGGAGGAGGTGGTAGATCGGATAATTTTCCTCCTTTGGCCAAATGTGCTTGAACTTCCTTTGCTGCTCGAATGGCAGCAATAAATTCTTCGTGTTTCTTGCGCCAATTGCTTTTCTTTGATGTATCAGTAGAGTGGGCGGTTGTTGTTATCGTAGAATTTCGCTTGGGTCCACGTGGTGGTTTTTTCAAAAACTTTTCAGCTTCAGTTCCCTTAACACGGTGTTTTGATGCGTCAAAAATTTTTCGCTGCTTCATCGCCATTTTTTCGCAAACTTCCTCATGTTTATGAATGCGATCTTCGTTAAAGAACCTGTTGCATATCCTGCATGCAACCGTTCCTGGAGGAGGTGTTGAAGGAATGTTTTCTCGTTGTAGCGACTTAGAAACCTGAAAATTAGTGTTTTGTTCAAAGGTAAAGGGGGCTTTGGTGGCAAGGGCTACTTACAAGGTTGGAATTTGCCAATGGTTTAGCCATTTTCGGCGAGCTTTTGACAGCAATCTAAAGTAAAATTTAAAAGATATAATAAGTATGATAGAATGATTTTACGAAATTAAATTTTTGATCAATGCACCTTGGGTTTCGATGGAGTCGGTTTTTGCGTTGTGCTTAGAGGCGAATTGGTTTGGCTAGTTGGGGCCGCTGAACTTAGCTTTGGTCGACTTGGCTTTGCTGTCGTTTTTGCCACTGCTATAGGTGGTGATTTCTTGGTAAGGACTGGATTTAATTTTATGCCACCCATAGGCCTGGATGAAGGCCCTCTCATTGAGTTATTGTTGGTGTCTTCATTTTGAGTATCAGGATTGTGAAGAGCTAACGCCTCAAGCTTCGATGGCAATGTTATTTCAAAATTGTCAAGTTGTTGTTCTAAACATTTGGATAGTTAACATTTGTTTGGATTTTACAGGGTATAAGTCCACTTACCAGGGAATGTTTCACTATCAAGGTCATCGTTATTCGCGAAATATGTTTCGTTACTAAAATCTACTGAATCATCACCGTTATTATTCTTTTGAATCGTCGTCACTTTATTAGTACTAATTTTATTCATTGTTCGTCCATTTATCTGCCTTAATGTGGTAGTCTCTTGTTTTCGAACGAACGTCTTGTCTGCGTTCTTCGATGATACTGAGGCCATTGTTATTGTGCTTGATGAGGATGAAGATCTAGATGTAATCGGCTTTAGCGGATTACTGCGGTCTATACCCGCTCCTCTTCGACGTTCGTTAAACATTTGGCGAACCTTATAAGAAGAAAGAAAGAAACTTAAATTGTTTTATAAATCCTTGTATTTGGCTTCTTTGTAGAAAGACCAACCATTACAATAGGAAACAGATTGAGGAGAGAAATTTGAACACGCCTTGCCAAATCTCTTAATTCTGAAGCTTTGGCGTTCAGAACCAAATATCAACGAGAAAATTACAATTCAGAAAGTTTTTCAACAGTGAAATGACTTCATTGTTGTGCCCTAACTTTCCATGTTTGTTCTTGACTCGAATTCTTAGTGTAAGTGCGTTCATACGTATAAAAACTTACCTTTCCGTTACCAATACTGGAATTGAGATTCTTCGTTGTGTTCGATTTCGCTGTTATGATGGTTGTTGTCGACTCGTTATCAATAATCTCAGGAACCTTTACCTTCGAAGCAGTCATTTCCATTTTCCTTTGTTCACGTTCCTGCAGTTGTTTCTGCTGAAATCTCATCTGTAATAAAAGCAGGTGCAAGTCAAGTTCAGTGAAAATGATTAAAACTGTTGCAAAGAGTTGAGCAAGACAAAAGGAAAAGAAGGAATTTCTGCTTTCAAAGCTATTCGTGTTATGTTTTTTACACGTATCGGAAACGAAATTTGTTATTTAAGAAGCTTTGAGATGGGACTCTAAGGAAATATTTAGGTGTTTTGGCTAGAATTCGACGTACTATAATAATGGTTTAACTTCCCTAAAATTTTAAGGACATCCTGCATCGTGATCAGGTATTCATAAGACAAAAACTAGTTATGGAGAAAGACGAACTGGGCTTCCTCTCTAAAGGTATGAGATCTAAGTGTCCCCAACGACAAAGGCGCCCACACTGTCCACAATCTACAGACATAATTCCGGCGATAAAAAGAAGAAAGAAACAAAGGTTTGCGCCATCTGCTGTGTGATTATTTAACCCTTGAAGATAGAGTAGGAGCTTGGGAGCTACATATTTCTTCACAGATATGAAATGGAATTTATCTATTTACTTCAGATATGGATGTGTGGGCACGGTTAGAAGCTGTTTATCGGGCAAAAATTACCAAGAAACGTTCCGAGTAGAACAATCATAAAGGAGCCTCAATGATCTCAGAATAAAGATCAGAAAATCAAAAAAAAAAAACCTGCCAGCTCTACTGCTCAGATATTGAAAGTACATACAACGCCAGTACAGCCAGGGAGATAGTGTCTAAAGCATTATACTTTCCTGAATGATAAAGCTATTTCGATCCTGATGGTCTTGGGATATAGCACACAAAAAAAGTTTATCTTTTCTTTCTTTTGAAGAAGGCTGGTGAATATTTGCATCCCCAGTAGTATTTGTTGCTTGCCATTTGTGTTAAAATATTAAAAAAGGAATCATTAAGCCCTGAACTTACATAACTTCCAAGGACGTCATCATAAATATTTTTCTCTTAGAAAAGATGTGCTTTAAGGCTATAAAGTGGCACAGGTGTGTCCTATTAACTTTATTCACATAAATGGTTTGTACAAGGTAAAAGAATATACACAAACTCGGTGATATCTATGCAATGTATGGTATTCATGCACTTAATACAAATTTACTGCATTTTTTCACTTAACTCGACTACTGATTTCTCTTAAGGTTCTCGTTTAAAAGCATTTGGTACTAATTTGGTGAAAGAAAAAACACGTTAATATACATATTTTTAATAATACGACCAATAGTTTATTAGTTTTTTTAGATTTACTACTTATAAAGGCAGGTACGACTACGACTAAAGCCGAAGTTCTATGTACGCTGAAACTGCAATCCGAATTAACCAAAGCAACAGTGGGCTGAATGTAATATTGTTTTACCATTTTTAAAGTAGCCACGTAATCATTTTTCTATTGTTTTCGATTAGCAATTAATGACTTTCAGCAGAGTTCACATAAACAAAAGAAAAACTTACATCTGTCGACGAACCAAATTTAGACGGTGGCAATTGATTAAGTGCCTCTATCAATCGCCTTCCAGCCCATGACTCATTTAGCTTTGCTGGGACAATATGGTGGTAGTTATTGTTAAGTGCACCATCGGATGAGAATCGTGCTAAAGCTGTGAATTCCGGGACATTCATATTGTTTCCTTTTAGATTACCGTAACATTTGTAAGTAATTCGAAAAAAATACCCAATAACTTCAACTTTCACAAATTAAATAAAACTCTCAAGCAAAGTACTGAGCTCTAACGTTGTCCAACCAACGTACACTGTGTCTGTCATATGCATAAATATACAAGCTCCATGGTAATTAGGGGTGGATTTCTAGACTAACAATAGAATAGACAAGGACATGTGGAACTATGAATTGATAATCATTAACATTGATACTATCTCATACATGCGTGGTAGCCTTGCAGTACACTTTTAGATACATTAAAGTTCAAAATGTTATGTGCAACATTCAAATAAATGAAAGAAAATAATATATGTAAGCAGTGGTAGATAGGTAGGGAAAGTTAAAGAGGGATAGGTTGTGTAGTCAATGTTTTGATTTCGATGTTGTATAGCATTTTTCTACTACGATGACGTTTGGCCTCGTAACCATAGCGAGTAAACGTTGTCTATAGTTGCATCTCTATCACACAGTTTTGAAAGATTTCGAAATACCGCAAAGGAGCGTTAAAATGGTCACAAAATTACTACAGTAGGTACACGGTTGCATTTTACAGACAAGGACATACAAATTTACAAATCATGAAACCTTAATCTAAAAACATCCTTATATGCAATGCAAATCTTGCAAAGACGATTGTAGGATAACCCCAGGCGAAGTCTGAAAAAGTTTTCTACTTTTAAATAAAACTTCTTTGCTTTTTCAAGAAGGAATTGACCGGGAAAACTAAAGTAGGCTACACCCAGCACAAATCGCGAACTTTTTAGTTCTATTTTTATCCATATTTTCAATTAGAAAAAATGAAACTTTCTTCGGAAAATATTGCACGTAAATTATGTAACGTAAACTTAAGACTTAAGACTAAAAAAAATAAATATTTGTCGGGACAAGTTGATGGGGCCCAGATTCTCACAACTTTTCAGAGGACTAAGGACTGATACATATAATTTCTTACAAGAAATATCAATAGTAAGTATTAAGGGGATTATCTTTCCTTTAGTTTAGCCATATCATTTTTGGCCTGTATCCTTTAAATAAAACACCTTTCAAGTTCCTTCTATTTTTTACAATTCAGAAGGTTTATGGTATGTACTCAGTAATTTTAAAATTTAACAATTTTTTGCTTGCACCTACAGGTGTATCTTTGTATAAGGCAAGTATTGGTTTCCAATTTTTTTTTTAAACTTCACGGGTGTATTGCTAACTTAATAATGTTAAGGCACAACGCGGCCGTTAGAGGAACTAGGAAAAGAAGAAAGGAGATATCATCATGAATGTTGGTTTGAAATGTTTCTAATTTAAATGTAAGAGAAAAAGAGAAAAAGTGAGCTCTGTGGAGCCATCCACGGAAGATACTGGATATTTTACTGGAGCACTGCCTTTAAAAAAGGTATGGCACGGTAAGACACGAAATATTTCTGCGACGTTCAAGAGAACTAATAGTCTCAGCTATGCTTTTGTCTCCAATTAGTTTTAAAATTTCAAAATTCAGATTTAAATCAAACTTAACATTCAAAAAAGTGCTTTCGCCAAGTCTGTTTGTCTGCACTCTCAACTGCAACCTAAACGGTTGGACGGATTTTCTTCAAGCTTTATGTCTGGAGTCTGCGCTCAATTACTTGCCTTTTTCCCTTAGATGACACTAAAGTTAGGGATACACCTGTTCTGATATCGTACAACGTACAGAGACTTAGTAAACTCATCGTACAATACCGACAAAAAATAAATTTCTTCAGTTGCATTTGAACTTCAAATGTCACAGGAAATCAAGTGAACTGAATTTTACTTGCCGTTTGTACAAAAGTTGCATAGACGCATATAGATGATAAAATTGTTATATTCTGTACTTAGGGCTACGATTCCGGTGCCAGAGAATGTACTCGAATATCACTCGCGCAAATTCGCAAAGTTTTCCAAAATCATTCAAAAGTACGAATTGCCTATGTGTGGTTCGAGTGTACAAAATTTACTCGCGCGAACTTAGCGAAACTAACAGAGTAAATGCTCGATAGTTTTATTTCTATTTTAGTTGTGTACTGATTTATGTGCAAATGTGAAATGGATTCCGAAAAATTAATCTATGAAGTTAGAAATCGAGCACCGTTATGGGACATGAACAGAAAAGACTTTTGCAAAAATGCGAAACTGTGGGATGAAATAGTTGATGTGGTCTCTATACTTGTCAAGATATAGTGAAATGTATCTGGTGTCATTCTATAATATTAAAAAAAATTCCACATCTTTGATCAACAAATTGTGTAGATTGTAAAATTCTCCACATTCTAGTCTTTTCTTAAAAATAAGATTACATTAAGATTTGAATGCATTTGTACTTCAAGAAGCTATTTTCTAACAAAAATTGTTCTTCACAAAGCGACGGCATGATAAAACTTTTCCAAATCACAACACTTCAAAACACGACTATTAAGCAGTACTTCCTGCAGATAAATGTTTCATTCCCACTACACACGACTATTGGGATAAATAAATTCGCTCACCGGAACCGCAGCCTAACGATTTTGATAAAAATTCATATTTGAGTTACTTAGTTGCGAGTAAAAATTATCTCTAGCACGTTGTTTTGTAAATACTCTCTCGATTACTGAGAGTTACATGATAAATGCAGAATAATGTCGTACTATGTTTTGGAACTGTCACCTCCCCTTTTAAAAATCTCTAGTATTGTCCACATATTTAACCTGAACACCATGTACATACATATATACGGCTACACCCATTTCTTGAGGGCGTTTTTTAAAAAATCCAAAATTAGGGATATCGCAGACAGGATCCAGGACAATGTTATGATTATAATTCCATCGAAATGCATAATGCCACGCCCATTTTGTTAAAGTCGTCATAGCCAAGAAGATCAAGACTTTAATTACAATGCTAATAAGATTATAAACTTATAGCATGAAGGTGCAAGTAAATACATATGTATGTATGTACCACCCAGTCGCGTACTATATTTAAAATAGTGTCAACTTCCACAAGTGGTTTTTCGTTTAAGTTGAAGTTCAAAGTTTATCAATATTTCATGGGCAATACTGGTTTTATATTTTTTGCGAAAAGAGTTGTTTTCTTGAATATTAATCTCGGAATAAAATTTGAAACACAATGCTGGGAGAGTACTTCCCTTCTGGTTTGCAGTCTTAAAAGACTGGCTTCATCAAATTTATGAGTAATAACAGACTGTAACCATTCCTCACACGCGGTATAGCTTCTGTTTTCAGCTAAATTAATCGTTTGGAGTTATCTTGTATATTACGTAGCTACACATTTTCAAAAACAATTATCACATGTATAGTGTGACACTATGCATGTAGCTATGTATGTATATACCCAAACCTTACTCGAAAACGGGGAAATCTAAACAAGCGCTCACAATTCGAACCTCAAATAAATGTATCCGATGACTTCATTAATCGGTAATCACCTGAGGAAGTGAAAACGACATGCTAGATAAAAACGTTGTAAACGAGCACCAATAACAATTTTGGCAGTGTCTCAGATTATGTACTCTGATGCTATCTCCAAATACGAGTATTGTCTCAGCACTGTACGAAAACGACAAGCAAATGTGTGAAGAAATTATAAGAAATTTCGAATTAAATGGATGAATTGAACAAAGTTGCGTACGCAATGCACTAAGCCGTCAATGGAAAGAGAGTCAACAAAAGGCGGGCAAACAAAACAAAAGTCTTACCTGTATTTGAGCCAACCTTGAAGTGGCAGTACTTTGTGACGCCATCGTTAAATCTGAATTTTTTTTTGTCTGGTTTTGAGATGTTGATTGAATTTCCTCTCCTATTTATAACCGTGGGCTGCACAAGCTTGTTATTTTTTTTTTTGTTGTTGTCGCGTTTTGCCTAACTCGCTAGATGACTCACATCCAAGATTTGAACTTCATATAAAATTTATATGCTTATTGGCAGCGCCGGCACCCGTGTGTGTTCTTGTAAGGTTAATAAGCTCTACGAGTTCCGTTCGCCAAAAGTGTGGAGGGGTCCCGATATTATGTTGTTTCTGGAATAAAAGCGATCGGTTTTAAACTTACTGATAAATAAACTATATGTATATGCGGCTGTCAAAAGGCGAGGTTGTTGTGTGACAAAGTACTTTACTTGTTTGATTTTGCAAAAACAAAAAAGTAGAGAGAAATTCAAATCTTACGTAGGAAGCTCGCACAACCGCTTTTCGCGCGATCTTGTACACCCAACGCATGGGAATTCGTGTGTGGAAAGAAGTGTTACATTGACACAACTAAATATGGCCAATGCAGCAACAATTAAACTGTATTTGTATCGCGATACTTTTTAGCCCGGATGGGTATTAGTTTGCCGTCCTTGAGTCGAAGGAAAACAGTGTTGGCGGGCGCACGTACATACTATACTCGTATGCACGCAAATAAATGAGTAATGGAACATTTTGAACTACGGAGAACAGTTGCACTGAAGTCGATTTGAAAACAAAGATATAACTGATGTCACTTCTGTTAACATACACACATTAGCAATCATCTATTCTTCGTTTTCTCCAAAATGGAATTTGACAAAGTCTTCTCCCCACACTAGCTGGCAGGTGAGTCATTTGGAATTCGCATGGATATAGCCGCTATGTGCTACTAAATAGGAACTCGTTTCAGATACTTTATGTAAGGACACCTGATTACATTGCCACACAACACTAAATACCGATAGATACTAGAACAGCTGTTTACAATTTATGCGACAATTTTTACAGCCGGTTTATAGAAAGCCGGTCAGATACGTACATAACAATTAGTGGAACAGGTATACCAAATTTAGCTCCGTTAACTGTTTAATTATCAAAAATATCGATCATCTTCGTATATATGAAAATTTTATTCAAAAAATGAAACAAAAAAAAAATAAGAAAACAAGTCTTTACTCTCTATTGAAGCGCTCTCGTTAAGTTAAAAGCTACGACTGGTGGATGGTGGAGATTTTTGCAACCAGTAGATCCGATACGACAAGTGGTTGTGACGTCACGCATGTACAGTGGGGAAAAAGCACAATGCGATACAACTCAACACAACACAACTCCAGTATCTATTGAGTTCGATTATCTGTTGGCAGATGTATGAATGAATGAAGTTCAGAGCTTGAGCTATGTGGAACGTACTTGTAGTGTTTAATTACATTTACTTAGTCGGGCGGAGTGTGGGAGGTAATAAAGTATCTTGTTTGACTCATCTCACCGCAATGGAAAAAAGTGTTACTAGTATTTCCTCTTTGGTGGCTTAGTAAGTGACAATGAAATACGAGTAAGAGTCAACATATTACAAAAATAGCCAAACGATACAAGTAAATTTGTTCGATTTTAACAAGACAATAGATGTAGATACATATGTATGTATGTATGTATGGTAGGTCAGTAAATAATGATAATTTTAAACAACTTGCCAAAATGAACTTACAAGCTGGATACAATTTACGTAGACTGTTTGCAAAAACAGCTCATAAATAAATGAGAAGTTAAAGAACGTGAGTTTCCCTATTCTGTGTGACTGTCTGTAGACTCCAATGCAGCCTTAACGATTTGAAATAATAATAAAAAATTGTTATAGCTAAGTATGTAAGCCTTGATATCTTGATATCTTGATAATATATCTAGGAGTAGTAACAGCTCCATATGTAGGTTAAGGTATTGAACGATGTGCGATGGATAAGGACTCTTCACAATCTTAAGAATCTTAAGGACCGTTTGGGAATAAAGGGAGAGACTTAATAAAGGAACCTTGGATAAGAATCTTAATGCCATTGTAGGGAACTATATCTCCCGATGTGGTTGTGAAGCTTTCAGAGTTACATTTTCTACTCACAGCCTCTGTCGTGCTTAATATTTGTTTCCAAAGGTTGGACTGTCTCAATCTGAGAGCTCCTTATGAACAAGTTCAGGGGAAGAAGATGAAGGACCATTGTCAGCCCTACTTGTAGCTCGCTCTCACAACTCGAAAGTGCTGCTGGCACTGTACAATTCTTTCACGTAGCTCTTTGTACCCGTGGCTGTCCACCAGGCTAAGGATCCGAAGGTCAGATATTTTCTTTAACATTTTTTTCCCAAGAAACCAAGATATTTCGACTCAGATGAGAGATTTTAGTTTGGTGATTTGAATTCAGGGCCCTTGTCAACGAACCTTGTCTGTAGTCTACTGTATCGAAATTATTTGACAGTTTTTTTGGGGTAACTTGAAACAAAAGCTGATTTGTCAAATCGATATAGCCTAAACAATAGTGATATAGTAAACAAACGTGAAATAAAAATACTTCAAAACGATATCGTCGTAGTTTATGAGGAGCCAGGTATCTTTCTTTGCCTAATCCTTCTGAGGATTAACCGTCCTATTTGCCCCAAACAGCAAACGCTTTGCTTTAAATTAATATTATTAAATCATCTGTACAAGCTACCAGCTCTCTACTTTAAGAAGATTCTTAGAACTTTGTTAACTAAGAAACCAAAGAAAAAGAGGGAGGACTTCTCCTATGGGTGCACCTCTTATTGTCATTTTCTTCACAAAACTTGACCCAAAAGCTGAGTAGATGATTCTGTAAGCCAAACCCGAAACTTCCATAGCTTTGATGATTGAATCAGTTTTTACCTACCAGCTGAGGTCTCGGATTCAAGAATTTGTGATCGCTTGGAGACAGGTAATTGTGAGTCTGACAGTGATTCGACGACATGAGACCGAGCGGTCTAGAATCCGCGATAACTTAATTCTTAAATGTTTACTCTTCCTTTTCTTCTCGAAACTGGTTGCTATAATTCAAAGACCCTCTTTGCAGGAGCATTGTTGTTCATTCGCTCGATGTGTCCGAGCCATCGTCGATGTTTTTTGAACTACATCCACATTTCGGTACAGCTCCACATTTCGGTACAGCTTCACATTTCGGTCCCGGTTATGTTTATCTTCTCCTCTATTCGTGTTCCTCGCATACGGCGCCGAAAATTCGACGAAACATTTTTCTTTCGAAAGTGCTCAAAATTTGCTCGACTTTATACACAGTACTGGCACGATCAATGTTTTGTTTTTTGCATTTCGTTTTCCGAGTTCCAAGTTTTAAACATAAGTAAGAGCGGTTTCTTAGAATTCTCACTGAATCTCCACTGGTGTTGATAGTAAATCCGAGGTGGGTAAACTCCTTAACTACCTTGAAGTTACTAATCACAACAGTGGCATTTTGATCCTAGGCGGGGAACACATGCGTTTTTGTTTGTTGAGAACAGTTTTATTCTCATTTACTTCAAGGATAACTCGTTTCATCTGTTCTTCAATTGCCGTAAAGCTTATATAATGGCGCGCTGCTGTCGATGTCTTCTGCGTATCCTAGCAGCTGGACAGATTTGTTAAAGTGTAACCTAAATCACTGGGATGAAGTTTTAATCAATTGTGCATTTACTAGAAGCTGTTACAGATGCTAACATGGTCTAAGGACATGACGATGGATAATACAATGAAGTGGAAATCAATCGAGATCGGGTATTAAATTGTTCTTTTAAAGATGTTAGCCTCAGTTTAAACACGAAAATAAAAGACAATCCATGTCCACAATCATATTCTTTATTTGTCTTGCTTAAAAAATATGTTACAAGAACTAAATGACTATTAAATTACAAATGAACCTACAACTGTAAACAAATTCAATAAAATAATCATGGGAATCAGTTGCAACGAATTCCTATCATCAGATATTACGTCTACATTTACAAAATTTTGCTTAAATCAACTTAAACCTACACGAAACCCTAAACAAATGTTTCTTAATTTTTGCTTTTACATTTTCTTATATTGCAAAACAAAATAAATTAGTTTTTACGCGTTATTACCCTTCGTTAATTTGTATTATATCTTTTGCACAGTAGTGCATCCGTTGTTGACATCAATTTAATACATGCATACATATTTTGTTTTGTTTTCATTGCTTTCATAATTATTATTGTTGGCTAGTTTATGTTTTAAGATTTCATATTTCTTCTTAAATATTTTACGTAGAGTACATACAAGTTAAACATGTAATTCTAAAAGTTTTTCTTACTTGCTAGCGCAGTGATTCCCAACCGGGTTTTCGGGTACAAATCTTCAAAGCAAGAACAAATGTTACACAGACTTTTCAAGTTTAATAATTAATTTAATATTCTTTTTTGTTTTTGTTGCATGGTTCAACTGGCGTCCAATACAATTTTGTTCACTTCATAAAGGCACATATAATAAATTAGATACATAAATATGCATTAATGTATACGATTCTTATACAATTTCGTGCCATTGAATGTGAAATTACTGGTTTTGTTTGAAGGTTATAACGTAGGTAGGTTGTATATTATTTCATATTTTGTTTAAGTTGAGATTTTTGCAGTAAAGGTTCTGGTTAATGGAGAATCGGTGAGGACACGGGGTTGGGAAACACTGGGTCAGCTCATCGATTGTCCGATAGACAGACCAACAAATATCTGCGGCATAAATTAAAACCAAATTTTTCAAATACAGCCCTGTTGAAGTATCTGTCTATGTTGCGTTGGCTTGTCAGATACCATATTTTTCAGTTATACACATAATTTTGCTAAATTTTCTTCTTCTATAGGAGTTACTTTAATATACATACATACATATGTATGTAATATTTTCTATGTGCAGTTTATTTTTGTTTTAATGCTGTTTTTGTTGAACAGTGTATTTGTTTCAATTCAGAAATGAACACATTAGGTAAGAAGGTTACTATGTTTTTTTTTATATATATTTTATTCGTTTTAAGTTTATGATATTTACTATAGTAAAAGAAATTCTTAAAATAATTATCTAATTGCAGTGATTCTTACATAAGTACATATTTAGAACGTAAAGAATAAATAATTAACTTCATTTTTGCTTTGTTATTCTTCAACTTTTTCTTAGAGTTTGGTCCCAAAAAGGTTTGGTTAAATACAAAAAAAAAAAAAAAATTACCGTTAGATTGAGTAAAGTAAACTTTTCAGCAGGTAAAGGAAGTATAAAAGGTAGAAATGTCTTCCATATCCCGATTTTAGGATCTCTTTTCTCCATCAAGTTGCCATTTCCCTGACATCTTCACTGGTACAAACATCCGGATTCATTTTATTTGACATCGCATTGAATTGTAGCGAATCTATTGACGAGATGGTTGAACAAAATGAAAGTAGCAATCTTGCCAGACATGGTTTTACCCAAGAGATACTGTCAGCAAAAATTGAATCTTGGACTCCCGGTGTGAGGAACACAGTTTTCCGAGTAGGCAATATTTAATTTAAAATGTGGATAGAAGTTGGCATTATTCCTAGACAATACAAGATCCAGAAGAAGTGCAGATTGAAAAGATTTCGTCGGTTCGAGAGCTGAGTTTACGCAGAGAAAACAGTTTCTATGCTCTAAACCTTGTAAAAATCAAAAAAAGGCATCTAGAGTATCTTCTTCAAAATAACGAGAATGTCTCGTCCAGCATTTAAGACTCTCTAAGCTTTTATTAAACACCATTTCCAGTGGCTGTCATAGAGAAAGCCTATTAATCCAAGTGCTCGAGTATTTTAATATCTGCTCCTCATAGTGTATTAGGTTTGATACAGACCTTGTTACATAGAGAGGACGAGATACATGTGATCAGTATCAATATTTGTCCGTTTGTTGATGATTCAATACATTTAGGGCTTTAACTTTGAAATACAAGTGTAAACCAATTTTGACGATATTTTTGATGTTGCATCCTCAAACGTTGGATGTCATCGTAACATTTTTATAAAATACTGCTGTGTGCCACGCCAACTTTATCAGTTTTTTTGGAAATGGAGAAGGAAAGGCTATCACAGCTTTTTACTGCTTCTAGTCACGTAACTCGTACTCAAAAACCACAAATATAATTTTCCAATCCTTGAATATAATAAGAAAAAATTTAAAAAAATAGGATTTGGAGCAATAAATCCAAGATTAACGTCTTTCAAGGGTCCTCAATCCAAGGAATTCAAACCATTGTACCGGAAAATATAATAGTTCGAGTATTTCAATTGCTATCGTTAGTACTGTTGTATATTGGACAACTGATGGTCAATTAAATAGTTTAACAAACAGATTTAAACCAAAAAGAAACACGGGTTTGAAAGAGAGTTAAGAAAAACTGGGTTATCAGAGAGAATTCTTTTGAGCTAAAGGGCTTTAAGAGAAACCACACCTGAAGACGTATGATTTTGGCAGATCACCCTAAAATTATTGATGAAGAACACACATAAGATTAAATCGTACATCTGCACTGAAATATTTATAGGAAAGTAAATCAATTTTGTTTTCTTATAGTTTTTCTTTTAACTTAAAAGTTTGGTGTGTTTATTTCCTTTTGTGGCAATCATAGACTTCAAATCCAACATAACTTATTTGACACGAAATTATAAAACAAACTACAGCGTACATATGTATGTAGTTAGTTCATTTTCGTTTCTAATTGCTTAAGTCTTTTATACGAATACCCTTATATGTATATATAATTTTCATTTTACATCGACAATGCAAAACAAACATCTTATAAGTACAAGTGACATATAAACAATTAACTACATAGCCACACACTTTTTAGTCTAACATTTAGTTACATTCCCACAAATAAGTATCTATGTATATTTGTTTCTTTGCATCTTTGTCATTTAACATTTAATTGACAATTAAAGATTTGGTTTCAATTTTAATTTAATTAATAAATATTTTACTTTTTGTTACATATATTCTTTTATTATTTGAGCACTGTGCCAAACATAATCGTGTATAATTACTTTCAGCGTTTTAGTCTTGTGTATATATTTTTTTTTAATATTCATTTCTTGCAGCTTATTCATGTAAACAACTAAAATTAATTATTATTAACAACACAACATATCGGTTCGCATTTTAGTTTACATTTACATACATACATATATAGTTATAAATTTTTATTTTATTCGTGTTGTTATACATATTTTAGGAAATGATCTATGCAGAATGATGCTTTACCGATTTGCAGGCATTACTCTCTAGACTTTATGTATATGTATTACAAGTAAATTTATTTATTTTTTTTGTTTCTAGTACAAAATATTTCATAGACTTGGAGGGGTGGTTCAATTTTCTTTAAGAGAATCTAACAATATTTTGCTTTATTTAAAGATTTCCCTTGATTGTTATATTGATGAGTTGTGCAATATGTGGTATTTGGCACATATTTTGGCATACACTTAAGTAGATATATTCTATATCAATATAAAATAAATAAAAATAAAAATATTTTCTCCACAAATGTTATATACTTTTAAATATTTAATGTGATTTATATGTATGTACAATAACCACGAGTTTTTTTTTTCAATATTGCAAATTGGTGTTTTGTTCTTACATGAAATTTAATAATTTGTATAAAAATATTTTGCTATTACAATGCGCTTCGGAAAAATATAAATTTTCATTTTTATATAAACAAGGTCATTACGTTCGGTGTTTTTATTTATTACAATGTTATATATTAGTTAAAAATGTGTCAGATTTATAAAAAAAAAAGAAGGAATAAATAAATATTAAAATTATATAATGGAGCTTTTAGGAAGACTCTAATAAGGCAAGGTTTTAAAAAAGCATTCATTCGCCAAGTATGCGAAACAGCTTTTGTTTATAGAGCAACATAAAACTAAATTTACTTATTAGGTTCCATTAGATGGGGAGGCACTTATTGTTAATTTAAAATTTAGGAATAATGTACAATTTTAAAAATATGAAGGAACTTTTATTTTGTTTGGGAAGGGAGTGGATGAAGTGGAATATAAAATATGGTATGTGTGGTTAAAATATAAATTTAAGAAACACGTAAAAGCTGCAATCCCTAAAAAGTAAGTTCGGCATTCATAGTTTTTAATTAAATTACCATGATGAGTGCGAACTTGTAATAAATTTTATTTAAGAGATTTTATATACCAACACTTTTATTTTTTTAAATATAGTCACGTGTATGTTTTTGAACTGCAATACGTCTCCTACAAGTCGAGGGGCAAGTAAAAAAGTACTCCCAGACAAGTCGTGTAATTACCAACATTTTTGTAGATAGTCTTAACAAAACACCTTAGTTTTTCGTCAAAGGAAAAGAACTGCCTAATTCTTGTACCAACATCCATATATTAAAGATACAGCGATAACGTCTTAAGGTTAATGAGTACATAAAATATGCTGAGCACGAGTGCATTAATTAACATTATAGAATGACCATTACCTGAGTCATCATTCGGTTAGTACTCAGTACGTAATAGAAACATTTTATACGACCGTTCTTAGACTGAGAGGTGTCGAGAGTTTAATGTAACAAAAAGAAAAAGGCGCTGTTAAATTAAAATTACTCATTTTAACCCAGATAGTGGGTGTTGTGTGGTTGGTGGTTGGTGACTATAATTTATTTCTCAAACCAAAGTCAATTGAATGAGTTAACAGCTTTTTTATTTCCCAGACATTATGGTGAAAGATGTTAAACTTGATTTAAGTGCTTTGCGTGGTGATTCTACTTTTAATTTAGGCAAATAATGCTGGATACTCTATCCAAATGCACTCATCACGGATGGGTGTTGTTGCATAACCCTTCCCTCCGAGGAACATCCTCAAATGCTATTAGTGCAACATGAAGTCAAATGGTAATATAGGAAGGACGTGACACCTAATAGCGCTTGACAACATAGTGAAACACTTATGAGAAAAACAAAACAGCTTATGACATCTTGAGAAATATACATATAACTGACTAAATATTTAGGAATTCTCAAAACAAACAATCTCCCAACTTAAGCTACATGTGGGCGCACAGTTCTTTACTAAAACTATTTAAATCAAATCTGACACATTAAAGATATAATATACGTTTCTCAGTATAAACGCATACATACGAAAACTAAATTAAAATAACCTATTCCACAGCTAAGAAATAGCGGTGATTCAATATTGTGTATGTTTATGTTTTACATTAAACTCGTTATATTTTCGCTTACATACACATTAAATTATTATATTTTTTTTTTTTAACTTTTTCGTTTCAATACAAAATAAGTTTGTTTTTGGTTTTGTTTTGGTTTTATGATTTAAGAAAATGTCTATACATACAAATATATAAATGCACTATTTTGCATTTTGGTTTTGACATTAATAAATACATGTATATGTTTCTTTACATCTAACATCACATTTAAAAATCCTAAGGGCTAATACATGTTGGTTTTTTTTTTTTGTTTTTTGTTTTAGTTTTCTTCTTTTTGGTTTTGTTTTGTTTTTTGTATTTTTTGTTTTTTTCAAATTCCATTAATAATATTAATCTACAATTTATTTCGAAATAACTCCATTGATTGTGGGCGAAATTCTCAGTTCAGTTCAATAAAAATCGATGCTATCGAACGGATGAGGATCCCGCTCTATATATTATGAATTTGACCAAAAATCCGTTTGGTTCTTACATATATGCTGTGAACACTAAATGTTTTACATGTATTTGTCACAATTTCTTTAATACACATACAAGACAATTGATTAAGTTTAAATTTATTTTTGTTTTTTCTAGTTTATCAAATGCTTTATTTACTTTGTGATTTAGTTTTCAGTTTATTCTGTTTTTTGTTCTTGGAACCGAAATGAAAAAGGCAATTTTGAAATGGGTAAGAGTTTTATGAAGTGCTTGAGGGTTGTGTTCAACTGGTAAGAATGTGACTTCCGAATCAATAAATTGTGTGAAGTAATGAAAATTGCTTTGAAATTAAGACATTTCTCATACTTATACCCATAGATAACCTGATATAAGCATATTAAATAATAAGAGCTTGGCTATAAACAAAGCGGTGTTCTGTAATTAGTGACGTCGGAGAGCACAAAGTGTCATAATAATTGTGGTAGGTCGACCAAGGTGCAGTTTTTCCGCCAAATGATGTTTATCATAGTAAATGAACGATACAACTTAGCAATGAACCGTGGTCAAGGGTTTAAATTCAGAAAGCCAGAAAGATTGTAGTTAAATGAATTTAGACACTTTATATTTGCATTGCTTTGGATCGGTATTTGAAAGTGTAATCGTATTCCAAATTAAATTACAATTTTGTGTGTTTTTCGGATTGGGTGTCAGTGGTTCCAAATTAAAAGCCAGGCATTTCCAGATCGAATGATTGGTTATCAGTAAAAGTGTAATGTTTTCAATTGTTAAGATACCTAATTGAAATTAATTAAACGAAATGAAAACGTTACTAATTAGGTCTGTTCCCGTACTGTCCAAAACTACGAAAAATGATCAAATCCTGTTCCCGTAGGCCAAATTTTCGTAGTTTGTCGCAAAAGAGAGCGCACACAAGAGAGTAAGCAATTTCCCCAATCTGTGAATTTCAGCCCAAGAAATTTCTTTAGACAAAGAGTTTATTAAATCTGTCAAAGTTGACATTTGCTTTTTTTTGTGTTAGTTTGAATGTTAAATGCTTATTATTTTATTTGTACATTCTTAAAACCCTTATTTGAGATTGAAAATCGAATGAAAAATACATTAATTCATAGACACTTTTTGTTTTTTCCTCACATATGTTTCTGATGTCTAAAAAGTGGGCAGTTTTTTGTTCGATGCGTTCCCGTACTTTTTTGTACAATTTACTCTTTTTGAGAGATTTTTATCCCCACTCTTAGAAATTGAACAATCTGTGAATTTTGGTGCAGAAACTACGGGAACAGACCTAATGACTTGAAGATGACGAAAAATGAGTGAGAAACGAAGGATGTGCTAATGTCAGCTGTGAGAGGAAGGCTTCTGGTATGATGACAATACTCGCTATCTCTGTAAATTGCACCAAAAATTCGAATTACTGAACTCGTGTCTGAAGTTTTGGACGTCTTCAATATAAACAGTAGCCGCTCGATATAGTGAACTGATAAAAACTGGACTAAGTTGGTCTCCTTGAAGCCAATTTTATTGAAATGTGAATGTTTTTTTTTTTGCATACAGTACTTTGAATGAATGTATTCCTTAAAAGTATTCTGTAGAATAGTCTGCATTAAGTATTGTGTGTTCACTACATTGGATTGTTCATTAAACCGATCACTACATCAAGGGTACATTGTAATACAAAAGCAAAAAGTAATTGAATTCAAAATAACATTCGTAGAAGCAGATGACGTTAACAGACACTTTCAGAACATAAGTATCCAGACAGGATGATCAATCTGAACACGTTAATGTCAAAGAAAAAGGCAGTTGTCCAGTGCTGTGTGAACATGGTCATAGAAATAGAAAATGTTAATTTCAGAATTGTGGATACATTTGCTATAAAAACCGAAGACAAAATAAGGTCCCATAGCTGAAACTAGAAGAGTAGCTTCATGACTAGTTAATAACCGAAGTGACTTGTTTGATTTGCTAGTTGAGTTCGCACTCTACGAAGAACTGTAGCGCCGCTTTAGCAAACTATACCAAAATATCCTTTTAGCTTCATGTATTCAGTTTTTTATACACATAACGTCTATTTGCTTATTTTTACTTCTCTGGACTTAGGCGAATATTTTTGAAAAGAAGAATTTTTAAGGAATAATTGGTAGCTCTTTGGTTAGTCGTTTCTTTTGAAAATATAATGCAGGCATTGAAAAATGGAAGACCAAATAAACTTCACGACACTATGGGTATAAGACGGAAGATGTCAATAATAATAAATTATTTATGAAAAAACGAAGACTTTTATTAAACATTGTTTGTGTGTGTATATACCCGTATTATTAAGCGTTAATAACTTTTCAGAAACTTTTCCCAATACACATATATAAAAATATACATTATGTTGTTCTTATTAAAAAAATAATAATAATAATAAATATGCTGCATATATATGTATGTATTTACGAATGGTTTGTTTGTTTTTTTTTGTTGTAAAATGAGTCCGCATGTGTCATGCATGTTTAAAATATAAAGTCGCCGCAATCCATTGCGTAATCAAAGTCTTCACCGCCGAGATCCTCAACGCCAGTTGAGTGAAAGTCAAAGCCGCCAATATCGGTGTGGTATATTGCTCCATTGCATGCAACAGTGTCAACGAGATTGGTGCAGTGAGTCGTTGGTAAGGCATGCAGGGTAAAAGTGTCTTCGCATTGAGACCAAGTTAATCCTGTAAGGAGATAAAAAATTAAATTTATTTTGTAAGACCCATCCCGGAAAGATGGAGCAGAGAAAATCAAACAAGTGTGTTATGTTAAACAAAAAACTTTTCATATAAGAAAAACACCTACCACCACTCCATACACCATTCGGTAATGTTGCCCATCCCCAGCCATGGCCCCACGGTAATACACAAGCCAGAGAAGCTTTGGAGTCCGGTTTTTTACTGAGTATAGCAACGGCTGCATCACTCTTAACCAGAGGATTCTGAACTGGAGGCGGTGCTACCTGCTGTGTTTGTGCGCTTTGCGATTGACTTTTTCGGGCTTTAACTTCAGTAGCTGTGGCCGCTGTTTTTAAAGATTGAATTAATAAACAAACTTAAACATTTAAACATATGTACATAAAATATTAAGAAAAAATAGACAAAAGCTTGAGTACTAAGTTAAAGTTAAAAGTGCAGGCATCGAACAACTAATCTTTAATTTTCGAAAGTGTATTCCTTCGTATTTTTAGTTTTAATAGGTTGATTGGTTCCGTGAATTTCGAATGTCATATCTATCAATTTTGTTCTCATAAACTTATTAGGGAAAAGTTTGGTCAAAAATATACAAAGCATAGCTTTCTGAAATTTAAAACAGAACCTGAGTTAGACACGATGGTTAGAAAATGGTAAATAATGGTGACCAGATAGTAATGATACTTTTTTCAATAGGTAGTATCCAGCTACTTTCAAAATTACCAATTACTTCTAGCTGTCAAACTATTTAATAACGTTTGCCATTTTATCATGCATTGTTTTACGCTTGCAAAACGTATGAAAATTATTAAAAAATGTCACCGAAATTCCGGCTCAGTTGTAAATACGCAACGTGAATTTTGGCTTTGAATTTCGTCACCCTGGCTTCTGTGTGCAAGCAATTCGTCGCAACGTGAAAAAAAATGACCATGTGTGGACTCTTTTAGACCTTAAGCCACCAGCCAGACAAAGATTGGTGCGAAATGAAAAAAACATCGCCACCTTAGTGGCGATGATTGAAGAAGACCCACAAATGTCGATTGCGCCCCGATCAGCTGAATTGGGCATCGCCAGAGAGTCAATCCCTTTAATTTTGGGCCTACATCCGAATAAAATTGTGCTGATACAAGAATCGAAGCCGGACGATAATAGACAACGGCGTGAGTTCGCTAATTGGACGCGGAAATGTTGGCCGGGCATCCGGATTTTGATCAAAATATCAGCTTCTCGGGCGATGCATCATCGGTCCTCATTTTTTTTTAAATGAAGGAGAAGGAGACACCGTTACCGTCAATGGTCTCAGGTATAGAGCGGTGTTAACAAACTTTCTGTGCCCATAGCTCGACAACATCAATATAACCGAGCTGTGGTAACACTAAGACGGCGCTATGTGCCACACAAGTGACGCAAGGCTCGAAGTTGTAAAGGAGAAAACCGGCTCTCTTCTAAAATTGTTCGATTTGATGTTAGGTTTATACCTGAGCGGGTTTTATTTAAAGAACAAGCTGTAACTGAAGAAGAGAAAGAGAAATGTGATCTTAGTCTTACAACGAACCAGTAGGCTCCAGTCTAACTTATTTCACACGGATAACGATGACGGTACAAACTATCTATTCCTCTGCACTCGTGGTAACATGCAAATAAAAGAGGAAGGTATGGAAGGTGCCTACCACCATTTTGTAAAAATACAACAGAGATTGAGGGGGAAATATTTATGGTATTGTGAGGAAAAGAAAATAAGAAAATTTAATTACACACAGATATGTACATATTAACTTACGTCTTATTCGAACCAATGGCCTTCGTAGAACATTCATCAAATGTGGCTTGTCCACTACAAGTTCAATTTGTGGTGGCGGTGGTAACTATAAGATAAATAGATACAAACCGAAATACTAAATTTTCTCTTACCAAATCCCGTACCGTTTTCGTTATAGCTTTTATCCATTCGCTGAAATAAATTAGAAAAACAAACTTTTTATTAGCCATCAATTTTGCACATACATACTGTATGTTCTATGTGTAGGAGTGCTTAGGTATATAAGAACAATTGGTAAATCTCATTGTCCTAGCGTACATTATCTGCGTTCAAAATTTAGATGAAAGTCAAAATAATCTCTTCAAGCGCACAAGGCTTCGTCTTCGCATTCGCTCCCTTTACAATAAGGATTTCTATTAAATAAACGGATCATCATACTTTGAAATGAGAGAACGCCCATTAGATAAAAATAAAGTTTTCCCATTTTCCCATTGAATCCCCATCCCAGTCGACCCCACCACCACCGCCTAACTTCCTAGGCACAGAAGATTGTCATTAGAAAAGGGAACGAGAACGACTAACAGTCATTATGATTATTCGGGCACACAGATCCAGATCCGAATCAAGCTATATATAGACAGTATTCAATTCTTATTTCGTTTTCGTTTTCCTAATCCCACTTGGTCCTCGACTGTCAACAAAAAATAAATAAATAATTTCCAGAGACAAAACAAGGGTTTTGCTGGAAAAGATTCGGTCGTCGGTCGTCGGTCGTCGGTCTCGATATGTATGTAATTACACAATGAGAGGGACTTGCTTTCCGCAAGTTTGAATTTATCGATCTGTCCTTTCGACGAGTCGTCCTTAATGCTATTCGCTTGAGTACGTTGAAAATCATTTTAAAAAATAATACATTTTCACTGGAAAATATACATACATACATTCCTAAGCAAGGAAAACATTGCATGAGGTGGATGTATCTAAAAAATGAATAAGTTTTATGTGTTCCATAGGCTGTGGTGCTCTATGCAGTGTGGTGCATTTCATTTTCCTGTCATTATGGGAGGAAAATTTGTGTTCTGGATATAAATTCTTACAGAATATAAGGCGAAAGATACATTTTGATGGGATTTTCAAACGAGAAATATAATCCAAGGGCAGCACACTATTTGGCGTATCTATGTCTTCCAGTTGAATGCCACAGGATGGTGGTGTATCTAGCGAGTATGTATTACACTTGACACACTTTGTAAGCACATGCTTTTACATAAACCCCTCGAGAGGGTGGTTATCGTCTTCTATACAAAAAATTTGTCGTTCCAGTGATAAAACCACCAAGCCAAGACTGGGGCCGGGAACTTTGGCTAATTGTTGTTTTTTTTCTTCTTCTATTTTCTTCATTTTCGCTTCTTCTTTATCAGCGACATTTAGCACTTTCTACCCTTCAAATATTTTACACAATAAAGACTAATTCTATGTACTCTTTTGAATAGATGTTCCATACTTTACACCTTATAGTCTTTTATAGTTAAAGCTAACGACACCCAATCCTTCCGTCTTCGAGTTTCGCGTTGCCGCCCTGTATGTAAATGGCAAGCACTCAGTCAAAAGAAAGCAAAGGCATTAAGTAGTTCCAAGGACAAATAAAAATGCTTTCGACTTGTATTTGATTCAATTTTTATTTCACTTTATAACAAAAGATGCATTACTGTTACATTACTGAAAGATTTGGAAATGTTGAGAACTTATTTCAAGCAGTACTCAAAAAGAGTTTACGAAACATCTCGAATTCAGTAGATAGTGTTGTACCCATTTGTCATTTGAGTAGGTGCTACAGAGATTCAGTTCAACTGGTTCTATATTACTAAGCTATTGCTGAGGATTAAGCTTCGGGAATTGTATTACTTTTCTACTTTCTGAATCAATGCAGAATCAGAAGTTCGAGTCGAAACTGCAGCACCAAGTCAAACGTAATTGAACTAATAAGGCAAGTATTGGTTTTCTGAAACATGACCAACTGAAGATTTTAATCAAACTTGACATTTCTATGACAGAGAAATCTAGACAAGTGGGTGCACCTGCCTGTCTGTCTATCGATCTGTCTGTCTCATCGACTACAGGCTGCTTGCTTCACTGTGGGAACTGTCAAACTAAAAATTGGTCATTTCTTTGGAGATTGGGGTTAAAACAAATAATATAGGAATATATTTACATACATACATACATATGTATGTACGTATGGCATAAAAAAAGATTTGGTAGTAGGCTAAGCTTTGAAGTGTTTAAAACTCAAATATTTTAGTAGTTTAACCAGGAATCGAAAAATAATTATGAATATGAAAATCTATGGGCGAACATCATGTTGAAGTCCGCCTATTTTTGAGGGAATTTTTTGTTAAAAATGACCACGCCCATGTGGGTCTCGAGAATTGAGAATGGCCCTCCCATCTGATTGACACTACCAGGAGCTATTAAATTTAAAATTGTTGATACACTCAGTTTATCAGAAGAATTACCTTCGTCGACTCCGCAGTACATTTTATATACATATGTACATACGTCCGTACACATAGATGGCTAGATACGAGGCTTTAATTACTTTCTATTTATTTATTCTCTTATTAATGGAAAAAAATCTGCGTAGTTAGTTCAAATGCAAACAAGTCTCACAAAGCGGTACAGCTGCCAGTTTATCTGAGCCGAAATTTACTGCGTGGAATTAGTAATGCGAGAGAGATCAAGTGTTACTTGACATTTAGACCATACGTTCACGAAGATCTCAAAGGGCTTGGGTCTCCTTCAAGCTGCTCTTTGTAGGGAAAGTTGTAGTGAGTGAGAAAGTAGTGAGTTGCCTTATCACAGTGAAAAACTTTCCTGGCACTAGGGAGATCAGATCATGAGCATACGCAACCTATTCCTGACCAATGGTCATTAGCCATAACAGGTATGCGATGTATTTGAAGATATCTTCGACTTACTATTTCAATTGGGCTGCGTCTTTACGCCCAGTTCAGGGAGAGATTCGTGAACAGCTTTAGTGTGAATGTTATTCATCGCACAATAGAATAGATATTCCCGCATCCTGAATAGCTAAAACTCCAAGGAAAAGTCACCATATAAACTGATGCCAATAATCAATTGAAAGATTTTTCCTAGATTTATATGAGCGGAACTGTTTCATTTTTATCAATCAGGCTTCAAAACCTCATAGTGGTCTTTCCCACTTTCAGTTATACATACTAATATATGTACATACATACATGTACATAACTACGTTGTTGTAATACGTTAGACAATGGAGCGAGAGGTTCGATGCCAGACAACATCTAATAGTTTTTTCACGGCGAACGTTTGACAAACATCCGATAGTATAACTGTCATGAAAATGCCTCTGATATAATAAATTGCCCTTCAGATACGCTATCCATTCGTGTACATTCGGTACACCGTGGATCTGTTGCATGGTTTTTTTTTTGTATCTATACCTGTCTATACATCCCCCGTTACGGAGATTTCATAAAATTATCGTTGCTATGCAACTATTCAATTATTCGTTGGCTAATTTGATTCATCATTCGTATATTTACGAGGATATGTTCCTAAATAGTATGAAGCACACTACTTTCGTTGTAGTGTTTTGAACATTTCAAATTAATTTTTCCATTAACATTCCCTATCTCAATGCCATCTATCCACATAGATCTATTTTCAATATATAAATCATAAGTACATACATATATTCTGATATAATATTCTACAATATATCCCTCCGGCTTTTCCAGTGCGATTTCCGAGTCCGAATTTTGATTTTACCTTTTACATAAACTCTCTTCCAATTCCCAAATTCAATATAAACCTCTCAATGTGCCCTAATTGAATTGTAAGCGGCGAAGAAATTCCTCATCGGAATAAATTGAACATATAATAGTACTGATGACGGCGATTAGGGTGAAACGACGTTCGTGGTACCCGATAATTTATTCAAGTGGTTTTATAATCAATATAATCGCAGCAGCAATTGTACTCGGCTCCTGCAGTCGAAATGGATTGAGTGATATCCCTTTAACTTTAACTAAACCGAATGATGGATTCAATTATATTAAATGATTAAATTCGAAAGAGATTTCAACGCAAATATTTCATGCAGTATCCCTTCTACATAGGTATGTATGTTTGACGCAAATTTTATGACGCATTTTTGAATGGCCACAACTGCTCCTTGATGTTTTTACTTGTTTTTTTCTAGTTTATTATTATTAAATATTTTAACGATATTGTGGAAGTCCGTTTAAAGTTAATACTTTAATTAATAGTCTATAACGTTGGGGAAAAACTCTATTTTTGTTTTTGCCGATTTTGAGTTTTTATTGAAATTATTTTTCTCTCTCCCTCTCTGTTCGCATGGTAGTAACACAAGTCAAATGAAAATGCGAAAAAGAAAATTTACTCATCAATAAAAATGAATGTTTTTTACGATGTCAATAAACCAAGCAAAAATAAATCGATAAAGCTAAGTTGGAGAACAATAACGCACTTCCTACAGTGTATCCCGTCATACGGAACAGGGCAGAGAATGAAGAAATTATACATGTATGATGGAGTTGGGCTTGCCTTCAAAGTTTTCCTTCAAAATCTTGAAACTTTTTCGGTTTGATTGTTACATACATATGTAGATTAAACTATCATTGAGTACTTTATTGTTTTTACTATTTATAGAATAGGATTGTCGTATCTACGTTTAAGGACCCACTCACATATGTATGTACATAGTATGTAAAGGTGACATGTTTTCTTGTTTTTATTTCTGTAATTAAGAATACATACTACATGTGTATGTAATTATGTAAGAAGGCAACTCCTGTGGAGCCTTCGCACCTAGAGAATGAAACAAAAAGAACAGCAGCACAGCAGGAAAACTTCGTACTAGTCAAAACCAGCAGTCAAGTCTTTTGAGATAGTAATCTCACTCCTAGCTGGCATTAATTAAGGAACTAGGTATTAGTTCAAAATATCTTACACACCTCCATGGTAGTTCAAAATTACTGCATAGGTACTAATTTCGTAATCAATATTTCAGATGCAAAGACAGTCTGAAGCGGTCTTGAGTAGTAAAATACATTTATTTGTCGAAACAAGAAAGAAAGAGTTCATTGCTTTGACAAAGTTTGGCAAAACATAAAATAAAGTTTAGAGTTCTTTAAAGACATGTTCACATTGTCAAGAGGGTCGAGTGAATATCTTTTATGTCGCTGTCAGCGCCCTTTCGAAAATGTCAACTGTGTCGCTTTTGTAAAATGTTCTTTATAAATTGTTTTGTTCGCGTACACTCCCAAAACAACGAATTTTCATGAAAATATACGAAAAGTCACCAAATCCTGTTCGAGTACGCAAAATTTCGTAGTTTTTCGTAGAAGAGAGCGCTTACGAGAGAAAAAAATTTTCCCCATGCAACGAATTTTAGTGCAGGAAATTTCTTTGCACTGATTTACGAAATCTGTCAGATACGTGTAAGAAATTTTTTGTTGCTTGTGTATTTGCATTTTGCTTTTGACGTCTAAATGTGGTCGAATTTCGAAGCTTTCGCGTTCGTTTACTTTTTTTGACTCAACCACGCTCTGAGAGAATTTTACCCACACTCCTTAAAATTTCACAATCTACGAATTTTGGTGCAGAAAGTAGGCGAACAGACCTAATATGTTCGATAACACAGTTTTCGCAGGTCATATGTCATATGTGCAGTTTTCGGAAACGTCATTTACTTTGAAGCTATGCAGTAGAAAAATTGAGATGACATTCTCACCTTTGGAGTTTTTCTCTTGGCATTTCGCGTTTTTAACAAAATTACCTTTCGTTTTCCTTTTTGTTATCATAATGGCAATTTTCGGAAACGTCATCTGCATCCAATCCTTCCTGCATCCTTTTGCTGCATTTTCGAAAACGCTTGTTACCAAAGTCATGAGTTCGAATGCAACTTCAGAGTAGTACTGCATTAGCATAGTGTTCCATAACGCAGTTTGCTTTGAGTCAGATGTAAACGTCATTTGGTGTCACCGCACATGTCAAAAAAAAAAAAAAATTGACACGACATAAGTCAACTGCACAAAATCACATGATGGCCGATTGATTTCAGTCGTGCATTGGCGGTCATTTGCAAAAGCATATTACTTTTTTTGACGTTTTCGAAAATGCCCACCAATTATTCCAACACTTTTCAGTGGGAATCTCTAAAACATTTTTCTTAATAAATTTTGTTTCATTGACGATAACTAAGGCATTTGGGCAAACAGGACGGTTGTCTATTTGACATTTTCTGAGCTGAAATTGACACATCATTATCAGTCAAATGTCCTACCCTAATATTGCTAGAAAAATACTTCCAAATCTGTCACCGTAAAACGATGCACCCAGCAAGGAAACGATTTGAAAAATTCGATTTACAATGCACCAATCCTAGGAGGTTTTCGAAGTATTTACCTACAAGACAAGGTGTTCCTCTTACCGAGTGTTCGAATTAGCGATATATTACTGTAAAAACTTTTTGGGAATGATTTGGAGGAACCTCAAACGTGTTGCTGTTCTTCAAACAAGGTCCCATTCCTCGACGGGTGAAACGATCTAAGTAAGGAAGTAAGTAAGGACGACAACATCTACCTATCGTAACAGGAAGTTAAAATTTTTTTCCAATTGAAATTTTTTGATCGCTTCTACCGAGCCCAAGCGAAAAGCTTTTTTTTTATATATGTATTGTTGATAGAGGGTGTTTTTTATGTTCCAGAACTTTTTATTGATCGAATATATGGCCTTCCTCTTACTGTATGGACCACATAAACACCTTACAGATCATAATAGAGCAATGCGTTACATATAGGTCTCCGCTATATCCACTGTTTATCGACTTCGAGAAGGCTTTCGACAGTTTGAATCGGGATGTCATTGGTTGTCCTTGCACAGAAGAGGCATTCCAGAAAAAAACTCATAGCTTTTATCAAGGCTACATATGAGGGTGATAAAGTTCACGTTTTACACAATTGCGGAGTCTGAAGTCCAAAGTGGAGTACGTCAGGGGTGCATACTGTCGCCACTATTATTCTTAGTGCTTTCAGTGATGTACTCCATGCAGCATTGAAGGAAGTTAACAACGGAATTCATTGAACCATTAAATCTTACCTTAAACACGTGGACTACGCTGCCGACGTTTATCTACTTTCACATTGGATAATGGACCCATATCTGATGGCCCACAGTCAAGAAGCTGAAGAAATCAAAGTGAGGTTTAAAATAAAAACGGAGAACACAAAAGCACATAGCACTTCAAAAACCAGCGCTTAACTCAACATTACCGGACAGGTGGTCGAGACAGTGAACGACTTTCTATATCTATTGTGGTCTTGGCTAGCCGCAGTGGCACCGAACTAGATGTGCGCATCAGAATCGGTAAAGGTAAAGCTGCGTTAGAAATGCTATCCCAAGTCTGGAGAAGTAACATTTATCAGCTTATGGACTAAGCTGCGACTATTCTTATCTTCTTAATGGGTGCAGTACTTGGAAGGTGAACGTCACTAGTACGCGAAAACTGCAAACATTCGCAAATAGATGTCTAAGAAACATCGTGAAGATTTGTTGGCCCAATCGCATCTTAAAAGATCAACTTTATCGGAGGTCGAGCCAAGAATCTACATATAGACATAACTGTACGGCTTCATTGTCAAATACGCCATGCAGTGAAATCCGCTTACTCAAACAGGCAGAACAGCATAACAGCCTAGACAGAATAGTCGAGGAGGAATCAAGCTCTCTGGGAAAGAGTTGGCGGCAGACCAAGATGGCACGCAGGCGTTAAAGGACTTAAATTACAGTTCTCATAACAATTTCGCAGAACTTTAGCAATTTAATTTCGAGTGTTTGTTGGTGTTCATACGACTTCTCTTTCAAGTACCCCCATGGGAAGAAGTTCAGGGAATCTTTAGGAGCCAGTCAATATCTTCAGTTTTTGACATTATTGGGCCAGGAGAAATTTTCCCCAAAATTTACAATGTAACATAAGCTGTGTGTGATGTGACACCATTTTCTTGGAACCACATGTTGTGGATTCCGATTCGGTCAACAGTAACCATCACCCACCATAAACGGCGCACCATGCAGCTTTTTGAGGGTTTTCAGTGGCCCAAGAGCTGGTATTCTGTTTATTAACAAAGGCAGTTTAGTCGAAATATGCTTCATCGCTCATAATGATTTTTTCCCAAAAATTATGGTCATCTATACTAAGGGTTCAACCTCAAGCAACATGTTGTTGCGACGTTAGCTGCTCCATAATAAATTGTTATCGCCCACTCATTTGCCTTTTATAAATAAAGTGAAGTGATGAACTAGCCACGGTGTCCATGTACAAAGGATTTATATAAATTATGTTAAAATAATTATTGTATTCCACGTAATGCATGGTACATGTATTTTAGTAAATTAGTAAATAGTAATAAAGAAGAGCTCAAGCTTACCTTACTTCCTGTTCAGATTTCGCTAACATCCAGTATACCTTAGATTTTTTTCGTCGTGATCCAAGTGCTATTAATTGCGAAACAGCACATCCCTCGGGCAGAGGTGGTCTTCTGGGAATTTGGCCTGTCCAGTGGGCAATCGCCAACATCTCTGGAGCTTCTTTCACGAGGATTTTTCCGGCTGGGGAAGATCGTCCTGGTTCCTATAAAGCATTAAGGGATAACGTGTTTGTATAGAAACGAATTGAAATATATTTTTAAATACAAATAAGGTTTGTTAACTCCATAATAGAGTAGGATGGAGGCGAACTTACCGTAAACCAGGCCATTGTTGAATCGTCATACAATACGACCCATTCTTCTGACCATCGGTTCCACAGTAGTTGTTCTGTAAAAAGATTTAAGAAAAAATTGTTTTGAAAACTACCGTAATTAGATATGAAGAAGAAATGTGTAAACGTTTATGACTGAAAGACTTGACCCGTTCTAGGGACCAGCTTGTCCTACCCGCAGAGTTCTTAAAATACGGAGGAATGATTCACCGAATATATAGAATATGAACTCCAAATAGGGATTCAAAATAAATTTAAATGTTTGTAGAGAATGAAAATGAATCCAAAAGAATGCAATTGAATGCAAAGAATACAAATAAAGGCAATGAATGCCGTAAACAAGAAAGGACACAGAACATCGACGAATTGGTCAGACCTCGACTTGCCTAGTTTACGAACGAGCTAGTTGAAAAAAGAACTCTAACAAGTCCCCTATCATTTCATTTTAATGTATTTAGTCCAGTAGTTCAATAGTTAATTTATGTAGTTCAGCAGTTCAGTAAGCTCAGCATAAGAACATCTGAACTAAATTGAGCGCAGATCGAATAATCATTGTTTTGTTTAACGCATAACGCACGTTTGTTGTTTTATGTGAATGCAAATTTTACAAATGTATATCCCCTTGTAGCACAAGACCTAATTTTCTGAACAGTGGACTAAACTGAACTATAAGAACGAACTAGTTCAGCAAAGAGATTTGAACTAAACTGAGCGCTCTCTGAACTGAACTATGGACAACGTTAGAGCCGCCAGTTATGTTGTGTAGAACTTTGCCTGCCTTATCTCTGCTATCGATTCTGACAACAACACCTAAGTAGAAGTAAAACGAAGAATAAACCTTGCCAATTGCTATTTCTCTGAACTCGGACCTTGACTATTCCAAGCCTATTTTATGGCTCTAAAATATAGACTCTATCGAAAGTGGATGAACATATTACATTCGGTCCTTTTGAGAGAAAAATTCGGTCTTGTTTGCGTGGATAAGCTTTGGAAAAAAGGCTCCATTGACGACCCTCTCAAAAAACTCCGCATCAATAGCTGGGACATGTACAGCAAATAGACACACCGCTTAGGCGCCGTTCATTTGTAAAGTCTTCGAGTTAAACGCGGAGGGACAACACTTTAGAGAAAGTGTGCCGGGCACGAGTACTTAGATGTGTACCTCAACTGACTTCGAGACCGCAACGGGAGTCGGATAGCTAAAGACTGGGTTAACCGGAGAGTCTTGTCGGTTGACGATAAAGCTCATATTATTGAATTACAACGCAAAGGTACTTACTTTTATATCTCAGTAAATAACCGCCTTTTACCTGCTTCCCCACAGCGCCTGGAAATATAAAAGAAAATTCAAACATGAATACATAGTCCCAAAGTTTCAAAGTAATTATAATTTATTCACACAAATACCGTAAAACAAACATTTCATCTACATACGAGCACATATATGTATGCATATACAATTTTAATCTGTCTCAGAAAATTGTCTTCGGTTGAATATTTTACTTGAAAGAGACAAAGAAGCCTCAAATGTGTACCATTAATTGGTTTTCAAAACGTGCACTACGAAAGTCCTACAATCTAATGGAACTTGCACTTGGCCTACATAAAAATTCAATTATGCATGCAAGACAAAAGTTAAAAGCTTTAATTTGGTATTTCCTATACTCGTTTAAAGTTTTCCTGATAGATTGTGGTGAAGGGTAAGCGGTTAAGAGCATCATAGAATTTATTTAAGAACAAAAAAACTGCTGTATGTAGTCAATTTGAATATTTGATTTTTCATTGTTTGTTCGTATTTTGAATATCATATTAATTCAATTTATTTCGCTGACTACTACATATAATTGACAGAGAGATTTTTGTTGGAGTCGAACTAACCGATGCATTGATGATGTGGCAATACGCTGAGTATTTCGTTCAGAAATGAACACGCAGAATAGAAACACTGGTTCTAGATTTAGATCTAATACAGCATAGGGAGTTGAAGGCTTCCGTGTCTCAGTTAGAGACTCTTCACGGGTCGGGAGCCCGTTAAGTAAGTCTAGAACTAGCCAGAAACCCTTCTCTCTGTGGCAAATCAATTATATTCCACAAAGTAAATGGTATGATGCAATTCTTTTTTGCTGTCAATGAGCAAATACTAGGAGTTATCATTAGTGCAATAGGAAAACTCCAATCAATTTATTTATCCGGGCAGTCTTACGACTTTGTAGGCTCTACGCTTTGAAGTTGGAATAACAACCCTAACTTTCTTTCTCCAAAAATAAGTAAATTCAGTATCTCTGCATCAAATGCTGCGTAGGAATCAAAATAGATCCAAATAACGTAATAAGTGACAGCCTTAGTAACAAAAAACATGTTGTGGAAGAAATCCAAGACCAAGACTGTAATTACTGCTTCGATTTCGACTTTGGTTACGTTACATTTCGTACGCCTTTAGTTCACTTTGAAATCAGATAAAACTATGGAAAGTTGCAATTATTTTCTAAAAATATCTTTCTTTTGTTGTTTTCCTTCTAATTACCGCTGTCAGCTGTCAAAACGAAGTAGTAGTTTGAATTAAAGTCAATGTAATACATGGCATTACGTTATTCTCTTCGAAAGCTGTCAAAATAGAGCAGAAGTTCGAATTGCAGTCACGTTATTCTCTACGAATGTCAAACGTGAGGTCGACATTGCTGCATTTCTGCGGTTAAACTCAAAAATATCAGACGAAACTGAACTCAAAGTGTTTTTGTATTTTGAATATAAGAATCAGGTAAGGTATGTTCGGAGTACAGCAACGCGTTCAAGTCGCCTCGAACTCATTCCAAAGAACGTTGAAACAGTCCCAGCTTGGTTCTTGTCCTGAGAATATTGGTTTTTCACACTTTGAATGGCATCCCCAGCGTAGCTTTTGCTTTCCCGATTCTGCTGCGTCCATCTAGGTAGATCAGTCAAACTGTGATTAATCGAGACCAGACTCTCTAAAAGTAGAAAGTTTTCCACCTTCTCGATAGCCCATGTGGGAGTATTAAGTTGAGAGTGGTAGTCTCAGTGACTACCCGTTTTTGTCATTAGACCATTTCCTTGATGGGTAAAATTTTCATCATACGGAAACAAATCTTAAAGTAGACACAGCTCTGAGATTAAAACCTCACATCACGGTTTTGGTAAGTCTGACCGAATCTCGGTACGTTGGAAACTGGAGTGGTTACAAATAATTCAATTTCTCAAGTTCTGTAGCCAGCTAGCCAACCATCTAGTGTATTCCATTGGAACAAAAAAGGACACCATTTGGATTTAAAAACGCGAACAAAGGACTCAACTCGACAAATAAATCAGTTTTGATTAAATTTCATAACGCTCAGGCACCCTTTACAAATACGAGTCTCCACTTTTGTTTTAAAACTTAAAGTCGGCCTGTATGTATGTTTTTTTCTATTTTTTTTATTTTTTTGATTTTTTGCTGCAACATCTTATTCTCCACCACCACCCACATAGTATTTATCTCGTGTGTGTTGCATTAAAGCTGTTTGCTCAGAGAGCTTTTTTCAAAAAAAAAAAAATAAAAAACTGAAAAAAAAATCCTTCATTCAAATGTGAATGCAATTTAAACAACGAATATACTTGTACTACACAGCACACACACAGCACAGAGGTTGCAATTTTATAAGTTGTCAGCGCTTGTATGTGGATATTCGTGTGGTGCATAATACTTCATCCTTGTGTCAATCTATTTCTAATAAGGGTGCTTCGGGCTTACATCTAAGTATTCTTTATTATGATGACAAAGCAGAAGGCATTCTCCACACTAGAGCACAGATATTTTTTCGTTGATAGAGAAAAGGGACTGCAATTACAGAAGATGGCAGTGTACGTGGAGAGAGAATAGTAATAACTCTCGCTGGTGTATGTCAAAATTGTGGATTCAATGTTTTTGCACACATAGTGACCGATAAAAGGTGCTGACACCGAAAGATTTGGTGCAAATTTAAGGGGTTGAAGGCCAAGGTTCTGCAGAACCGTGCAGAATATGAACAACAAATATGAACAACTCCAAGGAAACTTAACAAACTAAAATCAAAATGTCAACGATTTCGAAACCTTACACCTTAGGTTTAAGAATTCTCATAGACTAAATGAAAGCTTCGAAGGCTCAAAATACACCTATAGTTGATACTCTTATTAATTAGTGAACAATAGAAATATAAATGCGAAACTAGGTAAGACCCGATTGAAGATCATTGGCTCCTGAAAGCGTGGATTAAGTCATCCACGAGATGCTTCTGAGACTAACCAAGCAATAATGCGGCTTCTCCAAGAGAACACACATCATTTTGCCCCATCAGTCTAGCTGGACTTTCATACACAATGAGAGTGTATAGCTTGGATTAAGAACTTATAATCAGTACTTTACTTTACGAAAACATGTAGAGACAAAAGAGGAAACCTTGCATCTTTGCTTCTGCAGAGTGTACAGCGGCGGTGACCATATAAATATATATATCTCGCAAACTGTTTTGCGCACCACACCCCTAATAAAGTTTAGTATGCCCTCCTTTTTTGTAATCACATTCATTCGGTTCTATAAAAGATAATTCCGAGACAAGCCTTTCTAGTTCATCTGCGACTTTGTTGGTGATTAGTGGCCACATTCAAGTGCAACCTGGGACACATTGCCTTAGGTAAGGAGACTATTGCGCCAGGACTAACTCTAGATTACATCGTCCGCCCGTCGATGAACCACACTAAACATTTAGTTTCCGGTATCGGAACGGTATTGCATCATTTTTCAAGGTCTAACAATTCTACCTCAAATAAAATTCCGAAACAGAACTCCTTGAGAGTATACGTCCCTTTTAGGAATTTAGTCAAGCATTTTGAAGTGCTTGGCTTACATCGAGGAGCCATCTTCCAAATCAAAATGTACAGAGTTGATAGCCAAACGTAGCCCTAACTTTGCCGTAGAGCAGGCGCATTTAGCATCTGTAATACTTAGTAAGGATATCTGCAACTTCTATAACTGGGTTGCCATCAGGTAGTGGCTGCGTGTATCATTTTGGGAAAGAACCCTAGAGTGGTCTTCTTGATGGAAAATCGCACTTTGCCACATCATTCTAATAAAGTGCTCTACATGTCAATAAAATTAGTCGTGCTTTGACATCAGCATACCCATTGGCGATATAGACAAAGCTCTGTAGATTGAATAGGTGAAGCGTTAGTTCGATACTTTTGCTACTGATTGCCTGTCTCCATGTGATCGGGATGTACCCCGAGTAGTAACTGGCTGGGAGAATGAGTCGCAATGCAAGGTTGAAGAAATAAGGCTTTTTGTTTTGGGTTCGAAAACACTCAACTGGATCACTCAGATGCATATTGCATACGTACTTTACTGGCATTTTTTACACTTTCGGAAAATGCCAGGAAGACACTTATAGTATCAGCACTGACCACATCAGCTCCGAAGAATCATCCCTCTCTCCACAAGCGTCGCAGACATAGGATCTATCACACTAAGATGCTTGGCAAAGGAAAGTATCTAGTAAGAATGTCAATGAGTTGTCTGCAGTCTTTTACACTGAAAGACAGCAAGAATTCCGCAGATTTCTTACTTACGTTACGAAGTCTGGCTGCATCTTGTTCGCAGGGAACCCATTCGTCAATGAAGGCCCTGACCGAGGACGCGGGAAGACCCAACGTAGGTTCAGCAATCTTATTTCCCGCGATCTCAGTGTTACCTAAAACCCAAACAAGAGTCAGCCTTGCGACCGAATTCATATAGTCCTTGAATTCTTAAACTACTTTGGAACGGGTTACAGGGTTGAACAAAGCCTTACGCGCAAGTTCTTAACTGCCACTACAGACCCGGTAGATTCTTAGCAATATAGTCGGCACCCACTACTAGTAAGATATCATAGATCTCTGCTTGAAGAACAGAGGGATGCTTGCCTAACAAGTAGTGAAGTTTAGTGTTATCGCTTAAAGAGTGTCCTTCTTTAGTAGCTCTGCACCATTGATGAATATACAAGCTATACAGTTACAGGGAAGTAGTGACAAATAGAACATTGGTCATTCTACACACATTTTTAGAGAATCTACACCAAATTAACACTGCCCGACCGACAGTCTTCGATCCCATGACATGTGAACACCTTATGTAGTAGAGAGCAATACTTCGTGGCGAAAAAATTGGTATTTCAAATATTATGTACGTACTTTCCCGAGATCTGAAATAAGAGAGCTTTGAATCCCGATTTTCTGTTTTTCAAAAAATCTTGAATCGTGGGCTTAAAACTATAGCTTGGAATACCATTTGCATTTAGTATCTCAAAAATGCATTTTCATTAGCGTTTTAGTAATGAATTCCGATAAAAAAAGACCGAAGTATCGACTATAAAAAAACATATATGTATGTAGGTACATACATTACTTCATAATCATGAATGAATACAGCTCGATCTTGAACCTTCTACTCAACAGCCCCAAACATTGGCACTTCACCGTAGCCATTCACAACGAAACTAATATCCAAAATCGAATATCGCTCTCATCGAATATTCCATCGACAGACCCACCAACAACACAGAAAACTCATTTGATTCTCAATCCACCAGAAGGGCTAAGGATAACTATTCGAACGCACAAGGGCCACTGGATTTTAAGATATTATATCAGCATCATTCAATCAATACCCTTTTGTTTTAAAATTGGGCGTGCCCACAGTGGAATTTGTCATCCACTAAAGCGTTTTAAAACATCCTCTGCACTTTACATCAGAGTATGGCATACGAATGCATTTTCTAAACATCTTCTCACATCATCACTGAATGGTAATGTGCCTCCGGGTTTTGAAAAAAAGAAAAACAACGCATTTTGAACATAATGTTGACTAGAATTGTTGTATTTATCAAATTTTTGGTTGTTACACCATTAAATTGGCACAGCAGCCGTGAGAACTGCAGTTCATTTGTGGGATACGAGTGTAAGCTTTGTTTAGTCTAATGTTTCCTCGCTGAAGCAGAAAGTTGTGCAAAATAAACTTTTTCTATTATTCTAATCAAAAGTGCGAATATGAACATGAACAAGGCGATAACACTTAATCGTACTTTTTTGTATACATATAGCAGTTCTCTTACCAGTGGGATGTAGTACGTTGGGTGGAGTTCTCGGTTTCACTTTGGAGCACATGGAGAACATAGCTTTACTGTATTTTTTCCTTCCTGCCCTCGTTTAAATTTACAGAATTCGAGTGGGCTGTGTACTATGCTATTGTTGATTATTGGTGTGAAGTGTATTAAAATTCCTTAACAGCTGCTTGGGATTACTCTGTGATCCTTGGAGGGAATGTTTAAAAGTTACTTTTCGATTCTTAAACTATAAGCACACGTATAAAAGAGTAAATTGTCGGTATAGGTACACATAAAACAAGTAAAGTAAAAAAGAACAGGTGATAAAAATGTCAATAACACTGGGCTTGAGTAGAGATGGGGTTGGGGTTCTTTTCGATTTTCCTGTATTCCTATGGATACTTTTCACATCGCCACATTACCTATTCATATTTGATTTCACTTTAAAATAAAACAAATAAACTGATAAGATGTCGCCTTCTTTGATCGAATTGAAGTATGTATAGGTGTAAACGGATTCGCGATATAATAACCTTTTAACCCCGTGGTTATGTGTAACAATTTTCAGTTCGCGCAATTTTTTTTGTATTCATATATTCCAATTCAACACACGAGGCAATTTTCACTTTCAGCAGCAGCTACACCCGCCTCAACACAAAAAAAAAGAAGGATATCGGCGATATAATGTATGTACTCCGCTTTTGCCAGTGTCACACCTTAATTGAACAGAATGCAAACCTATACTGCACGACGAATGCAAGGAAAGAAAAGAAAAAACTTTCTAACCAGGAGCGGCAAAGCACACACTCACTCAATTATCCTTCCTTGCCGACCAACAGAACACAAGACGAACATTAATGAAACACGAAACACCACATTCAGCAGGACTCAGGAACAGATGATTTCTCAAAGAGTCTTTCTTATACCTTATACGTTGTACCGAAAAAAAGCTCTCTCTTGTAAATGTGTTAGTAGGTTAAACGCCCCCATCATTTGAAGTGTGTACGAGACAAAAGCAATTATTCAAGTGGAAAAACTTTGGGCAGGACTTTCGTTCAGTTTTGTATAGCGATTTGTTGGATGGTGACAGCTGTGTGAATAGATGTTGAGCTGATAATTTGACGGGTGTTATCAGAATGAGGATGTCTATTTAACGAATGAAACTGCTATTGTTGGCAGTTATCCAACAATATCCCCCTGCAGAGGGCTTATGAATGAATTTCAGTTATCGGATGAAGTAGTTTAGATATACAATGTATTGATTGACGATTGAGTCATGTCTATTCGTACGCCTGTCTGTCCATGCGTCCCCCCTTTTTGGGCCTTCGATTATGAGCTAGAACGATGAAATGGCATACATGGGCTTTTGAAACATGAAAAAACATGCAGTACAAGTGTAAAATCCGCCCACAGGAATAGAGACAAAAAAATATCATACTTAAGCACTTACTAAGTGTTTTAACTTCTTGTTATTCTTTGAGCCTCGACTAGGCTTATTCATCGTCGTGAGCAGCTTGTAGAAATGCTGCTCCTTCTAGCTACTGTGAATTCTCTTCAACTTCTCTGCGCCATTTGTATCCATTTGTGTGAAAGACGGAACTGGAAGTGGATCGGAAATACACTTCGACACCTCGATCCTATGTCATACGATGCAAGGGAGAAGAGTAGAGGTGTCGAAGAAAAGTTGCAGTTTGCGATGGAAGACGCGTCAAGATCAATTTGTGCTATCTTCTCATAGTTCATGAGTCTACCTGCAAAATAGAATATAGAAATCAAAAATCTAGAAAACAGAAATCTCGAGAACTAATTTGGAAAGCAAAATCTTCTAATTTTCTATCAAGATTTTCCAGAGCCTTGCATTTAACTGCGAAAATAATGAAAAAGAATTTGAAATGTAGACACTTTTGTGATTTGGACTGTTGGAGACTGTAAAATGACTGTGGGGTCACGATATGTGTGCAAGGGAACAATTCTACCGCCTTTATTAATTTCTGTCTTTGTGTACATATTTGGCCACATGTCACGTAGCGAAGGTCTGGTCACCCGCAAGTCGAAGAGATGCCCACAGTGTTATGAACCAGATGATGTTAAGACAATGACTCTCAGGTGGCCTTAAAAACATTGAAGGGCCCTTAGAGAGCCTCACAAGATGAAAATCCTACTGTTAACGTATACCGAGCCAGTCAGACTAATCATGCAGAATGAAAGGTGGAAGAAACATGTCTGTCAGGGCACAATTACCTCAATATATGTACATAAGTCTCTTATACGAATAAGCTTGATGAGGACAGACACACCATCGGGACCTTAGTCCACAAACAACTTGCCTTATGACATGGGTCGTTGCCTATAAAATTCCTACGACGATAATGAGGGAAAATTTTGGAGTGGTACGTACATATGTAAATTCCTTATGGTTTCAAGATTTTTTAAAGATTTTTGTTTTCAATATTGTAGGACGTTTTGAAAACAGTTCCAAAGAACCTGAGAGCTTTTAAGCTTATTCTCTTGGTAAATGGTATGATGAGTGTTTTATATGAATAAACTTTTAGCACTTCTGATTGGCGCCAGTTATAAATTTTATTAGAGCCATTGCAGGGGCAGAATGCCCCTTTCTTTCCCAATACAATTGGTTAGGAGTGTATCTACTACGATGGATAATAGTAGACAACTTTTAGTACTTTCAACGGAAATCAAAAAGTATCGAATGATTCTGCTGCCAAGCATAGAGCATATCCATCAGCAGCTTTCAGCTATCAGCAGCTGTATTGATCGGTTGGAAATAAGTATGTATTATAACAGGCACAGGATACATCTAAGGAGATCTGCTTCCAGCTTTAGGTACACAATTTACAAAGTTCATAGCCAAATCTAATAATAGACATTTGGGACTTAATAAGGCTGACTATAGCATGTTGTACAGAGAGCTTTGTATGGCTTTGTATAGAGAAGGGTCATCTGATGGAGTTATGGGCATGAGTGGGTTGTTGAACCATAGCACCTGATGCGTAGACATTACGACATTTGGTGTCGAATTTTGTTGAGCAAAAGGCAGTTGGAGATGAACTGGTAAAAGAGAGGATTAACAAGCAAAATTGAACGAGAACAATGAAACACCATTGCATGACCAAAAAGTGGACTTCCGGACTTCTTTTTGTGGGGTTATTTAAAAGGCAAAGTATACGCCAGCAAGCCTCAGACCATTGACGAGCTCAAGCTCAGGATGCTAGAAAAAGTTACGGAAAACGCAGCAAAAAGGGCACATTTTTCTTTGGTCAATAGAGGAGGCCACTGGATTGATGTTGTATTCAAAAACTGGTATAAATAATTTGTACCTCATGCCAAGTCATAGCCTGGCATAGACTAAAGTACCTTGGACGGATCTTTGAATCAAACTGATGCTATATTTAGGTTGTGCAGGGCAAATTAAGTCTGTCCGCGAATTAGGTTAAGTTGCTTACCGAGCATTTTGCTTAGGAATCACGATGCACTCGCTAATCTTATCTAACCTAACCTTTCGTAAAGCCATGTACTGTGATCTCTACTTTTGAGGATTTTTTGACTTTAGGTAGACAGTGTACGCTATACACATATAACTCTAATATATATGTATATCCATAGATTTTACTGAAAGTGTCGCTTAGAATTGTCCATCTTTACAAGCTGCTTGGGTTGTTTTGAGTAAGACTTCCACAGCTTCGTGTCTGTTTCTCTTAGATTCAGTTGAAACCCTAAACCATCCCTTAAACGAACTTCTCCACCAACATCTAACTTCTTCATTTGAAAAACAATTATTGTTTGTGACTTGGTTTTTATTCCATCTCATGTTTGTCCCCCTAAATAAATATTATGCAACCAAATACCATGTAAATGTACTTTCATATGATCTCTGATGCAACCTTTCGTAGTCATAGAACAGCTTCAGACTGAATCACGTTTTGGTGTCTCCATCAGATGAGTGCTTTCACTCACATAAGGAATAATTCAGATTTTCTTCCGGTTAAGTGAAGGATTCCTTTTTTTATTATTCCTGTGTGCACTTATGCGGGATAGACTTCTATTGATTTTAATGTCTTGAAGGAGGCATACATTGAATTGCCTTTCGTCAAAAAAAATCAAAAAAAAAAAAGTGATTGCGAAATATTTTCAGGTAGGTACAAGAGTAAGAATTGAAAAGAGAAACGATTGCACTTGACATGAGCAGGACAATTTTTGTATCTTTTCATGCATAGGCCTTCCTCTTATGAAGAACAACAATCAATAAGTTTCCAACCCCCTCCACCGGTTGAAGGATTTACGCTGAGGACGTCGTCGAATCAATGTCAAGGGTAGATTTGATTGAAGTATTCCCCCCCTTTTTTTTTTTTTTTAATTTACAATTCTAAAGCCCATTTTCAGGTTTCAATTTTTTGTGTTTTTTTTACAAAATTTGTTTGCGCAGTACTATATTACCGGATTGAAGCAGAAACCCAATTTGGCTTGGCTGTGCTTCAACGGACAGCGACAAAAATTCCGCTTGCTTTCATATTTTTCCAGCCCTTACATAAAATTTACAAAATTTCAAATCCGGCACCGTCTTGTACGGAAGTGTGACAATGGGCATCAGGAGATGCGTAGGTCCTCGGTTTCCCTTTGGCAATATGTTTTACCGGATATGCTACAAAGATTTGCTATAATTCATTTGATGATTATTCCTTTGAATAGAATTACAATGATATTCAACGCATGGTGCTAGAAAAAAGTCTTAATTCTCTGCCAGTTAAGTCAATCTTTACTAACGCCTTTGCAAATCGATTAATAGATAGTCAAGGCGTGGATATTTAAGTGCAATACTAAACCAGTTTTTTGTATACAAATTAATTTTCCAATCCAGTTCTCCAAAGGGAATAATGCATCCAAAACCTTGCACATTCATCTGTGCTCCGAAATGAGAATGAACAGATCCAACTAATCGCAGCAAGGGGTTCGAGGCTCCAATCCCAGACAAAACACCTGAAAGTTTTTTCACGACCCCACTTTTCACGATCGTCTGAGAAACATCCGAGAGTAAAATTGTCATGAGAAAGTTTCTGAAATAAAAAATTGCCATTCGGATCCGGCATTAAACAATAGACTCCCGCCATTTGTGTGAAGAGTATACCACGCACAACATGAATGGTTGTGAGAAGCTATGCTCTGGGACCTTCTATTTGTTTTTGAAATAATGTTGACTAGAAATATGGATAAAGATAATCAATACTTTTTATAGATTATATATTTTCACCTACCGTATCAAATGGCAAAGGGAAACCTAAAAGCCTGAAGTGTTCTAATAGTTTTGCCATTCTTTCTTCAATGATTATTTAATATTAGATAAAAGCAGAAGTACTAAACTTTGTGTTATTTGCGATTTTGAAAAGAAAACTTTTCGAACACAAGTCAGTAAGGAAAGTTAATTTTGCTATAACTATTGGGTTGGCGCCTTCGGATCTCAAGTCGCAGTCCCGTTCAATATACCGGATATCCGGTTGTTGGGTTTGAAAAAGCATTTGTTTAATTTTTCTACCAGTGTACTCAAAACTGTGTTATACGACAAAAGCTTTGTAAAACACAAATAAAAGCTCATTAATACAAATCACACAGCGTTTACATGAACCTCCTCTATCACCCGAAAGAGAGCTTTTAAAACTTCAGGCATTATTATTCCAAATTCAAGCCGAATTTATAAGTCGTTCAAAGGGGGGAAAAAGAATTACCGAGCTATGGTGGACTTCATCTAAGCAACATCGTTTAACCTCTGAAACTGGTATCATATATCGGAGTCGCTTATGTACATTTCCTTCAACATGACGTCGATGACAAAGTGGACTACGTACTAAGTCCGCTACTGTGAAACGCCAGGAATGAGATGTGGTCTAAAATTTTGGATATGGTTACATCAAGAAAGCCTACTACGCAATTCAGTCGTATTCATCTAGGCAGGTAGGTAGAACTTCCCTCAAACACCTTGAAGTTTTTATAAATTTCAGAATGGTTGATGGCGGCTTTTCGGACAGGTCACGCTGTTCTAATTTTGCATTGACTTGGGCACTCGCAAAGGAAGTAAAAAGTACATTCTACTATATCCGTGTCGCCACAGCCTTGGCAGTTTCTCATCGCATTTGACTACGGTGGGCCGCCATGAGGTTGTAGCTGGTAATGGTCCCCGTGAAGAGTGCTTAGTTGGGTCTGTTAAGCGTCAGGATTTGTTTGGTTTGGAGACAAGATGACAGTGCGTTCCATCTCTCGTTTGCTAGCCTCACGACCTCACCTATATACTCAAACAACAAAAAATTTGTCACAGGTATCTGACCGATTTGACAGCTTTCGCAAATCACTGCACTAAAATTCGTTGCATGGGGAGATTTTTACTCTCTCGTGAAGGCTCTCTTCTACAAAAAACTATGAAACTTTTACGTACTCGAACAGGATTTGGTGACTTTTCGTAGATTTTTGTAAAAATTCGTTGTTTTGGGGAGAGTACGCGAACAGACCTATTGTCATCATTTTCTATGAACACACGAGCTTCGTTTCCTTGAGTATTTTTTAAACTAAATATCTAAGTCAACATTGGCATCGCACGATTCGTGCCACAAAATGCCATCAAAATTTCGGATTAAACCGGCTAAAGCAAGAAGTGCGCCGAAAGGCTGATTATTCTATGAAATTGTCCTCCGTCCAAGAGTTTTATTACATCTTTACACGACCTGAATATCAAACCAATTTTCCAACACTCTACCACACATACCGGCCGGAATGTTGGCAATTTCTCTCGATATTGTTCCTGAGCTCCTCCAACGTTATTGGCTTGTTAGCATAAGTTGCTTAACGTAACTCGCATGAGTGAGGTGGCCATTCCACCGGACTATTTCTCGAGATCACAGGCTTACCGAACTTCTACTTCAATAGATCAATTGCTTTACCAGTTGTGTGAGATGTGGCATCATCTTGTTGGAACCACATACACGGATATCAAGTCCATTCAATTCAGCTCAAAAAATTGTCTTTCAACATAGCACGATCGCTATCCTTCGTGCCATCGGTCGACACAGCGACATATGTATGTATGTATTTTACTTATTGACAAAGATATTAAGCCAAAAATAAATTTAAATTCAGGATTTTCTTTAACCAAAATTCACCATAATGCGGACTAAACGATTTTCAATTCCTGTGAACGGTTTGACTCATTTTGAAGCACGGCTGCGATATTTTCAGTACTTCCACGGGTGCCTTGACTCGAATTTATCCACTAGAGCCTGTCAAGGTGACCGATTATTATAACCAAAAATTGAAGCTCTTAAAGTTGCAACCACTTACTTAGAAGTTCGGTAGTAGTTCTCAATAATTTCGAAACCTTGCTAGTTCGTGCACTTTAATACGATAAAAATGTCAACCTTGACTAAAGTTTTGAAAAACCTTTTGTACACTGACGCCCTCAAACCACTGGCTGAGTTGGAACGTTCATGGTTTTTCTCTAAAAGCGGAACAAGAATGCTCCTCATCCTCTTCCATGGTAGCACAGGCTTGGTCTGCCAGAGAGTAAATCTCCTAATTTTGTTTGACTTATTCATGGATCATCCTTATCCGCTGGCATTTTGTTCGGTGTCCTGCCAGACATACAACAGTTTCACTCGGCACAAATAAGGCATGCCGTTCCGCTTTAAAATTTGGAAACATTCCTTGAAACTAATTATCTCAATCACAAATTAAAATTCGCGAGGACTCTCGAATTTTGCTGCACTCAAGCATTTGCATGCTTTTTGTGTAGGTGTCCTATTTCCATTTTAAAGTGTTTCCTCCATCAGGAGCTATTCCAAATCAGCATGAACCACTTGCATCGACTTATTTTTTTTAAATGCTACATTCGCACGCTGGTGTGGAGCAGAATTATTAATCATAATTATGTTATTATCGCGTGCAATTCAACTTAATTTTTGCATATTTTAAAGCTACACCCTTATGCACTTGAAACGGAACTTTTCTTATCGCAACACTGCACGCATCATGGAATTCGTGTACATTATTACAAATGTCCTTTGCACTTACCACGAATACAATAAATAAGTATCAAAGTGAAATTCCTTCAAGTAAAATCCGGTTGGAGAGGACATGAACATGGTTTTAATTATCAGTTTAGTGTTCGTAGAACAACTCGCTTATCGAATGTATCGAGAAAATGTGCAAGTGTGTCCTCCGACACTCTAGGATAACTCGATTTCTTTACATATACGGGTGCATGTCATCTGGAGACAAACTTTTGCGACAAGTCTACGAAAGTAAAAGAAACATTTTGTTGACATGGGTTGCACATTCGTTGGGTTCATTGGACGAGCGCGTGAAGTCTGGAACTAGAAAATGTTTGCTAATTTTTTTTTTTTTTTTTTTTTTCCGTGGGTTGGTGAGAATCTTCAAAAGACACTATGAGACACCGTGTACTCATAGTAGTGTCAGATTTTTACTGACTAAACACACCCTTCCCTTTTATTATTTTTGTTTACTACAACTAAGTTTCTTTAACAAGTAGTTTAAGCTTCAATAATATTCGCGTGAGGCAGGTAGATTTTCAGCAAAATCACCTGCTAATGCCGTCATTATATGCGGTTGCTTCTTATTGCGCTAGATCGAACGGTTACGTTCTTTGAAGTCGGCGCCTAAGGTTTCTCACGTCCAATATTTGGAGTATAGCATGGTTACAGTGACTATGAAGGCGAAGATGGAGCTTCCTAGCGAAGTTTGTTATTTCGTCGTTCACAGTTGAGATCCCTAAGTCTCTTTGTATATCATTGTTTCTAGTATACCAGGGAGCATTCACGATTCGTCTTATCACTTTATTTTGGAATGATTGAATAAATTCTCTATTGCTTGCTTTAGTACAACCCCAGAGTTGTATGCCGTATGTCTATATAGGCTTAAGCACTTGCTTGTATATAAGCAGTTTGTTATGTACACTTAGCTTGGAATATCTTCCAAGGAGCCAATACATTTCTCTAAAACGATTTTCAAGCTCATCGCGTTTTTTTTTTTAACGTGCGTTTTCCACTTGAGCTTCGCATCCCTAGATATTTAGCTTCATTTGCATGTGGTATTTGTACCGAGTTAATAAAAACGGGTAGATTGTTTATTTTCTTGTATGTAAAGTTAACATGCGTCGATTTGGTCTCGTTAAGAACAATGCGCCATTGTTTTGTCCAGTCACAGTCAAAGCTTGTTGGAGTTTTTCAGTTGCTGACTCAATTGAACTATCCGTTGCTAAAATGGCCGTATCGTCCGCGAACGTAGCTACTACGGTGCCTTCAGTTTGGGGTATGTCTCGAGTATACAGCAAAAATAAAATTGGACCAAGGACACTTCCTTGCGGAACTCCGGCTGCTATTTCCTTGAACTCGGAGTATTCAGTTCCGTGTTTAACACGAAATAGTCTATTTTCAAGGTAGGATTCTAAGATCTTATTTAGGTGTTCCGGCAGTACCTGGCTTAGTTTGTATTTCAAGCCATCGTGCCAAACCTTGTCAAAGGCCTGGGAGACGTCAAGAAAAGCGCTAGAGCAAATCTTTCGTCCTTCTAGGGCTTTTTCAATTTCATCGGTTATTCTGTAAACCTGGTCGATTGTGGAATGCTTGATTCTAAACCCGAATTGATGATCAGGTATAAGTCGTCTTTCTTCAATAATTGGTTGTATGCGTTTCAATAGGAGCCTTTCAAATACCTTCTATATTATTGGAAGGAGCGATATTGGTCTGTACGATTTTTTGTCATTAGGAGATTTTCCCGGTTTCGGAACCATTATCACTTCTGCTACCTTCCACGCATCTGGAACGTGTAGCAATCTAAGCGAAGCGTTTATTAAATGCAGCAGTTTCATTAGTGCTTTTTGTGGTAATAGCTTAAGGATTTGTCCGGTTATTAAATCAAAACCAGGGGCTTTGTTATTTTTCAGTTGTTTTATTTCTTTGTAAAGTTCGGTTAGTGACACTCTTTTTATTCTAAAGCTGTCAGATGTCATTGTCATACTTCTGTGATCCTCTATTAATATTTGACCATCAAATGGTTTAAACGTTTCCTCCAGATGTTTGGCAAAAAGGTCGGCCTTTTCTTTGTCATCTTTTGCCCACTCGCCATTGTCTTTTCTGATTGGTGCTGATTGCATTTGTGGTTTTTTTACGCTTTTTATAGCTTTCCAGAGCGAATAGTTTGTACTCTTTTCGGCTGTTAAGCCTTCAAGATAAACAGTGGTCTCGATATTTTTTAACTCTTGAATCTCTTTTTTAAGTTTATTACTTAAGTAATTTGAGTATGTCTTATGTTGGGGGGCACGGGTTTGTTGCCATACTTTACGTGCTCTTCTCTTTTCACGAATGAGTTCTAATGTTTGCTAATGTTTCAGAAAAGACTGAAGAACCATTTTTGAAAAATGTATCCAAGTATTGAAGTACTTAATTTACAACATAGATATCTTGTAAAGTAATAAGGGAGGTATGGACTTTCGGGGATGAATTGTGTTGCCTTTAGTCATAACTTCATTCGTGTTGAATGAATGCAATAGTCAAGACGTATAACCAAGTATCTTGTTAGAAGGGGCGGAGGCGTGGTCAAATCGTTTCAATCCTAAAACATTATATTGTTAAATGCAGCTTGTATAAGGACATAGTTACACCAGAAGACTTGACTGCTGTATGTACTTGTAATTAGTGGCATAATAAGGGTCCTTGCCAACATAATATTTGTGCTTGACGGTGTGAAATTCTGCGATCATTTCAAAATCGATCTGAACATTCCCAAGATATATGGATGGTAAACGATTACACGGCATCAGGATTTATCCGCAGGATATTATCTTCGGACCAAGTTAGAACATTTTTAAGATCTTCACTGTGCTTGTAAACAGTCTCTTCGACGAGATCGCGCTGAGTATTTATATAAACTTGCACATCGTTCGCATACATGTGCACCGACGAGCTTGGAACAACGTTTGGTAGGTCATTAATGTAGGTTGTAAAAAGCAGTCGGGCCAATATGGATCCTTGGGGGACACCCGGTGATATTTAGATCGTATTCGCCAGAAAATGAATGTACAGTGCATGAATATTGAAGGCAGATGTAGCGTGAAAGTAAACAAGATCCTTTGAAAGCAGTAAATACTTATTTGTTAAGTTTGGGTTTAGTTCGAGCCCAGTAGTTTCTTCATTTTCCCTATAAAACCTAGTGTTCCTTGAAGAGGTGGTAAAAAAAAATAAATACTTGGCGCTATAGGTCGATGGGACCCAGGGTCTAGCTTCTCACAACCATTCGTGTTGTGCGTGTTATATTCTTTACACGAATGGAAGGGGCCTACTGTTTAATGCCGTATCCGAAGGGCAGTTTTGTTATTTGAGAAGCTTTCTCAGGACAACTGTACTCTCGGATGTTTGTCAGACGCTCGCGAGAGGTGGGGCCGTGAAAAACTGTTTAGGTGTTCCCCGACTGGGATTCGATCTCGAACCCGTTGCTCCACAGTACAACGCACTAACCACTGAGCCACGGCGCCCTTGAAGAGGTGGTACCCATTTGTAGTTTGTCTTCAATAAATTTCTTCGCTTTAGAAAAAGTTAAGGTATAGCTTTCGTCTAAATTTACAGAAAGACAAGAATTAAAATAACAAACTCTTTAGTAATAAATGCATCGGCATTCTAAATGTAGCTGCTACAAGGCTATAAGTTAGTCCGTTTGACTGTAAATCCATGATCTCTTTATGTTATCTTGGTTGATGTATTCTCCTGTGCATACATACATATGTATGGATGTTCCGCAGAGCGACTGATAGCATTGGAGATATGCAGTATGCCAATTCGCAACCAGGAGGCGGTAAGTCCATAGAACTCAAAGCCTAGATTTTTGACACTTCTACTGGTTAGTGGGTTCTTGTTTTTGGGAAGTTTTTCATGACAGTTTTACTATAGCATGTTTGTCAGACTCTGGTGAGAGGGTGGGCCGTGAAAAACTTTTTAGGACGCTCATAGCTCAAGGACAACTTTACAGGACCTTACATTATAGGTAGGCATCCCCTGCATTATCGGTAGGCTGGATGTCCTCGTCTCTAATGACTTTTGTAGAAGGTGCATGGACGAAGGAGAGGAAGTACTGAGCTCTCTTCGCTTGAAGAAGATTGAATTCTTTGATATTCTAGGTGAACTGGCTAACGCGAACATAAATAGCCGCCAGCGCTTTATATTAAGCTTTTGCTGGTTCCAAAGATAGTTTCAAGAGAAATTTCTTAGATCCATATGGTATCACAATGGACCGTAACTGGTCTTAGTGAAGTGCGACCTATCACGGTATTTTTACCTAACCTAACTTCATCGGATTATTTTATTATGTTTTTTTTTTTTTATTTTTGAGAAGTCAAGTCTATATGGATAAACCACAGTTGAAAAATAACATTCGAACCAAAATTGATGAACTTATGGCACAGGGACATGGTTTAACCGCTCACTCGACTTCGTCGCTCCGCTAAGGGTATGTCGACGCCTATAACTTGAATGTTTCTGAGTTAATGCTTAAAATGTTCCCGATAAATGTGTTGTTTGCATTTTTTTTCCATTTTCCGATGTACACATATGTACTTTTCTAGGTGATTTATTGCTCCAAGCTTATCTAAAAAAAAAATATGTTAGATGGTACATAAGACTTAACCTGTTTGGAACTTATGTTCCGGGCACTTATGTCCTTACGCCAAACTTAATGCGGTAGTGCGCGAGAGCATGCGCTCGTGGTGGACATTTAAACGATGTCATTTTTTTACACAAAATTACACAGAAAAAATGTAAGACATGTTTTATTTAAAAAAAATCATCTAGGCTCCATGTTTAAAAGACCCTTTTTTGCTTACTTTCGAAGGGAGACAACTCTTCTTTCGCAAAGTGGATAGAGATGCGGAATGTTTTCCCATGCGTAGTAAATTTCCGTGGAAGTAGTCCCCTCCGCCGCTCTTGGTATGACTAACTTCCAACGCCTTATGTAATCTGTCCAGTGTGGACTTTTTGTTGGTTTTTTCCAACCAAGCTAACGCTTATATATTCTTGTTAAAGAAAAGTCTTTTGTGACAATGTTTCAATCTTTTACTCCTGTTTAGTTCAGTATAGTTCCGTTCCCGTAACCATCAAATTGGAATTCACCAAAAACATGCATTAAATATTTAGCAAAAATAAAATAACATCCATTTAACCTACGAATCCTTGTGTTCATATAAATAAATAGAATGATCATAATGTGTAATCTTTCCAGTACGTTAAAATGGCATATCTTTCCCTCTGAAAACCGAACATCCAAGTCCTAAGTCAGTTTAGTGCGAACCTTATCCTTGACAAAAATATTGCCAGTGTGTGGTCACTTTACTTTAAAATTTATGTGATGGAAGACAATAATTCAGCTAAGCTTACTCAAATGGAAATGATAACATCATACATACCGCCACACTGTGCCAAATGTAAGCTGCGAATGAAAATCGCACAGTTTCCCCGTCCACCTACGAAGGATAATCATCGATTTTTGTTTGTTTATCAAATTAAAGGAGATGGGTACAACCAATTGCATACACGAATAAGGTCAAACATCCAACTCAACTACAAGTTGAATTTCTAAATATTCCAAAAGAAAACTACCTAACCTTTCCCTCGAAACAAAAAAGGTTTTTTTGCATCAACTTCAGTTAAAGAACTAATTGGCTGTGTGTAGCAATGCGAAGGTTAAATTCGCAAATAATGAATGCATCGACCATTCCACTCAAAAACGACATGAGGGGAGATGGCAAGAAATCGGATTTACTATATGTGCGGTGGCACGAATTTCATCACCTCGCCCACATTTCACCGCCCAGCATGCAAATCTGACAGCTTTTTGTCAATAAGAGTTACAGGCCATTTATTTGTCAGGACAAAAGCTTTTACTACTCTTTGTCAATCAATAAATCGCATGCATGCTCCGGTAGCGTTAGCTTTTTCAAGATTTCCTTACACATACAGCACAGGGTGGTTCTGTGGCTAATATATTCACCATCCATTCACATTCATTGACAATGTAGCATAACACTCACGAGCTTTAACACCACCTCGAGGACATGCGCTACTAGAATCGTTTTCAGTGTTGTCGTCCTGAAAAAAATCCAAAAGTATTGCTTTCTGAATTTAAAGAGAGTTAAAGACGTAGCTAGTCATGACTTTGAGACAATTTTAAAAACACTGCTCGGCTCAAGCCTGATGCCAACCACCATCCTTAAGGCCGATCTGATTTTCTGTTCGGTACTCTGGTCAGTGATAGCAAAGATCAGATCACAACTTCGTTGAAGAGTACAGACCCAGAGATGATTTTTTTTTTGTTGGGCTTCTAAGACCTCAAGTCTAAGATGGATCTTTCAGTAACCTGAGAACTCTCACAACAGTTGCCACACAGAAAAGGGTAGTAACTCCCTTCTTAGAGAATATGTCCCTAGTTGCGCAACTGACAGAGTTACGGTTATTCTTGTCTACGGTCTTACACGCCATCTGTCCAGGTCGGTTTTATACGGCATCGGCAGATCCTCAGTTGTAGCTGAAGTCAGTATCTTGGCTTTTTTCTTCTTTCGGTGATGGGCTCAGCCTTATTTGTTTTGCTGACTCTTTGAAGGGTTCAGATCAATCCAGGTTTCACTAGGATAAGGCACTCTTACAACAAGCTCTGGCAAGGCAACTGACAACGTGGACCCTTCAGACCACGGCAAGATAGTTAGGCGAAGGAGACGCGACTGAAGCCTCAGTTTATTTTATTGAAAAGTTTCTGTTCAAACACATATGTATTTTGAGTTGCAGAGCAACCTTAGGGCCATTTTAAAGTCAAGCTTTTAGGCCTCTAGGGAAAGACTGGACAAACTGAGCAAGCCGGAGCTTTTTCTGTATAAAATTTAACTTTGATCTCACATAATACTTAAGGAATAAGTCTGCAAGGTAAGCTCGAATGGAAAAATGTTTAAAGAAACCTTGTGTCACAAATCTAGAAGGAATTCTAGTCTTTCAAGAATCCCACAATTCAATAAGCCTCCTTCATAGGATACTCTACTAAATATATTGTTTGGAAAAAAAAGTACAAAACTAACATTATGATAAACGTAATGCAGAACCCCTTGGTGGCCACAATAACAGCACTGGCCGTGACTCTTTGCCGTCCTTAGAGCGAGTGGGCGCAAATGACTGCTTTGCATGTGCATCACATATATATATATGTATATTTGTACGTATAAGCTTTACCATGGTATTGAATGAACATTCCTTCACACAGCTCTTTGCCAAAAATTTGTTAACTTTCACGAAGCATAGCGCACATGTGCCAAAAGTTTTACTTGAATACGTCTACGTAGGGAAATAACAACAACCAATACGTACGCGCTGTATGGAGGCTTAGTTCAAGGTACTTCATGTCAAAGACTCTTTCATGAAGGCATCCACAAGCTTTTTTTTTAGCTTTTTTTGTATATTCCCATAGATATCCCCGCATTAAGCTGAGAGCGAAAAGTTGAAACCTAAAATTTAGTTTCGTGTCGGATGCAGTGTGGTTCGTTCATGAAATACTAGTCCTTCTCGTACTCGTGAAAAGTGAAAAAATAGAAGAAAAAAAATGGTGTCCTTAGTTTTTCCATTCCTTTAAATATACCTTAATCACTGAAGGCAGTTCCAAATGATTTGAATTCCTCAACGCAGATACCCGCTTAAGTATCTAATATCTCCAATACAGTGATGTGAAGGCATGTGAGAAAAAAAAATGTTATCCTTGAGTTGTAACAATTTATTTGAAGAAAATCCTTCGGATAAAGTTGAAAATTGTGTGTGAAAATGTCAGCAAAAATCTTTACGAAAAATTCAGATACATGCAATTGATTTCTGTGAAAAAAGCTCAAACTGTGTGGGGTACCAAGGATGAAGTCTAATGTCCTGTCGATTCTTACAGCCAATTGAGAACATTTTCTTTTTTTCGAAATCATCAACAGCTATGGTAGTGAAAATTAAAAATAGCAACTTTTAAAATAGAAAATATGAAACATGCATTCTTTCGGAAAATTACAGCAAAAAGAAAATTTTAAAAAGCTCCTTAAAGCTACCTCCTGCCTCGACGTCGTTATTGCTGATTTGAAAACTCCTACGAACAGTGTCTAACAAAATCTCTTCTGAATATATGTACCAGTGAAAGCTCCTTGGTGAGTGGACTACATAGTCTCAGTTAAAAAGAAAAAATAAAGAAATCTCTCTTCGACTCTTCTGAAAACAATTTTTGGCTTGAAAGGTTCAAAATTACAACCCTAGTCTTAGAAACGCACTCAAAAACTAGATTCGCATAAATTAATGAAATGTACCTACGCACTTATGTGGAGGTAAGCGGAAAGCTTACTCTTGATTGATATTTTTTGTTTTTTTTTTCTATCCCTGTAAAATCGGTGAGAATTCAAAGAGCAAAACGAGTGACCGCGAATGGTGTAAATCCCTTACTTTCGAGGGGGAGTGAGCTATAGAAATTCGAAATCGAAATCTAAAATGGCGGCTCTCTGTGTGCCGAATAAAAAGTGTCATCCTGCCAACGACGACGACAAGCCATTGTCCACAAACACAATCTCTCGTAGAAAATATCGTAGTAATTGTAGTAGCGAATGCTTTTCATCTAAACTTCAATTAAACTTGATTTATCGTAGTACAAATGGTGTCCTTGCCAAGTTGTTTAGCGGTGGCGGCAAATCAGGCAGTGATAAAAAACGTAGAAACAACAACAACAATAATAACATCAGGCATAGGTCAGTGCGACGACGACAGGCCGATGATAATGGCGGCGATGATGGTTACGGTGACGTTGACGTTGATGTTGACGGCAACGGTAACGGTGATGGAATGAAAAAAATCGTTAATTTTGTAAATACAGGAAGTATGTTGGAATTTCCGCGAATCACTACGATGCAGTTGATTACATTCGGGTTGATACTGCAGCTGGGGCTGTCCGTATGCGGAGCATTCCAGTTGGACGGTTCGCAGAGTTCGTTTGCTCAGTTTCGGAAATGGTATACGGGTCTGAACGGTTCACTTGAGCTGGAATTCAAAACTGAACAACCGAACGGTTTAGTGCTGTACACTGATGACGGTGGAACGTATGACTTTTTCGAGCTGAAACTAGTGGAAGGCGCCTTACGTTTACGATATAATTTGGGAGGTGGAGCCCAAATTATTACTGTCGGTCGGGAGCTGCACGATGGCCATTGGCATAAAGTCCAGGTGAGTTTCAAGGGCAATTAAAAATTGATTGACTAAATGCAGGTGAAAGCTAAAAAAAAAACACATAATGAGCCAGGAGTTGTGTATGTACATACTCGTGTGGTGAAGGTCATAAATGTGGTTTTATAGGTACCTACTAGGTTTATTGCAGTCGGGAGCAATTTGTGTTGTTGTCAAACTTGTTTTAGTGCCTCCTTGAGAAGGTAAGTATAGGTTTGTGTTGAATTCGCCCTCGGGTTTACTACATGTTTTAGTTGCGATTTCTGATTTCTTTTTAATTGATTGATATACTTTTATGTCCCGTTCTTCTCCTTCTTCCCAGTTGCTACCGTTCCATAGTGTGATCAATCTATTGTCACTTTTATTACACGTGATTACACCGTAGTAGTCAGGAAATAGTTGTAAGTAAGTACGAGTATAGGTCAAGTAAGCATGCATTCAATAATGAAGCTGCTAAGTGGAGCTTTTTACGGAGCAGAGAAAAAGTGTCTGCATAACGAGCTGATGACTCAAACTTAAAATGCTACACTAGAGACAATCCTAAATACCATTCATTTAGAATATACCCAAATCCCTTTAACTATCTTGATGTGTACAAAGTGGCCATGATTAGGAGGCTGGTGAGGGTCAGGAGGGATGTTTCAGGCATGCAAAGTTCTGAGAGAAACTCTATCTTCATCAGCTGTGTCCAGTCCGAGGGGCTGCAATAAAGAATCAATTTCAGAAGAAATTTCTGAGTAGATCACACGTCAACAAGGAGCTCTAAAAACTATCGCGTACTTTAATTGAAGTCTAAGCTAATCTGAACAAAGCTCTACACAAAATCTCATAACATCCCAGGACATGTAGTCATCTTTGGAAATGAAACTTCTAATTCTTACAGGTATTAACAAACTGACTTTACCAATGCCAAGAAATTTATCCATTTCTCACCAAAGAAAAACCAGGAGATGCTTACTATGGCCAAATATAATGCTATACGGTTTTCCTAACTGGTAATCTTTCAAATATCTTACTTAGGTTAGGTTACAGTTCGGGGTGAACCTGGGTCTCAAATATCGCATGGAAATGTTCCGACTATGTCTTGAGGGCACTGAAACTGCCGATCATATTTTATGTGAATGCCCTACTATAACACGGTCTTGTGACATCTTCTTCCTCTCACGTCAAACAATCCTGAGCTTCATTTATGAACTTGATTTCAGCTTGTAGGCAAAACCACAAACAATAACAATAGCACATTAGATCTACAAAAGAGAAAGCTGAAGCTCTTAGAATATTGGAATCAATTCTATGCATTCGGCAGTCTAAAGCGAGAAAAGCAGAACTGCTTTCGACATGCCTAAAGGAAAAAATGTAACCATTTTTATGATCTGGAAGCATGAACTTCTTTAACAACAAGGAACCATGCAAAGGATCAAGACGGCAACAAGTCGCGTCATTCCAATTAAAAGCAGATTCAGTCGGAATTTTGAAATACAGGTATGACCACAGTTTCCCCCTGTAAAAGGATGGCTATTTAGAGAGCCCTGAGTGTAATAGAAGGATAGAAGTTTCTTATTTTTATTTGCAATAGATTGTTCGATAAGTCATCAAATATCGATGGGAATACAAAAGTTTGTTAGAGGAAATACTCACGTTGAATTGTCTAAAGGAACAAGTTTGTCACTGAGTGACCTTCTGCTCTGGAATATTATATTTCCAATCTGTGAAAAATGGTTGTTTTGCAAAAAGTTCTTTATAATCCTAGCATCGTTAACTAAAAGTGCTTGAGAATCTAATTTTATGAGGTTGTTCACTAGGGTGAAGATTATTTTACAATAAAGGACTGTTTCCATAATTCTGAAAAGATAATTTGAAAGAATTGAAGAGTTTGAGAGAGTTATTGCCGATAAAGCTTTCGTACATTTCTTCCAGTATCTGAGCGTCAGATTAGACATGTAGATGCGTGCTATGTAGTAATTCTTTATTACATATATCACGGCGCTTATTTTGCTCAAACCTTATGTAAGACAGACTAGATAAGCGATCGTTCAAAAATCTTCCACTAGAGCAACGGCAGTTAATTTGTTTTTCTAAGACTTTGTGTTGTTAGACGCTGCGCTTGAAATTGGTATAGAGCATGGGTTTGATATCGTCAAATCAACAGGACACACTGTCGCCGAACTTTGACTTCAATATTTCAATTCTTTGGCCAGCATGTGGTATTGTCTTGTTGAAACCACATATTCTCTGTCAACTTTCAATATTCTTCTTACAAACTAGTTAAAATATAATAATTTTACTTATTATACATATCTCGTTTAGACAGACGTGGAGTTCTTCGCTGAATGTAAACCCAACCGAAAGCGAACCTTGATAACAAATGTGAATAATTTCAACACGTACTCAGAGTTAACTTTACACATAGCTTAGAAACCCTATTGGAAAATGGGGTACAATCCCTTTAATGAGGTACAGGGTTGGTTGTAAGCTACATATCAATGCGGAGCTGTGAGTGATACACGGGAATACGAAAACAAGGTCTAATTGTACTCCTAGGCCATTGATGTTGTCCTTTAGTTTAACGAGTGTAGAGTCAATAGACACAAAAAAAGAAACAACTTTGTTGAAACTTGCTAAAACCAAGATAGTGCTACGGTGGGGAACTTGACCAGCAAGCAAGTAAGTTCAGATCTCCATTCGTTTAAAAACTACATTTCTTCGTTATTTCTACGAGTTAAATTCGATTCGCTCTATTCTCTTTCAAAGCGATCGGGTAAGAGCATCTTACACAAACATTTTGTTTCTAAACGACCGCAAATATGCTGATCTATCTTAGACCGTAATGTACTGGTTAGTACTAATTTAAAGAAGCTACCAATCTTGTAATGCAGTCCTTGTTGTTTTCACCTTTAAAGAAGGCCTTTGATGTGCAAACCACCTTAAGCTTAAGAAACAGACAGACCACCTTTTTTTCAAAAATCATTTGACTATGCGTGCGTTCCAGCAAAATCTTAAAGCGTTTCAAATCCAGCTTTAGCCAAATCTGTTTTCTAGCTGGACACGTTATGGCCACATGTCATCTTTCAGCTTTGATTTAAGTTTCCATATAGAGATTGAAATACCTAAGGCTTTAGTTAGTAAGATAGATATAGTACTTCCATAAGTTCATCGGCCCTGCAATTCTCTGGAATATCTCTATGCCCTTGCACCCAACTGAAGTGAATATTACTCTAGTATCACCAACTTCCTGATACACCAACTCTTGGAGAGACCTCTGGGTTTAGTGCTTTTTTGGTCCGTGTGCTGAAAAGGTGCGGAAAAAGTGCATTTTACCAATAAAACCAAAGTATTTAGCATAATGGCTTCTTTCCAATCTTTCGTTAAGTTGCAACCGTTTGGTGATCCACCCTAAGGAAAAATATAATGTCGATAGAATCAAGGAGAAAAAGTCCTGTCCAACGATGCTCAATCTGCAAGCCTACAATTTATCCTTTCGAGTTAAACATCTAAGATACAGCCTCGAACTCTCGCGAGCATCTGACAAACATCCAAGAGTATAATATGATAATTAACCTCAACCAAATGGCCCCCTCCATTTGTGTGAGAAAGAATGCACACAAAACGAATGTTGATGAGCAGCTAAGGCTACCCTGTCAAATATTTCAATTTTACCGGCTTTTAGCTTAAGTTTGACGGATTTACTTTAAACGAAGAAAATAACGTTTTTAATCGCACCTATCAAGACAACATTGAAACCAGTAAACATCGATTAAGAACAAATTAACAAGTTAAGATCGAAAGTTTGTGGTGACAGAAGCGTGTATTTTATGGGTGTGGATTGCTGTGCGGGTCGTAATCTGCCAGCTCGAATGACCGGTAATCCCCTTCACACTGTATTTATAGGAAAGTGGAGCACTTGCACTGTTCTCAAGAAGCAAAATACTAACCTATTTCGTCAATTTAATTCCTTTTCTTTTATGCAACGTCAAGCGCTATTTGCATGACTCCATGGCAGTGGCAATGTTACATGTTTACCAGAACACTTCAATTGCACCTCCACCTGTTGGTGTCTGCTTGAGAATAGATAGACTAATTAGAATTTTAAATTGGAATCGGGATTCTGTCATTGTCAGATCATTCGTGTTTCAATAGTCTGTAACGCTGCACATGTGGGTATGTACATGCATACATTATCCGGAATATTCCTCTGTGGAATCACTTGAGGGCGCCTTTGTGTTGTACACATGCCAATCAAGTCGTCGAAGATGTCTCATTTGGAGACATTGTCAAGGACAGCTTTTAGACAGTCATAGACCAACTTACTAGCAGTCTGAGTAATCCATCCACCACTCAGCCTTAATTCATCGACAATACTGCGATAGATGATGTAATTATTGTTCCCCTCTACTGTGTCATATCTACAGAGCAGCAAACTTTATCAGAATACAAAATGGAACAAGAACTAATAAACGAGATAAGATGACGAGAGTGACAGTAAATTGGTTACGCAATTAGAGATGCTGATAGAGTTTCAAAATGACGCAACGCAGTGTTATGTCGCTTAACTGAGAGGTAAAAGACGAACAAGATGTCCTCGTCCCAGAAACTTGACACCACATAAACGAGCAACGGTTCTGTATCGTATGATGAAGAGCTGGAAGCTGCTGAAGTGCATCTTCAGGTTCCAAACGCAATAGGGCGTGTGGGCGTGTTCGCTGTAAATGACATAATTTCCACAAGGGGGAAACAGGAAGTACTTTAACGAAACAAACCACCAAACTCAAAGGATAGAACTTTTTCGCTTGTTTTTTTCTAAAATATTAAAATCTGTTACAGCACCACTTCTGCGATATTGCAATGTCGAAAAGTCAACGTTTCTGATGTCGCAGCGTTTTACATTTTACGAATAGGTTCTGGTTACGTCGTGACATGGAACACCATAGGATGCTCAGCTGCAGGTTATATTTTACCCCACATGTCGGTAAAGATGATGATGACGAATTTGTGGTGACTTTTTTGTTTTTTTGTGTTTTTTTTTTGTCTGGCATATTTTCAGATGTACTCTCATAAACTATTCACATTAGAGTGCAATAAAAATTTGTGACAACATCCAAGCGTTCGTACAGAAATAAAAAAACAACATAACAACAGGGAGAGCAATTTGGAACTATAATTCATAAAGAAAGAACTCCTTATGGATTATGGTTCCCTGTTAGGCACGTTTGTGCTATTTCTTTAGGTCAAGTTTTCGCATTCAGTTTGTGGATTGTGTTGCAGCAGTAAGATCCTGCCTTTAATAGGTCAATATTCTAAAAATAAAAGAACTTTTCCCATCAAATGCCTATGATTGCTTTATCCTTAAAGTTATTGCTGGTACGCTTCATTGGAGCATCTTGAGCGATGATTAAGTACTTAGCTCATTGTTGAAGTCGAGGGGATTCCGTTTAATGGAAATCCATATATTCATTACCACTAATCAGCTGGACAGAGAATCTAATAACACAGTTGTCGTTATAACATTTTTTAAAGTCGTTTTACAACCCATTCCCAAAGCTCTGGACTTCTCTATTGCTGTTCTATGAGGGATTCGGTGAGTGCATTCCATTGGGCGCCATATTCGACAAGGGAATCTACTTCACACCATAAGCTGTCAATATAATCGCAATATATAATATGGAATATAGGGTGACCAGACAGCAATTGTTATGTTTTAGCAGCTGTCAAAGTCACCAATGACATACAGCTTGCTAAATATTCAGTAGTTGTGCTATTGCTATTCCAATCTTAATGGTATAAATGTGGCCTCAAAATAAAGCTAGAATCATTTTTATATCTCACACCTTTGTTGTTTTATTTGAATTCTTTTCTATCGTTCTTATCTGGTCACTCTTCTCGATATAAGCATTCTAGGAGAATGGAGAGGTCTCATGACTATATTGGTAGAGATTTTCAAAGTAACCGCAGTCACATATCTGCGTATGATGATAGCTGCAGCTTCCAAACTTTCGACTTATCCAGTCTTGGATGCCCAGTTTGTACGCTTGCTTTTTTCATTTTGATGCCATTGCCGCCGTGGTAGCTCAGGGTTCATCTATTATACATCCTCAACATCTCGTGACTAGGACTACTTTAAAAGCAAAGGTATGGTCTCTTTTACTACCATTCTGACCACTTTATTGTCCTATACCTCGATGCATGCCTTTAAAAATGGTGGTGGTTAAGGACTAAATCTAACCGTGTAGAAATTTTGACTCAGTATTGGAACGGGTTCTCTCAGGTTTTTGACAGCATTCTTAAATTATATTTGGCTTTCTTGATTCGATTAATGTGTTCCTTGGAACCGTTGCCCGCCACCTTAGGAAAGGTCTAAGGAAGAATTGATTGACAAGCATTTGATCTCAGCCCTCAGATCAGATCATTGTCTGTATTTGAAGCTGTAATATACATTACCTCGAAAGTACTTATATCTGTTGACAGTGACGTTTTGACCGAAACGTTGGTACTCTGTGTTCGTTTTTAATGACAAAATATTCTTCGTTTTACCCTCATTAACCGGTAAACCCATTTTAGTCACTTCCGTTTTAATACTCAGAAACGTCAGTAGGGTTGCCAAAACTAGACATAGCTCAATATACATACATAGGTCGTTTCTATAGATACTTCCATAAGTGGCCAGAAAATTAATAAGTAGGTAAGGAGTATCCATTTCAAATTCATGGTTTTTTTTTCAGGATCTGCCGTAGTGTGAAAATTTGGTCGATGATGGACTTTTTTTGGCCGAGAACCACAGTGACAGGAACTAGTAAATGTCACTATTGATTCCATCTAAGAAATTCGTCTGCTGCCGTCTGGTTACAAGAGGAAGTGCCTTAGTGAGCACTCCTCTCCACTCTGTCATCCACTACTACCAACGACCTTCCAAAGGGGCTGGTTACCTGATTTGCAGTTGATATACTAGGTACCCAGCATCCACCACCGTGAAAGCATAGAGTAGTAGTTGATAGTGAGAGGCTACCGTGAAAACGTTTGTGTTCCCATACACATATGAGTACCTCTACCCTTTGGCCACTTTAAGTGGTAACAGCCATGACATGAGATCCTTGACCAATGTTAAATGTTTCCCAGTACAAAGGCGTCGCGAGTGTTTATCGACGAACAGTTTCTCACAATACGAACCAATGTTCTCTTCGTTGGTTGGTAAATCCCAGAAACCTATTAATTTTGCCTGAAATTCTGGAAGTGACCGGAAGACTAAAGTTTGTTTTTCGGTATCGTTTCCCGAGCCTCCAGATGCAATCCCACCAAGATAAATGTTTAACAGCAACAGCCAGCCTTTTTCCAGTCTGGACGTCCTTGATGAGGTAGTGGGTGGCAGTGATGTAGTTGTTTTTTCTAAATTCCCAATTTTCTTATAAAAACAGATGCCTTCAGACCATCTCCATGTAGGTGTAACACATTCTCCTTTAATAGTAGAAATCTAGTCGAATGCACTACAAATGCTTCCTAAATAGTTCAGACACCGCCCACGGAGTAATGAAACATGACAACACCTGAGTTTCAAACCACTGCACAGGAAAATTCTAACCTATCTTCTCTTCCTTCCGATTTTACGCCATAAAATGCAAATAGGAATGCATCTGAGCCGTTAATCAAAAACCATCACTCGCGTCATGTCCTTCATGCTAACCTAAGTTCACCTAATAACACGGGTGGATCTAAAAGCGGCTTGTCATATGAGACCTTCCATAGGTTCATGACAGGCCTGGCTGAGAAATGATCCCCTAACTTGATGGGCCACGAGTATCAGTTCTGGATGATCACGCTTTTCTAGTATGGAACACACTGTACCCATCTCTCCCTCCGCTACAATGAGTATATTATTGTAGCATTCTTTGAATCGAAGGCTCTATTATGAATATTTCCATACAACAACAAGCCATCAACATGTCCCTCTAAGGTAGCAGCTCATGCAAATGCTTTCAAGGGAATTCAATCACTCATAATGAAACCCACTTCAGACTAATATGCATTTAATTGAACATGAGTCCCTACATCCTTTTGTTGGCCCGGCTATGAGTATTCTTCATTTTATTACTGCGCAAAATGCAGATGAATAAAACAAAGCTCCCTGCGATCGCATTTATGTGGGAACTGTGTGAGTGTGTGGAGTATCATACCGTGCGTCCTCGTCCTTACAATACAACAATAATAATAAATAAATAGTCTCGCCACATCGCCAAAGGGGTAGGTATGCACCTTCAATTCGAACCCATTAAATATAAATGTTCATGCGAGTTGGTCATTACAAGGCAGTCACATGATTTACAAGTGTTTCAGGTGACCTTGAAGAGGTACTTTTTCATGACTTGATTGACATGGGTTAAACACATACCATTAGGGGTGCCCTATCCGAAAAATTTGCTGCCGTGTAGGACACCGTATTCGTACACGTACTCGCACCAACCCCTCAGTCGTTTTTATGCGTCATCGAGCCGCTTCTGGGGGCTAAGCTTTTCGTGTGTATACGTCATTTTGTGGTATGACTACATTAACCTATCCATCATTTGGAAAATTTCTCATTGTATTTGCATAAAAGCATCTGCGTGATTTTATTGACGCAGTCACTTCGTTTGCAAGGCGGCACTGCCACCATCAGTCAGTGTAAACAGGACATTAATATATATTTTTTCTCTGTCTCTCGCTCTCTTGAAATGTCTTGAAAAGGCTTTCCTTTAGTTAAATGGGTGAAAAAGTTAGGCAACAAATAATCGGGGTAATAGTTTTCATTTTTCGTTATCCTTCAAACAGACAGGTTGGTGGATCTCCTCGGTTTGAACTACTTATACTTCTGCTCTGTGAACTATATAACCTGCTTTAATTTCAGAAGTGGTTTAACGCAGAAGAACTGGAACGAAGTTTTAGATATTGTGTGGAAACATTTTGCGCACATACAGATACAACTACAAGTCCTGCGGAAAAAAATAGTCTTCTCTAAAAAGGTGCGGTATTTTATTACCACTTAACAACGCTTTGAAATTAGTTTGGAAATGCTGAGTTTCGAGTTGAGATTCCCATTAGGCATAAATAATATAAGTAGGGTGATTTAGTGTGGCTTGAATCGACTGTAACTGTTGTTGCCTTAAATGGCAACAAAGTCCGCAAATAAGCACGTAACACGTATGGATAAATTAAAGCTAAAAATTGTATTGATTCAGGTGAATGTGGTTTTTTGTTTTAAGTTGAGGCTTGAAAATGGAAGTCCAAATATATATTTCAAGGTCGGAATTTATTGAACTTAAGACACATACCCCCTCCAGTTCTCACACAAAAGAGTAAGAACTTGAATGGGCAAATTAATCTCAGAAGTGAAAAAATGTATTCGACTAGAAAGTTTTTCAAGGGACATGCTTTTAAAAAATATAAAACGAAGTCTGAGGTAAACCACTGGCTTGGAAAACAGAGTGACTTAGCTACATACATACATCCCAATAGCTTACGGAAATGTTAATATATGAAGACGCTGTCGCTGACGCTGTCCTCTCAGACCCAAGGCAATGGAAAAATTATCGATTATTAACATATTTTCTTAACAGTCTTGAACAGTCTCTATCAAAGAAAGAAATAATTTTCGTGCCTTTCTGGACACATCCGGAGCTTTTGACAAGACATTTTTTTAATGCATAACACGTCTGTCTGACGTCTGTTACTTTTCATAAAAAGAAAGAAATACAGTGTGTCATAAAATTTAAGAAAGGTATGCATTTCATAGCACACTATTTCATTCGGTTAAATGCCGCAGATGAAAGCGTGTCCTCGCATTAAAGGCACTTCTTTACCACTGTCTCTTGCCGATTGGACCCAAGCACTCTTTTTCAAATCAAGTCTTTTGTACTCAGCACTTTTAAAATTCCACAAGCAGTCAATTTGGCGATAGTTATTAATAATTTTCACCACTCAGCCACCGCAAAAATACATAAACGTCAAATAAAAACGACAGCTTAAAGCATATTACTCGTAGTAAGCAATAAGTTGAGCAATACATAGAAAGCTATTTTTCATAGAAATTGCTCGTGGAGACAGGGTTTAGAACTGTGGCTAATGCCAAAGGCAATGGCTTACAGACAACTAGATGGATATGCTCCGTGCTGAGCTTCGACAATGCTCGGTTCGCGTTAAAATTACTAAAGGTTGTCCTCAAGTAGGAGTCAGTCCACTTTATTAAATATACATCCAGATCTCTAACTCTTACTCTAACTGCAGATCAAGGCTCTGCTAAAGTATAGAAGAATTCAATATTATGGAACATGCATTTTCCACAGCCTACCCTACGCGAGTGTCTGACAAATATCCCAGGGTATAACACTTATGAAAATTGTTTTTTCAATGATAACATCCATTTTGACACACCACGAGTAATACGAATGATTGTGAGAAGCTAAACCCTGTGTCCCATGAATACGTTGCGTCAAATATTTATTTTTATTCGAAACATAATCTAGACAGAACCACTGAAAAGTCGACTAACAATTTCAGGCTTCTAGAGTTTCCGATTACCTAAAAGTAATGCACTAAACTTATTTAATTATCCAACAGCTCGTATAGTGTGTAAAGGGTAAGTCTACTCAGACTAAGCCCTACAAAAGATGATCTATGTTGGTATTACAGGTTCAATGCGTAACTATCCCATGACCTTTTAGACCCTCTAAAGAATAGCGCCTACTATCCAACAACAAAAGCATGAAATTCGCTGGAGAATTAAAGATCGTTAAAGAAGCCACGGTGCTATCCTCACGGACTGTTTCCACCTCAGACTTTATATTATTTGATACTTTAATCCTAATAGTACCCTGACGATTCAAAACCCGATTACAAATTGCCTGCTCTATTAGCATTCTAATTCTATCTTCCAAGCAGATTTGTTGATATCAAGCTTCGAAGATCACACAATAATTTATCATGTCCTTAAAATTTAAGTCTGAGCTGGTCTACAACGGTCATCAAATCCTCCTATGAAGACATGACCAGATATAACTACTCTCAGGTTCCGACAACCTTCCTCACTCGTTACTGTTGCAATCGAAGAATCGGACCGGACACCTTGCACCAGGTCAGTTCTATAAAGATTTTACTTTAATGTCACCTCCTCCTCTGTGCAAACAATCCTTAGACTCAGTTATAAACTTGAAGTTAAAAATCACAAAACGTTTTTAAGGTGATAGCACAAAGGATCTCTATGAAGACATAGTGCTTCTTGAGGCTATTTAGCAACTAGCTAAAGTCAAATTCCACATGTTGGATATTCAACAACGTTAAATCTGCAGCCAAAAGTCATAGGATATGACGATATAAAAGCTACAAAAGTAGACTAAGAACGCCTCCTTGTGGTACCCACCGATCATTTTTCTACGAATTTGACGCAAAATAGTTGATTCGGTAAATCTTCAAAAAGTATGACCAAAACTATTGATAATTTGAGCTTTAAGTCTGCATGTCAGTACTTGCCAAAGGCAACATCCATTATCCAAAACAATTCGCATTAGTTGACAGAGATTTTGAAAACTAATGTACTCCCCACAAAAGTCATTTCCAATACCGCTGTCATGCAAACGAAAGAACAAGTATCTACAGATGGAACCGCCCACTAAAGAATGTGTATAACTTATACCCTGGCAATATAGAGTATAAACAAGTTCTCTTTAAGTTTCTTTCTCAAGGAATATTTTTATATTAAGGAAATACCTCAAGGGCAAACCCTCCCTGCTTCGCTCAACAACCTTTCCACCCACATATCCACTAACATCCACTGACATTTAAACAAAAAACTTCCCACATTCGTAATAAAAAATAATGCCCCCTCAGATGAAAATACATATATGACACTGCTGTAATTTTTCCTACTGAAAATCAGTCGCTTGACGCTTGACATTATCATGATTTAATGACTGCAAACTTTTGGTAAACCCAACCGATGACAAGAAAGTTGCATTTTTGAGGCCAACTTTCGCAAACCTCATAAAGTTTTCAATTTTGAACGTATACTCGGCAAATAGTGTGGCTTTCATTCGTTACAAGGATGTTTATGTTTGGCACACAAAGTCAGTAGTCTCTGCGAGGCTACAGGGCATGAGGCTTTGCTGTTTGAAGAAGACCAAGTAAGATGAATGGAAAACCGAATACGAATTCTATTGGGATTCACTATATTCTGATTCTGAATAGGTCGCGAAAAATTGATGTACGATGACACACATATTCAGCAAACGACAGGATATGTAATCCCAATGTGCTTTCAGTTCCAACGCAGCTGACAGGCGACGTGAAATGTCCTTTGAATTACGTAATTTTGTCAATATATTCATAATCTTCAACTCCACACTGGATTTAGATATTTTCTGTTCAATCTGCAATCAATTTTTAAGTCTATGTACATACACGCTCATCATTTTTGAAATGGTTCCCTGGCAGTTAAATTGCGTGGGATTTATTGCTCACAGATACATTTAAGCGGCACTTTAGTCCTTTAGTGAGTAGGCGCTTTATATGGCCTAATATAAAATATGAACGTTTTTTGCTAACACAATTTGGTTCACAAACATTCGAGATAATATTTATTTATTTATTTATTTTTTTTTTCAATACAGGTGCTTCGAAACGATGACCAAACCACCCTCATTGTTGACGGTGTTTCCCAGAGCCGTTCGTCCAGGGGAAAGGAATTTCAATTTGGCAAGTTTGCAACGAATTCTGATGTGTACGTTGGGGGAATGCCAAACTGGTAAGTCTACACTTCAACAATTCTTTAGATCTGTTAACCGTTTAATAAAATGAAATAATGTCTCTGTTCAATGTTTCGGGCATAACGTGTTATTGTGGGGTGTGTACACAGGTATGTGCATGTGCACTTTAGGTCCACAATTTCGGTATATTTATGTGTATAATATATTAAACTAAACAAGATGGTAGGGTGGCTACCGGAATGGACAAGAATACATTAGGCTTGGCATTGCATTACCTGCACCAGGTTGTGATGTTGGAAAACCGACCAAAGCAAATTTTACCCAGAAAGAGCTTAGTTTTCACCGTACCTCGCATACTCGAGAGCTGGCTTGGAAAGAGAACACGTCAGCTGGATGTACACAGCCCTTATCAGATGCATTCTATACTTTGCTCGGTAAGTTTGGTGGCCTGCCGCAGGTAAAATCACGTACCTCAGGGAACCAAAGAACCAGGGAGTAATAGCGTCAACTCCAGCCCTAAGAAATATAATCTCACTGACTCCATTTAACTTATACCTGGAGCTGCAAAGAGTGGCATTCATTTGAAACAACTCAACTTTTTGAAAGAGCGCGACATGGGCCGCAGTATTGCAAGATGGCCACACATAGACACAGAGGGAAACTGTACATTAGCCTTCCTTGAAACACTCTTCCCTTTAAGAGTGGATCGGGTAGGGCCATCGACCCGATTCAAAAGCTGATATAGAAGAGGACTAGAAGTGGGTTCTAGTACATACTCGTTTGAGGCTGAATTTGCACAAAACCTTGGTAGTGTGTTCTTAGCAATGAAGAAGCCGAACATTTATGATTGTTAAATCCAAAGTTATGCGCCGATCCCGCAAAGAGGACGTAATACTCACATCAAACCAAAGTGTTATACTCTGGTTGATTTCAGTATTAAAGAGAACAAATTAGCAAGAAAATAGTTTAAACAAGATCGGACTGACGATCGTCTTAACTTTTGTGTTACTTACCCTAACGCTTGTTGAATACTGAGAATTTCCAATGAGACATGAAACGCACCCTCATCTTGTCATGTCTCCAGAAATAAAAAAGCTCCAAGTGGGTTAGAGTTTAACCATAGGATTCTATGTTTTCTATCACAAAGTCGCTTTTACTCCAACCTCATATTTGGTAATGTCATGTAACGTTGCTTGGTTGCTTGGCCCTCGATGAGGATGCCATCGGAGGAAGGTCTATAGTATCCCGATGTATAAGTTGGGTGGAATACCTTTTAACTCTGGGAACTATTTACTCATCATTAAAAAGGTATTCAACTAGTGCAGCTTTTTTAATGTTAACAAGTGCAGGGCACGTGCATAGAAGGTGACTAATGGTCTTCACTTGCTCTGCGTCTCTACAGCCTCGGCAGAAGACATTGTAGAGAATGCGTATTCTTTGAGCTTGTCTTTCTATAGCAGTTTTAGAGTCTGATGAACCTGGTTTCATTTGAGGTCACCCAGAGCAGTCTAGCGGTGTTGCATTGGTCGAGTTGATGCCACCGATGATTGGCCTCACTTATTTAATATAACACGTCTACTTCCCCATATCGGTGACTTGTATGCTCTTTAAACGAGAAGAGCCTCTCCTAGCCAGTTCGTCAGCCTAACACATAATCTTAAATAAACATAAAAAGCGCACGCGAAACATAAAAACGACATAAGAAATATTTTTAAAGTGAGATTTTCTTAAGGCAGCGATGACATTTTCACTTATTTACAATCTTTCATGCCATAAACTACTACAGATGCACACCTGTGTTCTTTTTATAAAATTTTCGTTCGCGCAAAGATGCGAAATAACACCACCAGCCAGAGAACTTCGACCTTGAACTCGGGAATTGTTTGTGGTTTGGTGTCAAAAATTTCACATAACCTTACAAGAAACAAAGTACTTACCTGCACCTTAACCCTAGACCCGTGTCTATCGTGAATATTGTTCTTTAACATGCTACAGAGGCATGACGTTTTTAAATATACTTAGGTACGGTGCCCGAGTACACGAAAAACAAAGTCTTGAATTATTTCTTGCGACAGCTGGTGGTCGCAGAAAGAAGGGGGTTTCGTGTACTTGGGGACACAGAATTGGTATTCTCATTGTTATTTGTTGTATGGGATGCTTGTACCTTTGTTATTTCATTATTTATTGTTATACCTACTGAAATGTGGGTGGTATTGTGGATCGCGTACTTTATCTGCTGAATGCATCCTTAAACCGTGAATTAACTGTTGAAAAACAGAAATAAATACGAAACAATACAGCCGATTAGCACATCTAGATCCAAAAAGGACGACACTGTAAATGATGCAAATTTGTTGGATTATCGGATTATCCTAAAACACACAGCGAAGGAGTGGGAGGAAGAACCAGAAAATCGTCGTAGGGAGGAAAGGCACCATATTGTGGAACGGTTGGTAATGTCAAAATCAACGACATTTGGTGAATATCTACAACAGTATCTACAACAGTATAACAGTATATCTACAACAATGCGATCAAGTCCTTGTTTAATCCAACTACCAACTACTACCAAGAAGACTTAAGATTTTGTTTGGTCTTAAGATCAATTCAATATTTTCCATAAAACTCTTAAACTAAACTTCGCAACATTCTCCTCCATTGTACTGTCTGGAGAAGTCCTTCCATCACAGTTTCCTTTTTCATCTCTACAGGCTTCTTGTGCCTTGTTGTCTTGGTAAAACTTCCGCACGTCGTTCCTTCTTGTGCTCGTTTTTATTCATTTAGAGACGCCGATGTGCAGCACCACTCGATTTAGGGATTTCTTACTGATAGTCGGATGAAACCCAGCACATTAGCTGCAGTTCCTCTGATGGCGTGTTGACAGTGTTGGCACTGATCTTCGACATTTGACTCTGGCGGTTTAGGAGTCTATGACACATTTAGGGATACACATTCGGCGAAGATTGCACCGATCTCTTGCTGAATCTTGAGTTGATCCCAATGTGATCACTTGGTAGATCGTTTCATGTTCTGAAGATCGCCATGACCCCTTGTATTGCAATATTAAGACAAGGAAACCTTGTACTTGCTTAGTGGATATTATCAGCGTATGTCTTGTTCAAAAACATTTGGTCTCGCCAATGATATAGTTTAGATACGTATTCGAAAATTGGGTAAATTTTGCTCTTAAACTTTGAGTCTTTGCGTGTCTTGTAAGCGATTCACTAAGTTCGTTACCTCTTACTATAGTTAGCTCTTGTATTTCACACACAGTCTCAAGTATATTTAAAATTCACTACAATGCCGAGTGGGCTAGGTCAATCTGATTAAGTAATAAAACTAAACTGTTGAAGGTCATTCTTAATTAAATGTCCCGAGTACACACTTCACAATGAATCACCTTACTCGAAACTTACTCATTACAAAAAGTTCCACACCTGCGTGTGTACTTTTTGTTTTAATTACTAATTACAATGTCGTATATGGTTCTTTAAAGTTTATCTTCAAATCTGAAAAAAAAAACTTTACCATGTATACACATTTCTTAAGCGAGAATGGTGGTACGTGTTTCAAGGCATTAACATGTGATGATGATTTAGTTTAGATACTTTTCTTAAGCAGCTTGCATTCTTCTCATTCCAGGTACAACACGAAGCTGGCTCTTCTTGCTCTACCAAGTGTGATTTTCGAGCCAAGATTTCGGGGTTCCATACGCAACTTAGTGTACGCCGATCAACCAGGAGTCGTGACGCGCCGTCAAGAAATGAAGCAACCCCGAGATATTAAGGTATGTAATGCACCTCGTAAAGTCTTTTACAATTAATTGCAAACGAATGCACACACAAAGTTAAACATGAAACCGCAATTGCAGCATAAATCCAACAATCGAAACAATAATAAAAAATTGTTGGCTGTTAAATTCGGATTTAAATAAACAAGTGGAGAAGGTAGGTGGGCACTAAATAATTGTTTGAAATAAAACTGAGAGCTGAGATGAAACGAACAAGAAAAAGCATTATGGCCTGGAACCGGAGGAATGTTTCGCACCAAGCCAACTTTTTATTTTTTTCAGTTTTTGTTCATTTTTAGGTCAAACGAGTTCAACCAGGAAATAGAACACGATGCAAAAATCAATAGATGCGTTCACCCGCAATCTTATTAACCCTTTTACTGTCGTCTTTCGTTGCATATCACCCTTCGCGATAAGACTTTCACACTAGGCGCTCTATAATTAACTTGCAAAGGGTAGTTTGTCAATTAATTAGATAAAATGATGCATAGCTAGGTACATTTTTTAGCTTAAACTAGGTTGAGTTTAGCCGTAATTTATATTTAAAAGTAATTGCCAATTAGCGCATTCTTGTATTGAACCAAATCGATTCTCGTATCGAATTGAGGTATAACTTATTCAGAGCATGTTCGTCGATGAATAAATAATGCGGTGAAATAAAACTCGACTTCAACTTAAAAAAGTAAAGATAAAGGCATAAAGGATATCCTTTTTCATTTCTTCGATCCAATTGGCGTCATGTGCGGTGTTTGTGTTTGTTTCATGAATCGATTTGTGTTCAAGGAAATTATTTCTTTGTCTTGGAGGCTGAATTTCGATTTTCTACATGGCATGTCAGCAGGCCTGGGGAAAACGAAACCAAAGAAAAGTTCAAAGATTGAATAAGTTTTTTGTTTTTGCTTTTGTTTTATAGCGCCTACCGGCCATCCACCCAAACCAGTCAGCCCATGTCATCCGGCGAATCAGTGCTGCGATTGCTCGTAAAATTCTGTGCGAAAATCATTTCTCGATTTCCCAAAAAAATCGCTAGAACACTGCTGTTCACACACTGTGTCCAAGTGCAAGGACTAGTACAAAAAACAATCTTCTCAAACCCAATTACCTTTGGTGTGCACTTTGAATAATCAACGACTAGGCAATGAAAAATAAATACACGCTGCAAGCGAGTTGAACATGTAGGATATACTATGAGGGGAGTCCATGCATAGCAAAGGAAGTCCTTCGTCGAGCTTTGTAATGAAATTGAGAACAATTCGTGGAGCAAATCTTGTTACTGTTGTGCCACTATAGCAGTTATTGAATCTAGTACGACACGAGTCGCCCATATTGAGCGCTCAACCCTTACATAAAGCCACGGCGAGCTTGTAAAGTGCTGTTGAGAAGAGCTTAACGTTCTATCACGGCAAACGATCTGCTGGAAGAAGATATACGAGGTAATGAGTACAAGTAGTTCAGAATATAGATCAGAACAAGTCAACACCTCAGAGATCATTCCGCATTGGACTTTAAAGCTCGAAGTAAAGATTAAAGGCCTTAATTCTCTCTAGAGACTTGTGTGACAACAAGAAGCACTCGGCCTTGCTTAGACAGAAGAGGAACCTATAGGATTATGTAAAAGGATACCTCGATAGAAGTCAAGACTTACGGAAGATAACCTACATATGTATATGGAAGGTGTGGGGTCAATAAATGAAATTGAGCACAACCCACTTTCTTTTTCACTATCCAGCTTTTATTCAGCCAAAGAAGTGGGCGCCAACGTTAGTGCGTTGGAGACGGGGAACACCTAAAAAGTTTTTCACGGCCCCACCTCTCGCGAGCGTCTGACAAACATCCGAGAGTACAATTGTCCTGAGAAAGCTTCGCAAATAACAATCTGCCCTTCGGATACGGCATTAAACAGTAGGCCCCTTCCATTCGTGTAAACAATAAACACGCAAAACACGAATGGTTGTGAGAAGCTAGACCCTGGGTCCCATCGACATGTAGCGGCAAGTATTATTAAAAGCTAAAAGAGCACACTAAAATGCACAGCCTAGTTTTAACGTCTATTCCAAATGATAAACTGCAAAAAGTCTGTTTTTTGTTCTACGACGACGTAACAATAAATTATTTTATGATTTTCACCACAAGGTTATTTGTCCCTCTGGTGAAAGGAAGCCACAGCGAGCTGGTGGATTGAATTTAGAGGATTAGTTTGCATTCTTCACTTAAACCTCAATCGTGCTTGCTGTGTTCCCTTCGTTGTTTAACTATTTGGACGACCCTCATGATGATTTATGTGATGGGAAGCATAGGGAGTAAAGAAACAGTAGCGTGAATGACATATAGTGATCAGAAAAATATGTTCTCCGACTGTCAAATACCGAACTGTCACAATATTTTTTTTGCCTTGACCTAATGATTGTCATTCATTCGCTTATTCTATCTGTACTACCAAGCTTAGGCTCATCGCGATCCCTAAGGAACCTTTACGGAAAACTTAACCAGTTCGTCATACAATTAAGGAAACAGCCTCCTGAATTGCTCAAGATCTATATTCCAAGGCAGTTTTGTCTTTTGTCTACTCCGAGCAATGAATTGAAGCTCACAGAACTGACGATTGTTTTCTGCGACAGTGAGCCTAAGTTCACTCCAACCTGCTTGTAATTTTACTTGCTTGTCCAGTGGTAAACTACGGAGCACCGTGGATGGCAATGCAGATTGTTCTTTATCATTTTTAAGCGTAACCGTTCAGTTCTAACTACATAAAGGGTGATTCATTTAGAGGTACTTTCTATGCATTTTTTGACAGATGACGCGTAAATCGTGTTAACCTGTCATGGTGTTTTTGCCCAGTATGGTTTGACATTTCATCATGCAAAGACTTATTTCAGCACAGTGCCTACAAATTATTCAGCTGTATTAGGAAAATCGACCAAATGGACCACATCCAGCACGTAGTTAGGAAAATATTGGTAGCTGATAGTATCTGCGATGACTCGATTCGGTGCCGTTCTCAAAACCTTGGCATACGACAGTGCCGACAGTGCCACAGCTTATAAGGATTAAAAATTCAATTTGTGGAAGAATTAAATCAGGTTGACCTGCCGAATTTTCACCGTTTCAGTCTTTGGGCTTTTGGAAAAACTTGAAAAAAATTCACTGTTTTGTTCAGCGATGAGGCGCGTCAATAAACAAAAATGTCGTATTTGGGCTGAAGAGCAACCCAAAGAAATCGAAGAGCTGCCATTACATTTAGACAAAACAACTGTTTGTTTTGGTTTATGGGTTGGTTCCATGACAACGGACTATTTGCTCCCTCAAATTGAAGCCCATGATCCTCAGGACATTTGGTAATAACAAGACTACTAGCCTGTGTGAAAGGACTATGTGAAACCATGACTTTATTGCCATTTGTATGTTCATGTAATCTATGTAATAGATTAATGGATATGAGTGTATCGACTGTACCCTTCTGCGCCTTCAATTTATTTCTTTGTTTCAAGCCATAGATGAAATTGATTGAACCCAATGGGATGATAACACCCCCAAAACATCCGTATACACATATATGTGTATAAATCATTGGACTTAACTTTTTATTATCAGTCTTGTCATTACTGCTTCCAGTTAAATGAGGTTGAAAAGATTTCCAATTTGGTGCCTCCCCTGCTTTCTGGTTGCCGTTCGTTGTGGTTTATGGCCATAAATTGATAATAACATTCGGATGAAAACAATACCCTCCCCTAGCTGGTCCCGAAAATGTTCATAAAAACATACATATACATATACCCACATGTCCTGTGCCCTCTCCTAGTTTTCTGTGTAATTATTAACAGTTCGGCAGTTCTTACTGAACATTGCTTAACGTTTGTCTTAACCGAGATTTGCTTTGAGGTAAGAAATGCCTCTGAAGTAAAAAATTACTGTATCCTGACAAGAAAAACAGAGAAATGATTGTCAAGAACATCTTGAGTTTATGGCTTTAAAGCAAAATATTAAGGTGATGTACGAGTATGTATCTTTCTCTGTGTGTGCCCAATCAACGTTCCATTTATATTTCCTTTCTATTATCTTACGAATGGAAGAAAATGAAAGACGGAAAGATAAAACAAAACACGGCCTAAGGGTATTATGTTGAATGAGAATCTATGTCAGATTCGTTTTAGCCTTGGATATGCGTAGAAGAAGTACTGAAAAGGAAAATGCATCTGATGATCATCATGACCCCACTTGTGGACTGTTGCATTTAAAATTTAAAAAAAAATATATTTTCTAGCAAAGTAAAGAAAACCTTTTTTTTCATACAATTTTATGTCACCACTCCAAGTTGGTTAAGGTCTTCTTTCACTTGTGCGCCCCACCTAAGGCGAGGTCTTCCTCTACTGCGTCTTGCCTATGGGTTGCAATCGAAGAAGTTGATGCCCGTGCATGTCCTAGCTGCCTTAAACTACCGATATATACTTTTGTGATCAAGTCGATATCGCTGTACAGCTCGTGGAACTCGCTGTTAAATTTCCTCCTTCAAACCCCGTCAAGATTACTTACGCATACCACGGATAAAATAGCATCATCATTAACTCACGGCGCCTACCTAAAAGTTGTCAAGCAAAATGACAGAATGAAGACGTGCAGTCGAGGAATTCCCCAGCCTAGACTTCGACGGATTCAGAGTTCAGGGCAATAAGAATATCTCAAGATTAAGAACCTTTAAAACTAGGTAGTGGCAAAAGGAGCCATTGAGCTCCTCACCAAGGACCTACCGCTTCAGGTTGGATGTTGTGCATTCCCTACCAGACAAAACGACATAGTTGGGACACAGCTAACAGCCTTGATAATGAATGCTGTTGACGACCCCATCAAACGAAACAAGGTAAACGACCTTCGAATTTCCACGTAGAATCTTTGAACTCCTAACAAGTAATTAGCACAGGACCTGTACCTATCACAGAGGATAATGTAGATATCACCTTTATGACGAAGGTAAGATGATGCGGAAAAAGGAGGAAGGAAATCTTTAAAATTTAGGAAACAGAAGCAGACTTAAACGAGAAGTTTTAAATTTTCAGCACGTGAGCGAGACTCTGATGACAATCCAGAAAGGAGAACATCTTTGGTAGAATATTTGGTAAACATGTATAAACTACATAAAACCATGTCCTGTACAGAATTTAGTCCAACGACGGACCCAAACGTCAATATAGCGAACAAATGGTTTCCTTAACATACGTACAACCTGGAAACGATCGACTAAATTGGTCATGTTGATTACTGCCAGAGTCTTCTCATGGACTCTGTTCCAAAGGCCGGTGGTACTGGTCCGTACATGTCATCGGAATCGCCGCAACTGATGTGCAGGGTTTCACTCGATCACCACCTAGAAACTATTGTTTTGTGGAAATAAAATGCTTGCTGCTCCATTAAAAGATTTACACAAGCTCACGCGCTGTCATATGCTTGAAACATACGTGAAACAACTGTACGAATCTCGCAAGCAAGGAAGTACAATCTGTCAATAGCGACAAATCGCTGTTTCTCGACCAAAAGACCTGGATCATCCCAGGTTTACTTTATGGACTCTATCGAACAAGGATAAAGATATCCTGGGTGGTTTCGAGAGATGAGTTCGTCATAAAGATTTGGAAAAGATTTAAGGAACAAATATAAGAGTTTACAGGCTCGAACTCAACAATTCCAATGAAAGGCTAATACCATTTAACTGCACTGATCCCAAAAGTCAAAAACCGTCTAAAAACCATCGAATTCTTGGGATTTTCCATTTTCAATACTTAAATTCCATATTCGATACCAAAATTCACTGTCGCAATACCCAAATTTAGGAAACATTTTATAGTTTTATGACGAATTTTAACTTTTGGAATCGGTCCATTTGATTGGTTCCGAGCTGACTCTACTTTAGCGTCTGTTCAGTTTAAATAAAGTTCACAATATGTCGCTGGTTTTACTGGTGGTAAAAGCGTGGGGTTAGTACACATATTTCTAAAAAAGTATGTAATTGTGCTCGCAAGTGATTGGTGAATATCACTACTTGAAGGACTCCTTTCACATTTGAAAATTGTTAACTTTTCACACTGCATTTTCGATTGATACAAATTTTTGACTCAGCTAGCTGCTTACTGCAGTTTTAAAGCACAAGTTCGACCTGTCCATAGCCTTAGTCGTCTATGACAGCTAGCAAGTCTTCAGTTGCATAATGCATAGGAGAAGATCTGTGCAAGGATATTTGAATACATACACCATATTGATTTTTCTAATTTCCTTAAACAACCCTAAGTATCCTCGTAAAATAAAAATAAAAAAATATTTTGTTTTTCTTCTTCCATTTCAGTGTGGCGATGGACCATGTGATCACTCTGAATTACCCAGAGAAAAGGTCACGAGGGTACGTAATTATGTATGTATTCAACATGTTATCAAATATTCTTTGCAACGTACATAGCACAATTGCTCCTAAATGATTTTCTGCTCCTTGCACTTCCGCTTTTCTGCCCTTTTGTAGAAGATTATGTGGTTTGTATTACAAAAAAAACATGAAACTATTATTTCAGCTTGATATCGAAAAGTCACTTCTTATATATAAGTAATTACAAACATTTCCTCACTATTAGACTTCATTTTTTATTCTTTTAGTTCTCACTCAACCAATTATCGACTGATTTATCATTTAATAATGTCATGTTTCCTAAAAATAAATAAAAAAAGACTTAAAATAAAAACCCCTTCCCCTTCTTAAACAGATTAAAATAGACTTTTGAAAAAAACAAACAAGAAAGTTAAATTTTAATGTACATACATATGTATGTACGTATACCCACATATGTAAGTACCCATCATTAAATCCACCATTTTAATACTCCCTCACTGGAATTTGATACGTAAAAGTCGAATGAGGGATAAAAACAAAACTCGACATATGACCTTTGCATCGAAGTTTGCCAACAACCAATACAAAACGAAGATACCCATTTCTATAGCGATGAACTTTTACTACAACTTTTATCCTTAACGAGTCCTTTACACACTCGTACCACCGATATCCTTCACATGCTCACCACAAACACTCAACATTTCTATCGAAACTGTTTGATGAATATGACATGATGAATTGTCTTATGAAATAAATATTAGTCCTTAATTATGGCGGATGCAATTTGTGGCAGCTTCTAATTACGATGTGGAAACTCTTCCTTCCTTGGTTTTCTTTTTGTTAAACTATTCAGCTGTCGATATACTCGTAGAGTATCCAGTTTTATTTTGTATCTGTAATCTCAATCATTGTTTTGATTGATGAGAGTGTGCGAATTTATTGGACTGAGAAAAATATTAAAATTCTATGGATACAGTTTGTACGAATGGATGTGAACGGCTACAAATACCCGCACATGCAGAGCAGCAATCAATATTATTTGGGACTTATTACTTCATATTCAATTCCTACATTCAGAGGCATACACGTTAGGTATTTCATCTGCAATGATTTGAAAAAAAAAGGAAAACAGAATTTAAATAAAAACAAGGGGCTTTACTGCAACATTCCACGCATTAGTCAAATTTTATTAGCACTCATCAATATTTCATAGAATTTCAGATATTTCGAAATATGTACGTACAGTACATACAAAACGGCAGAATGTCTACATGAATAGCAAATTATAAAGGGTTCGGGCATGTGGCTAAATGCTTGACTTACTTGGGAATCGCCGGGTGGTAATGCCTTTCCTAAATTTGTGTTTGCGAAGAATATTTCGAAATGTGTTGTAGTAACCGAATTTTATGTTTTTCAATCGAATCCTTTGTGCACGTTTTTTGCATGATTTTACATTTAATTTCTTTTTTTTTAATCAAGAATATGAATTATACTTTCCTGATATGTGCATATGTAGGTATATAGATTACAGAAAGAATATGTTTTCAAACTAAAACCAAAATATCTCCGATATCTTTAGAATATCCATGTGACTCCTTAGACGAAGCTTTAAAAAAGAAGAAATCTAAATCCTAGAGACACTCAGACTCCGATTTATTTAGTTCATAGTTTTTCCAGGCACATTCCCTTTTTTCTGGAGTGAGTTGGCTCACCGTTTTGACAGTGAAGATATTACATTTTATTTTAACCAAAATTCGTAGATTGTCAAATTTCAAGGAGTGGGGGTAAAATTCTCTCAGAGAGTGATAAAATGACAAAAAATAAACGAGCGCAAAAGCTACGAAATTCCCCGAATTTTTGGACGTCAAAAGCAAATGTATGCAAATACACAAACAACAAAAATATTCTTACAGGTATCTGACAGATTTGAAAGATCTCATAAATCAGTGCACAGAAAATTCCTGCACTAAATTCGTGGCATGGGGACGTTTTTTACTGTCTCGAGAGCGCTCTCTTCTACGAAAAACTACGAAACTTTTGCGTAATCGAACAGGATTGTGACCTTTCGTAGATTTTCGTGAAATTTAGTTTCTTTCGTTTTTCTATTGTTTACTTCCTGAATTTCTCGATTTTTTTCTACTCTTTTGTTGATTGCCACCGAGTGACATTTCCAAACGTCAATAACAATACAGAAAATTTCACTACTGAGTTTTCCTTCGTCCTTCACCTGTAAACGTCAACAAAATACAGTCTGTCAGTCCTGTGTTTATTGGATATAAGAATGATGACTTCAAAGTCTGTCCATGGAGACTAACCTAACCCGTCAATTTTCAAATTAAGTTGTGAAAGTAGTCTTATCCCTACTTGCGCAGTCGACCTTAGTCTGCTCAGATTTAATTCATTTAATTTTAGGTATCCGGGCAGCTTTTTCAATCCCCACAGAGTTGAAATAGTCCCTCTAACGCTTACTCAGTAGGTCAAGAGAGCGTCTGAGGTATTGTGACCCTATTTGTCACATCACTGTGACTTAATGGAAAAGTTACTACAAGACTTTATTTATTCGCCTTAAACTCTACTTCTCAAGGCGAAGCCTGAATGTTTTTGCCAATCTCTTTCATTTGTTATTTTATTAATGATTCCTAGAGCTTCCTAGATAATACATACTTTGTGTGAAATAAGGATGAAGCCATGCATACTTTTACGAATAGTTTCTATTTAGTTAAATGTTAGCCACACTTTCCTTACATTTATTTCTTTATTTAAGGTTATATTGAACTAATAGACATTTTTCAGCCTAGTTTATCGTTTATTTAAAGCACAATTTTTACGATGATGGAAACCTATATAAATCCACACAAATTTCTATGTTTTTAATAATATTTGTACCATTGAAGGGCCTACGAGGTGGTAACATGACGGATGCCTGTGAGCGCCATGATCCATGCCAACATGGCGGCATATGTATATCGACGGATTCCGGCCCGATTTGTGAATGCAGAAACCTTGAATATGAAGGACAATACTGCGAGAAAGGTAATCATTTACTATTTTTCAACAACAATAATCGAAAACACACAGCAAAGTAAACAAATTAAAATAAGATTTCCAACCTAAGTCTGTACAAAGTGACCCTTGTAGGAAAAACATTGTTCAAGTTGAAGTAACCTCAAAAAAAAAGCAAAAAAGTGAACTCAACTGATTTAAAAAGACTTAACAACAATGGGCAGGCATTTTCCTGGAACTTGAGACACGAAAAGTATCGCATTTCATTACGATATGTAGCACACAAGTATAGCATTTCCGCATTTGTTCGATAAGTAGTAATATTTATTGAATACTAGCACAGAGATGTAGCACGCAGTGTACCCCTCCATGCATTATGTACTATGTATTCAGAATAAAGAAGGTGGAAACACGTCAATATTACTTGTCTTTCAAAGTTCTTTTCTTCTGCTCGACTCATTTGCAGACTAAGTTGAATTATTTATATCGAACGATATCTTATGTGATGACTAGATACACAGCAGTGGTTGTGTACCACCATCTCGCAAAGGCTATTTTAAATCTCATGAATACGTAATTGACATTTTAGGATTAATCAATAAACTGATAACCTTTTTGAAATCTCCAGTAGTTTTGTTTATGTACACGTTAACGTATATTCCTTTTTTTTTTTTTTGTATCTAGAAAAAGCCCCGTCGGAAGCGACATTTCGAGGGACCCAGTTTCTGTCGTATGATTTGGGACAAACCGGAGCCGAACCGATTGTCAGTGCACAGGATGCTATAACGCTATACTTTCGAACACGACAACCAAATGGACTACTCTTCTACACAGGTAAGCACAAAGGAAAACAAAAGAACTTATTTATAGAAGAACAAAATATACAATACACAGATATGTACGTACATAGAGACATATGCATAATGTATTTTGTCTTTTCGACGGGGTTAGGGTTGGTGTATAGCGGTAATGGAAATAAATCGCATTTTAAAATAAATGTCACAGGCCATCTTTTGATGGTGAAAATTGAAAGCAAATTGTTTTGAAAACTAATTTAATCCAACCATTCGTTATTATTGAAAAAGGTACTTCGTAATCTATTCCGTATTTCTAGAAGTCAATTCAATGATTGGGGAGTACGTGCAAAGCGAGCAACAACTAAGTTTCTTGGAAAGTACTGCTCTTATTGCGTCCTTGGACCTGTGATTTAAGCAGAAATTATATTGTGAAACTTAATAAACTACAGTACAGTAGGTTCCTGACTTACTTTACTGAATGGTCTTCCGACGCGTAAGGAGTCTCTCCCTTACCTTCCACTCTCCTCGATGCCGGGCACGATGCTTCCAGTTGTCCACAAGCGATCTGGCACCCGCAATAGCATGCAGCGGAGCTTGAAAACAGGGGTTCGGTCTTCCTTATTGTCTTGAACCTGGGGGCCGTCTGAGTTAGAATTATTAAATCCATCTGTCAATGTAAGTCGTTGCCGTTGTCTCTTCTCGTGTTGTGCTTTCGGACTAAACCGGCGAAGATGTTTTTCTTACCGAATTGGGCATTGAAGTTTTCATTGAAGAGTCCTCTGCCTCTTCAAAGTACTGTGGTGACGTTTTGAAATGTCGACTTGATGCGGATCACACCTAGATGATCGCTGATCGGCTTAGAGCCAATTATCATCCGACGCGTATCCGATTTAGGCTCCAAGTTCTAAAATTTTGCTACACGTTCTCATTACATTCTTCTGATTTTCAGGGTAAGGTCAAGGTACTCTCGGAAGATGCAAATGGCAGCAACTTGTATAGGAAAGTGATTTCTTTCATAGCCGCTTGATACTCTCGAATGAAGTGTTGTTAAAGGCTTCCTGTATGTGCATCTGTAAAGAAGCAGGCGACAGTTTTCTTTGGCAGCCATTGATTTGTTAATTTGTTATATTGACCTTAGAATAGAAGTCTAAATAGACTAACCAAGTTCTTAAGTAATTTGGTTTACTTTATTGTATTACGCCTCCCTTATTGATACTGAGACGATGGATATTTTCTTCGTTGTTTTGAGCAGATAGAAACTTTGTCTAATGGCGTGGAAGGACTTAGTTGATAGTTCCGCCTCGTCACAATATAGAAAAGAACCTTTCGATCAAAGGTTTTTTACTACCAAAGGGCTGAGAAGTAGTGTCTTAAGGTCTTAAAGGACTACGATTAGGTATTACTTCAGGTCGGCTATTCTGTTTTTGTTTGCCTCTTCTCTGCTCTTCTTTGGGTTTCTAGTTTTAGCATGTCCGAGGTTGTGTTCTTGGTTTTACACATCTGTTGTATTAAATTTCTATCTATTCTTCCTTGTTTTCACGGAACCTTGAGTAGTTGAACATGACATATTGCGGATCACAGCAGACATAATTTCCGTCAACTGATAGTATACTCCTCCATGGATCCTGCTTATCCATGGTTCTGTCCTTGGAATGAGTTTTAGCATCCACCTACCTTTTTCGGAGGCATCCCATCTTTGTTGCCATTTTTTCTCAGTGATATGGCCGCTTCCATCATGGCAACCTTCTTCAATTCTGTTTACTCTGTAACAATGTAAGAATCGCAATAGCTATGCGATAACACTGACACACCTTCCAACCATTAGGGAACTATTGAACTTGACAACATTCGAAATTTACGGTGGCAGTGCCCTAGGGATAAGGCATAAACAATTCCACTTAAATTTTCTGACTGATTTCCCTAATTTTCTAATTTTTTTTTTGTCAAGTTTGAATGCTCTTCCGTTACTGTTTCCTAAAACCGTTGTTGGATATCTCTTTTAGGGCACGGTACCGATTATCTCAATTTAGCCCTCAGAGACGGAGGTGTATCTCTTACGATGGGTTTGGCTAATGGAAAACAAGAAATGCATATAAAGCCATCAAAAGTACGCTTCGACGATCACCAATGGCACAAAGTGACTGTCCACCGAAGGATACAGGAAGTATAAATAAAATATTTTTTATAAGAAAATACATTTTTAATTATTGTTCCACATTTTTGTAGATATCATCGATCACTAGTTTCTGCAGGGTAAGTGTACACGTCTATGCTATAAATATGGAAATGTATATTTTATTTAAATAATTTCAGTTGGTAACAGTCGTTGATGATGTTTACACGGATCATTCGCATATAGCGGGTAAATTTACGATGCTTTCATCATCGCGAGTTTACGTCGGTGGAGCAGTCAATCCCAGAGCTCTCTTGGGTGCAAGAGTCCACAATAATTTCGTTGGTTGTTTGCGAAAGGTACTTACGACGTAGTTGTTTATTCAAAAGCGTGTATCTATTCCATTTGTCTTCCTTCGTTAAAGGTGGAGTTTTCAGCCGATACTCTCTGTCTCAATCTGATTGATTTGGCTAAAAGTGGTTCAAAACTAATTCAAATAGCTGGGAACCTTGAATATCAGTGTCCTATAGGTGACCCCCAGGATCCAGTCACATTTACGACAAGAGAATCACATTTGGTAAGTTAACTAAGGTTCATGGAAGAGTTTGGTTTTTATATCGTTAAGGTCGTTACATTGACTGGGCTGAAGCATTGGTCTAGACAAAACTATATAAGTTACACAGTCAGTCTCACAAAGATATGAACTAGGTAAGACCGGTGAGATGATTCGTTTCCGGATTTTCCTCCATCGTCTTTTTGAAACACCTCAACGAGTGTAGGTTAACCACAAAAGGTCGAATAAGATTTTGTGAGACTGTCTGCATTATCCACTGCAATAAGTTTAAGAATCTAACGAGATATCCACGTAGGTTCTACCTCCTTGGGAAACTGGCAAGCAAAGTTCCATATCGTTTAAGTTTCGCACGAAAGAGCCAAATGGGCTTTTAATACTCACAACAGGATCGCGTCCACCAAGGGCGAAAAATGTAAGTTTTTTCTTGTCTATGCGTATGATGGCTTTATACATCTTTTGGACCATGATACAGGCTGTTCTCTTCGCGGTGGAGCTACTCAACGGTCACATATACATCCACTTGGACCTCGGATCGGGTGCAGCAAAGGTTCGAGCATCACGCAGGCGCGTCGACGATGGTGACTGGCATGACTTGATTCTCCGGCGGAATGGTAGGGATGCAAAGGTCAGTGTCGATGGAGCATGGAACGAGTTTCGAACCCCTGGAGATGCCACCATCCTTGAACTGGACGGTCACATGTATGTGGGCGGAACTGGACCTATCTACAGTACTACTGTTTGGCCTTCAGCGATTTGGACTGCGACTTTGCGACAAGGTTTCGTTGGATGCCTACGAGATCTAGTCTTAACAGGAAAGGCAATTGATATCGCAGCCTTTGCAAGACAACAAGATTCAGGTTAGTTGTAATACATACAAACATACATATGTACACCAAAACACTCACTGAAATGATTTTCGTTTGCCATATAACAGCATCGGTGAAACCATCCTGCCACGTACAGGCGAACGTCTGCACTGGCAATCCTTGCCAAAATGGAGGCACATGTACTGAGGGATGGAACCGGCCCATCTGTGACTGTTCGGCTACCTTATACACTGGACCCACCTGTGGAAGGGAATCAGCAACGCTGGCATTCAACGGAAGCCAACATATGACCATTTGGTTGGGTAATGGTCAAGGTACAAAAACTCAAACCGAAGAACTGATACTTCGGTTCAAAACGGCGCGCCCAGTAGGTCTGCTCCTACTCACAAGCGCAGAGTCTAACTCACCAGACCGATTGGAAATTGCTCTTGTTGCGGGACGAATTCGTGCCAGTGTGCGACTGAGTGATCGAGAGAAGGTACGTACTTCGATGATACACCTACCTACCCTACCTACAACTCAAACATGCATTTAATCTTTTCAGAATCTTCTTGCTGGTCAATCAGTCTTAAATGACAATAATTGGCATACGATTCGTTTCTCGCGAAGAGCATCCAATTTAAGGCTACAAGTTGACGGGGCTCCCCCCGTCAGGGGTATGTTATGTATGTATCAACAGCACTTATATTTGCCCTAATACGTGTCGTGACGTGTCGTTTTTTTAAGGAAAAACTAATAATAATCCGAAATTGTATCATTTTTAAAAAAAAAAAACTAGTAACTTGTATTTGATGAATATTGTTTCGGAGGATTATTTTGTCCAAATTTCAAAAATCGCGATAAACATAATGAAAATTATTAAAAAAAAAAATGTGTTTTGTTCACTGAAATTCCCAAAAAAAAATCTCATTTACATTTATAAAGTTTTTAACATCTATATGTGTGTTAATCAATATCAACTTTTGTATAAAATTGTTTCCAAAAAAGTTTTTCACTTGGTTTTTGTTATTTTTTGTTTGATTCTTGTTTTGTTTTTTTTATTTTGATTTTTTAGAAAATTATTAAAATTATAAGACTGATTCAATGAAACTACGAACTTGGATTTCATGCTAAGTTCTTTTCTTAATTTGAATATATGGAACTTTGTAACATATTTACAGTTTTTGTCCTAAGAAATTACTATTTTTTTTTACTTAATTGAGATGTAGGTAATTGAGTAATTTTTTTTTACCAATTTTTTTCTAAAAAATTATCTAAATGTCGTGTGTTTTCTGTGCGATAATCCTTTGAAAGATTTTTATTTTTGAATTTATTTTCTGAATTTCATATAATCATCTTAGTTTTTGTTAAATTTTTTTTTCTATTGTTCAATGAGTAACAATTATAAACAGACATACTAGTTGTTATTCTTTTTATTTACAAAATTATATAGTTTTATTATTTCAACAAAAGTGTGCGTACCAAGTTAAGCCGAGTGTCAGACTTACGAACATTCAGAATTGAAAAGCCTTGTTTGAGGATATAATTGCTTTTTCTAGTACAGGGATCTTGAAATAATTTGCTGTTGTCTAAATTTTGTGTCTCTTAAACTTAAGATTCACGGACGTCAACTTTAATGAATGATGTTGTCCACTGAGGTGGATGGAACTCAGAAGTGAGTTGGGACAGACCAAGTTTAAAACTGTCACACAATATTGAGAATTGACCACCACTCTCGCCAGGCGAGAAGAAACATAAATTTTCCTCAAGACTTAAAAAACAGATTTGAGACTGAGATGAGATTTTCTTCTTCCCACTCGTCTCCTCTGAATAAAAACTTCCCCTTTACGAGCAACAGTTCCTCATCATCTTTTGCAAGGAACAGTACTCTCAGCTTCTTATAAATGTTTCCCAGATCAATGCCCACGTCTTATCTGGTAGACCTAAAACTGCCTTTATATGTACATAGATCTGCTAAACAGGATCCGAAACTGTGCGTTTATAAAGGAAGATCGAAGATTCATACTTAAAAACGTATTTTTTTTAGAAATTATTGATTTAACTTTCAGTATAACGCTACAAAAAGCAGTCCCATGACGCTAAATCGCCTTCAGAAAACATCAAACGTTTCATTGAGCGCGTTTTGCACTCTATGCACTAGGTATTCAAACGTTTCTGATTAAGAAGACGTCCAGATTTGACAGAAAAGTAAGATATTTTTTCTGATTACTGGACTGAACTGGATTTGTACATAGGAAAGAAAATTCTCCCTACTTTTTAAGTCAGTTTACGAAATGTCAAGAATCAGCTGCTTGGTTAGTATTTATTTTATTGTTCGGCGATGCTTCATAAATTTAATTGCAATATCTGAAGGATTTTCTATTTGTTTTACATTAAAGCACAAGTCTAAGGTGTTAAGTTGAGAAGGAATTTAAAGAAACAATAAAGAAACCTTGTTTTTCTTATCGTCAATATTTTTGACTTAAGCCTTCTTCCTTTCATACAAATCAGCAAGATGGTATGTAAAGCACAGTCCAAACTTTATCCAAAGACAAAACTAAAAGTGAGGATGCAAGTAGTACACATGAAATGTCACCTAGTTAGGTCTTACCTCAAAAAGTAAGCCTTGAACCCGGAACTTACATTATCTTGTACAAATGTAGGTTTATTGATCACAATGCCCACCATACTGTCATAATGATGTTATGACAATTTTCTTTGAAAAATCAGCATCAGTTTTTTGCTGCTGCAAAACCCAATCTGACCGAAATAATTGACCTTCACGTCTTGTGCAAGTCCTAAGCTAAACTGCCCTCAAAAGATCCAAAGATCCAAAGCTGTGAAACCCAACGAACCGACAATTCTGGACCTTTGGTTATGTACATAAGTATCTCATGCAGCAACAATATTTTCGGTTGAACGACCTTACCTTTACATGCAAATTTCCCCACTACATAGCGAATTGCTCGCTTAGTAGGACCATTAACACATTGAACTAATGACCGCTGATTGATAGACGGTGCTGCCAACAGAGGAAGCTCGAAGTAGAGCCGACAGACGTAAAGAAAAATCAATTGACTTGATTGAACACCTTTTTTTAGAAAACCAGCAGTCCATAGGTTTCTATCAATACCCGACAACAGTCTCGAATGCTCAACAGTAGTATAAAACCTTGCTCCATCGGTGCTACGTCTTAGCATTATCGTATTAATTTTTTGTTACAATGCATGACGGGAATATGGACTTAAAAATTGACAACGCCAGAAGAGAAAAGACAATTCTTAGGGACTGCAGTTCAAAACAGCAAGAGAAAGTCAACTACCCATTGCTTGACATCTTCGATCTGACAGTTCCTGATTACCCTTTCTATGTCTGTGTATCTTGTATTATCGAACGCGCCCTCAATATCAGAGAAACACTATATATTTCTTTATTTTATAAAATTGGGAAATGCCTAATGTAAGGTATCCAGGTGAAGATTCTCTAAATATGTAGTGCAGCTACTTGAATGGCAGCGGTGTTTTAGACCATTTTCGGTCCAACCTTGTAATGTATTCAGTAAGATCAAAACTTTACTACTTTCTCCTGTTCCCAAATATTTGTGTATACATGGTTTCAGTCTATCCAAGAGCTTTCTTTTTAAGCAAACCCAGTAAAACGATCTGTCTAACTCTGGAAAAAAGCCTGTATTGCGATCTCTAACCTCAAAACCATTCCTTCATGTTTGAAAACAGTTGCAAGTGGCTAGGTCATGACATTTTCGAGTAATAGAACTGCCTTAAAAATTGCATAACAATTTGTAAATCATTTCAAACGACGGATGGTGCAGAGGATGATACAAGTGCAGGATTTTCCAGTTTTTTTCTTCTTCAAATAATTAACTAACATATCTGTCTAATATTTTGTGTGCATGATCTGGCCAACATTTCCACATGAAGTAATCATGCTAGATTTGGGACTAGCACCGGTAGAGAGCAATTTATACCTCGTTAAACCATCAAAGCTTCATGGCTCATTCTGCAGCAAGACGTACCAATCTCATTTTAGTCTGAGGTCAGAACGTTCTATTCAATGAAAATCTTGAAAAACTTCTTCAGGAACTCAGACCCAGAACCTAGACGAACAAACTTCTGACAGAGAATATTACATATAATACAAACAGAAATTGCAACGCTATACATATATGTATACCTTTATTCTGAATGTGACTCTGCATACCTGCATACGCAATTGCTTTTTCGCTAACGAAGTGTCCTAAAAGCAAAATCAAATGTATCAAACAAATTTTGTTGAAATAATGTAATTTTTTATTTAAATCATTAATTTTCCTTACCTTTATGTTACCATTCTCAAAATCTAACCAAACTAGTTAATGCTTTGTATGTAAAAGCCATTTAATTTAAGCAAACTATTCGAACAATTCTGTATATTATATTATTAAGAAGAAAGTAATATCAACACTTGATTTATATATTCCTATAAAATATCAAATTAGTGAATCATTTACATTTATGTAATATACCAACCTCAATTCAAATGTCAAATCCTTATTTGATTTCTACTTTTAATTTCATTTTTATTTAACCTTTTAAAAATATTTATTTAAATAAAAAAATATCTACTTGACCTGAAACGAATTTCAAATAAGAAAAAAAGAAAATAATTGAGAAATTCTTTGGCTAAAACTTTATCAAAATTGTTCACAAAAAACAACAAACAAAAATCGGATATTATTTGAAAATCGTGTATTCAAAAAAAATTGAATGATTTATTACAAAAAAAAAAAAAAAACCAGAACAACAAAAATCGACACGCAAAAGTTAAAACATTTTTTTTTGAAGAAGTATGATGCTTCAAACGAAAAAAGTGTTACGAGCGTTAGGGCGCTGTTTTATTGCACCAAAAATGATCGTCTTGATTTGAATATTTTAGTTAAACATGTTTTTTTATTTTCCTTTAATTATATTTTTATTATTTTGGAATGTTAGTTTTGTTTTTAATTTGTATAAGGTGTGTAATACCGCATGTGCTGAAAATGTTTGCTTAGATACATACAACATATTGAATGTGTTTTGATGGAAACCAAGCCTATGAACCAATGAAGGGCATCGTGTTTTCATGACTTGTTCACTATTTTTGTAATGAATACAAAACGAGGAGTGCATTTTTTGGAACGAGTGCTTGAATATTTTTTATAAGAAAAGTGAACGATAAATTGAGTTTTTCTATAGTATTGTGGTATGTTGCTTGAACGGCCGCTCTATTCGCTAATCGAAGATGAAAAGCAAATTTGAAATTCCTTTTGCTTGGAGCCAAGTGTGTGCGTTTCTTGGTCGAATTTCGGGTCGCTGTTCATTAACTTGCATGGCTTACGAATTTCAATGCACAACTTCCCATGATCTTTAAATATCTTTCTTCTTTATTCTTTAGTTTTTTTTTATTTTTTTGTTTTAAATTGCAAGCTATTTTAATTTTACGTTTGTTTTCGGAAATACATATTTAATTTCAAAACACATTATTCGAACAACTTTCTAATATTTATAACTAAAAGCTATTATTTTAAGAGTAGGTCTGGCGTTCTGCTGTATAGCACTATGTTGATATTTCAGTTTTAGAGTGATAAGTTTTTTGAAGCTCCCATTTCTAGAGGAGTTATTTGATGTCTTAATTTTGAAGTGAAATGTGGAGATATAAACCCTGTTCAAGATCAATTGAAAGTGAAAACATTGTCCGAAAATCGGAATCTTTTATTTTTGTGGTTCTCAGTCCATCCTGGGATTCGTATTGTTAATAGGAATTCGTTCTTACTGATACATATTATTCTACTCGAGCTCAAGTTGCAGCAGTTTAAATTTTACCAAAGCTGAAGCAGGGACAATTAGATCTATTAGACGCTGTCGATTACTTCACCGAATTTAAGGGGTCAGTAACTTGCAACCTCTGTTTCGTCTTGAAGATAGCCACTTGGACCTAAATCTAAGCCTTGCTTTATAATACATAATATAGTCATACATTTTAGGCGCCGTTCGAAATTCAAATCCCAGTTGGAACACCTAAAAGTTTTTCACGGTCCCACCTCTCGCAAGCGTCAGACAAACATCCGAGAGTACAACTGTTCTGATAAAGCTTCTCAAATAACAAATTCCCCTTCGGATAGGGGCATTAAACGTTCGTGTAGAGAATATAACACGCATAGCACGAATGGTTGTGAGAAGCTAGGCCTTGGGTCCCATAGACTTGTTGCGCCAAGTATTTATTTATTGGAGGCTGTTTATGTTGGCGTTAGCCAGTTTGCCCAAATTTATCAAAGAAATATGCAAAGAAATATGCACTTAAACGAAGAATGGTTTCTTCCTCTTCTTCGTCCATGCAGCTTCTGCAGAATACATTTGCGAAGATCCCCAACCTAGTGGCATGCCTACCGATAATGCAGTGTCCTGTAATGACACCTATTACAATTGCTATGAGCGTCCTTTCCTGTCTAATCAGACAAGATACGCAGTACCATTTATTCATCGAAGATTAATTGAGTCCACTGAGTGTAGTGAGAGGCATACCAACACATTCCTTATCCGGAAAGTTTGGTAGGATTATGCCATGCTTGGCGAGCTCATCGGCCATACAATTCCCTGTAATGTCACGGTGCTCCGGCACCGAATAAGGTAAATATTGATTTGTTTAGCCATCTCGTTAAGAGATAGGCGTCAATTTAGGCAGTTTTTGAATTGAAAGTGGAAGATTCCAGCAGTTTGGCCCAGGCTTGGTATAAAAGTTGCTATCCCGATTGGATATTACACAGTGCTACAACTTCCGCCTGGAACACGCTGCAATGATTAGAAAGACGGAAGAAGATACTTAGTTTAGATCGTTGGAGAAGACACCTCCTTCTCTTCCTGACTCTGTTTTTGATCCTTCCGTAAAGAAGGATAAGGATCCCGTTTTGTAGCCGCGTTTTGTAGCCGCGAGTCATCCCTCCAGTCTAGTAGTGAGGGGATACTTGAGTCAAAGTTCTTTTCGAACAGAAGTTGAAAAATGACATAGTCGGTGTCCTGCGTAAGGAGTTGGCAATTGTGCAGAACAGAGGAGTGTTCTTAAGACTGATCACTGAAAGATAGTCTTCAAATGAGTCACTGCGGAGGTTGCTATAGATTTCAACAGCCGGCAGGCAAAACAGCATATCTAGAGCTGCTGTCAGGGTGGTTCTTAGGGCTAATGCAAAGGCATGTCGACCTTTGTACCCGGGTGAAGAATACCAAAAACATGAGCCAATACTTCAGCATGGTCTACACACATGTGTCGTTTGTATCCAATTACTCGAACACTAGAAAACATATTTTCAAAAGTGACACCCATTGTCAACGTTTGTGGCCAACCATTGCTATAAGACGCCACTATTTCTAGCTTTGAGGCAAACCTCCAGTAGTAGAACAGTGAAATAGTACAATTTAGATCATTTATTGTGATTTGAAGTTTTCTGTAAATTACAGTTTGGCTCCTTAAGTCTTCTTTCAAAATGAAATCGAAAGGCAAATTGTTAGAAATAGAACTAATAATGAAGTTTTTATTTTCTTTAATTTATTATGTCAATCTATATCCAATTTATATACAACTGTTTGACAAAGTCTAACATTTTAGGAACGTTCGATGTTCCACTTTCTGCTGTCACTTTTGATCTTGTGTACATTATAATAGTTTGACAGAAAACTATTGCAAAGAAATGTCAAAAAAGGGTTTTTCATTGGTTGTATTCAAGATCCTGCTACTGAGTAGAAGATGGAATGTCATTAAATGATTTTGAACTTAGAAGACTGAGTATTTTCAAGGATAGGAAAAAACGTACTGCTATGTTATCTTAAAACCACACTTCTTATATTTAGGAGGACTTCAAAAATAATTCTTTTTTAATATTAATTTAACTTTCTTTTTAGTTTTCCTCATGTGTTAGCATTTGCATGTGCTTTTTACTTCAATTTGAGGAGCAAAGTCAAATGAAATAAAACAACAACCAACAAAAAAAAATCGAAAAAGACTTCTCCAAACTATTGATTTAAGGTTTTATAAAATTTAAGTTTTTTCCTTCTTTAATTTAACTAGCAAATATATTCATACACATCGTAATTTTCCTAAAAAAAAACAAAAAACATTGTTTTATCGAGATGGCAATATATAATATGTATTTTAGCACATATGTACGTACGTAATCTCTCAATAAGACAATCACTTATTCCCTTATTCCATTTAATATATTGCAGAGCACATTTTTTAAAACTTTCGTTTACAATAATACATTTTTCTAATTTCATTTGTTTTCTTTACATTTTTACAAGTCAATAAAATTAGAAAAGAAAATATACAAATCCTTAAAAATACAAAAATCTCACTTGTTGTTTACTCATATATATATATATAAAAGTATATTTAATCTGGTACTGCTTGCCTGAGTCTATATTCGTATAAATATGTAATTCACTACTAAGTGAAAAACTAGTGCATTCACTTGTGTGTATGTGTATTGGAGGTAATTTATCCTTAGCATTTATCCTTAGCTGAAACGATACTGGGACGGCATAGCACCATGGAGATACGGTCTATTCATTTGGGCGGTCTCTTCCATGCTGAGGAAGAGATCCAGATGACGTCGACAATGCCCAATTTCGTCGGACAAATGCAAGGATTTGTTTATAATGGTCATAGGTAAGACTTGTTTGTTTTAGTTTCATTAATCTGCGAAGTACAAAGCGAGTTGTCACTACTTCACAGAAAGAGTTTAGCAATGGTCCTCAAAGAATAAGTTGTACATACTCGCCCCTTTATTGTAAAAATAAGACACTTTTATTGGTTGAAATTCAAGTTTCGGCTCTATGCCACATATAGAGTTTCTAACACGAAACTAATATTATCTACGAGACTTTCCAAACAAATATTTTTGTTGGAAACATTCTCAAAAAGTACGCACGTCTATAAATTTTGAATTAACAAATTATTTCGCATTCTGATGAATGTTTTGAAGACATTAAGTTAAAGCATATGGCTAAGACATTTTGATTCCATAAAAATCTTTAGAGTCGTTTTCAAGAAAATCCATTTTTACCCTTAGTTTTGAGTTTAGAATTAGTACAGACTCCAGATATAAAGTTAGAAACAAATCAGGCTGCTGTCGACCAGACGAACCGAAAGACAGCACCATTTTTTTGACTTCTCCATCATAGTATAGTCAAGTTTAAATAAAATCTGGATTTCGAGAACCCAAAACTTGTCCTTTAAACAGGTATAGGTGCAAGTAAAAATCAACATACTTAAGGCTTTCACTACTCTAAGGGCCCTTAAAAGTGATAGCTCTCCAAGCAATGCTTTCATTGCTCAAAACAGTTTTCGGAAGACTACATACTTATTGAAACATCAGTGAGCCCTGATTCCGAGCAGGGTATATGCCATCTTCCTTAACACTTCAAACTACTGAACACAAATTTAATAATTTTTTGGCTGTAGCAGGAGCGAACATACCTTTTTAACGTCAAACCGAAATGTGTGAAATAACACAGAAATGCGTACAGTGTTTTGACAGATTTGACAGATTTCATAAATCAGTGCAAAGAAATTTCTCGCTCTGAAATTCGTAACTTGGAAAAATTTCTTACTCTCTCAAGGGTCCTCTTCTTTACGAAAAATTACAAAACTTTAGCGTACTCGAACAGGATCTTGTGCATTTTCCTGGAAATTCGTAAGAATTCGCTGCGAATAGATCTACTAATAGTTTGTTGTATTCTACTTGTCTTGTCATTCTGCACTGTACAGCTAAGCATCCTAACACCCATCCTTCATTTGTCCTTTATATATAGCAGTGGCGAGAGAAAGGCAACACTCTACTGCAGCACTTAAAGAGCTTACGATACTAGTACTCAAAATATTGATAAGAAATTCTTTCAAAGTAGCACTAATCCCTCGCCGTAAGGTAGAAGTTATACAAGATTCTGTTACCAAGGGCCACCCAACTTGTTTAAAACTATATTTTGCTTTGTCAGTACTTTTGTTAACCTACATCCCTGCTTGTCCTTTTTAAAACTAAGTGCGAAGGCTGGCATCTATTTGTGTCACTTAATGGTAGGTTTCTGTTTTCCTGATATTTAAACTAAATCAGACACGGACGTCGCCCACGGAGTACTAAAACCTATTACTCCTGAGTTTCAAACCACTACCCCACAATCTGTATCCTATCTTCTCACCACTTTCAACCTACATATGTACGTCATCCAAAAAGGGTGCATACTACTAGGCTTAGGTTAAAATCTACCAGTCACACGTTATAAGCGGGAATAACTCCGTGAAATGCTATGAGGATGCTGCTAATTCTATTCTTAATTCTCTGCAGATTAGCACAGATAATCGCTAAGCCTCACCCGATAACTTGGTAGAAGTAAGCTTGAACTATCTTCTACCTCTCGTCAGATGAACAATCCAAACATTCATACATAGCATTCACTGACCATCCCCAGTTTTTTAAATCGTGCCATATTATTTTTTCATCTTGCTATCTAATAATATTACCTTTTTTATAATACTTCTACTACACAACTTATGTAAATCCGCAGATACATTGACATTGTGAACAATCTCGGCCCTGAGCTATCCGCTCTTCCAACGACAACATTCAAATTAACAGCACGCTTTGTGAACTCACCGCCGGGGAATCCGTACCACGCAGCCACATTCCGTTCCAAGCACTCATACGTAGGCCTGCCAATGTTAAAAGCCTACGCGACGATTTCAATAGATTTCAGATTCAAAACAGTCGAACCGAACGGACTGCTCCTGTACAATGGCGGCAGGCGTAATGACTTCGTTTCTATCGAACTGGTCAATGGTCACATACAATACACCTTCGATTTGGGCGATGGACCGGTTACGATCCGTGACAAGTCCAGAATTCATATGAACGACAATCGATGGCATTCAGTTAGCATAAGACGTCCAGGCCCGAAAACGCACACCCTTACCGTTGATGATACATTTGAGATTTTAACACTACCCGGGAGCAACATGCACCTGGAATTGTCTGGCATTCTATACATAGGAGGAGTGTTCAAGGATATGTACTCGAAATTGCCATCGGCAATTGCTTCCAGGTCTGGCTTTGAGGGTTGTTTGTCCTCATTGGATCTGGGTGATACGTCACCCTCTCTAACGAGCGATGCTGTTGTGCCAAGTTCCTTAGTTGTTTCCGGATGTGAAGGACCGACAAAGTGCAGTCAGAATGCTTGCGCGAATCGTGGCATATGTGTACAACAATGGAACGCGTATGCATGTGAATGTGATATGACATCGTACACTGGACCGACGTGCTATGATGGTGAATTTTAAAACAAAAAAACAAAACAACTTCAGTTGGTATAATAGTTTTTCTTCACGCAGAGTCAATTGCTTACGAATTCGGTGCCAACAAGGGTATTATTCAATACACCTTCCCAGCTGGACTACAACCCGACACTGAAGAGGATAACATAGCACTTGGATTTATCACAACTAAATCGGATGCTGTACTACTGAGAATGGAAAGTGCCACTACACAGGACTACATGGAGTTGGAAATTGTTGAAGGGAACATTTTTATGGTCTACAATATTGGGACGCGAGATTTACCCCTCGGAGAGATAACGACCAAAGTCAACGACAATAACTACCATGTGGTGCGATTCATCCGCAATGGGGGTAATGCGTCTCTTCAGTTGGATGACTACAATGTACAGACGGTTCATCCCCAAGGTGAGTTATATTTAATTTATTCCGATTCAAGGGCTTTGGGTTTAATGCTCGTAAGCACGTATCAGACTTGAAAAATGATAGTTTGAAGTGCGTACATTAAAATGATTTTGAAAAACAGAAGCAAATTCGTAGTAGGTCATCACTTCTTATGCTTTTCACATTTAATGTGTAATTTGAATAGTTCGTCCTCATTGAGATAAGGGTTGGTTGTCTGCGTCGATATCACAACCGAAGCGAGACTTTCTTGTTTATTTTAAGATCTTGTTGTCAGTGGTTAGAGTCGACTTTTGCTTTTCTGAACGTTTCCCTATTAAAAGTTGTAGATACATACCTCGCATCTATCAGCATTTGGTCGATTTGGTTGGCTGTTTGACCATCTGGAGAGCCGGAATTCGTGTAGCTAAGTTTCAGGTCCATAATTTCACTTTATAGTACCTAATGTCTCTCATAACTATTTCTTAATTAAGTAGTTGGGTGGTAAATTGATGGGACAACCCTTAACCTAGAGAACCAGTTTCATTCAATTCCCGACGATGAGAACCCGATTAATATCTGTAATCCACTTTGGGGCTGTGAGCGCTACTGTTGGCATATTAAGTACAGAGGACACCGCCATGTTTCTACTCCATTTCTAGTGTTCTTCACGGAGATTATTACCGGCTCCAACTTCATGGGGGCCCACCGCCCACCTCTGTGGCAACACGGACACACAAGGTATCACATCTCACTTTCTATGTGAATGCCGTACCCTATGCAGAACTAACTAGGAAAACGGCCCTCGGTGAACTTCACTTCGCAGACGTAGGCGACCTCACCGTTAACCATCCTAAGCTACATCCAAAGCTACTGCCCGGCTTTTGTCTTTCTTCCGTGATCCGAATGCAGGCTGCATATGTCGGGACCTACTTCTGTCTACTTACCTCCCTACTTACTTAAGTACATGCCTTACTACCTACCTACCTTCCCTATTCCTACAGCATTCTATCCCTCCTGCCACCCAGTAGTCCAATACACAAACCATTGTGTCACAACGCCACCAATTGCTTCTTCATGACATAAAAATCAACGTACAGTCTAATTCATTTGAGGTAAAGTACACACTATCAGGTCTGAACTGAATTTAGGAAGAAGAACCGCCATAATACTGGGAAATCGGAAAATTTGATGGTTTCATGGTGGTTTTTGACGTTTGAAGTTAATTGGCATTCAGTTCAGGGCTAATAAGGGCTCAAGTTTTCGCAGAATTAGAAGAAGTTGGACTTGAAGAGATTCGACTGTAGTTGGCCATGTCAAGTGGGTTTCTTTACAACTCCACGATTCAAAAGCATTCTTTGACTGTTTGCTCTGTGTAGACCTAAAGATATAAATTTTAGAATTTTCATTTCAACTTTGTTTTTTGAACAAACTTTGTACATTTATTTAAAATTTTTCCTTTTTCTGTAACAGGTCATCAATCAACCATGTTCAACACAATGACCAACATCCAAGTCGGTGGAAAATACAGCCGTTCGGGTAGAACTCGCATAGAACGACCCTTTGCAGGAGTCATAGCTGGGTTATCTATCAATAAACTTCGCATATTGGATCTCGCTGTTGAACGTGACCCACATATAACGATACGAGGAGATGTGCAATTGGTAACTGGAGTATTAGATAGAAATGATCTGCAAAGAATGCAGCAGGTTAGGGAGTTTATTCAAATCAAATCAATTCAATTCCAATCAAAGAGAGAGAAACCAGAAACTGGTATCCTCGTTTGTTCGTTCGTTCTTCTCTTTTTATTATTTCAAAATCAAGTCGATTTCTTACTCTCAAAAAAAAAAAAAAATATATCAACATTGTTCTCCAATCTTCTTTTATTTTCATTATGTGTATGCGAAAATGAAAATATTTTGTTTGCTAATCATTATTATTATATTAATGTATTTTTTGCGTGATTTGTGTACTGTGCCATTATATATTCATTTTTAGTTTGAATACCTAAAACTTAATCAACTTACTTATGAAACTATTATTTGGTATTCTGATAAAAATTTTGTATCAGTGTCACTCGATCCTTGCATCTTTCCGTAAATACTTGCATACTATATAGCTGTAGGGACATTAATTGGGGCAATACGAACTGATTTAGAATAATTCAGCCACTGTACTCACTACTTATGTACAGTCTGGCAGTTAATTTAAAAATTTTCCACTTTGGGATTTTATTGTGAATGTTTATGGGTTCTTTTAATTTATTGTTTATAATTTACTAGTATTGTTTACATACATACCTATCCATGATTGAATTAATAAATAAAACAAATTCTTATATTCAAAAGTAAAGTCAGATCGAAACCTACCACAAAAGATAGAATAAGTGCATTTCGACTTCGGGTTAAAGTTGAAATAATATTTAAATATTTTTTGAAATAGAAAAAAAAAACTACATTAACTTGAACAAAACCAGCTGCAATCAGTCAGGTTCATTCACATTAAAAAGTCCCTTAGCATTTATGTTCTCAATCTTGTTTTGTTTTCTTTTTGTTGTTATTGCTAAACACGAAACACAAACTCAAAACCAGAAAACAACAATCGTTTCTTCGACAATCAATAAATTTGTGCATGAAGATGTTAAGGTCAAGATGTTAGGGGAGGTATCAGTCTTAGTCATACTTGTTCGTTTATTTTTAGAGGAAAACAAACATTAAATCACAATCGCAATCACTCATTTCGACAGTTTCTATGTTTACTGTCATCAGAGAATTTCTACTGAACCGCTGCAACGCAAATAACGTTTTCGAATATATTCCTAATTCAGTTCTAGATCGTGATTCTGTTTCTGAATACATTACTTTTCCAGCTTAGGTTTGAGAATATATAAGAAGAACATTTGTAACCTAAATGACGTCTTCCGAATCGGCCTAAGTCGAGAGTCTATTGCAGATGAAAGTGCAATTGTTAGAAACTGTCATGTGTCATAAATTGTAACAAACTCGTTAACAATAATGTCGGGGACGAAAGGCAATTCGTTGTTTGAGAAGCTTTTCATGATCGTAATACTCTCGCATGAGGTGGAACACTTAACCAACCAAAGATTGTTCTTTTGCACTAACGAGTGCCAAGCATTTTTCACCGAGTTCCATTTGGTGTACGGTTGCTGTGAGGCTGATAGAAAGCTTGCAATGAAAATGCAGTGAATGAAGAAATATGGAAGCTTTTACGTCCCTTCGATATAAAAACACACCGAAATCTCGAAAATCTTTTTTTCACAAAACGGTCTCCAAGATTCAAGTTGGGAACTCTTGTACAGGGTTGATGGTTGCGACTCACAAGACCGTTTGAAGAACTTGGCCTGTGTTTAGCTTCAGGTTTGCCCTACTCTACAAGAGTATCTAGCTCCATGAATATAATTAGTGGATCAGTGGATCGGCAAAGATCAGATGTCTCGATACTGTCCCTGTAAAGCCTGAAAACTAGTTGAATGGTGGGGAGGCAAACTAAATAAGTTTACAACAATCAGGGAAGAAGTCCTCGCAAGATATCTTCCAATTGCTGCCCTCATGTAATATATTTTCTAAAAATAAGCTTTCTGCCTATTCCTAATATCCAATGTTACTGAGGCCTAGATTTGTGCTAAGAATAAATTTGAAACGCTACTTACCGCTTTCGTATAATGAGCAAAGGCATCACAGCATAGAAAATGCATTCAAAATAAAGGTTTAAGAGAGCACCACCATCCGCTTATATTATTCGTCGACACTATTAAGAATTGGAGGATCGCAATCGAAGTGTTCTATACATTTTCCAAAAGCCTTAGAGTTTTTCAAACACCCTTTATGAGAATAAATGCACATTAGTCGTAACAGCCACTAAGAAATCCATCGTTTTCATGCAAAAGAATAAATTTACTGATTGTTTGTAATGGTTGCAATAACATCAAATACCGACAAAGAAAAACCACACACTCTTTCCAAGTATACCCACCAACAAGATATGCCCACATGAAGACAATACCCCCAGCCTCAGTTAATTTCTTAATTTAATTCAAATGTATTGTTTCCTCATTCCATATGGCATTCACTTTATTAAAAACCTTTGAACTTTTCTTTCTTTTTTACTTTGAATTCACAATTTTCATTTTCGAGTATGTTTTGCACCAAATTCTATCTTTCCACCGATTTATATTTTAACAATCTCATGCCAACACCAATCATTTAAATTGCACCTTGCATGCAAATGTGTGGCTTGGGAACTGCTGTTGCTAATGCTCAACTGCATTCCAGACACCGGCAAGTGGCTATCCAGGTGCAATGGATGATTTAATATTCTCTGGGGCTGGATCTGGCTGTCGAGGTGATGATGAGGATGAATGCACTCCTCCCTTCGAATCGGGCAGTGGTGATGACTTGATTACGCCGGTCTATGTACCGCCAACAAAACAGCCAACAACTCCTCAGAAGGGAGTACTTGACAAGGGCGATACCAGTGTCACGGAGAGAACATGTGATGATGAGGATTGTCTTCACGGGTCTGGAGATTATGGTGAGACAACAGAGCAATTCACATCTACAACATCGACTAAGGGAACAGGTTAGTAAGAAGGTAGAGCTGGATGCAGGACACATATTTATTCATTTTCTTCCAGAATCTATAGTCGATGTTTCGAGTTCGAGCACCACCACGGGAACGTCTAAGAAACCAGATGCGGTGTTGACTACTGAAACCCAGCATACGACAGTAACGAGCAAAGCTGACCCCGAGACTACGAGCACTATTCACGACACGACAATCGCTGTTACTACGACTGGTGTAAAAACCACTCCGTATCAGACGTCCACCACAGCGATCGCCACAACCTCCCAAGGTACTACTACCACGACTACCACCCATCAGCAAGTACACACTCTGCCGCCTGAACGTGAAACAACACCATTCGACACAATCCATACTGTGCCCGACATTCCCGAGAGAACATCGACAACTGAAATCGAGGAAGTACCCGCGCCGCAGCCGGAACCAGAACCGGAAACGCCACCTTACAACTACCAACCAATACCCCCACCGCCTCCACCATATAACAACAACAACTACAGACCTAAGAGCAAGGGTGGTCGAATCAATTCAATCGAAGAGGAGCGCACTGCCATGATTATCGGCATTGTAGCCGGAATCCTAATCGCCGTCGTCTTAGTCATCTTACTCGTCCTATGGCTAAAGTCCAACGGCGACCGAAACTACAAGACGGAATCAGAAAAGGCTGCTGCTTACGGCAGTCACAACCCTAACACAGCGCTACTGGGCAACACAAGTACGAACGGATCATATCACCAGCAACGTCAACAACATATGACAAACGGGCACAACGTGAGCGGTCACAGCGACCGTGGCGGTGGCTCCTACGGTGGCATGGGCAGCAGTGGCGTAAATGGAGGAGGCAGCAGCAGCGTCGCCGGCGGCGGCGGCGTCATCAGTGGCGCCGATCGTCAACAATCCACAACCGGACTGGTGCAGCCGAAACAGAAAAAGCGAGATTCTAAAGATGTCAAGGAATGGTATGTGTAAAAATAGTTATAGGGACAGTTAGCAATATAAATATATAATAATATGCATAATTCCTAGAGGTTAACTTGAATTAGTTCAGCCAATGACATTTAAATTAATTTATTATTAAAAATATAACAAAAAAAATCAAAAAAGATAAAAAAAAATCATTATTCAAAGGAGTATAGCAATTTGATTGAAGATTTTCTACACAAAAGCTTTAAAAATAAAACAACAACGTCAAGATATTGATGATTTCTTTGAATCCGGCTTCAGCTTCCTTGCAAGTAAAATTTATATTTTATATAAATATTTAAAGGTTACGATGATTTTGTTAAAAACGTTTATAATAATGAAAAAAAAACAAAAACAAAAAACAAATGTATAGAGAAAGAAAAAAAGCCCAAATAGACGAAATTTTGAAGAAAAGTGTTATTAGTTAATTTTTAGAATATAAATATACAAATACGTGGTGCTGTAATTTAGTCCCAACAATGCATTTAGTTAAACAATGATATTACATAATATCTAAAGAAAAAACAAAAAAACAATGTCCTCGTGTTTAGATTTTTACGTTCGTTAGTTATTATTAATTTTGCACAAGAAAACAAATTTATGATATTTTATAAACTAGCTGTTCAGCGTGGAATATTTTGATTTATTTATTTATTTAGCAATACTAAGTGGCTAATATGCATTTGAATGGTTTTATTTGTTTATATGTACACCGCAACTACCGTAATTTACAAAATTGTGAACCCAAAATACCTGTCCTGTCAATACTCAGTAACCTGACTCTAGTTGCTGACTGCGTGTATCCCTCCCTCGATCTATTTGTTGTACGAAAGCTAGAGGAACGCTGTACACGCCTACCCTGACTTATAAAATTGAAAATTAAGAAATCTGTCCCGTCGGTCCATAGCAAACTGACTGCAGTTGCTCAGTCCTAGTTCACAGAGATTCTCTTATACTTGTGCTCTACTGCGTCATCCCTCCCTCTATACAATCGTTCATATCCTTATACTTCAGCCCAGTAAAGTAGCACGAGAGTCTCCTTAGTTGTTCGACATAGAGCCTTACTACTTATTAGAGCCCGTTCACACAGAATTGTCGGACAGGCAAGGGGAAAGTGGGGAGGTGATATTTTACGGCAGTCCAGATCTTTAGATTTTCTGAAATTTCCTACACTTTATTTGACGTTTGGAAATGTCAATCCCTGTCACTCGACAAAAGATGAAAACATAAATAAGAAATTGAAAAATTCACGAAGTAAACAATAGAATTACGAAAGTAAACCAATTTTCTTACTGCGAAAAGCATTTACTTTCTTGTAAAAAGAATTTATTCCTTAAACCTAACCAATTTCATTTGGCACAAACTACTAATATGCCAAAAATCCGAGGAAGTGTTCAGGCAGAATTAACAATCTGAACACGCGAATGTCAAGAAAAAGTGCAGTCTCTCAGTACAAGACAAAGAGGATTGACAAAACTTATTCTTCATGGGATTTCTGCAAAGATGGTGCTGTCAGAAATGATGACAAACTAAGGTAGAACCGAAGTTATAGCCATTCACTGCAAAATTCCGCCCGTTCAGTTTGTAGCTCGCTTTTACACTTACACTTATCTAATCTAACTCTCCGATAACCTGCTGAATTAGCCCAATTATGTCAAATATCGTGGACCTAATTATGTATGTACCTTGCATAGTCTTTTGTAAGATTGTTGCTAAGGTCTTGAGTTCTGAGTTCAGCACAATCCTGTCAAGCATGTTCAGTATCTCATTTTTTGTCATAAAAAGTCTCGGTAAGGTCGAAACTGTCGTTGACAAAGTAGTCCTAATCAGACGAGTAAGTGTGTGCAGCCTAGTTTCGACAAAGATATTGTGAGCATTGATTAAGATTTCTTGAGTTGGGGCCAGGATCTACCAAAGGTTCTACATCCGATCAAATTATTAACGAAAGCTTTCAGCGATTTAAACATTCAGGTCTTTAAACAACCCAATGCATGAATTTCAATATTCTGTCTTAAGCAACTGACCTTTCTAGTAGTGTGAACGTGGTTCTAGATCTTAAATGCCCTTATCGAACAGTAAACACACTTTTCAGTCATCATATTCGATGAGGTCGTGACCACATATTAGGCCGTTTTCGAGAATGTCAAAAAGTAGTCCATTTAGTCCACGTCTAGTCGTCTTCGAATGATGAAGAAGTAACAAATGTCAAATATCCAACCGTCTTGTACAAGAACTCAGTCATTGTTCGTATTTCGTGCACTGGAAACGTCAAGAGTAGAGTCATTGGTTTGAAGGAAGAATATTTCTTGCCAAAGTAATACAAAAGTAAGCACACTGAACAGCAAACATTTTTGTTTTTTTTTTACAAACAAAATGAAATCAATTTCGTTTCAGCTTTGCAAGCGACATCATTTTAAGACACAAATATATCACAGAAATGAATCATTTACAACATAGCTACAACAAGTAGACTTAATGCGAAAATGTAAACATATCATAGGAAGGAAACTTAAGCAAACAAAAAAAAACAAAGTAAAACCAAAAAAAAATAATAATCAGACTCAAACACTTTGCACTTCTTACTATACTCTTGTTAATCAAGGACTAAATATATTTTAAATCTTTATAATTGTTTATAAGTACGATTATTGTACTTGCTAAAGGAGACTAATTTTCTTTTTAAATATACTTCAAGACTATATTGAACAAATTAACGAAGACTATCACGTTTCTATGCGAAATTTATATATATTTTTCTTTTTTTTGAAAAAAAAAAACAAAAAACAAAACAAAATAATATTTAAAAAGATGTCGCTTTGGCTTTATCCTCATTTTATTTGTTTTAACAAATTAAATACTAATTTCTTTTTTTCTCTTTTCACTGTACATACACAAATTTTAATTGCAATAAATCATTTTTAAATTCATATCAAAATAATGATTAAATGAATTGTAAATATTAGATAAAGTAATTTTGGGTATAATAACACTTTGCAAAAATACAAAAAACAAAAATAAAAATAAATCGAAATTGTTAATTTTCACAATATTATTAAGAAAGGGTTTGATTTGTAATACAACACTTTATTTAATTAATCATTTGAGCTATATATGTAAACACAGCTGATACTTTTTATAAGTGGTAGGAAAATAAATAATACTTTATTAGTTTGCATTTACATACATACACTCTGTCTTAACAAATCAATAAAGTTTGACAATAAAATAGTAAACAAAGTAAATAAAATACAGAATAATAAAAGGCACATAAGTAAAACCAAATACATAAAGCGTGTCAGGATACGCATGTTAGAAAAATGAAAACCAGTTAAAATCTAATTTTAGCCCCAAAAGTTGATATAGCATGTTCTTAATACGTACATACATATAGACAAAATTCAGTATTAGCAACATACTTGAGATACATACATAAATCATAGCAGTGAACGAAGGCGTATGCATACAATATAGTGTACAGAGATGGTAATGTAAATAAGTGAATTAATGATTCAACTGGGAGATGAATTAGTTTTAGTAATTTTTATTTAATTGGGTTCAAGTTTTTTTTTATTTTTATTGCAATCTTGTTTTACAAAACACCCTGAAAATATTTTACCTGGCTCCGAGAACCGAAAGTAATCATTCTCTCTAACGATATTTTCAAAAGGTCTAAACTTTGGCTCGAGCAGAGTGAAATGATCGACCCTATATCGAACGAAGAACGAACAGTGTAGACTCGTACCACTTATGAGAGTTGTTTCCATTAATATTAGCTTCCTATTGTAACGCGCTTGCCAAGACAGCGATCGTGTACTTTGTACATCCTTCGCCCGACCCATATTTTACAAATCAAATAGAAATCTCTTAGATATTGAAATAAGCTCTTAAGCTCTGTAACGCCAACCTTTAACGATTGGTAGGTGGTGACCTATTTGTACTTCCTTGCTTACAAATAGGTCTAGTCCCAGTGCCACTTTTGTGTGGTTTTACCAATCCTAATATATGAATATATTATGGTACAATGCTGCCATCAATATTTTGTGCTTGCTGCCGCTGTTTGACAACTCAAAACCATTCCCTTACAGTGCTAGTCATTCATACCTTCAAGTGGATGTTTGCACCTTGACACCGCCAAACTTTTAGTGCCCTGAGAAAAAATCTTCAATCAACTGAATACCATGTTTTGCTACCAGATTTGACATCTCCAAACTCGACTTGGCAGTCATATCTCGAACACAGTTCCAAAAGCTTTAAACAGAGCTGATCTTTCCGCTCGCAGTAGCACTAAGTCTTAAACCTTTTTGAAATATTTAGAGAGAATGATTCAAACAAAATGACTCCTACGTTCCCAACATCAGTTATAAAAGTTTCTTAAGTCTATAACTATTAAACTAGATTATAACATACATACTTAAGGCCTTGCTGTGCTACAATTTCTAAAAATTTAAAAGATTTGTTCATAAATACTCACCGTGTAATTGGAAATTCCGTCCGCTTTTATCATAAATTCTTAAGTCGTGTAGTTTATCATTATTTCGCTCACTAGAAACTTTCTCAATTCCAAATGTGTTCTCAAAAAAACAAAAAAAAAACAAACTGCTTAAACGATTACTTATAGAATTGAATTAAACTATCCACCATTGAGAATGGATCAAACTCCGATGCCATGACGATGTGATAGTTTTTTTTCTATCTTGTAAGTTTCCATCCTTTAGAATACTAATTATTTTTTTCTCAGATCATTTTAATCCAATATTAAAAGACTATTACATTACCTAATATACATATTTTCGTAACTAAACAAACTCTACACAAATTCTACAATAGTCTCTTAAGGTAAACTATTGCATTGCTCGCTCAGCACCAATCGATTCATTGTTTATTGACAACACTATATTCAAATTATAATCTGCATATTTCCATATATACTTTTGTAGAATATAATATATTTTCTTTTGTTTCTTTTTTTTATTAAATATATCCATTTTTGCGACAAAAACAAATACGCGTAATGTATAATTTTCTCCTTGCACAAAATCTAGCTAAAGTCTTACAAGTCATTCGAACCGAAAAATATAAATACTGCACTGTTTTTCTATTAATCCAATTAATATTAAAAATAACAAAACAAAACAAAAACTATAGATAGTTATTTTGTTGTTAAGTAATAAACACCACTATTCGAAACACTTCAAAAATAAACCACACACATTTAACAAAACCAAAAAAAAGAAATGATGTTTTTTAAAATATATTTGTTGATTATTTTGTATTATATTTATATACATATATATATATATATATTGAGGGACATTCGTTTCTGTTGCATAAGATGTAAAGAAGTGTAAAGCTAAAGAATACCGTAATATAAATGTGTATCTATAGGAATAAGTATTTATGTATTATTACCAAGAGAAGTACTAATAATATTGTTGTAGTATGCTTTTTTAAATATGTAACTGCATCATATCTAGTAACACATTAACATTAAAATGCAACAAGATGCTATACGAGTCATAAGCAACAGTAAAAACAAACAAAAAAAAAATGATATACATAATTATATTTAATGTACTTAGATTTATTTATTTTAAATATAATAATAAAGTGTGCGACTGACTGTTTCAAAAAAAAAAATAAAATTCAAAAAAGTTATATTATACGAAAATGTATGTATATGCATATGTATGTATATAAATATACACATCCATATATATATGTGTTCTTAGCAAAGTGGAATAGAAATGGATAGAAATAATTTTATCTATGTAAAGCAGATAAGCAAACCTATAGACTTATAAGCTGTATATTTTGATGAAAAGAAAAGTAAATAAAATTGTATAGGAAATAAATTGTTGTTAAGTATTATTTAAGTAACAAAAAAAAAAAACTGACAAAAATGAAATATTAAGATAAACTCAAAAGATGCAGTCAACAGATGAATATGTTTTTATTATAGAATTTACGTAGTAACTTACTTATTTGTTTATTTTCATTACGTTGTTCATAATAAAAGATTAAAAAAAAGATTAAAATGTATAGACAAATCTGTGGATTGCTGGTATATACAAAACGATGCTTTAACAATTAGTTCAAGCGTCTACTGCTTGAGTATTTTTTTTTACAAATAAATGTATACTTTGCTGTTTAATTTTTACATTTACCTTTGTTTTTATGTATATTTTCTTGTTTTTATGAAATATGTTCTCAATTGAAAAATAGAAATGGAGGAATAAATGTTATGATGGTTTGTTTTTTAATTAAATTATATATAGTAACAAAATATCAACAAAAAGAAAATAATAAAAAAAACCAAATAAACAAAATAGAAAATTGATGTTTTAATTTGTTATTCCTAGCTTTGGCTGTACGAAAAGGGAAACCTTTTGAAAAAATATACACAGTCGACCAAATATAAGTTTCTTCTTAAAAATGCAGTAAAATAAACAAAATTTAATTTTTTCCATGTATTATGGCTGCCTCGGCTGGCTTAGCAGTAGCCCATTCTGTCACTCCAATTTTCCAAGACCTTGTTGACCGTTGACCGAAACGTTGTTCCCAGCCTTATTTTCGAAGAAAAATGGTCCAATAATGCCACCACTCCACGAACCGCACCAAACTGTGGTTTTGTGGGTTTTCCGACCTCCAGATGCGGCAATTTTGTTTGTTAATGTAGCCACCGAGATGAAAATGCGCCTCGTCAGAAAAGATGATTTTTCGCCCAAAATCGTTGTCCAAATCAAGCTGCTCTAAGGATCAAACTGCGAAGCGATAACGAAGCGGATCGTCATGCGCCTTCAATTGCTGAGTCAAGAGGACCTTGTAAGCTTATTCGAGATCTTTGTGCAGAATTCTCCTGAGGCTAGTGCGTGATGTGTTGAGCTGTTGAGATCGAGTGCGTGCTGATGTTCGTGAATTGAGTCTCACACTCTCGGCTACAGCAGCCACATTCTCATTTGTGCGCACTGTACGACGACGGGGACCATGAGTGTTGTCCACTAGCATACCAGTCTCACGAACTTTTTGCACAAACTTGCATACAGCAGGCGGGGAGGGTGCTATATTTCGGCCAAAACTTCTTTTCAAATAACGCACTGTTTGGGCTACACAGCACTCACTTTGGAAATAAGTTTTCAATATTTCCCAACGTTGTTCAAGCGTAAAGCATAATACTGGCATGATACTGACTTTCTGTCAAGATTTCGAGCGGGAAACAGCTGCCAGTGTGAAAATAACCAATTATTTATTTTAGATGGCCCACCCTTTACATATTTGGTGCAACCCTGGGTCTAGCTTCTTAAAATCAATCGTGCTATGCGTGTTATATTCTCTATACGAACGCTTAATGCCCTATCCGAAGGGCAATTTTGATATTTGAGAAGTTTTTTCATGACAGTTGTACTCTCAGATGTTTGTCAGATGTTTGTCACCTCACGAAAGGTGGGGCCACAAAGAAATTATGGGTGTTGTCTAGGGATTGAACCTGAAATCCCTTGCTCCGTAGTCCAATTTTGCTTTAACAAACTTTTTGGATTTCTTGTAAAGATTTTCAAGATACTTACATTGTTTAAAAGTAGGAATGGGAGTCCGAGAAGTAGCTGCCAATTTTAAAAAGTACCTTTTTACGTATTTTTACAAAAAAAAGTAGTATGCCATCTATCAGCATGTATCCAACCCCTTCCAAATAGTAGATGTTATCAAAGTCGTTGGAGCCGTTTTGGAGAAAGGTTAGAATGAAAAATCCGATTTCGGTACACCATGGGCGGTACACCAAAGAGCCCAGATATGAAGCCTGAACCAAATCCGTAGACGCATTTAGATTGCAGACAGACAGAATTGGCTTCGGCTCATTTCCCTTGATGTTACTGTGATCCGGATCCTAAAGGAGGCTGATTCTGAACCAACGAGCGAAGAAAGAAAGTTTCCAGCGTCCAATATCGAACTAACGGCGTCGCCTATGGTAGTCGGGCTTCAATTCCACCGTAAACACGATCTTATACGGATTTACGCCCAAATCTTGCTGCAAAACAAGCCGAGTCATTTCTGGGTCTTCTTCGATACTGGCCGCTACGGGGGCCCACTTGTCTTCATATTGCACCAATCTTTGTCTGGTTGGTTTATTTCACAACTGAGCCGGAATTTCGATAATATTTTTTAATAATTTGCGCACGTTCGGCAAGCGGCAAACCTCACTGAGTATTTTGGCAGCTGTATGCCATTGGTAACTTTGCTGAAACATAATAATTGGAAAAGTATCTGGTCACCCTTTATTTTCTACTGAATGAGATCGACCTCCTCATAAGATTTAACAACTTCTCCGCTCAGTGATTACTCATTTATTGCGGCACTTAATTATTACTTTGCTCATTTTAAACTTATCTACTGCAAAAAGAAAAGACCTACTTAGGCTATAAATAACTCGAGCTAGTAATTATTTTTTCGTCTAATAAATCAACAAGCTTACAAGGAACTGGTAGGTGTGTTTGTGTACATCCATACATATGTATGTACATATGTTGGTAATAACATTGCAGACTTGCAATTTAAATTAAAATTGCTATCTGGAATACACAAGATAGTTACTTTTCAGATCATATTTGTTTATGTTATTCTGAAATTCGCTTTAAGACAACAATACGACTGAACCGAGAATAACAACAATCATGCCAATATGTACGTACATATGTACTACATACATGGAGAGAAATTTCAATACAAACAAAAAGTTATCTTATTTAAATTAAAGCCGGCAATCTTTAATCTAGCTGTTTTCACGATCACCACCACCAAACAACCGATCGTTCGTGACTCCAGAGTTGCTCCATGATTTCATTTGCTTCGTACACTCAGTATTCTCTCAGCATTGGTTAGACAGAGGTACTTAACCGGTATCGTTGGACTTTTATTAATATCGCCGAAAACTAAACTGAAACTAGGTACATTTAGTAAATATATTTGTTTAAATAAATTCGTATTTGCAATACTCTTTCCCATTGAATACGGCTGAAAGGATTTCATTTGATTTTTCGAGAGTTTTCTCTACCTGCATACTTGTGAAAAATTAAAAGACAAGTTTATTTGTAGAACCGGTTACGTATCTGCTTTTAGAAAATTCTACGCGTACAAGATGCATTGTTCGTTTCTGTAAATACATTAAACAAAACCAGTCACGAATACTGAGTATATTTCTACAACAAATCGCGAAGTGAAAGTGTTCTACGTTTACTTATACAAAGCATGCAACTATTTATGTAGTAAATAATATAACTTATATTACAGATCATGCCTCTTAAATTGTACGGTGTGTCCGATGGACCCCCATCCTTGGCTGTTCGCATGGCCTTCGAAGCCCTGAAAATCCCATTTGAACTTGTCAATGTGGACTACTGCGCAAGTGAGCATATGACCGAGGAGTACGCGAAGGTAAATATTACTTATCTGCCACAAGTGATCATCTGTTACTATTAACTTACCGTGCAGATGAATCCGCAAAAGGAAATTCCCGTGCTAGATGATAATGGATTCTATCTCCAAGAAAGCATTGCTATCATACAGGTAGCTTAAGATAAAATATTAAAATAAATATCTCTTTAAAACTATTTTTGGATTTCAGTACATTTGTGATAAATATGCTCCGGATAGCCCCTTGTATCCGAAGGATCCCACTGCTCGCGCCATAGTAAATCAACGGCTGTTGTTCAACATGGCATTCTATTACAGCAGCATTGGAGCATACGTAATGGCACCGATTTTCTTTGACTACGAAAGAGGACCTATGGGTCTGAAGAAGGTCAACAATTCCTTGCAAGTTTTTGAAACTTATTTGGAACGATCAAACACGAAGTATGCTGCCGGTGACAATCTAACAATCGCTGACTTTCCACTCGTCACATCTACACTCTGTCTTGAGGCAATTGACTTCGATATCTCCAATTATCCGCTGGTGAAGAAGTGGTATGAGACTTTTAAACAGGAGTATCCTGATCTTTGGGCTATCGCCAAGACTGGATTGGTTGAAATCGCCCATTTCGAGAAAAATCCTCCAGATCTATCATCAATGAACCATCCGTTCCATCCAATTAGGAAGGTTAACAAGTGAAAAGTTTGAAATAAATCATTCTTTCTAAATACTCACAAACATACACAACTCTGATTGTTTTAATTAAACGAAAAACAATGTCCGTCGTCGCTCTGATCGAAACCAACAATGCTGCTCCAATTGACGGCTTTTCGGTTAAGTCATTTCAAGTAGGTACCTGATATAGGACGCCATATCCCTGATGAATGGAATATTAATTTTGGGTAAGTATGCCCCAAAAACCCTCGATAACTACCTTGTTGGACCCTATCAGACCTCCTTATTGCTCTCTCTGTGGGTGACTATCAGATGACCATCACATTTTGGCCTTTGGTTGAAGAGACTTTACTAAAAATTGAAACAAGTTGTGGTATCATCATTCGATTTCCTTGACAACATCATGTGAACTTGAACTCTTGTCCGAAACTTACGACCCAACCCCAAAGACTTAGTTTCCAAAGGTGTGCAACTATAAGTTTTCCCTGATGATGTTGGCAGACCTGTAACGTCATAGATAAACAATCTCTAGAATCAGAGCCATCTGATATTTGCGTTAGTCAGTTCATCAATGATGTGAAGCACACGAAGTTGTTAATTTTGCTCCGAGTTAAGACACATTTATCTGGTGATGAGGCACAGTACCGAGACCCATGCCAGTTCTTGCGAATTCGTCTGGCGTTAAATTCCTTGGAAAAGCAAATGAACCCAAATGAAGGCCTCCATTCGTCCATCTATAGAGAATACTTAGAGGCTCTACCGCGTAGACTGCCCCTGTTTACAAACTTTCAAACTCCCTGTTTATCAACGGCTATCAACAGCTATTTGTGAGTGCATAAGTTCAAACTTGTCAATGTCTCAGAAGCCCAAGGTTTTGAAGCATCGCATCGCACTGGAATCGGTTTCTTGGAATACGCTGTGTCGTTGCAATAGGAAGTGAGGTGATCCTGTCTGAGTCTAAAGGCCTCAGAGATCTCTTTAAGTTGTCCACAAAAAAAACTTCCCAAGATATTCAATCGAATCTACTTAAGTTAGTATGGTAAACTTTCAGGGGCTGCGCCAGAGTGCTTGCCATGATGAAAATCCTGTCTACAACCTTTTTTTTTTTAAGGATAGTTGATAGCATAAACCTCATAGAGATCTTTTATGCTATCACCTTGCAGATGCTGAGTGGAATTGCCTTCTAACTGAAATCAAGTTCATTAATGAAGCTTAGAATTGTTTGAAGTGAGGAGGAGTGGCAGAACGTTCACAAACAATGTGTTCGGCGGTTTCAGTGTCCTCGAGGCATAGTCGGCATATATCCGATTGGCTAAAACCAATTTTCTTGAAGTGATAGGTGAGAGAGCAATGGCCAGATAGGAAGTCTATGAGGATCTTCTTGATATGTCTCAAGCCAGTTGGTGCGCTCCAGTAAGAGAGGTTTTCGTTTTGCTCTATCTTTATCTGGCTGACAGGAAGACATGAAAATAGTTCAGGGCCGATGTATGGGGATGAGGCACCAGATCTAACAAGTTCGTCAGTGGCCTCATTACCATGGATATCGTTAGATTAATATTATTATATACAGCTACCTATAGGAGAATATGAAGGCAGTTCAAAAGTCAAAGGACATGGGAGCTTTTAGAGCTGCTTGGCTGTGCTATAGGATATTTATATGTGTTCTTCGGAAGTATCTTCTAATCCACTCACTGGAATAGAACTAGATAGCGAAAACCTTTGCTCGAAAGATAGAGGTAAAGTGTTGTAACGAAGCAGACAGTTTATAGCTGCAACCGAATATTCTAACTCATACTCTATTCGACATTTTAGAACCGTTAATGTACCAGTTAGCATGAGAAAACATTTAAGGGATTATTATCCCACTAACTGCTGTTGGGAATAGAAAGAACGTTATCATCAGATTTCACCAAGAAGGTGTTGGGTTGCTTCTAGGTTTAAAAATCGGTCAGGGGATAGTCATAGAAATGTAATTTTTTTACAAGGACTCCAGCGCATTGTTATTCGTCCCAAGTCCCAACGTCCATAAAACCTGAACCTTAATACATACATTTGTAAACAAATAAAGCGTTATATATTAAACCATTCGTACATAGCATTTCCTCCCATAAATTCGCCTTCAGATTTGGCATCACTTGGTCGAAGTTTTTTTAACACTTTTTATATCCGGCCACGAATGTTCACTTCAACTTTTTGACGTTTTTCTTTCAATCGGCGTTCTCCGTGACATGTCACACTTGTCAAATAAGACTTTTTTTTTTGGATTATAATACGATTCGTTTTATACGGGACGGGAAAATAAATTTCATTTCATTTAAATTGGTCCTCATTTTCCACAGCGTATAAAATTTAAATGCAACCACTTATTTAGAATAGAAATATATAAGCAACGAGAAAACAAATTCGAAATGTTGTCTTTTCAAAATAGTGTATTTTTACTTATATTAGTTTGTTTTCTAACGAAGCTCTCTCAGTGCGTCGAATTCACATTCGAGCTGCCAGATAACTCGGAGGATTGCTTCTATCAGGAAATCAAAAAGAACGTGACGGGGTATTTGGAGTTCCAGGTAAGTTTCTGTGTGATTCTGTAGAAAGTAGCGGACTAATTGTTTATCAATGATCGTTTCAGGTGTCTGCCGGAGGCCAGTTGGACGTGGACTTGCAGCTTAAAGATACACAGAATCGTGTGATATACGAACAGAAGAGAGCTACATTCGACAGCTATCAATTCGTCGCGGATGTAAGTCACGAGTGGGGACACGTCATAATAGAGATCATCAATTGACCCTTATTTTCAGACGACGGGTGTTTACACAATCTGTTTCAGTAACAAATTCTCATCGTTTTCGCACAAGTTTGTGTACGTGGACTTCCAAATTGGAGATGAACCCGCTTTGCCAGGTATCGATGAGCATGCTACTGTGCTAACTCAGATGGAGACTTCATCTCAAGCCATACACAAGTCTTTGAATGAAATTCTTGATGCCCAGACACATCACAGGCTACGAGAATCTCAAGGTAATGGATAGTTGTGGTATTTGCTGATAGCTTGCTAATATTTTGTTCGACCCAACAGGACGGAAGAGAGCCGAGGAGTTAAACGAACGTGTCTTGTGGTATTCAAGCTTAGAGACTGCAGCGGTTCTTCTAATAGGAATCGGACAGATTTTGGTCTTACGAAACTTCTTTACAGATCGCAAACCGAGTCAGGCGTATAGAAGATTGTAAAAATTAATAAACGAAAGAAAGTCAAGTCTCATCGTTATTTAATAAAACAAAGATTAGTCACTACGTAATTTGAAATATTTAAATTGTTTTAATACGGGCGATGGGTACTTCCCCACAGAACCGAGAAACAACTCCGCATGTACGGACGTATATCTGGAGACTATCTTGATGAATCTACTAATTACATCAAATCATTACAGTTGTTCACCCAACGCGATCTCGACTTGCTTAATGCGTGACTCTCGTATAAAACAGGTGGTCAACCTGACATCGCATGTAGATCGCCATCACGCCGAGATCAACATACTTTCAGTAAGGGACTAACTTTTAGTTTGTCACCTGTAAGACCACTTTGCTAACATCGGTACCACTACCTCCATATTTCATTCGCAAAAAGGCCATTTCTGTACGTAAGGTGCCGTGTTCTACAAACAGACAAACAGACTGGGGCTATAACTCGTCAAGCCAGGGTTTTGGTGTGGCGATCTGGTGATAAGGAACTCAGGAAAGAACCTGATTTCTATGCTTATGCCAATATTCTTGTGGACCCTTGTCTTGTCTCGGTACTACCTTTAATTAAATTACTTTAGGTGCTTAGGAGATCAAACATTATCAAAGTAAATGTGTGCATATTTGTTTTTCAATTAAAATCGTAACGTTTTACATTTACATTTAACAAAGAAATTCCATATAGATTGGCACCACTTGTCAAATCTAGGCCATTTTCATTTTGATGTTGTTCCTCATCGGATCTCTCTTTCACACCCATAGCCACAAATCGGCGACTTGCCATATTCGATTTTCCATTACATTTTATTGTTTATACCAATCATACAGTCGACCTGTGACACTTAACAGGGAAGGTTTCTGAAAAACAACTTAAAGATCTCTGATAGAAATGGTTTATCATTAATGTTTAAATCGTATTAATCAACAATAGTCGGTGGTGATAACACATAAATTTTAGTACGCTTGAACTGATCGGAAACACATCGCACCAACAATTGCCCTTCAATTATTATAATTCGCCGCCGCCGCCGCCGCAAAAATTAGTCTTCTGCTGCTTCTGTGTGCAAATGTCAGAATATAAGTGAAAAAGTAAACAAAAAAATAAAAAAAAGAATAGTAAAAAGAAAATCACGCGAAAGAGGAAAATACGAAACTGAACACGGTGTGAAATCCAAATAAAATTGTGAGAGGTTCCATACGATTTATTTAAATTACAATTAACTATTTGCTCACTGCGTGCAAAAATGGATGATGAGTTCGCTCTTTGCTGGAATAACTTTCAAGACAACATTGCAAGTGGATTCCAGAATCTATACGATCGTGGGGACCTGGTGGATGTGACACTGGCCTGTGATGGTAAATTGCTTCATGCGCATAAGATTGTCTTGGCCATTTGCAGTCCCTACTTCCAAGAGATCTTCATTTCGAATCCCTGCAAGCATCCAATAAGTAAGTAATTTTTGCTTCTGACAATATTTACTATCTCTCAAGAAGCTCTTCAAGTAATCCAAGTGGGTTTCCTGGTGGGGGGATGTCACTTTAAGTTGCGAATACTTTGGAAATTCCTAATTCACCTAGTCATAGCGTTTATTCTTTCAAACTATGGGCACGTTAGTTTCATTTGGCCACAACGGACAACCCTTAACATTTTAGTTGTGGATTATTCGAATGTATTAGGACTCCAGTATTGTTGTCCGTGATGTGATTACAATCATTAGCCGACGATATCTGTGATAAGTAGATATACGGGCCCATATTTGGACATTGGAACGTAAAATTAAATGAAAGTTACGTTTTAGGGTCTAATCATTCCATCCGATCCGTAAAATCCCTGCATTTCTTTTGACCATGTTGCCGTAATCACATAAGAAACTTACAAATATCTGCATGTAGCCGTGCTCGATCGATTATCTCATAACATTCATTATCTTATAACAATCACTGACTTTATGGCTAACGAGCACCTGACGTTCGAAGACAGCATTGATCGAGAAACGCAAGGCAATCGAGGAGTATAGGGCGATCGAACACTGTATGACAATCAAGTATCTGTGGCGATAAATTTCGGTGTAGGATTCTATATCGAAAACTATAGTTACCGAAGACTTATGGTGCGGTTTTGGACTGAGGGCATCATCGGGGTTGAGAATCGTGAGCTAATCTGGGACTGAACAGCTATTGAAGGATGCACAGCGATCGAGAACTGTATACCGATCGCTGAATTTACATCGATCAAGGACTGTACAGTGATCGAGGACTGTACAGCGATCAAGAACTCTTCAGCGATCAAGGACTGTATAGCGATTTAGAACTGTATACCGGTCGATGATTGTACATCGATCAAGGACAGTGCAGTGATCGAGAACTGTACAGTGATCAAGACCTGTACAGCGATCAAGAACTCTTAAGCTATCAAAGACTGTACAGCGATCGAGAACTGTATACCGATCGATGATTGTACATCGATTAAGGACTGTACAGTGATCAAGTTCTGTACAACGATCAAGAACTCTTTAGCGATTGATGATTGTACATCGATCAAGAACTGCACAGCGATCCAAGAATGTCACAGTGATCGAGAACCGTATACTGCTTGGTGTACCAATCAAGGATTGTACAGCGATCAAGGACGGTACACCTATTGATCAGACTAAAGTGATTTTTCGTACCCCATAAATTTTTTTAAAATAAAAAATAGATGAACTATCAACTGCTATAAACATGAGCTCAACATAACAAAGGAAGCTTCCAAACCGTATGTTTTCAAGTTGTTGCTGTCGATGATAATTCGTGGGCAAATTATTGTATCCTGGCTTATGTAACGAAGCTGGCATAAGTAATGCTGGAAAGGACTAACTGATAAGTTACCACTTTCATATCTTAAAATCAATTAAATTAAAATTTACATCTCCAATGATGTTTAAATGTTGATTTATTTCCAATCAAGTGCAACAAGCCGAGAAGCAAAACATAATTAAACATACATTACATGAATTTAACATAGAGCCACAGAGGCTTAATTGAAAATTGCTGTTGTATTTCTGGTTCAAATAGATCTGACAAACTTTCTATCGGGATTTTCAAATTCTCGAAATTCTAAAATCTAGATTTTGCCTTAGAATTTACCAATATTACAACCGGCCCTCGATGAGGATGCACTTAGCCCAGAGAAGGTCCATTGTGCTGCCGTTTAGTTAGGTGGGTGGGTCACCCTCTTACTCCTGGAACCATCCGCTCCTTTTTATGAAAGAGCCAATTCTAGCCATGCAGGCGATGTTCAGATCATTGAGATCGTTGAAAATGTATTTACCTAGTGTGGCCTTTTTAATGTTGGCAAGTGCAGGGCATGTGCATAGGAGGGGACAGATGGTCTCCTCTTCTTTCTCAATCAGCTTCTGCAAAAGTCATTGTAGATAATGCCCTGTCTTTGAGCATGCCTTCCTAAAGCACAGTGGCCGATTAGAGTATAAACTATCACAGAGAGGGCTCCTCTCGTGTGTTTTAATAGTCCCGTGGTTCTATTTTCCTTTAAGATTGGCCAAAGCAGTCTGGCAGTGTTGCAATAGTCAAGCTGTTGCCAACCATGGTTGTAGGGCAAGTATTGGTTTTGTGAATAATTTCGAACTCTACGTTTTCATCAAACTAGCCAGCAAGGTGGATGGGTTTGGTTCAAATTATATAAGGAGTGCCATTGAAAAAATGAACTTTCTAAAAAACTACCCATGAATCAATGAATTTGTCTTGTTTTATTGCTGGGATTCTATATATTAATTTTAATTTGTATACCATTTCGGATGGATTCTTAAGACACAACAAGGAATCGGAATTGGATGTAAGAAGAAATATTATAAAATTAATTATTAGTACACCCAGAGTCGATGTATCTAAAAATCGAAAAGAAACTAAAAGTTAACAAAAACAGTTGCTTCTGCTATTAAAATTTATTACGAGGATCTCTCAGGGATCTGGTCGAAATACCGGTGTTGTGAACCCAAGAAAGGTCAACAAAATGTTGAAGCTTTTTGAAAAAAAAATCCAAACATATCTGAACGAAATTTGAAAAAAATGTAGATTGTTCGAAGAATTGACATACAAAGACCAAAAAGTTCCAGATCGGGATGCGTAAAAAAAATAAATTGTATGCAAAACTTTTGTGAAAAAAAAATTTTAACAAATTTCCATGCACCTTAATGGACGAAGAAACATACGTTTTTTCTGATTTTAATCAGCTTCCCGGGGCGGGCATCTTATACTAGCGCAGGAAGGGCAAAAGTTGACGCAAGGCTACAAACCCTAGCAAAAGCAAAATTTCCAAAAATATTTCTCGTTTGGCAAGCAATGTGTTCATGTGAGCTCAGAAGCCAAACATTCACCAATACTCACTCAATAAATCGAGAAATTTACCTGAATGAGTCATCAAAAACGCCCGCTATGGCCCTTTGGCCTGATCTTACATCATGTCACTATGGAAAGAAGGCGATGGATTGGTATGAGCCAAGCAACGTTTCGGTGGTGCCTAGAGAGGCCAATCATCCGAATTCGCCAGAACTTAAACCAACCGAACTTTTGTAACTTTCATATGTACAGAGCAGAACTCAGTCAATACTGCCTGTTTTGTTGCAAGATTGCCTTCGAATTTACAAACCTATCAGCCATATCGCTGGAAAACTGTGATATTTTGCATAAATGTGTACTTTTACTACATGTTTCGCACCTCCTACATTTTCCAAGAAATCTTTTCTTCCGTACAAGTTATTCAAATTAGTATTTGGGATATATTGCTCATTCGGTCTGCAAGTTTCATTGTGTTAACATAATTGTGAGCATTTTTCACTGAATTTTGAAATGAATGTATCAGGGGAGCATATTCGGGATATTTTTTCGTTTTTGTTCCGGAAACACCAGAATGGAAGTGAAGCCACCAGAGAAATTCAAAATGTGTATAGAAAAGGGTTTCTTCAGGAAGTTTAAGTGTCAGCGTTGGTTCGCAAAGTTTAGATATGGCAATTTGGACCTAAAGGATGAATTTCGTTCGGGTTGGCCAGAAGAGCTAGACGATGAGCTGCTGAAGTCCACCGTTAAAAGAAATCTCCCTGTTATGGTAAGGGAACTCGCAAACGAACTCACAGTAAGCCATATGAAAAAGTTATAAAACTAGAAAAATGGAATAGAAATTGAAACTTGCGATGCGCTCATGTATGCTCTAGAGATGAAAAATTGGTTCTTTACAATAACATTAAAAGCCATTGGTGGGACTTAGTCGAGAAGATCAACCAACACATCATCCTGGAGATGAATTTCACCCACTCAAGGTGTTATGGTGGGATGTTGACGGAAAAATTTCAAAATAATTTCAGCTGTTGCCTCTTAATCACAGAAGTCCACTGTCAACAGCAGTACAAATGAAGGTCGGCACTAGAGCAAAAACGCTCAGGTCTGGTTAATTGAAGAGGTGTTCCTTTTCATCAGGATAACGCTCGCTCTCATACAGCTAAGACCACCTGCAGATTGAATACACTTTGTACCTTAAACTGGTTGCTTATATGTATATATACGATTCGTAGAACCTGCTATCAGTTCTGGATTTCTGACAAATTATACAATATCTTTACGTAGTATGTACACATACATGAATGGCTCGGAAAAATTAGTATATCTGCCTGCTTCACACTTCAGTTGATCGATGCATTGCGATACAGTTTTCATAGACATGATGAAATATCCCTAAAGCCGAGGAGTACATCAAGTGCTAGAAACTGCATATTTTTATTTATTCAAAACCAACTGTGCGTGCGGTACCTCAAGTGGTTAGTGCGTTGGACTACAGAGCAAAAGATTCTAGGTTTGATCCCTGTACCTAATAGAATTTTCACGACACCACTGACAAACATCCGAGAGTACAACTCCTATGAAAAAGGTTCTCAGATAACAAATTGCCCTTGGGATACGGCATTAAGCAGTATTCGTGTAAAGAACATAATACGCGCAACACGAATGGTTGTGAGAAGCTGGACCCATGTATTTGCTTTGTACCTGGTGTGCAAAAAAAATGTGTGAGAAATTTGTCCTGAATGCCAAAAAGGCTGCCAACAATTGATTTCGATGGATACGAGATAAACTTCAAGCTGGATATTTCAATTTCAGGATTGGTGGGGCCTAGCCTAAAACATAGAAAAATCATGGAAGAATCAGTTCCTAGCTCAAACAACACAAGAATGGCTTATGAGACAAAACGACAACGAAATGTTGAATTTTAGTTTAAAAACGTTTTTTGCAAAACCTTATTCTAAAGTTTCTTATTATGACTAAGCCCTGTATCGATCAAGTCGATAACACTTATCTTTTTATTATCCTATTCTTGTTTATAACTGTCAAAGGCTAATTCTCGAACACATCAAGAGTACTTTACAACATTTTGGACGCACATGGACATATAAACACGTCAATGGTTTTATTGAAGCCCTGACGATATCAATTACTCAAGTTGTCATCCCATGCTTTTACTGTCAAAAAGGACACCTTTATAATACCTTTTGTTACATACCCTGTCAAATCGTTGTCTAACATAATGAATGAATGCACACAACGCAACCAAAAGCCCTATACAGACACGAAAAGAAGCAGTATTTGTCAATATTAGTTTTAACATGTCAACTGCGATATTTCCCCGCTGTAAAAGCAAATGGAGGGAGTTATATCCGATAAAAATGTCTCTGATATGAATCGGTGAGTTGACAAGTTATAATAAATTTCAATAAAGCAATAAAATACGATTTTCTAGTCGTTCGTGTGATAACAGTTCAATTGACAATACTTCTTCAGTAGCATTTTTAGATTATTTTATTTTTATTATTTATTTTTTTTTTTCCATAAGCGTCTGACGTTCAAATCTAACTAGATACAGACAAAGTAGTAAATTTATCTGAAAAATCTTTTCTTTTTTTTTTTTATTAGAAATTTTGGACTTGACTTATAATTAGGCACCAAACACAGTCGCAACGAAGAAGATATATATCAGACTGGCTTTTTTTATCAACGAATTGTTTTATCTATCAAGTAGCACTACGACAGTCGAACCAATGGCCATATCAATAATCATAACTAACAATGGTTTTACATCAATATCATGATTTTGAAGAGTGTGTGACTTCGTTTCATACATATTTTTCTTTATCTGTTTATCGTACACTGTAATCTTTTATTGTCGCAGGCTGCACTATGGAATTACTTTTAGGGGTTGCTAATATCTTTAATACACACCATACACGTACGAATGGACATTTATATAATACAGAATTTATTGTTTTAGAAAATAAATATCTATATCTACTGATATAAGCGTAGTGTAAGATTTTAAGCACACAAAATTGGGTATCGTTACGATTAGCTACTGTTTGTTGAACATTACCAGTACTGCTGGTCGTCCCCTAGTTCTTGTACTTTTAGTCTATAATTGGTTGGTTATCAAGGCGAAGGAAATTTATCTCATTATAAAGTGGTGATAATATTTTAATATAGATATAAGAAATATTTATTATTTTTGTAATATCAAGATACATTTTGTTAGATAAGAAATATATATTTTCTACCTCGTCATGCAGTGCTTAAAGCCATACATACATATGTATGTACATATGTGGCTATAATCTATTTATAAAATTAAATAGTAAATTAATTAAAACAGTGCGTAGGTTTTTGATGGGTTTTACATGTTTGTATAAACTAAAGATTTAATGATAAACTTTTCCATGATGTATAGTAAATAAGAAAAGTGCAACATATTTCGATCCATACCTGTTGAATGACTAGCTCTTAAGTAATAAACAAAAAAAGAGTAGCCCCTAGCGTTATACTACTAACCGAACGGTTCAATATTCGTATTCGATAAATAAGAACCCGGTCTACGACATTCTTAAGTTTCTGAAACTGTCGATTTGAAACGAATTGAATGTTCCCAAATTTTTAAATTAATACAAATGGATAGATATATAGATCTTATGTAGACATTTCTTTACCTTAAGGCTGCGCATGGTCAAGCGAAATCCCGTCCATGTCTTTTCGTGCAATTTTAAGCTATATTTCATGTTTTTACAGTCGCTCTCGTCGTTCGCAGCCACTTGAAGTCGCTTGTAGTCAGTCAATTCGCTTTTTGCCAAATCGCTACACCTTGAACATGTACCTATGAAATTGATTGCTAGCAGCGAATCGCATCGCGTCGTGTGATCATAAGCACAGCCTAGGGTTCAAGTAGATCTGCGCTAAATTCAAAATATGAGTAAATGAGTATCTAATAACACAATCAAGGAAGGTTCCTGGATTGAGGAGAATTCCTCATTTTTTGTACTTATTGGGCACAAAAGGGGGAACGCGTAGACTGTTTTATTTTTGAAAACCATTATCAGTTCGCAGAAGTATTTGCCAACTGTTACATTGCTTTAAAAACAATGTAGTTTCTTATTGAACATCAGTAACAGGTCATTTCCATTTTCCATTCCATTTTCTATTCATGGTTACAGTTGTACGTAAACTGTTTACTTCATAAATCGTGTATCGTTTAGGTTCTGCTAAGCATCCTTCTTTTCGTTAAGCGTGTCTGTATCATAATACATATGTATGTATTGAACTTCTACTTCCTCAAGTTGAGGCCATAACAGTTGTATTCGCGTACACTCCCAAAACAGCGAATTTTCACGAAATCCAAAAGGGTCGTATTTTTTGGAAAAAAAGTATAAAATATCCCCATGCTACGAGTTTTAGTGCAGGAAAATTCTTTGGACTGATTTATGAAATCTGTCAGATACCTGTTTGTGTATTTGTATACATACATTGCCTTTGCGTTTTTTCGTGAGTTAAAGATTTTTCTGAAATTATTCGAGGAATTTCTTCTGCCCAGATGCCACAATTTTGCTTGTTAACGAATCCTTCTAACAACTAATTGACAAAAGTTCTGCGTTGATTAAGATAATGGGAATTTTTAAGAATGGTACATGTATCCACTTCACAAATGTCAAAGATGATAGGTCTGTTCGCGTACTTTTTGCACTGAAATTCGTAGATTGTGAAATTTCAAGGAGTGGGAATATAATTCTCTCAGAGAGTGGTAAAATCACAAAAAAGTACACCAACGTGAAGGCTACAAAATTCGCCCACTTTTTAGGCGTCAAATACACAAACAACAAAAAATTTCTTACAGATTTGACAGATTTCGTTAATAAGTGCAAAGAAATTTCCTTCACCTTAAATTCGTTGCATGTGTAAATATTTTACTCTCTCGTGAGCGCTATCTTCTAAGAAAAACTACGAAACTACGTAGATTTACGTGAAAATTCTTTGTTTTGGGAGAGTACGCGAACAGACCTGATATGAAACAAAGGTAGCGTTCAGAAATTAGTCACTACTTTTAAAAGGCGCTTTATACTCATATGATGGTACTAAACGGCTTCATGTACGCTTCGCAAAGTTGTATCTCATAGTACGGAGTTAAAAACGCACTTTTGGAAAATAATAATTCCAGTACAGTTTTGGTTGTAAGTATCACATTTGAAGAAAGAATAATATTAGGTATTTTAAGCCTTATTTGTGTTTGATTTCAATTTCTTTATTGCAATTGGTACCTTGAATAGGCAGGTCGATTTGAATAGATAAATTGGTTTGTTTGCTGGTTTCGCTCACAAGCGAAGTGATACTAGAAGGAAAATTTTCAACTGGGGGTTTACTTCACAAACATGTTTGCACATGTGTTTGTCGATGTCTATAAGTGCTATGAATACTGGACTTAGGCATAATGAAACCCTGAAAAAATTCCGCTGCTATCGTCACCAGCAGAATCCACCTCGGACTTCTTGTCCAAAAGAGTCAGTTCCTATGGCCGCTTCACAACTGTCAGTTAAATATTTATGTTCCTCATACTTTAATCTGATTGGTACACTGACATGATGGTTCCATCGATTGCACATCTGTCCAATAAGAACATTTGATGTCGTTCTTACAAGCAGAGATTTTCCCTACCGAGTTCTGTGCCACAGAGTGGATCTAATTCTGTCCTATACTTACATGGTTCTCTTACTAGAATTCACAAACTAGCTTAAGATATGCGAAAAATTTAGCAATAATCAAATATAACGTTGAGATCCTGCTCTCTCAAATACCACCTCAAGATAATTGGTATTGGACCCTTCCACAGACTAAGTTTAAAATTTAAAGTCTTTACCTCGCCTTCTAATGTTATTTCTCAGCTCAAACAGTCTTCATGAATGTCTTTAAGGGGATACCAGAAAAAATCGCTATAAGATCACAGTGCTTCTAGATTACCACGAGTTCACAGCTCTAAATATCTTTCGTCGTCAAATCTGAACTGGTTAGGCATTACCACCCAATACAAAGGAGTATATAAAACTCAAATTTCCATCTCCAATTGTGATACTTTTCTACTTGTACCTATGTTACCAATCAGAAGCTAAAGGTTGCTTGAAAGGATATCAGTAAAAAACAAAATCGTTAATTTTCTAGCTATCACTCGTTGTCCAATGATTGATATCATTGGGCAACAAAATCTTCCCAAACACCCTACCATTCTATTCTATTCCCAATAAAAACTCGAAACTCTAGAGAATGCATTGATAAAGATTGTAATAAAATTAAAACCACAAAATTCTTAAAATAATGAGAACTATTACAAGTTTAAGAAAAGAAAAAAACCACCAGAAAATATATAGCACAGTATCAAAGGTCAAAGAAAAACATCTCAGATTAAATAGATCATTTCTATGCCGCAGATTTCTCTAATACCAGTAGCAACAGAAGCCCAGAAGATAACGGAGCGAAACAAATATGGAGAATTGCGTTTCGTATTATAAATACTAGAGATTACAAATATGGCTTTATTGATATATTAGGTGACTGTCGATCGCAGCTCGAACGTAATCGAATGGGTACCAAGGATCATCATCGTTTGGTTGGTTTATCTTTTGATTGTTTATAAAGCTTTTGTGGAAATATATAGATCGAATAATAAATGCGATTTCTTTACTCTACAAGGCTTTATGAGGGAAATACGCGATAAGCTACAACTACTGGATCTAATTTCAAAAACAAAAATACCAATAATGAATATATGTACATTTAGCGGGGGATTTTATACTACGTACGTGTATGTTTGTCCATAATTGGAGAAGAAAATGATGTTATCTGACTTACACTCAACTCCAAGAAGGCGTACGTGGCTTTATACTCATGCTGAGGAGCGTTCAGGAACACATGAGGATTTAGACCTAAAGTGGAATAGCGTTTTAGCATACCATTCGATTGCTTGGTTTGCTCGAGAAGAATTATCATCTTGAAAGTATATCAAGGATTCAACAGGCAGGCTGTCTGAGGGTAACAGAATCAATGAGAGCCACGCCTATAGCTTGATATTTACTACGACAACTCGACATTTAAAATCGCCCGGGGACTGCGAAAACCGCACCTACTATCACCCCTCAATTCTAAACGGTTGGAATATATCGAAACGGACTACATCATCCCAATATCAAACTGCAGTCGAAGATTACAAATCGATCCTTCAGACTTAAATATGATTGCACCGTTTTTCAGCCCGATTTCGCTGCAATAAAACAAAGTGCAGACATGATTATCGAAAGAAATATTCCTAACACGATCATCCAAATCTATGTAGAAAGTCAAGCAGCATCGGTAAAGTTGAAACTCGTTAAAATGTCCATCAAAAGAGTGGACTGATATATCAGTGGCTAACAAAGTGGACCTCTGTTGGACACCGGGCCACATGGATATTCCAGATAACGAAAAAACGAATGAACTGCACAGAGCAAGGTCTTATCTAAGCTCCTTCCTCCTGCTTAGCACACAGGAGCTGGAAAATAGACACCGAATAGGCGATGGTATCTACTATAAACTTGTGCTACAACCAGTCTATAATAAAAAAAAATCTGCAGATCTAATGAAACTTAGTGGCAGCGATATTCGGACAGCTGTTGGTGTCGTGATAGAACACTGTGTGAAAGGTAATCATCCAACACAGCTAGGTCTACCCCAGAACGACTTCTGCAGAAACCGCATGCACGTAGAGGAAATGGAATTAATTCGTCACTTGCTATGTGATTGTCCAGCATTAGCCAGCTAGAGCTGTACACTTTGGGAGATATTGAGCTGAGCAAACTCTTAATATTCGTAATCTCATCTGGGTGGCTTAGTGGGTTAGTTCAGCCGTAGCCGTAGTTTCCAAGCTGAAAGCCATGACATTGAGGTCTGCTGTGTGAGGTACTTGATTTAACCAAAGGGAACCCACTTTATTTTTACCAACAGTGACTGGCTCATAATGTTTGTTGAACCAGAGCTGATCAACTAAAAGACTGAGGGAAATCTAACTCACATACTCACAAAACTCAGCGGATTCAGCACAAATGTTATCGAAACTTACATCTGTCGATGCTCGCACTTCATCCCAGTTAGACCTCTTGTTTTTTTAATTCAGGGGTGGGTAGTCATTCGAGGCGGTATCGGGTGTTGTGCAGTTGTTATGGCGTAGTATTTCTTAAATATCCATAAGTGGTGGCAAAGACTTGAACTTGTCTTCCAGCATCGGCGTTCTGTTGAAGCCTCTAAGTCCCCGAGAACCATGCTTTTAGGTATCCTTTGGTCAAATCTGTAATTTGTTAAAATGAATGGTAAAATATTCTATCGTTGAAGAGCGATACAAGCAGAACACAATCTTAGGGAAATCATGTCGCACATCTTGGGGATCGATCGGTTCCTCCCTCTAAAAAAACCAAATCAGAACAAGCAAGACCGCTCTCAAATTCTTGGTGAGCTAATTTGGATCTCGGTTGGGGCTATAAAGTGTGGGTTAAATCCCACTATGTGCTGTAAATCGACACCATACAAGTGTCTTACCCAATGCATTTTAATTGTTGTATTGAGGCAATCCCTCCGCAATCCGAATGACAAAATATTGTGTCCTAGAACATCACATCCTGACACCCCACTTTTGGCCCATTCTCGGTGCACCAAAACGCATTGAGGACTACTTAATGGACTTAATGGAGCCTATAGCGAAATAGTATATACATATATGTATATATATCTCATGTCCTTTACAGTAAATATTATGAATTACTGATCTGGACTCTGAGGAGAAGTTTATGCTATAGAAAGACTCAAATCCCGTTGGCTATTTATTTATTTTATCTAAATATTTACCCTCAACTAGACCGATCAGTATCATAAATTGATTTCCAGCCATCACCTGCGTGGGCGTTTACGATTGTAAAATAAAAATCAAATCAAAGGATCTGTCTTATCTTGATCAAAAAAAATATGTATATTTGTACAAGTATTTAAGCCACCCCCATTGCCCAACCCATTGTGTTCTAAGACCCAACCAATCTATTGAGCGATATACAAATTGGAGATATCGAATCATTTATCGAAATACCCAATAGTAGGGCCCCATAAATCGTCACCACAAATATTGGCCGCTACTTGTCTCCATTATCTACTATACGAGTACATTAATTCGACAAGAATAAGCACAAGTTAACTACTTGTAGTAGCGCTCAACTTATCAAAACAAAATTTTTGTTTTCTTCTTTAAATAAAATTTCCAATCACGATAACAACCTCATTTATTCCTTTTGATCGAAGAATTTAAACATAAATTCGGCTTATCTCTGCTTCGGTGCTCTCCTCTTCTTGATCTCGTGTGAACTTTAAAGATAATATAGTACTTGTATAGAAATAGTTAAAACTTCGTGCATCTAGAGAACAGAAACAGTGATGGCGACATCCTTAAGCGCTGCCAAGCAGATTCATACACTTCATAACATCGAAATTGTCATCCAAATGTGTGGTGATGATAAGACTTTATAAATACGTACAAACCCATATACATATGTATATATATTTAATTTTTTATTCTTAACGCATATTTATACAATTTAGGTTAAACAATATTGATAAACTTTAGGGGTCTCCTATTTATTATTGGATGAATATGAGATCTACTGAAACGCGGCAGAAAATCGCTGAGTTTGTGTTGTTTGTCGTTTAAACGCTAACAACGTCGTGATAAATACACAAATGTATAAAGTATGTGTTGGGATTTTTGTAAGCAGCATCCTATACTATCGACTAATCAATATTGAGACATGTGCTGGACGCGCATGCTGAAGTATTTGTATGATAGACTATTGATCACTTGTTTTGTAGATGATAGGACGGATAGCTTGAGATTTTCTGTTTAAGTTTGGGTCACTCGGATGGGGAATATAATATCAAAATGTCATGAATGTTGTCATTAGCTTATCTGTTGTGTACAACAATTCGAAAGAAATCTGTATAAAATGTAGCTTATTGATAGCGACTCTTCTTTGCTATATAATTAACAATATTAAATAAATAAAACGGTTGCTGCTGAGATAATTTAAAAACAACAGCTTCATAAGATGTTCTTCTCCTTATGCGTACAATGGTGATACTCTTGTTTTCAGATCTATAAAAAGAGTATTACTTCTTGTGAATAGGCGATCTTGGGGCATAGCTTTAGAACACAGTCTATCGAGTCTGTAGAAGAGAGAGATCTAGAAGAAAAAAAGACCAAAAAAACATCTGTTTCTCTAAAAGTAAACAAAACAGATATCAAACCAACAAGACCCATATAGAAACCTGTAGAGGTGAAGAAGGAACCCTCATAGTAGAGGAGAATATGGAAAAACTTTTTCTCTAGACGATATGTCGGCAACGAAAACCAACAACTCCCTGTCAGGCCGAATGGACCATTAAACCTGAACGATGACAGTCGAAACTTCCGTTCACCAAACAAAACAAAGTAAGAAAAACAATATCTAAATTTATCAACAAGCTTGCTGGACCTGACGGTTTATCAGCCGAGCTACTCAATGCAGTATGAAAATGACTTGGTAAAGAGCATACACTCACTCTTTTACATTTTACATTTGGTCAGACAACTGCAGGGATGATCAATGGAATCCTAGCATCGCTTGCTCGATTTATCAGAAAGGAGATTCAATCAATTGCAGAAAACTTACGAAGTCCTAAACCACTATCTTTTATCGATTTCAAGGCCACATTTGACACTATTTATAGGAATAAGCTGTACAGAGTCATGTCTACTTTTGCTTTTTCTGCGAAACGCCGACAATGTTTATATAATTGGGACTACTCAACGAGCTGTGCATTGGCTAATATACAGACAACATCGACTTAGCAGAAGTAAAACAAAGAGTAGCTCCTACCAATCGTTTTTTTTTTTTTTTGCTGGCAATTTAAGAAGATGGCGTGGACTCAGGAAGCGGATTACTTCGGTCTATTCGAGAGAACATTATTCGTCAGATTTTTGGTCCCATTTGAATTGACGAGCTTTGATGGACGAAATTCAACAACGAACTATACGAGCTGTACAGTACAACCATGGCTAGAACATGTAGAGTAAATGAATTCTAGTGCTTCATCTCTGCAGGTCTACAAACCTAAACCAGTAGTGGAAAATCTCAGCTAAGGTGGTACGCACACCCTCAATCGCAATTAGAGGCAGCTAATTACTAAACCAGGCTGGCTGAACACACCAGGTTATATAGTACCAGTGTCCTACTCCTGTTGTGTCACGCCACGATCTTGTGATTTGGCACCAATGGATTTATTTTTCCATGACGGCGTACAAACATAGTTTATCAATAATACTTACTTATTCACAAGATTTAGAAAAAACGTATTCACTTCACTTACATTAAATAAGTTTAATAATCCTTCCCTCACCTTTATGCGTCTAAGTAGTCGAATAATTTCTTCAATAACAATTAACTTATTTATTTTTCTTTTTGTTTGCAGTAATTCTCAAAGATGTGACGGTGGGCGTTATGTGCGAGTTATTGCAGTTTATGTACCAAGGGGTAGTCAACGTAAAACATACAGAACTGCAAGCATTTATGAAAATAGCTCAATTACTTCAAATTAAAGGCTTGGCAAGCAGTACAACAGCACCCCAGAAATCTCCTAGTCAACTACAAAGTACATCCAGCGCAAATTTAGGACAGAATACAGCGACATCCTCTGCCAGTGGTAGTGGAACCAATCCTAATCATAAACATACGCCTGGCAATAACAATGAAAACAATAACGTAAATGACGCAAAAACAAATGTCCCAGCACCCTCATCGTCGTCATCGACCTCGTCGCCTTCACCCATGCCATTCTCTCATATCAAGAGCCCACCAGAGAATTCGAATCCCTTTCAAACAGGCCCAGGACTTAAGCGCCTTCCAGAATACAGTACGGATTCGCTATCCATATACTCGAGGAAACAATACCGACGGAACACGGATAGCAGTGAACACGATATGGGTCCGGACTCAATGGATCATGTGAATCCTGAAGATAATTTTCTATCAACAATTCCACATATTTCGATGGTGGAATCACGTTTCGATTTAAACAGCGTAAAACGAGAGAGCAATGATCACACGTCCAGTCCTGGAGGTTTGCGAAATTCTCTTCCTCCACATTTCGCATTTGATTACAATCTTTACAAGAACAATCCAGAGTATCCTAGTGACTTGCACATACCCAATGATTATTCGAAAAGTTTTGGTAATCATATGGACATTCCTCCAAGTAAGTGTTGTTTTATATTTCCTAGTATGCCTTTCCATTTGTTTTCTATTTGCGCTCCACTTCACGTCTTCTAACACAGCACTTTCATTCTTAATTCTAATGCTTTGTAGTTCAATTTGTTTTGTTGCATTTAAAATTGTTTTTTTGTTGTAAAATTCGCTTTAATATTACTTTTGCTTTATATTTATCGTACTTTTATTAATTTTTATTTATAAAAACTATGTAAACATACTTTGTACAATAATTTCTCCTTCTTTTGATCAGCAATATGTACACTAAAAAACATGTTTTGTAATATTTATCTGAAAATACATAAAGTTGTATTGAATTTTACTGTCTACTCTTAAAATTAATTACAAAATGAACCAAGAGATACTCAAATATGTTTTGGAGTTTGAAAACTTTCGTGAAAAGCCTGAAATCCTTTTTTATTAAATCTAAAGAATAACTTGGAAACCATTACTCGAATTCTGATAGGTATTCACCTCCTTTGTTGCAAGCCTTGTTTTGTTTCAAATAACTTGAAGAACACATTTTTTTGAAATAGAAATAGTGTGTTACATAGTACTCTGCTTTTATTTTCATTCAATACCGTTTGGGTTTCTGAGACTGAGCTCCAAAATAGAATTTGTCTGAGCACATTAATCACGAGTACAACTCTGTACAACTAATACTTGTATACTTATACAAAAAAAAGGTGAAATTTTTTATAACTTTTAAAATCTTTATTTATTTTTCCAAATGTATTTCATCGCCTTCAAAGTATTCCCCTTCCGATGCAGTACACTTATGTCACCATTTCCAGAATGCGCTTGGCGCAGCGATTCGTTTTTATCTCCTCAATCGTGTCGAAACGGTGGCCCAGGAGCCAAGTTAAAGCAATAGCCAAAAGTCACAGGGTGCCAAATCAGGTGGTTGTGAAATGATACGACTTGATTTTTTGAGAATCAATGCAGTGTGTGCTGGTGCATTAACCCTTTTTTTTATAACCAAACAGGGTTTGAATTTATTCAGGCACAAAACATGTTTCATAATGGTTTGGACTGATCCGAATAAAAGGTCTCCAATTGCCAATCGACGATTTTTAAGCACTAAATCCTTGATTTCATTGACGTATTATACATCAGTTAATGTTGATGGCTGTCCAAGGCGATCTTTGTCTTCAATGTTTTATCTGCCTTATTTATATTCTTTTTTATGTGACATAGTGGCATTGTGACCGGAAGCCTCACTTTACTTTTTGATCACAGAACATTGAATGTGTGTACATGAACATACATATTTACTTTGGCCTTAGTGAACATGGTGCCTAATATCGACTGGGTCTGTTCATTTTCAAGACCCAGTGTGTTTTTTAACAGTTCCCTATCTTGGTTAAAATCAAAGTACCTTCTTCCCTTGCACTTTGGACGCGGCCATCCCTACATTAATACTCTCCTCACATTTTCATTATTGCTGATTCTATCTCACTATGATAAGTATTCTTAAAAATTATATTTCTTTCAAGTTCTCTTCACTCAAAGTCTCAGCACTGTCCAGCAAGAAACAAGTTAAATTCAATGCGACTGTTGAGTTATGTAGGGCTACGAAGGTCAAGAGGTATTGTTCCTGAACTATAAAATGCATTATAGATTATTGTGAGATTCTTTATGCTATTTTTTCATTTACCGATCAAAAGCCATTTTTACCACTCAGTGTCACGCCCTATACTTCGTCGTAAATGATGTCAGGACCCTTCATTGATCTTGTATTTGTGCATTCCCTCCTTGATAGATATATAATGCCTCCTTTATATACTCTTTCCATCTCGCAACCCTCAACGCAGGGTTGCTTATGATTCCATCCTTCGACTTCTTGTTGTTTCACCAACCACTGATATGTATTTCAGATCCTAAGTAGATTACAAATACAAATATTTACACAAAAGGTTTTGTAATGTTGCTTAATTCTTATGCAGGATGACCAATTGAGTTTTTCTGGTGTAAAAATTGTTTACAATGATTAAATCCGACCGTACGAACTAAAGGGGTACTTTTTAAAGTCTCCATGGAGTTAGGACTTAGATAAATATATTTTAAAAGATTGTGATCCATGAAGCTTTATCGTTAAAGACGTCTCCGAAAAAAACATGTACAAATGTGAGGGACACGCTGCTGTTATTGATACTAGGGTATAGCAATACTGTAGCATTCTATAGGACGTAATATACGACCACGACTCTTATTCTACCTAGGTAATTTCTTTCTGACTGCAGTACCACTTTCTCTATGTTGGTGGTTCTCCGTAGCTTCTTTGCAAATTCAAATCACAGCGAAAAATTATAGAAACATAATCGTCAACGTACGCAAAAATTGGAGTACACTACGAAATGCAGTCGATCAAGGGTTATGGTATTCATACCAAGGCATCAATGACTGATAATTTCTCTAACTGAAGTAGTAACCTAAACAAAAGCCGAAACTAAACACGATTTAACCGAGCTTTGCTGTTCTAATATTGACGCTTTAACGAGAAACCAATATAACCAATGCTTGTATACTATTTTTATTTCTATACCTACATACCTATATACAAAGCTGTTCGTTATCACAAACTTTAACTTCCAATGATTTCTATAATTTGTATATTTTCTTCAGTTTGTTGTTTCTCCCATTTAAGTCGCACAAATAAATTTTCAATTTAATTATTTTCGTGCACTTTTGCTAACCAACTTCAAAAGTCTTTTGTAAATAACTGCTTCTAATCTTTTGTTTAAAAAAAAAATTAAAAAAAAAAATACATTTCAATCAATTCATTATTCTATAAACGCACATGTCTTACAATCAAAGTTGAACGACAATGATTTTATTAATATACCAACAAAATTAGGCGGCGGAAATGTAACAATGCTGTCGTCTACCTCCCTACTGCATGCAAACTGCGTCTTTAATCGTAACAACACAGTGGCAACCCAACAAGGCATGAAAACATACTGGCTCTGTAAGTCCTATCGCATTAGCATGTGCAGAGCGAGATGCATAACACATCAAGGACGGGTGATATCTGCAACTGGTGTTCATAACCATCCGCCCCATATGCGAAACGTAGCCGGTGGCTTAGAGATGATGCCTCCCCAGCAGAATAATCCGGGTCTAATGGTGCCAAATAGCGCAGGAAATTTGATGCAAATTCCCACATCTAACGCGAACTTGAACAACACCCTGTCGAATATTCGCCTGCCACAAAGCGCCACCAATTTGTCGCAACACAATCTTGCAGTTATGAATCACCAACAGCAGCAGCAACAACCAACGCAACCACCACCTCCGCATCATCATCATTTACCCCAAGGACTTTCCTCAAATCCTGCACACCATCAAATGCATCAAAATGTGCCTAGTCATCATCACCATCCTACGCAGCATGTGTCCCCACACACTCAGAGTTCGGTCATTCAAAATATGATGCACAATGTGAATCTCATGCATTTGTCTAACATGGCGCCCATGTTAAATACGATACCTACGCAGCACTCACCACAGATGAATTCTTTGCATTCTCAACAACAGCAACAATCGCACCATCATCAGGGTCACCATCAGATACCACAACCTCCTTCGAGTTTGGAAATTACTCCGATTCTAACCGAAAGTCCCTGCGTCAATAGTCCATCAAACCGAAGTAGCAATCCGTCCCAAGGAGAGAACTTAGATTCACCAATGCACTCTTCGTCCGGACCCAGCGGGTCTGGTGGTGTGGCCTTAGAATCGCCTTCTCAAGGAAGCGAGGGCAATGGATCCTCGCATGTTCCCGATGCAACAGCTGCGCTTGTTCCTAATTCATCAGTATCACCGGATGATATTAGCAACAATTGCCAGGACTCTCACAATTCATCTCAGCACTCGCATATAATTAGTTCCATTACGATATCGCCGGGCAGTACTCATAATTTCAAAATTGAAAACATGTAACCAGAGTATACTGATGTCTGCGAACTAATGCAGGATATTCAACTTGGCACAGCCAGAGGTTTAAGGGTCAAACTCATTTGATAAATAAAATAAAAATAAAAAAACAGTGCAATACTTATAACTACGTATATTCCTTATAAACATTTAAAACAAACAATTATTTTAGATAGTATAATTTAAGCCAAATCAAGTCAGTCAGAACGGCATATGATGCATGATTTTCCACTACTCAGTGTAGTATCCAGTAAACATTGCACTAAACAACTTCGTGTACGTCTCCAATCGTGTCATTGATAAATTTACGATTAACTGATCTAATCGCATGGTTTCATGCATTTATACGAATGGTAAAAGGAAGGCTACCAACTAGTTCGGGAATAGGTGTATTTTTTCCCTACCGAATTCATTGATTATAGCAGATAATCAAAGGTAGCGATAAAGTCAGCTAAAAATGACTGAAATACAAATTCCGATATTTTATCGCTGCATATGTATACAGTAGTGATGTACATATATCGTTGCCACTTGAGTATTATTACTCTGCTATGACATTCGATTAGCTTTGCGACTGCCTTCGCGATTAAAAATCATCAAGATTCGTGCATATTAAACTTCTCATATCATCAGTTAGAGTTGATAGATAAAATATCTAATCAACCACTGGAAAATCTACATACTTTGTCATAAAGCTGTCCATCCCGCTGCCCTCTGACTTATGTATTTTAAAACGATTTCTGTTTCTATTTTGGTAAATCTGTTCAAATTTTATATGAAAAACAAAATTATTAGTAAAGCAAACACTATGTAAAGTTATGTAAATACAAAAAAAAGCAAAATTTCTATAAGAAATAGTTTGGCGAAATGTTGGGTCCGTACTTAGAGTAAAAATTTATTAACCATTGTATTTAACATTTTAATTTATAAATAACATTTTTGTTGGTGAAGTTATATTTCAAATATTTTACGCATAAGTTATGTATTTATAAAATTGAAGACACAATTGATTTTCAAAAAACATATTTCTTTATGGATAGTTTAGTACGATAAAAACAAATGCTATGCTAATGTATGATACAGAATTAAATAAAAGAACAACTATGATGATATATTAAATATGATTTTGCAGTAAACGAAACATATATAGTTTGGAGGAAAACAAAAATAAATGCATGCATTCTGGGAATTCACCATTCGCATGGGAGGAAAAAAAAACAAAATTCATTTAAACTTTATTTTATAAGAAAGAACAACAGATGCGGAGTCTGCTAGGTACCAAGTAAGTTGTTGATGTATGATGTACGTCTGATGTTGTAATGTATCCTAGAAAATTATTTATTTAGAAAAAAACAGCAAACTATCTTATTTATAGACAAAGTATGCTTTACATGGCATGAATCGCAAAAACCAAGTGTTTTCTCGCCAAAAATTTCATTGTTGGTGTACTGCTCCTATTTTGTGTAACAGGTTATCACAAACACTTTCAGATTAAACCATGTTTAGTTTCAAAATCAAGTTTGTACGACCAAGATCCAAAATCTCGTTCATATCAATTCAGCTTTGATTTATTGAGCCATAGTTCTTACATAACAAGTGTTTACTACCAATATCTGCTGAGTATAGCAGACAAAATACTAAAGGTAACAGCGAACAAGACTGTTTTTTAGGTTCAATTATCGATTTTCTCTGGATCAATAGAAACCATGAGGAGCTCAATTTTTGTTTGACTGAAATCTTGTACAAGTTGTGAAAACATAAAGCCTTATCTCCAAATTTGGGATTTACGAAAACTCCTATAACTCATATTTTACGAACCCAATAGGAGACAAAAGAACTTCGTCCCCCGCTAAACGCTGAGGATCCAAATTTGTGAATCCAAAAACTGTTTACCAACAGTTAAGGCTCATTGTGTTAACTGATACGAATCGAGTTTCCTGATATACAAATATCTATACTCAGGTGAATGTAGTTACTCAGGTTACAATGTACGAGCTTTTAGGACTTCAACCCATCTATAGATAGGTGATACCTAAGCCACTATCGAGTTTAAACCTAAGTTGTCATTGCTACCACACAAAAATATGGCTTTAGTTCCCATGGACAGCCAAATCGATTAGCACATGTGCTCTACATGTTAAACTTTTTCGTAATACATAGTTTTGTTTTGAAGAAAAATAGAATTTGTGCATCCAGAACCTATCTCAATGAATGATGAAAGTGTCGCTATATTTTCACTGGTCGTAGTTCTCACAAACTTGTGTAAAACAGACCGCTATTTAACGTGTCGTTTTCACTTTGATGTTGTTTACTGTGCACTATAATTCGCGAACAGTTTGAGCTGTAAACTGTTTGATAGCCCTTACCGGCTGTTTAAATTAAATTAAAAGATTAAAAGATTAGTTTCTTCTTTTATCATTTCTTCAGTATAAATCATACTCCTTTTGGTCAGCATAGACACCATGGAGCAGTAGTTAATACACTGGACTACTCAGCACGAGTGTAAAGTTCGATACACAACACCAATTTTGTCTCGAACCTCTGACAAACATCTAACACTATGAATGTCATAAAACTGATTCTATAAAATTAACCTTTGTACACAACATTTCTCGTATTCTTCGGAAGAATAGAGCATGGGCAACACATTACATCCTTGAAACACGAAGAGTTCAAGACCCACCAGATAACACCTGAAACATGTGTGGATTGTCTTAAATCATCAAAAACAGTTCAGATGGTGGTAAGATATGAAGAATCACGGCATCATCTTAACAATATTGCTATGGATTAAGACAAACATCAGAGTAAGTACTACAAACATTAACTTTCCGGGATACAAACATATTAACTAAATCAAAAAGAAACCTCTTTAGATTTTATACGTACAATCACACCCATTCCAAATCATCAAATGTGCTTCATTCCGGGATATACTAATAACTTAGCTCATTCAACTATCGTAACTCTAATTATTCTCCACTGATCGCTCTTTTATTTAAACTAATCTTTACCAACACCCTCTAAACCACCATTTGTACAATTATAGTAGCACCAGGTGAACGCTGGTTTCACGGTAAACTTGAGTTTATGCTAAGCCAGCGTGGCAAACCGTTGTTAGTGCATGACGGCCATACCTTTGGTATACAATATGTGCGCAAGGATAAAAAGTACTGGCAGTGTAATTTGTCTCGCAAATTCAATTGCAAAGCTCGTGTCACAACCACTGAAACGGGAGAAATAATCGTGACAAACAACGAACATTGTCACACAGAAATTCGTCAACACTTGCGTAAGGATTACCAACGCAATAAAGTAATGATGAATGCTTTAATCAACCTGAGCACTAGTCATCTCTCAGAGCTGCGTCGTCAACAGAATTGCAACAATAACAACAATAATTTTGGTAACATAAACAACTTGAGCACATCTAGTAGCAGAATGGACAAAGAATATCGCTCGTTTCCGGAGATAACCCATGAGACAATCCCAACCACCAGTGGGGAGGACAAGACTACACCTACACCAAATGCTGACAAAACCGCCAGCAACACGAATACCAAAAACTCTAGCAATAGCACCAACGATGGCAGTTGGAAGGTTAAAAACGAAATAGCATAAACCCAAAGCTTCCTCCTGACATACAACTTTACTGCATAAATAATATTCTAATTCGATTTAAACAAAGTACAAATTAAAATTTAAAATCTAACCAAAATACTCGTCATGTTGTCTTCAAAGAATATAGGAAAATATATCACCAAATTGCTAAAGTAAAGTTAGTGTAGAGTTTAGTTTTGTTTATAACTTTGCTTTATTTTTAAGTTTTAAACAAAAATGTTTTGTTTTGTTGTTACTTTTATATTTTAGCCCTTAAGATTGAGGTATGTTGTGTCAGTTGTTTTTTCTTTTTTTTTTTATATTTTGTTGTTGATAGTTTTTATAGTTTACTTTTACATTTTCTGAAAATGGACATTCTAGCATAGCGTAGTCATTAATATGTTGTTTATGAAAAAATGTTTAATACATATATGACAAATTGTGGGTAACCAGTTGTGTTTTATTTCACTTATTCGGTCTCTACTATGATTAATGAGTATATTGAGAGAATGTTCTTGATAATGGAAGGTAAGCTATAGTTAACTCGAACTTTTCTGAACTTAATTTCCACATCCACTACCTCTTGATCTGTGGTAGTGGAAACATCTCATCCTCTAACTCGGTTAGACTCATGGATTCTAGGTGATAAAATAGCTCTACAGCCCTCGCAATATTATGCACTGGAACCGAGTGGATTGGTTTCACTTACAACAGATTACTCCGGAATTGGATTTCAAACAGAATTTCGACACACTCCTAAACAAAAACCAAACCTTTCCAAAATAAAGAGATAATAGACATACGATTTGCCTCCAGACCAAACCATAATGAATCAGTTCAGGATTTCGTTCTAACAACCTACACTAACGATTCAAAAACGAACTGCAGATTGGTACTACTCGTACATAAAGTGTTTTTAGAATCAATACGGTCTCAAAAATTTATATATTCATATGTATCTTCGGTCTCTTTCTTGTAGAATTACTTACAATCTGAAAGCCTATCGTGGCATCAGACTATGGACCAACATCAAACCCACTAATGGGTGCAAGAATTGAAGAATGAAATAACCCACTTCGATGCTCTTGCAGAAAAATGACTAAGTATCAACGATACGTCTGAAAAATGGTTTTCCGCTTTCCCTGAAAGTATGCAGTACTGACAAGAACTAAACAACGTTCACTAGATAAACCATATTAGTTAATTTCCATATTCCACAAGAGATTCTAAACCATAGCTAAGCACAGAACTTAGAACTAGATAGTGATTACAATCTCATAGGAAATCCTACTGTTTCGGAAACTAATTTTAAAAATTGAATAACAAGGGAGTAAATTCTATATTTTCGTTAATACGTTGACCATTCCAATCTTGCTCTATTGATTGGAAAATGAACCTCATCAACGATGAATTGAAATTTCCCTGATTATTTTGATCGTTAATTCCGGTTCTACTACATATATGGAGCCGAGTGCTGGACGATAGGAAAGCAGAACAGACTTTGAGCACATTTAAGATTAAAAATTCTTCTTCGAAACCAGAGCTGACTGACTTTGCGAGGAGGGCGAATTAAGGAGAAGAAGGAACCCCAAAGTCTATGAGCTGTACTAAGATGTGGATGTAGTTCAAAAAGTCACGCTGGCAACGCCACATCGAGCAAATGATCGATAATGCTCGAGCGAAGATCGAGACAACAAGGGTAACTGAATCTAAGAGCGCTTGGACTGGACAACAGAAATCAGTGTGAACCGGATCGAAGGAAATAGAAGGCTGCAGAGACACTTAACGGATTGGAAAGCCCTTAAGCATGTAAGTAAGTAAGTAGAAAAATGACGAAGCAGAATGATTGTGCATTTTACAAATTTAGTGTCAATGAACTTCACATTTGAACTGCCACACCGGTTCAAGGAAGTGCAGATCTTTTCGATCCACACTGACTCAGTTAATTGTCGTTTTCCCAAATACAAAATACCCAAACCAAATTATAAAACTGAAATCGCCAGTAGCAAAATTCACTGCCTGATACACGCCATCCTTCCACTCTTAACCCAGCGTGCTGGCGGTCGCGATAGCTTGACCTTTTTGTTGCAGCATTATTGTCAATTCGCACGACAATAACAACAAATCATAAAGTTCGCGTTTGGATCTTCTGCTGTATTCGCCCTCCTCCAATAAAAAACCGATTTTTTCTTTCTCGAAAGAGAAAGAGTGGTGAATCAGGAATCTTGTAAGTAAGACGAATGGGGTAGAAAGAGAGAGAACGTAGCACATTATTGAATATCTTTATCGTTTTGACGAATTTTCTTCAAGTTACGCCAAAAAATGTCAAACACTATCGATGGAACAAACTACAGACGAGAGGGTTCGTGGTCAATGTTTAAATGACTATCATCTTAAAATCTACGAGATGAGGGCTCAGACTCCAAAATTTGCTCTGGAATCGGCACATTAGATTTTTTGACTTGACATGTTGGACAGGGACGTATCGGTATAGGAGATATTGTATAACGTAAGGAAGCAAGTATTGGTTAGAACTAAATGTTGCCATATATGTACATATGTTTGTAGCTAAACCTGGAAGGCTAAGGGTGCTGGAAGTTCAACATTTACCAGCTCATTGTAGACTTGGATTAAAATCGAAGAGCAAACTTTCTGTCGATTGATGCTTATTTTGACTTCAGAAACTGATTAAACCGACATAAAATGGGAAAAACAAAGCAAAAAAGGCGAACGTATCTGAATGGAAGTAAGATGTCTACATTTGAATAAGAAAACATATTCCAATGTGAGTTGAAAGTATTTATTTAGCAATGCAAGGTATTAATACAAAATATTCATATATACGCAAATGAACTCTTCATGATAACTACATCTAAATATTGATCACCCTACTCAACTTCTGTATGCGATTCAGCAACAAATCCCCTTGCTTGATGGTAGCCTGGTACTGCCAGTTCTTGTTGTCTGGACGATTGGTTTCAACGATACCGCCGACTCGATCGACTTTACAGTGCAAGCGTCCAGCAGCAATAAAACGCGACAGCTCCTGGTCGATGTAATCAACATCGACGCCAAACGCCTCAGCCATGTACTGTAGTGTAAGGGAACGGTATGATTCTAAGAGTTGTGTGTAGGCTAGGATTCGCATCTCGCGTACGTAAAAACGGTAATGAGGGTGCGCCAAGTAGTCGTTTCGCAAAATTAGCTCTACTTCGGCCAAATGTTGGAAAAACTCTGAGTAGTGACAGTTGTACAGAGAGAAGAGATAGCTCTTTACGTCGGGCAGGCCATGCAGTACCTCCTGAATTTCGGCACCTTTCACTACTTTGTCTCTCAATTCATTTCGAGGCAAACTTATCATTGAAACATAAACCGTGTACCGGACAAATGTCGGATAGTCCATGAGCTCGTAAGAAGTAAATGTGCTAACTGTGTCCAGAAAGAAGGCGGCAGCAGCTTTGAAATCACGTATCGCCACTGAATAAATGCCTTGGTAAACCTGCGCAACAAAGAAATACATTCGATAATGATGAGGACACTCTTGAATATGTAAAAAATCATAGAATTCAGTAACAGTAACAACAAATGTCGACGCAAAATCTTTAGAGGCATAACTTATAAACAAACCTTTAAACGATTCCGGCGATCCCAGTCACCACCCTCCTCGATCAGATACTTTGCTTTGTCAATATTACGGGTAATGAGGTCATGATCCAAGTAGAACAAACCCAAACGAATCAAATGAAATACAATATCCAGACGATGCCCCAGAGACACCGTTTTCTCATAAGTTTTTCTAAATGCTGTTTCGGCTCCAGCTTTGTCACCAATTCGGCACAAAAATTCAGACTTCTTCAGATTTGCTTCGCGTACTTCCATTTCGCCGAGATTCTTCTCAGCGTCTTCAATTGCTGCATCAAGCTTGTCCAACTCCGTCTTATTGTTTTCCTTCATACGGGCCTGCAGATCCTTGTCCATAGGCCAATTCAGCTCAGTACAAACGTACTCATACCAAGGAGCCATATTATCGGCCTTAATAGCATCGAGGAGCTTTGTCTTGATAGCGACATCGTTTTTATGTTCGCCAAGCGTTAATAAAAACTTGTACTGTGCCAAATGCAAATTGGGATTCTTTTCCAAGCCTTGTTCTTCCAGGTTTTCAATAGGCATTGTAATAATTTACTTTAGTTAAATCGGTGTAATATATTTAAAGACAAAGCACGAATTTTCACTACAAATTCGAGAGATTTTATGTTTGACAGTACTACGATGACGGTAGAATTCCGCAAAATCATGAACAGCCTGAAGTGAGGAGCCATTGAAAATTTATTTCTATGTTTATCTGAGAGAGTGAGTTCAGTTTGTAATGACTTCCCCATGAATCTCGGAAAGTAGCTCGGAGATAACTTTGTAATTTTCTCTGGTGACATTTTTTTTTGACAATTCTCAACTGATTGAAGTAATGTTATATTATTTAGATGATTAAATCTTACTAAATACTGATATGGATTGGCTAGAAGTAAAATTTGAGTGAAAATTAAATCATAATCTGACATCAGATTGTGGCGTTAAAATCGAACATATCATGATATCCCATAAATGTCTACTAAAGAAATGGAAATATTTGCAACTACAAGTATAAGAAGCACCCAGTCCTTAACTTCACACAATCATGTACTAAAACATGTAATAATTACTACATATGAGCTCTAAGCACCGCATATCTCCGGATGAAACTGCCTGCCACCACTCAAAGCGAATGCAATTAAGATATGTGAAAAATATGACACAATTTTATTCTTATACATACATACATATGGTACGTAATCTGAAGTTAAAGTTCATAAGTCAATTGAAATTCATAAAAAAAACCCTGAATGATACCTTCAAAGGTCACTTTCCGAGGACACTACTGTCTAATTGTCAACTGTCACTTAAGAGCCACAAAAAAGGGTGTCGGATCGATAAGCTAATTGGAGAAAAGAAAAGTTTTGACTCCGAGGAAAACCTTATTAAAATCAAAGAAAAAATCTATCAAAATGATCGGTGGCTTGTTCGTTTACAACCACAAGGGTGAAGTACTCATTTCCCGTGTTTATCGCGATGATATTGGCCGGAATGCTGTCGATGCGTTTCGAGTCAACGTCATCCATGCAAGACAACAAGTGCGCTCCCCAGTCACAAATATCGCTCGAACTAGCTTCTTTCATATAAAGGTAGGCGTACTTCCGCTTCAACATTTAAAAAAAAAACGTATTTCCTTATCAAAAGCAATTTTTTTCCTCAGCGTGCAAACATTTGGCTCGCTGCAGTGACCAAACAAAATGTGAACGCAGCAATGGTCTTCGAATTCCTGTTAAAAATAATCGAAGTGATGCAGTCATACTTTGGAAAAATCTCCGAAGAGAATATTAAAAATAATTTTGTACTAATCTATGAGCTTCTCGATGAGATTCTCGACTTTGGCTATCCCCAAAACACTGATACTGGTGTTCTTAAGACTTTCATTACACAACAGGGAATCAAATCGGCAACTAAAGAGGAACAAATGCAAATAACCTCGCAGGTAGGTCAATCTTCATCTTTTACCAAGTGAAACATGCATATCATCAGCGGAATTTGTCTTTAAGGTTACCGGTCAAATCGGATGGCGACGTGAGGGTATCAAATATCGCCGCAATGAATTGTTCCTTGACGTCCTGGAGTATGTTAACCTCCTTATGAGTCCCCAGGGTCAAGTTTTATCGGCGCATGTTGCTGGAAAAGTTGTTATGAAGTCTTATCTTTCTGGTAAGTTCATTCCATTCCCAGATTATGAATGTAGAGATAATAAAAAGTCGTCCCCATTATATCGTCCATCTGAACTGTGCATTGCTAATTGGGGAACACCTCTTCTAACCTCATATTAATGCAACTTCGGATCTGCAATCACTTACAGTCATATAGCGTTACAAATTCGGGTACCTGTACTCTACTCGGGCCAGTCAGCGATAACTCATAGCAGGTGCTTTGAATTTCTGCGTGGGAGGTTTCATTATTCCAATTCGAGGGAGAAATGATTGGAAAGATTCTGAACGATATCATCTGTGACAGAGTATATATGAATGTGAGCGCATATGTACATATGTATCCAGGGTATAAAGAATCATATCTAGTAGAACCAGTTGGATATTTTTGTATTATGGCCATAGTAAGAAACGGAAGTCTAAAACGACAAAAAGAAAGATAATAGCAAAGCAACGAAAAGAAAAAAAACCCAAACTCAGCTTGGAATTGCATAACCACGTTATCGGAATTCTATGTTCGAACCAATTTGAGTTGCTCTTAAACTAAAGGCTTCTGTGGTTGGTTTACATAGAATTTTCTTATATCGTTAACCATGATCTTTCCTTTTATTTTTTTACACGTGAATATGGCGAATAGATCTTGTGGTTTGTGGCTTTCAATCTCTTGTCGAGTGTTTGCCGGGATCCTACTTCCTTTTCTCTTCTTTTCATTTATCCCTATCTAGAGCTGCTCGTTCTTTTATAAAAACTTCAGACTGATGTTTCACTCTATGTCCTGGATGGTTGCTAATCGAACCAAATGAATATTATGAGCTTAGAACTGTAGAAAAGTGTTCTTTCTCTTTTTTTGTTAAAATTTACACGCGCTCAAGAGTTTATTGCTACCCTTATAATGTTAAGACATGACGCAGGCGTTAGAGAAATTAGTTATCTGATTCGCGTACACTCCTCGCTTGATGTTGTTTACAATTTCGATTACCAATTTTGACCTACAGTTTACCCCAGCTACAAAATATTTTTTATTGAATTATATTACATGAATGGATGAACATGTTTGGACCCCTGTTCTAGTCCTGTGTCGGAGGTCTAGGAGAACATTTCTGATCGGTCTTCGGTGCTATGGTATTGCAAATAAAATATGCACATGAGTTACGTAACACTGCAAACTATGCACTGCTTTTGCCGATACCATGCACAACTTTGCAAAAAAAAGAGTATTGTTGCACAGGTTGCTTGGTTTTGACTTTCAATTGCTTTACAACTAAAAAAATGAACAAATTGTTGCACTGCCGCAGCGCTGCAAGCATGATTTAGCGGACCAAACAGGTTGTGTTTATTTATAACAAACTAAAAGCGATTAAGGACTTCTTCTTTTTCTTTTTTTTCAAAGGCTGGGCACATATGTATATCCTTTATTTGATTCATTATCTGTCGATAGGTTTGCTGCATGTCATCTGGTGAACCTCTTCCATCCTCTTCCTCGTTTAAATTGTAAAAGGTGCACTCTGTTGTTCGTATTTTTAGTCTGTGAAGGTGATGGGCCGCCTAGTTCCTTAGTATTTGTTGGTTCCTTGTTATTTCCTCCCATTTCTCTGTGGCTGCTGTTCGGTGTTCATTTATGTCTTTGTTTTTGAATGTTTGGTTTTATTCTTTTGTAGTCATTGATGTTACAGCTTTTTCTTTGTAGACTGTCTGCCTCTTCGTTTTTCAATCCCAACCTTTTCTGTTAATGTCCGATAATGTGCTATCAGCTGGATGCTGCTTTTGAGTCCATTAAAATGACTGCTTTCTAGAAGCTTTGTGCTTTTGCAGCGCTGTGGTGGTAGCGGCCACCTCTCCATCGAATGCACTGTTGTCTTTTTCTAGCAGGGTATAGCAGCTAAAAAGCAGCTTTGCATTGTAGCTTCATTTCTTCGCATAACAATTTTATTGTGTAGGTGAATGACTGCCGGGTTTGGAGTCTGTTTTGTACTTTTTGTTTGAAGGATTGTTGTCATTTTATTGATTTCCCCCTCCAATTCTTGGTGGTTATTTTTGTTGTCATTGTTAGCTTTTATCCAGAAAACTAAATCGTCTGCAAACGTTAAGGACTTGTTCTTATATTTTTTTCTTTTATGTGTTGCCTTTCAAAAATAGAGAAATACTGTTCAGTCTTCATTCTATTTATATGCTCTTCAGACTATTTTAAGTTTATTTTGAATATGGTTTAAAAATAGCGTGTACTGAGATTGAAGACCTGTGCATGATTCCGCATTCGGGTAACGAAAAAGAACTGTGTGATAGGTTACGGTGAGTGTACCTGTGTACAATGATGGGGAAAAAAGAAGAAATATAGACGCCATTGCTTATTCCTTCCAAAAACTTCTTCTTTTGCCATCTACATGAAAGGGCGTCTGGTTCAATGAGAAAACTTTCTTTACTTGCCTCTCGTCTAACACCAATATCCTTCCAAACCTTTTCACTCTTTTCAGTAATAAAACAAAATTTTAAAACATTTCTATTCTTCTAGGAATGCCTGAATGTAAATTCGGTATCAACGATAAAATTGTCATGGAATCAAAGGGCCGAGGACTATCGGGTAATAACGAAGCAGAAACCTCTCGTTCTGGCAAACCAGTTGTAGTTATTGACGACTGCCAATTCCACCAATGTGTTAAACTGAGCAAATTCGAGACGGAACACTCAATTAGTTTCATCCCACCGGATGGCGAATTTGAACTCATGCGATATAGGACAACAAAAGACATCTCATTGCCCTTCCGTGTGATTCCATTGGTACGTGAGGTGGGGCGCACCAAAATGGAGGTTAAAGTAGTTTTGAAATCGAATTTCAAGCCGTCGTTACTTGGCCAGAAAATTGAGGTGAAAATTCCAACGCCCCTTAACACTTCCGGTGTACAGTTGATCTGTCTCAAAGGAAAAGCCAAATATAAAGCATCCGAGAACGCTATTGTATGGAAAATCAAACGCATGGCCGGCATGAAAGAAACCCAGTTGTCCGCAGAAATTGAACTTCTCGAAACGGATACAAAGAAAAAGTGGACTCGACCCCCGATATCAATGAATTTCGAAGTTCCGTTCGCGCCTTCCGGCTTCAAAGTTCGTTACCTAAAAGTGTTCGAGCCGAAGCTGAACTACTCAGACCACGACGTCGTCAAATGGGTGCGGTACATTGGCCGCAGTGGACTCTACGAAACTCGCTGCTAAACGATCAGCCGCGATCAACCACGTCTCTATTGTAATTAGAAAACACAAGATAAAACAAGCATGATTACATTATTTCCTAAGCAAAATGTTCAATCTTTGTCGTTATATTCCAATATTATAAATATTCATTACTTTATTAGATATTGATTTACTATATTCTTTCTTATTATTTTGTTTTTTTAATTTTCATTGTTTCCTTTTGATAAAATCATTTATAAACATAACTTTATATTAATAACAACATGTATTATATTTAAACGACTATATCAAAGACCTAAGCAAACCGAAATCCCCAACATGGATTAGACCTAATAAATAGTCAAAATTCCGATATTAATCAATGTTACTCTGTAAGTGTTATATAGAATTTCCAAATAGAAAATATTTCCAACATTGTTACTAATTAAAAAATTTAAAATAAATTTTGTTTTAACTATGATGGAGCAGACTTTCAAGGGCGTTAAAGAATATTTTTTAAAATTACTCTAATTCTAAACACCGTGTTGGGATACAGACAATGGGCTCACTCCGATACACTTTCTAGCGAAAATGATAATCTATGGCTCTACCATAAGGTCACAGCAAATAAATTATATACAAATTATGTACTCGAATGTAAAATAAACACAAGAACATTTTAATTAAACAAAAAAGCAAATGTATTTGGTTGAGTTTATTAAAAAATAAAATCAGATGAGTTGTATTTATTTTAACTGTACTGCTGCACACTGTACGGGAATATGGTTCTAGTCTCTAATCTGTATGGTTCCCTAAACTCTTTAAATTCTAGCACAATCGCTTCGTTTAGCTACGAGTGATTTTTATTAATGCTTTTGGGTATTTTCCCAACACGTTCAATGAATATTCTCTGACAGATGACTTTCTAATTGAAATTAAGCCGAGGCGAGGGTTGGAACTAACGTACCTTCATTTTACGAGAGTCGTCACAGTCAGTTATGATGCTACGTTGAGCTGTGATTATAGTTTTCTAGAAATGATGCACAATCCATTTCATGAAATAGCTTCTAGAAGGAATCTCAGGACTGAATTGTCAAGCATTGATCAGTTCAGTTCTTAGCCCTTTCTCGCCAGGCAAATAATGAAGTGCAGTTACATTGTAATATTGAAAAGGACTAAAAAAAGTTATTTTTTTAAACTACCTTTGCTGATGACACGCAATGGCTCAAAATGGCTCTATTTGCCAGTGATGGAACGGAAAAAATATTTTTTGCAACAAACTTTCTTGTGTTTTGTTCCTCCTCATACATGGCGCTTCAGTTGAACTCCTGAAAATTTTAGCAAATAGTAAAAGGACAGACCTAATCTCCTAACCTCTTTCGGAGGATCGGATACCATGACATGAAATTTTACGATTTCGGACAGATCCTTCGGATCGGATACCATAATAGGGTAAATGGTGTGGCTACAATATTTCTGCTTCCAAAGGTGGGGTAGGGTAAGTTGAAGGGGTGACTGCAGCGAAAGAGTAGTCTCACTCGGATTTCGACGGGTCTATTGTATTGCCCGGTGTGGGATGGGATACCTGAAAATAGATAACAAGAATTGGGCTCAATGTAGAGTTGAAACACAGCACGGAGAGCGTGGACTCAACCTAGCATTGATCATGTTGCAGAAGTCCGGGAGATTTTGGAAGTGAAGGGGGTAATGGGCAGTTGCAACTAGTGAACCTCTGTTCTAGGTAGCTTATTGGCCCTTAGACATCCTCGTGATGGTGCTGTGCTCAATCTAGTAACCACATTCCGGTTTGTCGTAAACGAAGGACGAATGTCGTGCCGCTATTTCTTTTGTAGAAATATCCAGTGGGAAGAACTCGATGGTTTTGAGGGCAGCAGTAAATGTTGTCCTAATTGCTCTGGTAGTGTCTATACATGGCAGACATTGGTTTCTTGTGAAGACGCTCAGGCTTGTGATGTAAGAATAGGCCTAACAATGGCATTTTACGTCCAATGGATGGTGACATGTGAAGGCCGCTCTTTTCTGCTGCATGCGTAAAAAACTATGGAGGCCTTTTTGTGCCTTCTAGTATTTTGTATTTCTCTTAAATAGAACTAGCTCTGTTTTTTGTAGCTTAATACTGAGGCAGCAACGTGTGCCCCAGTTGTTCAGATGGCTAAGCGATGTTTGTAGTAGATCGTGAGCAAGAATTTACCTGTCACTAATATGACGACATCATCGACCGCTTTGGTCTAACCTGAAATTCACTAAATTCCATAGTTGTGAGGTCACAGTATGTGTTCGGCTACCGCCCAATTCGGTTCTGATTTTGCTTTCTATTCAGTCTGATAGGATAGGATTCACGTGCGTTCAGGTGACTTCTGAATGCAGTGGTGCAGTTTTTTTTGTTTAGAACGAATGTGGATATATAATATAATATTCTTTGAAGGGTTTTGTGTAGGAAGACTGATCAGCCTAAAGCCCTTCGTAGGGCTTCCCCTTAGCAATAAAGGGGAAGTTTACTTATCTCCAAGATTGGGGAACGTAGGTGCAGCTCAATTAACAAATGAAGTTCTGTGTGGCCACGGAACGAAATAATTCTTTGAGCTTTTCAGAATGTAGCAGGAGGTGCAAAGCAACATTCTTATCTTCAATAATTTGACCGCCCCATGTGTGTTCTTATTGGTGTCGATGAAATACTGATCCTGTTTGTGGGGTATGAGTTGGTGATCCTAAGGTCAAAGTAGCATTCACACAAGAGAGTCATTTGCCGTATAATCTGCATGCAAATCTTATTCGGCGTTCCAGCATCCAATATATGTACATATGTATGTACATAATTTATTCTTCTTGATGCGACTGTTGTATTTGTTTGCTGAATATAATGCCAGGAAACCGTTTCTACCTGAAAACAACATGCAATTTTCAAAGGCAAAATTCAATGCTAAAATATTTGTGCCACTTTATTTCTTTGCAAAAATGTGTATAGGTATGTATAGCGAATAAAATCCATTCCAAGATCTTGCTTTAATTTCATCAAATATCGATGTTAATCTAGTAAAAAGTTTGCAACGACTTTATTGAATTCATCTGCATACTTGAGGTGAATGTTGTGCTTCCCCTCCCGAAATTCATAGTACCTACAAATAACATGTAAAAGTAAGTAAATATATATACAAATAGTTGAATAAAATAAAACATACTTGCACCCTAGGATTCTCTTCCGCAAATATGGTATATGTTCGGCGGCAACCATTGGGTCTTTCTTGCCATGCAAAATAAGAGTTGGAATATTCACTCGCTCAATTAATTCCTTACAGAAGTTTCCATCTCGTTGATCAAAAAATGCGATCTCAGCATCGACCCACTCGGACCAAAGCTCTGCAAAACGCTCGCGCCCATATAATTTCACCATTGGTTCACGCATTCGCTCAGACCACTTATTAACGTCGCGAATAGCTAAAGACGAATAAACAAAAATAAAAATTGAAATAATATTCAAAAAAAATTAGAAATTTGTTGTTTCTACTTCACAATACCGGTCAAAGTCGTCTCCAGGATGCTAAAAGAAAGCAAATACTTTAAACTTCCGACAATGGTCAATAAACAATTGGCAGAAGGGTAAAGAAAATACTAACCGATCGATCAGTAACATTTCGGAAATTGATTTAATCTGTCTTACCAACAGATTCAGTCAATTACAAGCACTTGATGGGTAGTTACCTGACAATTTTATTGCTTGCATATTCCAAATCATTTTGAGTTGACAACTGAGTTTATAGTGTATGGAGTTCATACGGCATTTGGAGCAAAATAACACCAAAATACGAAAGGAGGGTTGGTTTTGTTTAACCCATAACACAGTAGAACGAGCGCATCGTTGTGAAGGGAATTTTACTAATGCATGTGACCGAATCTGGGGTAATTTAATCATCAGAATCATTGTCGGTCACGTATCCCTCAACTTCTTGAGAAGACATGTACACCCAGCATCAAGTGCTAGAGACAGGTGCCCTCAATGCTAAGAAGCAACCAGAAACGCCGCAACAGATGTGAAAAGTTTCAGCAGTTTCCTGAGATAACCGGCGAGCACCATACAAAAAAAGGATTCGGTATCCTTCTCTTTTTTTTCTATGGGATTTCGAACAGAAAAATTTTAAAAAATTCCGACTCATACTACGGACGACTTTCGACCTCAACAGCAGGTACCCATGGCGCGTCCCAAGGCGTGTACAAAATATCTATATGTACTTACATTCAATGCATGTATACAAAACATGAAGATAAAAAAAACTCCTGAAAGTGTGCAAACAATTATACATACATATGTACATATTCCAATAAAAATTTCTTAAGAAACTTAGATACATATGTATCCTTCAAGCGAGGCGAAAACGATTGGTGCCGTGAAAATCGTAATATCCTACTGACTTGTGCACAGATATGTACTCTCAAATCATTTTATTTGAAATATTATGCCCATTCCCATTCAAGTTATGAAACAACTCAAACCAAATTATGAAATTCTTTTCAGTTTACTTAACAACTGATTAAAACAGCACATATATGCCTACATACGTACATGCATTGCTATAAATTACCTTTAATCGCCTTGACTTCCGCCTCGTTAATGTAAGCTCCAGCACCCCAAATTGCTAATTTATTCACAACACCCCTGTTAGTTCCAGCTAGAATAAGAGCAGTTATACCACCGTCGCTCCAGCCGAGAATAGAAAATTTAGGAAAGCCAAGAACTTCCATCAATTTCTTGGCACACTCAGCATCGTTCCGAAAGAAATCCAATCCAAACTCTCGCTTGGGAGGTATGGACTTCCCATAGCCTGGAGGATCCCATGCTATGATTGTGTAATTCGGCAACACCTGAGGTAGTTTTTCAATTTGAGGAGTAAAATCAGTCCAGGCTGATCCTACGGCACCTGGCATCAATATAAGGCCGTTGGGCCCATCGCCCGATTTAACATAATTAATATTTGCACCTCCAACATCTACTTTTTGTTCTGTAATTTTACTAGAAAAGCGGCTGATAACGAAGGCAGTCGATTTTATTTTTTTTAGCAGTCCGTACCTTAACATCTTCGTCAACTGTATTGTGCGAACGTCATGTTTGCTAAGGCTTTGCCATCATCGGTGACAATTTCATGGTCGATTTTCATTGAAAAGCATATTTGCGCAAACGCTTGGAATCTTAACCAGGTACATATCGGTGGTTGGTATCGGTAACATGTTGGACATATTCCGGTGGTAAAATTTTATTCCATAAAATAAGGAAAAATGGTCAAATCGTACAGCAAAGCTACCGAAGATAAAAATTGAATTCTCATTGTTTTACTGTTCCATAGGAACAGTTAAGGGCACCGTCATACGTATGAAAAAAGATAGTCCTGCAATAAACTGCAGGAAATTATTCAATTTAACAACATTAAAAACATTTGAGATGTGGAATAGTTTTTTGAGAAAACAAATATCAATCTTTTGTACACTATACGAGCTCTGGTTCGTATGAATCAATGCAAAATGGGTGACAATAGCAACGTTCCCTTGAGATCTATATAAAGCAGAGCTCGAAATTCTCAACAAAACGATGCTCAGTTACCATAATCATAAATATTTTTTTTTATATCTGACGTTTCCTTCCTGTACTTGACATTCGGCATTAGCTGTCAAAATAAAGATCAAATTAGATCAAAATGTTAGCAAAATTTGAAAGGAAAAGAAGTTTGTGGATGAATCCATTTTTAGATAAAAAAACATTTGCTTGCTGGAGAAATTTTAAAACCGACTTTCTGTTGTCACACCCCGATAACATCGAAATATGTATCCGAGATGTGGTTCCAACAAAATGACGCTACATGTCATACAAGCGCAGCAACGGTTGAAATTGTGAAGGAGAAATTCTTCGATTTGGGTTCTCTGGGATCATACGACTTAACACCACTCGATTACTTGCTCTGGGGCTAGGTCAAGTGCTCACCCTTCACTAACAAGTCAACCACTTTAGATGAGCTCGAGACCCAATTGCCGGAATAACACCACACATATTGGAGACCAAGTCAGCAAAGGTTGAACCGACGTGACAGCTTGAATCACTGCTAACGAATCTGAGGCGGCCATTTGAACGATGTACTATTCTAGCTTCAAAATAAAGCCAGAATCAATTTTATATCTCACACCGTTGTTGCTTTATTTAAATTTATCTGGTGACCCTGTAATTTTCTCCACAAAATTATTTATAAAATTGGCTAATCAGCCATATTTTTCTCGTAATAAAATCATTTGACAATCACTGTCAAATTTGTTTCAGATTCCAAATAATAATTTAACAAATCACAGAGTGGTTTTCTCGTGGAAAACAAATAAATCTTAATTCCACGAAGTGAGCCAATTGACAACAGCACTTTGATGTTACACTTTAACATTCTTCATTCAAGCGAACTGTGCAAAAAAATTAAAACGACATGTTATGTACAACAACAACAATGTATACATCTGGTATCGATAAAAACCAGTGGTTCCAGACTAAATCGTTGTAACTGGATTAAATGATTTTTTTTTGCTACAGTAAACCATAGATACATGTTTATATACCTTTTTACTTGTTATCGCGTTTGTGTTGGAGTTATTACTTACAATGCTATTGCTTGCCTCTATTATATTTATTGTAACTTGTCTATCTTACAACTGACACATTTGGAATGTCAGTTCACGTGTAGTGCCACCGAGTTTTTGTGATGACTTTGCTTAGCTTCTAAGTTTTTATCATCCAGTCACAAAGGGGCTTAAAATAAATAAAGGAAAAACGTCTCTAAGTTCTTACATCTATAGAAGAACGCAAACTCACCCATTTAATTTCAATACATCTTTCAATTAAAATCGACTTTATTTCCTAAGATAAATAAATCATATAAGTAAAATATTTATTCACAACAAATAATTCCTATTACTGGTCGCACATGTAAACTTCCCTTTAATATTAAAGAAATGCTCGCCAAAGAGAACCAAATCATATACAGCAGCCAATCAAATCGCTCGTTCTAAAATTCGATGTAACGGATGTGGGAACAGTTTGCTAAAGCGTTACCAAGCGCCTGCAATGGTCGAATTTTTTCCCATTCTAGTGAAATTCTCCGAGGAGAAAGGTTACATTGGTTGCGCTGCAATTCCTTCCAGCTGTAGTGAATATTCTTTTATTTTTTGTGGATTTGTAATTCAAATAAAATAAGGTGAGAAAACCACTTTAATAACAATTTCTATTCATACATTTACTGTCATAAAGTTCCCACATCCGTGTTTATTTATTTTCTTACGAAAAACGCGAATAAAATTCTCCCTGTTATTAATATCGAACATGGCAGTGGAAATTTCGAAAAAATTTCCCACTTTTGTGTCATTTTGAAAATGGGAACTTATTTTTTTATTTACAAATATCAAAAGTGATGTGTAAAAAAAATTTTAAAAGTTTTACATTTCCTTAATTCATTGCTAATGTATGAAGATATGTATTTTTTTTTTTTTTTAAACGCAAGCGCATTACTTTACTCCTTTGGCATTGATTTTTGCTAATTTTTTTCTTTTTTTTTTTCAGGCAACGTAGAAAGCGTTGATTTGGTGTTTATTCTGTGCAAACGTATGAGTCGTCGACATGGCGGACGACGAGCAGTTTTCATTATGTTGGAATAATTTCAACAGTAACCTCTCGGCTGGATTTCATGAATCATTATGCCGAGGAGATTTAGTGGATGTTACTTTGGCGGCGGAGGGCCAATTTGTAAAGGCGCATCGGTTAGTTTTATCCGTTTGTTCGCCATATTTCCGTACAATGTTCACTCAAATGCCAGCGAACCAACATGCATTCGGTACGTAAATGATATGCTTGACGTAATTTCTTTTATTAATTGAATGTATTTTGTGTGTTTTCATTATAGTATTCTTGAAAGATGTTAGCCATTCAGCGCTTAAAGACTTAATACAGTTTATGTATTGCGGAGAAGTCAATGTAAAACAAGAGGCGTTGCCTGCATTTATTAGTACGGCTGAGGCATTACAGATAAAAGGACTCACAGACGTAAGTACATATATTATATATACAGACATCCTACGGTTCGGTTATTGGTTGTCCTAGGAGGTAGAGATTTTATCGATCGAAAGAAAGCAACAGAAGTAGAACTTCCCACGGTGGTAGATACACGCAAACGCGTACATTTTCTGATAGATATTCGTATACATACAAATAATTCCAGACCGAGAAATTTTTTTTTTTTTTTTTGTGCTTACACTTCCTAAAACATGGTCGGGAGTGTAGCGATAATTAAAGGATTTCAATGGAAAAAAAAAAAAACTCGCACAGCCAAACTTAGACTATGGCGCGTATTTAATGGGTGACGCCATTGTAGCGGTTTATGGATGGACGCCATGTGTCGATTACAAAACCAATCGCAATTACGCTGGCGATTTTCCACAACTGGATGCTTTACCTTCACCAATTAGAAACAAAGCTGTGACTTTAATTAGTAACTGCGTTCTGTCCACTATTTATTGCGAAATTTAGTACTTTTTCAGTGCTTGATGAAAAAAAACGTTTAAAACTACCTTAACCTTGGGTGCATGGGGGCGTTCTAAGCTCATTTTCATACAATGTGTATGTATACACAATTTGTTTGGGGGAAGTTATTGCCTCTTTCCTTAATGGAATTGCCTCTTTCCTCTGTTTTTCCAAAGTATTTCACACGAATGTGTTGGATAGTCCAAAGGCACCACTTGAAACAAACTTTAAAACAAGGTGGAGGAAATCTAATGGTTTGGGACTGTTCTACTTGGTAGCACGTTGGTCAAATTGAGGGCATTATGAAAGAGAAAAATTATTTAGATATTCTCAGAGCAATTTACCTGATTTCGTTGAGAGCGCTTATCCAATAGAACTGCGACCGCAAGCATACAGCGCAAAATGGATTGATGAACAGCATTTCCAGACTATGGCGCACCACAAAGTCCGAATTTAAATCCAATTGAAAACTAAGGCACTATTGTTAAGAGGGATATGGGGGAGTTTGGAAGAGCACCTAGGATTTTAGATGTGTTGGAGCTAAGACTACAGGATGAATGGACAAGAATTCCACACAAAACTATTAAAAACTTAATAGAAAGTAGGGCCAAAATAAAAACAAACCTTCAAAAAATAAAGGATTGTGGACAAAATACTAAAAATATCTATTAAAACATGCTTTTTGGAAACTGGATACACATGGGGTGCATTTCAGACGTTATACTTGAGCGATTTCGTTCATTGATATCTTTTTTTTTCGTAATAAAACAAATTGGTTGACGAACATTCATTTTATCCTTAAAAAACTAGAAAATTCTAATTTATGTGTCTAGTTTTGCTCCCCACTGTCTGCAAAGATGGTAAGAAATAAAGCCAGGCATTCACGTCATGACGAATTATTTGAAAAAATATTGTTAGGACACCCGGGGTGAAGGAAACAAGTCGACCGCCTAATTAGGACAGCAAAATATGTCGCTGATATAAGCGAAACGGATACCGAATGGAAAATAAACGACTAAATGAATCCAAAATGTCTTAATATCGCATTTCCCTTTATAATACTCATAGTTGGTAGTTTTAGTATCAAATGTTGCAGCGAAACCTAGATATAATGTTGAAAGTTTATTTATTTGGGATGCAAAACTCATTTACAAATTTCAAATACCCTTATAGGCAGAAAGAAAACATTAGAACACTTAATCCATTAGGCATTAACTATATCTCAGTAATTGATTCGTTAGTCCTGCGTTGAATTAAAAAATGTATCCCAAACACGCGCCTTGCGCCCAGATTTACCTCCATATATACATACATACATATGTATATTCATAATGCCTAATCAGTGTTGGAGAATTTGACCGAGAAGAAAGAAAACGCTTGTAAATAGAGGAGGAAGATGAAACAAAAAATGTGGATAGAGTGGATATTTAGTGAAATCTCATTTGCGGACACCCTGTCTGGCAGACAACTCGCATTAACGGACTGAAAATAAATTTCTGGTTGAATTTTATTACTTAGAATTCCCAGAAAACGGATGAAAAACGTCGGTCCCGCAGCTGTCGACTTATGAGAGATTTCACTGTACATAGGCACACATATGGATTTAAACAGGAGTAACACATGGGAATTTTTACGGCTGTTTTAATTGGCTTTTACATATGAGTGCACAACCATTCAACAGTCGTGTATCGTTTTGTTGTACCTACACTGTGCATCGCTTTAAACCATGACGCAACTTCATTAGTGCAGATCGGTGATACTTAAGATTAACCTTAAATATGCATCACGTTTTGTGCATTCATTCCCACAATGAAATAATAAAAAGAGAACTTTATGAAGTTGCCTAAAGCGAAAAGTAATAAAATTAAATGTTAACCTCATTCTTCCCACGTTTTAAACAATCCTATAGACTAGGAATAGGGCAAACATACAACTACGTGTAGCACTTTCTATATCCTAAGGAGAATAAATTATATGTGCGTAGCAAAAGCGAAAATGATTGGGTCATGTCTGTGTTAAATCCGTATTTCAGCATAATTTCTGAGGTAGGAGGATGAAATTTCATATCTGGGGTCTTTGCGAAAGAATAACGAGGATATTTGCGCTTTACACTGGGAAGCAGGAGGGAAAACGAAATAAATGTCAACCCCCAGCCACTGGAAAAAGAAAAAGAAAGAATTTGTTTTTAACATCGCCCACTCCTTCATAACTTCGATATCTTACAAGAAGTGAAGTAAATTTAAAAAGACCGAACGATTAGATATTCTAATTCTCTGCAATCCACCCATGCATCATTGTAGGTCTGGCAATCGTCTAAACATAGCTTAATTCTTATTCTCTGGTGGTGGAGTGTAAGTAGACAAAAGGTAGAAGCTATTGCATGAATTGGATTCAATTATAGATACAACCTCCCACTTCTTCGACAACCAATAACTCTTTTTCTATTGCGGATGTTTACAAGATCAACATATTCATACAAATTGCATATATCATTTATATTAATAAACAAATATTTTTATTGTTACTTTTAGAGCGATCCTGCGCCTTCGCAATCTCCGGCAAAGCCATCCACACCAGCGCCACAGCCAGCGCCGCCCGCCCAAACAATAGCTCAAACACTTACATCTCCCCGCGTAAGGCAGCGAAGTAGTACAAGTCGGTCGTATAGAATTGAAACAGATGATTCAGATGATAAGACCACCCAAATTGTTTTGCAAGCCACAACGGCGATGCCACAGCAAACACAACCTACAATAGTACAACAGACCAGCACCAACGCAACGGTAGTTAATCAGAAAAGAACGGCACCTCGAAGTATAAGTACTCCACATACAAAGCGAGTGAAAAATTCCGCCGATCCGCTTGAAGCTTCTGAACCGACACAGATCGCCGTTCAGACAGTTGCCGAAAGCAAATCGACCAGCGAAGCGGAATTCATTGACTTGCCCATAGAAATGCCCACAAAATCAGAACCTGATTATACTGAAGACGCTGGAGAGGTTGAGACTGCAGAACAAGACGCTACATACGTTGAGGATGATTCATATGGTGATATGAAATATGATGAAAGCTACTTCACAGAAAATGAGGAAGCTGGTGCGGCGACGGGCGGCGCTGGTGGAGCAACAACATCAACGGCAGTGGTCAAACAGTCATTCGTAGATAACTCATATGTGGAACAGGCGGATCAATCAGCAAGCGAAGCACAGGGTTAGTTAAAACTTTCAACTTCTATAAGAAATCAAAAGAAAAGACATGGTTTTGTTGTCCATCAACCGCATACAAAATCTGTGAAATGAATCCCTTCTCGTAAATGTACTCACTTTTCGGTTAAGGCGCTGATCATGCACCAAACCTGTGTCTTTTACAATTCAAATGGGAACTTTAAAAGATAGCCCATGAGTGGTCAGGTTTAGAATCCCCATTTGCTTTGTGCTTTTGAAATTTATCTTTTTACTATATTCTATTTAAAATTGCATTTTTGAAGTAATTTCGAATTATAAATACGTCGCGTATACAACCTCCGCCAAGTCTCGGGATAAAGCGGTTGCGTGTCGGTTCAAGTATTGTACATATGTAAGTATTTCGTGGTTTCATATACAAAGTCAAAGTGTGAAGTGAATAAAAATATGGTGTTACTGAAAGTGTTGTGTTGTGATATACATATATTGGATCGCTGCACCACTAAGAGATGTCTGCAACCTGGCGTATTTCACAAAAAAGGAATGAATGTGGCTGCCACAACTGCTGCTGTCAGTGTTTCCATGAAAAGGTGGGTTGTTTTTATCAAATTTCAAACATTACTTGGTTGGGTATTCAATCAGATTGTTTGATGATCGGTTGAGTACCTAACCATTTACAATTTTATAACAACTATATCATGTACCCTCCCTTTTGAATATCCTACTGGTTTACACGGTTGTATCGCGAGTTTAATGGACAGACGGAAGACTAAAGTTAGAAACTCATTTGTAAGAGTATTGCTGTTGATAAACAGTGTTTAAATTAAAATTTTCATTTATTATTGCTTTTGGTTTTCAAGTTAAAAAGGTTTAAATTATGTGCACTTAAAGTTTGTGATTTGAATATGTACATATATCAGCATCGTACGTACTTACATATATAGAATTGTAACAACACTTTTTAAATTGTATGTGTGTTGATTTAAAATTATATTCAATTGTTGTGCCGTTGTGTAACTCATAAGTCTGGTAAGTACGAATATACAATTCGAACAAATTGTGGTTTATTTTTGACATCACATTCGTTACTATTCCCTTTTCATATTACAGTTTTCAATTCTAAAAAATTAATCTTTACTAAAATATGCAACAGTTTTACATATTTTTTGTATTCTATTATGTATACGTTACCATATACTTAACATCATACAAATGTCCTCCACGGAGCTGCCTGTAGCAATTGCGGTGACTTAACAAGCCGACAATTTACCGATTTATTTCCAAAGACCATCAAGTTAGCTTACTCCGAATTCGGTAACTTGATTGTCTGCCCAACTGTATGGCAGTGTCTTAATGAAACAATATAAGCAGCACGTCATCCTCTTATAATGTAATTCAAAGCTTAAATAGTCAATTTCTTGTAGGTATGATGAGATTTCGTGTACACTTCCAATTGGAAGTGACGCAAATGCGTCAATTTTGCTTATAAATGAAGCAGTTAAACCAGAGATGAGGTTCTAATATGAGCATGATTTTGGTATGAAAATCATACGAAAAGTTGTCGCAACCGATCGGAAACATTTGTCTTGAAACGTATAATCATTTCAGACGAGTATGGGCGCCGTGGCTCATGTGGTTAGCGCATTGGACTACGGACTAAGTGGTTCGAGGTCCGAATCCCAGCCACCTCGCTCGAGCGTTGGACAAACATTAGAGAGTATAACTCATGAAAAAGCTCAAATAAACTGCCTAACACACACAACACGAATGGTTGGGAAAAGTGTACCCCTGGGACCGTAACTAACCTCACGCCTAGTCCAAAAATTGTATTGGAAAATTGGTGGCCCCAATTAACTCTAAGATCCGATTTTTAGCACGACAAAAATCCATTGTGTAGTGACGATTTCTTTACGCAAAAAAATTTGCGAATGAGTCGATTTTCAAACGTTAGATGTACTTGCTAGGATGTTAGGTAAAGAATTGGACTTCGAAATGAAAATATTGATCGGTTACATCGGGCGAGGTTTTCCGCTGCTGCGTTGTTCCTTCGGGTTGGATTCAAAGACTACGCGTGAGCAACTAATTTTGTTGACTAGATTAATGTTACTACAGCCGTCAACTCAAACGCGAACAAAAATTTTACGAAATAATTTTCAATCTTTTATGGAAACTTAAATCTTGACGAATACGTTTGGTTCATTCCAAGTGAACTTGGTGAAGTAGTAATGCAATGACGCGAACTCAAGCAGTACAAAGCTAAAAGCTAATTGCAAGCATGCGCAAAGTTACATATAAATATACCCGAGAGACTAACATGCTTATCTTTTCTACTACACCTGGAGTCAACCGTAAAATATCAAAATTTTTTGATAATACCCACCATTATCTGTTTTAATATGCAATTTGAAATTAAAACTTATGAAGCAGCGCAGGATAGACTACTCGGCGAGGGCAAGAAGGATTTGCGTTATAGGTAGTTTCCACCGGAAACAGTATTGTATATATGAACTTTTAACACGCCCTTGAGTTACAATTTGAATAAATTGCTGGCGTACGGAAACTTTAAGCGAATGCCCCTCAATTGGTCCATTGTATCTAATATACATTACATATGTACGTACATGCTGCTTTTCTGAACATGATAACCAACAAGGAAAAATTATGATAATGTCCTTTAAAGTAAAAAATAGAGTGATAAACTTGCAAATGGTCCAAATAAAATACTTTGAAGGTGTACTAAAATTTTCCTAAGTGGGTAATAGCAGGTGTATGCGAACAGTTATTTTGATCAAATATGAATAATACGGTAATAAAACTTAAAAAGATGTTAAAAGGAAATATGAGTTTAGCGCTTAGTTAATAGAATATTGAGGGCTGTATTCCTTTTTTACCCGAACGGAGATTAGAAGTATTTTTGTCAGTACTGAGCCAAATTTACTTATGTTCATATTTTAAAACAACAAGTACATGTATAAGGAGTGCCATCGAATAAAATACCCGCTTTCTTATATAATTTCCAAATATCGATAAATCAATGAAATGTATTTTGTTTTATTGCTGGAACTACATATTATTTTTCAATTTTATGTAATTGTTGATGGATAGTTAAGACAGTCAACTTGCAAGCTTAACATCTGGAAATGGCAAAAAATCTAAACAGTAATTTCTGTTATCGAAACCTTAGCGGATCATTCAGTTGAAAGAGAAGAGGGGTCTGACCGGAACCCGAGGTCAGCAAAATGTTGAAGTTTCTTGAAAAAATCCAAACATTTCTGAACGAAGCTTATTCCCATCCACCATAATGGACGATGAAACATGTTTTAGTTGATTTTAATTAGTTTCCGGGACAGGCAGTCTATATTTCCGAGGGAGGCGAAGGTTGGAGATTTCGAACCCTTAACCAAAAGGTAAAATTTATGGTTTGTCAAGCAATTTGTTCTATTTGTTCTTGTGGGCGCCACTCACCCAAAAGATGGAGAAGTGTATAAGAAGCTTTTAAGGTCTACGCGCCCTAATCTGACGGCCTCATCTTGCATGGCCAGAATTAAGGGCCACAAAAAAAAACTCGGCACAATAGATGAATTCATAAAGTTTGAGATAAATAGCTCAAGTGACAGATGGGACAATCAAAACAATGGTTGAATCTGTTCCAAAAATTTGGTATAAAAATAAGAGCTTTTATAAATTTGAAGTCAAAAGGTAAATACTTTTCAATAAATTTGAAATTATCCTTACATTTTTCGTGGGCAAATGTTTTCGATGGCACTCTCGATTAACTTGCAGAGAAATAAGAGTCGGAACAATTTAGTTAAAATTAATTTAAGTACTATGAAGAATCCGAAGGTTCGGGCACAGTAAAAATAATAGTTCTTTGGCGGATGAACTCTAAAGCGGTGCGACCCGGCGTTCATTATATACCAAGGTCGTTGTTTTGAGGTGTGGTCCATTGTAACTGTTTCTCTTTCCCTCAACATGGTATTTTTTCTTATAACGTAATAGTACGAGTAAAATTGGTAAACGCGAAAGTTCACCTGGATGCGCATAAAAGTGAACGAGATGTATAGCGGAGCTTTTATCGCTATTGCACTGAGGGGCTACCGGAGTGACTTATTTTTCGCCTGATTTCCTGGAAATATATTTTATTTGGACAATCTGCTTGACGCTTGTTCATTTTTGCGCATCCTTTACGTCTCAATCTGCGTATTTGTACTTTCATTTGTAAACTCAATTTGTCCTTTGTCGGACATTCAACTCGCCTTGATATTTCCGGGTAGATATTTTTAATTGTAAGATGGAGTTAGATATGTAATAGAATATTTTTTTTGTTAGAGTAGTAGATTTTCTACATGCGCAGTAGGAGTCATATTTTAAAGAAGGTCGTTTTTTATGTACACATGTGGAAAAAATGAATTTAAGTATACATATGTGCGGAAAGGTATGAACATTTTGATTCCACCACCATTATGGTTCTCGTTTTCCCACACAAATCTCCAACGCGCATAAATGAAACTTCTCGAAAAATGGGATTACTCGCGATGAATATCTGTTAAAGAATTTCTGAGAGAAAATCAAAATGACGTCACAGAAAAACATGCATTGCCTTGCAGGTAACCGTTGTGCGACTTTGTACAACATCCCGTAGAATGCCTCTAATAAGAATATCGACACAGGAACCATGATTTAAAATTTTACAACTCCTATAAATCGGGAGAAACTTTCGTTCCGGTCGAGTACCACGATAAGATTGAGGAACGGGAGCTTAGGCGATGTTGGGTACAATTTTTATGCAAATATTTTTACTAGGTAAGAATCTTATTTTAGATTTAATGTACATATGTATTTAAATAAAATAATTATTAAAAAAATGGACATGATCTTGTGTGGCGAGACGAGAAAAGATGAAAAATATTATATTTACTTCAGGTGTATAACATGTAAGTACAAGTTTTAAAATGACAATACATATGTATACTACTAAAGTGTGGTAACTTCCCGCCAATTTAAAGACATTCATGCAATCCTAAGGTCCTAACTTTGGTTCAGGGATGGATTGAATAGAATTGCTTTAAACGCATACATCATTGTTTATCCTGAGGCGTTTTTGTGTTTTCTTTCGAACGGTACATGCTCAATCTGCTCTGAATTAAAAAAGAATTACATCTATGGATGGTTTACAAAAGTAAGTAGTTTATTTCCGTAAGGTTTGGTATGTGAGGCCATTTTCGAAAATGTCAGCTGCGTCAGAAACGCTAAACGCAGGTTGCTAAAGTAATTTGTTCGAAAACATAATCACGATTTTGAAGCGCATTAGCATTATTTTTGGCAACGCAGTTAACGATAGTCATGCCGAAGGAAAATTATCAGCGTTACAGCTGTCAAGACGAAAATCTAGATAATTTCGTATTTTATTTTGCAATAATTATTCCAAAATTAATTTCAGTGAGATTCTCTAATAAAATTTTCTCAATAGTTTGGTTTACGCGTATTGTTTTAACACTTCAAATGCGCTTGCAAACAAAAAATCATTGACGATGACCAAAGCTTGTGTGCAAAGGGGACGGTCACGAAATAACGATCAAATTGACGTTTTGACATTTTCGATAATGGCCTGATTATCAGGCTTACAAATTCGATCAATACAATAGAGTCTTACAAAAGCCCATAAGGGCTTAGAATATTATAATACTGCTTGTGGACTGGCATTCCACCTCGTCAACCCCCACGAGGTAAGGTAAACAAACAAAACGCAAATTATAAACCCAAGTCACATTTAAAATAAAACAGCAGCCAATATGCTGGGAAGTGACAGCAATAACACAATGAAAATATAATAAATCTACGATTTTATTGTAAAAAAAGTTGTTTGATATCTGTCAATTTTGACGTTTATTTACAAATTATCGATAACGCGAGGAAAATTTAGGTCTGCTCGCGTACTTTCTGCACCAAAATTCGTAGATCGTGAAATTTCAACTAGTGGGGGTAAAATCACAAAAAAGTAAACGAACGCTACGAAATTTGCCCACTTTTTAAACGTCAAATGCAAATATACAAATACACAAAAAAAAATTTTCGTACAGGTTTCTGACAGATTTAATGATGTCCAATATTTTCGATTTTGAAGAAGATACGATGACGTTATCCCGGATGTCATCTGCCAATATTTTGAATAGTCTATGGGAAATGGAGACGATGTTGAGATCGTTCAACTTGAAATACTATACTCTATTTTAGTTTAGAGTACAAACCAGTGGCACCAAATGTTAGACTAATATTTTCTTTGTCTAATTTAAATAATATCAACATGGTCACACCACCATATGATCCGAATGAAGAGCATGTCCCTTTTAATGTGTACGGTGTGAGCGTTCATAAATATTGTGGCGTAAAATAAAAATATTGATTCTAGTTTTAATTGTCATAGAGATAAAGAAAATAAAGATATTGAAAGTTCAAAAGAAAATGTTCAAGGTGAGACGTTTGATATTTCATCTATAGTAACTACAATGGATATTAAGGCAAAATGGAGTAATAAGGACGAATATCATGTTGATATGACTCACCAAATGCTTATACCGAGGTACTGGTACTCATTCGGTAAACAATGGAGAACCTAACTAGCTACATACACCTAACTTTGCCTATGGAATCTGAACGTTTACCCTTAGAATCCACCTTGACATTTTTAAATTTGGTATCACTTGGTATAACATGTCACATCGGATGCGCAAATGTCATTAAAAAAGCATCATCAACAGCAAATCGCAAATAAACTGTGACACCGAATCATTTTGACGTCTCCCTATTTGTTTCGTGAAGTAAAAAAAAAAAAATGTATGTATGTACATATGTACCCTTCTATGATTTTCTGCACCAGAAAATAGAGTTCCTAAGAGTAGGTAGCGAATATTGACAAATGACGTAAAGTTCTAGAAGACTGCAACGGTTAGAACAACAAAATGAAGGACAAATAAATTGTACATATTTATTTTCAGCCAAATAAAAATAAAATCAAAACTGATTTGATTGAAAGGTGAAAAAGAAATATCTGAACTAAATTCTTTTACATAGAGCTGCCAATACATCGCCCCCCATGATAAATTTGTTGAAAAAATTCGTAAGTATTATCAATGAGGGGAAATTTTCACTCCTCTTCAAAGATGGACTATAACTCGTAAGAAGTCGTACGAATTTATACGAAAATTGAGTTACACGAGGCTATTTGATATTTGCTAAGCAACAGGTATGGGAATTCTGAGAACAACTGACGTTAAAAATATAGTTCACGTAAGCTATTTGCTATTGCTTGGCAGAACCTGTTCATGTGGTCACCAGTCAGGGGAGTATATTTGTCTTGCATTTACATTCACTGACAACAGCATTGCGAAAAATTTCTAAGACACCTTAAATTTCTTGCAAACAAATTGACAGGCACTGTCATAACGAAAACATGGCTATAAAAAAATCGGCCAGAAAATTAGTCTCTACTCGATTCGAATTCATTATAAGTATCTAAGGCAAGAATAAGTCGTAGTCGTTGAAAATGAAATATCTTGCCACAATGTGCCCATTGGTGAAAAAATAAAAATTCCTTAAATAAAGTTGAACATTAAGACATCAATATGTCTCGACTCGGTGTTAGGGAAGAAAGTTGAATTAAAATTCATAAGACGTTCCACTAATACGAGTTATTAAGAACCTTAGGTAACAGACCTTCTTAAGGCAAATTATTTGTTTTGGATTCGAAAAGTGAAACCAAAACTAAACATCCTGACACAGTAAATACAAACACCTAAGTTCTTGTATGGGTCCACCATAAGTAGGAAATGCACGATACAACTGCTGTGCCCAACATTTGGATACAGCAAACATACGATACAATCAGCATGCGATTTCCGTACAACCATAACATTTTTGGAGTCAATTTGGAATGAAAGCCATGTTTTTTTTTATTTTTCTGCATTCTCCCATAAAAAAAAAAAAAAAACAATTAAAATCTGAACGCGGAATATTTCCATACAATCTGTCGCATGCCACCCACAGACTATAATGCCACCCAAGTTGTATGGTTCAGTGGATACACACGACACAACTATCGCATGCAACACCAGATCTGACCATCCGTTGGCACACTAGTTGCATCGTGTATTTCCTTCTTTAGATTCGCCCATGACAGTGATTTTTTAAATGTAATGGCGTAATAAAAAAAATACAATCGTGGACGAATGGAGATTTCAAAAATTTAGGGAAAAGTTAATTATTACAAAAAACCACAATCGATTTTTATATACATATTTGAAACTAGAAACTTTATTATTAAATTTTATTCTAAAATTGTAGTAACTCGTATAAAATCAGAATAAACAACCTTAACTATTCAAAAACGCCATCTTAAGGTGAAATGAAAAAGAACAATTCTCCTCCGATAAAATGTACTAGAATGTAAGTGAAGCATCTTTTTCTACTTGTCATGTCAAATACACTCGCTTGGGAAAAGTGGAGGAAAAAATATTTCGGAGCATTCCTGAGAATTTCATTTCTATAAAGATTTGTGTCTGATCCCCGAATTATTAATTATGTGAATTCTACAATAGTGTTGCCATTAAATCTTGGTTAATATATGGCTAGTGGTTGTGCAAAGCTTGTGATAATGAAATTTCAGTGCGCCGTTCGTTGAACTCAACCCACAAATGATTTCTCGTTGTGGCCCAAACATATTCAAGTGGAATAATAATTATGTATGTCTCCCTAATTGCGACGAAAAAGGTATTTAAAAGGTACATGCATTTTAAATAGCCCCCAACACACCTTATGGTAAGCATTTAGTCTACACATGTCCGTATTAAATTTTTGTTCTTTCATTGAAGGTCTTTTGCTTGTGTATACCTCATATTTATAAAACAAAGATATGTTGTAAAATTGTCATAATAGAGAAATAAAACAAGAACAATTCGAATAAAACATAAAACCTTGACTTTTCACTTGAGATTCTCGCACGAGAAACTGAACAGATAAATTAGTTATATTGAATAAACTAGATAGTAAAATAAAATTTGGTGTTTTTCGTGTTTCTTTCTCATTTTAGATGAGGTAAAATTCATTCGCAGCCAGAAAAAGAACGCCCAGTTAGTATACAGACGTTATATTTACAATAAGAAACTAACCCAAGCCAATGGACATACAACGTGGCGTTGCATCGATGTTTTAAAAAGCAAATGCAAAGCAGTAGTTATCACCAAGAAGAATAACCTTGTAGCCGCACGTCGAGATCATAATCACTCGGATCATATGTCTCGTATAGGACACAGGCCCTTGTACACCGTCGAGGAAGATCTCGGCGAATATATTGAAATCAAAGCAGATGATCCAAAGCTTACCGAGATTATAACAGTCTCTCATATCGAAGTCGATAAAGACAATTATAAAATATTTGTACCACAGGCTAGATCCAAAGCTAAGGTTTAAAAAAGCATGTATTTCACCGAATAATCTGCTATACCTATACATATTTTTGGAGGAATAATAAAATTTTAATCTAGAATCATACTTTATCTAGAAAGTATAACTATACATTGTTTTTCTGAAATATTCCTAAAATACATATATTTTTTTCTTTGTTACCTTAAATTTAAGAAAAAAATATAAATACGCGTGCACTGACACTACATGTTTCACTCATTGCGTCTCTATTTCAGACGGTAAACTAATATTTATCGAGAGTCCGTGGTCAACGCCATGCCTCATACTCAACAATAGTTATTTGTATAACTGCCATAGCAAAAAAAATGGCAAGGAATATTGGCGGTGCCACAATTACTCGAAAAAACAACAATCGGAAAGATGTCGTTCCCGGTGTGTTCTGGAGAATGGCAAACTTAAATCCTGTACCGGAGGCCCCCACAATCATCAGTCGCATACGGAAAAAATTCAAAAGATGTTGCAGAGGAATCTAATGATTAGTAACAATAGTGGGCGAATCGCTGGCCGAAATAACAGCACAACTATTGGCGGCGGAAAAAATGATGGCTCGTTGAATATCTCAAGACAGTCGCAACGAATTCTGATAACACAGCACCATCCGCAGGAACATATGATGGATCAGCATGATATTGTTCAAGCGAATAACTTTATGTGTTTTAACAAATTGTAGATAGGAAATATAGATTGTACAAATAAATTTAACTTAGTGTATTTAAAAAAGCGTGCATTTGTGAACATAATGTCCAACTATTTCAGAGAAGGTCAGAACACACTACTGGCGACAATATGAACTTGCAATGGGGGCTTCTTTATGGACGCACCAGGTATTTAAATTTACTTTTCTGTACATACATGTGCGCCTATACTTATAGAATAATTCACTTTCTTACACAAGCTTTACATTGATAAACAATTGATTAGCGAAAATTATTCAGCAGTACATACTCTGTTTATGAAATAAATCTAAATTTGAACTAAGGAAGCTTACTATAGACTTTTTATTGGTAGTTTTAGGAGAACATTTTCATTATTGCTTTATTTGTTACATATGATTATATTTGCTGTTGCATTACCTAAACTATAGATAACCACTCAAGCACTGAGGTAAATACAAACTACAGGCTTTATTTTAGTATAAAGTTAGGCTCTGTTGTTAGTAGTCAATGATGTAATTATATGTAATTTTATGCTCAAGATACAGCTCCACCATATGTACGCGTTTGTCCAATGACTATTGATTTCAAATTAACAAACAAAAAAAATTTGCTCTATTTTTTTTAGAATGCATCTCTCAAATGAATCCAAATGATCTGCAGGTCTTCTTTGTGCGAAGTCGTTGGGGTCGAAAGTTACTGGTCTATAATAATTATACGTTTACATCAAACAAGCGAATTCATGCGACAAACACCACGTACTGGCGTTGTACGTTTTCGAGTGCCCGCAAGGAGGTTCCCTGTATCGCCCGGTGTACCACTCGCAAGGGAATGATAATAAACTTCTTAGGAGTACACAATCACCCCCCTATACCGCCTCGAGTTTCATCTGATAAGGCCATATCATGCGACTATAATATCGAGGATCCTTGAATTTAAATCTTTTTTTTTTTTTTTGATAAATCTAAGTGGATTCTGTGTTGATTGATTGTTATGCCGATGAACAATTGAATAAAACTGTGACGTTCGTCTAAACAAAAATATTAAAATATTGTTTTCATACCAAAATTAGATAAAAAAAAACTTAAAAAGTGAGTTTTTGCTATAGAAAAATGTTTAATTGATCATTTTCACTAACTTAAGCTATATTTTTAGGTGACACAAAATTGGTTGATGAAAACCGGGTCAACTACATAACTAGTTTAAAGGGAACCTATCAACTTTGTCTCGATGGATTCCCATACACTAGACATCGGGTGAGAGGTGGTACAATCTACTGGAGGTGTGTTCAATTTAGACCGCTTAAGTAAGTTTACCGTAGTCAATGTGTGGGAGTTGGTAAAGAGACTTTTTTTTCCATTTTTTTTAAACAATTAGATGCAAGGCTCGAGTTCGTACAAATGACAAAGGCGATAGGGTAAGTATTGTACAAGAGTCACACAATCACGATGTGCTTAAAGAGCGACGTAAGAAAGGATCTCTTAAGGTTGTGTACGAGCTACGCAAACTTGAAAGCAAAGCTAAAGGAAGGCAGGCGTTCCTCAGCTGAAGTAAATTATATTTGTGTTAAATAAATTAAATTATATACGTAATATAATATACATACATAAAATTAGCTGTGCGATCGTTTATCATTATAGAAGCCTATTAGTTCTAAGAATTAGTAGTACGTAGTACAGTGCTCTGAGAACCACTTGGTTTTAAATCTTAATGAACTGATCAAGGTGAATTCCTTCCTAATTGCAATCCAGCACACATTGTGCATAATCAACATAATCTCTCAGAAGAGATTCAGCTATTAACCTGAAACTGCGCTCTTCGACTAAGAGATGTGATCCGAAATGAAGATACAGTGAAGGCACCTATGCCAGTTAACTGCTCTGATGATGAAGTTAATTGAAGTTAACCTTCTTCATAGCAAGCTGGCCTGTGCCAACCTTGCATCCTGCTTCAAGAAAATATAGATATAGCCCTTATCCAAGAACCATCGAATAACAATAATAGAATCTGCGGGTTAAACTGCAACGACTATTATTTGTCCTATAAAATGGCCACCAGATTTGAGAGGGCCAATAACAAGCCTCTCATAATCTCATCGGTATACCTGCCATACGACATCCCCACGCCTCCGCCTACCGAATCCCTAGTGAACTTGGTCATGAGCACGGCCGCAAAAGGATATGACCAGCTAATCGGCTGCTATGCGAATTTCCACCACATTCAACGGGGTAGGGGGACACAATGGATCCGTTAAGATCCGAATGAGACTGCTCTCTCATGATGGTTTTTACAGTCATCTCCCTAACCTAACCTAGGTCTGACTGGTCGGTTGGCATGATTGAGTTCTTAAAATTCCCTATCGACCAGTCAGAAGATTGCTGACTAGTTAGGCATAACTACGGACAAGGTCTGAACGAACCCTATGTGTTGTATTTCGTATCATTGCGTGAACCGATATGTGTGATTCGGTATCTCTTTCGTATCGAGTTTCGTACAAGTCTGTACGTTGTGCCTCAGTGAAACGAAAGTTTGGGGTGGGTACAACTAAAAATTGATATTTGAATGAGCTCGGCCGCGCTCTCTAAGAAAAAGTACAAATGTTCGGTCGCCCGTTGTCGGACCAATGCGAACCTAAGGCCTTTAGGTGTCTTATTTGAAAATATATAAATACAAGAAACAGAAGGGGATCCTTATGTTACGTACTTTCAAAAGAACTTGTTAATAAAAAAACTACATGTTTCTTCCGTTGATATCTTTGTTTTTAACTCGAGCATTGAACATTTACGAATGACTAAACGACTAAAGAATAAACTAATGTATTTTGTGATTTTTGTTTTAGATCACAAAATTCGACAAGTTCGAGGGATTCAAGAGATTCACCTTCAAGAAATTCAAATTCAGGACGCTTCAGAGCCCTTGTTCACTTATAACCGTCGTGGAAATTTAGTCTACAATGGTCATACATATTCATCGCATACAAAAAAGCCGGCTTCATTCATTGTCCTATGGCGTTGCTCGTTCTACAACAAGACTCGTTGCCCAGCAACTATAAAGACAAAAGGCAGAGATCACTTTACAATAAAAGGCGACCACAATCATAGTCCTATAAAACAAAAGGCATATATACCCAAAACATGGAATGAGGAATAACATACAAACATATATGCATATGCTATGTTTTGTTAATAAACGATAAAAAAAACGTAGTGCGTAGAAATGTTAAGTTTAATAAATTAGCCCTTAAACTTTTTATTTTTCAAGCTACTCTAAGCTCCGATATTACTTTGTGACTTGTTAAATTGCTTTCACAATCTTGGATTTAAGAGGAACTGACCTAATTTCTATGGGATCTCTCCATTATACCCTGCTGAACATGGACGCAATTGTCGAAAACGTTTAATATTATTGCTTAAATTCCTATATGTAGATGTTGAGAATACGGATAAAGATTATTTTGTAACGAATAGCAATAAAGTGATAATAAATAGTTGGAAACAACAAATATAAGAGAATTGTTGTTTTACTTTTCATTGTTAATTCTGGTGAATACGAATTGTTCGATCTCACTGATAGAAACTTTGTATGTTAAGGACGAATTTTGGCTTAACCGACTAAGATAATACCTAGGTAAAGCCTAGCTTTTTGCAACTACTCATATTGGTCATGTTATGTTCTTATTGACGAGAATTTAATTGTATTTTCTATGATTCTTAGTATTGAGACGTGTTTTCATAGCACGAACAAATTCGAATGTTTGCGATAGGTGGCCTACAGAGAAAATGTGAGCCTAGTCGCCTCTAAATCAGAAAAAAGGCTACATAAACTTTCGAATCTATAACAACAGATTAGTTTCGATTTTAAAGCAATGCTTGGATTGAATTTGCTTCCAAATTATATTCATTTCCTCCACTCGTACTCAACAGCGTATATGCTGTTAATGGCTTACTAGACTAGGTATTGGTAAGACAAAAGATACTAGACGTTCTACAATTCTCAAAATCCAGTGGTGTACCTACTTTGGGTAGCTTTATCAACTTGAAAATTAGAATTTAACTCTGTCTATTAATATAATGTCCCTGTTTGGTTGTTGTATGTGTCTTCTAACATGTTCACCATTTCATCTCTGCTCTTTCATTTACCTTTAGAAATTCGAGTTTTAAAGAATTTAAGTTTACAAAGAATGATTTTAAAACCTTTTTTTCAATTTTGTAAGACTTTATGAAATAATTGAATTGCTTTCAATTTTGTTAGAACTGAAATTCTTCTAGTATTTGCTGGGCTCATCAAGAGTAGTTAAGTTTTACATGATCTTACATGATCCAGCCAACTTTAGAAGTTACAAATCATATAAATCATATCATTTTATAAATATGCACATACCTATTACTAACGCCTTTTTGAATTTTTTCATTCCATTTTAGGAAAATCACCAAAAAAACGTACATATTCCCGAAGGCCACTAACCAAAGTAAAAAAGGATCCATTAGATTTGAAAAAACCAATTCGCTTACCACAAAAACAAATCGCAACAATTATTAATACACAAAATATGATTAGTGCATATGAAAAGAAAAAAATCATGATGGAAGAGGTGATTCTTAAAAAACCAATACCACTCTCGTCTTGTGCGAATTTTACTGCACCCGAGAATATAATTAAAACGTCTGCTAACAATCACACGTTGATCATGATTAAGAAGGCTCGTCTAAGGGGAATTTGCGTTCAGTGTATTAAGAATTTAAACACCAGCAATAAACCTTTGACTTTAACGAAAATAGTCACTTATTGTCCGCAATGCCCCGGAGGGGACTGGATATGTGAGCCATGTTTTGATGAAACTCATGCTGGATAAACGGAAAACAAGGACACTTTATAAATACAGACACACACACAATATACTTTTCAATTGTCGTGGCCGAGGTTCAGAAATTGTATTTTCATTAATTCATTAAGCATCATCTTTATGTTAAGTAAGTTAGCGCACAGAAAGTATGAATAATTTTGTTAATACGCTACACCAAGATTCAAACATATAAATGTACTAAGTAACTACCTACCTAAGTAACATATAAATGGACTAAGTAACTACCTACATATGTGGGTTAATAGTAATATAAACTAAGAAGGAATTTTGTTAAGTGTTTTGCTTTTAATCAATGTATTACAATGACAAATAAATATATGTATAAAAGTAAATAAATTATACTTTTTTAATTTACAAGTTTGCTTCAAATCAATGTCCTTTTTTTATTGCGATGCCCCTTCGCACGGCTGTGATTGTGGTTTTGATATAATACTTCCAATTTCGAATTGGTTGTTACCCGTAATCTTGCACGGCATTTTGTTGTTGATCGAGTAGAACATACCCACTTAACTCCTTTTGAGTTTTGCAATAGCTTAACAAATTCGTATCCATTGTATACAAGCTTAACCGCTGATCTTTGGCCGCTGGTGTAGGAGAAACCTCGTGATTTCGATTTAACTGAAAATTTTGGAAAAGGAAAAAGCAATCAGAAAAGTATAAGAATATTATAATTTTTGTGTATACATTCGGTATATACATACATATGTATGTACATCCTTTTCTACCTCTAATCGTATAAAGTGAGAATAAACAAAGAAAGTAAGTATTTTGTCAATGGGGCTCTTTATTTCCGGTAAGAATGTTTCACGTCCAGTTAAAGGGAAATATTTTCCTCAAGTAGTCATTTTCTCGTCAGACCCACTAGGTGGTAAATAAATTACAAAAATGGATAAGCATTTTACTATTTGTAAGTATGAGAGGTGCCTGCGGGAATAATAGATTTCAATTTGAATGCAAAATTTATGTAAATTATGAATATTTGTACCTACTTTCTAATATTGTTGAATGAATAAATAAATATACAAATATTCCCTAACTTCACTTAGATATAAAAATCTGGGGTGACAACCAATATCGTGAAATCCAAAGGCTGGCCATCTTTTGAAGGGCGATACGGATGGCTACGTTTGAAAAGAATAATGTTTCTGTTTATATGTACATAACTACAGTTATCACTTACGAGTGGAGACTTAAACCTTAGCAGGGTATACCACCTTCAATCCATTCCAAAAGCCATGAATTCAATTTACTTCACAAGAGCGAAATTTATCGTCGTCACTGCGGTAAAAAAAACTGGTCAGACAGTAACTACTAACTTATATACAGAAACTTTTTACTTCCTGAATTTTTTCCGAAAATGAAATAGAAAATTTGAGAAAACAATACCAAGAAGACTATTTTGAAAGATAGAGAGTTTTTGTTTTATTGTTCAACCAATTAATCGAATTTTTGTTGGGTCCTGTTATATAAAACTCTAATATTGGAATACAATGTGGACTCAAATTGGAAAACGGTAAAGTTTTCTTAAAATTTAATCAGTTTGAAAAGTATAACTACGCAATGAACTTCGTTTGCTTAGTAAACTCATCCATTGCACACGAGATAAACCGAAAATCTTTGCACCTCTTTGTAGTAAATATTGGGGTTCTTGATTCAACTGAAAAGTAGAAAAGTTTAGATTAATCAAAAACAATGAAATATATGGAGGTTGAGTAATAATTGATTCATAACAATTAATTGCAGATATTAATTTGTTAAAAGACATTCGCTTTTTTGGTCCTCGTAAAAAGATGCCAAATGTTAAGAGTCTGCGTCCTTTGGTTAGAAAATTTCCTCTCCTAACTTAGATACAGTAGTTCATTGAAAGTATAATGAAGTAAAATTCTGAGCCTTTGCATTCATTTGGTAAGATCGCTCCTCAGAGATCAGTAAAAATAGTTTCTTTCAATTAGCCATGTAAAAAGAGATTTCCATGATAACCAATAGACATTGCCCTTTGGTAACACATTATTGTATTCCACTGTTATGGCATTATCATGCACTGGAGATTTTTGGAGTATCCCGAACATCTTATCAAGAACATTGTGAAAATTTAGAGTGGCCTCAGGCTTGAAAGAAATTCAGTCGGCATCTGAACGAAATTTAACATTCATTTCCAACAAATTTCGAAATTGAATTGACAAATCTTGTACAGGTGACTTAAAACTAACTTTGCTGAGAAAAATAATGCGAGTTCGTATTTTCAAAGATAACATATAAAATAATTTATAACAAACTTAAGGACGACGTAAGCTCATCACAGTTCGTTTTCAGAAGAAGTCTAGGTACGCGTGAAGGACTATTTGGCCCAGTAACATCGTTCGAAGAAATACTCAGAACCAAAAACATAGACAGAAATACTTAGATTTGTCAAGAGGCAAAAATAGTTATTGAAGATAAAGAATCAGGAATTGAGATACAAAGAGAACTGAGACAAGGTCGCTTCCTACCACATTCACTATTCAATATGTGCTCCGAATATGATTTACAAGAATTAAAAAAAAATATATATGAATAAGATTAACGCTACAAGACGAAGTTCATGGTTCACGTATAATCAGCAGTCACAGGATGCCGAACTGAGGAGACATGATGCGGTATATGGTGAAAAGAGTGAACGACAATTAGTACCTAGTGCACCAGCAAACAACAGCAGCCCAAGAATATAACAAGAGCAGAGAATTTTCCACAAACTAAACACGGTCATACGCATTGGAGAGATCTATCTGGACATAAAAACCAGACTTGGTAAGTGGTATACTTAGGCGGACTTATGATACGAAGTGAAATATATGGAAACATGCAAAAGGCGAAAGAAACAAATAAAAAGGCGAAAAAAATAAACAAAAGTGGCAAAAGGTCAGACACTGACATGGCTAACAAATCTGCGGCACTTCTGATATAAAGTACAAACAAGCAAAAGATAAAGAGGACGATTTCCAGTGGAGAGGAATCTTAAAAGTTATTGTATTGTAATGTTTTCTTAAATCCGAGTTCAATACGAACTGACTTGCAGATCCAAGCACAAATGAACCAAAAGAAAATATAAAAAAAAACCTGTCTAGTCAAAACAACTGTTTTAACTTAAAAAATTGTCAACAGAAATTCACTTATATGACCATCACAAGTGCGGGCAGTACATCTATTAGAGTATCAGGTCGTATAACTGAATTCCAGAACAAAAACTTTGGGCTTCATATAACTGAGGGTTCAGATAAGCCTTCACTGCTTATATTTATGAACACAACAGAAAGTGAATTAATTAGATAAGCAAAGAATATAATAGTTTTAGTTTTTTACTTACAAATGCATTGGTTGACGCATGATTATCCTTGGTTTTCCGTATTCTACTAAGCTTTAACAAAAAATTCATTAATTCTAAAAGTACGAATAATACGAATGCATGTTAAAATACCTCAAAAAGGCAAATAACTTTATTTCTACAGCACTAACTTACCCTCGAATGGACACATTAAATGTACCTACCTATTGTAAACTGTTCTATCAATACATGGATGTGTAAAAACCGATTGATTTATCTACTGATCGATAGTTAGAAATTTATTACTTAAATATCAAATTTTGTTTTACTACGAATGTACTTAGTAGCTAAGTATGTATGTAATTTGAATGAATTATTTCTTTATACTCAGCACTAGTGTGTGCAGAAAAATTCGACATATTTTTCGCATTATAACTATTCTTAAATTTATTCTCAGGAAACACTGTTGTTTACATAAAGGATTAAACTTTCATAACTGTTAAGCTTTATTACTACACTGATTAAATCAAAACTTAATGTTATTTCTTATATAAATGTCTGTATTAATAAATATTATAAAAACGAATGAAATATATTTATGTAGTATGTATGTAAGTGGATGTAACAAAGTCAAACCTAATGATTATGTGCAGATCCAGTTAGTACGGTCCGGCCATTTTTAGTAATTGCTCGCATCTTGCAGTTCATTTTTCTAAATAGACGACAACGCCAATAAGACGTGCCCTTGTAGATTTGCGACCGATGGAATATCTCATTATTTATAATTATAGATCTACCGCATTGTGTTATTCTACTTGTCATCGGGGCAGCAAGCCAATCGGGATTTTTCCAATGTTTTCTCGGTGCGTATGGTCTTTTATTTCTCCTTGCCGATATACTTGTCGGACTAACTTCTTGGTCTTCTAATTTGGTTTTCACACAGTCCAAGGGATTACACACGTATTCGTTGTATTCATCTTCGACAAGTTCGGTTTTGACCAAACTCAAATCGATCATATGCTCTAAAAAGAAAAGAAAATAAGAAAAAAATAAATAAGATGAAGAAATGGTATAGAAACATACTGTAAGACTTAACTTAATAGACAACCATACGCTCATACGTTACCTTTGTTCTTTTTTTTGCAATAAATTAATGATCTCATCCCTGGATTTGAATATATAAACAATGACAATATAGTATATACAACAAATAAAATGGCCTTGTATTAATTTTATATATTAAAAAATAAAGTAAACACATTATTGTAATTATATTTCCGAGCAATCAAATAAGACATTCAATGTAGTTGAGATAAGCTATTTTTTTTCTATTTTAACTTCAGAAACGGCTATTTCGGTGACATCGGCTACTATCTCTTCATATTTCATCGGTTGGATGCCGCTGATTTCGGTAATATGCATTTGGGATGTTGGTGTGCCTGCTTGAGTTGATGTGTCCTCACTGGAAGTCCTTGTCAGTAGAATAGTTTTTCGAGCACGCTTTTTTCTTTTGACAATCTCTTCATGGGTATGGTATCGATTGAGTGGTATTACCGTGTCGCTGACAGTGAAAACCCGAGATCTACACTTTTGGGCCCACCACTGGTTACAGCGCCAATATTTTTTATCTTCACCGGATGGGAGTTTCAAGTTTTTCTCAAAGATAAACGGTTGACCACCGTATATTAGTTGTATACGACCTCTAGATGTAGACGAATAGACAGCAACATTCGATTCTAAAATAAAAATAGAATTATAATACAAATTAGTAAAATGTATTTGAAATGTATGTAGGAAAATCTTGTTAGCACAAGTTTTATTAATAAAAATTGTCGAAACAAATTATTTCGTCAAGGGTTTACAGAAAATTAAAGCCTCTTCTAAAAGTTGAAATATTTATTTTTTTTAAACACATTTACAGACACTTTTAAACTGGAAGGAGATTGATTAGCAATACATTATCCGAATAGTTAATTCAACAACTCGATCGCGCAATTTTGTAACAAAAGAGGAACACAGGCGAACTTCCGATAAAAACAAAATTAAATGCAATAAAGGTTTCTCCTTAAACACTGCGGCTAAGTTCTGGCTTTAATTTGATAAAATTGCAGAGAAATAGCCAACAATCGCAGTGGTTATGGCATTTGTTCTCGTCAACTTTTAAAGCAGTTCTCTGATGTGTATATCTTCTTGTCTCTCCCATTTGTTTTAACAAAATAACGAAATCTTTGTCCTCATCCTTGTACAATTGCAAAACTGTAATGCAACAGAAAAAGAACGATCTTAAATATTGTTCACAATGCGTGCGTTCGGTTTTAAGCCCCTGCCTGCGTCTAATTAGTCAACTTTGGCCCTATCGACCAGCCAGAAGGACGTTTAATAGCTAGGGAAAGCCAGGAACTTGCACTCTCAACGCACTCAATCACGTGAATCAAAGTGTATAACAGAAAATAAAATGATTTGCTATACTCCTTGGATTGTTGATAGGTGTTAACACTTTAACTATTCATTGTTACCTGTAATTAAAATATAAATAATAATAAATCAATATTACATAAGAGATTCATAACCATACTACTTTGATTGGCATCTATATTGTGTGCAGAAATGTAAGGCCAATTCTAAAAATATAGAATAGTTAGCTAACAATTATGAACAGTTAAAGCATCTTACCGGAAGGTTGTCTGTAAAAAAAACTGTTAAGTTGTGTTTCAAGTAAAATAATTCAAAAAACTTTTATTACTTTTTCTTATATTCTATATTTGTTTGAACTATTGTCGATAAAAATAAGTCAGAGATTTCTTAGGGTTTTACACACTTTTCAATTTTTTTCAACATCCTCACAGATGGACTATGATTGTGATTCGGTTTAGTTACGACCACTTTGTAGGACCCATTTTCTTGTCTAGTTGTTGTAATTCTAGCCCGGCATGCTGGTTTTCCCACTTTACGACTACGACAACACCAGTACACTGTATCTCCACATTCATTGTTTTTGGCAAATGTAAATCCATTGAAATACAAAAGAGATTTTCCACGCTGGCCGGGTATGAAATCTAAAGTCATATCTGTATGAGTTGGATAGTTTCTTAACTCGCCGTCATATTCCTTTTCATCTTCCCAGGTATCCACATTGATTGATCGTTCGTCTGTTATTCGAGGTCTGAAGCGTAGTGGGTTTGATTTTTCCAAAAAATCTTCAATGAATTTATCTAAAAGAAAAAAGTTACAGAATCAAATAAAGGAATACAAATGAAATTTAGCCTTTCTAAGGTACTATGTGCAAATAAAAAGAGAGAAAAAATATCGGTTTATGTTCTTTTAATAACATATATGTATACTCTTGCAATTATAGTTTAATTTTTTTTAAACATTTCAAATCGTACATCGGTGGATGAGTATGTATTTGACGGGTTTCATGTATAAAATGTTTGTCGTCGTCCAAGAACTTTGTCACCAGTCTGGCGCGACACTTAGCCTTGTGATACATTGAACACTTCCAGTCACGAGATTTTTGTCCAGGTTTTGGTTTTTCATTTGGTGTATATGTGTTGGAGTTATAGAGAACTAGCAGTGTACCACGACGAGATCTTATGTACTGCACATTTGTTTTGTTATCTGAAAATATTAAGCCTTTAGTGAATCAGTATTACTTTAAATCTAATTGCAAGTGATACAGTTTATAAAACGAATGCTTGATCCGATAAAAAAAACATAATGATAGTCTAGTATATACATACAGTCCACACAAATAAACTGGTCGAGTTCATAAAGCAATACTTTGTGTACATCGTTTCAAATGTAAGAGTAAAACATGTTTTTTTTTTCAAATTGAACATCAAGGTATGCTCATACATTGTTTACAGAAATAACTTCGACAGTCCTTTAGTAAATTAAGTTCTACTACCACGTTAGCAACACCCGATCTTATGTGAATTTTATTTCATAAAATACAACTCAGGATATACATAATACGTACACACATTGCAACAAATTACGTAACGAAAACATTTATGCCTCCGACGAGATGTAGTACAGTTCCATAAATTTGACATTCAACAACATATCTCTTTGATAAAAGATTAGCCAGACACTTTTTTCTACAGAAATTACCGCACATCCAACGAACGGATTTTCTTACAATACAAAATTTATTTCGGTTTGTACATAATTGGTTTTACTTATACTTAATGAGATCATTTGATGGATATATACATATATTTTCTTTCATCACAGTTTTCTTCAATCATCACATTCCACGCTCTCAATTTTTACGGTAACATTTGGATAAATTTGAGCTCGAATCGCAGAGCAATACAGCCGATCATGATTGTGGTCGGGATGGGTGAGTCGTACTTTCTGCGTATCTTTACGGAGAGTTGCTCGGGCTTTACATTTACTTCGAAAATTGGCACATTTTAAATAAAATGTCGATTTAGACTGCGAGCCAATTACAAAGCGGTGATTATTGATCAATACCCCAGCACCAATTTTTGCATTAAAATCCTTACCTAAAATGAAATAAATTAATTTAATAATTAATCATGAGTCCCTAAGTGAAAAGTTTATAAACCTCCCCTCAGGTGTGAGTTGAGTGTGAATTTAAATTGCGATTTTTTTCGTTTCATAATATTCTTATAAGTTTTATTAGTATAGTACTTGGGAAAACACAAAACAGATTTATAGTTTAATTTTAAAATATTTACTCGACTAGTTCTTTGCTATGGTTGTGCTTGAAGTTCTTTCCAAATTTAATATCATTTTCCGGATTTGTAACACAACGAGATCCACATTTTGGAACGCAGCAAACCCAGTTAGTTGATGTTTTGAAGGCTGCCTCCTTGCGATATTTGTAGCCATTCCAAAAGAGATTCTCTCCACGGCGCTCGTTTTTTATTATTGAGAACACAACATTGTTATACCAATTTCCAGAGATTATTTCTCTCACGGGTTCTACAAAATAATGATATTTGATAAGCACAGTGTATGGAGAATGTAAAAATAAAAATGTTTCATATTTATAAAAAGACAGAAAAAAATAGGTAACTACTTAACAAATGACTTTTATTTATAATAATTGTTTTTTGTTTGAAATAATACAATTAGGCATCCATACACTTATGTTGAATCCCATCGATCAACGTATTTATATTTATTCATAGCTATTCTTATGAATCTGATTTGAGTAATAATTACCAGAATCATAATTCATTATAACTGGTTCATGATTGTGCGTTTTGCGACTTAATTTAATAGTATTGTTTCCCGAGGTAACGCATCTAGCCGGGCATTTGAGTTGTGAATTACTATTCTTGTTACAGACCCAATTCACAGTGCTATTGTATTTGCGCTCAGCCGTATATAAAAAGCCATTATAAATTAAATTTAAACCGCCTCGACGATTTGGCAGATATTGATATTTCGTATCCAGCCAAATTCCACCTGAAAATAATTCAAATTATTTTTCGGACACATTGGTATTGTATATTAAATAGAAACGCAATGTGATTTTCGAGAGACAGATCAATGTTGAGTTGAGACATTTATTATTCAAAATATACAGTAAAAATTAAAATGAGAAATTAAAAGCTAACAGAAAGTTTAATAGTGATTATGGCTGCCTTTGAATGAGACGACTTGACCGTCTTTAGATACAACTCTGGCATTGCATTTGGTTTTTTTGCATCGCAATTTAACGCATTCCCAATAGCTAGCGTCTTTCATTCTTCGATTTAGGGTAAATCGTTGCCCATCGATGGTCAAGAGATTATTACCACGTATGCTACGAGTGAATCGAACATCTAGATGCCCGTAGTTAACCAACCTTCTTACATGTTCGTGATTTTTTCTCTGCTCTGCTAGTAGATGATCGATTTCTGAAATAAGAAGGATTACAATAAGAAGTGGTGCCTTCAAAGGGGTTTGGACGCATTAAGAACAACAAAAACAAAAAAAAAAAACGTCAAGGAATCAGAAACTTGTCTCTTTTTAATACAAAAAACTTTTTATTTTCATTTCTTCACATAACTTTTAACATATTAGATTAAATAATGATTATAAACAAGAATGGCGACATATTCTGCAAGAAAAATGTTAGTTTTAATATGTTTTGTACTTAAATAACGTAACGACAACAAAAAGGTATTAACTGATACAAACTATGATATAAAATTAGACAGGAAAAAATATATTAAAAATGGGATTTTATTGTTCAAACCTAAAACAAATGTATATTGTACTTTACGCTTGTTTTTATTATCTGGTTTTAAATCTGAAATACTTGATTTGCAATGACTGTCCTTGCATTTTCTTCTAGTGAACAGACATAGTCCTCTGTCGCCCTTTTTGAACCTGGGTATTTTGAATCGCGAGCCGTTTTTGGTTTTTTCTATGAAAAAATCTGTTCATAGTTAGTGGACGTTTTTTAAAAGTTAATTACATACACAGCACGCAAGTATAATATTGGCGGAGTTCAGTCTAAGGAACGACAACAATTATGATTGTAAAGAAATTATTCTTCTTGAAGTACCTACTGATCGTAACGCCGGGGTTTTTCTTTCTTCTTTTTTGTGCATTCTATTCTTAATAAATAAAATAGGAAAATAATCGAGATACTACAAAGTATATAGGTATCAAAGCCAATGAGCCATGTTCGTCCGTTCTTATCCATGTTATCAGTTGCAAGTTCAACTAAATAGATTTGTCTACAATTCACTGCAACATCATTTGCGGCCAAATCCACTTGTTGGGGCTTTTCATAAGAAATATTGTTTAGGTGATTTTTGGGTTCGAAGATTTCGCTCTAATTCAACAAATAAACGGCTACGCTTATTCGAAAATACACATGTTACATAATGATGCGGATAGCGTACGAACCGTTCCAGACGGTAAAGTCCAAATGTCGACAGTTCTCTTATTAAATATATTGAAACTGCAAGAAATCGGGGAGTCTTTCTCAACACAACCTACATTTGAATAGGGACATGTACACGTCGCTCTATTTCACGCCAACCAATGGTTGGTTTTTATGAATGTTAAATATACTATAAGTCTGTTTTACAATTACAATTTTATAAAACGTTAATTGGAACATAAGACTCAGTAAAAATTGTTATATTTCAGAAAAAGTATGAAAAAGAACTTGGGAAGGAGATTTTGGATAAATAATGCGCTCCACTTCAAATAGTTTTCTTTGTTATTAAGACCTTTAAAAACATACATATATTATACAACTGACATACATATGTTTTTACATATATAACTGTCTTCGAAAATTAAAATCATTTGTTGATGTCCACATGCATATCGAACGTAACTGCATGTATAACTTTGCTTTTCAACCATTCAAACAAACCGCGAAGCCAGGTGTGAAGTGAAGTTCACAAATCAGAAGTGGAATAACCCAAGGTGATATGTGATATGTGATCACACTTCTGAAGTGTAAACATTTTCGTATCACTCCACTACTAATCGCAAAACAGAATGATTCTTTAACGCAAAAATGATCGGCAGAAATGTGGTGATAACGTTGATGGTCACGTTAGAGAGAATAAAAGGGATGATTGTGATCGTCAATAATTAACAAACACCTTAGAGGATTCCACTTCAGATAGTATAGATAGTGAATATAGGCGGGGTCTCTCTTTCAGATGCTTGGAGAGAAATCAAATGCCACGGATTATGTGTGCTTTTGGATTTAATTTCTCTGGCTATAGGTTCGCGTACCCTCTCAAAACAGCGAATTTTCAAATTTTTATGAACATTCATGAAATCCTGTTTGAGTACGCAAAAGTTGCGTAGTTTTTCCGAAAGAGATTTCTACGAACTTGAGAAATTTGCCAATTTTGTTAAATCACTGCACACATTGTTTGTTTGTTGTGTAATTGTATACATTCAGTTAAAATATGAGCGAGACTGAGTCAATAAAAACAACACAAATCAATTAATCATCAAAATAAACTCCATTTGAAGCGTACACTTTTGGCCACGAACAATTCAGTCATCCATATATTTTTTATAGTTATACTCGGGGATAGCCTTTATTATTATTATTCTTTTCTATATTTCTTTTATTTCTTCAACCGACTCAAAATGGGTCCCACAATGTGGTAATTTAAGTTTCAGAAACAGGAAAAATCACAAGGTGCCATATCTGAAAAATACTGGTACCATTTTTGGTTAAAAAGTTGCTCCCAAGGATGGATTTTTGAGATGAAAATTCAGCTCTTTTGGAAGAAGTCGTGTTGCGACGCGTCTCTGGCACAGAACATCCCCTAAAATGTACCGAACTAATTTGTAAGAGATTGATAGCTCTCTTCAATTATAGACCCGATTTTGGAGCACCATTTTCTTCAGTAAGTGGATGTTTTTTTCAGCAACTGTTTTGCCCCGTCTTGGATGCGACACAAGGTCAAATCACAATGCGGGTTTTCACGGACAGGGAATGCAAAGTTTTTTATTTGTTTAATCCTTAATGCAGTTAGAAAATCTGTTTTTGAAACAGCTCTTATCTTAATAATGACTCAAAGCATTCAGCCAAAAGAGTGCAAGATTGAGTTCGGGATGACAAAATTTAAGTTGTAATTTACGAGTCGAGTTACGTACTCAATGAAATGGGAGCAGGTATTCGTAATTCTCGAGGTCTGTCGTAAACTGATAACTGGCTATCTTCTTTGAAAACCGAGCTGCTTTTGAGGGAACTCTTTAAAACTAGTAGAGCAGTACCGAAAATCTGTTTCATTTCATAGAATGAAAAATTACATATGTACGGACGGAGCCGTTATTTGAGCGAGTATTCGACCAAACATCAATGCATCCACAAAGATTGACTGTTTGGTGCGGTTTATGGCATGGGGGCCTCATAGGACCTTATTTTTTTTCGAAACGAGCAAGGAGACATGGTTAAAGTCAATGGTCTCAGGTATTGGACGATGTTTACCGCTTTTCTGTGGCCAAAGCTGGACAACATCGATATATCCGATCTATGGTTCCAACAAGACAGCGCTAGCCAGACCATTCTTTGACGATGTGAAAGACTGGTTGCATAGCAACCAAATAATACTCTCACAATACACACGACTTTGTGGTACCAAAACGGCGGACAATAAACCTACCTACACTTAAGAGAGAGACGTATTAGTTACGAAACAATGTGCTATCACATGTCAAATTATCAATGGGTAACCCGCTATTTCCATCACCGGTGAGGATGAAGTATTGGTAGCTACAACTGTGAGGTATAGCAACCTCAGATATGGACACTGTTCAAAAATGTAAAACACGTCGACAACATTGTTCCGCCCTCAAATTCCAGCTCTCCATATAATGATTCAGCAATCGCGTATGTATGTCAGGACGCTTGGTCAAACGAACTGAGAACCACGTGCTTTGCACCAAAGGGATAAAAGCTCGCAGTCCTTTAGAAAAATTCAGGTTATAATTTTTACTCTAATAGAAGGGACCTACTGTTTAGTGCTGTGTCCAAAGGAATATTTAGGTTTTGAGAAACTTTTTCGTGACAGTTTTACTCTTGGGTATTTGCCATGTTTTTCGTTTTGAGATTCAAACTTCGAAATTCCAGCCTCGTAGTGGAACGGACTAACCGCTGTACATACGGCCTTGGATGCATATACTGCGTATAAACCAGCTCTTCTGAGCTAGCGACCATAAGTGGTATTCATCCGTAAAAAAACGACATAAGCCGTGTGATAAGGCCTGTATCGAGTTACAGTGAAATTTCCATAAGAATGCATTTTGTATTTTGTTTTTTATTAAATTTAACTAACGAAACATAGTTTACCTCAGTGAAGGTACATAAATTAAAGTTTTTACCCTGTAAGTGCTTAGTGGGGGTATAAATTAGCATCTTCGAATCACATTCAATCAATGTTACCAATATTGGTTCCCGATGTGTTGTTATTTATGACAAGACATGCGCTCCTAACGCAAAATTTAACAAATATATCGAGACATTCAATATTATATTTATGCATGTATTCGTATTTCATAAACTGTAAACAAAACCCGCAGAGTAGGAACCTCTATTTGTTAAAATTAAAGCCCATTTGAAGGATTTGATTAAAATAGTTGTAACCTTCGGTTGATAAAAATGTGTAATCGAGGTCTTTCCTTTTAATTCCAAACATACGTACATACATATTTGAAGATAATTTAAAGCATAATCTGTAATACTTTGAGTAGAAGACTTACGAAGCCTGTAAATGATAAATATTCAAGTAAATAAGTTTATCAAGGGTTTGTGTACTCATGTCTGCTTATCCACCCCCACCCAGGCTGGCTTACAAATCACCACATAACAATGAAATTAACGTTTTCAAAACTTACCTCAGTGAATATAACTGCAATTATTAATTTTTAAATCTTTTCACTGTTCAATTTGTTATAATAATTTCTACAATTTTGTTTACAAAAGACACCCATGGAAACTTGTATTGTAATTAGCGTGCTGTATTCATTACCGTTCACCACAAATTGTAAAAAAAAAAAACTTTTATAAATATTTTCAACCCATTTTCCAAACTTTATATTGTCTTTCGAATGTGCAACGAGGTGTTGTTGGGTTTGTTAAACAAAATACGAACAATGCATTTCATACTTTACAAAACCGAAAAGAAAGAACTGAAAAAAATGACCGAATTAAAAAAAAATTACGAAAATATTTGACATTTTCCCTACGTTTAGGTTTTCGATTACGTTTAGCTACAAAATCCACGCTACTGAGAAAATGACGCTTAAATAAATGTACTAGATGAGAGGTGTATTTTTATTGAGTTTCGAACTAACAATCAAAAATATAGTTAAATACAAAACAATATTTATGATTATTGTATTTTCTTTGAAGACTTTAGTCCAAATATACCTAAAACTTTGCAAAATGGCCTTATTTGTTAACAAAAAAACGTAATTATTTATTCACGAAGAGGTGGCGCAGCAATCGCTTTAGATGTCAACTCGCGGTGAAGGAAATATCGAAAAGTCAAGCAAGGCGAACAGTGAATACGTCTGAGGGCAGTTTCTTACACTAATTTTGTTTGGAGTGAAATAAAAAATATAATTTAAGAATTTCAATTTTAATTCATACCTCGCAGACCCTTTTATTAATTTCCAAATTAGCTACAATATATGTAATGAGATAAAGTTGTGTGTAGATTAGCTGCAGTTTAGATGCTTTTTTTAGTCTGAAATTTAGTGCCTAGTGAAAAATAAAAATTTCTAGACGAAGTTGTAAGTAAACAATACTGAAATCTTCACGTGCCAAAGGATACCGAAGTTAAATGAAGTGTTTCCAGCAAACGCGAAGTGGTTATTCAATGGACATACGTATAAAGATCATGAAAACAATTATGGAAAAGTGTCTCCCGACTTGAATGTTTGCAAGTAGAAATGTGGATGATATGTTTCCTCCAAATATATTGATAAAGAAGCGATATTGAAGGTAAACTGTGTTTAATTTGTATAGTGCAAACATTTCATTTTGCGTGTAGCTATGGATTGAAGAAAAAGGCTGTAAACATAGCTACTACCAAGCTTGCTATATTTCTGGTGTTCCACTTGAGTCCAGTTTCCATCACAGGTCATCTTTAACATAAATCTGGGCGTGTTAGTCATTTTGACTTCGAAAAAAGTGAATCTGTCTGGATTTGCAGTGGACTAATTCGGAGTCTAAGTGTTTCTGTGTTATGGATGCTGATTTACGTGGCAGAAGAGTTCTGCTTTTTTCTATATTGTTTCTAAATATACAAATAGTCCGAGCACGATTCGTATACTTGAATACTTATTGTCAGACATACATCTAAGGACCAACACACGCCCTACAGATTTCGATAACACTCCCCGCTGAAATAGTTATTACTTCGTGATGATGGCTCAGTTTTTTGTTTCTCACGAACGTGCATATTTTCATAGAATTTTCCTCTGAATGCATTGAAGGGGTTTTTCTACTTTCTTACTCCCTTTGGTTTCGATTCTAGTTGCCTAGAGGTTCTACTGGTTGAAAGCATTAGAATTTTCTCCGCGAGGATGCCAATTGAAATAGTTCCTGCTATGACGAAAGTAGCTTCACCCGAAATCGTTTAAAAACCTCTGACAATCCTTAGTAAGGAGGATCGGTGGACTAGCGATAATTTGCTCCTCGATTTCGACATCGTTGGTGCCGTCGCCAAAACCAAGTACGCTGCTTGGAGGACTCTCCTCCTCCTATGTTTGCGCAGTATTTGAGAAAGTGTTGCTTGCGACAGTGACGCCTTCTTGGTTGAGTAATTTACATGTACATTAAGTTATAATCTGTTGCTATGGGTTACTTTTACATACTTACTTACCCATGAAGAGACTCTGCCTGGTACACAGCCTTCCACTCGCTCTGTTATCCGGGATTGCTGGATCTTTAAAACGGAGATTCGATCTTCCTTGTCGTACTGTCATTCGAAGATTCGCTTTGCTTGAGGATTTTGCCCACTCGCCCGATGTGACCGATCCAGCGTAGTTGCCGTGTATTGGCTTTTTGGATTACATCTCATTTTTGGTACTACTCTTAGAGTTCAGGGTTGTCGTTCTCCACCATATACCAAACCGAAAATCCGATGAAAAAATTTCTCTCAACAGTGCTTAAAATCTGTTTGAACATTTCACTGTGTTTTGCAGCGTCACGCGGCATAGCTGGATCAGTTTTGCCGGAATCCCGAACCCGGGAATAGACTTTTAGACCTCAAGACGATAAATGCTGTCATATGCGAGTTAAAAATCGATAAAGAGATGGTGAGTCTTAACTCAAAACTCGTTTGTCTTTACCAGGATTTGTCTTAGAGCGAACATTTGGTCGATCGTCGACCCGGGAGCCACACAGTTACGCGCCGATTAGCGTGTTGTAGAAAGGTTTCAGACGTTCACACAATACGTTGAAAAGGATCTCATGAGCAGGGATATAGTTCTCGATATATCTTACAAGACATAGGATCGCCTTTCTTGAAGATGGGACATACATATATTCCTGATAGTCCAGTCTTCGGGCATGACTTCACCCATCCATACTTGGTTAATAATTTGGTGCATGCACCTTACCAAAATATCACCACCATTTTTGAAAAGTTCCGCTGGTAGCCATTAGGGCTCTGGCAACCTCTCCAAATCGGGGCGGAGGTGGGTTCTTTATTGATTGGATGCGGGTTCTCTTCTTGTCTTATCACTCTTTCTACCAGAAACCCATTAAGTAGCTGCTGGAAATGATCCTTAAGAACATCTACATTCTCTGCGCTCCAATATTTTAACTCCTTGGGGCAAAATCAGTCGCAGAACTCATTTACACATGATGGTCTATAAAAGTGGTCCCTGTACCGATCCTCGTGAATTTTCTACCGATACGTTGTAGTACTCTTCGCAGTAAACTGGATTGAAAATGTCATCTATTAGGTAGGTATCGGCATAATTTTTTGTTTTATCATTTCAGATCACATAGCTTTATTTCAGTGGGTTTTGGTTGAATCTGTTTAGCGATTTAAATTTAGAAGATGATTGATGAGGCGAACATAAATGGTGCTACTACACCCACTGCGTTTATCAAATTTTTAATTTATTTTTTATTTATCTTAATAAACTCTGTACTTTGTTTATGCTTCATATGACCATTTTACTTTTTTTAAATGTTAATAATTGGAACAATAAAACTAAAGCACAATAATCTATCGTAGTTACACACCGACTTCGTACCAGTTGATCGAGTCCATAGGCAAATGGAGCTAGTCCGTCTACCAACACAAAATAGGACTAAAATGTGACTCTCTTTCGAGAGCAACGCCCTACACAAACGTAACAGATATGAAAAATGTAAAACCACTTTCTTTGAATAAACTTTATGCATATATTTTCAACTGACGGTCTTTAATCTTTTTCTTTTAGTCTTTAGTTTATTGTTTTATGACGTGAAAAAGTTTTCTATAATTTATTTCATATTTACTATTACAGCATCAAGTCCAAAAAGCGACCTTGAAGGTGTTGTTCCACTGCATGTTGGCAGTCAAGTATTCATCTCAAAGCGTGACATACTGCGAATTATGCACAATGATTCTTCCGTGTATACAGGATCGCTTAGTGAAATAGTTTTTGGGCGAAGCGTTCTGCAAAAATGTGCCGAATTAAGACCCAAAGATAGGCTTTACGGACTAAATCTTAATTATCTAAATTCAATTACAAGTAATTTACAAATATACAATAAATTATTTGAGTTATTTATTTATTTTTTTTATTTTCTAGCGCATGTCGTATCCGTATTTAGAAGCCGCAATGAACACATAGATGCCGAAATGGTGAAAACATATATTCTGCGCAAGATAGATGAACTGGGAGAAAGGCATACAACATTGATCTGTTAAATATTTCAGATAATATATTTTCTTTTGCCACAGGTACGCTTTGAACGAAGTCCACGCACAGAACAACAGGACGTAAAAATAGTAAGCAATGCTGGTTGGTTCTACCGGAAGGATGAAAGAGATTATATTTAGTTTTCCAATTAGGTCTTTACCATCCCTTTACCTTTAACTTTTAGTTTTCAAATTTTAAACGATATATGTATGTACTAGAATTCATTGTTTATACTGTATTCGTTTTATTTTGGCTATACATAGTGCATTTGTTAAGTATTTGATAAAAGTCTCACTTGTAAACTAACCTAAGAGTGAAATAAAGGAAAGAAAAACAAATACCTCATGTTTGTTGTTTGTTTTTGTGTTAATTATCTAGAAAGCACAGTCTAGCTATATATTTAAATTGTTATTTTCTCTTTTCCTTTCAGATTTTAAGTACATTTTAGAGGACAAAGGCGCAACAACTTATATCCAGTATTCAACAACCCAACGTGGACGAGTCATGTTAATTTACAATGGATATCGTTATGTGGAAAACAGGCAGAGCCATAAAAACATATTCTGGCGCTGCTCGCGATATGTTAAATACGGTTGTAGAGCTACTGTAGTTACATCCAAGGTAAATGATGATGTTACGATACGCGTTGCCGGTTCGCCACACACGCACGAGCCTGAGGTGAAAATCGATGGCATGGACGATTTAAACAATGATTTTGCTGAAGAATTGAAAGGCAATTTCCTAAAATTCGGCTCTCAAGCCTTGCAATTAAGTGGACTTAAATAGGCTCTGCAATTATTTTGTCACATTACATGCCCCTCGGTGTGACTTTTTTCCGAAACTTAAATTTACACATATTATTGGTATTTATTAGGCGATCAAAAAGTTTATGTAATAGTAAAATAATATAATACAGATTGTATTTATATTTCACACAAAATATATTTAAATATCCGTATTTTCGATTATGTTGATTTAATAAATGTGGAAAATGTGTAGCTTCAACAGTTACAAAAAATAGGAAATTTTATTCAAATAGAGTGTATTTGCATATATAGGTGGGGAAGCTCATTCAACGGTCGTTTGTCTAAAGGTAATTATAGTTTTTTTAGAACAAATATCAACGTTGCTTTTAACATTTCTTTAATTTTAGATGACGAAGTGATGCCTTCGGTGGATAGCGCTACAAAGTATAGAAGAGGTATGGAGATTATTAAAATAATATTAAGTAGAGCCATCTGTATCGTGAAATGTACGAATTAAATGATTTTTACTAACTCTTTGTACTTAATATTGCAAATCTATTTTAACAATGATTGTATGTGGGTATTGGCTGGCAAGTTTCATTGGGTCAAGCCCGCATAAACATTAGGTGGTTGAAGTGGTCATAATGGTTGGACGTGGATGCCGCCACAATTCTTCTTGGCACGAAATCTTCCCACAAAAGAAAACTGATGCAGGTGTACACAAACGTTGTTTTGGCTTTTGGCTTCAGATTTCTCCCAAATCACAGATATGTGTTTATCAGTAGAACAACTCTGCATCGTTCTGGTGAATGTAGGATTGCGACTCACAATGGTATCACAATGGACACACACTGGTCGAAATGTGCTGGTGTTACATAGTGGCAGCCACTTCAATCGAACCAAAATTACGAGTCTTTCCTTTTTTGCTAAGTTATGTCTTTTTTGTTACTTCTAATTCCTTCTAATTCCAGTAAATGTTAAGTTCATTGAGAACATTATAGAGAACGGAGGGGATGCTTCAAAGAGTCAATGCGGCCGGCTGTCGCTCAACCGGAGTCATAACCCCTCGTCTCTAGCATCGCCGAAGCCAATTTGTGTCAATACAAATCTCCGTTGGAATGACGTCGCTAAGATAGGTTGGGATGACAGCTAAGATTCCTGAAACAATGCAAGAAGCATACATCCGATCCAAGCTCGAGAGTAATGTTTTTCTCTGGTCCTGTGCAACTAAATTCAACCTTGTACGTTGAAACTAATAGGAGACAGTAGCATAGCGGAATCAATTGAATTGATTGAACATCGCAGAAACGTTTCGTGCATTTTTACCAAATAGTACCTAGCGAAGCCAGTTGTATTCTAATTTTCTCCAAAATGTATTCTTCATTTCCAATTAAGTAGTGCAATCGTGTACAAAAATTATATACATAAACATAAAGGAATTATAAATTCTCTGATCGGCATGAGACAAGGATTGAAATGGGTGGAAAATTGTTTAATACATAATCGATACTTGTGTACATTGATTATTAAAATGTAAACTACTGTATATAGTTAAATGGTTGAATGTACATATTTTAATAAGAAATAAATAAGTTAACAAATTGCTAGGTTGCACAAATAACACGGTCGAGTTATGGTACTTTTTAAATGTGTAAAACTAGATGTTGGTGAAAGTAACATGAAAATTCTCATAATAATACTAAAATGGATTTTACTAAGCCATTTTCATTATACGAGTACTAATCATTTCATTTCCTATTTTGTTTGTAGATTTATTAGACAAGCCTCGCTCTTACGCAGTGAAAGTGAAAGCCGGCCCAGTGTCCGCTCTGCCGAGAATTCTCAGTGGAAAGTATTATAAAAACGTCCGACCAACGTATAAAACTGTTGGTGGCATAAAGGCTACATGTACTGTATGCCGAACTATAATATGTGGTACCACATTGTCTACTGGAAATTTTCTTCGACACTTTAGAAAATTACACAAAAGTATGGTACCCGAAGTTCTAGAACATTGCGCAACAAAACCTAAGTCTGCACATTTAGAAATAGATCCAGGAACTCCAACTTGTACAGATGAAGAAGAATGGAAAATGTGTACTGAAAAAGTAAGTTACGTTGAAAGTATTGAAGATATTTTAAGTAAATTGATTTAAGATTTTCTTGGTCAAATACTCATATTTCTTTACATTACGACCTGATTGTTTATACATTGCTATGGTAGTGATTGTAAACTCTTAAACGCTTATTACATGTATACGCATTTTTTAAACTTTCAAGGATCGGAGGTTGTTTTGTTTTTTAGACTTAAATCATACTCATGCAGATTCCTTTGAATTACTATTTTGAAAAAATAAAAGACCAATTCACTGCCAGTTTTATCCGCAAATGGTTGTGAGAAGTTTGTTATACTAAATACTGTTCCAGCAACACAGGAAGTCATTTCATCGATATCAAATAATTTATTTATTCCCTATTGACAAACGTTTACAGCTTCACCCAATAGTTTTTTAAGCTCTCTGTCCAACCATGTAACTGCACGAATTCACGATTAGAGTAGAACAATTGTATTTTGATCTTTGATCTGAGTGAATTCGTAAGATAAGTTTATAAGTTAAGGGATTTCTTGGTGATTCAGTTTGGTAGGATGTCGTCGTGTGCAGCCGTGCAGGTGGTGTTGAGATCGTTAAGATCGTTGAAAAGGTATTTACGTTAGCTTTACATCTACCTGATGTTGGCAAGTGCAGGGCATGTGTATATGAGGTGACTACCGATCTCCTCTTGCTCTTCCTTCCTACAGCTACTGTAGAAGTCGTTGTAGGAGATGCCCAGAGATGCTCAGATGGATGCTCGGAGAGGTTTCCTCTCTTGTTTGTATCTAATCTAGATCTAATTCAAACAAAATTCAACTCCAACCTTACTTTTTAAGGGCTACATAAGGCTAATACGGAGGATAGGGTATGATATGGTTTTTTTTTTACCAAAAATGTCGTTTCTACACTTACTTACTTATGTCCAGTATCCCATCGTGTGCGGTTTCTGAAAATATGCCTCAGTTTTCCCCAACTCTTTCCTAGTTGCCGTGCTTCCTTCTCAACTGTTCTGCGCCACGTACTCCTAGAACCGCCGCGTATCCTGCCATCCTGAGTTAGCGGATTCCATTACATCGCGTGGTTAGCTATGGACCTGGCACCCTTTCGGAGAGTATGTCGAATCCACTGCCACTTTCGTCGTCGTATTGTTGTGCCTATAGGTTCATGACCCGTTCTCTGATAAAGTTGTTCGTTAGATATACGGTTTGGCCAGAAAATCCTAAAGATATATCGTTGCACCTATTGAAGAACGTTTGCAGCTTCCTCGCGGTCACCCTCCAGGTACGTTGGAACGGAACAGTCGTAGCTTGGTAGTTAAGCTAATCGCATTACTACGCCAAACTGTGGATAGCATCCCAAACGCAGATTTTGCTTTGCCTATTCGACTGGCTATATCCAGTGTGTGGTATTGCTCTCTTATTAATACGGAAGGATCAGTAGGGGTATTGTAGTGCGAAATGATGGAGGGTAGGTACTTATCTGTCGCCATTAAAGCAACATCGTCTGTAAACGCAATAATTTGGATCCCACTGCATACTGGTTTTATTTGCGGTCAGTATCCTTAGTGGAGAGCATAAGACACCTCATTGCATGATTATTCAGGAAATCAGTACATGAACTTAAGTGTCTCCTAGTTCTGAGTTCATGTCCCGTTTTGAGCATCCATTTAACGTGGTCTTAATTTACTCTATTCTGGCCCAGTGCTAGTTTAGTAAATAATAACTATCGAGGATAACCACTTCTATCCACTGCCTACAAATAATAATTACGTATATGTTGGAAGAAATGTATGTTGATTCCAAAACCGGTATTCAGGAGTATTTCAAAGCAAATATGAATATTTTTGAATCCGTACATAAGAAACATCTCATGGCACTTCTGCAGTAGACGTTCGATATAGTGAACCACTCAAAACCGGACTTAATTGTCCTTCTTGAAGCCAATTTCTTCAAAATGTAAATGATTTTGTATACCTCTTCATCTTTGCTAGTTTAAAAACTGATTGTTATATGTAAACATGTTCCCAAACCAAGTGTTAATAAACTAGTCATTCTTATTTTAAGAAAAAAATACCATAAATATATATATGTATTCATTTATACATTATTATACATATATTTAATGATACAAATAAATATATTACTTGTTACACAAAGAAGTATTAAACAAATTCTGTTTTGAGTTTGGTCTAATTACGCGTTTTACGCATTGTAAGGAAGATAAATTGTAAATGAATTAACTTATACATTGAGCTCCAAGTTGCATAAGGCACAATGATGTACTTTTAAACTATTAACTATGTATTCAGACCTTAACTTGGAGTCAACTACGAATTTAATAACTAAAGAAATGTCCATTTTTATATTCTAAAAGCAGCGATACTGTGTGCTGAACAATAAAATATGTCTTCATCATGTGAAACGGGCACTCTTAACGACTATTTTTTGTAAACTTTTATGAAGCCCAGTACATTATTTTTTAACTTATACATTAAGCAACTACTATATCAGAATTTATTCGCATAAAAGAAAATATGCGTTTATTTAGTGTTTTAGTGTTTTAGAGTGTTTGTATGAAAGAAAAACTAAACAAGGAAATCAAAGCTGAAAGATTTACTACTAAATGTATGTATTTCTCAATATTTCTTAATAATAAAATATTTAAGTAAAATGAAAACTGATTCTGAAACGAATAATCTCAATTGTATTCTTATACTTAAAATGAAAAAGTGAAACAAAATGTTAAGATGCTTAAGTAGTAAAATTAAGATAAGAAAAAGCATATTTGAAAATATTTTGTACTGTGGAGGCTAATCGGAATACCAAATGCCACTGAAGTAGTGGAAAGTTCGGTTGAATTCCAAAACGGACTGGACTCTGCTTTGGTGATCCAATCTTGATGCCTATTTTATTTTTAATCTTTTGGAAGACTTCCACTGCGAAGTGAATTAGAATCATCTACATATGTAAATAAGTAAATCAAATTAAACTCTTTGATTTACTAAGTATAGTTCGTTAAATAAATTGCAAGAACTTCCACTTGCCTATCCAATACAGAGGAGAAATAGAAGAGGTATTTGTCACAGAAATTTATGATTCGCTATTTGGGCAGCTGATTCATTCATGATGCGTTCTGTAGCCAGGTTGCGCCGCATAGACTATTCCAACGCTATTAGCCCTAAGTAATTTACATACAAGGGCAACGTGGCTTAAGTCGGTAGTGCCTTGAACTATGGAGCGAGAGGCTTGTGGATCGATCCCAAGACAACACCTTAAAGTTTTTTTACGGCCCACCCTTCGCGATTGTCTGACAAACATCCGAGAGTACAACTGTCATGAAACAGCTTCTCAAATTGGCCTTCGGACAGTAGGCCCCTACCATTCGTAAATATTCGTGAATATAACACGAGTAGTTGTGAGAAGCTAGGCCCTGGGTTGCATTGAGCTGTTGCGTCTAATATTTGTAATTTACATACATCTCCATACGTTGGGTGTCTAAAAATTCCACACAATTGAGAAACTTGATTTTCAATCATATTTTTCAACATAATCTCATTTGAACTCTAGATCCACGGATTGCAGTGATACTAATGCGACGCATAGCTGATGTTGCTGCTTTGTTGATAGAGTATTTCGTTGGAGTCTCAGAATGCATTGTTTACATCACGTCTCCAAGTGCCCAAGTGTATGCAAATTGTGGCTGAATATTTCATTTTGGATGACGACGCTATATCGCAAAGAATTTATGAACTTTAAAATTAAAAAAAACGAAAACAATCCCCTTTGAGAATTCGCACTTAAATATCAAATTCAGCAAGCTGATGTATAATACAACACATTCTTAGGTAGCGAGACATCCAACCATTGATTGTATGCTATTGTAAGTAGTATGCCGAATGTAGTCTCAATTCGCTATATTGATGGCTTGCCAATAATCCAGCCAAACATTTCAATCAAATATTTTTCTCAGTTAAGATGGAAGTTTTTCTAAAGAGATTTATTTATTTTTTATTTAATTGATAATAATTTTTCGCAGACAATAGATTTTTATTAAAAACAAAGCATCCTTCCGCAGAAAAATGATGTTAAATTTTTTCCCTAAGGAAAACTTCATACTTCAGCGTTGTAGTTAAGAATAGTCTTACCACATGAAACACATCAATTAGAGCCTCGTACCGTCAACGGACGAGTTTATACGGAATTATTAAAAGCCTTTATGCATCTCACCTATCCTTTTAAACTCTTTTTGTGTAGATGGATTGTTTTGATTTCAAGTTTCTGTTTTGTCATGTCATGCTTAGTCTAATTGAATATAGTTCTCGTTAGACAACATCTCCGTACTTTTATGTAAACTACTTTTGGTAAGAAAATGTTTCTTCATTGATGGTTTGAAATTCGCGCACTTTTTAGACCTGATTTAGATTTCGTAAATCAGTGCAAAGAAATTTCCTGCACTAAAATTCGTTGCATGGGGAAATTTTTTACTCTCTCGTGAGCGTTTCCTCTACGAAAAACTACGAAACTTTTACGTACTCGAACAGGATTTGGTGACTTTTCGTAGATTTTCGTGAAATTTCGTTGTTTTGGGAGAGTTCGCGAAAAGACCTAATATAACGAGGGAATTACTTCAATTTTTATAAAATTCAAAACTTCTTTTGTTTTAAAATATCTCTTGCATCTGTTCCATAAATATAGCCTCCACGGGCGATGTGAAATAATTTTAAATAAGCACATACTTACATATTTAGGATCGAAAATCTGTTAAGTTACAATTGGTTTTGCTACTTTACAGCATGAACATTTGTCATTGTTAAAATTGTAAGTATATTGCTATTATTTTATTTAAAACGGTAGTAGTAAGCTTAATCAAATTTAAGAAGTTTTAAGAAAAATGTCCGCAGGAATACAGAGCAACACATGCTTGTACAACTGTGTATTGAGTGTATTAAGTGATTTTAAAAAGGAAAAATGATAATAATAAAAAAAGAACATCAAAAGCTTACAAAAAATGATCACCAAATTACTACATTAAAAAAATACTTTTTTGCAAAGAGGAAATAAAATTAAAAATTCAATATGTAATTAATAAAAAATAATAAAACCTGAAAATGTATCGACTTACATATTTAAATGTAAAGTATATATTATGTATGGATGTACCTGTAGTATAAAATAAAGCGTCTAACGTCTTATGTACACACATAAGCTGTGTTCAATGAGGTTGTTCTGGCCTGTTTGTAACAGAAAAGTACAACTTTTGGTATTCAATGAGAAATTTTTTGTTCTAAACTGATCTGATTCCTGTTCAATGAAGTTGATGAAGGATTTACTGCATTTGGTTTGAAGTTAGAAAAGATTTGTGGGCTCAAGTGATTAGTGAATCGATCCACCACAGACAACACCTTATTTCACGGCCTCACCTCCCACGAGTGTCTGACAAACATCCGAGAGTATAACTGTCATGAAAAAGCTTCTCAAATCTCAAATTGCTCTTCGGACACTGCATTAAATAATAACCTCCTACCATTCGTGTATAGAACATAACATGCACAACATGTATGGTTGTGAGAAGCTTGGTCCTGGGTCCCACGGACCTGTTGCGCCAAATTTTTGTATTTGTAGATTCGTGAAAACTCTCAAAATAAGCTGTGATTTATGTACACTCTGATCAATTTAATAGAAATGCGCATTGTTCTCACGGAGAGATCGTTAATTACTTCGTAATAAACCGCTTATAAAGAGGTTTTTTAAAATAATTTTTCTGGAAGGTAAACCAGTAAGGATAGTCACTCATATATTTTTCCAAACGTACAAACAAAGTAGTGTCTTGTTGCTGAGTCGATGTATGTATGTATACGTAATACCGTGCATGCAATACCGTAACAACACTTGAAACGGCTGAAATTTAAAACAAAATACAAACAAATGCCCTTAATAGTCTTACAAAATTCCTCTTACCACCAGAAGTTTCATAGAATTAATGTTGTGATGTTATAAACAAAATTTCACAAGAAACTCTTTGGTTTAAAAGAGTGGGTAGCCTTCAAATGAATTATAGAGAATATCTATACCTATGAACCGATTCCATTTAAAAACAAAAGTTAACTTTTCGGGTGGAAGTGGGTGTTTCATATTGTTATACTAATTACCTGATAGTGTACATATGTATGTCCAAGTAGAAACAAATATAACATTTTCGCAAAATCGTTTGAGGTGTTTTCGAGAAATTTCTAATATTGTCGTCTGCTTACAATTCCGAGTGCCCTGTTGCGACATAGCTAGTTGCAATAAAAAAGGAGCTGCAATTGCAAATTCAGTGTTAAATGTATAATGGATTCGCATAGAAAAGTGCATGTTAGTACACTCAGGGTATGTTAAAACGCCTTCTTATCAGAGTTTGTTTTTGAGAATCTTTGTTTAGGTACCAAGATCCGACCTTATTCCTGAACTCCATGGGACGGAAAGGACCATTAGTAGCGGGTGAGACATTTTTTTTTTCTTATGAATAAAAAGTAAACATCAATGATTCTCTTCTTTAATGTATTATGCCTACAATATCTACATAAAAATAGGGAGGTGCAAATTTTCTAATAAATTTATTTTGTTTGCCATTTCAGTCAAAACGGAGACTACAGATTTGGTGCCATTACAAGGTACGCTAAACGAATGGAAAACAAGACGAGCATCAAATAAAGCTACAGGTGAATTTTCCATTTTACGACTTAAATCCAACCATTTTGAACTAATAAAACGCCATGTTCACGATTAATTCGTTCTATTAGAACGTATTAATGAGTTAATGGCTAGCTTTTGCCATTGACTCTCGTATTGGAGAGAAATGGATGTTTTTAAAAGCGTAATACCTTAGCTCTGAGGTAACCTTCTAACGCAAATCTAGTAACACCTACAGAAACCCTAAGAGAGGTGACTGGGGTAGGTACAAAGAAATAGCTAGGCAAGAAAGGTTAGGTTACTTCGCCACATAAAATACAAAAATGAAAACATTTAGCGTCCTTGGAGCCTAGCTGCTTATAACCGTTGGTGTTTTATTCTTAATCACTAAATGAAGGTCTGGGGTTAGGCTACTTATCTAAAACATGGAGGTAAGCGCGAAGACACTCGAAAGGCTTCTCAACATTCACATAAAAAACAAGTATTGCAACGGAAATGCAAAATAGGTATAGTGGTAGACAGAAAGCTGAACTGGAAAAATTAAGATAGATTCAATTGCAGGAGGACATCGCAAAAAAAATCGGACCGGAAACCCGCTATGGTTCAGTACTTATACATTAAGTTAGTCAGACGCATGTCTACATGTGGCGGCTTGTATACGTGGCTGAGGAAACGAGTATTGAATCAAATTAGAATTCCAATATATGTAACATGTATGTATATGTACATATAGTCAGTCTGCGCTAAAGACACTAGAGTCTTACGTTACTAAAATTAAAATAATCAGGAGTTGTCGCACAATATTCAGGGCATTATATTCAGAGAATAGTATCATATTATGTTGGGTTTCTGGAGTCTGTGACATGGAGGGAACGAAAGGCCCGACTTACTGGCAAAAAAGGGGCAGAATCATTCTCAATAGAAATATCAATATGGATGATCTCATACCCAGGAGCTTAACAGATCAAGGTTAAGCGTAGGAATAGCATTGCATATTGCATTAAGTATCAAACATTGCATGCTAAGGATCTAAAAAGCTCATATGTAGATTCGAAGATCATTCATTTTATTTAAAATTTTTTGTGTGAAGCTTGGATTAGAGAAGAAATGGTTTAGTAAAAACCTGCCTTTTGTAAACAACCCATTTAATATTTGTTTTATGTATGAATACAATACTATTCCTAATTATTTATGTAATTATTTCAGACACGGACGAAAGCTATGACCTGCCAGCAGTATTTGGAATATCACAAAAATCTCGCCGAACCTTGATCATTGATAATCATTCCTTTCTAAGTACATCGAGGAAACCAAGCGGGAATTCGTGGAGATGTGCAAAATACATGAAGAATCGATGCAAAGCAACAGCTCATACTAGGTTGATTGGCGGTGAATTACGTTGTAAGCTAAAGCACTCTATTCATTCACACAATTGAAAATTTTCTTCAATATATTATGTAAATGTAAATATAAATTATTGTTAAAAATCTCTGTGTCAAAACTATGCCAAATAATAATAAATGTTAGGTAAACTTGGATGATCTTGTAAACATCTATGTGAAGGCATGATCTTACACACTGATGCCATAGAACAGCTTTACTTTTCAAATGTTGGCCGTAACTGCGGTCCATTCTGAAGTTCCAATTTCAGATGACGTGTCCGAGCATTTTGAGTGGTATTTAACGAATAAGCCGAGTAATATTGGCTTCCAATTCCTCAAATGTATTCGGCTTATCCATGTAGACTTTAGACTTACGGCGCCCAATGGATTCATTGTAGTTATTGCGTACAACGCTCAGCTACCGCTCCAATATTTTCTTCACTACGTGCTGGATGTGATCTATTTGGTCGAGTATTGTCTAATAATAAAAATTGGGTTTCAAACTTGTCGATGGTATAGCGAATCGTGCATTCGGTAGGCCGATTACTTAAACCATAAGTGCACGAAACACATTCCTCGTAGAACGTTGAGTTTCGTAATACAGTTGAATAATTTGTAGATGCTGTGTCGGGCTAAGTGTTTCCATAATGAAATATCAAACAACACAAATACGAACACAAACAGGTGCATGGGACCCAGGGCCAAGCTTCTCCTAACCATTCGTGTTGTGCGTTATCTTTACATCAATGGAAGGGTCCTGCTAATTAATGCCGTTTTTGAAAGGAAGTTAGTTTATTGAAAAGCTATTTTCATGAGTTATACTCTCGAATGCTTGTCAGGCGTTCGCGAGAGATGGCGCCGTAAAAAAAACGTTGAGGTGTTTTACCTGGGATTCGAACCTCGAACTCTCCGTATCGTAGTTCAACGCAGTAAGCGCTTGAATTAAGTCCACCATGTCAAACAATACTAAACAAAAATACTACCTTGACTCACGAGTCCTCTGTCAAAATATCCAGAAACAAAAAGGTACCTCTGAAAGTATCACCCTTTATAAATAGGCATGAGTGTGCTTAGATCTGTACCAGTATTTAAATACATGTATATACTGTTGGCTATTGTGCACAATATTGATATAAATCTCATGTGTCTGCCTAGTTGTCGAACTTAACTCGCCTACTACCTCATGCACCCACTACTAGATGCCGCTTATTCATCTACTACATTTGCCAAGACCATTATTCAATTCTACTACCAAAGCGAAATAGTTTTGTTGACTCGTCAGCTTGTTAATATATTTTAATAAAAGTGTCTTCCTACTAAATATAAGAAACGCATAAAGTCTGTGGTTTGTTGTAAATAGTGCGTATAATATTTGTGCGCGTTTTCAACGTGTTCCATTCGCAATGTATTCTCGAATATTTTCTTCTGATCACAATAGTCTTGCATGGTGCCTCATCGGTGTACTGAAAAAAAAAAAATAATGGCTAAACTTAGGTGATTATAACCTGTGAGTATGGTCGATTAGAAAAGTCAACAAGTTAACTTTTTTGTTTTTCTATTGCAGGTTGTTTCGGAAATGGTGCGACCAATTACAAGACTTGACTACTGAAATATATTTTATTTTGATACCCGTTGTTTTTTGTTTTATTTTATTTCCTTTGTTTATAATTTTCTGTTGAAATACGCTCTAATTTTTGCACTTTACTGACTAGTTTTTGTTTTCTATTTTTATTTCATTTAAAGCACCTAAACGCAGCACTAGACGAGGTCGTCCAAAAAGACCTCCAGTCGTAGGGGGCAGTACACTTGCAGAAAAACTGGAAACGGCTTTGAAGAAAAAACCACACAATGCTGTGTATGTATCTACTACTAAAGGTGGAATGAAGATCCTATTCGAGGGGCATCATTTCAAGTACATGTTTCGACGAAATTCTTGTAGCATTTTCCAGTGTTGCTACAAGGAAAACATGGAGCAATGTATGGCTCGCGTTATAATTTCACAAAACCGAGTGTATCCTCTGGACGGTGAGCACAACCACTTTAATCAGGCAATGGATAAGAGTGTTACGTCCGTAATGTTTGAAGCAACCCTGGATGATTTCAATCATGGCATTTTGGAGAAATCCAACAAGGTTGCAGAGTGTGACGAGTTTGCTGAGAATGAAATAGAGATCAGTGAATCAATCATACTCCCTGTGAAGGATATTGCGGAAATAAAAGATATCGAAGTAATGCCAGTAGTTGAAAATGAGAATACGTCTATAGCGGCTGACGATTTCCGTGAAAAAATTAAAAAACGCCTGCAGAAGGCATTATTGGGGAAGAAGAAGTAACGCAAACCAAAATAGATCAGTTCCGGGAAACGTGTAAGTTATATGTATGATAAGGTCCGTTAGTAATGCTTTCTATAGCTGCTGGAATATTGGATGGATTAGTTTCGTCATTGCACACATTGCGTTGATATCGAGGAGGGTCTTGTATTGTTTTACATTTCCAAACCGTCTTCTGGTTTCAGTTCAATAAATGTGTAGGGGGTTTCCAATGTGTATCATGAATCCCTAATACATACTACATCTGGGTGTGTTATCACCCCGTTTCCAATTTTCGGAAATAAATAATTAAGTTAAAGAGCTGTGTATCGCTCTATCAGCATCTCATGCAGATACACAACCCACCAATCCTTGAGTTCAGCAGCGAAACAGAGTCGGTTTTATGAGTTCATTTCAATGTTGTATTACAAATGAGTCTCTTCGATGTGAACTCAATGTGTGCTTTGAGTCGTAGTAGGTATTTAAAATGCGCGGAGCTGAACATTTACGCATTTATTGTGGGATTTTTGAGCATCTAGGGATCTGTTACCTCAAAAATGTCCTCACTCCATTCGTCCAAAGTAACATCGAACCTATTCACAGGTGACCATGACAGGTTTTTGTTGATTTTTGTGTGATTTAGCGTATTTGGTGTGACACCTCAGCTTGTATAGGTGTTCGTCTTGAATGGATCTCCTTTTGGACGGACATTCTTCAGATATAACAGCACTGTTATCTCAACTGTTTTCTCTTTCAATCTGTAAAGACAAAGTTCTTTTTTGTAAACTCCTCTGGCGGTTAATGGACTAACATCCACGAGTACAAATGGCATGAAAACGCTTCTCGACCAAAAATTGCCCATTCGTGGGAAGAGCATAACACTTAAAACACTTATTCAGGTCCCGAGTAGGTAGTCACAGCTCTTGTACTGGGTTTCTTACTTACTGCTTCCTTTGCTAATGTCTTACTAGTGTTCTATTTCTCATGTCACTTGAGGCTTGGGCAGAGACAGTGGTAGTGAGGTGAATCCTCTACAGATAGTGTCATCGTTTAGTTTACGTTTTATTGCGTGGAGTTTGTTGGTCCTAGCTTTTTCGTACCGTGGTCTGATTTTTTTTTTATATATCACTGACTAAGTGAATTTCGCCTACTTTTGACTGTCATTATCATCTCACGGTTGGCTCGCTTTCATAGATTAGATTACTAGTTCATTACTGACCCTTTTCTTGCAAGTTGGCCAGCTACATATGTATCTCATCTGCCTTTATGTGTTTGTGACCAGGAATGCAGCAGAAAGTCAAGAATATTAAATGCTTCGTGTCAGCGACTTGTGGGACAAGACCTTTGCCGGATTTTCTAATAATTTAATACCATCTATCGTCTTTATCAAAGTAATGACAGAACAGTCATCTCCTCTTTTGGGTGAAGGGGTATAGTGACATTCCATGAAATTTTAAGGCTGACAAGTTCGTACTCTTCTATCTTTCCCCAAGAAAATACCTTGGATATACCTTTCAAATTAGAACTAGACTCTTGAAAAACAAATACTGGATGCAGTTGCGGCCGTGTCTAGCTACTAAACAGCCTTGGCCAAAGGTGGATTTGAAGTTCTATAAGGAGAATTGCCGTTCTGAAGGAGGAAGAGACTTCTCAGGGAAATCGAGGCAACTATTTGCGTAGCTGATTCTTTCATAATGCTTCGGAACACTGTTTTTGCTTGAATTTTGGAATGACTGATGTTGCTGCACTAACTTATTTACTGTTTAACAACTTTCTCTCTAATTCTCAATTCAATCCATTGCTTTGCGGACGACAGTACTCTGGATTTCATTTATACCTTAACAACTCCTCGGCTTCTCCAAGTCTGATCTATAATGAATCTCTTCCGAGCTCGTTGCAATCATTTATTAGGGTGTGAAAAACCAAGTATGAGTATTTCACAAGCCTTACAGTTACAGTTCAAGGTTCCACAAAAGGGATGAGACACCCAAAAATGTGCTCGTTTTTATTTTATAATTTATTTAAACAGATTAAAGTCGTGTGAGTGGAAAAGAGTCACTAGCGGTTAGAAAGCATTACTAAACAATAAATTTGTCATTTTTTGCAATAATCTCATCACATATTTTCCACAGAATTGATGACTTGTTGCTGTACTCGGTGCGGTGTTGGGAGGATGCATTGATTTTATCTAACTAAACTATTAGTTTTGTCCTAAATTACAAATACAGAAATGTATTACCGTTTAGTTTTCAATTTTCTTAATTTCTTTAAATATGTACGCATGTGTATTTCGTTTACGATTTTCATTTGTTATCGTCACAATGAGAGTAAGCATTACACTTTTTAAAATATTATAAAAGCCCTCGCTTGATGGCCTAATAAAGGAAACTTCTTTACAAAAATGTATTTTATTACTCTGATAATCGAAATATGATATGCCTTACGCTTTATTCCTTCGACTTATTTTACTATCTGCAATGATTGTCACTAAATCTGTTTAATTTCTTTTAGTTGTTCAACATATACCCAATTGCGGACAACAACTCTTTATTATAAGTCGCAAGGGTGGTACACTTCTTACAATAAATGATTTTATTTATCGCTCCAATCAGAGACGACATGGCCCGCGAAGTGATAAAATTTATTGGGAATGCATTCATAATCGATCGAAAAAATGCCGAAGTCGTATTAAAACTATAGGCGATGATTTATTTGTTACTAACGGTAAGTGTATGCAGCTTTAATCTAATTGTATGATAATGAAATTTTTATTCTACACTAGATGTACACAACCATACGTCGGATGGTCATAGAATTGAATTAGCAAAACGGGCTGGTATGTTGATATTTAAAAAGTTCAGTTCGTTGGGTCATTGCCACCAAAATAAAACATTTTACTAAAAGACGAAACAGTTCCGTATTTATTACAAAATTCCTACAAAAATATATGTGCTTTGTTATGAGTTATATTTTATTGGAATATGGTTAGCGGTAAGAGGAATATCATAAAGTTTAAACACTTTGTATGTTGCGTGTGATGTCGGAGTTTTATTGATTTGTTTGTTTGTTTGCTTTCATAAGAAAAAGAAATTTGGTAAAGAAACGTGTCACTGCTCACTGGGGATATGTCCTCGGGACATGAAGGTCCGTGGTTATTGCGTTGAACTCTAGAGCAAGGGGTTCCAGGTTCAATCCCCAGACAACAGCTTAAAATTTCTTTCACGGGCCCACCTCTCGAAGGGGTCAGCTCTCCTGAGAAAGCTTTTCAAAATAACAAATTGACATTCGGATACGATATTAAACAGCGGGCCCCAAATGGTTGTAAGAAGCTAGCCCCTGGGTTCCAAAGAGCTATCACGCTTTTTATAATTATTGGTGCGAGCTGTGTTTTTTATTTTTAACGTAGGACTCTCCCGCTTAGCATTATAACCATTAACTTAAGATTGGAAGTTTTTACCTAGTATGTATACACCAACTATCATCGGTCTAACTATTGAAGCGTAAAACGAGTTTCTGTGAGTAGATGGTTAGGTTAGATATGTGGCTAGGCGAGTGGAAGAATCCATAACGTCACACTCAGGTCAATACAGACGCATTGTGATACCCATAGGGGAGATACGTCCCTTGCCCACGGGTTAGTCCTAGTTCTACAAATATGGTTCCAGTGAACGATCAAACCATGCAGTAGATTTGAAGAAGTTTAAGAGTATCGCCCGAGAAATTAAGTCTTTGGTGGATAAGAACTGGACAGAGACAGAGAAAATCGGTTATATCCTCTCTTGATTTCCTCATCTTCACAGCCACGACATATGTATGTCTTCTTTCGTTTGTTTATTTTTTTTTATGTCAAGGTAGAAAGAGATTTCCTACCCTTTTGTATAATTTTGTCGATCCTACGGTTATCGTTAACAATGCCATAAACTTCTTGTGATGACACAAGCTTTTAGTTCCAGTGCATAGGGTGGGATAAATACCGAGGTGTCGATCTGCTCTGATGTAGATTCTGTCCAGTTCGTTGGCCCTCGCATTACCTGGTATACTTTCGTGTGCAGGGACATAGCAGAGGGCAACCTTGTGTTGTGTTCTAAGAACCTTATGCTCTACACGACTCCTACGAGTACATTCTACATTTTTAATATTGGAACACATCAAGTACCATGCTCCATGAGTAGCTCTGCTTCGCTGTTTCCTCTATAAGTTGTGTCAAACACAGGTTGTTGCGTTTAGCCTATAGCTGAGGATATTGGTACTTCATATGCCTCGCTTCATGTATTTGAGGAACAAAATTGGATTCCAGGCCATAGGAAGCTAGGTTATAGGAAGCCAATTATTACCATAATATCCTTCAAATCTTCAGCACAGTTAAACCCAAAAGGGCTTGTCTGACACTAGTCCAATAATCCACAAGTAGGTGGCGCAGCAGCGAAATCCAACCACGCCATTGTTCTACTACATTCCCCTTCTAGCTGTGGTATTTTTTTTACGCCAAACTTCAACATTAAAAAAATCTTTTCGCCGCGTTTTACCTTGACGTTAATATTTTTTATTTGTTTATTAGAATACTTTGGTAACCGAAATTTCGGAAATACAATTGTTAAAATTATATTTTATCATGTTTTAAAAGTAGTGATCGAAATAAATATATTACATTGGTTTGATGTGTGATGTGGTAATGGCCGAAACCAAGATGCGAAAAATTGTGCGTTTTAGTTTTATTAAATAATCAAAGTGTTTGATGTGATTTTAAGTTACGTGGAATAATTCTTAGCAATATGTGAGCACCAATGGTGAGTTATAAATCATCGGAAGTGTGATTTTTGTTAGAAGTTTTCAGTGGCCACATGCCCATGTGTGATACATATCTTTGCTTCGCAATGTAAAATGTTTGGCAAAGAACTTGCGCGTTCCCTAATGTTAATAGCTAATAGCTGGCTCTTTTTTTTTCGATTTGTTTACAAAACATTGGTGAAGTTTTTAATGCCACTAAAGTTATGACCCAATTAAATTTTCAATTCATTTCAAAGTGTACAAGTGCAGTTTTTACTTGTTTTTAATGTTCATAGATTCTGTGTGAGCCTTGTGAGATGGGAGTGAAAGAAAACCATAGTAATGCCGTGCTCATGAAAGCAATTATTAGCAAACATTGCTACATACTTGTACTTAGGTAAGTCGAAAGTTAGTTTTAACATTTTATTGAATTCATTGTTTGGATTTCTAACCAGATATACACAAATCTATTGCCGTCCGACTTGAGGGCAACAGCATCTCATCTTGAATTCTTAAGATACGTATATATGTATGTATATATCTATCGTATATTGGTTGCTGAGTGGGCGCCATCTTATCACAAAGAACAATAGCCGAGTCATTTCTGCCTATTTGTGCGGAGAGAAGTAACTTGAAAAGATTCCTTCACCTTCGGTCGCAAGTGGCTAGGAGATACAATTTCGTCTTCGTCCCTGCCACTTTAGGAATAGTCGTTGCGAGGTACCTACCCAGAGGCTCTGCATAAAGATACATACACTTGTGAATGGAACGCCTTTTGGTTTCATCGTCAAAATAATTTAAGATCTGCTGACTGGATCTGCCAGTACCTTGGTTCCTGTCGTACCTTATCATTTGCCTGGCGGCTAATGTATACATTATTACATATAATTCTATGTAGCCTGTCCCGAAAGGTGCCTATGATCCCAATGCAGGTTCGAGACTGAATCTTGGTAGTAAAAGGCGTCATTCTTTCTCAACTGTCGTCTTGCAAAATATCAATATTCATATCAACACAGTAGCGGCACTATCCTTGCCATACACCCTTGTACTACTTTGTGCGCCGAAAATATAGAGTTGAGGGATAGTTAGATAGTAGGTGGTACTTGGTTGTCCACCCTTGTATTTAGATTCCAGAAGTTAAAACAATGTTGAAACAAATGGATATGTTGTCATCGCGGGTGGAAGGGTTAGCAAAATGTTTGATAGTGGAACTTATTTTCTTGACACCTTAGCACAGGTTAAGGGTCTGATGGTGTCACGTTCGTTTGCCACCTGTCCAAATGTTGCTTGCAAGTTGTTTCTGATTTTAGGGATCCTGTCCGCTGGGATAAACTAGTGATGTCTGTTTAGCTCCTGCAATCCTCGGTGATACCATACACATATTTCCGCCTGGAAAACACTCTCGTGGTTGGGGCTATTTATGGACCGGGCAATCTGCTGTTTCTCTGAGAAGACTCCTGAGTCTGTGGCTTCATCTGTCTTTGACGCATCTGTAAAGATGGAAATTCAGCTCGCCCAAAGTGATTAGCTTGTTAGAGTAGACTGAGGACATGAACGCCCCGTGAGATGATCCAGTGGCCAAATTTCTCCTTCACAACTTCGAGCGTTGCGCCGCTTGAATGGCATGTGGTTTCATCTTGTTGGAACCACATCTCGGACATATCGATGCTGTTGAGCTCTTGCCATGGAAAGTCAGTTAACATCGCTCTATACCTGAGGCCATTGACGGTAATGGTTTCTCCTTCCTCATTTTGAACGAAATAAAGTTCAGTGATACCGCCATGCCATAAACCCCACCAAACACAATTTTTGTGGATGCATTGATGCTTGTGGTTACTCCAATAACAGTAATCCTGCTTGTTGACTTAGCTGCTGAGCCAGAAATACACCATTTCCTGGGCCCAATTATCGAACTCACGACGTTGTCGATGGTCGTTCGAGTTGATATCCCTCAACTGATTTCTCATGCTAATTGGTACAGTTTAAAAATGTCGATGGAATAGGAGTGGACATTTGTGATCGCAGCTAAAAGTTGTCTGCGTCGTCAGGACACTTTACCAAGTAGAGCCAGAGAGTGTAACAGAAGAAACCTCTGAAGAAAACATATTTTATCATATTTTATCGAACAGCCAAGCACCTCTAAAAGCTCTCTTGTTCTTTGACTTTGGGTCTAAGCTGGTTTGGAATTGTCTTCAAAACCTCCCACAGACAGCTGTACATAATAAAATCAGTCTAATATGAGTCCCAGGATAGAGCTAAGTCTGTGGGAAAGAGAATCTAGGATCCTTACGGACTTCCTATTTGGTCATTGCTCTCTCAACTATGAGCTCAAGAAAATTGGTACTATCTAGTTGGACACTTGCTGAGTATGTCTCGAGGGCAGTGAAACTGCAGAACGTATTTTATGTGAATACCCCACCATTCCACGGACTAGGCTCAAACACTTCAACAAAGGTTTTACCTAGCCTTCTGATATTAGCTCCTCTGCAGCTGGAACAATCTTAAGGTTCATTGATAAACTTGATTTCAGCTAGTAGCCGAATCCACTCAGCATCTTTAAAGGGATAGCTCAAAAGATCTCTATGAGGTCGCGGTGCTTCCAGAGGCTATCTCAAAGCACGTCACCCCAAATATCCTTATAAAATCATCCGTCCGTGTTTCAACTTCATATAAGAGAATCGACCAAATGTATGTACCATTTGATTAATCTTATTTTGGCACTTATAGCACTTATTTCATTTTGCAAAAAACTGTCCTCGTTTGTTCTATCCGGCACTCTATTTACGGTGTGTTCAACAAAAACGTGCGTCTAATAATTTCTTTCATGTTACACACATGTAACATAGTCTGAGGACCGCAAAAGAAAAGTTGTCAAAAAAAAAAGGAATTAAAGTGTCCCTCAACACCATACGAACCCGTTTGACAGAATCAAAAACAGGAGCCAAACCAAACCTAAACCGCTACTGACCCAAAAACATATTAAAAAGAGACTAAGTTGAGCAACGCATAATTTAGACAGGAATCAGAGAACCATCATTGGATGGCTTATTGGAAGAAAGCCTGCACAAAACAAGATAAAAAGTTTCTGCAAAGCACTTCCAGCAAAAGTTCATGTTTATGAATGGTTTTCGATCAAAGGATTCGGTAAGTTGATAGTATTCACACAACACCTCGATGTACAATTCATGGTACAATCATACCAGAAAGGTTTGCTAAAATCTGCCGAATCTCCTTATGGACCAAACAACTACGACTGGATTTTGCAAGAGACGTTAGATTGACCGTCCCAAAGTCCTGATGTGTATCCCATGGAAAATGTTTGGTCTTTAATGAAAGGCTTAGGGGAGAAAAGTCTTAAAACAAATTTGGAGACGCCGAAGTTTAGAATCTGCCCAACAATTAAGTGAAAGTTGCACCAAACGATGTCAATACTGACTGTTCTCCTTACTTATATAATTGCGCAATTTGTTTTGCTATGTACTTTAAGAAAAAAAAGTGATTTAATATAATTCTGGCATTTTTCATTGTTTTTTTTTTGGAGACGCACGGTTTTGTTGAAAGCACACTATTTAGTAGGATCTGCCTTATTTTTGATCAACGTTCCTAAATATTTAATGCTATCGACTCTTTCTATTTGTTGTTTACAATTCGAAGTTCTGCATTTCCTATTAAAACCTATAAACCTTGTCTTGGCGTAGTCCATAGTTATCTATTAAGCGTGTGCATCATTGTACACAATTCGTTTATTTGGCTTGTTATTATGACAGCATCATATGCGTATGTTTCCTATGTTCTTTATGCTAACTCCATTTACTTTTGTTCCTCCGACGTTTTCTGTGATTGAATGCTTCTTTGTTTTATTCTTGACCTGACTTTTCTCCTTCTATCGCTCTTTTGCTGTCGAGAATTTCTAACATTTCGTTGTGCTGGACCGCATCAAATGCCTTTTCATGATCCACGAAACATGCAAAAACGCTATAAGCTCCCGTGGGCTTACCGTGTTGAATGCAAACAATGCTTCGCGTATACCAAAACTGGTTTTAAAATCAAATTGAGACGAGCTATGCCTTCTTCGTGTTTATTTTATATTCTTCTGCGGATATTTTTGCGTTATTTTTCTTCGATAGTGTTACGAAAACAGTTTGAATCGCGCCATACCTGTACTAGTTTGTCTTTCCGTATTCGTAGGAAATTCTAAATCGAATTGTTTTTTCCTTCCAGTGGCAGAAACATATTTCTTTGACTTGATTGTGTTCTTCTTTCTTTGATTAGTAATAGTATTTCGGGGGTCATCTACTCATTCCTTGCGTGTTGGTCTCTGTTGTCTCCAGTAAAATATTCTAATAATCCCTCCACCTGGGATTGATACTTTCTCTTTCAACTCGGTCTTGCACATCTTGATTTTGGGGAGATTTGCTTATGCTTTTTGATCTTTTTTAAACTGATTAGGTTGTGCCCCTTAATTTTAAAAATAAATAAACGTCCTACATCTGCCTTTTCTAGGCAACGAGCTTATATAATTCTAATTACAAGAAGCACATACGAATTATATACTTCTATCCGTCTTGGGTTGAAGACTCCAAGTAGAAGTCTATATGTATTGTCCTGGACCAAGTTTCGAAATTAAAAATGGTGGTACGTATTAATTATCGTTAGTATATCTGGTTATGATTCAGTGAAGGAATCCTGACGGACCACTCTGTCATACCGCCCATTAGCTTCCTTTCCTCCAGCATCTCTACGGACTTCCGTAGCATGGCGAACGCCAGGTGGAGCTCGCTCCCGCCCTGTCGTGTTTTGAGGCTTCTATGGGCCCAATACAACGAGAAAAGGACTAGATAGCTTCTGTCTCTCAATAGAACACAGCTAACCCTTCTCATTGGCGTTCTTACAGGCCACAATCAAGTAGCGGCCCACCTTAGTAGAATGGGTTTCAACGGCTCAGACCTATTCAGAGGCTGCGGTGACACTGAGATGGAGGAAAACACGACATACTTCCTCAGACATCAAACCTTCCGAAGACATTTTTCAACCTTCTCTCCGAACTGGTGAACATGCCCCCTAAAACCACCTCGAAATTCACAACGAAAACGAGTTGGTTCCCAAGGGCCGCTTTCAACATGGACTACCGAGTTTAAATTTCTGCTTTTTCTTTTATATTCTTCCAGATATCTCACAGAGGGAAACATAATGGATCCGTTGAGATCCGAGTGAGACTGCGCCCTCCTCATGGTTTTGCAGTCACCCCCTGAGCATTTAAGGCGAGGTGGATTCCATTTTTTTTTTGGTATTCACGATGATTATTACTAGGGACCGAGTATAGTTCCTTGTGATACACCAAATGCCATTTCTTTGTATCAGATATGGGATCACTTTAGTACGCTGTGTTATTTCACTCAAATATGTATGAAACCAATTTAGATCCTCCTCCTCCGCTTCCTGTAAAGAAGGCACACTTTCTTCCACTAGTTTTCTAAGAAACTCGGCAAAAAATACTCAAACATTCACCCTTCAATACGTCAGCGTCCACTTTGTTGGAACGTTTTTCTTAAAAAATCAATTTTTATCGATTTTCTTTAACCAATTTGAGTTTTCCCTATGTACGAGCCTGAATAGACGTGTATTGTTCAATCGGTTGTGTCGTTAGTCAGTGGCTTAGAAGAATGAGGTGTAAAGAGAGCAAATACTCATGAAGAAAATAGGAAAATCGGAGTTGCAAAAGCGTCCCACAGTCGAAATGTTGTGCTTTTTTCGTATCGTCTCAGTACAGTTCTAGGGGAATTATCATGGAGTGCACATAATAAAAAGTGTCGTCTCGTTTCTGGATGTTTCACTGGATGTTTCACTTAGCAAAGTAGTACAGTAGTGAGCGCAACAGTGTGTACTCCTCAGGACAGTATTAAGTACAATGTTTTGAAGAATAAGCGTCTAATCAGCGTCTAATTTTGAAAACAATAGCGAAATCGGGAGACACAGTAGGTTTATTATGGAAAATATGTATGTTCTTATTCTAATCTAAATAAATTATAATTGTGCACTTTTTTATTTAAGTTTTAAGGCACTTTGAAGTTATTTCCTATTTTTTTTTAGCTATAGCATCATACACTCCATTGGATAGTTGCTGGGCAGTCCAGCTAAGTTACCCGAACAACATAAAGGTAAACAACTAACATATCACAATTAGAAGATTTATTTTGTACAAAATATGGTTTTGAGTAATAAGTCAATGTGTCTCTATAATCTCATTTTAGTATTCATGCAGAGTGAAGTGCAATCAAAACGTTTCTAACACTTGTGTGCATGTCTTCATTGTTTAATGTTTCTCTAAAAGGAAGCAACAAATACTAATACATACTTCATTTAATATTTTAAGACAATTTTTCAGATACTATAACACCAACGGGTGCCGTAGTTCTAGTAGTTAGTGCGTTGAACTACAGAACAAGTGGTTCCAAGTTCAATCCTTAGACAGCACCTAAAATTTTCTTTCGCGGTTCCACCTCGCGACCGTTTGACAACACATTCGAGAGAGCTTTTTAAGTAAAAAACTTCCCTCCGTAGGTCCCTTCCATTCGTGTAAAGAATATAGCATGGTTGTGAGACCTGTCGCACCAAATATTTATGTTTTTTTTTTGTTAAGACCAACAAAAAATTGTAAATCTGTCTTTTATAAGAAATAAAAATAAAAACACAACAAAAGAAATATAAATGGTTTTTCAATTTCAATTAGCGTCCACAAAAGAAATTAATTTTACAAAGTTTATACCCTCGCTTACAGGTCATCGGGGAAGTATGAAGCTTGATCACCTCTCGTCGGATATGGGCACTTACACATTCCTAAAGAGTCAAAGAGGCAAACCCATATTAGTACTCAACGGCTATAAATATCGACGTGAGCGAAGCTATCGAGCCAGTTGTGAATATTGGAGATGTCTAAGATCTGGTTGCCATGGTCGCATTGTGATGCGCAATAATATCATTGGCAAATCGCACATTCATTCGCATGATCCTGATGATGCAAAGTTTTCTTATTATTGAAGAAAGAAAGCAAAATAAATAAATAAAGATAATAATAACTATATGAATAAATCAGTGTTTTTGAATTTGAAATTTGTTCTATTTTCCATTGCAATCTCTGACTATATGAAGACTTATAGTGCATAGCTATAGCCTCTGCTAAATAATTTACATTTTTCTTTTAGAAATCGAGTTTATCTACAGCCAACGAGGACATCCCCTAATCGTATTAAACAACTATTTGTATCGTAAAAATCGTGATAAATACTGGAGATGCCTACGAAGCACGAAATACAAGTGTAAAGCCCGATTGATATTTCGCCCAGAAGATAATACCGCTAAAGTCATAGGTGGACATACTCATGAAGAGGAAAACGAGAAAATCGAATGGGGACGTGGAGTATTTACCGCCATTAAATCCCGAATTCAAGACAATTTAAATCAAAAGAACAGTGTAAAAATAACAAACCGTCAAGCCCGTATGATCAAGGAGCTCAATGAGCAGGCACATGCAAAAGAACCCGTTTATTTGGACAACACCAGTCAAACGGTTGCCTATCAAGTGGTGGAAGAAGATCTGACTGAGGGAGTAGAGGAAGTTCTCATACAGGATGATCACGATGAAATGTTTAATATGTAAGACAAATAAATTGCACTGTTTTTCATTCAAAAAATGAGTGATGAACTTTGAACAGGGAATGATATATTATAAGAGAAATACCATCTACTAGATGTCTTTTACTTAATGACCCAAAAACTAACTTTAAACAATACATGCACATTAAACTTGAAATCAAAAATTGAATTCATTTTGAAACTACTATTGTTTGTAACAATAATCTATCAAAAAAAATATATATATACATGTATGTCTTTTATTTATGAATGTTTATCAAAAAAACTCTTGATGTTTGAAATGTATGAATAAAAAATAAAACAAAAAGCTCGGCTACCATTTAATTCCTCGTATTAAGTAAAAAAGAAAATATATTTTTCTAAAAACAAACAAAAAATATATTCCTTTTTCAGTCTTCTACCCAGTTGGCGTGTGGATCGAGGAACCAAAACTTTTCTACCTACGCAATCAAAAGCAGGGATATAACCTACTCTTCGATGGTTTTATGTACAAAAAAGAAGCCAGTTTTCGTTCAACCATAAATTGGATATGCTCGAATGGCAATGGCAAACGATTGTCTGAGAACAAATGTACGGCACGTTGTATAACAAAATGGCAAGGAGGTATAAAGCTTGGAAAAAATCTACACAATCATCAACGAAGATTCACATCCTTGCCACCGAATGTAATACCAGCAGCTACGTTTCAATGGCACTTAGGATACGAAGGGATTTAATAAAAAAAATAATACCAAGGGAACTAGACTAACAATTGATTTGTTAAGAAAACACAAGCAAATGTTTAATTTTAAGTAATAAAATCTAGGATATGTATATGTGCATATAACAATGAGTTTTTTATTTGTCTTCAACTCTTATCCTTATACTCGAATAATTGCTTAAGAGTGAACTACTACTAACTTGTTTTCTGTTTCAGAAATCTGTATTCTAAAGGATGCTGGGAAAGAATACATTTTACTAAATGGGGAAAAATATATGAGAACACGATCTTTATCTTATAGAAGCTATTGGTATTGTTTAAGTAAATATTGTCCAGCTTTTCTCATATTCAACCATTTGAAAGGTGGTGAGATCACACAATGTCGCAAGCATGTACATAATAAAACGTATTTGATTAAAAAGTAAATATAGAATATGTTTCATTTTTGCTAACTTTGCCAGATGTACTCCGTGTGCATTGTTTAAGTAATTGGATATTGAAATAAGAGTATCGAATAGATTATACTTCAAGTCACTGCATTTTATTTAACAGATCACCTTAAGTTCTTTGGATGCTATTTTGTTTTAGTTTGTTGGATAATACTTTCATGAGCATAAATGTTCATATTTCTGGCATTAAAATGCTTTTGAATACCTTTTACTTTGTATATGAATAGAGCAATTCCACTGAAAAACCTTAAATATTAGAATGTAGCCCACTTTTGGTTCTTTTTTTTGCCGTCTTTTGCGTAATGATAACTTAAGAGATTAAGCAGAAAACAAGGGATCCTCACGAAACTTTTAATTCAAAGCAGTATGTTTTGATTACTTATCTTCACTGGATATACGAGGATTCAAAGGAGTAAATGAAGACAATAACGTAATATCTAATAATTATATTTGAATTGTAGATGCTTTTTAATAAAATATATTTACCTTCCAGGCACTCTTCATGACTTAATGAAATATCAACTGTATTGGTACATATCTATGTACAGTATAGAACCAAATTTGCCAATAGTTTGCTGCTTTAGTCGACAAAAAAAGAAGAATTGTTAATATTTGATAAAAACAGAGCCAATACCAGACGATGACAGTGAACGTATGTATAAGGATTTGGAAAATATTCAAAGTTCGCTGGCATGTAACCGATCTCCTAAGAGAGCCGACTCGGATTGAAATGGACTAACTGGGTGCGAGGGGTGCAACTCCATCGGAATAGTAAATTCAAAGTTCAAGGGATCAGCATACCAAGTTTCTTACATTCTTTCTTTTCCTGAACATAATGTACTCAAGTGCACATGCTTGTTCGTCATATTTCAACATCTTTCATGTGTACTATGTGTCCGTGATCATATCTTTTACATTCGGGATGTTAAAATAAGTCGTTGATTCTAATTTGAAAAATGTATCCTCATGTACATTCTTAAATAAATAAATAAAAATATTTCGACTTCAAGTTGTTTATCGTAGTTCCTGTTGCAGATTGTAATATTTAATTATTTTATAAAAACAAAATTTATTTTATTTTAACCCTTGATCCTGATATAAACATCATTTGCTTTCAGAAGAATTTTCCCCATCATCAGAACCGGCAGTTGGTGGTATTGGGCCAGTATTTATCGTCAGTAAATATGGTACTAAGCAGTTAGTACTTAAGCATCATACCTTCAATCGTCACGTTAGTCGCGATGATGTTACCTATTGGCGTTGCAGTCAATTCGCAGTTCTTCGCTGCCGTGCCAGGATTAAAACAAAATCGGACATATTGACAGTTTTAAACGGTGAACACAATCATGAAGTCATAACAAAAGCCCGCAAATATGGCTCCCTAAAAGTAAAAGCTGATCCAAAAGAATAACTCGTATTCCAACAAGAAATACTACAGAAACTTGCAACGTAATTTTGTTTCTTTTTTTTTTTAAATGAAAATTTTTAATATACATAGATACATAGATTGTATAGAATTAATATCGGAACGAAGAATAAAGATTAAAACTCAATAAACCAGAAGAAAACAAAAAAGTTATAATAATTGTTTGTTATCCCTTATATAGTACATACTTGTTACACTAATGACCCATCATTAACACTTTAAATTTGTTTCTCATTTAGATTCATCGTATTTTTCGTATATAACTGGATTCCGAGGAAGTCGCAAATTAAAAGTCGGAGAATATAGTTTTACTCGAAATAAGTCGTCCGGTTTTAAGACTTATTGGTCTTGTGCTCGAGCTGGTATCCATAAATGTAAAGCACGTGTTGTCACAATTGATGAAGAGACCCGTCATGATGTAGTTGTTAAATGTGGTTTTCACAACCATCCACCGTTTTGATTAAAGAAAAAAAAGCGAAAAACAAGCGAAAATAAAACACCGTACTGATGTGAATAACAAAAATCTTAAGAATAAAAAAGAAATATTCGAGTTATTTTTTTTTTAGTTCATATTTTGCCAAGAATATATATATTTCCATATCTAGCGAAATTGTAGCAAAGCTCATTCATACCCAATCGTATATCGGTTTGCATTTATAGAAAGAAATAAACTAAATTATTCAATACAACATTAGATTTTTTTATTTAATATTATTTTATGAATAAGTTATTTAAATGTTTAGTTTTTTTTTAATACGCTAATACTAATGTGTTTTTTTTAGCAAAAAAATTCAGCCCGGAAATTATTGATGGCTATGTCATAAAAGAAAATCAAGTTACCTTTACTCTAGGGCAACGTGGCTGCACCCTACTTGTATCCAACGGGTATAACTACGTAAGGAACCGTCGAAGCGGGTATAAAACCTATTGGATATGCGCCAAGAAAGTAAGTAGGATTAACTGATTTATTTTTCCTTTTTCTTTGAATTTTCTTTTTTATTTCTTAGGGTAGCTTGAAGTGTAATGCTCGTGTTGTAACCAATATCATTGACGGGGTTCAAAAGATTGTGTTACAATCACTGAAGCACAATCATCCAGTAAATGTTGTAAGAAAAAAACGAGGCCTACCTGCTACACCCACTCCGGTTAAAGCGAAGGAAGATCAGCCAAAATATCCTCAGAAAAAACCAACTAGAGTCTCATCTGTCGATGGAAAATCAAAATTATTTATTGACTATGGATTTGAGTTTATGGACTAAACATCATTTTTTATATGTACATGTATCTTAGTTATTAGTTGAGTCTAATATCGATGGTTTTAACGATGGACAAGTCCCTATCTTGCGTTAGATTAAACATAATTGTTTTGTAATGGACTCAGCAAATTATAATTATCTTCTTGAACGGTTTTACTATTACGTATATTCTTGTGTTTAAATAATAATGTTTCCTTATTAACGAATCCGTTAAAAGAACTATTCTTAAGAACTAGAAAGTTGTTTTAAGTATTGTAACTTGTTATTTTAACTTTTTTTTTTTTAAATTTCATATACGTATCTATATATATCTACTTGTATCCAATAAAATTCACTACAATACGGAAAAAGATGGAATGGAAATTTCCTTTATTTTAATTGTTCCATTTCATGTTTCTGCGGAATAAAGGACGAAGTTTCTAATTCACCAGGTAAGTGACTGCATTACTCAAATTGTATTTCAATTAATAATTTTTCTCATTGCAGTTACGTAATCAGGGAGCTAATTCTTAATATGGATTCAGCGCAAAGCAGTAAGTCAGTATCTCGCCACTTCTTTAAATGTTTCCAATGTTATATATCCTAATATATATGTATGTACGTAAAAAGTTGTCCATTACTAAAAAAAAAAAAAACATTAATTTTGTGTTGAGCTTAATCGAGTAACATTGAACAGAAATTGGTGCTGCTTTTAACCGCCGTAGGCATTAACAGAAGAGTAAAATACTTTTAATATTCTGAAGTACAGCTGTACAGTGGAAGTCATAATTAATTATTTTCGGTTACCGCAATTTAAACCCGTATATAAACACACCACTGTACTAAAAAAAACACTAACCATGGACAATCTGTTTAGGGAAAATGCTCTTACGTCTTGTGGCTCTTGTGTTCACTTGAACGATTAGGATAGGTAACAATTATCGTATGTGTACTATTGTAATCCCGTCTATTAGTTTCTGTACATAAAAGTTTTATTGGTTCAAACCAATAATTTTTGTTTTTTTATTTTGTTTACAAATTGACTGAAAACTATTCTTTTCAGTGTTATAACGTTGGCTTAGCCAGTTAATCAGATATATATGTGTTTGTTTGCGATCAGTTGGGATCTCTTTATTACCGATCGTTTGACTATGTTGATTTCCCCCATTTCGTCTACAGAATCTAGCACAGAGAAGCTTCACTTGATGGTGCATACTCTTGCAAAGGCAATTAATGATGCTATATCGTTATTTTTTCTTCTTTGCAACCTTAATACAACACTAATCTCGGTGTTTTTAGGAAGAAAAGTAGGCTTTTATTAGCTTAAAGCCGGCTGATTGGGGTGCGTTCTTTAAATTCGAATGTTGAATCTACGGTAATTATAGATTCACTTGCAAGGCTGAAAGTCGATTCTTCTTGGAGCTCGGATCAATCCATTTCTTTCACGCTGGATTATAAGTACGCACCTGAGCGGTTCATTGGCTAGAGGTCTTGTTAGTTACGGAAATCCCCAAGGTAGTGTCCTCCCTTTTGTGAGTTATTGGACATTCCTATCACTTCTTCCGGAAATTCCCTCCAAAATTGGGCTTCCTCTCCTTACGAGGAAATAAAAAGTTCCCCTTTACGATAGTACACTGATTCCTCATCAGCGACGCTGGACATTATGCTTAACCTGGTCTCCTATGTCTATCGCTACTTGCCAACTTTTCGGTTTTTATTACTGGACACTGATAGGCTTATTTGGAATGAGGAGATGAGAGGAACTTGCACCTCCTATGGACTTGCCAAGTTCTGTTCCAAAAATTTTTATTTTACTTAGAAGCTCCCCTCGTTGATAACCTAGACTGATGTTGAATAAAACAAAATACATATATAATATTCAACTTCTCCATCATTCACTTCTGTCTATTTTTGGGGGCGAGACCCTGAACCTCCCAGTTTTAATAAACCTAAACAGAATATACAACCTTATATAAGAATAGTCATGTACAGCGGATGAAGAAGAAAACTCTCCGGTCGGGAGAGTCTTAGAATCCTTTCTGGGAGAACAACGAGGTAGCGGAAAACGTTGCCTTTTACCAAAAAAAAGGGGACCTTAAATAACTTAGAAACTGGAGCTGACTGGATTCTTAGAGACTCAGATTCATCTAAGAAGATAAGTAAGCTCCACGTTTCGAACAGATGGATATTTGCTTTAATTATCGTATCACTGGACCCTTGACTAGATTTGAACTAAACCAAAAAATCGATCCTATTTTATTTCTGGTTCAGACTAGCAGGAGACTGATTTGACTGTAGTGTCGTTCCGACTTCCTTCTGCTATTTGATCCACTCGCTTCCTTAGACTTTTCTTTAATTAATGTAAAGGCTTATAAAGAGAAGACTGTTATATCAGTCATCTGAATAGATGTAGAAGGATTCTGAGACACGAATTCTTTTACGACTCTGGTATGTATAACACAAAATGTGTTACTTGTAAAGTTTATACCCATTTCTATAACAAATCTAATAATTACTCTTAATTGGATCCTTCTCTTAAAGACCTACTTCTCCGTTGTACTAATTGTATAAAATTATCTTTTCTAGAAATTGCCAAATTTGCTATAGGTCAACGTGGATGCACTCTTCTTGTTTATAACAACTACAATTATGTTAGGAATCGTCGATCACTATACCGAACCTACTGGATCTGTTCCAAAAAGGTTAGTCTAAATAACTAATATTAAATATATTTTTTTCATAATTAGTCATTCATTTAGGATACGGCTCGTTGTAGAGCACGCATTGTCACCGGGAAGGATAAATGGGGCGTTGAGAAAATAATACAAAAGAGTTTCGAGCACAACCATGCGCAAACTATGAATGCTAAACGATGCTCTCCAGGAATTGTTAGACTAAGAAAAATCAATGAACTTAAGAATGTAAATTGCTAAACACTTTCATCACACAGTGATACAATGATAGTTTGGAGGATGCTTACTTAATATAAATTTACTAATATTTGTTGTGATAAAAAATAATCAACAATAAATCTTTGTATTCAATTAAAAACAACTCTGTACTCTAAAGTAGACATCATTTTAGTCCACAACTCCATTCTATAAACGAATTTACTTTGTTAGTGAAGTAAGAATATGAGAAGAGGGACACTTAACAATCTTTAATTTACTTGTGTTTTTGTTTTATAAAATAAACTATGTATATAAATACATGTGTGTACATATGACCCTATAAATGTTGGATTAATTTCGTTTGTTTTCAGCTGTGTAAATAACGTCTTTTTTTACAATCGGTTCTTACAACTGAGACAAGAATTTTAGAAACGTTTTCTTTGTGATAAAATTTTGCTCAATTTACATTTTATTGTATTTTTTTAGATCATTGCATATCAATGCATGTCGCTACAGCGTTTCATCTGCCTACTGAAAGTTTTCTCCGATGTGTTCCAGCGAATTCTATGTTAAGAACTAGAAGTAAAATCTCGAATCGCAAGCCAAAGTTCCTTGATGACCGTACTCTGGATAATTGGGGACTAATTAGGTACACAACATCACCGCGCGGCAATAAATTGTTGTGCTTCGAGGGACATCGTTTTATTAAGAACAATATCTATGGCCCGAACATATACTGGAAATGTACAAAGTGGCATAATAGTTGCAAAGCCAGAGCGATTACAAGCTCTGAAATTCCAACCAAATGTATTCTTAAAGGAGTACATAATCATGAAATTTTAAAAGACGAAATAATATAAATATCTACTTCACAGCCAGAGCAATATTATGAGTTGGTTATATTCGCCAAATTAAGTAATAAGAATAAGTGTAGTAACTTTTAACTGAATTAAATGCTAGTTACCTAATTTTAAAACAATTGTTGTTTTATTTTACTTATTAAATTTATTCTACATAACATGTTTAAATTTATAAGCAAAAGTTTGTTTCTAAACTAATTCAGAATTTTATATTTCAGGTTTTCGCATAGACTTTATTGATTCAAAAAAGAATGGAGGAAAATTACTTGTTATAAATGGCTTTCGATTTTTCCGAAATAAGAAACGTGGATCGCGGCAATACTGGAAATGCAGTAACTATTATAAGGAAAAGTGTCCGGCAATTGCCATTTACGATGAAATAACGTTCAATTTACGCCTTTGCCATCAGCATAGGCACACAACCAGCAATGACATTGAGATCAAACCATTTATCACGCCCAAGGAAGACTTTCAATCTCTTATAAACGTGGACAAAATATGATGTATTATCATTGTGTTAAAATTTGTTAAAGACAACTGTAGTCAAAAGAAATGAATTATTATTTTTTTAAAGAGAGTAAACAAAAAAAAAAAGAAAAAGAAAGAACTGGTAAATATATACACAATTTTTATTGCGAACAAAAATTTAGTGTCTTGCACCGAGTTTTATTATGTTTAAAGTGGGGCTAGTGTAATCGGTGCGTATTCCTTCTTAAATCGCCTAAAATTACCTTCATTGTTTTTTATTCCTTTATCGTATGTTTAATAGAATAGAATTTATTTACACGAAACCTGTTTTATATATTTTTAGGTCGAGGACAGTACACTGGGACTAATCCGAAAATTAACTTCTCTATGTCGAAACGGGGAGGACAACTTCTGTTTTTAGATGGATTGAAGTACTTTAGAAATAACGAGAATAGAACTAATTTATTCTGGCGATGTCATTGGTACTATCGCCGCATAAGATGTCCCGTCCTGATTTGTATGAATAAATTTGATCCTAATGATTTCCGACAGATCCATCGACATTGCCACATAAAAACTGAAAAAAGGCAACAGAACTCATCGGCGAAGAGTAATAATAATCTAAAATCTTTTTAAAAATGAGGTTTCCGTTCATAAAATAAAACGCGCATATAAAACGCGACCAATGAAACCTTGAAGTCTATATAAAATAGATTTTTACAATACTGTTACTTAATCTATGTTAAACAAAAGAAAAAAAAGAATAAATATACAACGATTCAACAAATATCTCCGTGGATTTTTATATACATGTATTCGTAGTGATTTACAATTTTATCAGATAAAAATTGTTTTACTAATAATTTTCATTTGATTTTGTTCACAGTTGTGTTGGCGAACGAAATTGTACCAAATCCAGATGATATGCTGGTGTTTTTCACACAATCTCTGCGAGGTCGGCCAGCGATAATGGCCAATGGAGTGCGTTTCCTTATGATGAGTGAAAACAAGAAGAAAATTCTTTGGCGATGCAGTTCTATGGCAACGAAAAAAATCAAATGTCCAGCTCGAATAACAATGCTTAAGGAAACACCACCCAAATTTATAATCAATAAAGCCGAACATGTACACGCAGAGTTAAAAAGAAACAAGTACGGCTTGAACAAAGCGATTAACTTGACCCCAATTAAGGCGGAACGGATAGAGATTGAAAGCGGAGCAGTCTCATATGAAATAATTGAACAACAATAGCAAGAATTGAAAATCATCTAATTTAAGAATTTTAGAATAACTTGGAGTTATACTTAGAAATTTGTTTCTTTTTTTCATATTTTTATATCTGTACATACAAATTGAAATGCAAATAGATAATGATACGATCATAAATACGCTTTCCTTTTACGAATCATTCGCACTGCAGTGTTTTATGGATATTTTCTCTAATCAAAAACTTCACTTATTATTTTCTAGACGATCAACTTCATTTCGTACAAAGCCAGAAAGGAAAAGTTCAACTATTCCATAATGGGTATTACTATGTGAGGGAGAAACTAATTCGCGATAAAATCTACTGGAGGTGCACTCAATATACAACGACCTATAAGTGCCATGCTCGAGTCCATACGACCAATAACAAAGTAGTCCATAAAAGCGCACACAATCATCGAGGAACAAAATTGTTTTCACGACGCACAAAATCAATGAAATTGTATGGATTTGGGTTCTGATGCGTACAACTTTATGCTTAAAACATAAACATTTACCACAATATTGTTTGAATTTAATTTCTTTTTAAATGATTTAATTTTTAATAAACAAAGTTATAAATCATATACACATTTTAGTCCTTATTTGATAGAGTAATATGCCCATCTGCACTTGTAGAAAACCTTTGACTAATACGTTATTTTCTTTTTTTTTATTTCAAATTTTGTATTTCAGATTATTACTCAGAAATTTGTGTATTTGGATATACAAAGAAGAACAATAGAAAGTTAATAATTGGAAATTACGAGTTTGTCATTGATCGACAACTAAAGCATACTTCGAATTGGCGTTGCACTCAATATAAAAGTGCTAAATGTAAGGCGCGTGCAACGACTCGTGTGTTCAAAGGATTAGAGAAATATAAAGTGCGACATCCGTACCATACTCATTGATTGAGACAATAAACCCCCAATAAAAGCTTCCTCTTACTAAGTGCGAATTGTGATGAAAGTATATGTTTTCTGCTGCAAGAGGTAATTTATAAAGTATACCATAAGTGTTAGTATAAATGAATATAAAATGTAAATTGCGTTAAATGAAAGGACAAATACACATTATGTTCTAATTTTTTAAAACCTGTCTTTGCTTTTACGGCAGGAGCATATGAAATCTCTTATTTTTTAAGCAATCAAAATAGTGATCTTTTTAATTGAAATTAATACAAAAAGTGTACGGCATTCAAAAATTTGAAAAGTTAAGTTTAATATAGTTTAATTTCTTTACAACATTTCTTTTGGATTTTCTTTTAACTATTTACAAGTGTAAGTGAATTGCAAGAGCCTGAAGGAAAGCTTGTTCTATGTAGTACTTTACAATCTAGTTTTAGGCTTTAATTCACATGAGCTCTCACAATCATTTTTCTTGACAATATATATACATATACATATATGAAACTCTATTTTTAAGTATGTTAGTAAGTTATTAAAGTCTTGAAATACCATATATTATGTAGTCCGTTGTCCTCTCGCCCTATAAATTTTTAAATCGGCTTTACATCTTTGGTTGTACGATTGCATTGCTCGTTCGTTATTAAATTATTAAAAATACATGCAATGAGAAAAAATGTTAAAAACACAGTAAAAATGTGAAATTGTTCCAACAAAAATGTTGCCAAGGGATAGCCCAGAGCAGCGTTTCCAGTCAAACCCAATGCGGATGTGGTATATACATACGTGATCAAAAGTTTAGATATGTATGTATGTATACTATATACTGAAGTGGAAAATAAATATTTATATAGAAAAACAAACGTAAAATAAGAAGTAACACAAAACAAAACATCGCAAAAGAGTACGAAATATCTAAAATTTTTTATATTCACATGGATGTGTGAATGAAAATGAAACAAAACAATCGGTGGGATAAAGTATTGGATAAAGTATTGGTATTAAATCTGAGGATTCTCATTCCGTGGAAGCATTGCTTTGGGGAAAACAAAACAACCTCAAAGAAAAGTGTGAAATGTGTAGCAACTAAAGCAGTAAGGGTGGTAACAGTGGCCTGGAGCAAACTGAAACTACTTTTTTCACAAGCTAGAGGAAGTTGGGTGTGGGAATATCAAATGCGTGGGAAAAATGGTTTGGGTTTGTAACCGAAATGGTTATCAAGGATAGGACCCCTATGATGCCTAGTGTTTGAAGATGAACTAATAACCCTACACTATCTAACTTGTGTAGGCTTGTAGCTCACTAAAACAGATATGCATGGACACTTTTTAATACACAATTTTTATGAAGAATCCCGACTGATGTATAGTTAAAATACCTCGGCTTTTAAGAAGGTTTACTAACAGGATTAGAGTAGTTTTTTTCTTAAATTTTACTTAAGAAGCAGTACAAGTGTAAACATTCTATAAACACGTGAAATACAAAAGATCATCAATGCAAAATATTTAAGTACTCAAATAAGCAAAAAAACAATTTTCCTGCCTTTGTTCTCGTGATTTGAACTATGTGCATGTTAAAAACGTTTCCTAAGAAAATTATTTAAAATTGTTTACATCCTACCTCACCTTTGAATCAATTTGTTAAGCACCATGTGTGGGTTATACGTACATCATGTTTTTAGAGTTATAGCGTAAAGTGTCTTTAACAAATTATAAACCATTCCTCGCCATAATCTGCAGAGGAAAAATAGCAGTGCTGGTTGACTTGGTGCTGCCGATTTTTATGAAAGTTTTATAGACAGGTAATGTAGGTGAGTATCCATCCATTTGTTCGATCGTCATATACTCAAACATTTAAACATTCTCCACTGATTAACGTAGCTGTTTTTCTATTTTCCCAAATAACATTTTTACTTAAACTCAGTTTTAATAAGAATCCATTCATTCATTCATTCACTCTATACTAAAATAGCTAAAATTTCAATTTCAGGTGATTCCGTGCAGGAAATATCACAACTAGAATCCACTATGCTTGTTGTGAATGGGTACAAATACATTTTCGATACTAATTTCAATGGCTCAGTAAACTGGCGATGCTTATCATATGCGGATCTTGCATGCCCAAGTCGTGTGGTGACTAAAAACCAAAATGGAAATCTTGTAATAAAATTATCAAAACATGAACACAATCATATGAATCAATAAAAAAAATCCTTCGTTACTTGTAGACGTATTGTTTTTATTCATTCCACGTAATAAAGCAACAATATTTAAACAGAAATTTATTATATCCTAACACTTATTGTTTAAATTTTCTTATAGGTGACATACAACAACATATCCCTAGAATATTCTCATATGTGTCGGGTCAAAGGGGCAACCCAAAATTAGTTGTTAATGGATATTCTTACATAAAGAACAAAACGTACGCCAACAAAGTGTACTGGAACTGTGCGCATGTTAAGTTGAAAAAATGTCGTGCTCGAATAATAACAGCTCTTGATAGTCCAGACGATATAAAGATGACCTCTGCGATTCACAACCACTCACCAGAATTTAAGCATTTCAAACCATTCAATTTCATTTAATTGATTTTATAAGAAAACAATTGTAATATACTATATTTAATTCACATGGGCCTCAACTTTTTCTCGATCATTAGATTAGATTACATATAACACAATGGTTATTTGAAAACATTTACTAATCATTTATACTGCAATCTTACAGATCTCATGAACCTATTAAAAGGATCTGGAATAAAAGTAATTCATGGCAATAAGGGAAAGTCCAAGTTGGTGGTCGGTGAATATTCATACTTTCGAAATAATAGCAATGGCTGCAAAACATATTGGTTGTGCTCGAAAAATCGCTATAATCGTTGCAAAGCAAGACTGATAACATCGAGTCAAACGAAAGAGCTAACTATCAAAAATCAGGAGCACAATCACCCACCAGATGCAGTTTATGCTAAAAAGACTAAAAACAAAAATTAACGAAACAATACAAAATGAATGGATGCTGTAGATGATGCAGTCTGCAATTTTAGTTTGGAAAAACTATCTCGATTAGAAAACATTAAATATTATAAAAGCCAGTAATAAAGCAACAATATTTAAAAAAACATTCTCATGTCCTAATATGTATTTATTGTTTGAATTTTTTATAGGTGATAGACAACAACATATCCCTAGAATGGTCTCATATCTGTCGGGTCAAAGGCACAATCCAAAAGTAGTAGTCATTGGATATTCTCACTTAAGTTGATAAAATGAATGATGACCTTTGCGACTCACTAGAATTTAAGCATTTCAAATCATTAAATTCCTTTTAATTAAGTTTATAAGAAAAGATGTGTAATATACTACATTTAATTCAACCGAAATTGAAATGGGTCTTAACTTTTTTCTCGAACTTATACTCTAATTAGATTACATATAACAAAAAGCAATTAAAAACATTTAATAATCATTTATACTGCAATCTTACAGATCTCATGTTCCTTATGAAAAGAACTGGAATAAAACTCATACGTGGAAATAAGGGAAAGCCCAAGTTGGTGGTTGGTGAATTTTCATACTTTCGCAATAACAGCAAGGGATGCAAAACATATTGGTTGTGCTCGAAAAATCGCTATAACCGGTGTAAAGCGAGACTGATAACATCGAGTCAAACAGGAGAGTTGACTATCAAAAATCAGGAGCACAATCACCCACCGGATGCAGTTTATTCTAAAAAGAATTTCCCTTTGTAATAACAAAAATTAAGGAATTAAAGACAAATAAATCGATATTGTATGTGTGTTTTGTTTCTGCACGTTGTAGTTCCAGTTTAGAAAAACGATTAGAAAATATCAAAAAAAAAAAACTAAAATTTCACGTAAGATAAGTTCCTAAATAATTTTCTTGTATTTACAGCTAGTATTTTATGTGTTTATGCTTCTTTTTTTTGAATTCTAATAAATTTTAATTTTTTTTTTTATTTTCTTTTAGATGTTGACGAATATTTGGGATACATATGCAGAAACGATTCATTGCCAAATTCAGTACAGTATGTGACGGGACAGCGTGGAGCTAAGAAAATCGTTTGCAATGGACATTCATATATTTGTGCTAAAGTGAAAAGATATAGAAAGTATTGGGTGTGCGCGAAACAACGCAGTCGAAACTGCAAGGCTAGGCTTATTACTGACTTAGAAGAATCAGAGTTCTTTGCTCGCAATATTATACACAATCATCCCCCTCACATGAAGTACAACTAAAGTGTTTGTATTCAATATTGTTTAAATGTTATAGTAATCATAGCTATAAATTGGAGTGCACGGCGTTCCCAATATTAAGGAAATAGAAATATATATGTGCAACAAAAGTTTGACCATCCACATGATTTGCTCAAAACTACGGACATACCAACTTGTTTTATAAAATACAAACTTTCTATGCACTTATTTTTAAGTTTATAGTTGAGTAAAAATAAATCGAAATAAGCGCATAAGCAACCCCAATTCTTCAACTCGTATACGACAATCGAATCCGACTATAGTCGCATTTACTTACTAAAACATCGTATTTCACGACTATACCCGTATGTAGTGCCAACTACACTTCGTCTTTTTCCAAAGTTGAATTTATATTTTTTACTTATATTCACCAAAAAACTCTTTTAAAAAACTCAACCGAATGTCGCACGCATCGCATACGAATCGAAGAATAGGAATTTATTGTTGATGCGACTCTAAATACGAATAGAAATACGAGTGGACATTCGATTTGAAGAATTGGGGTGAGTATACACACACATGTGTCTTCAGATATTCTACCCTTAGGTACTTGTGCTTAAATTAAGCCTTTTTTCCGAACAACATAGGGCTATCGAAATTAGAATAAAATATGGTGTTTATTTCACTGCATTAATAATTAAAAGATATACGCTGCTAGTTTAAAAAAATGGGCCAAGGGTTCCATAGAATGAAATCATCCACATTTTCCAGATGTAAGAAAAATTGTTTTACCTTCGAGATCGAAGTCCGTAGCTATGAATGCTTAAGTAATCAACTTTCTTTGATAGGTTGATTGGGACTCGTAACCTTTCAAAATACCCTAAGTTGACTATTTGGGCACAGATAGGGACTTGGATTTTGAATGAAATCTTTTGCTCTGTTAGAAGAGTATTGACTAATGCTCTCACTTAACGAGACAAGTAAAAACAGCAAATAGAAAGAATATCTGATCTGGTCTGGCCTCTGGTAGGTTTTGTAAAACACGTATAATGAATTGTATCTTGGTATTAATTTGTTGTAATACATATGTATGTTTAAATGCCTGTAATCTCTGTTAAATAAAAGATACTTGTATTTGCATATTGCTATTTTATTTAAAATTTATTAGTATTAGTAAATATAAAAAAACATAACCATGACAAGACTTTCAATGGATTTATAGACAAAAACATTGATGGATGGGGAAAATGAATGATGAATTACATACTTATAGCAACGTTTTCCTTATTCTGAACTGACTATTAAATTCTTAAATAAAGAATTTCCAAAAACCAATATAGTCTTGCATATTTGAACATAAAATAATAGCAAGGGTTATAACTCTGAGAGATAAATATATTTTCAGGTGGTAGCAAATCAAAGGATCGTATTACGGTATTAACAACATGAACATGTTGAACAACGCCAATATCTACGAAATATGCGAAGTGGATGCCCTCCTCAAATCTGTTCAGCTGCTGGAATACTCAGACGACATCGACATTATCGGTCGTTTTCAGCGCGCCATTATAGAAGGAAGCTTTTACGGCAATTGAAGAACATGGCGAAACGAGTTGGCCTTAAAAAGAGGACTAAACCAAGTACTAGTTGTCAACAAGCAAAGAACCATCGGTCCACCGCCTACGACAAAACCCCATGTTGGCAACAGTAACTTCGAGGTAGCTACGGAGTTTACTTACCTCGTAGTAAATATCAACTCCATGACTGATACCCTAGTGGAGATGCGGCGAATGCTTACGCTAGGAAACCGTTGATACTTCGGTTTGGCGAAACAAATGGGTTCAAAACTCCTAACGTTATGTATGCTGTAATGGATATTGATCCTGCCAGTTCTGCTATATTGTTCAGTATGCGAGGAAAGCGGATGGTAGAGAAGATATAACAGCGAACTCCATGAACTCTACCTGTGGATGTAGTTAAAAAGAAGCTAAGACACTTTAACTACACTGGCTCGGTAACATCGGGCAAATGCTCAAGCAAAAAAGATCTTCGAATCACAGCCCCCATGTTCCAGACTACAAGGAAGACCGAACGTCCCTTTTTAGGAATAAAACTATCGCGGATTTTGGACAACTGGAACACCGTGCCCGGGATAGAAGATAATAAAGGGCTGTCGTGTCTTAGGCACACGGTCTTCATGGGTTGGGAGCCCGTTATGTAAGTAGGATGCAAAGTAATCCATGAATTAATAGAAGAAATGATGCCTTATGAAATTATGATTATACGAAATCAAGATATAATAATCGAGATTTTCTTCTTGACTATCCTAACTATCGTACAATAACGGTAAAATATACATCAATAAGGAATTGATAAATGTATACGCCCAAGAGTTCGGTGAATGGAATTCGATTAATAAAAATAAGAGAGTGTCCGTTGATAATTGGGTATTTGATCTATGTATGTATACTTTACAACGACGAAAGTGGCAGTCGATTCGACATACTCTCCAAAAGGGTGGCAGGTCCATAGCTAATCAGGCGATGCAATGGAACCCGCTTACTCAAGATGACAGAATACGCGGCAGGACACAGAAACACGGCAACTGGGAAAGAGTTGGGGAGAACTGAGGTATATTTGCAGAAATCGCACACGATGGCGCGTAGGCATTGTAGAGGCCCTACGACGCACAAGGGAATAGAAGGTTAAAAAAGGTCGAAAAGCAGATAAATATGAGTTAATATTCTGACTGTGTTTGGCAAAACCTTGAATTTAATTGCAGGAATTAGTAATCTTGTAGTATTCTCTTAATTTATAGCACTTAAGACAAGTTTCTAGTAACTTATACACACAATATGTACATACCAAGGATATAAAAGTTGTATGCCTTATGTAATATTGTAAATTTTTGTTATCTTTAAAATTGTTTGTCCATTGTGTTAATACAATGATTGCTCTTGTGATAAATTTGCTGTCTAGTCTAACATAAGTATGTACTGTTTACTGTATGTGAATAAAAATAAATGTACATACATACATATATGCATGCACATATGTATGTATGAATGTTATTTATTGAAAGCAACATATTAAGTGATTCCATTATTACATAATAATATTGTTTTAAATTTTTTTTTTTTAGATATTCTGCGACAAGTGATAGTCAAGTCCAAGAATTTTACATACTTTGCGGATGCAAGGGGCAAACCAAAGCTAATGGTTGATGGATATCGCTTCATAAAGAATAGAGACGGTCCGAAAAAAGTGTACTGGAATTGTATATACGCAAGAACGAAGAAATGTCGTGCTCGATTAATTACCGAGTTTGACGATCCAGATCATGTCTTAATAACTTGTTCTATTCATAACCATTTACGATTTATCAAGCGTGAGAAGAAAAATAGGCACAAAAAGCAACATAAAAGAAGATCTTTATCAAAAAAAAATTGCGAAAAAAAGGGTCCAACTTGTGTACTAAAGAAAAGCCGTACTTAGAACATTAGTAACAGAGAAACGTAATTCGCATCAGATCTCGAGTAATTTTTTTTATTTCTATAAACAGTTATGCATATATACGAAATTCTTACGAAATTCTTATAAAAAACTATAAATTTGTGTTGTATTGTTTTTTATTATTTTAAAAAGTTCTTTTTCGTCATAGAAAATAAATTGTAGTACATAATTAATTCTAGACTTCTATCAGAATGTAAAAACAATGCAATTTAACTCTTTTATACACAAAAAATCAGCGAAATTCTAATAAAAACGCATGTTTTAAAATACCGTTAGACATATTATTTTCTGAAAACAATACTTTTAATAATGTGTAGAACCTCCCTTCTTAGTTATTGTTTCAAATATTCTATTTGGGATGCTCTTAACCAAGTTTTTAAGACTCGTATTGGAGATGGAGTTGCAGGACAATTTAATGGCTTCCTTAAGTTCTCCAACGGTATTATATTGCCGTCCATTGGTATAAACCATACGAGATGATGTTCCCCATAAATTCTCTAACGGGTTAAGGTCAGGACTTCTTGCTGGTCAGTCCAAAACCTCAATATTTTTAAGAGAGAACCACTCTTTTACTTTCTTTGCGGAGTGAATGGCAGCATTATCTTGTTGGAATACGAAATTGACTCTAATTAAATCCTTTGCCTTTTCAACCATTGTGTTCTCCAACGACTCAATGTACCTTTCGGAGTTCATTTTCGTTGGTACATATGCTATTTCCGTCTTAGCAGCGGCACAGAAACCAGTACAAACCATAACACTTTCATTCTTCGATCATGCCAATACGTGGAAAAACCATCGGGTCCATCCAAGTTGAATTTCTTTTCATCACTGAATAAAACATTGTTCCACTCATCCGTCCAAGACATGTATTTTTTTCCAAAATCTAACCTAGCCGCTTTGTGCCTGGAAGAAAGCTGCGGTTTTTGTAGACAACATTCTTATCCGACCTTAGAATCTGCTGGACTCGACGTTGCCCAATTGGAAGATCTTATTTCTTTCCTTTAAATACTGTTAGGGTTGTTAGGGACATAATTTGATTTATTACATAACATTTCCCAAAGCACAGCAATTTAGATATTTTTTGGAAAACTAGTTCTGTTTTATAACATTAAAACCAGATTGTGTATTTTTCCGGCGCCAGTAAGTTGGGAATATTTAAACTTAACCGATACACAGTCAAAAAAAAGCTCAAATGGGAAAATGTGAAGCTGAACGTTTTGGGCATACAGTGGGTGTTATTCCAGAGAAGCTCAAAATATCGAAGTAGACAGTGCATGGTACCATACGACGCTTTAAAGAATCATTGCGTCTTAAGACCTGAAAGAGAAGCGGAAGGCCCAAATTAAGTTCAAAACAGAAGAACCAGACTTAATGAGTAAGATGGATCGACGGCTTACAGGTCTAGAAATTTATGCAGAGTTCAACCGTTCGCACTCGCCTTTGGGGTCGAGTACCAGTATGAAAACCTTTGTTACGACCTCAAAACAAAGTCAAGCGGCTAGATTGGTTAAGAGAGCAGCAGGATTGGACATTGACCTACTAGTCGAAAGTCTTATGGACGGACGGTCTACTGAAGAGAAAATGCTCACTAGCTGTGTGGTCCCAAAAATCAAGCATGGTGTTGGAGACCTCGTCCGCATCGATGGAATTATGAATAAGGAGAAGTACCGACAAAGATTAAAAGAACACTTCTTTCCATCAGGATTGCTGCAAATATATCCTGGATTCATACTTATGCAAGAAATATGAAATGGCCTGCCCAATTCCCCGATCTCAACGCAATAGTGCTGCTTTGGGATGAACTGGACAGAAGAGTCGAAAATAGAGCTCAACTTTGAAAGATTACTTCGAGATCAATTAAATTGGAAACTGTAAATAAGTTGGTTGATAGATTGCCTAGAAACATAAAGGGATCGATACATTTACTTCTTACTCTCATTTTGTTTTTGGTAAACTTGTTATAAATAACCATATATTGTTCCTACCAATATTAAATATTCCTCGTGGTGCCTCCTGGTTAGCTTTCTGATAGTATACTCTATATAATCGTATGGTGAGTCTAAATGCACGGGTACAGTTGAATATAAGGATCTGCGAAAGCATATTAGGGTTAACCACACGTCCCGCACAGAGGACCTTTTATTGAGCTGATTGGCAAAAACGTGGTTCTCAGATATCTAGCAACAGCGTCTTAGGAGAAGAACGAGAAGGAATCCCCTATATGAAGTCAGCAGAGAAATCCATACCCACCCACAGAGCTATTTTGGCATATTCGAAAGCTGAAACCAAGACTGAGGCAGGGTCCTGAAAAGAGATGATGTTGGAGTGAGCTGATTAAACAAATAAAATTGTTTAAAAATTTGGTACATACAGATACAACTGCATTTTCTGGTTTTATGTAGAAATATTTGCTCGAATTTCGTAAGTGTACTTGTTCTAAAAGTGTACTCTAGCAGTCCCAATAGAACATATATACATTCCACAACGCAGATTCTGACAATGAACATTGATTCCGGACCCTTCTTAGTGTCGGCTTAATGGGGTTTTAGTCTGGTGATTGTGGCGATCGTATCATGATTTGTCAGAATTCTTTATCTTTTCTCAGTTTCTCGACACAATCTTGTATTTAGGGTCGTTTTCCTAGTAAAATACATAAGTATATACATACAAATGCTTCGCTAATTGTAGTGCAGAGATCAATGGGTTTTCTTCCAATATTGTTGTGTAAGCCTCATTATTTCTTTTTTTAAATCACTCGAGCTAGATCTTCCATTCCACTTGAAGAGAAATATCCCCCAGATCATAACAAAACTGGCTCCAAGCTTGAAGATACGAAAAGTCTTCGTTTTGTGACCATTACTTCAAGATTCATTGCTCATTAGTGCTCTTCTTCGACAGTCATCCAGACTTTACGCTTTTTGGCGCATTCTAACGTTTTCTGATTGCTTTGTGGGTTTTAAAACAGCAACTTGCCGAAATAGTCCAGTAGTCATTTGACCGTTGTCAAGGGCAGTGCTTTTGCGCGAATTTCGGCACTGTTTGTCCCCTATTTCGTTTGCTTATCACATTACTAATAGTCACATTAGCCAATCTCGTGTTTAGCTCTATTCTGTTCTGAGAAAAGCTCATCATCAAGACTTCCGATTTGAGCGTGTCATTCAATGGTACGTTGAACGCACAGACTATAGTATATTTTCTCTATGGTTGAACGCAACACTACGTCTGTTCGCGTACTTTATGCACCAAAATTCGTAGATTGTAAAATTTCAAGGAGTGGGGGTAAAATTTTCTCAAAGAGTGGTAAAATCACAAAAAAGTGAACGAACGATAAAAGAACAAAAACATTCTTACAGGTATCTGACAGATTTGACAGATTTCGTAAATCAGTGCAAAGAAATTTCCTGCACTAAAATTCGTTGCATGGGGAAATTTTTTACTCTCTCGTGAGCGCTTCTTCTACGAAAAACTACGAAACTTTTGCGTACTCGAACAGGATTTGGTGACTTTTCGTAGATTTTCGTAAAAGTTCGCTGTTTTGGCAGAGTACGCAAACAGACCTAATGTTGATAGATTTTGTTTTGTTTGCTTACTTTATGGCCGACGAGTTGGAGCGCTAGTTCATACGCAGTACTGTTACGACTTCTGTGATCACGTTGCTAACCTTGAACGTCATTTTTTTCGTACAGTCCTATATGGGCTTTCAAATGAATAAATTATTCCCTTTTGCCTCTTTGATAGAGAGCTTTGAGAAGTGTTTTTAGATTATGAGCTCGTTTTTTGCAAGTCCGTCCATATGGGCTTAGACGAGACCATAACGACATGGAGGCTTAGCTACGTCGTCACAGAAACTCGGTAGTACTGAGTGTAGACTAACATTCCAGCTCGTCAGCTGTAAGGTAAACAACCCAAACTACAATTAAAATAAGGCTGTTGCCAATATTATACGCGAAAAACAAAAATATAGAAAAAAATTGTTAAAACCAATTAAAACCTACGACGAAAACATGTAGTCGCAGCCCAATAAAAATATATCTTGCTGACTGCGCTCATCGATTCATTTCTTCGTTAAGTTAGTCCTCACAAATGGGCGTCAAATGTCATTGTGTGATTAGTAAAAATAAGGAAAAGAAGTGGTTGGTTTCAATTTTCCTGTATTTGTTTTTTGCAAAATGCAATCAAATCAATAATATAACGATTATTTGTACAATTCCTTTCCAGTTGTTTAGAAAATTGTGCAAAAATCACTTGTATGTGCACCCCCAAAGCGGTTCAAAACACCAGTCACTTGGAATCAGAAGTAAAATTTCGTGTTTCTCTTTTGTGAAAATTCTGGAAGCAGGTACCGAAAACCCCACTCCATTAGCAATTTGAGAGAAATTTATTTCTAATTAAACTTCCTTTATGCAATTGACTAAAGCAGGTAATAGAAAATGATGGTCGAATCCGATGGGACTGCCGATGCAACACGTCGCCTCAATGTGAAGAAACAAACACTCGATGATGCGTATGCGGTGCCAGCTAATTTTTTAGAAATCGATGTAGCTAATCCGCTGACTACTATGACGGCTGGAAAGAAACGTTACACCGACTACGAAGTTCGCATGAGGGTGAGTTTTGCATTTTTCCTTCAAATAAATTCAATAAATAACGAAAACGTTGTACTTCCTGCACTTTTTCGTTTCTCCAACGGATGCTGACTGCTGTTGATTCATAGCATAATCTTTGTTATCAAGTTTTATGCGGAAATTATCACCTACTTGCATCCATTCATTAACTTGCTTTGTTGTTTTTTTGTGAAGCAAAATATGAGACACTGGGAGACTAGTAGACATGAACAAAGAATTTTTATCGCATGGTTATGGGCGTATTAGTAATCTTCGCATTTTATTTCCTACTTTTCGATCAATATTAATTTGGTTAGAATAAACAGTTCCAAATTTGACTAAGCAAATTGTTGGAGCCACGTACCGCTAGTGCTCAGAGGTCGTAAGGGTTAATATGTGGTCATGTACATAAGTTGAACAATACTTGATTTCTGTGATACGGAAGCTCATTTGCCGTGGCCTCACAGCTCATACCAATCGCTTTCTGAAAGGAAACAATATTTTTTTGTACAAATTTTAAAAAAGACTGAAACTACTGATTTATATTGTAGTGTTGGTCATACGGATTAGAGATCTACCGTAGTATTTTGTGTCTTGTGGAATAGGCATCGTTTCGGACTAAAAGCATACATGGTACAGATATGGTGGTTACATGACGCGAAGAGAAGTCGATTCTATCTGTCTCGTCACCGTAGCCGTGAGGTGAAGTGCGATTTCGTATTATTGCGAATGTGAATTCCAGTTTCTATCATCGATAATGAGTGCGAACCATTGTAAAGAGTACTGAGACAGGCAAATCCTTATTAAAATAACATGGACCGCGTCATGGACAGATAAGAACGATAGGAAACAAATTTAAATAAAACAACAACGGTGTGAGATATAAAACTATTTTTGACTTTATTTCGAAGTGGAATACCACATCATTCCAGCGGTCGGTCTAATGTGTACGGCGTTATTCCGGCAATAGCGTCTCGAATGTTGGGCTAGAGCTCGTCCAAATGGTTTGGCTTCTTACCGCAGACTACGGACTTGACGTAGCCCCAGAGGAAATAATAGAGTAGTGTCAAGTCGCATTACCGCGGCGCCCAATTGCTGAACGCTCGCCGTGAGATGACCGAGTGGAAAGAAAGAGTGCACTACGTCAAACTTTTCCGCTGTGCGACGAATTGTCTGCACATTGAAGCTATCTTTACAACTGAGCCGGAATTTTGATATTTTTTAATATATTGTACGGCAGGCTTCCACTTCCTTCGATCCCAGGTCCGCTGCTTGCAGTTGCGCTCTGGGGTGCCCGATAACTTGATTCTTAAAACCGCGGGTCTTGTTGTCTCGAACCTGGGGGCTGTGACTCAATGGTTACTGGCACGTTGTCATCCATTCGCTTGATGTGGTCGAGTCAGGGTACTCGACAAGTTTTGACTTTATGGACTACATCCAGATTTTGGTACACTTCGTAGAGTTCCCGGTTGTATCTTCTCCTCTATTCATACGGAACTGAAAATTCGACAAAGAATTTTTTTTCGAAAGGACTCAAAATCGGCTTACTTTGCTGCTTATCGTTCAGTACTGGGGTCGATATAGCACAACTGTCTGCTTCCCAGTTAGCAGTTTTTAACCCAATTGTTTCGCCAAACTGAAGTAGTAGGGTTTTCCCAGGGTATGTCTTCGCTACATTTTCACTAGGGTGTCATTCATGTAGTTGGCATTTATCACGAGGTAGGCAAATTTCTTAGCTCCCTCTGTTGTCAACAGTGACGTTGTGTACTAGGCGGTTGACCGATGCTTATTTGTTTGTTATAAGCAGGTACTTGGTTTTGTCTTCATTTACTTTAAAACCAACTTGTTTCGCCTGTTCTTCGATTGCCATGGAAGCCTTTTCTTGCGGCACAGCTGCATCAGTTTTGCTAGGATCCCGATTTGTTCCATTGCCTTATAGAGCTCAAGACGATGTCATGATAAAAAGATGGTGAGTTTTGGCTTGAAATCTGATGGTTAGTTAGTAGCCGAAAGTCACTTGTACGTGCCGATTAGTGTGTTGCTGAAAGGTTTCAGAAGTTTACACAATACGTTGGATAGGATCTAATGTGCGACATTAAGCAGAGATATGCCTTAATAGTTCTTACAAGACGATCGCCTTGAAAATGGGGCATATAAAGCTGATAGTTCAATCATCGCCCATGGCTTGATGATTTGGTACTGTATCTTACCAAAGCATCACTATTATGTTTAAAAACAGAGCTGACGGTTTTGTTTATTTTTAGTTTTTGGGAGCTGATCCAACATCTTCAATACTGGAAGGGGTGATGACTTATTCATTGACTGGATGCGGGTTCCCTTCTTATCCTATCGCTCTCTCTCTCTCTATCTGATGGCCTTTAAGTCGCCGCTGGAAATACTCATTAAATACATCTACTATTCCCTGCGCTTGGGTGACTAGATTTCCTTCACTGTTTCGAGGAGCCTTCTTTCCGGGATTGCAGCCAGCCGTTTGAGTCTCCTAAAAAACATTCGGGTGTTGTTCCTACAGCGGTACTCCTCGATATTTTTAAGCTGGAAGACTGCGTGAGACCTTTATTTTACACAAAATATTTTTCTCCTCCCTTCTGGTTCGATACTTTTCCCTTGCTGCTCCTGTTCTAACCTGCAGAACTTTCGCATAGCACCGTTTACGGTTATTATTATTTGAATGAGGGGTATGATGCACTGCGACGTATTGATCTATTGTGCCTCCTACTAACAGCTTGGAGACGTACATGCCCTCGCATAGACCTTCTTCAGATATACCCAGTTTCCTAAGTTGCTCCCTGAGTTTACGGTACATAGGTCTGGAAGTCTTAGCATCAGTGAAACCACTTAGACAGCTAGGAACCATCACAAGAGCGGCTCTGAACATGCTGTTTTACTTTGCCGCCTTTAGACATCTATAGCAAACAAGTACCAGCCCTTGCAGCTATTCGGTTGAAGGCTACATCTTATTGGTCTAGTCTTAGGACAGAATACTCCTCTACCCTGAACAATCTTGCATTCCTTTCGCAAAACACCGACTATGTGCTTCCTCAACTGCTGTTCGAAAAGAACTTTGATTAACGTATCCCCTTGAACAATAAGCTGGAAAGACGAAGCGTGCATACTTTACTTTACTTAGGTGGCGCTACAGTTCGGGATGAACATGGGCCTCTACCAACCAGCCTCTCCAGTTAGCCCTGTCCTTAGCTAACTGGCTCCAGCTTCGCACTCCAAGTCGGTTGAGGTCCCCTTCTACTTATGCACGTTTCGAATCAAACGCGGAGGGACAACGCAGTAGAGGAAGACCTCGTCTCGCCTAGAAGGTAGCGCCTAGGTTTCATCGACTTGTCGCGGCAAATATTTACTTGCGAGTCTTTGGCCTCAGATATGTTCGTTAAGTGTTCAAAACACCTAATGTAAGCAAATCTGTAAAAATCCGATATCCAACCCGTGAATGGTGAAATTATCCCTGCAAAACTGCACGCAGCTGCAATTGAAGTCTTAATAATACACTGAGATACGATCCACATTGTAACTTTATTTTTAATTCTTTCCAGACAAACCTACCAGTTTTCAAAATCAAGGAATCTAGTGTTCGTCGCAGGTATAGTGACTTCGAGTGGCTCAGAAACGAACTCGAAAGAGACAGTAAGGTAAGCCTATAGCAAAACTTCCTCAAAACACCCCATAACTGTATGAACATTAAACAGATTGTAGTCCCTCCATTACCGGGCAAGGCTTGGAAACGCCAAATGCCATTCCGTGGAGATGATGGAATTTTCGATGAAAATTTTATAGAAGAACGGCGAAAAGGTCTCGAGGCATTTATCAATAAAATTGCCGGGCATCCATTGGCGCAAAACGAAAGGTGCTTACACATGTTCTTGCAAGAGAACACCATCGATAAAAACTATGTGCCGGGAAAAATTCGAAATACATAAATAACTGTATTCAGGCTGAAAGAACATCGTTATTTTATTTTTCTTTTCCAAAAAACAAAACAAAATATCCAAAAAGTAAAGGTCAATCGTTTTTTAAAACTCTTTTTAGTATTTTGTGTCTAATATTTCCTGTATTACACCTTTTCTGATCTCGAAACCACTCAACCGTTGACTTGTTAATTAGAGAAAGAAAAAAATGCATGTATGCCATGCAGAGAGAGTCGTCACGAAAATTCAGAATTCATATTTTTTTTTTAGATAGACCTGAAATGAAGGAAGAAATTTGTATAAAGTAATAATAAAAAAATATTTACATATAAAAGAAAACTATGAAAACGTAAATTTAAATATTAAGTATTAATTTCTAAGAAGAGTAAAGAAAAAACAAAAGAAAACAAGAACAAAACAAATTCTCAATGATATACAAATAATATATTTTCTTCAAAATATGTATTTCTCTTATGTTTGTGGAGATTATAAAAGGCATGTGTTTTGTATGGACTGTCATTACACTCCTGTGTTGAATATGCATGTTCACATATTGTATTGTATCATTAAAATTAAATAAATTTCATTATGGTTTATTATTTCCTCGATCACTTTGTTTTGGTTTATGTTACCTAGTTTGGTTAGGAAGATTATTTGTCTCTTCTATGTGTTGTTAAATGCATGGCTAACAGGATTAGAATGCGATGTGAAAAAGCATGTAATCCTGTCTGTATTTTCTTGATGTCTAAACTATTTAACGTAAAAGTTAATAACACATGACTCTTAGCTCATTTTAGTACAGTGTAACTCGGTGTGTTCAGTCGAGAGTGTTTCTAATGCGATTTGTTACCCTCTACCCATAACACGTTTGTGGTTTGCATTTCTATTTCAAATGAATTCATTAACATTCAACATTGCCGCCTATAAGTTTCCGGATAAACCATTTTTCCCAAAATTAATCTGTGCAGGACTCCAATGAACAAAATTCCTTCAAATCCTATTAGGGTTGTTAGGTAAATAATTTGATTTATTGCGTAACACTTCCCAAAGTACAGCAATTTAGATATTTTTGGGAAAACTAGATCCCTTTTATAACATTAAAACCAGAATGTGGATTCTTCCGGCGCCAGTAAGTTGGGAATATTTAAACTTAACCGATACACAGTCAAAAAAAAAAGGGAAAAAGTGAAGCTGACCGTTTTGGGCATACAGTGCGTGTTATTGGAGAGAAGCTGAAAATATCGAAGTCGACAGTGCACGGTACCATTCGACGCTTTAAAGAACCATCGACTCTTAAGACCCGTAAGAGAAACGGAAGGGTCAAATTAACGCCAAAACAGGAGGACCAGACTAACGACTTACAGCTCCAGAAATCTGTGCAGAATTCAACCGTACGCAGATATCAGTAACAGCTAACCAAAAACGTTTAGCTACCACAGGCATGAACGGTTGATTGGGGAAGAAAGCACTAGGATTGGACATAGACCGACTGGTTGAAAGTCTTATGAACGGACGAGTCCATATTTGAAATTTTTAAAAGACATCCTGAAGAGCGACATAGTCATGCGGGTAAAAAAAAAGTGTACGTGATCAATGTATACCGCCTGTAATCACCTACGGAGTAGAGACCCTAGTTCTAACAAGAAATATTATTAGCAAGCTCAAGTGGTACAAAAAGCGATGCTAGAAATAAGTAGATATAACCACTCAAATCGCGAAGGGAAAGTGGAGCTGGGGAGGACATGTGGAGAGAATATTAGACAATGGAAAAACAGACTGACAGAATAGAGACCAAGGGAAGACTTGATACACAGAGGCTGGAGTGATGACATAAAGAGAGTAATAGCAGAAAACAACGACAGAAGAGAGTGGAAATATGTAAGCTAACTTTGGACAAGACAGGCTACATGATGGTGATGATGATCTCGGGTCCTTGTTGATTGCTCATCCTGTGTTGTCTACCAAGATTCTAACTGAATTCTAAAAGTCAATTCAAGAAAAATGCTGCAAATTCTTGATCCTCTGACCCTTCTTCATATGTATTCATGAAACCTTTTTTTATTTTTAAAATTTTGGAACAATACTCTGTGGTGCTGTGAATTAAAACACAAATCAAACGCTTCAAGCGCATGCAAAACCTTCCCATTTCCAATTAAACGCTTAACAAAATCAAACAAAAAGCATTTTCATCAGAAACTCAGAAACTCATGATGTGCTACTTGAGAAGCTGATGAAACGGGATGCATTCCAATACTGTTTGACGTTACATTCAGTATGGTGGCAAAGAAAGAACCAAAAGCGTACGCAAGACAAGCTCAATCGATTTCAAAGACTAGCTTGTGTGTGGACAACGGGCACATCTGCAGGGCTAGATGTTATCCTTTCCACCCTTACATCTTCAGATATAGGACGAAAACATATATACAAGATACTCCACCCAGACATTGCTGCAGAATTAAGCACTAAAAACTGTTTACCAAGATTTAACTTCAGCCAAAACTTCAAGGTTACATTCCCAGACCTTCAACATTGGGAACAGAACCAACCCACATTTGTTGGCGCTTCTCATGCCTGGTACACAGATGGATCAAAAACAGATGAAGGATTTGGGGCTGTAGTATACGGTGTCAATACAAAAACATTCATTTAAACAAGCTTGAACTAGTATAACTCCGTATTTCAAGCGGAATTCTTTGCTATAGGACTATGTCTCCGAAAAAAACCAACCGATCTATAACAAATAAGAACTTTTACGTATATTCTCCAATAGCAAAGCTGTGCTTCTGGCCATTAAGAGCTATGAAACTACAACGATACTAGTATGACACTACCTTGAAGTACGCATGTCATTAGCCAGCGCAGAGTACATCTCATTTGGGTGCCAGGACACAGAGGATATAAAGGCAACGAGATTCCAGACACACTACCAAGGAAATAATCTGCACGCCAGAACCATTCTGTGAACTATCAGCACTGCAAAATGCTGTATTAAAAATTGTCTTAGAAACAAAGCTTACCATTACTGGACGGCTACCGGAGGTAACAGACAAGTTAAAGTGTTCTAAACATCTCGCTTACAGAACAAAACAAATTTTAGATCTAACTTGAAGTCAGTTTCGTATAATCACAGGATTGCCCACTGGACAGTGTAAAGTTAAAACACATCTCTATGACTATGACTCCATGCAGGACGAAGAATATTTTGTGTCACTGTAACTGTGAACACATCATCGTCACTTGGGTAAATTCTACCTTGAAACAGAAGATATATCTGATAGCTCACTCAAAGATTTACTTGGTTTCATCGCTAACTTCCAGGGTATCGCGGGTTGAAGGAAATCTTAGAAGACGCATCTGAAGAAGACCGGAAGCTAACAATCAATCACTATTCATGAGAGCACAAAAGAACTGTAGATACTTGTCAAGACCTTGGTCTATTTCTAAACATTTCAACGCACTAGACATTCATTTAACCCACAATCAATCAATCAATAAATTGAATGAAATAAATGAATAATCATGTGCGAGTTATGGAATAATTGATTATTAGTATTCCAGTTGGTCAAGAAGAATGAGACCAATGGATATTTGTAGAAAAGCTGGTTTAGAAAACTCGACAGCCATTAGTTAAATTTATCGTCTGAAACATTTATTGGTGTAAATTAGCAATGAATATAAACGTGAATAAGTAAAAAACTGTAGTTGGGTTTTTATTTTCTATTACGTCCTCTCTTTCGTTGTGGAATTTCTTCTTCGTCAGAGCTATTCGACTCTTCAATTACTTTTGTAGACTTCCTGACCTTCTGCTTGGATATGTTCTTTGTGGATTTTGTTTGTTTGGCTGTTTGTTTTACCACTCGTCGTTGTTCGCCTTCGGACAATGACGATGATTCGGATGCACTAGCTTCTGTGACTGAATCGTCTGAAATTTTTTTACTGCGTCCTTTGTTGGCTCCCTTTTTATTTCTCGTAGACTTCTTGGTTGTCTTTTTATTCGTGGCGGCGGTAGTTATGTTAGTTTGTGTTTCGGAATTTTCATTTCCTCCATTCGCCTCCGCAGTCTCATCTCTCACCTCAAGGCATTCATTGAGACGACTCTCGAATTCGGTTATTAGAGTTTTCACCTCTGGTTTGGCTAACTTCGAAGTGGTCGAAATGATTGTCTTGAAAGCCTGATAGACTTCATCCACCTGAACTTTGTCCTTAAAATGCTGAATATTGTCAATAAGTTTTTTAATTGTCTTCTCGTTGTAGTTCAATAAACTAAGGCAGAATGAGATATCACGCCACTGGCGTTCTTCGGTGGTAACTCGGAATCGAAGGCACAGTTTCTCGACTAAGCTTTCAACTTGTCGATCTTTTTGTATAAGGCCGAGGATATAGCGCATTATAATGCGGTATTTCTCCTCTTCAATGTTAAGGTTTAGTTTTGAGATAATATCAGGCAATACGTTGTACAGGATATTGGACTTATTTGCAATTTCTTTAAAGAATTGTTGGGTTATATTTTTGATTTCGTCATTGGGATCAACAATACAGAGGGCCAAGTCGGCAATTTGTCCCTTCACCCGAATCATTTCATGCAAAATCAAATGGCTAAGCATTTTTACAGCTGTTAACCGAAGTTCATCGTTTGATTCATGCAAGGTTGAATAGAAGTGGCCAGTCCAAGGCTCGATTACATTGGGAAAACGGAAGGTTAAGTCAGAGAGGCCCACCACAATGTTGCACTTGATTTTAATATTCTTCGTACAATTCAGGATATTCATCAGGAACGGCATCCGCCATTGACAGAACTTCGACGAAACCGACATGAAACGAATAAGCGTCAGGGTAGCAGCTTGCTGCAAGTGTTGATCCTTGTACTTTGCCGGATATTTGCAAATTTCAATGACATAAGGGATGATCTTCGCCAATAAAGCATTATCCGCATACAATATAACGTCTTCACAAATGTGATTTATGAGTTCAGCTATACTGTCTTCGGCTGTGGCTCCGACCAAATCATCATCGGGCTGAAAGAAATAACATTACCATTGGATTAGGCGGCGAATTTTCATACATCATACATACCTCTTGCTGTGGTTCAGCAGTTGTTCCCGAAAGCCTTTTCAGAGATTCCGTGGCAGACATATTGAGATTTGTTTTTCGTTTGTTTTGGTTGAAGGCACTTTTCTTTTTAGCGTTTTTCTTCTCTTCGGTGAGTTCTTGGCGATACCTCATATTGTTGTACACGTCGATGTCGAGGAATATCATTTCCTTCATCGTCATATGTCCGATTAGGAACAGAAATCGAGATATTAAAAAGGCCGGCATTTTCATTTTACAACTTGCAAACCCGTCTTCGGTACCACTTTGCTGACTGTCAGACATCTGAGACGGTTGTGAGGCACGCATAACGTCTACCTTCACCGAAAAGTCCTTGAACTTGTGTGCCAAGTCAATCACTATATTCTGCGAAATAATATCTGGTGTCTGACAAAGGTGATAAAAGAACTCGATTGTTGACATTGTGAGCTTGTCAAAGTCCGGTACTCTTGGATGAAAGAAAAACTTCTGGAAATACGTAATCACTTTCTGCACCAGAGGATTGTCTGCTTCCAGTCGCTTGTAATACTTGGAACTAATAGAAGAATCTATGGAATTTAAAAGGAAATCCAAGCAGCCTGTGAAAATACGTGGATCTCTTTTGGCGCGATCGCTAATGCCGATCGTCTCGATGATGGCAATGTTCGAGGAAGCGATCGAAGATTTCGCATTGGACGCCATGATGAGAAGCTGCAAAGCCTGACGGGCTTCATTTTCGGTGGTACCGTCTAGTTTTAATGTAAAACGTTCGAAGAGCACTTGAATTATTTGAGCATCGATATCGTCACTTAGCACCCATTCACGCACTAAACACTCCATGGCCGTGTAATGACCGTAGTTCAAGTCATCGAAGAACTTGCAAAGATTTTGCACAACTTTGATTGCATGGGTTCTGTGGGTAAAGTTTGAAATTATTTGCGATTTAACGAAAGCGAATAAAAACCACTTACCTTCCAGACTCATCGGTCGTAAACAGAACTTTTTTGTAGGCATTTGAAACTGCATCCCGTTTCTCTTTATCACTTGACCATACCAGGTACAACATACGACGCATTCCGCATTCCGTGCCTTTGATGCCAAAGAGATAGCCCGTTGTGAAAAGGTCGACGGCTTCAAACACATCGCTGTTGGTTTTAGACAGAAGCATTTCTTGTATTTTCGGTACAGCTTTTGTGATAATTTTGGAGAATTCAATGGAATCTTGCAGGAATCGAACAGTTTTTATTTGCGTACCAAATTCTTCGTTCTGCAAAGGGACACAGGGTTATAACCCACTAGGATGCATTGAGTATTGTCAAACAACTTACACTATCTTTGCAACCTTTAGCCAAGAACATATAGGACTTTAGCAGAGCTAAATAGTAAGCGCATTGCTCCTCTATCTTAAGAGTGTGCCTATAGGTTTATCGTTATGAGTCTATTCAACATATTAGATACAAAATTATACCTCAATTCAGAGTTACCAGCTACGAAATCAGCTTTTCTGACAAGGGTTACAGCTTCTTTGTACTTTTTCTCTACTAAGAGCCCGGAAATCCTTGCTACAAGGTCTTCATAGTTTTCTTCAGTCTCATGCATTTCCTGAGTACCTGAAACCATAAATTATGTTGTTCAAGAATATGTAATGTCGGAACGTGGTTTAAAATGTTTGGAAAGACTAGGGAGAAGAAGAAAAGGATCTACGCAGTCTTCCAGCTCAAAAGAAGGCAATAAGTCGCAGGGAACCTTTAAAAATATGCTGAACCAACACTTCAAGGCCTAAATGAAGAAGTTGGACACCATTCTCACCATCTAACGATTTATGCTCATACAGAAAACCAAAAACACAAAAAAATTACTTACACTGCACAAGATTCTCCTCAATAAATGGAAACAATTCAGGTATCAGCACATTCCAACTTTCTTCTACTTCTTCTGCTTTTTTCCGTTCTTCCGCTAAAACTTCACTCAACTTTTCCATTTTAGTACATTCTTCCTCATGCTTCTTAATCAGCTCCTGTAGAGTAAGTTTGGCGGCAAAAGGATTTCTCTCCAGAAACGATTTAATGAGAATCACTGCGTATTTCCTCACACTAGATGTCTTATCCTCTAACCGTTCTACAGTCTCACATAAGACTTTGTGTTGAAACGACAGTGGCACCGCATTCTCCTCCTTCATGTGTATCCAAATTTGCAAAACCTTTGCTCGTACATGCGCTGATACATCGTTAATGTGTAGTAAAAGATTCTCGAGGAACTCATCACGTGCTTCTTTTAGGTCTTCCGACAATTCTTCGGATGTAAGTTCGCCAATGATCGCTTCACCCATTATTTGAAGAATGCAATTTCGCAAAACATGCGATTCGCAATTCAACAGCTCCTCACTGAGGGTGGATAGATGAGGAATCATCATTTTGGGTGATGTGCAGCTAAGTTCAGTTAAGAAATTAGAAAAATTCTTTGAGATCGCAGTATCAGCCGACTCTGCAGTCAATGTTTCAACGATGTCTCGTATTAAAACAGAAAATATAGTCGATATGCCGTAGTCCTCGTGCAGAAGATGTATACCATTCGCAATGGGTGCGGCTGCAATTTCGCAAGTTCGTAAGATTTGTAAAATACGCACAGGAAAGGTTATGGCGTGGTTATAACGTTTGATTGCGGTGCCGAATATTTGAAACAAGGTGTCGCTGGTATGTTTCTCCTTCGCCGAAACGTTCTGAACCTCTAGAGTGCGATAGCATATGTCCGTCAATAGGCTGAAACATACAAAAGAGAGTATTTAGTGATTCTAATTCTACACATCAAATTAAACTTACTTAACAAATGCTTCCTCAGCTACTGGAGGGTTCCATAGACGCTCCAGCGGCAGCTGCATCAAATTAAATATCTGTACTAAGAACTTAAACCTCTTTTGTTCCCAATCTGGATGTGATTCTAGATCGGGAGCGTTCTTTTTACCCTTTTTCATCTGTCCTCCTTGTGCTTGAACGATAACTTGATCGATAGCTCTAACCGTATTCACAAACAGAAACATTGTCATTTTAGTAAGATTTAAATATGCATTTCGGTCTCCAGCAGCACTGGCTTCGGTGGACGCCAAGTACTGCGACAATTTCTGACCCATTTTGTCGGCCGTGATAAACAGGAGGTCAAATGTTCTCATCAGATACGAAACCGATAGCATAGAAGCATTTTCTATCACCGAAAAGTAAGTGTCGAAGTTGTCGAACATATAGAATGGGTCGCCGTTTAAAATCGCCTGTTTACATGCTGTAGGACGATATTTAAAGGATATTTGTGAATGGACATACTAAGTAGTGTTCCTTACCTTTTAGTTGGTCAGGTATTTCATTAGCCGAGTAAACGTGTTTTACATAGTAATTGTCGCCCTCCGAATTTAGCAAATCAGCATTTGAACAGGGTATTACAAATTGGAAATTCATCGTAAATAAGGTAAAAATATAACAAACAAGAACACAAAATTGCAGTCGCGCGTCACTTTCCCAATTGTTTGTAGACAAAAAAAGATGCACAAAAAAACCGACAAATCAAATTGCTGTCAAACAGTGATTTTTGACATTTGTGTACAGTTAGATGAAAAATGTTTTCGCGTCTGCAATGAAGATGTAGCAGGTTGCATTAAGAATACGTTGTTCTGGTAAATATGTTTGAAATATATTAAAAATGTCTTGAAATAGTGGACACAATTGTTGTGAGTAAACGATAGGATGGTTGAAATTGTGTTTTGGATTCGCCCTTATAATCAAAATTAAATAAATTCTTCATTCCAACATCAGAGGCAGAGTTATTCTTCATTACCAAGATATTGCTGTTGGAATTTTTCATAAATTTCGCTTTGATAAGATCACATCCAACCTTGGAATAATAGCTTTATTGTTGATGCTAGGTTCTGTAACAATGAAGTATAAGCACAGCTGTCAATGTGCCTGTCATTTGGCTTATTTCCTGAAGCTAAATTGAATTTGTATCGCATGATAAGTGGAATTGGCAAAATTCTTCTGAGTTTTATTCATTATTTTACTTGCATCAACGCTTGCACTTGCGAATTGCAATTATAATAACAAAAATCATCGATCTTGACATAATCTGTAGAGTCGCGTGAATGCTTCTGCTCCCTTTCTCGTTGAACTCGCCAGCAATTTCCGCTTTGGTCGCGCTGAATGTGCCAATCGTGATTTTTTCTTCCTTCAAGAACAGCTGAGTGTCAATTGTCCAATTTATGTCATGTTAGAATTTGTGCTATATTAATTTTTTAATTCACTCTTGTTCAGAAATCATTGAGTAAAGAGATATTAAACTTTCGTCCCTCTTGCCTGCAAAAACCCTTTTGTTTACATTGTTTTTGTTGTAATTTGCTTCTCGTCTGTGAATACGTGTGAGCATTGGCAAAAACCTTTGGGGCTTGTCTAAACTACTCTCAATAGATGTCAGCACTCAAAAACGAATTTGGCTGAATGTAACCCCTTATAAGCTATGGTGAAACAATAAATTTTGATAACTTTTTGACAAAAATTGTTACTGTCAATGCTTGGCAACAACACTTTGTTAGTGGTGAAGCGAGTACGTTTACGGATGTGCTCACATAAAACGGAAGCATTCAACTTAAATTTACTAGAAATATTTTTCATTGGAAAGAATTCTGGAAAATCAATGAAAATAATCAATGAAAAAAAAAATATCAGCATTTCAATGATAGTTTTTGTTTTTTTTTTTTTAAGCAAGCAACATGATAAAGGTAGAGAATTTCAATAAACGTACGAAAATTTAGCTCGTATGTTTCATGTCTATTCCTTCGACCTGATTCTAGTCCTGTGTTCTTTTCTAGACACTAATTTTGGTAAGGTAGGTACATAACGTACTGAGTTAATTGATTTGGTCTGTTCCCTTAAGTTCTGTACTAAAAATTGTAAATTCTCAAAGAGAGAAGTAAAAATACGAACCTTTACACAACGAATGCCAACTTTTCTAAAACGTCTGCAGCGTCTACCCCGTTTTGTTCTCTCCCTTTTATGACTTTCTTGTGTAAGTAATTTAATTTGCGCATACATTAGAGATCTTATATAAGGTAAACTAAGCTATGTACTCAACAGCTGATACATTAGTCGATTAAACCATACCGGATGCTGCTCTGATAATCGCACTATCTTTAGGTGGTAACATACATATTACAAAAATTAATTGTTTAAACACACTACTTGAATGGCGATATAAACGCAGACACTTAAAGTCGATAAAAAAGAATTGTCATCAGAGAAATGTACATATGTATATGCCAAGATATAACAACTATTGTGTTTCTATAATCAGATAAAAGGTATGTACATATATGGCCTTTGTTTTTCGGAAATGTAGTTAAACATCAATGCAAATTTTAAAAGGGAGATAGATATACTTCTTACCCAGTTAAAGAGCCTATTATTATAATTCATCCACAATCTTTGGCAATTGTTGTTTGCGAAATTTCTATATATTAAAGCAATTATACGTTTTTCAAAAAAATTTAAGAATTTTATATTTTAATTCGCCATAACAACTGTTTCAACCTATTCGCAATTGGCTGAATAGCATTGTAGTAATCTTTCTGTTTTTGTGTACATTATTTTTTTAAAGAATAAAATATCTGAAAACATATATTTTGATTTTTACATTTTCGGTCAACCGACGAAATTCAAATTGTTCTCGTCTTTTACTAAAGAATACGAATTTAAATATTTGTAATATCTAGTGAACGGCCCCAAAATACTTTCCAGCTCCTTCCATAAATTCAAAAATCTGTTGTCATGGCCCGTCAAATTCCTAGTTGTTGTTGTGATTTAAGGTGAAATTGACCGATTTGTTGTTGTGTTTTAGGGGTGAATTCACCAAGTCGGGGTGAATTCACCAAGTCAAACAAATGTGCGTGAAAATGTAACAATATGCGTGAAAATAGCTTGTAGGCAACTGGAAAGTGCCGGGAAAGTTTAATATCTCGTTGTTCAATGATTTCTGCTCTTGTTCATTAAAGATTTATTTTATCATGTTATCATCTGAAGTATTTTCAACAGAGAAAGTTAAGTTAACAGAGCACGACTTTAACTTGATAACACAGGCTCAAGACGACTTCAATAAGTGAGTAGCATTTCGAAAAAGTTCAACGTTTCATCTCATCCCTATGGTATTCCTAGACAAAGCTATGACAAATGCTTGGAAACTCTTTACCAGCTGGAACAGTCGATGGGGAACATATATAAAATTCAACACAATAAGTGTATAGCAGAGTTCTACAAAAATGATTCTAAAAATCACGAGGAATTACTGAAGATGCTGGAGAATGAGTTAAACGAAGTGAGTACAATTATAGTTGAAATGTCCTGGTGGGACAATCCCAATAAGCGCAATTATAATTCATTATCCTTGAAATTATCTCTCTTTAAACTGAAGATTTCATATGTTCTATTGAAATGTGTGCATATGGTTCGCAGATACAGTCTTGGTATTCGTATTCCTTTCAGCTCGTTTTATTATTTTGTATGACTGGGAGTATTTGGAAGACGTTTCAGTTCGTCGCGCTATGACGAGTAGTGTTTGGATTTATTTTGTAGACCAATGGACTACCATTGCCAGTAAGATTATTTCCATCTGACTCTTCTACGAATAACTAGTTTATATGAAAATAATTTACATCAATATTTTTAAACATTTTTCCATCTTCTGACCTTTCCATTCCTGTTGTTACATCTCTGTTCTGTTGCTTCGATTTCTAAAACTAATGAACTATTTCTTCTTAAAGTTCCTCTCCGCTGCGGAGGTTGGAACTCATCGTTTTTAATGTGTTTTTATTTGTGACTCCTCTTATTATTTCTGTGGTGGATAAATTGAGCCAGTCGTGCAGGTTAGATATCCATGAAAGTCTTTGTCCTCCAACCGTTCTTATTCCCTCTGTCATTCCTTACGGAATTAGTTGAAGGAATCTGTATTTTTCGTTATGTAAGACGTGTCCTAGGTAATCTACTTTCCTTTTTTTAATTAAATATATTAGTTCTCTTTTCCTGCCCATCCGTGGGAACACCTCTTCCTTAGATATTCTGTCTACCCCGTGAATACGAAGTATTCTTCGGTATATCCACATTTCATAACCTTCTATTTTTCTTATCATTGCTCTCTTTAACGTCCAGGTTTCTACCCCGTATAGCAGCACCGACCTATTTAACCAAAACAATTCGATTTATAAAAAGAAACAAAATATTTGGGGGTAACATCTCGACGGAATCATTACTAACCAAGATCCAAAGGGTTTCTTAAATTTCCACTCAAGAAAAATTGTTGTCCCCAATCGGACTTGTGCTTGAGGACACTGATTCATTTAATGTGGCTCGGACAGGATTCAGAAAAATTGCTTTACTTCGTTTTCATCCATGAACTTGCTTGCAGATGGTAGGTAAACCCGCACAAGTCTAACAAAAAACAGAATTATCTTCATTATATTCTGTCTCTGACAAAGTTTAAATTTTGTTCATTTGGTTCTTTGCTGTCTTTGCATTGATTCTCTGAATTCCTCGCAATCATATTGTTTTTCGCGTTTCAACTCTTAATTCAGTGTATCGTGCATCAGACGATTTGGTGCTGTCATGCCTAATTAAGATAATAACTTGTTCGATATCATCAAACACATTTCCTCAATCAATAACAGTGGCTCGGTGTGAATTTCCTCGCTAATTTGCAAATCTGGATTTGATGTAGTACGCATCTGATGCACAATACGATCAGCCATGGAAAATTTGTATTTGGTCCACAAATCAATTGGATGCGATGGGAAGTGTTGAGATAAGTATCGAAAATAATGTTCGAATTTGATAAGCATTTCACGAAATTACAGCATCTCTGAGGGTGTTATCCCAATGGGTGTCATTCTTTAGCAATCGCAAACGGTTGCTATATGTGCCACACAATTCATCATTAACAGTTCGTAGATGTTGAAACGATGTTGGGCCACGAATGTTGACTTATGTATATTGTTGAATCTAAGAACGATTACCATTTTGAATCCCAGTCGGAACACCTAAAAGTTTTTCACGGCCCCACCTCTCGCGAGCTTCTGACAAACATGAGAAAGCTTCTCAAATGCCAAATTGCCTCCGCATCAATAGCACGTCAACCGGACACGCATAAAACAAATTGTTTCTACAAAAGACTCCTCGACCCAGGTAGTAGAATTCACCAAGTCAAACAAATGTGCGTGAAAATGTAACAATATGCGTGAAAATAGCTTGTAGTCAACTGGAAAGTGCCGGGAAAGTTTAATATCTCGTTGTTCAATGATTTCTGCTCTTGTTCATTAAAGATTTATTTTATCATGTTATCATCTGAAGTATTTTCAACAGAGAAAGTTAAGTTAACAGAGCACGACTTTAACTTGATAACACAGGCTCAAGACGACTTCAATAAGTGAGTAGCATTTCGAAAAAGTTCAACGTTTCATCTCATCCCTATGGTATTCCTAGACAAAGCTATGACAAATGCTTGGAAACTCTTTACCAGCTGGAACAGTCGATGGGGAACATATATAAAATTCAACACAATAAGTGTATAGCAGAGTTCTACAAAAATGATTCTAAAAATCACGAGGAATTACTGAAGATGCTGGAGAATGAGTTAAACGAAGTGAGTACAATTATAGTTGAAATGTCCTGGTGGGACAATCCCAATAAGCGCAATTAGAATTCATTATCCTTGAAATTGTCTCTTTCTAAACTAAAGATTTCGTATGTTCTTTTGAAAGGAACTCCACAGGGAAACGTAAATAAATGGGAAATGTGTGCATATGGTTCGCAGATACAGTCTTGGAATTCGTATTCCTTTCAGCTCGTTTTATTATTTTGTATGAGTGGGAGTACATATATGGAAGACGTTTCAGTTCATCGCGCTATGACAAGTAGTGTTTGGATTGATTTTGTAGACCAATCAACTATTGCCAGTAAGATTATTTCCATCTGACTCTTCTACGAATAACTAGTTTATATGAAAATAATTTACATCAATATTTTTAAACATTTTTCCATCTTCTGACCTTTCCATTCCTGTTGTTACATCTCTGTTCTGTTGCTTCGATTTCTAAAACTAATGAACTATTTCTTCTTAAAGTTCCTTTCCGCTGCGGAGGTTGGAACTCATCGTTGTTAATGTGTTTTTATTTGTGACTTCTCTTATTATTTCTGTGGTGGATAAATTGAGCCAGTCGTGCAGGTTAGATATCCATGAAAGTCTTTGTCCTCCAACCGTTCTTATTCCCTCTGTCATTCCTTACGGAATTAGTTGAAGGAATCTGTATTTTTCGTTATGTAAGACGTGTCCTAGGTAATCTACTTTCCTTTTTTTAATTAAATATATTAGTTCTCTTTTCCTGCCCATCCGTGGGAACACCTCTTCCTTAGATATTCTGTCTACCCCGTGAATACGAAGTATTCTTCGGTATATCCACATTTCAAAACCTTCTATTTTTCTTATCATTGCTCTCTTTAACGTCCAGGTTTCTACCCCGTATAGCAGCACCGACCTATTCTATTTAACCAAAACAATTCGATTTATAAAAAGAAACAAAATATTTGGGGGTAACATCTCGACGGAATCATTACTAACCAAGATCCAAAGGGTTTCTTAAATTTCCACTCAAGAAAAATTGTTGTCCCCAATCGGACTTGTGCTTGAGGACACTGATTCATTTAATGTGGCTCGGACAGGATTCAGAAAAATTGCTTTACTTCGTTTTCATCCATGAACTTGCTTGCAGATGGTAGGTAAACCCGCACAAGTCTAACAAAAAACAGAATTATCTTCATTATATTCTGTCTCTGACAAAGTTTAAATTTTGTTCATTTGGTTCTTTGCTGTCTTTGCATTGATTCTCTGAATTCCTCGCAATCATATTGTTTTTCGCGTTTCAACTCTTAATTCAGTGTATCGTGCATCAGACGATTTGGTGCTGTCATGCCTAATTAAGATAATAACTTGTTCGATATCATCAAACACATTTCCTCAATCAATAACAGTGGCTCGGTGTGAATTTCCTCGCTAATTTGCAAATCTGGATTTGATGTAGTACGCATCTGATGCACAATACGATCAGCCATGGAAAATTTGTATTTGGTCCACAAATCAATTGGATGCGATGGGAAGTGTTGAGATAAGTATCGAAAATAATGTTCGAATTTGATAAGCATTTCACGAAATTACAGCATCTCTGAGGGTGTTATCCCAATGGGTGTCATTCTTTAGCAATCGCAAACGGTTGCTATATGTGCCACACAATTCATCATTAACAGTTCGTAGATGTTGAAACGATGTTGGGCCACGAATGTTGACTTATGTATATTGTTGAATCTAAGAACGATTACCATTTTGAATCCCAGTCGGAACACCTAAAAGTTTTTCACGGCCCCACCTCTCGCGAGCTTCTGACAAACATGAGAAAGCTTCTCAAATGCCAAATTGCCTCCGCATCAATAGCACGTCAACCGGACACGCATAAAACAAATTGTTTCTACAAAAGACTCCTCGACCCAGGTAGTTTTACAAACATTTTCGACTTAACTCAGAAAAATTAGTGGAGTCGATCCCAGTCGATAAGGTTTCGTCTAGATCCGGGTTCAATCTAGGTTCAACTCTGCATATTTCTGGGGTAAATAAAAGTTTCACAAACGCTTATGTACATATTTATATACATAAAGCAGCGTTGGACGTGAGTTAGTCCCTTCAACGATCTGACTGTCGCGACATCATTGAACGCGTTCTGAATCTAGTACAATTTTGTCCAAGCAAAATCAAGTACGATTGACACTAACGTTAGCGGTAAATTGAGGCTTTTGTTGTTTCATTTTGTGTTGGTAATCAAACTCGAAGTTATTCATTCTTTACTCGTTTTCGGAATATAAAAACTTCCTAAAGAAAGAATTTCAAATGAAGCCCGAAAACAAAGTAGTTGGCTACAAACAATCATCTAATCAGAGCGAAAATACGAATTCTATTATGGCGAATGAGCAAAATCCGATCCATGAAGAGTATTTGCTTAGCGCAGCCCGTGATAAATTCCGACGGGATACTCAGCAATTCTTCAGCAATACGCTTCTTCAGGATCTCCAACAGTCCAGAGATCGTCAACTAAAAAGAAGTAAAGTCAGGGATACATCTGAGGCAATTCAAAAAGTTTTTTTTTTTTCTATTTTCAGTGGAAAGGAGCGCATTAATCTTAAAGCACAGCGAGAGTTTGATGGAAAATCTGTCGAAACATCGCAGAGTGTTTGATGAGCGGTCTTTTATCTTCTTGGCTAGGAGCCGACATGAGATTAAGCAGTTACATCAAGATTGTCGTTGCATAACTGAGGAGCTTACCCAGGGTCGTGAGACTATCAAAGCACTTTTCTACCCATTCAATAAGTAAAATAAATGGTCTCAGAACTACTTTTGTGTGTTCGTTCTTTGGTAGCTTTGGAACGTGTTCACATACCTATTCTTTTCGCCGAGGTTGTTCAAGAAGTAGGTTCGTAGACGTAACCTTCCTTTTTCGTCCATACAGCTAATTTAGGAACGGCATTCTATCAATCAATGCTGGCTGCCTATGTCAAACTAGTGATCCCTTGTTATATCCAGATAAAGCTGGAGTTTAAGCTTTTTGGAACAAGGGAACGAGGGTGAGAAGCATGACAACCGATAACCCAAAGCTCATTCTAGTTTAAAAATCGTTGAACGTATAAATCAGGCGTCTGACATTTCTCTACCATATAAAGCTCACTGAGGGCTCCACCTTATTTCCTAGATTTTCCATAGTAATGTAGAAAAGTCTTATAATTCAGTTTCGTTTAGATGAGAGACAGGTTCATCTACTTTTAGTCATTCAGTTGGCGATGGTATCAAATTGAGGCTATCGATTTAATAGGTCTCTTGCCAGGGGAGTAATGCGGTTGGTAGATAGATAACCTGTTTTGTAATTGCCGGCAATTTCACTGTAGCTTGCAACTGAGCACGGATATATCAAATCCGACGACGATCGTTAAGAGATCCGGTAAATTGCGGCAGAGGCATTAGTCTCAGGAACATCGCGAATATAAGATCGCGAGCTCGAGGCAAACATTCGTGGCGCTATTGCCGGAATAACGCCGTACACATTTGAATGGTGTACTATTCTATACATAATGCCATGAATGTAGCTTCAAAATAAAGCCAGCTGTTGTTTTATTTAAATGTTGTTTCCTATTGTAGACGTAGAGTAAAGTTTAAGTATTAAGAATTCCAATTGAATTCTCGATACCGATGTGTGCTTTTTCATTCATTTTCACTTCTATTGCTTACCAGGGCATTTATATTTATTGTACTAGCTATTTCCAATTTTAACTCTTTATTTTATATACAATTGTAATAGGCAAACAGATTGAAACCTCGTAGTATAATTGTAACGTACAACAAAGCGGTGGTATACTATCATAAGCGCAAATACTTTACGGCAATCGAGATTCTAATGCCGCTGGTAGAAAGATTAGACGATTTGGAGGAGTCGATAGTGTCAAATGTTGGTGTTCTCGTGATAAGCTGTCTGTTAGCGACGAATCAGTTAAAACGTGCGCTTGCATTTCTTGAGGCCATACAGATACATTTGGGGATTAATCTGGACACGGTGGCAAGCGAGGAGAACAGTTCACCAGAAATTCTAAATAGTATAGATGGCTTCAACAGAATGTTTAAAATGATAGCGATGATGACAAATGTGTTAAACAGAAAAACGGTTGTGATACCAGACGACGGGGTAAGTACAGCTGTATGTTTCTGGTTGGCTCTCAAACTTTATTACCAATTTTATAGACAGCTGAATTCGCTGCACTTAAAGCACACCAATATTATCTAATGAAAGACTTTCAAATGGCAGCTAAGCAACTATCGAAAAAGTTTACCACAGGATCTTATGGCGTTGAGTAAGCCTTACACGATGTTCAGTTCAATACAGCTACAACATCATCTATTTTTAGGACACATGGTGAAGATCTAGACACGTGCATCGCCAATAACATGGGCATTATTCACCTAAGAGTTCGCCACTACGCGGTTGCAGCGAAATTTTTCCAAAACGCCATCACATTTGACAACAAGTTCTCCAGCAATTTAAAGAATGTGCCGCTGCATTACCTCAGTGCGCCACGTTCAAGAGAAATTCTATATAATCTGGGCATTTCAATGCTACATTTGAGACGTCCCAAGGAGGCATTCGAATGCTTTTTAATAGCACTGAAGACATATCACAAGAATCCCAGACTTTGGTTTAGACTAGCGGAGGCGTGTATAATGTGTACTGAAATGGTAAAGTATGGTTTAAACTATGTGATTAGCTATAGAAGTTATAACACATCTGTTTGTAATCAGTAATCATTTCTCCAGTCCATTGTAGAACATGACAAGAAACCTATAGTAGCTGCAATAATTTGTCCCGGGACTCGAAGAAAGTTTATCTTTCAACCCAGCTCGAAGATTACTTATCCGTATGTAAAGTATAACAGTTTGTTGAGTTATAATAATAATTTTCATAATTCTTGGTGCAGGGAAAATGTCCAATCTGCCGCGATTCCTGAGACAAACTTAGAGTTTGCAGCCCTATGCCTACGCAATGCGCTGTACTTGTATAACAATTACAAAACACAGTTTGCAACACGCACAGCTGAAGATACCGACACTCAAAGCTGGAGTTCAATCAACGACGACAATATTTGTAATCCATCCATGCCGATCTCTAAGGAATCATTCGAGAATTTAGGTGCTGCTATTTATGCTGCTTTTAGTTATGTTTCGTTGCGTTTAGGAGACTTTGTTGTGGCTCTGGAATATGCTGGTGAATTACTACGCATGGATGTCTCATCTGATTCATATGAGTAAATAGAAAAGTAAATAATAATGTGCGTACATGGATTGAAAGTTATATTTCCTCTAGAATGCTGGGACACATGTATAGTGGCGAAGCGCTAATGATGATGGACAAATTAGCAGAGGCCCGTATCCACTTAGAACCAAAATTCATATCGGCCCCCAATGCCTTTGATTTTGAGACAAAAGACTGGCAAGTTAAGTCTATCGAAGCGGCACAGTCGATCATGAGATACAATCTAGTTGTTTGTATGATATTGCAGGGTGAATTGGATATGGGTAAAGCTTTGCTGGCAACCTGTACACATCCGATTGTAAATGCAAAAGTGGTGGCCTTAAAAACGTACATAGATATCGTTGCCAAGGCCAGTGCATAAAGCATTCCGTGGGAGCGCGTATTATATACTTGTTGATATTATTTTCCATACGATATGTAGGCGTTTACATTATGTTTTATAATTAGCAAAATTTATAAGTAATATATTTAAAATGAAATAAAATTATATTTTGTAAAACAGAGTACCTATACATGGTTTATTGTGGTTGCAATGGTTCAGAAGGAGTGCCAAAAGGAGTGACTGCAATAAATACAATAAATGTAAAAGGAAGGTGGACTATCGCCTAAGTACGGTTGCCTATAATGGACTGTATCTTAGTCATTGACACAACCATTCCTTGTAGAATGTTATATTTTTCTTGGATATCTTTTCTGTGCGAGATATGGCAAACAGATTCCCTGGTCACACTGTCGAACGCCTTTTAAAATCTATGAACAGCAAGAGGGCGATCGGTGCCCATCTATTTACAAGACGAATATGTAACAGATAGTCAACCACTATGCACCGTACCAGTGAAGACAGATTGTCATCTTGCTGACAGTCTTACCCGTCCCATAGTACACCGTCTACAATTCAAATAAACATATATTCTTCCACATTGTTCTAATCTACAATTTCAGTTTTTCTCCTACCACGTATTGGCTAGTATAGTCGCAAATGCAATCACATTATTGTATTATTTTCAATCATGTACGTCTAACAGTACCTTAGTGTATCTTGCAACTCAGATAGAGGGCGTTATCTCAGTACAAATTTGCGCATGCGAATATCGATCAATCTTGCCAAGCTTAACAGCAAGAAGGAAGTCCAACTTATAGGACAAAAAGTCTTAGCAAGGGAGTAGTCATTTCCACTACCCACTCGAGCACACTCGAAGCCTACGCTATGATATCGGAATATATACCAGTATCCGCTTCAACCATACTTGGATGCATTACTTGGTAAAATCGTTCTTAAGAGTGATTCAATATTTGGGTCTAAAAAAGGCAGGTCCATGGGACCTAGGGTCTTTAACTGTGAGTGACTGATATATTTTTCACACGAATGGAAGAGGTATACTGTCCACCGCGCAATTTTTGTTTTTGATAAGCTTTTTCATGACACCTGTTCTCTTGGAGTTTTGTGAAAGGATGGGAGAAGAATTTTGGTGGTGTTTTGGAATCGAACCTCGCTCGACTGAGACGCAGTACCTATTCCCGCAGTCACTTCACTTTTGTTATTGGAAGTAATATGAGCTTCAAGTAGTAAAAAGAAGAAATTCACTCTGACAATATAGATCTAAATTCTTCCTCTTTCATAGCTCACGTTCTGATAAAATCTGTATTCTTAATGATTAAGTGTTAACCTGAAAAAAAACCCCAATCGATGGTAGGAACAAAATCGGTACGATTATCTTCAGTAAATGAGCAATACGTCCTGATATTATTAGAATAATTTTGGCATCTTATCATAAACTTCCAAAGATAATCGATAACATTTTATCAATATTCAGAACGGCAGGGAATTCTTATAAAAAGATGTTTTTGATTTGAAGCGACTTAGTCGATTTAATAGCTTGTCCTGTGGTGCAACACGAACTTCAGTGAAATGAAGTTCCTATTAGCCCTTGTCGTCAGCACATGTGCTCTACTGGCTGTTGTTGCAGGGAATAGTATCCCTTATATCTCGGATATTCGTACAACAACGGTAAGAAACAAGGGTATAATGGAGAGTTTTTGAAATATAATTCAGTTGTTTAGGCGGACAGAATCAGCGAACATGGTTATCCAGCTGAAGAGCACCAAGTCAGAACCGATGATGGATACATATTAACGGTTTTCCGTATTCCATATTCTCCGAAACTTCAAAACGCTGCTGTTCCCAAGCCGGTGGTGTTCTTGCAACACGGACTACTTAGTTGCTCGGATTGCTTTATTCTCAATGGGCCAGACAACGCCTTGCCGTTTTTGCTGTCTGATGCAGGCTACGACGTTTGGCTGGGAAACGCTCGTGGTAATACATATTCGAGGGTACACATTAAACTATCGACACATCACCCATATTTCTGGCGGTTTAGTTGGCATGAAATTGGAGTCTATGACGTAGCGGCAATGATTGATTACGCATTGGAGAAGTCGGACCAGTCCGCTCTCCACTACGTGGGTCACTCCCAGGGTACAACTGTTTTCCTTGTTCTCATGGCCGCGCGACCTGAATACAATGCCAAAATCAAAACTTCTCATCTGTTGGCTCCAGTTGCGTATGCTGGAAATATGGAAGGCGGATTGATAAGAAATGCAGCTCCATACCTTGGAGAGCCTGGACTATGGGCTTCCTTATTCGGTTCAGCTGAATTTTTTCCTCGGAACGAATTTCTACAAGACTGGGCATACAAGAACTGTGGGACGGATTCAAAGTATACAGCTTATTGTGCAAATGTGTTCTTTATGTGGGCCGGATGGGACTTGGTCAATTTGAATGCCGTAAGCTTTCCAAGTAGATTCTTTAGAGATTATTATTAAAATATTTGTTTACAGACACTGCTTCCCATGGTTGCTGAGACACATCCGGCTGGCATTTCAACCGATCAATTACTGCATTACCTTCAAGAAACTGTGTCCAAACGTTTCTGCATGTTCGATCATGGAGAAAAGAAAAATGTAAAACTCTACAATCAGGTCACTCCTCCAGACTATGATGTTGGCAAAATAACATCGAATGTATACCTTTATTATGGCGAAAATGATGGTTCAGCCAATCCAACCGATGTTAATATTCTTGCTGGAGAACTACCCAATCTGCGCGGAAGCTTCCTGATTGACAACCCTACGTGGGGCCATTTAGACTTTATATTTGCCAAACAGGTGAAGGAAGAGATCAACGACAAAGTGATCAAATTTTGTGGCGACTATGAGACTAACTAAATTTAATTTATTTAATAATTTTGTTTGATTTTATGTAAGTTAGGTGATAACAAGTAAAGTATTTTTATTAAAAAAAGTAGCTGTTGTGTGGCATTTGTTTTCTACTGGTTTTATCGCGCTGATAGGACATTGGTTTATGGCATAAGAAGCTTGTAAAAAACCAAGATTTTATCGAAATTATTTTTATTGAACTCACCTGGTGCAAGTAGTAGGCAACACGCACGCGAATGGTGCTGATAATGTTTTCAGAGCTGGCCTGATAAAAGCTTCTTAAAAAGTATAAACAAATAAATAATTATTGAAAATGTTTGGGTTGTACGATTAGCTTTGGCAATGATCTTGAAATCATGTCAAGTGGTGATCTTCGAGGGAAAATTTAATATCTGGTTGCCCTTGTTTCTTGTAAGGCGATGAACTCAGTGTTGATTGTATTTCTAAACGATAATCTCACGTTTCATAGGGCGGTCAGCTTGTTAAGCTCTTGGGAAATTGAGAATTTACAAAACCCACCACCATATCATGCATTGAGATCTTCTGATCAATCAACTGTTCACCAGATTCAGGGCATTGCGATCGACGCAAGGCACTCTTTAAATATGATGGGTAACCCTGAGCCTTGTTCTAGCCAAGGTAAGAATGCGAATATGGGAAACATCGCAAGTACACCTAATTACTGAGAGAAAGTTTGATGTCGGAAGGTTACATACAATTGCAAGACAGTGTCAAACCAGGAGTCCCTTAATCTCTCAACGAGTCCTTTATACTCAGCAAAAAATAGGTTACAGTGTGAAAAGCTATCAAAATGGCGCATCTGAGGTACTGGGTTTCTCTCGACCACAACGTAGGTAAACGGAGAATGTCAAGGCTATAAAAAGAGAACCAAAGCAAAGTGGAGTTGTTCAAAACAGTACGGCGATGACTTGGTATGGGGCATGAACCAACTCATCTGGAAAGTATGATCGGGCGAGAGAATCCCCGATGAATGAAACCTCAGCATAAATTGCTTGATCCTTTAGATAAGAGAGCTTCTAAACTGCGTCAATAATAAAGAGCCAAAACACTTAGTTGGTAACCAGTTTTAGGTCATGAATGTTACCAAATCGATACCCTCCACCTTCAGGGCGTCTCTGATAGCCTTTACAGAGTCGCTCACAGGATAACAATGAAGTACGTAAAGACCTCACTTTTGATGTTAAATAAAGTTAAGGTGATGTGATGTTCAACATGGTTTTTAAAAAAAATTGAGCAGGATTCACTCTCCAACATCATGGACATCTATGTATGTATCCTGACATAATCGAGGAATACAGCTTGAAACGGCTAAGATTGTTTTAGAGATTAATAAGGGTAAAACAAAGTATATGCTTTCAACAAAAGAGAACATACGTACAGCACCGATCGCGACATCTCGGACAGAACATCCCGCTACAGATATAACCTTGAGGTAGTTAAGAACTTTGTACCCCGAGGAATCGCTATAAATTCAGTCTCTCGAATACCTGATCTAAACCCTGATCATCCCAGTCCTACTCTATTACGCAAGAGCGTGGACCAAGATGGTTGGGTCATTAAGGAAGCCAGGACCGTATCCCCATACCTTTTTAAGTTAGTAATTTGTTACAAGACTGGGCAGTATCTAACGGTGTGTACAAATTTTTGACGAAAACATGACATTTTTTCAATATCGAAACTGTCTTCATATAAAGATTAAGTAATGGGAAAGTCCGAATTCTTTATTTAAATAACAATTCAAATTTTACGTTCCTGTTATTTTATCAATCAGTTTTATAATATGTAAGTACATATGTATGTACACAAGTATGCAGATAATATATTTTTACTCCCTCTTGTTAGGTATACAATTGATTGTTCTTACCTCAATGCAACATTTATCAGCAGGGGAAATATCAAATGAATGCTAATTTTACATTCGTAGATTATGAACTTATATACGTTCTTATAAAAGGCCATGTCGTGTGCTATGGAGTATTCAGTCGTTTGTCCTAAATGTTGCCTTTAGCAATGAGGACCTTACTTGGCGTTTTACTTCTCGTCAGTGTCTCCACTGGCACACCCATTGATAGTACAAAAGTTGTTACCGCTCTGAAACCGACGGTAAGATCTAGAACTACATACATATTGCACCGCAAAGCCTAATAAACCAGTTTAATTTTTAGTCAGATCGGATAAGGGCCCACGGATATCCCGCGGAAGAACACACAGTCGAAACAACGGATGGATATGTGGTGAAAATGTTTCGAATACCTTATTCGCACAAATTGGGAAATGAAAACTCAGTTAGGCCCGCCGTATTCATCCAGCATGGTTTATTCAGTTGCTCCGATGCATGGGTGGCTGTAGGTCCGGACAATGGAATTCCGTTTTTATTAGCTGATCTTGGTTACGACGTTTGGATGGGAAATGCCAGAGGCACAACTTATTCTAAGTACAACACCAGATTGTCAGTTAACCACCCGAGGTTTTGGAGATTTAGTTGGCACGAAATTGGCGTTTATGATATATCAGCTATGATCGATTATATCCTCGCGGAAACAAACCAGAAAACGCTACACTACGTGGGTCATTCCCAAGGAACGTCGGTATTTTTCGTCCTAATGTCTATGATACCCGGCTATAACGAAAAAATAAAGACCGCGCATATGTTAGCTCCCATTGGGTACATGAATCACATGACCGACACCCTGGTTAACACTTTTGCTCCATATTTGGGAAGAACCGGACTCTACAGCGCTTTATTTGGATCTGCAGAATTTCTACCCCGCAATGATTTGTTCACGCTATTGGGGTACAATGCATGCGGGGGTGACATCCAATTTCCAAAATTTTGCTCTGAATTTGCGATGGTCTATGATGGTGTTGACACAAATACAAATAGGGTAAGGATTCTAAGATTATTAAGAAACCTATTACATAATTCTTTATGTTGCAGACTGCTCTGCGTATTATCGCAGAAACACATCCCGCTGGAGCTTCTACAGATCAAATCCTGCACTATTTGCAGGAATTCAATTCTGGTCACTTCAGACAATTCGACTTCGGGGAAAGGAAAAATTTAAAAGTATACAATCAACCCGATCCACCGGACTATGAGGTTGAAAATATCTCCTCAGAAGTTCACTTCTACTACAGTGATAACGACAAGCTGGCTGCTGTGGAAGATGTACTGAAATTAGGGGATCGATTACCGAATCTCAAAAGCGCGTTCCATGTCCCCGATCCAACTTGGAGTCATGGTGATTTTAGTATGGCCTATCAAGTAAAGGAGGTGATTAACGATAGAATTATTAGTATAATGAGTGAATATGAAAATAGAGAGAAGTGAAATAAATGTATAAAATATCTTTGTATGAACGTAAGTTCTAAAAACTTTTCTAGACGTAACAAAACTTATTTCCAACTAGGGTTGGCAAAGATATGAAATGAATGCACAAATTCCCGCAGCTAGACATGAAGGCATGACTTGAGTCTGCACCAAGAGTTCTTGTACTGTCTTTCGGTATAACTTTGTCAAAATGTCCGGATGTTAGTTTTTCTACTTTTTCCGTATCAGTTGCTATTTTTGGCAAATTCAAGGATTGATTGATTGATAGGGCACTTAGGGGTCGAAATGTTTTTCAAGATCTTAATCTTTATACGTTAATCGTCAGCCGAAGAATTAGAAGTGGTCTTACTTTCTATCGCATGTACGCAGAAACATGCATATCTACGAGTATATGTCAATAATTATCTTCCTGATTTCTCTGTCGATAATAGGCACTCTTTACTGCTGCATTTTAAAACACAATATTCGTACATACTCACATAAGTTTAAAGAAAACATTAACATTTCTAGTATGAAGATAATTTGCTTCTTATCAATATAAGTCGTTCGTGGATTAGTTAATCGATACTTTGGTGAAATAATTGCACGGTAGGTCTGATTAAATTATTGTATACATTTGTATGTACATACGTACTTACACACACTTTATTTTGGCCATAAAAGTTGTACTGGGGGTATAATGATAAGCTCTTTGTATCTTGGAATTTGTTTACGATTAGACGTAAGAAGCAGGGTCTCTCGACTAGCATTGCACGTACCACTTGGGTAAGAAATACACAAATAGGTTTATCTTCATTCATTTTACAAGGATAGACCATCAAAGCGGTACCCAGTTTCATAGGTCCACAATCAATGGTCTAAGATAAGCTAAGATACTTCTTGGAAATTAAGAACAAACCTGACCACCTGAGAAAACTAGATGCATCCAAATTCTATGATAAGTTCAGCGAGGTTCCAAAAAAGATTCTGGAATTTTCTGGGGCACAACGATAATGAAATATCGTACCAGTTATTAGGGATATACTATGTATACCCCCCCCTTTTCATTATCAGTTCGGGAAATTAGTTCGCAAATACCCTTCGCGATCATCAATGGTTTGTGGGAAAACCATGTAACCCAAAATCAGCCTAACATTGATCACGAAAAGAGTTGATTCAGGAGGGTCATAGAACAATTGTAGGACTAAACGTATAGCTCATTGTTTTTAGGTATACTATACCGAGTGGGCGCCGTGGCACAGTGGTTAGTGTGTCGAACTCTGGAGCAAGGGAAGTAAAAGTTTTTCACAGCCCCACCTCACAGATGTCCAAGTTACTAATGACATCCAACTGTTTGAACTGAATTGTTTCACTTTTGATGTTTCCTAAATTCCGGCTCATCTGTAAATACGGAACGTAAATTTCGTCGTGAGGTCGGTCGTCATCATGGCTTCAGTGTGCAGACAATTCGTCGCACCATGAAAAAATGTGAACGTGAATGCAAACCCGGCTTATTTTGCGGTTGGATTTGAGTCTTCATCCGCATGAGTTTGTGCTGACGCAAGAATTGAAGCCGGACGACCAAAGACAACCCCGTGAGTTCGCTAATTGCATCTTTTCGGACGAATCTTATTTTTGGCTCAGAGGTTATGTCAACAAGCAGATTGGCCATTGTTGGAGCAAACACAATCCCCAAGTGTTCGACCAGGCATCAATGGATCCACAAAGATTGACTGTTTGGTACGGTTTATGGCAGCAGCATCATCGGATCTTATTTCTGAGGTAAATGAACACTAGGTCTGTTCACGTACTTTCCGCACCAAAATTCGTAGATTGTCAAATTATAAACAGTGGGGGTAAAGTTCTCTCAGAGAGTGCTAAAATAATAAAAAAAAATAAACGAACGCGAAGGCTACGAAATTCGCCCACTTTTTAGACGCAACTACACAAACAACAAAAAATTTCTTACAGGTATCTGACAGATTTCACAGATCTCAGAAATCAGTGCACAGATTGCCCATTGCGATCATGCGACTTGACACCACTCGATTATTATGTCTGCGTCAACGTCAAGTCCTTAGTCTACGCTAACAAGCCAACTTGGACCTACTTGAGGCCAACATATTGGACCAAGTCGTCAATAATTGGATCGACCGCTTGAAGCAGTGCCAGCGAGGTCGAGGCTGCCAATTGAATGATATTGGCATGAATGTTGCTTCAAACTAAAGCCATCGTTCTATCTGTATAAGTAGCAGTGTCAGCGTCAATAGTACCACCATTCTGATCGATTTCGTCTGTAAGTCCACAATGAATTTAGAACAATTAACCGATCATTTCTACTTTTTTATTTCAAACTCAAAGCAATTTTATTTACGCATTGTATATACAACTTTTAATTCAAGTTAACAAATAAATAACAAACATTTTAAGTACATACATTGCATTGACCATTTACTTTTGATTCCTTTATTTGTATCGTATTGTAAAATTATTCTAATAAACTTATGCATATGATTTGGTTTCAGTCACATTGAAAAATCTACATTATTCTAAAAATAATTTACTTCCTTTCGTTTTTCTCTGTAATATGTGTAGGCATTAATAATATCAACGACCTTGTCGAAAATGTATTCTTTAACTCCGAGTCCGCAGATAAAGTCGAGGTGGTTCCATTTCTCCCATGGCACTTTGTAAACAGCATGAACGTTTGGCAATCGCATAACCAGGCGCTGGATATCCTTTACCGAAACGATGTAGTCGTTTACTGAAAAATAAATAAACGTAGGAACGGTGACTCTGTCTAGCTGGTAGTCTGGCGGCACCGTGCTGTTGTAAACCATTCTGTTTTTTTCCGGTCCGTAGTCATACTGTCGGAATTTTCCCGAGTTGTAGCTTTGGAAATAGTGCATAATTTGTTTGAAAGATCCACCCACGGGAAAGTTAGCCATTATATCTGGAATTAGTGTCTTGAACGGTTTAAAGTAAAAAAGAGTGTCAGTGCATTGGGGAATGGGAATACCTACTTTATTTAAGTGTTTGGTATCGTATCCGACAGCTGGCCAAATTCTGCTTATGCACACGTGAGGAGTTTCATCCTGCAGGCAGCCCATAGAAAATAAACGTTTAAAAAACTTATTTGTCGACACCATTTCCACACCTTCCAGCATGATTGACAAGTAGTTTCGGGTTCCCAGTAGAGGTGCGAACACCCTTGCTAGAGGTCCCTTCATATGGTTCACAAAGGCGACCGGTGCCAGCAGGTGGGCAGTCTCAAATTTCGCATTATAGTGCGGAAATATAGCGTTCATGACTAGAAAAATGGTTGCTCCCTGTGAGACTCCACCAAAGTGCATCGTCTTCTGGCCTGTCATTTGTAAAATGTAATCAACCATGGCGGGCATGTCAAAAACTCCCATTTCATGCCAACTGAAATTCCAAAACTCTCGATCCTCCGGCGAGTACTTCACATTCTTTTTCGTATAGATGTTGCCCCGGTTATTTCCCATCCACACATCGTATCCATTGTTGGACAGTAGATATGGCAGTGAATTCTCTCGACCGTTCAGCAGCCATGCATCGGATGACGCATAGATTCCAGTCATCAAAAAGACAACCGGTCTGCGTTCCCCACCATTGTAAGGAACACGATGCAACTTCAGTATGTATCCGTCGAGTGTTTGCACTGTGTGAAGCTCAACAGGGTATCCATCTCGCTTAATTCGTTTAACCTGAATTAAAGTAAAGAAAATGAAAACAAAAAAACCTTCAATTTCAGTCACTAACCTTCAATATTTTTAACAAGACCAGAAATTAAAAGTGTTATATAACGAAAACCCAAATTAAAAGTATAAAGCAATAAGGTTACACATTTTGTTTCGCTCTTTTTGCTAAAAATGTAGGTAATTGACCTTAGGATAGAGTGAACAAGAAGTTTCCCAAGAAACCATTCCAAGTACGTATCCATAAAAATGTCAAAGTTACATGAAACCGAAAGGATTGCTTCTAAAAGGTACTCAGTATCTCAGTATCTGTGATTTTAAACTAACTGAGAAACCTTCGACGTGCACAGAATAATAAGTTAAGTGAGTTTTGTACTGTTGGTTAGTGAACTGCAACTTTCCGTCAGAGTGACGTCATTGCAAGCGATTTCTTAGTGACTAAGTGAAAACTTCAAGCAACCATTCGTATCACGATCTACCTCTTCCTTATACGAAATATGAATTGATTTTTATTTATAGATTGAGTCTAGATACGGTTATGGGAGAACATTTTATGAATGGCAAGATTTTCGTCAGCTGAGTTGACGATTGACATACTTTATAATACTGAGTATGTGTAGGAATATGTACGTAAGTTGGACTTGTTTTTACGGAAAATCTTGAGGAGTATCTTAAGTTCTCGACGTCAATCACTTTGTCATGTGAGCCACACCACTTGGACAAGATCAGCTGCCTAAAGGCAACAAATACCTGACTCGATCGACCTTTTGGCGATTATCCTGCAGTTTACTAAGTATCTTCTTAATGTTTACAATAAGCATGAAGTCTGGACGGCAGCAGCATACATTCGTATTATCTTCTTTGGTTAAACTTGTGTGCACCTAGCTAGACATGTGGGTAGAGTCGACTTTCCTAACCTTCAGGATTGGCTTCGGCCAGAGTCTGACCCTGGACTGGACTGTAGTCGAATCTTCACGGATGGCTTCAAAACTAGTGAAGTCTGTGCTAGCGTCTTCGCGGAAATCGACAACTTTAAACTTCACAACTTGTTAGACAAACAGGCCTCTGTTTTTCGAGTTAAGTCTATAATATCTTAATGGCTGCCGACTATATTCTTAAGATTAAGAATAGGTGCCGTGGTATCTGGTCTTAAGCGCCAGGCATGGAACGCTTAAAACTTTGCTTAACCCGATATTAAAACTCTTTTGCCTGGATTGCAGGTTACACTGCGTTGGGGTTTTCCGTGTACTCGTCAGGGCTCCATTGAAGATTGAGTTTCCTACGAAGATGTGTGTGGCATGACTCCCCAGGATGCAGGCAGACTAAACGTATGCTCCCGGACCTACATAAGTAAAAAATCAAAGGCATTCTCGCTGTTTCTCAGTAGCAAAGACCGTAGACAACTTAGTGGTGTTCTTACGGGACACTTTTCTTTTACCAAGTATCTTCGGGTGTAGAAACTACTCGTACACACAATGTTTGTACACAATTTTGACCATTTTTTCTGAGTATAACTAGGTCTGTTCGCGTACTCTCCCAAAACAACGAATTTTCACGAATGTCCTATCGAAGCCCTATCTCGAATAACTAAGGAGACTCTTTATAAGACCCTGATCATCCCAGTCCTGCTCTATGGCGCTGAAGCTCTGTCTAAGGTGGATGAAGAGTTCCTCAGTCGCTTCGAGAGAAAGATTCTTCGTCTAATTTTCGATCCCGTGTGCCTTGACGGGCCCTGGAGGAGGAGATTCAACGACGAACTACATATATGAGCTGTACAGCGACATCGACCTAGTCAGAAAAATGCGCACCAATCGTTTAAGATGGCTAGGACATGTAGAGTGAATGGACACCAATGCTCCGGCCCGTAGAGTCTTCGAATTAAACCGGGAGGAACAACACAGTAGAGGAAGACCTCACCTTAGGTGGCGTGCACACGTAGAAGGGGACCTCAACCGTCTTGGAGTGCGCCGCTGGAGGCCGTTAGCTAAGGACCGGGCTAACTGGAGAGGCTTGTTGGTTGAGGCGAACCAACTAACTGTAGCGCCACCTAAGAAAGTAAGTAAGTATCTACGAAAAGTTGCCACATCCTGTTCGAGTACGCAAAAGTTTCATAGTTTTTCGCACAAGAGAGCGCACAGAGAGAGTAAAAAATGTCTCTATGCAACAAATTTTAGTGCAGGTAATGTCTTTGTACTGATTTACGAAAGCTGTCAAATCTGTCGAAGAGGGTGATTTATGATTTTAAAACTGCAGTATACAATTTTTTCCTGTTTGTTTCCCTTGGTGTGGTAGTTTTATTTGTGTGAAGTTTGGTCTGGACTCGTCATTATAATCCTGCAGGGATAACAGACTTATTGATCTCCCATCAGCTATTGCATTACATTAAGTTTCTGTAATCTGTATAACATACATATAGCGAAGTAAAAATGTAGTTTTAAAATGAAATGGCTTCTGAAATAAACAAAAGTCATGTCAAGAATAGAAATGAGTTGTCCACGAAACCAACTGGAAATTACCGCACGACTTGATAGAATGTTCTACTCGTACATGCTTGACAAACAAACCCAAGATTGAAGCCTCAATAAACGAAGGTCTTCATATTCTAATTCTAATGTACACAGTTCTAGCATGCACCTGAATAATCGAGCCAATGAGTTTTAAAAAATTGAAGGGTGGGAGGTTCTCCACCTACTTAAATTATAATAAAAAACATATAACTTATACCGACGACAATTTGGACTCTAAAGTGTTTGCAAATTCATTACAATTCAGTACGAGTATATCGTTAATAAAATATATTAGCATTCGATTGATCTGCTAGACAAAGTGAAACCGCTTTCAAACTGAAACCACGTGACTAGACCATTATGTATCAATTAACTAAAAAGTAAACCCTTATTGGGAGAACAGAGACCTTCACAAACTCGAAAATCGTCGTTTGCATTTGTAATATCATTCTTTTGTCAATAAAACACAACAATTTGCTAACTAATTTGCCAAACATTTACATAAGTACAGCTCCAACAAATAAAGCGATTGTTTTGCTCAAAATGACGGAATAATATTCAACGGTCGAAACCTTGTTTTTAAGTTCAAGGTTTAGAGATTTTTTTCATGGTCCCCTGGTTGGTTCCTTTAGTTTCTGCAGCTAGAAGTTTGAAAAACACAAATTCCGAAGTCTGCGGATAATTCTTTGAGAGAATTTTAAAAATTTCAAGAAAGTTAGGAAACGTACTATGAAACAGGATGGAAACTGAAATGTTATACTTCATCCATTTAAACTAAACTTAAACGTGTTAAACGCATGAACTCAACGCCGAAAGGTCCCGAAATATCCACAAAAATACCCCATAGACTACTTTCTAAATATAATACTATTCAACGCCACCCATAACGAAACAAAGCATTGACATGTGATGTCCCTCAGGGGTCTGTAATGGGTCCACCACTTTAGAACCTTATTCACAACGATGCTCATAGACAGGCAATGCCAAGATCATCACAAATAATTGGCTTTGTAGCCGCACGTAGCCATTGTTGTAGCAAAACTTAACTAACTAACATGAATGGGTGTACAGACGGAAATAACACTTATAAAAATGTAGTGGTTACCAATTCATAGAATTGACGCAGTCATAGATACGGAGCTGCTCTGGCAAGGATGATGTATCGAATGGGGAATCAACAGACAGTATGGAGAGTTAAACTTCTACTTTAGGACATATTATGCACCGGTTTGGGCACACCCACAAGCCTTAAGACCCTGAGTTATGTTCCATTCTTCCAGTTGGTTACTAATATCCTTTGATGCAACAAAATTTGGCAAATAAGATCGAAGAGTAAAACAATTACATAATTGGAATGTATCGGAATATCCACAGGTACAACGGCACAGTTTTTGAGGTTTACGTTTCCGCAACTGCATAATTTGCGTAAGTTAAAGAGAAATCTGTTATCCACCAGAAATACTCCCGAAAAGCTGTAGATTTAACCTTGAGATATGTAACAACAGGCAGACGAGCAAGGTTACATAACAATGGCACCATTACTAGGTGTTACGTGAACGGGATTGATTTGTATTTAACTTTTTTGTTTTGTATTTTTGGCAAACATGTTGCCAGTTAAAGTATGTAATTTACAATTATTTGCAAAAAGCGAAACACACAACAAATGCGCACAGTAACGACAATGGTGGACGTAGAGGAGTATCTTTTTTCGTTTTTATTTATTACCGAAACACAGGCACTATGTGAAGGGAATCATAATGAATCTCTTATAAACGTATTGCGGTCATACAAATTCTATTAGAAATTACACTTTCATATATGCAAAAGGCAATCTATACTTGGTACTGAACACATTAAGGGTTAGAGTACTTTCTAAATTCAAATACAACAGGTACTAGTAGGTTCTACTGTGGCATATCACTTAAAAGAAATGCTATTCGTACCGCGTCTGTGATGATGATCTCTCGTCCGTTTGAAAATATTTCCTCCGAAGTGGTATAAGAAGACGTTGCAGTTGAAAGCAGGAAAGCACTTATTAACGTTGGCAGTAAGAGCAATTTCAATTGCATTGTTTATCTTTTGTTTTGATTATATCCGAATTTTGAAATATTTACTATTGTACAACCACTACACATATTCACTTAGGACATTCTCATCGCGAATAACACGGTCTGTAGCCGAAACTGGGAAGTCATCTAGCACTCAGAGATGACGAGGTAATAAGCACACGTGAATTTCGAAAAGGTACAACAGTCGTAAACTCGTTTTCATTTTCATTTAGTAGGACATGGGAATTATAAGTATATCCCGCCTGTGTTATTCGTAAACCACACAGTTGACTACGCGCACTAAATCACTTGAGAGAGAAGAAAAAAAAAAAAAAAAAAAAGACTCTAGGAAGCGTTCGAGAGTACTGCACGTCTTCGGCACAGGGAAACTCGATGCTTACCCGCCGACGGGTCGTATGCAAATGATTTTCGTTAATGGATAATTCGAATGACAAATGTTTAAATTACCTTCACGTATGGTCGTGGTCGTCACCGTTTTGGGTTAAGTGCGGATACGTATTTCATGACAATATGTGTTTGATATTTTAAAATCACCCAAGTGGGGGAAGGTAATATGTATTTCCGAAGTTCATGAATGAATTTAGGGCTAACTACATGTATTTTAATGGTGTAATCATTAATCCATCTACGGATGCACTGTTTAGTGCTAAATTTAACCTGAGCTTTCATCGTTCCTATAGGTAGGAGTATTTCTTTTTCTTTGATCGATTTCATTAGTACAAGCGTTTGTTGTTTTAACCTAAGGACAAGGCAATGAACTGTTTCATTGGCGTAACATTGGTAAATTTAAATAACTTTTATAGTTCTATTTGAATATTCCTTCCTATGATATTCCGAATAACCTAAAAGGTTAAGTGAGAAGGCTCGACTCTAAAAAGTTTCAAATACTTATACTAGAACCTATCTATCCATTAGTTTAGGCTAAGGAAGGAGTAAAGCTTATTTTCTTTTATATCTCATACTCTACAGAAGATTTCCTGTCTTAACCAAGCTTTAGATGGGCCGATCATTGACTTTACTTTACTTTGAGATTGCAAAGAATGTAGGCAACACTTGAATGATTTAAATTCCAATGAGGAGGATGTCAATGTCTTAAAAGATGCCTCCCTAAGGATTACTTTAATACCACGTTTTGAATTGACTTCCTCTATGCTGGGGCTGATGAATCTTGAAAAACTTAACAGTTCCTGTGACTCTTTTTCTTAGGTCTAAGGTTTTCTTGATAGTCTTGCTTTCAATTTTGTTTGCAGGGACTTTGGATAGTTTGACAGCATCTATACTATCTGGGTTTCGATACGAAAACCGGTGTGCTGTTTCCGGTTTACGAAGTAAGCTCCAACGATGTTTATCAATTTTTAAATGTTTGCTTCATTAAGAGACTTCGTCTCTAGTATCGGTATCGCCATTTGCCTCAAACAGCGTGTAGAGGCGACCGTTGTCGTTCTGTGGTTAAAGTCCGGTTATATGTAGGTCTGATTGGGTCAGTTAAATGAATCCGGAGTGACCTCGGCGTAGACAACTTGAAAATTGATTTCCTTCGCACATCTAAACCCATTTCTGATTTTTATCCAAGGGAGTTATCCGAAACGAATGGGGTCACTTAAGCGGGTTGATGAAGTATCTAAAATGGTCGGTCAGGTTAGGTCTGAGGGTAAGCGACTCAATACAATATACTCAGGTCAATACAGACCCAATGTGATACGCACAGGGGAGAGATATGCCTTGCCCATTGATTAGGGCATTAGTCTAAGCTTTTTCGTGTGATACCGCAGACTGTTATGCCCGTGATTACTCCTATCAGGGTAAAAGGAATGTCTCATCCATTTGCATAATTCTGTCAGGTCTACTATTGTTGAAACAAGGCCAAAAACTTTTTAATCTAAAAGGGTATGCTTGAGGGACAATCTGAAGGGAAGTCTTTAGAGAAGGAAATTTTTGTTTAGCAATATACAGGTTAGGCAGGCGAGTAATTGATTAAGTAATCCTAAGCTCCCGCATCAATATAATCAATAACAAGACGCCTTCGTTGCATGCATAAAGAAATCGCTGCAGATAAGAACGTATTGTAAGAAAAAAACTGTCAGAATATAAGATGCAGCATCACTTTTTGATGACAAATACGTATGTACTTACCTGTGCCATCATCCAATAAAAAATCTGCATACCCCTCATTATCATGATCATAAAAAAAAATTGATTATCCAAAGATTCAAAAAGAAAAACAAAAAACAATTAATTTCATTTGTACTCATTATATCACAATAAAATGCGAAGAAAGTTGAAGTAAGAGATTGCAAAATACATATATATGTATCAGCACTTTTTTATCAATAATATAGTACGAAATATTGTAAGCTTGAGCTGTGCAGGTACAAACGAATTCACCCACACCCCCACTGGATTGCGACGACGACGACACGTTATCAAGGAAACAAACGGCATGAAAGCAATACAGCGTCTTCGCCTGACGTGAGTTAAATATAATCCGTGAAATCGCAACTCAGTGTCATCGATATACAACAATCAAGTAACTCTATACTTACTTAGTACCTCCTCTTCCAACCGAATATAGTGATCAAATTGAATACAGCCGCAGCATAACAATGAGTGGTGAGTTGTACGCTTGCTTAGCCAGTGCTAGTAATGACGTCTTAAGCCTTACAGGCTGTAGTTATATAAAACCAAGTTAAAATGTGCGCCTACTTAAAAAAATTGCAAGAAAACTATGTATAGAGTTACGCGCAGGTACCTCTTGAACTCATCTAGACGTGCAGCAGAAAAACTTTGTATGCTTATACCTATGTTTCTGTCTTCACTATTCCCAGTGATTTAAGAAGTTTTTTTTTTCAGTATTTATTTGTTAATAAAAAATTATTTATTAGTAGAAAGTTTCGTCAGTACTAATAGTTGGTTTCATTCATTTTCTATGCTGAATGAATACAACGACTAACATTTAGAGAGTTCTATTCACGAAGAGCTTTTAAGTACTTATCTCCCGAAAAGCGAAATACAACAAATGTCGTATTAAACTCAGCTCTTAAAAAAATGTAGATTTTTAAACTTAAATTCTAAATTAAAAGTTACTTACTTACTTAAGTACGACTTAAGTGATTAATGCGTTGGAAGCGGAGCAAGGTGTACCAGTTTCAATCCTTAGAAAACACATAAAATTTCTTTCACGGCCCTACCTTTAGCGAGAGAGCTTGTCAAATAAGAAATTAATTGCACTTCGGACACCATTCCATTCGCGTAAAAAAATGTAACACGAACAACATGAATGGTTCTGAAAAGTTGGGGCATGTATTCCACGGAGCTATTACGCTAAAAATGTATACATATTTGTACTCCTAAAATTTCTTTGCACCTGATGGACAGAATCCAAAATCGCGCGTTAAAACTAATAGGGAACAGAAGCATAGCCGATTCGATTAACTCGCTCCAACATCGCAGAAATGTCTCATGCCTTTCCCTATTTTACAGCTTTTTTCATAAACAGTGCCAGTTGCATTCCGCCCCTTCAACAATTTTTTCGCAATACCCGTCACGCTTTGAATGCTCATCAGTATACCCTTAAGCCTATCTTCGGACGTACCGTCAAATATAGAGATTCTTTCCTAAACCGTACTACACGAATGTGGAATGCTCTATTTTTCCCTCATATTATAATCCACAAACATTTAAAACCAACGTCCATCAGTATCTCCTATCTGTTCATCCTAATTTCCCTAACAACGGCCGCTCTGTGTCTTGACATTAAAAGGGTAGCAATAAACCCTTATGCGCGAGTAAATAATAAAAAAAAATAATTAGGTGACCCTACAGTTCAAATACGCACTCCAAGTCTGTGCTTCGGTCTTCTAGATTTGATTTGAAAGCGGTCCTGAGCACTCACACCACTTCGGTCCACGTTTAAACCATTTGCCTGTGTTACATACTAAATCAAATAGCCTGGTAGTACCACCAATTTTTCGTGCATGATCAATAAGGAATAATCTCCACCATGTCTACAGAGGCTTAAGACATTTCATTAACCATAAACACATTAGTGTACACTAAATCAATTAAAATGAGTAATTTGAGAGGACGCTAGTACACTGATGTCTTGTGAATATAAACGAGTTCGGACCTTGGCAGTCAATAGTCTAATTTTTTCTATTCATTGCAAGGTAGATTTGCCTACGTTCAACTTTGGAAATCCAATAGACTTTTCAAAGACAGCATTATATTTCGCGGCACGACTTTGATAACGTTTTCGTCGCCAGATACCTACCGCTCATACGAGTGTTTTTTGTTTAGAAGTATTTTTATGACTACAGTGCCCTTGTCCTTTGAAGAACCTGGAAGCATAAGTGAATTTCAATTATTGTTCACATGTTTTGGGTCGACCATACACATATTAATTTCCTGGGTAGTTTGCTCATAGATTTACTCCCGATCAGTTACCTGAATTATAATTGCGATATTGTGTCTTTCTGATCTGGCAGTCAGCTTTCATACTGAGTTTATCACGTGCTGTGCGATTCAGGCTCAAAATGATGTCAATGCCACTTTGAAATTTGTGCAAGATCTTTCTACGAGTATTGTAATGACTTCTACCCCCTGCAATGCCCTCTGACACTTTTTAAGTTCAATGTTCAGGTAAAAGTTGATAACCTGTACATTCATTTTAATTATTTTCTTTTTCTTTTATTATCAAAGGTCAAGGTGAAGGTAAGACTATGTAATGCAACATATATTACGTAGACCTTAGGGTTAAACCTATTTGATGGACTACTAGATTCATTTAAACCAAAATCAATATAATAAATCAGAAGTTGGCCACGAAGGGTCAGCAAGACATCTGTACATTTAACACAATGTTTTGGAGTAATGAATGTAAGTCCAACCTGTTCAGATCTGATTGCAGAAAAAGTCAAAAACGTACATTACACACAGAATTTAACCCAAGGAACACCAACAAAAATCGCCGAACATGGTTTGGGATGTTCTCTTGATGGTTCTATATGCCTCACGGCACGTACAATATACATATGTAGGTAGACTTATAAATTTATACAAACATATTCCAAAGCATAATTATGCCACATGCCGAGGATAATATGGCGTTTGATTCTTCTTCCAGGATTCCATCAGAAGGGCCATCTCCACACAGAAGCCATACAAAGCTCCCGGCGTAGGAATTTTTCCTACACTAATCCAGCACAGAATAGACACTCTCATCAAATCCCTAGAAGATTTCCATTACACTGGAGGAAGGTTAAGTGTTAGTGTTCATATCTAAAGCTGGCAGTAGATGTACCTCAGACACAAAGGCTTTCAGGCCTCTCAGTCTCACCTCAGTGTTCCTAAAGGTAATGGAAAAAATAATTGATCTCCACATCAGAAACACTGCCTTAAATTCGCATATCAATCAGGAAAACCGACAGGAACAGCCTTGCATCATCTTGTTGGCACGATGCACCATGAGTCTCTAGCAAAGAAGGAAATTTACATCTGGCCATTTCTGGATATCTCCATGCTCAGTAGCAGAATCGTTTCTGCCAAGCTTAGACAATTCTCGATATCTGAAAACAGCAGTATGCCTCTCAGACTTTATGCCGAAAAAAAATCAAGCTCTATCGCTTCTTCAAAGTTCTCATTCCGAACAGCAGTTATTGCGATAGTCCTGGCATCCCTCATCTGATTTCTCATGCTAATTGGTACACTGACGATTCTATTACCTATATCGAATGGGTTGAGAGTCGGAATTTTCGGACCCAGAGAATTTTCTTCCAAGCAGAGGTTTTCGATGTTGAGCTCTGTGCCAGAGAACGTATAAGAGGCAACCTCCAAATCTACTTTGACTTTGAGTCAAAGTTAGTCTGGAATTGTCTTCAAACCCAAACAACAACTGGCTGGGCATAAAAAAAACTAGTCTAAGATGGGTCCCTGGAGATATACTTGGGTATTCCTGGCAATAAGGGCCCTGACGAACTTACCAGATCCGGTACCCAATCACCATCAACCCTACCTGTCAGCCCGATAAAGGTAGAGCTTAATCAGTGGGAACAAACGAAACCAAGAAATTGTTTTTTTTTCAAAAAAAGATTCTAGAAACATCCAAATATAACGGAAAGTTCCTGCAGGACTTCCAATCTGGTCAGTGCTTTCTAAACTATCACCTCAAAAAAATAGTACTAGCCAATCGGACAACTATGCTTGGAAGACACTGAAACCGCACAAAAACTTTACCTCGCCTTCTGATGCCACCTCCTTCTCAGCTCAAACAATCCTAAACTACCATAAAGCCCATCACCCCAATTATAACATGTATATGTACATTTCTATTATATTTAGCAAATATTCCATCCATTTATTACAACGAAAGTATCGAACTATGTATATTTTCATTTATTTAGTGAATTTTTTTGTTTGTACTTTCTGTGAAACACTCCAGCACCATAGTTCCATGATTTCAAATTATAGCTTGAAAATAATAGATTTTCTTGTTTTAACTGATGGCCTTCGCTATTTTAGCTGCAAAAAGATTTTACTGCCTTCACATTTGTCTTATCAGAGTCTGTGGTAAAGCAATAGAAAATTTCATTTTCACAGTTCGTCTAAGGCGGTAAACATTCCCACATAGATCACTTTTGTGGTCTGCTTCCATGATTTGCTACTATGTACATACTTGCCTCTGAAGACCTATTGCATTGCAAAAGGGTACCCGAATGCATTTTGCCCTCATGGAAAATTACGAAGTCGTGACGTGAGGCAACAGCCAGATAGAAACGAAAAATTGTATTCCTTCCAGTTTCAATTAAAGATTTTTCTTACCTTAAAGTAAGTGAATGAGGCATTTGGGCTGCAGCTGTAGGTATACTCTCATTGAACATAAAACTTGTTAAGTGATGAACAAGCATAAATATTTGTTTTTCATTATAACACTTGAACTAGGTGTCAAGGTTCGGCACAGAGCTGCCCTTTAAATATCTTATGGTTAAGTGACTTTCCGATTCTGCATGTGCGTAGGTACGCTTTTAAAGTAAAGTAAACCAACTTACAGGTCAAAAGTAAGACTGACACAAACAATTCGAGTATAAACAAAAATTATTATTGACCCAGTTGCGTTAATTAGACCCTTAGGTAATACAGGCGAAACAAACAAAGTCCTACGAGTGCATTTCAGCAACAAATTGGTCATACATATAATATTGAATTAATAAGCGTTATGAATACTTAAGTACTTAATGTCTGCATAACATTTCTGACTGATGTTGCATAAAGCCACGTGATGAGTGAGTCTGTTTTTTTTTCTTTAAGTATTGCACATCGCGTCACGTATTTATCTTGTTATAGCTCGTTTATTAATACGAACGATATTCGGTGTCACGACTGTAACGACTAGTTAAACGGTTACTTTGTTGTAATTAAGATCTTGCGTAGAGCAATGCTGGATATGTTTATCCCAGTTTGATTCATGTTAAGTGTAACTATTAAACAGTTAAGGGACAGATACCTAGTACCTACCTTCCTTAGACACGAGTAATGAGTCAAACCGTATTTTTGTGGAGTCAAATTTCCAATTTCGAGTTGGCGGGCGGCTGCAATTGCATCAGGAAATACTTGTAGGTTTAAACACTCATAAAACACAGAGACGTGCAATAATCATCTGCGGTCACACATGCTGAATTTGAAATGCTATTTTGCAGAATACCCAACGCACTAAGTCTTGAGTGTCATTAAATTTAAAAGTGAATGAGGTCAAATGGTATTTTTTATTTCTATACGAATACGGCTTCTACAGACTGGAGTTAAATTGCCAGATCGATGTAACGAATCTTTCCAACGGAAATGACGTCAAAGCTAATTAGTACACGAAGCACTCAGCATTCGTCACAGATATGGCCATTAGGATGAACGTGTTGCGAGATCCATACGCACAGATATGTATTGTATGTTAATTTTTATTTCAAGAACACTTTTGTATGACAACAAGCCAACAAGCATCATAATTCTAGGCCCAGCCCTATTGAAACATTAATAATTGTAATTAATGTGGTGGTGATACAAGTTAAAACCCTGACGCAGCTCTGCAACAACCATGACACATTTTATAGTCGGGGATTCTGTGTTGCCGGTACATTCCCTATATGCAATGTACACTAAAAGCCACCAAACCATGTGAGAGTTATGAATGCAATTTACATATATATTTACACCCAGTACACCAAAAGATGTTTGCAGGAAAGTACAATAGAACAAGTCAAAATGGAGTGCTTCTGGGATTTGGATTTCTTAGTTGAAAAAAACGACTTTGCGAACTGAAATTTCCCTTTGGATTCGGCACCATACAGCCAGGGCTCTTTCAAACGGTGCAGAATAGACGCACATGATCGTGTTAAACCAGTCGCGCCAAACATTTGTTTGTACTTTTTCCTGGAAGGTGTGATCTCTAAGACCTATGTTATGTAAGTACTGTTCCGGCTCTCACAGATTTTATTTTACTGTGTACACCATAGTTTAAAATATATGTTTACTTGGCTTCATTGTAGAATGTGTGTATCTGTTGCTTACTGCGCCCAATTTGTTAAAAAGTTGACTGAGTTCAATATTCTTACTTCTATTTTCAGTCCAATCCAATTAACGAAAGGTTTTGGTTTATACATAAGTCTTACTTGTTTTGTTTAGGTCTCAAGATTTTTCTTCACGTCCTGATGTGTCTTTCGATCTCTGTAGGTTTAATCGATGCAAAAACCATAGCTGAACCATTGTTGGAAACTGGTCTTTTGAGAAAGTACTATGTAAGCAGCCCAATAATGGGAGATTTTCAATAAAATAAGAAAGAAAAACTGTTTTATTTTATATCACTTCAGTATGACGTTACAAAAAAGGATCCGATACAGAGCTATGTTCAGACAACATAGTTAAATTTGTAATTTTCTTAACAGTTGAAAAAAAACAAAAGAAAAAATTGAAAGAAAAATAACAGGAAGCAATAAAACAGTAAATTAAATAAAATATTTCTCAACGTTTTTGTTTTTTTTCTTTTTGTTTTGTTAAATTAATTTTCCAACGCTGATCGCAAAAGACTCTCTTGAAGCCTCTTTGCTTTATTCTCATTCAAACGTTGAAATAATGTAATACGTTTGGTGGGTGTGGGTGGAGGCGATGAGAACGTTGGAATCGAAGGTAAAGGATCGATAAAAGGCAGCACGTGGACTTTCTTCACGGGCTCAATAAGTTTTCTTGCGGCGAATTCTTGGAATTCCTTTTCTGTAGGACATGAAGGATTGGGTTTTTGGGTGATATCATCATCGCAATAGAACCCACTGTCATTTTGGGGAATGTTTACCGAGCCTAGTCTCTGCGCGCACTTTTTCCCGTTCACATTCATGTCGACCTTCATTAGCAATGAGTTTAAGGGACTCTCTGGAAGCGATAACCTGGGTTTGAGGTTGAAGTCGATTTTGCGTCGTTTGGAGAAATTATCAATGAAACTGTCCTCCGAAAGTGATGCCCGGTACTGAGCTTCTTCTATGTCGGATGTATTAATGACTGGAGCATTATCACCACCGCGAAAAACCGACAATAACCTTGAACGCATTAGCGGTCGTTCAGTAGGTATTTCAGGAAGTGTGGCCAGGGCAGCTCTACCCTGAGATACTAACAATTGAGCCATTTTTTGAGCGGCACCTCGCATAAGATCATTAGAAATTACAAAACCACTGGATGACTGATCGACTTTGTCGGAATCACTGGTTGGGGGAAGAGGTGGGGTCGACGGTACGGATGGTGCTTCATGACTATTATCGTCGTTCACGGCCGACGTAGTGTTGCGCCGTTTTAAAGTTTTCATAGATTCACGTTCAGCGAACAGCATATCCTTCTTGAGTAGGTTGGAAAGATCGTACACAAAGTCCTTATTGACTGGCTTAATTCGATTCCTAATTGGACGCTTGTTTGGAATCGAATCATCTGTGGAACAAAGGGATAGCTGTGATGAGGATCGTGTGACCTTTTGCTCGTGTAAGATGTCTGGGGACTCTACAGCTCCTGGTCGAGAAGTCGATGTCTCCACCACTTTAGATGCCCTGGAACGACGCTGGCGCTTTTCTTCTGGTTTATTTTCCAAAGGGATGTTCTCAGCGTCTGTAATAAGTACAATGTCTTCTTCCACGCAATCCTTAAAGTACTTTTCCTCATAAATACGAATGTACTCCAAGGTTGTTTCCTTTTCGCCAGTTATGGAATGTGCAGATCCTAAATGGTTTATCACATCGTACTTCCGAAATGCGCGATAATCGCACAGTTTACAACCAAATTTTCTACTGCGATAGTGAAACATAGAAATGTGACGCCGCAAATTACTCAACGCATCGAAACGTTTGTGACATATTTTGCAGAAACATGGAAGTTGTTTTGCGTTTGGATTTGCCCTCTGTTTTACTTCACTTTTTATCAATGCCACTGCATCTGGTTTGTGTTCTACTTTTATGATATGTTGACTTTCATTTATCTCATCGTTTTCGGCTTTCGTCAGATTATCAAAGCACACTGTCTTCAAGGAGAGTTCATCGGTATTTTTACCTAGATTTGCAAACATTTCATTCAGTGTGTCTGAATCGACATCATCATTACGGACGAGGATTTTTGGAGGTTTACGACGTTTTCTTCGATTTTGATTGGGAAATCCTTCTTTCTGTTCAATCAAATCTATGGAATCCTTACTATCACCATTGATATCGTATTTCTGATCGAGATCGAACGAATCTACTGAGTTGGAGTTGGAATTCAGTTTTGAATCATCTACCAATTTAGCAAACTTGGTTGATGGTACGGGTGAGTCTCTGTTTGGTGGAATCTTTTCTGTGACTAGATTTGCTATTTTGTTCTTCATTTGGCAATTGTTTAAGTGAGTATTAAGCACAGCCTTTCGCTCGAATGTTTTCCCGCAGTAAGTACACATGGGAGAGTTGTCCGCTCGATCGATATTATCCAACCAGGCTTTGTTCTCTGCATCACGACGCTCTTTGTCCGTTTGCAGTCGTGCAAGTTCACGGCTTGGCCCCTTTGTTTGCACTTCATCGATGCGAATCCGGCGTTTGTAAATAGCTTCACGCATCATACGTATCTTGCGATTGGATTTTCTGTAAGTTAAAAAAGAAAAAAAGTATTATAATGTGTATGTGGGTAAAAAACAAACTATGTCGACGGACGTTCAAAGTATTCCTATGCAGTAATTGCAGAACACTTCTCAAGACTTTGGTAATCGTTTTTTACTAGAACGCCCATAAATTCAATCCATTACAGTCGTAGCACCTTACTAGTGTTCTACAAAGCCGGACTTTCCGAAGACATTCGGATTTGTACCTAGTGGTAGCGAGGTCCTGAATGCGAGGCCATCAGAACTTTCAGTGCCTACAAAGGCTGACGTCGAAAAACTGTCTCTACACATTAGGCATAAGTTTAAAATGGAGATTGACAAAACATTCACCTAGTCGACTATAATAAAGTGAACACAGTGATAGCAAGGAATAATAAACTTCCCAGCGAACTCTACAAAGTTGCGGGAGATGACTCATAGACACAATGTCTATGTGAAGATGTTCGAAAGTAAAATCGTAATGACTTCTTGTGTTGCGAAACTATGTCTATAATTCTTATTTGAAATTTGATTTCATCGCTACTTACTTGTGGTCGTTGGTTAGATGGCGAATTACTGCTCCTGGTTGCAGGAAGGTCAGCGAGCAGGATGGACACTGAAAGACAAATGTTGACGAGATATGTTTGGTTTGGATGTGCAGCTTAAGGGTCTTCTCCGTACCGAAATGCAATTTACCTGTGGGAAAAGAGAATTAATTAATTTGTCGTTTCATTAACTATTTACTATCTTACATATGTCACAGCTTATATCTTTGGTTTGTTCGAGTTGTTGCTCGGGTTCGGTGCCTGGATGTGGGTCACTCGGTTCTGTTTTGATTTCTGTACTAATCGGAGCATTATTAACAATAGCCTTTCCATCGGATCCCACAATAGCTTTGGTATTCTTCAACATGTCGTGGACTTCGTTAACCTCTGTTTTAATGTTGTCGCTGTCGTCCTTCTTAAGGGTTTGATAGACGGCGACATCACTGTTGGGCACTCGGTCCAATTGCAACACATGTTTCTGTTGCAAAATTTCATCTTGTGTTAGCTTATTGCTTACTTGGTCGTAGAAATCTGTGAGCTTCATCAGGCGATTGTTTTGCTCCCGCTTCAATAACCGTTCAATTATGCTACTAAGGTCTTTGTTGGCGTTCATGTTATCCTTCTGATTTGACGACGTGGTTGTGCCTTTCTTGACAAACTCCTGTTCGGCTTGTATAATGGTCGAAACGTCTTGATCCTAGAAATAAGTACATTCATATGTCCATTTTCAAAGAGGTTTCGTTCAAACACTTACAATGAAACCATTTTGACTGGGATTAAAATTAGTTGTGAAGTGATTGATGGAATTCCGGCAGTACACTCGTTTGTGGCTTATGAAGTTTGTTAAGCTCCGAAATAAATTGCGGCATGTGTTGCATTCGTATATGACATCGCATTCGCGCGCCAGTAGTCTTCTTATCTGTTGAAAATATTGGTAACCAAAACAGAAAAATTGGAAACCATTTCAATGTACATACGCACCTCATCAGTTCCGTTTTCGTATGCCTTTTTGGCTTCTAGAAAGCCCGAAAGTGCTGTATGGATGGGCTTCCTCAGCAAACTTAGATCATCCTTCTGTTTATTCTGCTCCGTGTCCGAGCTGTAGCCAGAACTTCGACTTTTCATTGTGAAAAGCGTTCCAATAAATGTTTACTTCTGTTTTTAACGTTCTATTACTAAACGTAATAATAAATATTTTCTAGTTTCTGAGTGATTCAGTCTGTATTATGATGATTCAGGTCATGAAGTTTTTACTGTTGCAAAACTATTTTAATTTGCTATGCAAAGATATCTGTAAAGAAACAAAAACAAATAAATTATCACTTACTTTGATCGAAAAGCATATTCTTATTGAATTTAACTGCATTTACAGTTGAACCTGCATGTTTGGAAGTTTATTTGGTGAAAGTGACAATTATAGGATAGTTGCTAAGCTTTTATTTTTCTAAATCTATAAAAACACTTTCACTTTCAACAAATCTTCGTAAACTTTGCAATGCAATCGGTTTCTTTTTGGTAAAAACTGCGTACGGCAAGGGTATTCTGAATATTTATACCAATCAGCGAAACTTTTAAATTCTTACGCAACAGTGTTGTCGTGGCGAAGACATCAGAGTACATGTACTGGAGGGGAAGAAAAGGGTACTGGAGTAAGGGACGTACGCAATAGGGCAAAACATGTATAAAAGGTTTAAAGTAATACAAGACAATAGTGGATAATCTGGTGGTGGCTATAAAGAAATCATTTAAACATTTTTCTTTATAAAAAGGACTCTGAATCGATTCTGGAAAGTCATCTTAACAAGCGTTGAATCGCAGCACGAGGGTCAAGTGACATCATGAAACATTGATAACACATTTATTGAAACGTGAAACAGAAAAGGTCGAAGTTCTCTGTTGACCGTAAGTAGGAAATGCACGATACAACTGTCGAACCAAAGGGTGTTGGATCGATATCGGCCTAACAGTCGTACGTAGCAAACACACGATACAATCAGCATACAACCAGAATATTTTTTCACCCAATTTTACATGGAAGATTGTGTGCTTGCAACCATACAACATCGGTACAACCGTGGGAACACGATCCAATCGTCGCATGCAACACCAAATTTGTTCAACCGTAGTATCATGTATTTCCTATTTAATGTTGCTCTCACCTTCACCATCGAAAGAAAACAAAGTGCAATAGTGCCGTCATTTCACAATGCATACACTTTTGAGAATAGCAAAAGGACCAATTTTTGGTTACTCACAGGACGAACTCGAGGATAAATTCTGATATCAATTAGCATGCCAGTCCTACGAACTTTCCTTTCTAACTTGCATATTTATTTGCAATATTTTAACTAAAATTTCGTTCGATTTTAGTTATAAGACAGCGGTTGTGTCGTCAGGATCTATGTATATGAACACAAAATCAAGAAAATCACGGTGTCTCATTTAAAAATTGAACCTAACCTTAAACTCACTTCATTCAATTCCGTTATCTTACGAACCCGAAGTCCCATGAAACAACATGGAATAAGAACAACTTGGGTAATATGTACGATATAAAACGAGATACGAGGTCAAATACATACACAATAGCGGTGATTGCCGTCCTCATTACTAAAAACTGCGATGAGATGGATAGATTCAAAACCTGTTAAGTATCATACTACGATTGTTTTGTTTTGAATCCAATTCTTCTCCTGAAACATTTATTTGGCCTTAAATTTTGTACCATGGGCAGAAGATAACAAAAAAAGACAATCTGGAGAAAAAAACTGCTAAAACAGCCTTTAAAATAATGACCAGATGGGGTACAAGTAATTTCTCATGTAAATCAGGAGAGTGCGAAATCTTTTAACACCAGACCGTTCCCCATGAGTTTCAACATCAACAGATTTATTCAAATTTATCTAAAACAAAACATGCCTGTACATATAATGTGTATGTATACAGTGTACTTCATTGATATTGGTAATACAAATTCGCTTATAACAAATTTTACTCATATCTTATCATATAACATTTTTACAAAAGCCTTACTCGCCAAACCCCTGAAAATAAACTTTAGCAGCACCCAATTAAAGGGGACAGAATATTATTCCTAAGAGTTTATCTTTACGTAAACGTGTAGTGCACTTAAATACATACATATATGTATGTATGTATGAATAATATTTGTATTTACGTTTTATCTAAAAGAAGGATCAACATTTTGTTAAAAATGTTCTGTTATCTATATGAAGACTTTGCCTATGATCCCATGAATGTGCAAAACATGTTGGAATTAAACTTTGATGAGTGAACTGTCATGAAATGAAATCCATTCGTAGTCCATTTGTTGCGTCCTCATCAACCTGATAGTTCACACGCATTTACCAATAACACCACCCACCAAGAGACAGAATATACCTTTAACTAATAAATAAAAGATTTCTATATTTAATTAAGTTTAAGTTAAGTAAACAGACAAAATAACCAGCAGCAAAGAGAAAATTACTCTCTTAAACAGCGCACACGAAAGCTTTACCATTGAGTAGTATCTGATTCTGATATCAATCATAAATTAGCAAAGCTTGAACGAACTCTCTTTTCGAATGTTGGAAAGTATGAATTCCATATTTTAATATTTAAACTTGTTACGAAATTACCAAAGTCTATCACGCTATTAAAGTTCAGTTATTAAATAATAGGAGCAATTATTTCTACATAAATTATTATTTGCATTGGTTGGGTAAATAGTTTCTTACATCTAATTACAAAGCGTTTCGAAAGCTTCACGTTGTTCCATGAAATGGATTACAATGGAAGTACCCACTTTTTTTTTTACTTTTTTGAAAGCAGCTTTATTGTAGAAGAATCACTAGCATAGGGGGAACAGATTTGTTATTTACAATCCACCCCAATAATGCATTCACCTATGAAGACAATTTTCAAATTACATACATACATTACATAATTTTAATACATAAAATAAAAGAGTACGTAAACGAGTACACGAAAAAGTGCTTTCCGGAGTTAAAACAAAAAAAAGAAGTTTGTTTTATTAAGATATTGCTCGTATCCGGTTTGTTACACCGTAACAATGTATGTATATATGTATGTATGTATGTTTATATGTTTGTAAATTATGGTAGCTCAGTTTCTAAGATTACATACATTGTAAGTAGGCATTTATAATTTATTGCGATTGGCACAATTATTAGCTCAATGACTGAGTACGTATGACAAATGTATGGTGATACTCTGGATAATATAAACAATGTTGCATTCAGGGCATGATGTGATTATAAGTACATACATATGCACATATGCAGGAGAAAATATGGAATTATATCTATGTATGTATGTATATGGTTTTCTAGAAGCCTGATTATCCTTTTGATACTAGAAAGTCTCCACGATACGGAGCACTTGTGGAGAGCATATTACTTAGTACTTACTTGCACTTTTATGCTACACGTTTACAAACAAATTCGGAATTATGTATTTCAAGTATTAAACTTATAAAGGAAACGCCTCCCTAGAAGTAGGCGTTTACCTATGTGCATAGTGATCTTACTTTACATACTTAGGTACGGGGTGGACCTGGGCCTCAACTTAATTGAGAAGCTTTTCATGACAGCAGTACATACTCTCAGTTGTTTGTCAAACGCTTGCGAGAGGCGAGGCCCTGAAATAAATTTCAGGTGTTGTCTAGGGATTGCATATTGTGTATAATGGTCAGCTGAATTGATAAGAATTATTCATCTTGCAGGAAAAAGATAAAAAGGTGACTTTTCAAAAAGCATGGTTGGTCGGAAATTTGATAAGCATTGTAAATGTAACTACAATAATTTCAAGCTTAATCAAGAAATTCAAGAAATACCTACTTATTGAGGAAAAACGGTTGGTATGCCATCTATCCAGATTTATGGACGAATGGGTTAATTTTAGGCTCCTGTAGATTAATACCACAAACCCAGACATTTATTTGGGTAATTAAAACCAAAAAACAATAAACAGACATTTCTGTTTTGAGGCATACTTCAGATAATATCGTGTCTTCAACGTACTGATGGGCGTAGTCTGGGGGCAGACTTCAACGTTTCCTGTTAAGAAACCAACAATGGTCTTACTGACAAGAGGCTAGAAGCTTCTACACCTGTTAATATTTTTTGTTCTGGAAAGTATTTCATTCAGAAGTTGGAAATTTCCCTAAGAATTACTCATCCTTAACAAAAAAAAGTAACTTTATTCCAAGGAATGTGTGCCCATGTAGTCACAGGTGATGATGATTCTATCTTGCCTCTGGAGATAAAATAGTGACGTGGGATGCCTTTACTGTTTTTTAAAGTATTAGTTTGGGTTCATAATGTTATTACTAATGTTATTACTAAAACGGCAGATAACACCCACGTGTATGTCCATCCATCCATTTACAAACATTCAAACCGCGACAACACGAGCAACAATCGGTGACTGGGTATTAACCTAGGAGCATGTAGATATCTACATTGCATATCTTAAATAGCTAGTTTAAATAAATTCTTATAAATTATAAGTGTATCGAATTTCTAAAGAAATCTTATTAAGATTGGAAATTTTTTTTCCTTTAAAAAGGAGTGGAAATCCCTGGAATTCCCGAAAGAATGTAGAAAAAAAACTGTTGGATTGTCAGACCAGACATTTATTGTGTGGGTTCTCCCGTTTTTTTTTTTTTCTGCACTCCACCTCTCCATTTAATAACAAATAAATCACTCTCTCGATGACTCAAGTGTAGACATTATAAAACTCAAAAAGCTTCGTGACGAGAACAAATTGGTTTTCGCCAATACAACATGGTACCTATCAACCGGTTTCTGTGGCAGCACAATGGACCAAGTGTGGTCTAAATGAGTCTTAATGAAGGAACGCAAGACATCCACCACAACCTACCCTAAACTAATGTAGCAAACTAACCCAAATTTAATTTAGCTCTACATATCATGTAAAGGTGCCAATCCAAACGGATGTTGTGAGACTCTTTGTCTGTCCATAACAAGTTATTACTATATATACATACATACTTTACTTCGAGAATAGTGTGAAATCATTGGAAAGACTTTTTGGTAAAAGACGAGTCCTTCGTATGCAGTAATTCAATGTCCACTTGCAATCTGATTAGCTACGATATGCATACGTATATAATATAATATAAGTATTTCGAGAAAGCTACATATATGTGTGCGTATGTAGGAAGGCACTTATTTAGTTAATTATTTTTATCAATGTTTTGCTTACACATGTCTGTACATAATATTCACGAAATCTTATCGAATATTAAGGAGAATGAAATTCGTTGTTTGGGTGTTACGTAGGAGGCAACCTGCTATCCAAGAATAGTTCCAATCAAACTATGGTTCTATATACATACATACATATGTACATATGTACGATTCATAAATCAGGTTTTTAAAATTGGAAAAAACTAAATCAAAGCGAAGCGTATTCATGCTTCGTTCTACAAATGTTAATCATAATAAAAGAAAGCGCATTTTAAGTGCATACACAATGTTTTTTCTTTCAAATTGCTATTTATCCCTAATTAAGGGAAACATTTCCACAAAGTATTTACACCTAAACACCACCAAAGCTCGTAAGGTTTTGTTCAGATTTACCTACAAGTCTAGTATATCGAATTATTAATAAAACGCACGAAGAATCGATTATTGACACGGCTAAACTAAACAAAAAAGTGGTTGCTTTAAGATACCGGACCCACATACTTGTGTGTACATATGTATCTGCATCAATTGAACTACATACCTACAATATGTTTTCGGTTTTTTTAGATAAACTCAATTGAAAATGTTATAACAAGTTTATCTTAAAAAAGAATATGAATACGAACTGCCATAGTCTATCATTATTCATTAACACGACGGCACACATGTAATGTACATAGGTATCACGTTTATCAAAATTAAAAGCACTGTTTTAAACTATTTTAGATAAATTCTTATTAATTTACATTACGACACTCTGCACAAGTTCACTTTGATAATCTTGAGGTTATTATTGTGCATACATATGTACATGTTTGAACGTTAAACCGAAAGCAGAATTACATTTTAGCAAAGAAGAAGAGCTGATACTAAAATAACCTCGTGTCATTGTTTTTCGATTGCAAATAAAGCTTTTATTGTGAACGGAAAGTTTAAATAAAGCTCTTACAAATCCGAATTTCATTGAAATTCGCACTTTTAAAGTGTGTCTCTCCTATCAAATTGTATCTTACACACGTGAGAACGAACATCGATGATCATAAATTTTGTTACTAATAACAGCAATATAGTGTGTAGAAGGTGGAAATTAATTAAGTATTTATGTGCTATGTAGTTTTCCGATAAAAGAGAATGTACCTTGGAAGTTGTATTGATTCGTTGGCTGGTCATACACCTGCTCTCATTCGTGTGTTTCACTCTTTATTTGTTGATTGAGGCTAAGACATGATGTTTTTAAATTACATACATTTGTTGAAATTCTTCATATTAAACTAAACGCGTATAAACGTTATCTAGTGCTGTTCAAATAAGCTAAAGCTTTTCTCTTAGAAAATCAACCTGATTGTATCGGTTATATGTACATATGTACATATAAATATGTATATAAAGCTCTTTTAGTTATTAAATTATTTGTACCTATTATCCCAATGCCTAGTGGCACCAATGTCAGTTTCTTGTTATCGTATCGTAATGCATGGCACTTGGAGTTTAACTCGTTTCTTGAACCTCACCAACTAAAAGTGACTCTCAAATGTAGAGTAGTTAGCAAAACCCAATCTATTGTACTTATGTATGTATGTATGAAGAATGATGATATCATTAATTCCGCCTGCTAAGAGTAGATGAAAAAGCAAAAAAAGACAACTATTCATGAGTTACTTGTACGCCTAGTTTGCTTCAAATTAATTGTTTAATTTTATTAATCTTATTTCGCATGATTTTTGAACTACAAAAGTGAACGTTGAGGAAATGTTGGCATAAGCGGATTTCCAGAATCAATTCATGAAGTTTTTCCACCTTGAACTACATACTTCATCAATCTCGGAATTAATATTATAAAATAACTTGAAATATTGAATACGACACATTTTTTGCGCACCCATATGTTTGGACAGAGTAACATGAATGTCATACTTCGAACTTTGTTCCTAGGTAGATAGGTAGAACAGGGTGGCCACATGTGAAGCCCCTACTCGGATCACTGGTGGGTTTACCTGAAAACAAATACAATGTTTCTTATTAGCTATGGGATAGCTACATGACCTCCCTGAAGTGCTTTCCTGATAGGTCGAGGCCTTTGAATTGATATCTGTAAAATTGTCTTTTTTCTAATACCGTGAAAGTTTGGACATTTGCAGAGGAAGTGAGAAGTACACTCTACTGTCGCCACAACCTGTGCAGAGATTATCAGTTTCTACTCGCATTCTGGAGACACGACAAGATGGGAGGACTTTGTAACTAAGTTTGTAGGTAATATCAAGAAGCAGAACTCGGTAAAGGGTTTTACAAATGTCATTAAAAAAAGCATCATGACATTTTTTTGATGGCGGATGGATTTATAAGTTTGTGATTTGGCATCTGCATCGACTGTCCTACGATCGCCATCGCTAATAAGGACCTAATTCACCTTATATCTTTATTTGTTTGTCATACATTCTTTAGTATATACTATGAGTCCTGAACTGAATGCCAATTAAGTGGATCGATCCCAAAATCAAGAACCGGCATAAAACTATACAATTTTTCGTGAATTTCCCAGTTTCGATACCCTAACTTGTTGCGATCCACCCACTTTTTCACAGCTGCACTATTTTAATTAAATTGAAAAAAATCATTAAGACATTATACATATGTATATGTGAATATGTAGTCTTTCACAAATTAAATACGCTACACCCACTTTATTAGGACTAATGGAAAAAAAGAAATACACATAGGGTATCATACTATCCGTTCCAAATGGATTGTAGCACTTCCATATGTTTTTTGATAGGGATAGAGATATCCTTGTAATGTAGAACATAGCGCGGGTAGTAGATTTAACATACGCCTAAAAGAATGCCATCTATTGCATTAAGTAGGGAAGTACTAGGATAGAGTAGACGTAACACACAGGTGTTAAATCTTTTGATGGGTTGTGTCTCAACTATACAAGGAGATTTTCCATCAAATGTGTTCACTTTGTTTAGTTAGTGTGATCACTCTAAACGGAAATAATTGAGAGTTAAACTAGCAATCTATCATTCAGTGAACGAACACCATTGCCACCCTAGGCCTTCGCTCAATGGTTCAATTGAACTGAACTGCCCAGTGAACTATGTACAATCTATAGACGAATGAATAAATTATTAAAAACTTCCCGACACCCAGTGCCCTCCGCGATACAGAAAGTCAATGCGTGAAAGTAAGATATGGGTGACAGCTAGTTGTTTTCTTTTTGTTGTAAATTAACTTTTTTGCTTTTATTGTCAGCTGTCACGGCGACAGTTATGTAGTTTTAATTTGGTTATTCTGCTATTGAGCGCCATCTATCGGAATATTTGAAGATCTTTTACATGCACCTTTACCTTTATAATAAATACATAAATTGCGTAAATTTCAGCTCAATCGGATTGTTAGTCTGTATAGTGTTTTAATGAAAAGATTATTTGTACACAGAGAGAGAATTTGAAGCTTGAAACATAGTTTGTTCATAGAGAAGTGTCAGTATCAATACCAAAAATGACTGAACCATGTCTGTCCGGATGAGTCCACTTGTTGAGGTTAAAATTCAACAGATGCTCTCGTACATAGAATAGACAACGCTTAAATCGTATGCTTCTTGAACGACATCGGCACATTTGTAATGATCAAACTACTAATTCAGCAATTTTAATAATCAATGCAGGCTAGTATCAGTTTGTTTTGTGCTAACTGAACAAAAAATCTAAAGAAATAAAACTTAATAGAATCACTAGAATATCCACTGACTAACAGAGAACTTAATACCTACGTCACTTGTCAAGTGGAATGCAATGACTAACTATACCAAGAGTTTAAGCGATTGCAGTGAAAAACGAAAGCGAGAGAGAAAATAAAACGTAATATTCCACAATGGCGTGGCGAGTTCTTATGTTTCGGTGATTAGGGTTTTGGAAAATAGTTCTAAAAAGCTTTACAAAGACTAATGACCTCTGTATTTCTGAGTGTCAGATTTTTTCAGAACTATTTTTAATCCATTGTAGGTAGGCATAAATAAATAAAACAACTGGCGCATAATGTAGTGCAGGCCTAATCAATGTAGCCATATTGATTTCAATGGTTGCCTGGATTGTTTGTTTCACTCCATCAATAGCGCCATAAAAACACACTCACGAATCATGAACATACATATATACGTACGTATGTATGCATAACGGAATCTGCATCATAATCACAAATCATTTAGATCATATGTATACGATTAGATAAGGGCTCCTAAAACTACCGTCAACTAAATGATCAACCTGTTCTGCATTATAATTTATTCGCAGAACCTTCGCACTCGGAAGTAATAATGTGCTGTCTACACTTTGTTCATACTAAAATAAGAAATATCTACATGTGTATTGTATGTGCATATATATATAAAACGTTTAGATTTTTTGCAAGAAACACGTATAACTTGGGTCAAGGTCAAGCGAGTCAAAGACAGAATATAGGAAACGTTTTATCTTCCCATTGCCCAGTTATCTATTACTTATTTCTTTCATATTGCAAGTTTCTAGAACACAGCGGATGTGGCCGCAATTTAGGCTTAAAGTCACATTTTCATTTTACAAACTGTTAGACAATGGACAAGATTGCTCATGAGACCTGTGTACGTACGAACGTGAGCAATCTATTGACCAATCAGCGCCAGTTCACTACGCCCTCATAGCAAAAAACAAAAAAAAACTTGAGAAAAATATAATAAATATCTTAATGGGACCACTAAATCTTCAAGTATAAACGTTTTCTAGTTAATTCAAATCTGTGAGTTAGCATATGTTCAAAAAAAGAAATTCACAGGTGCACTTAATAAATTACACAGGGTACGCCTTCATCCTTGTTGTAGATATCGAAAAAAAAGAATGATCATCCGCATAAACATTTACACATAACATACATACATACATATATCTATGTAAACTATAACAAAAGCTACTATATATACATAAGTGTACGTACAAATTAATTCCAATGCGTCATGTTAAACATTAAATTCGTGGCGTATATCAATAAATGTATGTATGTACATATATGGTACCTTTTGCAGAAAAATTATAACCACGTTTAGAACAACAAAAAAAATCGATCACTACTAAATTATTTTCAATTTGGAACGAGAAAAAAAAAACCACAATTGACAACAATATGCACAGCACACATATGACACAACAAACGCTTATTAACTGAAAAACTGAAATCACACGAAGCTGTAAGTAAAGCACATGTTTCATGTGACCACTAAATGCCAAGTATAAAACTGATTCTTTTATGCAAAAAAATAAGTATTCTCTGTTTTATAAAGAAAATAAAAAAGTAAGAAACAAAAACGTTCCACTAGTGAAGGTATATTTCCTGCACACTGTGTTTGAAAATTCCTCATTGCAAAGTCGAAACTAAAGACATTTTTACTTTTTTTTTTTTTTTCTATTTCTAAGCCTCCGACAACCATTGTGGTGATTACCTTCGCACTTGAATATTACATAAGATAATTTTCAGTTGCATATTGGAAAAATAATTGGACAGATAAAGTCGCCACGGAAAGCGTGTCAAAGTACACTTTTAGGTCGTGCATTCACAAACTATTCCACATACATATATGTATGTACGTACGTATGTAAACTCCTAGGAAAAAAGTATAAGAAAATAAAAAAAAAGAAGGAAAGTATCCTTATCGCACTAAAGTATGACTATACTTAGGAATCCAAGGAATGCAGAAAAACACACACACAAGTCTTGTGTTTAAATATTTATGTATTTACCCGAATGTTACTGGTTGAATTTAGAGTAACCCTAAAACTGGTTTTTATGCGATAAAACGTCTATTTAATACGGATTAACGATAACCGGCAATTGATGTACAAATAGCACAAATGGGCACATTTCTAATTGACACTATCTTGGTTTTTCCTTAAGAAATGAACGCGCGCCTATCAGATGCTACGACTACGACTGTTGACTGTATGTACATGCATATATGTATGTCATTTTCATAAAATCCACGTAAGTTTCTGTTTCATTTCATTTCATTAATTAAGCAACACACAAATGTTTTCTTTAAACAATATTTTCCATAATGGTCTCTCTTGACCAGAGGGGCGAGTGTTTCTTCTTTATTTTTTTCCACTTAAAATTTTAGAAAATCTTTAAACCTTTGTATCACTAGGTAACCAATGCGGTGTGGTGTATAAGATGCACGTAATAGGTCCTTTTATTATGTCTCTATAGTGTATATTTCATTTCTTATTTTCGATTAAACAAGAGCACTTGATGAGATTGGAGACAGCACTGAGTGTTGAGTAATCGTTCGGGTTATACGAGAGCACCACAGTCACAGCTCACAGCAGAAGTCTGCTGCCTGCTCTGCTAATATTCCGTTCCACTATAGTTCATGTTTACAAGAAACAAATTATACATAGTAGGTATACTGCAGAAGTTTTATTAGAGATATGTACAACTTGACTTGGAGGTAACTGATTAGTGTTGGCCAAAATCATTGTGTAAAATTCGCGCAATTTGTTAAATCATTTAGAAATTATTTGATTTTATCATTCGATAGTAGGTAGCGCTTTTTTTTAGAATGCCGGGTTTTTTCTGCTTCAAGAGAATAGGAAAATATCGCTCTCTTCTGCAATGGAAGGAGGTCTATTTTTAAGAGAACACTGCGTTGGGCATCTCACTCCCACTCAGGGGAGAGAGTATAGAATTCCATTCACTATTTCAGTCGAGCGTGTATATCTCGTTTGCCTGCATTACTTTGTCCAAGTTCATTTTACAAATAAAGATTCTATACATCATTTCGTGTGCATATGTGTTGGCACGTATATGTATACTTGTCGGTTGATGGTGGGCGACGAACGACGACAGCAAGCATGAGAAAGTACTCTTATCATAGAGTTCAACCCTAATTATCAAAGTTAAGGAGAACGTTTATCTGTAAAACCGTGTCAAATCTATCGACAAAATGCTTGTGGTTGGAGTTAGGTTGGCAAACATAAAATATGTTATTGGTTTTCCACTTGGTGTCTGGGCTGCTGTTGCTGGGAATTGCATGTGTAACTTTGCTAATTAAGCACAGTGTCTAGGTGTACGTGTAAAAATAAAATGTGGACTTTCTTAAATGTCGAAAGCAAAAGAGCTTAATGCTTAAAAACCATAGATCTACCTTATATATGTACATATGTACCATGAGCATGAGTAAAAGGTACAATTTGCACATACATACATATGTATGTACATATGTATGTAGGTATCTTAGGTAATAAAAGTAAGCAAGTTGAGTTGAGATCATTTCTTTTATGATTGGCTGTTTAGATTCGCAAATTAATTATCGGATTTTCAGATAACGTAGCCGTAAGTATTTGCATAAGTTTGAGTTGAGAATGTGGGCAAAATCTGTTTATTCGTAGCCCTTGTAGTCTCCGCGGAGTTTCCATTGGTTTTATTAACAGGTCTTGTTGGATTAACTGGATTAAAAGTTATTCTTCAGTTTATTAGTACAGATAATCCGTCGATGTATTCAGATAATATGTATGCCGTGCGTTCCGATGTGTAGACATTTGTTGCATACATGTTTTATATACCAAAATAAGGATGATGTATAGGTACTTACTAATGTACATAGTAATGTCTAATAAAACGGTTACTTCTATAGAATGCATCCCCTTTCATTAAATCTTAACTCGTGATGAGATTATAAAAAGAATTTTCAAAAATACCTAACTAGAACAGAAGGAAACTTTTTCATGTGGACATCCCATACCTACGCTCAAATAAAGAAGAAGGAATAAATTAGAAAAGTATTCACCTTCATATAATGAAAAGGACAATATGTGGGTCTCTATACATTCATTTGTACATGAAACACATGTGTAACATTCTATCATTCATTTATTATCAAGGCCCCGATAATCTCCCTTTTTTCATTACTAGTTTCCTATGCTTTTGCTTTGTTAAAGAAGTCACGATCCGTCGTCAGAGTAATCGCATTTAAATGCTATGCTACCTAAAAAAAGCTTTTACATACATACCTACACAATATGTGCGTACGTATAGGTATGTACATACATACATATGTACATACATGTATAGATACACGTCTGAACGTTGGATCGACCGAAGTCATTTTTACTATTCCTGATAAAGAAGGGTATTCATTACTACTATATCTTTTAAATATTTTTTATAATAAAGTATGTATTTATGAAACTGGATTTATTTATCTGAAAATATGGTTTCTTATCATCGACGAATCCAAATTTGGTTCTAATTCCACCTTGCCAGACAGTGAAACTGGGAGCTGTGGCTCAAGTGAGTTGTGCGTTGGACTACGGAGGTAGGAGTTCAAGATTCGTATTCCAGTCAAAACAGCTAAAAGTTGTTTGATGGTACCCTCTCGCGATCGTCTGACAAACATCCGAGCGTATCACTGTCATGAAAAAGCATCGCAAATGTCGCACTGCCCTTTTGGTGGAACCTTGCGAATGTCCAGTCTCAAACAACCGACCCATAGCTCTAACATCAGTACTTTCTAAGCATGGTAAGCGTTGTAAATTTTCATCTTGTAAGTAACCGTCTTCTAAATGATCGGCAGTACGGTTTCCGTCAACAACGTTCCGTAAGGTTCCTTTTGGTGTACCTAACAGAAAAATGGAAAATGGAATACTTTCCCCATCACGGTGAATGTCGCATAGTTGCCCTAGATATCTTGGAAGCTTTTGTTAGAGTGTAGCAAAGTGCCCTCTTAAGCACAATCCAAGCTCACGGTGCCGGGAGTATCTTCTCATTATGGATTGCAATCTTTTTTTTATGTAATCGGTCAATGCAAGTTTTTTTTATATTTTGGAAAAAAAAATCGACCAACTTTCAGAACCTGTCTTTCTATGGACAATTTCTATTCTATTCTATTTTTATTCAGTCCAATGATAAAGTGTACCGTGTGTAAAACTTTGACCGCGGTGTTTATGGCGGATAGTTTAGGTACCAAAACCTAATGCCCTACACTTAATAAATTTTAAGAAGTGTTAAAAAAAAATATTTAATCAAAGTCAGGCTTGGAAGTCTGAATTTTGAAATTTCTGAAGTCCGCGATTTTAGAATATTTGTAATTTATTATCTATGACTAAAGAAGACTTAGCATGATCACTAGAGTACTCGAGCTGTTTATGGTGCAAGGACTAAACAGAATGTTCTCCATTCCCACTGTTTCGTCATTCACTCCACGTAATACTGTAACTAATGTGGAACAGTATTAAAGTACGTTCGTGAACCGGTTACCACGATCTGATATAAACTGGCCGACTCTTCAACTTTAAAAGTTACTGTTTTATCCATGCCACCAGAGTCGCCAAACATTTAAAATCAACTGATAGACAATTTTATCTGCTTGGTTAGCAACACGAACTGAAATATTCCCGGAAATTAGCAGAGCAGCACGAAGGTCACATGTTGTTTAATTGCTGTTCCAAGTTAATTTATTGATAAAACGAAGTGCTAAATCAAATCATTTCCCATCTTTACCATCAATGCGAATAGTGTTTATAGATATACATATGTATGTGAAGCGCATAATGCAACTTCAAAGTGAGGGCAATCAAATTCTACGCAGCACATACAATGTACTTATGTTAATAATGGAATCTCAGTTAAGAAAAGATTGTTGGTACACAATTATTGTGCGTTTGTCCTCAAGAACTTCACTAATCATTGGAACATTTTTGAAACATTTACGTATGTATATTACTAGTCTTAGTAGGTGACGCAATAATGCGAGAAATCCATAAATGGAGTATGTATTTCAAAAACTGATTAAATAAGCAATTTGATCACCAGCAGATGCCAAATTTGTAGTTTCACTGTGTCAAGAAGGTGATATTAGACCTTGCTTACGTACCGAAGACGAAAAGAAGAAAATCGAGTCGAGTGTGACCAATTGTTTTATAGAACAGGCATTCAAAAACAGATACACTCTTTGATTGGAAACCATAAAAATTAGGTGTACCGTGTACCTAACAACATTCAAGAGAGGGAAGAGAGACAAAGCTCTAAATGAGCTTTTATTTTGATAAGCGTTGTTTTTTTCTGTTCTTTTTCTTTTACTATCTTTTAAGAAATGGAAATGGAAACATCACATACATCACATATTTATTTAATAATACACATAATTGTTGTCGGTTCCTTCCTCGGTAATTGCATAATAAAGTTAAACAAAGGAATGACAAAAGTCAAGAGTTTAAAGAATGCATGGTTTCTTGAGAAATGCATGAGAAATTGTGTTATTTTCATAGCGCTTCTAGTTGGTAAAATCAATTGAAAATTATACTTAGCTTCAGTTTCGGAATAAGATTTCATAACTATGTCCGTCAATGAAACAATTTTTTATGAAAGTGAAATGAGTGACCTACTCTCGCAAGTTTGATACATACATACGCATGTACATACGGTGAAATATTTCATTTTTGTGTTTCATTTGAAAGTCATAGATACACCAGAATTGTATCGAATTACACAGTGTGAGCTCATTGTACGGTACGATCGAGCTTATGACAGTAAAGTAACACTGGTGTATCAAGATAACATATAACCATTAAAGTACGACATATACATATATATTCATATATTTTCATATGCTGGAGACTATCTTGAAGTATAAATATGCATATGAACTGACAGAAGCAAATTTGACATTACATGGAAGGGATAACTCGCATCAGAACACCTTATCCTTGAAGGTATAGCTAATACCTCGAATTGAGGTTGTTCAGTTACATAGGTACATAGGTACATATGTATGTCTATAACGCTTGATACCTAATTTGCAACATAGAGAAATAATCAAGATAAACCTTATAAGGTATATAAGTATACGCGTGATCAGTATTAATAGCGATAACGAATGCGGCATGTCCGTCCGTATATCACTAGTTTTTGGGACGAAAGAGGATGAAATTTTATATTTGAGGTTTTCAGAAGGAGACGCAATACAAGCGTGAACATTTTAGAAATCCATTCATATCCACTTTTTTTATAAATACGACCACTATTTGGGGTATTTCGCATGCAATATTAGTATACGTTCGAAGTTATCGTAGTAATTCCATTAATAAATGAAATAAGTTGGATCAAGTGCCGCAGACCAGTGTCAAAGATGTCTTAGAAACGTTGCAATCGATGACCTAAACTTCACTTCGTTAACAGAAGAGAACCATATTTTGGTAGATCTTCGAAAGGACCTGAGAAGCACAAAACATTTGTTTGGCTATGACACCGTTTATAGCAATAAAATACGTTTGCACATATACAGCTACATATATCTAATATTGACATATCTGTCAAACTTGTTTATCTTGACTTTACTGAAACCATTAGAATAACAAAAAAAGGATCTAAGCAAAGTGAAATATTTTTATGTGACTTCCACCACACTTGAACTTGAACATATTGTGCTACACTCGGAAGAGAAACAATCTTTCGTAAGGCAAATAATTTTATCTGATACATATTATGCCGATAACACCGTTATTTATTTCCTTTTTGCCACTTTGACAAAAAGTTTTTTATTGAATTTCTTAGAAGTCAAATAAGGTGGAAAACTCTATCCCACTAAGGAGACCCTGTATATCAATGAATTCTATCCAAAGCAAATAAAGATATACTATGTTCAATGGTCTTTAAATTTAAAATCTATGGTCAACGCCTTCGACCAAGTCATTACCACACAATGTTATGTAAAGCTGATATTAAAACATAAATTGAAAAGCCTTAAAATTAACATGAGCTCCGTGCCTGAACAACAATTTCACAACTCAGAGCTGCCAAATGTGGTGAAATTTGTAACACCCCTGTGAGAACTGTCATTTCGAACTTTTTTGTGGTGTTTTGATTGCACGTGTTGGGTTCCATTTGGGAAATTGTCTTCTTTAGAAATTAAGTAAAGTTTGTTAAAATGGAGTACGTAGACTTTAATGCACCAATTAAAAAAGAGGAATCCACTCCAGGAATGATGTAAGTTCCCATTTCCATATCCAAATCTAAGTACACCAATTTCTACTCTTCCCATCAGCCTTTGTTGTGAGTGCGGAGTGGTGATAACACCAAACCCATCCAATATGTGCGTCACTTGCTTGAGGAATCACATCGACATTACCGAAGGAATCCCAAAACAGGCAGTACTTCATTTTTGCAGGAATTGCGAACGCTATCTGCAGCCACCGAGTGAATGGATTCAGTGCTCCCTAGAGTCCAGGGAACTCCTTGCACTGTGCTTGAAGAAGCTAAAAGGTCTGAAAGAAGTAAAGCTAGTAGACGCGGGATTTGTTTGGACGGAGCCCCACTCGAAACGCATAAAAGTAAAACTTACTGTTCATGGCGAAGTAGTGGGTGGAACTGTCCTGCAACAAGTTTTTGTTGTCGAATTCACGACAACAAATCAGATGTGTGACGATTGCCATCGCACAGAAGCTAAGGACTTTTGGCGCTGCTTAGTGCAAGTCAGACAGCGAGCCGAAAACAAGAAAACATTCTATTACCTGGAGCAACTGATCCTTAAGCACAAGGCGCACGAAAACACGCTTGGCATCAAACAAATACACGGTGGACTTGATTTTTATTATGCCAACGAAAACCATGCAAGAAAAATGGTGGACTTTCTACAGACCATGGTGCCTGTACGGTCTACAAATTCAAAGCGATTGATTTCACATGATATCCACAGTAATTCGTTCAATTACAAGTTCACGTTCTCGATAGAAATCGCACCGATTTCGAAGGATAGTGCCGTCTGCCTAACTAAGAAGCTGCGCCAACAGTTGGGCAATATATCGGCAGTTTGTTTGGTGCACAAGGTCGCGAACAGCATCCATTTGATTGATCCCACCACTGCACAAAGTAAGTGTTTGAAAAAATAAATAATCCCCCTTCTGTTCTAATAGTGTCCCCTTTTCAGTTGCTGAAATTCCAGCTCAGGTCTATTTCCGAGCTCCATTCGAGGCAATTTGTAACCCCAAACAGCTGGTTGAGTACATTGTGATGGACATAGAGGTAATACTGGAAAAGGACCGTAAAGTGTTCCCCGGGCAAGGAGCTATTTCCTTTAAGCATGTTTTGTGTGATATTTGGGTGGTGAAGGCCTCCGAGTTGGGAATAAACGATAACCCTATCCACACAAAGACGCATTTGGGACATTTGTTGAGAGTTGGCGACTCGGCGCTGGGCTACAATTTAATAGATGCAAATATCAACAACGAAACGTTTGAGAAGCTCAACAATGATCAATTTCCAGATGTTGTACTCGTTAAGAAGTGCTTCGGTGATCGTTTCTCCAGATCCAGCCAACGAATTTGGAAGCTGAAACATCTTGCCGAGGACGAGACCGAGGAAAGGAATAAAAAGTGAGTACCACGTTTCTACGGGGTATACTTAGTCATTTCAAATGCTTTCCTTTACCATAGTGATTATCATGAGTTCTTGGAGGATTTGGAGGAGGACTTAGATTTCCGTCAAAATGTGAATATTTACCGCGATACTTCCAAACAAGTACCCATTGATTCGGCTGATAAACCAAATAACGATGACGGCACTCCGCGGATAACCCTTGCTGAGATGTTGGAAGATATGGTGCTAGAAGACGATGCGATGGGAGATGAATAGTTGATATTTCTAAGGAATGTTGCGAGCTATTCTTTTTTAAATCATGATTATACTAAAGTAAGATGCTGGAATTCTTAATAAATGTTATGCACACAGCGGAAGCATTGCAAAATCAGTTTTTGTGTTTATTGCAATTCTTTTCAGTCGGTCTAATAGGATGCCTTGATATTGACAACCAACATGACTCTATAAAAATCTTTTTTTCACAGGGATAGAGAAAATATGTTTCTAGCGTAAAGGCTCTGTCCGACACTTCTAAGTCCTATGGACACTGTATGATCCTAGACAATTTTTTAAGAGAATTGGTTCGAAGATAAACTGCGAGGTCGGAACAGGCATCTTCTCTGACCAACTAAATATTTCGAGGTCTTTCCGTTTCCAGGCCTGTTAGCGTTTTCCAAGCTGAACTTTTTGCAATTCGTAAAGTCCCTTGCTCAACGATCTCTCTGCAGCCAATCATTATGTCGCAATCTTTTTAAACAATTGGTGGGGACAACACCTCGCAATGCTGGTTTAAAATAAATCACTTCAGTGTCCACTCAACAATGTCACTCGTCTGGGTCCCAGGGCACAAACTGATGCTGATGAGCTGACCAGAGTCTGTGGTTGCCGGCGCTCACTAGCGGAAAGAGTCGATATTCCGCTGGGTACTATTATGGGCAATATATGTACATCTTCACCTTCTCCAGCACGCCAATCACGGGTGGAACAGCTAGAACTAGTTGTGTCATATCAAGACAGACATGACCTGACAACAAATCTAAGTCAAACGAGCTACTTTTTAAATCAAGATGAGATTTTACTATAATTGTCGCCAATCGGGGGCCATGCGGTCAAGCTATATATGTATCCCTCATAATACCATTTTTTTTGTAGATGTCAGGCCCTAGCGAGGTTAGAAAAACCCTTCTTCGTGACTCTCGGCTAAATAGCTGAAAAAAGGATTGGACTACTAATTATTTGAACTCAACGTGTTGGGTCTAATTTGTTTCATAGGTCTGCACCAGGTTTTGTGGTAACAAATGGGCGCACCCTACCGCTAATTGGCTGATGTCTCCGAAGAACCACACCTCTACCTGCCGCATCAGGCAATTGACTGTTTCGAAAAGACCTGTGGATTGCGGTGACACATCAAGGTCAGTTTTTTATGGCTCTGTATGTGAGTTTTGTGAGTTTTACTACATGTACGGTAGCGTTTCTTTACTTTACTCTTCTGGCAGATACTTTTTTTTTTTTTTTTTTTTTTTATAAATTGCGCGCGCCAAAGGGGATATGAATACCCTTATACTGATTCAGGGCGCGGGCGTTGGGAAAAGGGGAGAGAGGAACAGAGGAGGTACCGGTGCACGTTGGCTTTGAATGTTTCGAGGTTGAAGTGATGAGGAAATACAGAGCATGGGAGATCATTCCACATACGTGTCGTTCGGCTTATAAACGAATCTCTGTATTTGACAGTACGTCCGAAATTGGGCTTGAGGGTGAACTGATGTGCATTCTTAGCGTGACGCGTATTGCGGGTGAAATTTTGAAGGGGAGGAATGCAACTGGCTATTTCACTGGAGCATTTTTTATGGAAAAAGCGATAAAACAGGGAGAGACATGCTACATTTCTCCGATGTTCTAGAGGCGCTATGGAGCGTACAATGTCTCTATCACCTATAAGTTTTAACGCGCTATTTTGGACCCTGTCTAGAATGTGCAGAACGGTCTTGGGTGCACCAGACCAGATATGGGCGTTATATTCCAGTTTTGGGCGGATAAATGCCTTATAAATTGAGGCCAGATCAGATGGGGTGAAGTATTTCTTGCACCGCTTAAGGAATCCTAGACACTTTGCAGCATTTTTGGCGACCTCGAATATGTGATCGTTCCATCGAAGATGGTTATTAATACACATACCGAGAGTGGCAAGTCTTTCGGTTTCCGCGATGTAAGTACCATTCATGGATAATGGTTGGGGGTTTTGGTTTCGCTTGAGAGATAGAAGACAGCATTGCGTTTTGGAAGCATTAAATTCCACTCTGTTGGTTGAACCCCATTTGATAATGCTGTCGAGATCGGAATTTAATGAGTTTAACATACGCTGTCGTTCCTCTTCTACGGCCGAAGAGCAGGGACGTGAGTTAGGGAACGAATATGAAAAACTGAGGGTACTATCATCAGCGAAGGAATGGATTGGATTAGAGGTTGCAGACAAGAGATCATTTATATAAATGAGAAAAAGAGTCGGAGACAAAACTGAGCCCTGGGGAACACCAGCATTTGTGTGGTGAATATCAGACTTGAAGCCATCCAACACAACTTGTATTGAACGCCCCGAAAGGTAATTTCTAATCCATTGAAGAAGAGTTTCATCGATGCCAAATGCACGCATTTTAGACAAAAGAGCTTGGTGCCAAACTCTGTCAAATGCCTTTGAAATATCGAGTGCAACCATCTTTGTTTCGCCAAAGTGATGGAGAGAATGGTTCCACTTCTCGGTGAGATATGCCATCAAATCACCAGTGGACCTGTTGCTACGAAAACCATACTGCCGGTCATTAATGAGTTTTCGTGATTCAAGATATTTCATAAGCTGACGATTTATCAGCGTTTCCATGACCTTGGAAAGAAGGGACGTAAGTGCAATGGGTCGGTAATTGGTCGGAGAGGAAGAATCGCCTTTTTTTAATAATAATAGGCTGGACAAATGCTGTTTTCCATCTTCTCGGGAAGAGCCCAAAAGAGTAGGACAGACAGAAAAGCTTACGCAGAGGTTTTGCCAGCGAGGAAGAACACCTCTTCAGAACTATAGGGGGAATACCGTCTGGGCCAGCGGATTTGTGTATGTTAAGACCTTTGAGAACTCCTGCAACTGTGCGAGTGCGAAAGTGTATTTGTCCCATGGAGGATTCGACGCTCTCAAGCACAGGGACAGACAAAGCACTATCTTGCAGCGTGGAATTAGCTGCAAACTGTGCAGCAAGAAGATTAGCTTTGTCTAAGGAGCTGACAGCTGGAATGTCATTGTAAATGAGCGTTGGGATGGCAGATGAGGCAGAATTTTTAATGTTTTCACTTTCAGGAAAAGGTGATTTCCCGAACGAAATTCGCAGGTATACGACACATCTTTAACTTGTACATCAGGCTTCTGTCGAGTCCCGGGACATAGGAATATTCAACATAGCTGCAGGGCTGACCACTTGCCAAGTATGAATTATACCCAGTATTCTCCTATGTCCTGGAATAAGTGTCTCCCGAGAATTCTATCTGTTCATGGTCAAGCGATTACTTACATGGGTACATATGGAAGTGTTTATGGTGTAGCGATTTGGCGAAAAGTCGATTGATTACAAGCAACTTTAAGTGACTGCGAACGCCGAGAACGACTGTGAAAACATGAATCAGACGCTCTGTCAATCGCTTGCCATTTCGCTGGTGGGGATAGAGCTTAGTCGCGCGACGGGAATTTGCTTGACCATGAATACAGCGTTAGTTTTTCATTATGTACTGCAGGTTGTTACGCCCCATGATGAGTCCTATTATGTGCAGGGACATTTTACATTTTAGTAACCGTTTCGCTTGTACAGCAGTCTATTCCTTTAATCCTTCACAAAGTAAATAAGTAAAAAAACCAACAAATTTTTGAAATACTGACAGAATTCCGTTTTTTTTATTTACTATAGAGAGTTGACCAATACTTCATAATTTTTACACAGATTTACAGGGACAATTTATGAAGCATGAATCCATGCATCGCTATCAAAGAAATGTACATATATATGTAAGGGAATGGATAAAATAAATGTTTAATGATGCATTAAACCGTGTTTTGTTATTATTATTATTAAAGATAAATTATTATAGAAAATGTAATCGAAATGGTAGAATGTACCTCCCTTGCAATGCAATTATGTATAAAAAAAAAGATGTAAATAATAGATACACGATGAATTGAAAGGAGAAGTTTCATTTCCTGTTTATAGTTTGCTCCTTAATTAATGGATTGTTTGGTAGGAGGATGTGTGTGATGAGTTTTATAGTCTATGATGGTAGTTTTTTTTGTTCATGCCCATTGTACATGATTATGTGGTTTCGACATCCTGCAACGAAAGGGAATTCAGATAGGGTCTTCTAGGGTTAAGGTTTAACTCACCGTTGGATCACAATCTGCGCAATGCCAGGAATAACCCCTTCGCTTGGGAGTTTTCTTCAGTGGTGGATCAAGACATGTAAAATGATAGTTTTTGTGGCATTCATCACAACTGCAGGATGAACAGGGAAATATTTAATTTCGGTACAACTTCATGGAGAACTTTTACTTACAATACGAGATTTTGCGGTGTTCCTGCTTCTTTGCAGACATCACAGATTACTTCTGCAGGCGGTTGTTGCGCGCTGGCCGCTACCGACGAACCCGTTGAACTTCTTTTGTTCGTCTTTCTGGGTGTTATTTGCCGGGCTGGTGGCAATGTGGATTTTGTGTTTGACGTTAGCGATAGTTTGTTGGGTGTTTTAACTGGTGTGGTTTTAGCAGTATCGACTGGGGGCGGAATCTCCGGTTGAGATACATCATCCTGGGGTAATGGGAACAAGTATTATTTATGAAACACGAAAAAACTCAATTCAATTCTACCGTATTTAGTGTTAGATCTTCTACGGTTTCAACGGATGTAGGCCGGGAAGTGTCATTCGGACGCACCATATCAGCGGAAACGTAAAAGAAGTGTGCTTCAGGCGCTACCTCTCCCGGTAATGGCAATGTTTTGAACTAAAATATACAAGTGATGATTAATTATTTACAAAAAAGTAATCATGTTGAGAATATGTTGTATGTATATGATAAGAGGTTTGTGGATATGTTTCGCCCTGTACAATGATTGGCGGAAATTTCGTTCTAAAAAAACGAACTGACAATGGCAATATCGAAGGTAACATCAACTAAATCTGAACATGCTGGGCCCGATGGTGTGGAGGTCGAGCTATCTCAGAATATTTCGCACGAACAACAAGAAAGGAGAATCTTCAACTGTGGCAATGGCTCAACACTAACGCGTTTGACTGCGTGGAAGGTTAGTGATTTAGCCACAGTCACAACTGCTGACTACTTTAAATTTAACGACGTAAGATATAAGCCAGGACCTCTACCTCTACCTCTAAGAGAAGCGCACTGTTAAGCGCTTGTAATTTTATTTGCAAGTCTAGTCTAGATAATGTTAATGGAGGCTGTTCATTGTAACATACCCAACATAAGCGGCGTATCTTTTCTAATCGATTTGTTCCACCCTACACGGGCCTCATATATATGTAAGGATTACTACATGATGAATAGCAAATGCATTACAGGTCCCACTTTATTACCACTTTCCTCTTCCAAATGGAAGAACCATTGTGAGCCTTACGGACTCTTCCCTAAGCGCTAAGTTTCCAGTTTAGTTTTTTGTCTTCCAACATATTTGAAATGGAAAACTCTAACTCAGCTAGCTTAGGCAGTGTGAAGGAGGGAAACACACAATTTTCGGTCCATTATTTCACTTATTGTGTCTAGGAACTAAAATCGCACCGTCATCCGCATAAAAAACAGACGAGCTCCCGCCTAAGTTGCCACAAAGAAAGGAACCCTGCTACTTATGGAGAAAGAGGAAAACGACACTTCAGCAAGAAAGTATATATCACCGACTGGCTGGTGTGGCAACAAAATAAACCCCTTCTCATCCAAGCGAATCCAACAGACTTGTGAAAAAGAAACATATTTCTGTCTAGAAGCCACGCATGTGCGAGCGTGACATCAATCAACAGTAACATGATTCACTTACCTTGATTTTTATTTTCGGAATTGCCGGCTCGCTATCGTTCGGATTCTCGGCGTCATGATTCTTCTTTTTACGTTTCCTTTTATGCTCCTTACTGGGTGACTTCTCATTATCCGACGAGTATTTGCTTTTATGTTTGTCTTTGCGTTTCTTTCGATTTTTATTGTGCAACTCCTTGACTGGATCCAAACTGATGGCGCTCTCGAGGCTAGTCACAGTGCTGGTACTCTGACCGGTTAATGCATTTCGCTCAAAAGTTTTCGACAGCAATTTAGCATCGTCCGACGTGGTGGCAAGTGGGTCTTCGTTTTTCGATTTTTGTACCTCGTTAACTGCTTCGGAAAAATCGGAAAAATTTGATATTGATGCGAATTTCTTTGAAGCTACCGATTTCAAAGCATCCTCAAGTACTACTGTCGGGTTTTGAGTAATTAAAGGGCTGTAGTCTATTAGTTTTGTTCTAGGCCTCTTTGGAGTCTGAGGTAGCTCATCATTTGAAATGTTTTTCTTCGGTAAATCCAACGATTTACGTGATAATTTTGCCGGGGGAAGACTTGCGGTAGATTTCCCATTCTGATTGAATTCTAGAGACGTTCTCTTTGGACCCGTGCGAATGGTTGTGTCTGTGGACCTTCTCTTCGCTGGGGAAATCGATTTTGGGGACATACTAGTTTCCGGGTTGGAGCTTGACAGGTTCGGATCGGCAGGTACAATTGTACCGTCCTTGCTAAATCGTGTTCGTGATTTCCTCGGTCCCTTGGGCAGATCGGGCACTGCATCTGAATCATCAGACTTATCACATTCAGAACATTGCCAGCCGTACAACTTGGACTTTTTTGGATGTCTTGTGAGGGGAGGATTCAGACAGCCTAAGTGGTAATGAAAGTGACATGTGTCACACTTGGCCAACAAGTGCTGATCGTTACAGCGCTTGCAGATGCCACACTCGTGTACTAGGGCGGTCTTGTTTTGTGATTGAGTACTAAGAACTCGACCTGTGTCATCTTTTGTGCCCGGTAAATGAGCCAGAGGAAAGCCGACACCCATTTTGAGTGCAGCCGCAGTCGGCACCGACATAGGTCGTGCTGGTGGTGTCACTATTGGATTCGGAGCTACCACTGGTCGGCCGATATTCTCTAGAGACGGCATGGTTTTGTTGGGACAAAGCGATTCTAATTGCTTATGAATATCACGTACACTGGCCTGCAGTGTCTCATGTTTTGATTTTAGTTCGGTATTCGTTTTTACTTTTGAGTCATACTGGTCCCGGAGATGTTGCTGCTCGGTCAACAAGTTTGTATTCGCATCGATCATCTGTTCTAAGTTACTTTTCAGTTCCTTAACACGTGAAATTCTATCGAGGTAATACCCAATGAACTCTACACTAAACGCCGGCGCTATGTGCCACTTCTTTCGGATGTCTGTGAGCGATGAGATCTGCAATGAGTTGTTTACATTTACTTGATTCAAATCAAATCTAAATCTTTGTCCGTACCTGTGCTTCCTGCAATTCTAGTGCGGCTATATCGACGTCCATGATTTCAGCCTTCATCATAAGTCTGTTGCATGCTGTGGCGCTTGTCGTTAACAGTCTGGAAATTTTCTGTGTGGGAACTGGAATAAAAGCAAATCAGTTAATATATCAGAGCTGGAAACTGTTTGTATAAATACCCCATGGCTCTATCTTAAGACTTTTGTTGTTTCTGTATTTGTTTTGATATTTAGCCAGTTTCCTCTGGATGCGTATTTGGCCGGCAGTGGGATTTTCATTCTTTTGTTCTTGCTTTTCCAAGTTCTTGTGCTCCATGACCAGTTTAATTGTATTGAAGTGCCTCTTTCTATGTTTGATCATCGTTTTGTCGGAGTGCACCTTACAATGAGCATAGAATGGGTCCGCGTGATCAGCTTCTTCCGAATGAGCTTCGGATAAAAATCCTGCGGCTTGGGCACTGCAAAAGGTACAAAAGATAGAGAAAACACGCGAGAATTCAAATTTGCTTGTAAAATACCAAGTTACGTGGAAAAATGTCTTGCACATCCCAGCATCACAACCTATACACACTCCAGTTCGTGAGAAGCGTTCGTTTTCACAAAGTGTGCACGTTTTAGCACCCCACTTGCTGTATTGCATTTCGAAGAGGGTCACTGACGACAATTGATCGACCTCCCCGAATGCCACCCCGGGCACATAGAGGGCGCATACTAGATGCACCCATTTACCGACATCTGTTTCCTTGAATATTCCGCCTTTGTTGGGACAGAGCTCACAAGATGGATTTGTCACTCCCGCGCGACATGCTTCACAAAACCATGGTTCTGTTGAGCATGATGATGTCGTGCTAGACACGCTAGCTGTATCACTTACTCCGTAACAACCTTCATGTACTGAGACGCCACAGCTGTCACATTCTATAACTTCGTTCGTATCATCGCTGCGATCTCCCAGACATACACAGCAGATTGGTTTCGCGGGTAACTGGTGAAGAAAAAGAAAAAAATTTTTTTATTTTAAATCGTGACATCGTGATATCTAAACAGTATGACGTATGTAAGTAAAATCAATCGCAGATGAAAAAAAGGCAACATTGGGATCCCGGGTCACAAGGAAAAGGTCGCCCATCACAACTAGATGTTCTATTGCAAGACATTGCATTAGAGTCCACGGAAGACCTATCAAAAGTTATAAGAATCTGCATACTTACAACTAGCTGACCACAAGACCGTGGTTCTCCACGGTCCCGGATGGAGGCAGGACTTATATGGATGATTTCAAACATCATTGGAACTGGTATGCCAAGAGTTTCATGCAACCCGGATTGATTTAGGTGCTCTTATAAGCCGAGAATGAGGTTTCAGTATGACAGAGTCTTTGTGGCCTTATAACTGAAAGCGAACAAGTGTCCACCCGTCCGCACATCACGGCAGATCTGGTCTAAGACAAGTGAGAAACACTGTTTATGTTATAGCGACCACAGGTCAAATATGTACGTAAGTAGTCGGTGTTAGCACTGGCAACTGTTTGATAAGCCAACATGATAAAGGTGAGGCCTCTTTTCAAACTACTTCTGCAGATTGATTGCACACTGCAAGAGCAGGGGGAAACCGTCCTTCTATTTGTCCGACCCAATCACATAGACAAATCAACGAACGGACTGCAATGCGTTGATGTCTAGATGTGTCGAGCATCGCTTTTAGTTGTATTCTTGTGGGGACAGGCACATAAAACCTAAAGTACCCGATTCCAAGCCAACATTCTGCGCGCCTGTGTTTTATTTGCATTTTACTCCCTCGTAGCAATACGCCCTCCTCAATTCACTTTACAATAAGGTTGCTTTAGATCTTACCTTGTCCTTTAGAGAAGCCGATGAAACCACCTTCGCCAAAGCATCTTTAAGTTTATTCTCCACCTTTGGAGGTTTCAACTCTGAATCTTCAAAAAGATGCTTCAAATCCGAGCAACTAGATTCACTTCCCTCGCCGGAGCTATCGTCGCCTTCGTCATCCGAACTTGAATCAGAATTTCCGTCACCGTCTTGATCACTTTCTTTCCCCTTCGAACCATCAGAGAAGTCATCATCGCTCTCATCATGATCCTCAATACGAAAATCACTGTCCGATGAACTCTCTCCCAAGTCGAAGTCCAGCAATGTTTGTGTGGTCATCTTAGGGACCCTGGACTTCACTCGATTGTTTGCTAAAATAAAACGAAAATCAAATCAAAATATTTGTAAAAATAACCACAAGGATTGGAGACTGACAGAATGTATCAGCTCCTTCCCTGTCCGAGGAGGACATCGACAAGAAGCGGCCTCCTGTCAACCAGCAAACCCACACACATAACCTATAGATATGTGCAAACGAAAATTTAAAATACAATATTTTCACTTACGCGGGCCCATTTTGTCTATTGAATATCTCAGAACAACTGCAAAATTGCGGATTTAGTGAAATTGCATGGTTTCGATATCCCTTTTAATCAATATTTTGCTAAAATACTTGTAAATCACCAGCGGAATATTAATACATCCACCAAGGGAGATTTTTTTTTTTTTTACAACTTGACTTGAAGCTTATATGTCAAAAAGGAAAATCCTTACCAAGCAAACTAGAAATTTGTTGGGCACGTACAGTTTGAGGGGTACATAAAAGGAAAATTAACAATATTTTCCTTTAAGGTGGTCCTACATGTCTGTTAAAAGTTGTATTGTCGCCTGGGTGGTAAAGAGTGGACTATGTTTTGGTAATTTTTTAAAATTGTTATATTTATGTAATATGTTAAATAGTAAAACTAGTACAAAAGATGAAGTTCAGAAGAGGAATAAATATGTTTGTTTCTTCAGATTGCAACAAAATGTGACACGAGAACTGATAGAAAATGGGGGTTTCTTTTTAATAAAAAAAAAACTATGTTTAATATTTTTTCTTTCGATTAATTATGGAATATTAAGTCATTCAAATGACTATGTCGACGGGTTGGGGAATAGAGAATCCTGTTAACCCAATTTTCAGTACATTTTCAATGGTTTCCGAGTCTATTTTACGAATAGCTTGACGAATAACGCTCGATCTTCCACCGCATCCTACGGAAACAAGTCCAACTGCGTCAAAACGCAGCTCAGTGCCAGTGTCAAAATACCATATAATTCAAAAAGAAACCAACAGATGGCGCACACTTTGCATGTATTTAATGACTAAATATTTTCATTAACAGTGTAATAGTCTTCTTCGTCCAAAGAAACAACGATTGGTAAAATTTATTTAAAAACGAATCCTAAGTAGACATACATAGATCTCAACTTCGGGAAATGTTGAGGGAGATTTTCTGTGTAAAGGATGGTGTTGTATGTAACCTTTTCGGAGCGGATACCAAGAAAGGGCTACGAATTTTCTCCGATTTGTACTAAATTGTTGAATATCATATAATGGTATCCGTTCCGACACTCTATCGGAGACATTCTCTGAACTCCATTCTCAGGCTACCTCTGAAGCAGTGCTATGTTTCTGTCAGTTACAGGAAGATGTATCTCAAGCTACGATCACCCTGAGATAAAACAATCCGCACATACATATGAAGCGTTGCCGTTGGTATACTAAGTTGTTTATTTGAAAGATTTTTAGCTATCGGTATACCTGGAGACAGGGCTAATAGTTAGCTACAATGAACAGTTTCTGAATATCGCGAACAATTTTGTACGCTTTTAGATAATTCTCATAAAAAATGCAATTTTACACCACATACTGCTTTTCTTGTCTCAAGTCTCAAGTAGGAAATACACGATACAACCGCCATGCGAACTGTTCTACAGATTTGGTGTTGTACGCGACTGTTGTATTGTGTGTTGCAACCGAAGGTTGTACCGATATTGACAAGAGCTCAGAACCTAGGAATTTCTGTCGGGAGTCCCTTAAGGTTCGATTCTGAGTCCCACACGACCCCAAAGGTTGTTTATAATGAAATTTAAGTAGAAATTTATCTTGTTTTCCGCTGAAAAGGGCGTCCTCAAATCCGAGATTTCACTGTACGCCTATAATATGTTGTATCTGAGCATGAACTTCTTGTAACGTTCAATAATATGACACAGTATATCTATGGCCTGCGAAGGTATGATTGTATATTAGCCTGCAAAAGCAAACATCTTAGGATGTATCCTGTCTCACTATATCCATGGAAGCGATTGTATCACCCAGATTTTTAGAAATGACTAGTGGAAGATAGTGTAAGCCTGGACCTAAACAGGCTTATTCTAAGACCAGCGGGCACCCTGACTCAGCGGTTAGTACGTTGGACTATAAAGCAAGGCGTTAAAGGTTCGAGTCCCAGCAAAAACATATAAAAGTTTTTTCACGGACCCGCCTTTCTGACAAACATCCGCGAGTATATCTTGTCAGGAGAAAGTTTCTCAAATAATGAACTGCCCTTCGGACACCGCATTAAACAGTAGGCCCTTTCCATTCGCGTAAAGAATATAACACGCTCAATATGAACGGTTGTGAGAAGCTAGGCCCTGGGTCTCATCGGCCTGTTGCGCTAAATGTTTGTTTTAGTTCGTTAAAAATAACGAACAATTCATTTCATCACATCTTCGATGATGGATTCGCCTTTGCAATTCTCTACCTACCAGCATAAAACAAATTGAAGTTTCCATGTATTTAGGTACATATTTCTCTACTCAGCTTTAGTGTCCCTCATTTCCTCCATAATTACCATACCAACTGAACCAGAGTAAACATAATTATGCCTGAACTGAATGCTAATTAACTGCGACGATCTCAAAAGTCAAAAACCGTCATAAAACCATAAATTTTACTTGGATTTCCCAGTTTCACAACCCAAATTCATTCTTGCAATACCTAAATTTAGTAAAAATTTTATAGTTTTACGACGGTTCTTGACTTTTGTAGTGAATCGGCATTCGTTTCAGGGCTGATGGTGTGTACTCTACTTTATTCATTGGGTGGTCAAACGTTTCTGATTGGTAGAGGGACTCAAATTTGACTCACAAGTAAGGCAGTTTTCGAAGTAATGGACTGGATTCGAATAAAAAAAAATGCAAAACTTTGAACTCTTCCCACAGAGTAAATAAATAAAATAACATCCTTTCTTTTTACTTTTCAGACTTTATTATTAAATCATCCTTAAAGGGGTTGTTTATTACAATAAAAAGGCGCCTAATACTTTTTGTTTTTTACTTTTTATCCACATATTTTCATAAAACAATAGATTTATTAGGATTTCTTGAAATATATATCTTAATATATATGCAAATACATACATATTGTATGCATGTATGTATATATCTTTACAATGGGATAACATTTCATGAATTTGGAAAAATAAATAATTACCTTTGTTTCTTCATAAAATATAGGATAACTTAACTTGTTTGTTCATTCTATTTTACATAGGTCATGTTTAAGCAAAGAAAAACATAGCAAGAAATATAGCATACATACGTCACACATAATCATCGTTATTATTTAAGACTAATTTAAATTTTATAATATAAGGTTAATATCTTGTTTTGCTTTTGTTTGTCGTATTGTTTTTTTGTTTTTTTTTTTTCAAGTGCAGATAATTGTTTTTACGTATGCGTGATGTTATGTTTTTTTTTTTTAATTTCTTTTATTTTGTAATTCTTTGTAGTGTTTTTGTAATTTTATTTCAATATATTTAAGAAAATATAAACATACATATTTTATTTTTAGACTATTGCAAACACACAACTAATATTTTTTTTGTTTGTACACATTGTACATTGTTGTTTATTTTTAATTAAACGTTATATTCTTCAACTGCCCGAAAATTCAATTCAATTCTTTTCTCTTATTACTTTGTCTTTAATATTCTATACATTTATCATTACATAAGGCACTAGTTACACGTTAATTGTTAATTTATTAACTTATCTATTATTTACCCTTTGAGTTCACAGTTTATGCCTAGCTTTTGTTTTTGTTTTGTTTTGTTTGAAATCTAAAGTTATAAATCCATTAATTAGTTCTTAATTTGATAAGAAAAACTTTAACGTGTAACTACTGACTATATTCTTCCGTTTTATTTTATTTATTTGTTTGTTTGTTCTTTAAAACCAAGCTATACATATACATAGTTACATAAAGTATCTAGTTCTATAATTTTAAATACAAATTAATTTTAAACTTTGATTTTTGAAATTCTTTTACTTTTGTTTTTGTTTAAAAGGTAATAAATCTATTTTGGTGAATATATTATATGAGTTCTGTTCTTTTGTTATTAGAATTTTTCTTATATATATAAAAGCATACCTATCTTAAGCATCTTTTCTTTTTATCTTCGTCATTACTTTTTGGTTTTTAAATCTGAGAGACATACACACACAGATCGTCGGTTAAATAAGTAGTGTAGTTGGTTACTTTTAAGCACCTATAAATATATATTGTGAAATTTGATTTGTGGTTTCTTTGATTTGTAAACTAGTTTTTCTTTTAATTATTTTAGTTGAAACTATACGCTTTCTCGTGAAGATTTTTAAATAATTTTTTTTTTTCATTTTCTGATTATAAAACTTATGCGCTAAAGTTGAATTATGAGATTTGGTTGAAATGCAAATGGTGTGTACGAATACGAATATAATAATAAATAAAAATTAAAAGGAATGCGTTTACACTTGCAACCAAATCTTAGTAGATTGAGAGTCAAACAAAGAAGCGTAACATCGAAGACACAAATTTATTTTTTTGTTTTTACATAGCCAATGATATTTGAATATTGCTTCCGTTGTTTTGTATTGATATAATGTAGGATGAAGATCTACACTGTGTATGTAATTTTGCTTAAAACTATTTATATTTTCTTTTAATGTGATTTTCTCTAATTAAACGCCTATGTCGGGTTGTTTTCAACCTTACTTTTAGCTCAAATTATTGTGCATTAATGTTCCCTAACTCTACAATACCTATATATTGCCGAGGTGATTATCGTAGGCATTTGTATATAAATCAAAAATCTAATATCGAATCTGGCTTTAGGGATAGTATTAACAGACATCAGGGCACATTTACGTACAACATTAGCAATAGTGATAGAAGTTCTAAAATATTTGTCATTAGGTACGGTTTCACGGTGAAAATAAAAGTCAATTATGTAATTGAATCTACGTTTTGAACACTAAGGATATTCCTTCCCATAATTAATTGAAAAAGAAAAGAGTCGACCAGCTTTGGTTGACAACCAAGAAGTGCACATGAAGCACATGAAACGAAGCTTTAAATTTTCATACAATTCTTAAGCATGGGCCTTTAAATCAATACCTCGAATAGGTCAGGGAAGAGTGGATCTAAAAATTAAGCCGCATGGTGAAACTATGACCTCAATCCAATCACTGTTGTTTCCATTGATCAGTATATAATCTCTCATCAAACATTTTCTCTGTTCAAGATGCACAAGTGCAAACAGAAGTCTGAGGTATGAATAACATATATGAAATGAAACAGAAGTTCTTCATAATTAAATAAATTGAAAGCTATGAAGTGTGTACCTACTTTCACAATTGAAAATGCCTATTTAATAATAGAAAAAGTGATTGAATTGGTCCTTCGAACCCACGATAGAATCTGAGAAGTATTCAAATTTAAAACGTTCTCTCTTATTTGCAAATTAAATAAGATAAGGAAATATAGTACATATATATATATATATACTTTTCAAGTTCGACTACACACGCAATATCTTTGGGTTTGCTTTATTTGAAGTACTTCTGGTCATTGAATTTTTATATATATATATTTATATCTTAACAATTAATAAATCACTCTTCTACTTAAGGTACACATTATGATAGTGATTAAATTTAAATATTTAGTTTTCCTTTGTTTTGTAATAATATTTATACGTTTTTCTGTAATAGTAATTTATCTGAATTATATGTTTAAGTTTAATCGGCAGTTTAAGTGTTTTTTTCGTGTCGATAAATCATGCTTTTATGAAATCTGTGTTTTTTTTTCGTATGTTTTTCTCTAAAGAACAAAACGTTGATTTTCATGAACACATGCATAGTTTTCGAGAAAATGGATTGCTTATAGGTAAAAAGTATGTTATTGTGGTGAGCATTGCAAAACATGTTGTTTTGTTTTTTTTGTTTTGGTTTGTTTAATATCATTTTATATTGCTGAATATCTAAATTTCTAATTATACTTATTTTTTTTGTTTTGTTTTAGAAAAGTTAACTATTTAAATTGAATTATAAAAAAGTTGCAACATAATTTTCTTTTATGAAGAAATTAAACATATTCCGCTTGATGAAAATTAAAAGTTTGTTACATATTATATCTGTCATTTACATAAAAATCGAACAGTGATATTAGAAATAGAAATTATAAAAGAAAGTAACTTAACCGAAACTATGGTTCATTCAATATATTATGTCAGTTATTTGATATAAACATGGCTGCTAATAGAAACACAATTCAGAATAATATCTATAGGCGTATGTGTATGTTTAAGACTTTTAATTCTTAAATAAAAAGAAAATCTATTTTATATGTGATAGGCAATTCAAATTTAAAAATAAATAAATACAGTTTTTATAAATTATACTGGAATGTTTTAAGATTAAATGAATAGAAGAAAAATGAACATAGAAATTTATGTTTTGCTTTTTTTGTTTTTTTGGAAAGAAAAATCTGATTTTTACCAATAATTGCTTTCAATTTTTTTTTTGCTTTTAATAGTCAAATAAAATTAGAATAAATTTACATTTTATAAGATTTTCGCTACTGATACCAATAAGAAATTTCCAAAGAGGATTGCTAAGTTTAATTGTGTCCTATATATACCTCCACTTACGACGATGTCCTTCTCCTCTAGCAACGGATAGTCGATCACATGAATTATTCCATTTGTACATTCTACATCGGGCCGATAGACGTTGATCTTCTTGAAGTTCCATGTAATGTAGTAACCTGGAAATTTACCAGCTGGTGTTTAATCAAAAATGAAGTTTATTTTAAAATAAAATGTTTTTCGAATTGTTTGGTGACCTTATTAGGGGTTATTTAAATTTTATGTGCATGTTTATATAAGTTATAACTGACAGAATGATATCTACAATGCAATTTCCTTTTCGTGTTTCCATATATTTTGATGCAAGGCAGAGAATAAAGCAAAAGCTGGAGCTCAACAAATATGCTTAGTGAATGTGTGTGTTGAGTTTCTTTAAACTAAAATAAGAAACTAGTAATAGACAGATCTGGAATTCAAAATTGTGTTCCAAAAGAGTAGACTAATAGATGGTTGCATCATTTTTACTTTGAAGGCTTAACAACAGCGACATGTTCGTTCAAACATTAAAAAACATATCTTTTGTGATAAAAAACAAAAACAGTAAAGCATGGTATTACTGGATCAGTGTTCTCTATTTCACTGCCACAGTCTTGTACGTTACAATATGGAACACAGACAACAAAAAATCAAATACTGGGCCAGGCATTAGAGCATAAACAAAATTCAAAAAACCATGTCAATTACTGTACTGAAAGGCATAAAGTGTGCCTTTCTAATGGCTCTGCGTTGGGCGCCATATGAAAAAAGAAACACATAATAATTTCCAAGAAGTCTAGACTTCCGCATAGTAGCATGCAAAAAGAGAATTCCATTCCGTATTCAACTAACACTAAGGACAACGGTCTGACAATTCTGCCATCGTACCTTAGTGGACCTGATTTCCTAGCTTTACAAAAACCTTCAAATGAGTTCTATTCATCTAGATGTGCCGGATTAAAACAGACTGCATTAAATCAGTCAAATCTGCACGTAGGTTGCCTCAAATGACTATAATAAAACTATTACTGTGGTGAAACCAAATGCACATATTTAGATCATCCAAAACAAGATACCATGAAGGAGGGTAAATAGTTCCTATTTATACTTATGGTTATGTGTATTGATGACTTATTGTCAAAACTGTATGTAAAAATGGTGGAGCTCGGGGTTCATTGATAATCCATCATCAAGAAAAAAGTAGGAAGGGAAACGTATGATGATTTGTACTAATTTTGATCTGTTTGAATGATTTTGATTGATTTGTTACAAAGTTTCGCATCCATGACACCTGGTTTACTGGGAACTCTAAACCTACGTTCTACTATTTTATTTAAAATTGAAAGTTGTAAACTAACTCAAACTATAGAGGTAGCACTTAAAAAAGATGATATTTGTAACCAAAGAAAGATATGCATTTGTTAGGAAATACCTTTCCAAGTGGGTATTCAATGACTAAGTAAAATTACGTTGAATCCAGAGTATAACTATCTATAACAATAAATTTTGTGGTGATGGATTTATATGTATATTTTTATGCTGCTAATTAGGCCAGAATGTAAAAATAAAAAATAAAAAAAATATGTTTATAGTACAAAGGGCATAAGCAAGCTTGATTTTTCTATATAAACTACAAATATAAAATGGGGTATATTGTATTGATATGCAAAACATCCAATGCAAGCTCTCTTCTTTTAAACAATGATAAGTGTATGTTATGTAGGTTGTAGGCAGTTTGATGGTCTGTCTATGTCTAAACGCAGCAACTCACCAGTCCATTCGTGATCCTCATAATCATCATGTAAACCTTTTGCGTTTATATATTTATATATATATATATTTTTTTGGTTAGAAATATTGTTTTAATGGAGTAGTTAAAGAGAAAACAAAAGAATACAAATATTAAGATCATTTCGTTTTCACATTACCGGATTTAGTTTTCTACATAAGTGTTCTACACAAAAATGTTTCCATCAAGAAACCGAAGCGTTTGTTTTACATTTTGAGTCTCGAAAAACTTTCCGTTTCTCTTACAAGGCAGGACTATATAAGAATTATCTTAAAAATGTAAAAATCTTTTTGGATTTACACTGCATTATGCATGCAAATGTTTGCCTTTCATTTGTTGTAGTCAGTTACCAAAGTATCTAGTCAAAAACCTGTACATTTGTCGCTTTCAAAGTCTCTTGATTCAAATCATATGCAATGGGGAATATATTCTACTTACGTCCCAATTCTTCGTGAACACGCATTTTTAGGGAATCTCTAAATGTAGGCAGTAAGATTGTATCACTATTAGCGGTCATGGTAGCCAATTCCTTCATTGTGAATGTACGATCTGCGATCACAAGATGTCTTTCCAGGATGGATTTGGACTGAAAAATAATAAAATACAAAAAAATTATTAATTACTTAAGTATTACTTCCTTTTGATATTAATAAAATGTTATGTAAATTATTTGAAACTTTATTACAAGGAATAATGCAGAAGACTTTCACTTTTGGGACTTTCACGTCACAAAAAGTTCACATTTTTTAATTTTGATATGCTTAGCGAATCCGGTTTAAACTGGAGACCATGCAATCGCCTGATGTGACTATTTCGTTGGCGTATACGTAATCTTTTTTCACAAAAACTTTACATATTTCAATTTGCTTGCCATGCGACAGGGAATCCTAGCGAATCTGTGCTTAAACTGGCCACCAATCAATACCCTGATTTATCTGAGCTGAATCGGCTGAGCACAATGCGGAACTACAGACAATATGACTATTTCGTTGGCGTATACGTAATATTTGTTCACAAAAACTTCACATTTTTCAATTTTGTTATGCCATGCGAGGCAGAATCGTAGCGAATCTTTGGTCAAACTGGACACCAATCGATTGCCTGATTAACCTGAGCTGAATCACCTCATCACAAGGCGGAACTAACGAGAATATGAATATGCGGTAACCTAACCTAATCTAATGGTTAGTCTACCATCAATTCAAGCCAATAAACCAAGAACGGAAAACTAAAAGCGGAATCTATCCGGGACCGACTCATAGCTAGGAACAAAAAAAAACAAAACGCATGTGAATACTGGGAATCACACTCCCAACATTATGTAGTATTAAACAGGGAAGCTATCTACGCGATCCACTTCTCTAAGAAGAAAATAAAAGATTCCCTCGTCTCCGCTTAGGATATTCCAACTTAACACACAAGTTCCTTATGACAAAACGGAACCACACCCGTCCCATCTCTGCAGCACATTGTATAGACATTAGGAAACCTTACTATATTGCCTAAATAAAATATCAATATCTAGTGCGTATGTATCCAACAATCGCATTTTGAATTTCTACGAAACTTGTTTGTTATTTTCAATTCGAAAACTACACTTGTCAGCTTTTATTTAGATAACCAAACTACTTACGTGATAAGCGAAATCCTTCATAAAAAGCTTCTTATGTGCCGATGGGTAATCGAATTGTGTCTGCTGCCATGCCTTATCACGAGGCACGAAGAATGTAAACCTCCGCTGAGTGTTATTCAGTTGAACATTGAAATCCGAGAATTTGCTCAAAGTGTAAGTATCACTGAAAAGGTATAAAATAAAATATGCATAAAATAAAATGTCGGTAAAAAGCAATCTAAAATAAAAAAGTAAAAAAGAAAAATGAACATCGGTTCCGGGATGCCTGTTTCTGTAAATGTTTTATTTATGTCGCATCGCTATCGAAAATAACTTCCAATTTCGAAGAATTGTCTCTCGAATTTATTTTGAATACATTCAAATAATATATGTATGTGCGTATGGACATATGTGTGTTTGAATATCTTTGGCAATGGCTGCCACTATTCTTTCACTTTATTTGATGTAAAACAAAAGCATTTCAGGCTCCTCCGTTTGAGAGTGCCGACGTGTATGTATAAGCAAAGGATTCTCCATTTAATGTACGTATTGGATGCCAAATTCTGATGGATTTTTAGGATGAAAGAAAAACACTTTCACTCAAGTCGTTTCGAATGTATGTACACTGAGTGCAAAAAGTTTCCGTACAGATGTAGGGTTTTAGTACTTACATTGAAAATTGCATAAAAAACTGCTATAAAGGGGAAAAAATTACCGAAAATCAAAGAAACAATTTTGAAGAACAAGGTAAAACTTATTAAACTAAAAGTAATTGAGATTAACTCCATATATGTAAAGAACAAAAAAGTCTCCGTATACGACAATTAAATGAATGAAATGCGACATATTCACCAAAACAAAACGTGGTTAGTGATTGGTTGGTGCTCCCTTAATGTTTATAAGTCCTCTGAACCGGTTTTTCATTGAATGAATAAGCTTGGATGTGTTTTTTGGACCAACCTTTGCCCACGCCTTCATTAAGACGGATTTGAGCTGCTTTATGCTAGTAATACCGTGCTGATGAATTTTTTTTGTCCAGATAGTCTCATAAATGCTGAAAAGGGTTTAGGTCAGGTGACTGAGCGGGATGTTTCATTTGCTTTGGAGTATTATTCAGCAGCAATTCCTTCATCAATCCTGAAGTCTACTTGGGGTCATTGCCTTGGAAGAACAAGAAGTTGTTAGCCAATTTATTTTTGCTCGAACTTAGATTTTAACTCAGGTTTCCATTTTGCTTCCAATGAAAACCATATTACCCACACCATAAGAACCCATACATCCCCAGACCATCACATTGCCACCTCTATGCTTGACGGTCAGAGTAAGGTTCTTAATAATTATTTCCGTCTTGGACTTTCTCCACACCATAATAAATATGACCTTATCCCGTAACGATGTGTTCAATAGCGTATTCTAGCCTGGCTTTCTGGTTGGGTTTTCTGATAAACGGCTTCTTCCGGCCCACCCAACCGTTATACCCATTTTCCTTGAAGAACAGTTTGTGAACAAACATCAATGTTATCATTTGCCTCCAATTGAGTAGCTATAGCACACGTAAGTACTTGTTTTTGGGTCGTTGGTCAAAATTCTGATTATCCTCATCTCAAGACGATGGTCGATTATTTTCGGTCGCCCAAATCTTGGTTTATTTTTTTAACTGATTCATAACATATTGCACAGATTTTACCTTCTTCTCTCAAAGCAATTTGAGTATTTTTCCTCTTCATACTGATAAAAATCACTTTTTAAATGCAAACACTTTTTAGACAAATTTTGTTATCCAAAGGATTCGTCTTTCATATACAAGTAAAATTTTTGCTAAATTTGCTTTGTTTATATTGAATAGAAACGATGAATATGAAAGTATAGCATTGCGCGGAGACTTTTTGAACTCAGTGTACATACGTACCGATATTTGTATGCAAGGGATTATAACAACTAATTAGGCAAATTGTGAACTCACCTTAACATTGGATCTGTTTCGAGTTTTTCCAAAACCGTTGTATATGGCACTCCGAGAACTTTATCAATAATATGAACATAACCATTTAGTTGGGCGACATCGGCCTGAACAATGGTTGCGTTAACACCACCGCCTTCTACGGTTATGACTTCGTCACCATTGTCATCCCTGATGTTGAAATAAAGGAAAGTCCTGTTGCTAACCGTTGGTACTTGAGCAATCTGAAAATGTAATTGCATTACAAATGTATTCGCAAACATTAGCATCACCAGTCCTCACAATGTTCTGGTTTTTCTGGCGAATTTTTTCCACATTAAGACGATCCTTGATTATGTGCATATTTAGGATCTCCCTCATCTTTTCACGATTCCTGAAATGGACAAATGTGTTTATGAAGTTATAGTTTATTTAGTTGCATTGTATACATATTTGGGGGGTAATGCCACTTCTTTCAATGAGTCACCTCAATTATGCCGACTGTACATGGGGCATACAGCCCCTATCTCCGTGATGCAAGTAATTTTTATTTTGCTACTAAAATAATAATTTTTCACTCGAATCATGTAGGAACACAAACTCGTGTACACAAATGTGTTCACTTAGTGGGTGGAGTTTTCTCTTTCACGTTTCCTCCCTTGTCAGCTACCTACTTCCTTTAATTGCGAAGTTCTGTTAATGGGGTAAATGGAAGCTAATGTGCATTAACTTCCTTTTAATCGAACGTTTTTTTAAAAGCAGTTGGCCGTAAACCGGCAGGCTAGGCTAAAAATTAAAGGTGATAACAAAGGGTGGGTTGATTGAAAAAAAAAAAGAAGCAGACACGAAAGAAATTACGGCGCCTCATGCCATATGAATATTGCATTCCATTTGAGTTTTGACTAAGGGTGCCGTTAAAAAACATACAGGAAACACGAAGGGCATGCCATCCACCGAGTATACTGGCAAGGGTCAGTTCACAAGTCATGGTTATGTTACTTCCTGACGTCTGTCAAAACACGCCGCCTATTTTTTAGTCAACTAATGTTTGTCATAAATCCATTTCAGTGATTTGGAATTAATTGGGAACTGACCACACCCTGTAAAATGCATTCAACTCACTTTTGGACAAGAAGTAATCTTCAAAAATAGATGCAATTCATAAATACATATGTACACATGTGTACATCCAATGCTAAAAAGCTCTTAATTATTTCTGAGTTGGAATTTGTTAATAACAACTAATCTACGCTATAGGACATACAATATACTCGTATGCACACTGTAAAAGGGATGTTAGCCCAACAATATTGGCGCCCGTCTGGGGATCGAAATGTACTATTAAAGTGCAGTCGTATAATGCACATTCTTTTCCAATGCTGAACTTGTTTTTAGAACAATGAACTCCTTTATTACTCTCTTCTTTGGCATGTTAGTGGTTTGCATTTTGTTTTTTTCATTACTGTGTTCTCAGAGGGTTGGTGTTTGCAACTACTTGCATAGGGATGGCTGCGACCAAAACTACTATGAGTCATGTTTCAGTGTGCAGTATTTATCACAGCTATACATACACACATACGTACAGATAGTGGAGTACGTTTAAAGTAGTTGGCTTGAAATATTTCTTGAAATCGGTATATGAATCATAAAATCAATTTGAGTGTCAGTTGTGTCGTAGCCATATCTTAGTTGAATAATTTTAAGTGACGTTTGAATAATGATGTTTTTAGTTTGGGTAATGTATTATTGTCTTACGGGAGTAATTGCTAGCTATTCGCTATTCCAAAACTAAAATAAAGGTTGCGGGCGGTTTGCGCTACTTTAGACCAACAACACCTGGGGATTTTTGTACGAACACCTTAAATTGGACATTTTTTTGTGCGGACTTAATAATTTTAAAACGAGACGAAAAAAAAGACTGCAAATAGAAGGCTCTGCGACAATCCTAGTTTTGTCCACAACGATAAAAATATCACTGACTTCCATGACAAAGTCAATCTTCAATTCAATATTCCGTGAAAAGAATATATTCGAACTAAAGATCGAGTCCTAAAAGATCTTAATATTTGGCAACAAATTTGCGGGCCCGAATAACATACAGGGGGACTTATGTCTTGAAAGGGTGTTCTACTAACCTTGCTGAACCTATACACAAACGCTTTTATTAACTGTACTTGACAGGCATCTTTTCGGATAGGAGGAAACATGCAAATGTGAAGCCAATCCCCAAAAAGAGGTCTAACAGCAGCTGTAAGGCCTATCAATATAAATTGCATTGGATACACGTTTTCCGCCCTGTTTTCTATATTTTTTTTTGACGAGTTTCTCTTTCTTTCACTCGTAATTCAATCCAATCCATCACCTATATTTAAACTTCTTCACGGCAGAGAACTCAGGTGATAGCGAATGTCTATCTCATATTGATGGAGCTCAAAGAACCAAGTTGAGTTCAACTAGGGAAAAAGCCAAAGCTGTTCTGTCTCTAAAGGGGGATACCAGCATACCCAACTTGAAACCTAAATGTGTCTGAGTAAGTAGCTTACCTAAATTCTTTTTGCCTACAATTCTGTCCAACAATATAGTATGTGTGTAGATTTAAATTTCTTTGTGCTTTCAAATTTTTAAGAATGCTACTAGCTCGCATTCAAGATCTACATATGTAACTCAAAATATATATTTACCTAATGATATTTTGGATGAATGTATGATTCCACGCTTCATTGCTGGGTGCCAAGATGGTAACTTCTCCAAGTTTATTGATATCGTCCAATACTTCACCTCCAATGTCCATTATCACTTCATAGAACTTTCGCAGAGCACCATTTTCATTGTCCTGGAGATATATGTCACACAGTTATATAACGATTTTTGTTTTAATTAAAATTGTTTTTTATTCAAATGTTATTTCCAGGCATTTTCATTTTTTTATTTTTTTTTATTACTCATATCGTATTTACATAAAAAAAAGAAATATAGTGGTTAAGCTGTGGCGTGTCAGTAAAATTCAAAATCAAGATATTTTAAAAAAGCATGACTCAGAGTCAGTTCTAACAAATACTCAACATTCCAATCATACATCACAAATGAAATTAAGAAAGAATACTTATATCGATATAGAGAGTGAGGACGCATAACACTTAATATAGAATAGCTAGGAGGCTACACACAAATTAAATTAAATATAGATAATTAGGTTGTAGGTCCCTGCTTAATACAACACTTTTATTGTATTTTATTGCTAATTGTGCTCTTAGTAAGTTCATAAGTAAGATTTGCTTTGTATTTGTTTTATTTTTGTTTCCTCCATTTTCATGTTTAAAAACGGGTTTTGGAAACGTCAAACAGATCAAGTATTGTTTTGTGAAATTCTTTCTTTGGAATTTACTCAGTTGTTAACATAGTAAGTAATTCTATAAAATTCTATAAAAATATAAAATTGATTTTAAAAAGCCTACATGAAACCAACAACAGTATACATTTATATGCCCCTGTTGCCACGTAAGAAATAAGACATTTTATTTTCAGAACTTCTTTCTAATCTGTGGTTAGACATTTTAGTCTTGCGTTCTTCTTCAGCCCTGGCACATTTTACTTTTACTCGTATGCGGTAACCCACTTGAGTACCCAGTTCACACAGGATTGACGGGCTAGATTTCTTTGACGTTGTCTGTCACTCGACAAAAGGGTTGAAGATAAATTTAAAAACTGAGAAATCCGTGAAGTATGAGTAAATAATAGAAAGTACACCAATTAATTTGTTGTTAAAAAACAAACCACTGGCGCCATCAACTAGTACGTCAAAAAATCCCCGGAAGTGTTCAGTAGGACTATCAATCTGAAGACAAATTTAAAAAAAATAAAGTGCACGACTGGGTTGTACGTACTCGTATGTACATACATATGTACTTGCCTCTTAACGCTATAAGTGTTCAATCTTATGGGGACTAAAATTCAAGTCTTCCTCTTCCCAGTAAAGTGGGCGTGCCATCCCGCATTTTCAAGGGAATTATAATCATAACATTGTACAGATGGTATATACGAGTATGTAGGAGCATTTATAATTTTAGTAGGCGTGGCAGTTCTAAAACTTGGTACTTGTTTTATTTGCATTTGTTTTATAATCTCGAGACATTAATTTTAAGGATCGCTGGAGAAGTGGTATGTCATCTCTTAGGATATGTCTGAACTAACCTAAATAATAAAGTTTATCAAAATCGTTAGAGCCGTTTTCGAGAAAATTCATTTTAAATAAAATCGGCCTTAAGGTCCATTCACAGCTCAGCGCGCCTTGCCAATGCCCGAACTCCGAACAAGTTATTTTTTAGCACATTTATAAGCACGCCATTGACAGTTTTACTAAAAGATATCAATCGAAAGAAAAAAAGTTTGAGTTCCAATTGATTTTTCAGAAAAAAATGAACAATTCGCTTATTTGTCTGGGAATATTAGGAATTCAATCCACGAACAAAACATCTTCCCATTCGTTTGCTTTGTGTTTCATGGTCGGTACTCGTAATGACAAGAAAAATTCGCAGATTGCTGCGACCAGATAAAAAGTGGCTGCGAATAAAATGTCAAAATTTGGGAATATTCGTTCATTCCCAGGTCGCTGAGCTGTGAATGACACTTAGGTAAAGTAGTCTAATTTTAGGGTTAGGAACGTTTAGACTCCAGATAAAAAGTTTGAAGCAAATCTGTTCCGCCGTTTAGGGTGGAGTTGAGCGTACAAACAGATTTAGTTGACCCACTTTTTTGAGTTCTCCATTATTAATGTCAAGTTTGAATAAAAACTCGAGTTTTTCAAGAAACCAAGGTATAGGTGCAAGTGAAATTCCAGTCCGTCAGTCCTATGGAAACAAGGTCTAGGGAATAGGGCATTCTATGAAGTGGTATACAGGCCAAATAAGGACTGCGATGCGACTGACCGTCATATCAGTAGCATTACCTATCATTAGATGGAGTCAACATTGTCAACATATAGGACCAATTTTGAAAGTTTTTTTTAAAGGTTTTTTAAGTTTCAGAAGCTATAAGTATCAGTCAATGATTTTTTTAGCTTTAAAACTTCTCACAAATCTTACGGGTACTCAGAATATAAAAGAGATGCTGTCATTGTGAAGACAAAGAGGCTGTTCCCGATAAAAAATCGGTGTTGACAGTTTCTGATAAGAAGAGAGACAGGAGGTTTCGGATAAAACTGTAGGCATTATCTTTACCAATGAAGCTAAATCGCTTTAACAAAGAATATTTAACCATGAGAGTAAGAACGTGGACATTTTTAAGGGAGGAGACCTACTTTAGCTATAAATTCACCAAAGAATCTCAGAATACCATTTCAGTCTATGACAAGCAATAACAACTTCCAGGTAATTTTTCACAAAAAACTATGTAAGATGTCGCTGCCCATGGAATGCTGTCTATGACCTTTCACCTCATCTCCCCTAGAGGAAAGGGAAAGGCGAATGGGGAGGAACTCGTTTAAAGGCAGCCAAGTATTGATTTATTTATGGAATCCTGTTCTACACGAAGTACCCTAAACAATTAGGGATAAAGGATTGAAAACCACAGCTTGTAGTGGGATGGCGTAGTGCTAGCCAGCTACACTCACCTCCCTGTGCAAACAAATTGGTGAATTAAAAGATGTTGGTCAACGCAACCCTAGTTGTGACTCAGTTTAGAAATAAGAATCAGTAGACTATTTGAATCCACTACCATTCTTTTTAAAAAAATAGTTCTAGTCATGCAATGTTTAGCGAAGGGGAATACATAATTATTTTAATTAACGAATGACCATAAAGCGGTGGTCATAATCTGATCGTTTGTAATTGGTTCTTTTCATTGATGCTACTCATGCTATTGTATTCAAATTACCCAAATCGCTTAAGATATTGAATGAAAAGGACTCGTTAGTCGTTACCAAACAAACAATATGTTTTATCCAGATTACCATCAGAAATAATCAATGCTTCTATTTCTTTTTATAGGTAGGTACTCGTTTTTAGAACCAGAGTGATTTAAATATTGATACTTCGATTCCTATACCAGCTACCGCTGGGTATTTCTTATGAATTATTGAGCACAAGAAATCGAATTGATCCTTTCTTTCTTTAACAGCTTGTGGCTTTGCGTTTTGGTTTAAAATCGTAGGTAAAGTTGTTGTCCTTTTTTCACCTTATCTGTCCAATCTTATCAGACTCTACTTAAATATTAATGTGTATTCCGAAGTGTGTCGTTACATTAGTTTAAGGAAAACTACATTTATCTAGTTTTGTGTACATAATGTAGCTATGGATTGGAAGCACTGCATTCGAAAAGATTCATAAATCCCTCTTCATGTTTTACGATTGTTGCATTATACACATCCATATGTTAGAAAGTATTAATTTTTTAAAAAATGTATCTTACATGTAGTCGTACTTATAAAATAGATTGTTTTTGAATGTAGTAGGTATTGAATTAGTAATTGGCTGGGCAACCACTAAGTATTAGTGTTTCATAAAAATGAGAAAACAACAAGCACACATTCAAAGATCTACGCAGAATGCACAAAGTTAAAAATCAAAAGAATAATACATAATTAGAAGCTTAGTGCAGTGTGTACATCATTTCGTTTCCCATTGCAGCTGAACACAAATCTGTTAAAACCTAACAACTATTGTGTTTAGGGAACATTTCGCAAACAAATTAATAAAAATAAAAACTGGACATCATTGCCAATTTAAAGTAGTGATATTGCTATTATTGTTTGCAAGTACATAACAAAAGATACAAAAGAAAATAAGGATAAACAATAAATATGTTTTAATGCAAACAATGCCGTATGTTATGTTTTTATTTTATTTTTTGTTTTGGCAAGTAGGTACTATTATGATGCTTTGTTCAATAAATATCTATGCCTTAAAATTTATAATTTCAAATTGTGTTCTAACTTTCACTAATTTTGCTTTTGAATTAATCCAATCAATCCAAAATTTTACTCAAGTGTGTGTTTACATTTTCGTTTATTATTTCTGGCATTTATTGTTTGAACTATTTGTTTTAGGATAAAAATAATAAAAAAAAACTGTAATAATCTGGTAATACTTACATTTACAATCTATTGTTGAACGAAATAGTTTTGTATATTTTATTTATATTAACCGACCATGCATCAGAAATGCAGAGATTAAGGTCCCATCAAATATCATTTTGTCATGCGAAATATATTAAATTTAAAGTTATATATATTTCATAAGTTGGTGGTAATATTTTTTTCTAAGTGTACTTCAAAGGTTTGTTTTTTTCTTTTTTTTAAATCTGATTTGCTTTTGTTAAATAAATAACACTACAGATATTTGTAGATTATTGGTTTTTTTGTTTTTAGTTTTCTTTAGTTTCACCAATTTTAGTGAGAATTTGATTTTGAAAACTGCATATGAATTGATTTGAAATGAGAAAAATGAATGAAAAATGCAACTGGGTGTGATTTTTTTTTTCAGCTTATGAATAATTGGCAAATCTTTACGATTGATTGTATGAAATTATGGTTTTAAGAGTTACTAAGCATCGAGGCGATTGATTTATAAGTACATATGTTTTGTATGTATTATTGACTATAATTGATAACAGAATTAAATGCATGCGTGCAAAACAAATTTGGAATAAGATAAATGTGAAAATGTAAAATTTATATGATAAGACGAAGCAAACCAAATACCAATTACAGCGAAAATTAAAAAAAACACAAATAAGCGGTCTTTCGTTGGTTTGTTGTTTGACTTTAAATAAAAGTATGCAGTTTGTCAGCAACTAAAAAGATATGGTGCTCAACACAGCACATACATAAAGCAAGAAAGTAAGTTCCTGTTTGTGTATTTAATTTTGATAAAAAGAGTCGAAGTACAGCTTGTGAAATTAATTTGATTAGCGTGAAGCTCGGTTTGCGGTTACCAATTTCTTTTTATTTGTACATACTTATCTGTGACTTAGGCTGAAATCATTACTTCTTGTGTATAGCAAAGTGTTCCGTGAAAATGTTTACTAGCTTAGAGTGAGGTCCTCTTTTATGATTCAGATTTCAAATTGGTGGGATCTTGCTGTCAAAAATGTGACCTGGTATCCAGCTAAGGATAAGGGTATGTCGTCCTGCTACTGGACTGTCTGCTACACAGTGGTTCTTCGACTTAGATTCAGCGAAAATCGATGACTTCGAATTGAAACAGTGATTCAGGAGTTAAAGTGTTGATGACGATTCTGGCACCAAATCTAGACTTGGTCCTCTAGAACGTGTTGACACAAACATGGTCCAATATCTTGACCAACCTATCTACGAATTCGTGTGTTCAGAAGACTTGTAATTTTTGAATTTTTCTGGGGCTAGCAACTTGTATTTTAAAGTTTGTTGTAAATAGGACACCAAAGTTCCTTAACTTTTCCACTTTTCGTAGACGGCTGACAAACATCCGATATGAGGAATATAACACGTACTTTACACTAATGGTTGCGAGAATTCAAGTCCTGAGATCTGTACTGTATTGTGTATGCTGTGCCAGCATATTTCGATTTTTCTTTAAGTTTCCGTTTATCTACTGGGGATTATTATTTAGAATTTTTATTTTTTAGAATACATTTTTTGTGGTAACAGCGCTCCTAATTTGATGATACAAATTGTCACTTTGGAGGATATTTTTCGCGACACACAATATTCAAAATAGTTTGCAACTACCCAATGGGTCACGTGTACAAAACTACGTGCGTATATGTACGAATGGTGGAATTTCGCGAATCTAAACTATTTGGATTTCGTAGATTAACACCATCTGGAACTCACAAAAATGATGAGAAAAACATACAGAATGCCTACATTTCGTCTATGATATCCTACTTCTTTTCAAGCCCCCATAAAAGAAGGCGTGGCATCAAAATTATCTAATGGGCGTGGCGTTAGATATTGTATAGGTGAATTGGATTTAATTGGCACTTGATAATTTTTTTCAATTTTAAGAAAAATAGCGAAGCTCTAAAAAAATGGGCGTACTAGGGTCCGAATTTTGATATATTTTACACTTGTACTGCTTTTCCTTCTCAAAGCCGATCTTCTTAGCTTAAAATTTAAACCTCAAAAAGTAGTGACATACGGAGGACAGAACTCATTTGTTTGCTTGTTACAAAGTATGTATTAAACTTAATATGTATACCCTTAGGGTATCATATGAAAATTGCAAGTTTTCGTCAGAAATTTAGCCGCAAAATTGAAAAATAGAAAGGTCTCTCAGTATCGAAATGAACCTATTAATTTGAAGTTATTTTCAAGGACAAGGAGTTTTGTATTTTTATTTCAGAATACATCGTTCAGTCAGATCTTTCAGTTATCTATCTCGTCAATGGATGAGTAAACATTTCATCAAATAATAAAAAAAAATCCTATAGTTTTACTCTTCGCATGTAAAAAATAAATATTTATACATATTCAGAACAGAGATACATAAATCAAACATGCAGTGCATTCTACAGTCAAATATGATTTGCAGTGATAAAACAATTCAAATGTAAACGAAAAAAAATTGTATGTACGAGTAAAATGGTGACTTAAAACTTTTGTGTGGTTTTTGAGTGTAAGATTCTTAAAGTTCAATATGTGTTTTATCTGTTTAAACTGTTTGATTAAAATGAATGTTTTACCTTAAAAGACTGTAGATGTTCAAATGCAATTGGGTATCCACGTGAGATATGTAGAAGGCATAAGAATGTAAAAAAAAAACAACATAAATTGTAGTTTAAAGGAAGAAATAATATATTGTATTTATTCAATAGTGATATTGGGCAATTGGAATTTAATTCTAAGACCGAGTTTACTAATGTGAAATATGATGGATTTTGTGTAGATAATATTTTAAAATTATAATTTTAATTTTTCTGGCAACTTACTTTCTCAGTGTAATGAGAATATTATGTGTATGTTTGTTTGAAATTCAAGCAATAAGATTATTTAGCCAAATGAAATGGTATACTAACTGAACTAAAATATTAGAATTACACTAATGCTCCAAGAGGTACATGTTCTTGTTGATTGCAAAGTAGTCAGTATGGCAAAGAATTTGTATATTTATCCTCCAATTTTAAATAATTCTAGTAAAACTCACTAGTTGACAACTTTATTTCAAAGTCTGAATGACAACATTTTTCTTAAAAAAACATTAAACAATTGAATTTAACGAATATATTTGGTTAGTATGAAACATACAGATATATGTATGTATCTGTAAAAGATGTTATATTCAAAACAAATCGATACAATATTTCACACATTGAAGACAAGACTCAAGTTCTTTTGCAGAAAGTGCAAATGTTTTTGAATAAGTCTGTCAACTGTGTATTTTTATTTTCAAAATGAATTCATTATTCATTGCTTAATTTATTCATTCGTTAGTCGGTTAGTGTATTCACTATAACGCTGAACTAATTTATTCGTCAATTGATGAGGTGCATCCGATAAAAAAAATCTAATTTTGTCCTGAAGAATTAGACTCATTCGATGTTGAATTATCCTGAAAAAGTTAACATTAAAGAGTTTCTAATAGTGCTAGCAAAAATAAAGCAGAAAATGTATAGCAATACATACGAGTGAGATTCAATCATGTAATGTTTGTTATTCATAAACTCATTCAGAAAATAATCCCTTTAAAAACTCAACAATTAACAACTTTTGATTTTTTTTTTAAAATGTGACCAAGAATCTAGTGCAACTATGTGAAAAGAGCGAATGCATATCTCTATGGTACTTAGTTTGAATGAATTCTAATAATCAAAGAAGGACGATTGTGAACGATTATGAACGTAATGCAGTCCAAATCATGGACACGGTACATGTGTTAATGTAGTCTATAGTTTCAAGTCAAAATATATGTATATGTTACGATAAATGTGATAAATTCATCAATTATAAGTACATCAAGTTCACTTAGTTGAATATGCACATCTAATAAACGATTTATCACTTTTCGTGTAGTACATAGCTTTTCATGTATCATTTAGTGTAAGTATTTTGAAGACGATTTTCCTGCAACTATTGATGAATTTCATTTATAAATACATATGTATGTATATATGTATCAATTGTTGTTTTTATATTGAAGAAATAAAATCATACATATAGTTAAAATGTTAGTAAATATTTTTTTAGTTAAAATATTAGTAAATATTTTGTGTAAGATACATAATCAATATGAAAACCTCTCTCAATTCGAAATATCATATCTTATACATATATCCTATATGTTGTTCATGAATATATAATGGGTATACTATGTAAGTGGGACAAAAGTTTGAATACAGATTTCTTTTTACTTACAGATTTAGTTATCTTTGGAAATGTCATAATTCTAAAGTTCTTTGAGAATTGGAGAAAATTGCGTTAATGTGTATTCAATATATGCTACATACATATTTGTCTTAGTTTTATTATATACAGTCCATTTAAAAATAAATACATAAAAAATATATTTAATACCTGAAAGGATACTCGGAACCAATAACTTTTGTTCAAGAAAATCACAAATTTTAGAAGATGTTTCAAGTAACATTTAAGTTGCCAGTTATACTTGTGTGCCATAAAAATATAGAATCCCAGCCCTAACTTGTTAGGTGTGATACAAAAGAATAAATGGTTTTATGGTTAGCGCCGTAGGTTAAATGGTTAGTGGGTTGGACAACGGAACGAGAGGTTCGAGGTTCAATGCCAGACAACACCTAAACGCTTTTTACACGGCACCTCTCACTTCTCGCGAGTGTCTGACAAAGATCCGAGAGCATCACTGTCATGAAAAACCTTCTGAAATAACAATTTGTGCTTTGGATACGGTATTGTAATAGGAGGCCCCTTCCATTCGTATAATAAATACATATAACACGGACAACCCGATTTATCGTGAGAAGCTAGGCCCTGGATCCCATGGACCTATTGCACACATTTTTTGAATTGATTTGGTAACCCTTATAGTTTGTAAACGTTTACCATTACTTGTGTTACTAATGTTTTATTTATAAGAATGGAAACTGGTAATCTTGGTATCCAAATCAGTTTCTGTAAAGGGTTTCTACCACTCACGAGGTCTTACGATAGGAGAATCTATTTAATTCCCGGAAGCTTTGTATAATATTGGTCCAATACCCGTTGAACACTGACCAGCCTTCTGCGGAATAAAACCTTTAGGAATGCAGGGCACATTAAGCACTGAGTTAAAGGGCATTCAGTTGACAGAGTTTAGGGGAGAATCTAAAGAGCACAAATTAAAAAATACTGTAAAATATAGCGACATATATACATATATACATATATGCCGTAACCACAAATATTTTCCTTAAGGTAGCCCTAAACGACGAACTTGCTCGTGCTCGCTATGTTTTTCTCGTGTAGGGGCTGGTTCGCTAGCAGCTCGCTGTTGGCCGTGTAGGGCCATGTTCGCGAGCAAACCTTATTTTTGCTGTGAACGCCGCCGAGTTCACAGAGTTCACTGTAAGCGCAACCACTTGCACTTCATTATCGCACATGTTCACGGTATGAAGAATCAACACGAAATGAATGCTCGCCAAATGTGTTCGTCGTGTAGGAGATAACGCAACCGAGCAAATTTGGCGAGCATGTTCGTCGTCATTTACTTTACTCATCATAAACATGAAACCATTTGAAGAAACCAACTTAATAAGCGTTTTCAGTTCACCATTGGCGGACGTTTTCAAGTTAAAATATAGGAATTGAATACATCCTACCACAATGTCGATTTCGCTTCGACCTAATGTTTGATGGACTTCAACGGAACTTTGGTTGGTTTTGACAGTTGACAGTTGACAGCTGTCATAGCGAGATAGTCGAGTACATTTTAGAATTGTACAAACGTTATTCAAGAACCGATTTCCGGGGATATAACCCGTCTTTATTGAGCTCGGAAACTCACCACTACAGTTCCTCTAGGTCTAATAGTTTCATATAGCCACAATAGACATCATGCACATTGTTCCTTACAGTAAACCCCTAAATTCTAATAACTTATTTTTAAATGGACTGCAACATGTATATAAACTTAATCGTATTTAATAAATAAAATAGAAATTAATAAAGTCTAATAAATCCTATCCAATAAAATTTAAAATTTTCATAGAAGTCTGGATTAATTTTCTTCAAGTTTGTGTGTTACGTTAAAAACAAATCGAAACATAAACTATTCAAATAAGCTTTAGGTGCCGTCGGTTATATAGTAGATACTACGCGAAAATCGAATTCAATTTGCTTATATGTCATTCATTAACGAAGCGAAATGATTAGTAATAGCAGTGCGAGTGCCAACGATCTACTATTTTAGCAGAAAACCAAATTTTTTTTTTTTTACTATAAATATAACTTCGCACATTTAAAGTGCATAATACGAATATTAATTGTACTTATTATGTCAACTATCATAGCAACATAGATTATTATATTTTCTTCGCATTTCTTTTTCTGTTGAACACTACCAAGTTGGTAGTAGATTAAATGCAAAACATTCGTATGCATTTAAAAGTGATAAACATAGTGATAATCGCCTGTAATCAAGGAGAACTAAGTTAACACAGGAACCTATTCATCTTACCTGAAGGAACTGGGTTACAGTCGTGTCAACAATCATCAGGGGCCGATGAATCAAGTGCACGACACCATTTCGCACGGGAATATTTGCCTTAACAATTTCAGCCAGAACGACACCCTTTGAATGCTTGGCGTCTCCGATTCTTGTATTGGATTTCACGTACACTGAAAATAAAAATAAACGATGTAATAAACATGACATAAATAACTAAACGCGCGTTATGGCTATGCCCGACGGTGTGTGTAATGAAAAGAATGCCATATATCAGTGTTTCAGCAACGCGTGTATTAAAATGTTTGCAAATATTTTGGTTTGTTTTTTTTCGAAACAAAATGTTCTAAATGGGTTCCGTGGTTTTAGACGTAGACAGCGCTTTCAATGCACAGGCAGGTGTTCTAAAAACGCATCTCCCTGAAACACGCTACTAATAAAAGTTAAACATACACAGCTTGTAGGTACAGTTTTTTCAGAAATAATAAAAAAAGTTTTACCATGTATTATAATTGCAACTGTCTCTGATTTGATTTACGAATCCAATTTGCAGAAATGGTTTATCCTTGAGGGATTCTTTCAAAATGTCATCAATTTGGCATTTCGAAATGAGCTTTAGCAAGAGTTAGTTGAAACCATAAACCATCTTAATTGTAGCGTGTCACATTTATTTTTCAAGAAGACTTATCCCCCAGAATGACAATGCGGTGCGGTAAGTATGTATGTAGCCGTTTGTAAATGAGTTTATCTGGCATTTAATAAACGGAAAATGATGACATTATTCGCTGGTGCTGCAAAGAACCTAATATCCCTTGGATCACACTTATCTTTGTTACTTGCAAATCACAAGCTGTTCGTCAACTCAAATTAGTTTATAAATCCAAACTAATATATTATTTATGTAATCAATTTTGGAGATGTAACGTAATGAGAACATAACATTTATACGATTTATTTGACATGTATAGTTGACAGTACTGAGCCCTACAATGGGGCATTGTTTACACTGTCATCAGAATGCATTTCTTGTCATTACTCTTTTGTCAATTTGTATTTTTTTCAAACTAAGCAGAAATGCTTTCTAATATCAACACAACAGATCAACTGAGGGCACATATGTGGGCTTCATATTGGAGACACTAACTCGAGTCTGAGAACCTCCCAAGGTTATGTCTTTCAAAGGTCATTACTAGGGAAAATCTGCACAAGACTACATGCAGACTGCAAGTAGAATTAATGTAGAATTAATGTACAAAAAGAAAAGGGATTATTCTATTACCTATATGCAATTTACCTCACAATCACTGATCTAAAGTAGTCCCATGCCCTAACCACTGAGCCATAGCGTGGCTCCTATTATTCGTGTACAATAGAGACCTGAGTGAAACTGCATTGCCTACCGTAACATTCGTAGCTGTTAGTTTAAAACGAGGCACGTGAAGTTTTGTCTAAAGTTCGCGAAAGGTCGGACAAACCTTACGTCCAAATATAAGGGAATTATTTCTTTTTCAAAAAATAGAGACTTCGAGATGCAAGAAAGAAAGAAAAGCGGAGTAATATGACTGCCCTGCGGTATCTCTTGAACAATATATTACCTCATATTTGCTAAGGATGAACCTATGTATGTATATATTTATATAACTTATTATTCATCTCCAAGTATAAGCAACTAATTTTATAGGAGACACGAGTCTATGTTCATGTTAAATACGATTGATGAAATTTTTTTTAAATTTATATCGTTATATCCCCGACAGAGGGTGGTAGTAAAAGAAAGATTAATATATTTAAACTATACTTACTTTTGCCATCCTTTTGTTGGAAGAAGCTTACAGTAACTCGAATATTGTCCTCAAATGACGCAGTGGTTTGTGGCATTTCAATAGGAGCGGGCGCCGTGAATATGACATTATTAGGAATCACATGCCCGTCAATTACTTTTTTGTCAACCAAGCTGCTGCGAGTTGTTTGCTATAATTCCATTAAATTACAATTTAGTAAAGAAATACAAAAATTATTGTCCTAAAGTCATCCAAATGCTTACCTTAAATCCTTCATCAATTGGTATAAGGAAGGTGTGGCCTCCTGGTGCTTGGTATAAGCTCTCTTTTCTCATTAAAGTCACTTGTGCCCGGTATGACCTAAAGTGATGGCATTGGATTAATTCCTTTATCCTAGAGATGCTTTTCTTTGCAGTTGATTATAAGATAAACGTTGTATCGGACACTTTGTATAAATCTTATCAAAGGTTAGAGTTCAATGTTCAGAAGTTGTAAAAGTTATAAGAATTATGATATTAAGGTATACACTTGAGCAAACTCATGAGATTGTGTACTCGGAAGAGTGAGCATGAGAATAAATACAAAATCTTATATTTTTTAAAGCCTTAACGTGAAAGTGTACCCTCTGGGTCTTTTCTTTTGAAGAGAGTAAGAGTGAGACCCGAAGCATTACAAGTTTATAACTTCGCAATTGGCAAGGAAAAAAGTTGTAAAGTTTGAACAACTGAAATAAACGTCATTGAATACTTCAGTTGCAGTAACATTTTAAGGGATAAGATTGGAAGATCGTTTAAATGGATGGTAAACAAATTTTTCACAATCAACCTAGAATGTCTACAAAGGACAAATCAATTGCAGTAACAACAAGAGCGATTGCATCTCATATTAAAAAGTAAAGATCTCAGTGCTTTCCAATAATTCCCTTTATTTTAGAAGTTTTTAGCGATCAAATGTTACCAATAGGACCATGTTACCCTTCAGTGCGGCCTGGAGATAATTTTCCCCAATCATAAGACAATTTTCTCGAGTTCTATAAAGCAAGAAAACTTGCCCTTTTTATGATGACCACACACTTTTAAAGTGCGATTTACCGATCGAGCTATTATAGACACAGATCTATCCTTGTAGATATAGAATGTCGATCTTTACGTCGTACGGACAATCTACTAAATATAAGAACTAGTTCATTCTTATTTCCAAAGGATACTAGCACCCAGAGTGCTGAGTATAAATGGAGTAATGACTGGGAGATTAGGAATCAGGTCACTAGTTTTGAAAGAGGGGAAGCTTATGATAAACATAAAACTTTCATTGTACATACACTCTCACAGCACTTTCTTTTCAACAAACTTACAATTATACCATCGAATGTTTATCAGATGTTCACTGGAATAGGAAATGTGAATTAGGGGAATTTCCCTGAAGGATAAAATACCCTGTCAGTCCGTCAAGGGATAAGATATGAAGTAATTTTTTTAGCCAAATTATTTGTTTCAAAGATTTCTCGTTTGGCAACTTTTACTCGAAACAAAATAGCGTTTTCGCTTCGACTTCGTCTGACGTTTCCGTATTTCGTTATTGCTTCGACCTGACAGATTTTCTGACATCTTTTGAACTACCTACCCATGCACATGTTTATGTACATTGTTTGTATAAGTCTTCAGCTATTTCATTATAAAATTCTGATTGTTGTCCATTAAATATCTTTACCTTAGGCGGTATTGCCCAATATTCATGGTATCGGCTTGTTGTAAAAACTGTAATGCATCGGGATTTGTTATTTCAGATTTAGACGTAGGCAGTACAGTGAGCGGAACGAGCACTTCATCGATTACATGCATCACCTATAGATGACAAAGAAAACATTATGAAAATAAATTTAGTCCCATCCCTTCATGATTAAACCTTTTATGATTAAACACGTCTTTTATTTAACGTATTCATTGCATAACTTACTTGTCTTTTACCCAAACTATTTTCCATTTGTAAGGAAAGTGACGGAATAAGTCTGGCATTATTTACATATATATCTCCACTACTTTTCTTTGTGATGTAAAGCGGAGGATTACCATCCATGTCTGAAATAACAGTCTTTGTAAGTTGATCTTGAGTAAGGGCGACAGTGGCTGAAATTAAAATGGTACCTTATGAATATTTATCTTCATATAATTTTTTGTTTAAGATAATTAAATTCGGTATTTAGCGACGTTGTTCATTTTAATTAACGGTAATTTTCTGACAGTTACACAGATCGTCACACTGCACTCCAAAGCAGAGAATATGCAAATGTGGTTACATTGAAATATTCCCAGGGGAAGCTTGCTGACCAACAATAAAATCGAGTTAATTTCGTCCTGGGTTTTGTGTGATTGTCACCTATAGCTCTTCAGCAAATCATTTGCAAGGAGTTCTGTTCTATTGTTATGCTATAGAACTTACGCTTTCTGTTCGTGAGATTAATCTGATTTCATTGTCCCGCCGAGCTATGTTCGTTGTTGCAGAGAATGAATTGGCTATTCAACATGTTTGTTTTTGACACTGAGAGTTTGTGTATTGTTGTGCAACGTCAGGTATTTCTGAAAACTGTACGCAAAAGGGCAAAATATGGTTTTAAACTTACCGATGTGATAGAGAATGGAAGTGTTGCCACTATGTCGCTGAAAAGCTTTATTTGTTGGTACAAATATCGTTACAGTACGGAAAGTTAAAGTAGAATTCGCGATTACATTCTGATCCAGCAAGCTGTAAAACTGAAAATAAAAGAAAGGAAAAGAAATTTTATTTTACTATTAATTTATTCATCTTTCTTATTATAAAGGAAATTCAATTTTATGGTTTTGGAAAACATTTAGAGCGTGAAGATCCGCCAGTGAATGAATAGCGCCATTTTTCTAAAGGACCAGCTGCAAACCATTTCGTTTAATTTAAATCGAATTTGATGCCTTTCCTGTGCAAGTACATACGTGCAGATATTATATAGAACCATGAAACGTTGGTATTTAAAAATGCTTCATCGACTACACAAACAGAAATACGCCCATATCTCCTGTAATATCCTGCGGCGAAAATGGGGGCTCACCTTTCCGTTGTTGAGCTTTTTTTTTTATACGGATAATCCAGACCAAACCGGAATTTGATTTTGCTGCCATGTTTTTGACAACCACCCTTCATGGAGATAAATGTTTATGTCAGTGGTTAGAATTTGGAGATGTAGGCAGAGTGTTGCTCGTTCCATTAAAATGGTTTATATGTTTTTAAAACGATGGCTACCGACAAATCACGTTAAGTAACCAACACTGAGCCAGGGGAAATGAGGACAATCCAGCCGGGGATTTAAGGTTGCTGAATGCTTTCAATCATTCATGAGTATGGTTGAAGATTATACATAAATTATATGCTAGGGTTTATCATTGTGAGTACCATCAACCACTGGATAGATAATTAAGGCTATTCGATTAGATAGATTTATCCTGTTTTTGGTTTATCATCATCGTTCACAATAGATGTGGAATTGTGATATTTCCGGTACAATGGTGCAATGGTCGGTTAAATAAATATGTATTTCCGGAAGCGAGGTCCAATTAATGTTGTCTCAGTTTACATAGGATAACCACTGGTTTATTGCTTGATGCTGACTCAAGCACCATACATATATAGATTTTAGCTTATTTTTATAACCGGCCTTAGAGCTGAGTGGAATTATTGGTTCTTGGAAGCTTTTTAGCATTCACGTTCAAAACCAAAAATAAAAAGAAATACAAGACGATTCTAGAATGAGGCTCGAAACAGTGAAAATATAGACAAAAACCAATGCATGGACTTAAGGTTCGGAAGGGACTAGTACTTAGCAAAGATGAAAAAGTAAAAATAGCTCTAAGGAGCTCCCATGTTTCAGACTGGACGTGATAGATTATGCGCTATTTCTGTCGGGTAAAGCCTGGAGATTGTCGGTGCTAACAACGTAGATTAACAGATGGTAGATCTAGATGGATATTGCACTTGAAATGGACTTTCGGGGAAGCCTGTACAACTAAGGTTGTTCACTTGTTCGGAAGGAAGATTTTGACAAGTCAGACTCACCGAGGCTCAATGGGTGGCGTTATCCAGATCTCCGAAAAAGCGGACTATTTGGGAGTAGTCCTGAATAAAAAACTTCTTTGGATGAAAATGTCCAAGATAGTTTCAGTTTTCTGGAAGTGGGTGGATAGTTTTGATATGTCATGGTTTTATCACCGAAAACGGTTCTCTCGATGTACATTGATTTGGTGGAGGCCACTCTGTCTTACGTATGTGACTGGCTTCTATACTCAATTCCAAAGATCGTCCTTCCTCGGTTGCACGCGACCTTTTTCGAGTACAAGGTGGGATGTTCTCACCCGATGTTCTTTGGCTGTAATTTGTTTTATGAATGAAAAACTTTGCTTCTGTACAATTATTCCGCGTTCTTTAAGAGTATAGCGATTCATGTCTTGTTGACGTGTATTTTGTATCTATTTACTTCACAAATGTCAAAGTAGAATTGACACTTGCCGTCATTTGCAAAAATTATAGCATCTTCCATTAGGGTGGTGACTTTTGCGCCACCATATCTGTTTCAGATGGTCTAGATGCTTACGCAGAAGGACTCCCGAGCAGATTTAGCAGGATTCTTGCTGCCTCTCAGCGTCTTGCTTAAGGAAAACGGAGAGACTTTATAATTTTAAGTGGAAATCAGGGATGTAAAAGAGATTATTAAAATAAACATGATAAAGTCATATTAAAATCGTCTACCACCAAGTCACTCAGCTCAGATACCTCAATGGTCTATTATTCAAAACTTGTTTAAGAACTTCGTCTAAATTACACCCGATAATTGGAGTCTCTACATTATTTATTATGTGCATAGGAAAACTCCTCGCAGATGTTCAAGGGTTCATGGTATTGCTTGCAACATTATATGGTTTGGAAAAAGTTCATAACTAACTTCTGAACTTAGTACATAAAACTAGTTTTTCAGGAAAGAGACGTGAACGTGGTAGCCTTTCAAGAATTTTATTTTAAATAAATAATTCTTAAGAGCAAGTTGCTGAACATGTGCAGGAGTACACAGTTCACTTCCTATCACATTACCATTACCATCAAAACTCTTCTCTACGTTCAAACATCTCAACTTAAAGTCAACATACAAGCGTACATTGCTTACATCAACTCGGTTCCGTGTTAAGTAAATGGCGTCAAAGTTGTATTTTACATAACCCAAATGTTGCGTGTTTGCTGCAATTGGTTGCAAAATAAATTCTTCCCTTGGGTTCAACTTTTGTTATTTCTTTTCGAATTGAAATGCCATGGGAACGTTCAGGCCAAAGCAAAAGGCATTCACATTGCAGGGGGTTCGTTTTTGTTATCCTTACAATGTTTTTTCTGTTTTTTTTCAAGGGAAAAACGAAAGGGTAGTAAACCTTAGATAAGCAGTTGTGTATTGCGTATTTTGAAACCAAAACTAAGTTTACTTTTACTCAAATGAGTCATACTTTTAACTATTTTTGAAAATATTTCGTGGTAGTTCGGAGTATGGTGATTGGACGTTTAAAAGGTCGAATTTGAGTACTATCGCATGGTAACATTATATTGTGTAATTAAGCCTATTTTTGTCAGGGAATCGAGGGGGTGTCGTATTCGTCGTGACACATTGAAGTTATCACCCTTGAAACAACATGATATAAAGTTAATACAATTTGGGTTTTAATACTATAAAGCCTCAGCAACACCCTTAAAAAGTGTTCCAAATGTACTTATGTAAAATATTTTGAATCCAGAAGGCTTCCCTTTGAAATGCAGGGTGGCATCGATGGGCAGGGAAACGAAATGAGAGTACGAGAGCTGGATAGGTAGGAAATTGGGAATTGCTTAATTAATCTTGTGCGTAAACAGGCTGGTTTCCGGTCTAGGAATTTCTGTCCCGACCAAATGAGACTTTTGGTAGGTCAACACAAATCTCTCGAACATTCTCATTTGAAATAGGGATTTCTGTTTAAGATAACGTCAACACAAGTAATATTTATAGATATAGCGACAGGACCGTCGGTATTGAGAGTGTGCTTGTATACCAATAAATAAAGTGAAATCCTTTCATGGGCTAGCAACTTGCTTAAGGACAGTAGAGATTGCAGTTGATACGATTGTACAATCTTTATCCAAATCAAGGGGTCTCGAGGGAAAAAGCTACCCGCCGGTAGATGAAATGTGTGTGTGTTTTTTTTAAACCAATCAGGAATCTCATTTATAAATAAGCATAAGACGAAGGGATTGAAGGGATTATATCCATCCCACAGATAGATATAATTTAAAAGTTTCGTCAAACAGAAGCATCTTCATTTAAATATTTTATCCTATGGTAGACCAAACCATATAGCGCTTAATCCCACATAGGAAAAACAAACTTCTATTTATGATGTGACTGTGTTTGGACACTTTTATCATATTTTTATCGAAGGCAGATGATCTGTCTTGAATGATCAAATATGCTACGTTCCGGATAGTTTCAGATTCCATCCCTCTTGAGTTGGGAGTTCCACTGAAGTTCCACTGACGATGTAGCGCTTCTAGCAGACGATAAAACAATCGGGAAGAAGGGCATTAGGAGGGGATGCTCTTGAGTCCTATGGGCTTAGGATAAGCCATACAAAAACTAAAATTCCATTAAATGGTTAGATTTCGTTTTTACAAAGGAGGTGCAATCATAACAGATAGCTTTAAATGCCTAAGTTTACATGTCAGAGATAATGGTCCTGTGCAGATGAAATTAATCGTAGGTTTCAGTTTCATTAGGTAAACTGGTGGCACACGTCAGGCGTCAAAAGGCGACAAAAAAGTTCTACAAAGGACTTCACGAATGAATTTATAAAACAATTCTTTAGTAATGTACGCTCCCAAGTGCTAAGACGCGTCTCAGAAACTTATACACAAAAACTAAATGCCACTACAATGTGTAATGGAGTAGAGTAACGTTGCTTGATAAAGTCAGGAAAAGCGATATCTTTCTGTGCAAAGCTCCAATAGAACCGTTTTCGGTGTGAACGACCGGATAACCTAAAACATAATAGCCCGGCGAAATCGTGCATGAAGACTCTATCCAAGATAGGACGAAGAAGATACATAAGTGTTACCATAAGCAGATGCATACGTTTATGCACGACCTTTAGTTCTTAGGCTTTAGAGAAAAGCCTTGTTACTTAGCTTCCTGTCAAAGCCGTTTGCGACAACAGCGGTATCTGGTTAAGACACAATTTTCCATTCTGCCAACAAGATTAGCTGTAATATGTAATGCATTTAATTTATTCAAATCGATGGGGATCATCAATAACACGAACATGCAAAAACCATTACCTCAATCTTGAACAGGACACAAAAAAACAAACACACACGCTAAGGGAAAACGGAAACAGTCGATTACTCAAGTGATGCGTTAAACATTCATTCATTCCTTAATCGATCCCCTAACATTACTGTCGTTGTTTTCATAGCAACCAGAATGGCTTCTTTTCTTTCACATGCTTATTTATCCCGAAACCATCTAAATGTCGTTTATTACTCTCCCATATCACCTGCGTCCCAAACAACTTTGTTGATGAATTTAAGACTTTTTCCGCATTTCTTATCGTTCACGAGGAGGAAGTCAGTTCGAAAAAATTAAAAAAAAAAAAAAATCAATTTTTAATCAACTGAACCACACAGCAAGGAGACAATTTGTTTCTCCCATTGTGCTGTAGGTTAGGGACACATTTGCAAGGTGGAACGAGTAGCATTGTTCTTTTTCTCCACAAGGAACCACAGCCGTGGCAAACATGACCAAAAAAAAGGTAACAGACTAGAATTTAAGAAATCTGAAAGTACATCAGAATTCAAATCGGATAAAAGTCACGAATCTATCCTCCACCAGCAGCAAAAGAAAAAAGAAAACAGAAAAAAGGAATGTGATTTTATATTTAGGGGTTTATCGCCTTTTCACACGAATTTCCTCCGACATACTCGTACTCGTATTATGTGTGTGCATTTCAAGGGCCATTAACCTCCTTGAATTGGAGCTAGGACTCTTTTCCGTTTCATTTTTCCATACCGACGTTGCGTGTTTTAGCGCAGGCACTGAAAATTGTTTTTGAATAATGAATAACTTTTGCAATTTTCAAAACATGAAAGCGATATCCGGGATTTGATAATAGTTGTCGCCGCAATGTCGTGTTCGTACCAGAAGAAGGAAAATCAATAATATTATGTTTGCATAAACTCTTGCTGAATGCGCTATTTCAATCTTAATATAGTGCTCGAGTGTGTACACGAATAGATGTTTTAAAAATTTCCTTTTCGAGGAATTTATGTAAAATGTTACATTGTTCTCTCAGTACGAGTATACCAATACCACGTATCGATTCTCCAGAAGTAGGGTCGAATATTTTCGAATCATTTAAAATTTATGAATGATTATATGTTGGTATATCTTTGGCAAAGTATTCGCCCGTAAAAGATGAATATTACTCAATATGTAAAGAAAACCGTGTCTAGCATTATTTTGTAAAATAAAAACTATTTCTAAGTTGAGTGGAATATAAATATTCTACAATATTGCACAAGTATCTCAAACGGACTGTGGCTTCTTGGCGTTACGCAATCGAGTCCCATAATTTATGCAAATTCATAACACCCCCTTCTCTGGATTCAGTGTCTTTTAGGAGGAAAATTGGGTATCCCTGAAGGTGCTCATCACTCTTATGATTTTGCAAAGTATACACTTGTGGGCGATTTGTAAGTGCGATTGTAGAGTACAAAGATTCAACTTAAGACTTGCTTCTCCGACATAAAGTACAGAAGCGTGCTTTAATTTTTCGAATTTCCTACCATAAAGAAAATATGAATATAAATATATAATAAATATGCTGTTGTGGGACTGCTGTTTATGGCTTTGAAGAACAGGACAGTAAAGTACGAAGGAAATGGAAAGTACAGCCTAAAGTGTTTTTTCTTTTTACCATAAAAAATACAAAAAATTTAAACTTTATTAGTATCATGAAAATCTTTTCGATTGATAGGTCTACTTCCTTGTCAAACCATAGAAAACTTCATTGACAGATGTAAACAGAGATATGACGGTGTTTACTCTGGTTTGACGGACTGGAGACGGAGGGAAACTGGAGAGGTCACCCGTTGTGTCAATTTGTGTTTTTTGTTTGACTTTTGAAAATGTTAAATAAAATTATAAAATGCGCAAAGTAAACAAGATAAATACGAAAGCAAACTAATAAAAGAAAAGCAATTTAGTTGGCACTGTCACTATGAGTCTGCTTATAGTGCTCAATCTAAACACAAAAATGACAAAGTATCCCCCGTCCAGTGTGAAAACCTTCTATCAACGCGGTAAACTCACAAGAAAACATTTTTTGAAGTATTGCCTGGATTCTTCAACACTGATCACATCATTATAGGATTAGTACCAGGAGGAGATATTTGGAATAGAATAAAATAAATCTTGGAAAAGCAGAAGAGTTACATCATGCAGTCAAAAAATTAACGTCATTTTCCCCTAATAAAGGTTTTAGACTGTTCTTTTTCAATGAGAACGAACTGTCAAATGTCAATGTGTCATATGACATCTGTTTTCAGTGTACTTTAGCAAGACAGTACTTGACATGTAAAGACTTACATCATGTAGTCATGTAATGCTTTTAAATAATAGAAATTTATTCAAAAAATCAGGATTTAATTCGAGAATGACATGATCCAGACAAACGGGCAGGTGAAAGAGCAATTTGACGAACATATTGTTGAATATCCACCCAATAACCAGATTGAGAATTATGCATTTTAAAGATACAAATTCTTTCATTGTACTTTGGTGGTATCAGCAGGAATTATTTTGTGTTTAAATGACGCCGGAGCTCGTTTTATCATTCATGGAACGTGTTAGGTCCGAGCGAGCGTATGACAAACATCCGAGAGTACACTTCTCATGAAAGAAATTCTCAAACTAAAGTTGCGCTTCTAAAAAACTGAAGAGTTCCATACAAAAGCTCAGTGGTTTTACGATTTTAAAAGAAGAGCAGCTGCCTACATAGTAGACTCTTCTGAACCAAGAAAACCCTAACCGGTGGTTGCATAGCTTTAAATGTGATTTTTTTTTTTTATAAATTTAATGCTTAATGCATTGGTTCCGTGGTTTTAAGCGATGGCCTATGTACTGAACCTACGGCGTCTACAATCTACATACTATGTACATGAATACTGACTGGCATATTCAATAAATCCTGTGAAATGGAAAATGTGGTCAAGATTTACCTACACAGCGTGGCTATAAATTGAGGCAGTGAGTCATGCGAATGAAATACGTTGTACAAACACTGGATTAGAACCTCATAAAAGAAAATACCTCGAAATCCATTTATGTAATCCCTTAATCTCCTAATGACTATTGCAGGAACTTCTGCCAATATCTCCTTAAAAGCCGTGTCCACAAAAATGGCATGTGTACCACAAGCGCTTTAAATGTCACTTTTCCTCCATACATCCCAAAACTTAATGTTGTTGATCCTCCGTGTATAGGAGGCAGGGAAGAACAACATTGAAGTTGAATTATATGTTTGTACAGGATGTGAACCTTCGGATTTGTTTTTTTTTGTTTTTTTTTCGTTTGTAATAGTTACAGGTCGTGAGGCTTAATCAAACACACAACAGGACAACAAACCATCCCTCCAAATTAGGGTGCCAAAATTACACACTCTATTATTTGTTCTTTCTTTTTTTTTACGATACACTCACTTTACCTTCAGCCTTTTGTTTAACGGTGCGTATGGCCTACTTTGTGTGTTCCACTGGTGTACCTTAATGCATTAAATAGGCAACAAAAAACCGAAAAAAGATAAATCCTTTGGGGTGACAAGCTGCAATAATAAAAGAGAATGTTCTGACGGATAGTAAACAAAAAACGTTACATCGTATGAGGTCAAATTGGGAATTGCGACAAAAGGTGTGCGGAACAGCTATGCAATTGAAATCAATGTGCTTGTATCTGGATCTGTATCTGTATCTTTTTTTTTTTTACTTTTTCAATTGTTCAGTTGTTTGTTGAACAAGAAAGAAAAAAAATGGGATTGTGGTTTTCATCCCTAAATCAAGAAACTCACGCTGTGCTAAGCTAACCCGTGGGTAACGGGGTAGAAGAATTACGAAATCACTTAGAAAATGTATCGCAAATTAAGGAAATATTAGACAAAATATGCCAACGCCCAATTATACACAGCAGTAAACGAACGGAGCCGTTTGATTTATAAGGGCACTTGGAACACTCGGAACAGGATATCGAGCTTCAATGAAGCCATTATTCTTGTAATAATGTCCTTTTTTGGGGGAAAAATTTTGCGAAAGCAAGCAGGGATACAATGAGCAAGTTTATCTGATTTATGAAAATGATCAATTGGGTGCATTGTCCCGTACAAGGGAAGCATCTATGTAGTCTTTTCAGTTTTACCCTGGTTATAGAGAGTCTTTTTCTTCGAGAAAAATATCAAAACTTGATAGCATTTTCTACGAGTATGTAAAATATACATAAGTGTACGTACGTATGTGGGAATTTATCTTCCCTTTCATTGCTGAAATTTGTCAAGTTAATTTTTGTAGAATCTGAGATCTTCTTATGGTGCAGGCACTTATGCATGTGTCATGGACCGCATGAAATATAAATCAAGTAAAAAACATGAGCATGTATCTATTAATGAAGTAGTCTGACTTGATTTATTTAATTTATGTTATGCATAGGCAACATACATATAGGGACAAGTATTTAAAGGGTGCCAGAGCAAGTTAATTATAATTATATGCACAGAACTTTATGTATGAACCTTCGTTTTTCAAAATACAGTGAGTTTTATAAAAAACGTGCACTAACTAACACTTTAAGAGAGTTCTATTATGGGTCTGCCCCCTCTATATTTCACTAAACTTAAGATGGTTTTTAAGCAACACAGAACGCACGAAAGGGGTATGAACTTTAAGTTGAAGCAAACAAGAGTCTCCAATAAGTTTTTGCAAATATGAAATCCATTTATTCGGCTCCCTGTGCGATTCCCCTTTTCAGTATGTTCTTTTATCGAGAACCAACTGAGAATAACATCACGATCTCGATCCGCATATTGCAACTCAAGTGGATCGATCAAGATCAGTCTGCATATGTAGTTTGCAAGTTATTTATTAGCAGATTTTATCAGATCTATGATTGTAAAAAATAAATTCTCCTTATACCGCCAACTCAATCTCATCTGTATACAGTTAGACACTGAATCCGAGCCAAAGTAAGGAGAATTCCTTGCCATGACCCATAGAAGTGGCTATGGTACTCAGCCTTCGGGGTACCCATGTGCACAAATCTTTTAGTTCGTTGGTAAGAATGGACTAGTTTGCTGTTGAACATTTAGCTTTCAGGCTGAAAAACGCAATAGATATACATATGTAACTTGTGTTTCGACAATATTCTTTATCAAGGAGGAACACCATAGTGTCCTTGTTCTCAAAAAAATGCCTCAATTATTCTTACCCACGAGCATGCCGGACAGTCTTTACCGATTTTCCTAGTCTTCATATGTGGTGATCTACCAGGATTCAGGTGTGTAGTTTAGACAGCTTCTATAGACAGTATGAAGCCAGGGACTTGTATTAAAACTCAGTTGTAGTCCCTCGAAGCCAATCTCCTGGTACGCGAAGAAGTTCCTCCAGAAATTCTATTTTCTTACGGTTTTCTGCAGAATGTTCTATCTCTGTTTTCTCTGAATCCATGAAAAGTCTTAAAGTTTACTTGTTAGACATGGACCAGGTTTTGTCTGAGATTTGTTATGTAACTATGGGAATGCTTGGGAGATTGGAATAAAGCGAATGACTTGTCTGTTCTTAACATTTTTAAAGAAATGATGCCACGATGTCATTAGCGATTTCCTAACTTAATTTCTTTAGTTAGAGATCCCAGTCAAGTAGGGTAAAACCAAGGAACTTTAGAATGTTTTGTTTGATTAACAATGTTCCTGCCTTCACGGCGAGAATTACTACTCGAAAGTATTGGACTGGCCCACCAGTCGTAGGTGAAAAAATTGTAAACCTATCCTAAGCTACAACTGCTTGCCTTCACTGGACGTAGGGGCAAAAGTATTTGGCTTCATTTTATTGCATCTTTTCTCAAAGGTACCTACTTTTTGTTCAAAGGCTATCCAGACCTAAATATTCTCCGCAGGGTTTCTGACTTATACTCTGCTTTGGTATAAGATTTGAGCTCAAATTGTTTGGGAACATTTTCAATGATTCTTAATTAAACTTTATGTCGTCCTGATGATTTTTGATCTAAAATACTTGGGAATTAAAAACATTGGCCCATATTGGATTAGATTAAAGATCAAGTAAAGTAGTCTACAGCTTCAAACGATGGGCATGAAATTCCAAATGATTTCTTAATAAAGTGGGCGTGAGATTCAGAATTTTTAAAGTCACTATCACGTTACTTTTTAAAGGATATTATGTGAAAAATATTGTTTTTCAAAAAATGGTAGAGCGTGCTCTATATAATAGATACTGTGTGATTGAATTATAAAGAATTTCACTGATTATTTTTTTCAGGCAAAATATGAAGATATTGGAGGGCTGTATATCGTTGCTTATATAGTAGAATCCGTTGAGACAATTTTCAAAGGAGAGACCGGAAGAAAATCTTCAATAAACATCCGTATTATGCGGAAAAAGCTGAAAAGTAGGAATAGGTTCAGAAAAAAACAACACTACCCACGTAAAGCACAATATGTAACCGTTTTACAGAAATCGAAGCACAAAAAAAGCATGAAAAGTAAAATAAAAAAACAGGAAAATACATGCACAGTGTTCTGTATTTTTCAAAAGAATTCTTGTCAACATGACTGGGGACGGGATAAGCGCTGTGTTCCTTGTATCGTGTCGCTGTGTGAGTATATTTTTCATCAGAATTTCAGTCAAGACGAACTGACTGGAAAAGCCCAGTGTTTTGTGTTTCGTATCGGTTTGGAAACGTATTAAGTGATACTATACTGTATTGTATATTTCACATTTACCTATTAGTTCTAAGATCTCTTGTCGAAGAAATACCAGAGAAGCATGCATGCCCAAACCAACCTAACTATATTATAGTTTCGTCGAAATCTAGACGAATTTTTCGGGGCAAAAATATTTTTATTAAAACCGCCCTTAGTATCCTCAATTTCGAGGTAAGAATGAACATTTTTATTTCGCTTCGAGGCGTAAACCTGCAAACCCAAAGTATGAAGTTTGAAGCAAATCCGTTCAACCTTTTTAACAGAAGTGATGGACTAACTTTTTTTACTTCTCGTTCACGGTGTTTCACCAATGATTACCCTAAACTGTGTACATATAGGCGCAAGTAAAAAGTCGAGGAAGAATCAGTTTTCTTCTTCTTTTAATTAAACAGGTTTTCGTTTTGCCAATCATTGTTAGCTCGGCCAAACTCATTCCGCAAAACTACTTACCCCAAACCACACAAGCTGTTGGCACGTAGAAGTAATCATGGCGCACCAAGGAATACAGCGAGAATAAATAACTATTTCTTATACGAGTATGAATAACTCAGAAAAAAAGGACTAAAATGTGCAAAGGCAACAATTAATTAATGGTCTTACTTTGTCATTTAATTAAGTGAAAACCTGATGGAAATATCAATCTCAATGTTTGGAAAAATAGCATACATGTATCAAAGTGTTACTAAAACTTAAAAATCCAATAATCTCCGACATACAATAAATCCCACGCAAGTTTCAAAATTGCACAAAGTATTGTTTATGTATGTAAGTTGGAAGGAGTCGATTTGTAAAATCGCAGAAAATTTACATAATTCCTTACAATATCATCGGCAATTCTCAATATCAGCAAGGATTTTCCCAATAAAACATCCCCCCAGGGTCTAACTTTATGTACTTCTGTATTTAATCTCGTAGTTAAATGTCCCTTTGATGTGGTTATTCCGACATATAACTGAAATAAAACGCAACGGAGCGTGTATAGACTGAGTAAATTGACGACGCTCCTTTCACCCCTTGTGCAACCTCACTGTGAGGGCAAACGCGGATGGATGTAGTTTCAGTTTCAGGACAGCACTTTCGATTGCAATCAATAATACACAGTGCCACAAATGCTGTCAATAAAAGGATAATATCACAACGTTGGGGTTTGTCCTTCCTTCTTTATACATATACATATGTATGTATGTATGTATGTTTGTATACTCATAGTCCTGTCATCTCCCTGCCACATCTTTACAAATGATAACCAAATGCTTTCGACTCTGGGTATGTCTTTGAAGGGGTTCCATGATTTAATGTTATTAGTTCCGAAATCACATACTTTGCACATTTCCTTATCAGCCTTAAAAAAATCCATAGTCGCATACTCCTTACAGAGAATTAATTGTATTACTTCAATGTTGTGCGCAACGATACGTATCGATAACGATATACGGATACTACAACTTTTGTTAATTTTGTCACAGAATTTGTAAGTAATAAACGTTGAACCAGAGGGGAGTTGTAATGTTGTGGCTGCAACTTAGAAGTCGGGCTCCGTATTTGTATTCCCTTCCCTGCATGCAATATGGTCATGTTGTAATATAAGGGCGTGTTTTTTTAATTAAGTTGATGCAATGCATTAGACTTACGTATGTTGTATTTACAGCACTGAACATCTCTCTTCAATGAAAAATTCATATGACCCTAGACTGTAGGTCTTTTAAATGCGTATAAGGTTACAAGCTACCCTCAGCTTTCAACTCTGTCAACGATACGAGGTTCAATCCAGTATAACATTCGTCAATCTATGTGTTACTTCAGAAGATATAAGACTCTCATCAGTCCCGAACTCCTGTATGGTCCTGAAACAAGGATGTTGTCACGAACTTCATGAGCTATAAGCTATGAGCAAAACCGACTTGGTCAAAAAGATTGGCAAACATGTTTTAGGATGACTACATCATGTGGAGCCAATAAGCAACCTGAGAGATTACGACCTTACCACCTACGGCCTGCGGCATGGATGAAGGGTGACCTCATTCAACTCGAGATACACAACTGAAGGCGGAAAACATTGTATGATATATTTTCTAGTTTGTAGTTTGTAGAATCTCCTACTTTTAAGCAAAGAATCAATCAAGTAACCATTGCGATTACATCATATAGGAAGCTGCACTAAGAGCATATTTTCAAAGAAGAAAACACATGATAACCGAACGAAAAACCTAGATACTTTTCTATTCATGTGAAGGCAACCATACAAAAGGCGTTTTATATTCAATATCAGTATTATTTCAGCTCAGCAATAAACTGTCAGAAGAATTGAATAATTTATTACACTTGCCGACACATTAATACCAGCCAGCACTATTCTCCAGCTGCATCTCTAATCCAACCCGGAATAGCTTCCAGGCGTTGGTATTAATTTAATTGAAGCACTTCGCTCTCCATAAAACGACGCGTACGTAGATTTACGTAAATCATTACTTTGCTCAATGTTCCCGCTTGACGTTAAATGAAAATAAACACATTTTCTTTTGAATAACAACTTTACAATGACACTGAATTTACTCTCTTCAGATATATCAACTAGATTAAATGAGATTTGAGTGACACTAGTTTATGTACTACTTGTAGTACAGCGTATAGCAAAGTCGAACAAATATTTTGTATCTTTATTTTTTGAATTTTTGAATGCTTTGGTTATTGGTGCCCGTAAAGCAATAAATTCAATCAATTTCAGCGATGAAGTTTGTGTATTTTATAGAAGCCAGAGAATTGGGAAAAATCCGCAAAAAACCGAACATAAATCATTTCTTAATTACACTAGTGTGGCATCAAATAAATTTTGACTTGTCAAGCGGGAGTTAAAATAAGTACCACAGCCACCACATGGAAACCACAAATTTCGACATACGAGTTTCTGTTCGAATACAACTATTAAGAACATCCGAGCAATATAATTGCGAATCACGTAAAACTCTTCGAGTTAATAAGTTGGGCGTACGCCATTCCACATGAACTCATTAAATCAATTGATGAAGCATTTTACATGATGAGAATTGTTTTTCAGTTTTCAAAATGAGTCATTCCTTCGTTTAATTGGATACGTCACGAATGATTCCCGGTGGTTCTATTGTCATCGTTTGATTTCGTGGGACAGTTTATTGCATTTATGAAATTTAACTCCCATTTGTTAACGAAAAAAAAAAATATTTGCAATTTATTATTTTAAATTAATTGTTACGGACAACTTCCGTCCATTGAGTTGCATGACAAGCGGTGGGGGTGGGATGAAATTGACATTCAAAGCAGGCGACTTGTACCAAATTGAATATAGATACAATGACATTCAAAAATGAAAGTCAATATTGTGCTTTTTGTGTAAAAACTCATTTACATCCAACCGACTGTGAAATTAGCTAGGCGGCTATATTAACTGAGAGGATTTTTAAACACAGACTATTTGTTAATTGCATTCAGCTGGCAGTTTTTCTCAGAAATGTACAAACAGGTCTGTCAAGTTGGTACAACCTAGTATTCAAAGTCGATGATCAAGATTCTCCTACATTTCAATAAGATTCTTGTGTACATTTTGACGATCATAAATAGCACGAAATGGTATTTCTTTCCACATTTTATATCGGCGACTTAGCCATGCCACACAAAAAATGAGAACACTTAACGATGTCTCAGGTCCTGAAAAATCATTCTCATCGAAGATCTTTTTTGTCCCAATCCCAGTGTGACCTGGGATCAAAGCAATAATCAATGAAATGAGTTACAGGATCGGACAAGTTCTTATCCGTACACTATCTGCCACTACAGACGCAGATACACGTTTTCACAAATCCTTAACAATCCTCTTGCCAAAAACAATTCCTACTGCCAACATCGATCAATCAGAGGTTGTTCGCCGATTTTTACAAACAGTCTTAGCTTTAGCATCATCCGCGAATGAGAAAGTATTGACTATTGAGAATATGCAAACAGAATCGATCACCAACCATCACAGCAGTGGAAACAGAACGCCACCTTGTGGGAATCTCTATCCTTGTCTTGTGGCTCAAAAACACTTGCTGTATCTTTCAACTGAAACTTTAAAGATGATATCAGTAACTATCAGTCTGTGGCTTGTTCTCATAGACCAGTGACTTAAAAAAAACCCCAAAGAAAAAAGTCTTGAGCGATAAAATCGAGCGATCTTACCGGGCCAGTGCAAATCGCAAAAACGAAATATCAGACGACCCGGAAACGCGTTCTTTAAAATGTGGATTGTCGCGTGAGATGCTGAGACCCCATGTCCTCCAGTCCTAGTTCATCAATTTAAGGAAAAAAAAAACTTGTTGATGATGGTACCGTATCGCTCACCAATTACAGTAGCCATGCTATCTACGGCACGACGACGACCAGTCAGGACAACGATAGTCTTATTGGATCCAGTATGTGTTGGTCTAGTCTCTTCAGGGCGAGCGACACCTTAGTCTCAGCGTCAAAATCACAGACAAATTCGTTCTTCAAAAAATATTCCATTCCTTGTCGACATGTATTGCGCATCTGTTTACTTCGCAAATGTCAAAACAAAACTGACAGATGCCGCCATTTAGCATCTTCCGACAAGGTGATACTTTTTGGGCCATCTTATATATGTACATATGTTTACAGTTTCAAATTTTCCCGGAATATAAAAATGACTCACTAACGATCACTATTTGCGTGACATACTAGTCTGATGAATAACTATTATCCAGGATGACGTCGATATATCTACTTAATTGACTGTACCAGACAAACTCCCTTAGCAAAATTAGACCCTTTTATGTTATGTTGTACATATTCACTTCCAAATATATAATTACGTTCTTTCCAAACAGAAAATGTCAGAAACAAAACAATGACCGCAAGCATTTCGATTTTCTAAAGTTTTTCCGTTCTTGGTCTTCCAACAGTAGGGGTGGTATATGTATATACACACGTACAGGGTTATATTTTCGAAACATTTTTCTATACCAATGTACAGGGTAAATATGTATGGAAATCGAAAACAGTAGATACATATTTAATTCATTCTAATTTCAGTTTCATAAGTAATACATGTACTTCAAAGCGTTTTTGAAGAATTCCCAGTAGTGTCAACAAAAGTGCTAACGATTTCAAAATTCACATTAAATTACCATCAATTGCTCCTTAGTCATACCATAATATGCAATAAAAAGACCAGGGATTCAGTTGAAAAACATAATTTGTCTGCAATGTGCATGAGGACAAAGACCCAAGTGTATTGTAACTTTCGTCATATGCAAGTCGACGCGGACGTAGCACCTGTCGTCAAAATGCGATAATCATCAAGAATTAATTACGTGAGTATTTCCTTGGGTGTTTGTCGGTTAGCCCATTCTGACAGACACGAATACAGAATGAAGTACAAACGAAACACACAACCAGAAAGGGTGCAATTGAACATTCTGTCAGGTATTCTTTTAGGTTGAGAGAATTCTATATTGGCGTGATCACCATCCATTGTTGTGCTGCTACACATGTCGCCAATGTCAGTAGCAACCAGGTGGTCAGGGCACACCCCAAAATCCAATGTCAACATTTAGATTATATTTGTTTGGGTAGACAAACACAGTTGCACTTTGATTGGCCAAATTGAATTAAAAAAACGAAAAGCAAATTGTTGGGGAAGCCGAGAACTTCCCTTTGTACTTTATCGACCTGAGTTGACTTTTAGTCTTTGCCTTTTTTTGGCGGAAAGTAGGTAGTTGGACAAGTTACAAAGGTAATCTACGGAAAGGTAAATCGAAAATTGGTTCTCATTTTTACTTGGGACTTGAAAGGAAGTCTCTGGACTGTGCTCGCCTGTGCGCATGCATATACGCTTCATTAAAACTCAAACAAACATCATTAGGGGTGTTCACACTCATCACGTCGGTCATCAACTCGGTATAATGAATGTGACCGCCACAAACGATTGGAATTCACTTTGGTTGAACGACTTGTCAAGCCGGTTTGATTGCCTATTTGATGGGTGTAGACACTCCTATTGAGACTTTTGAGACACAGTTTTAATGACAACTAATTTTGCTGACATGAGTGTTGCTAAACGAAGACGCTGAATATTCATTTGGATGATGACTGAATATTCGAGTTCTAGAACTTTTCTGTCAGTGTCAAAGAGCTGTACAAAAGTAACAGTACAATCTGCTTGTTCTGTCATGCGCTCTTAGGTTTTACTTCAATCTATCACTGACGTAAGACGTTGAGAAAATGTAATAAAAGTGGTGTGCCAACAGTGGAAAAGCGGAGTAGTGAAGCATAGTGAAGCATGCAAATCATTTGTCTTTGTTCGTCTGTCTTCTTCTCGTTTTTTCGGACAGCTAAGACAATTGAAATTAGCTTCTTCAGGTTAAGGCTGTGATCATCCTCAAGCAAATTTGCGTCGCGCGCCGTGATTGCTTTCCGAGCAGAATCCACCAAAATCGCAAGCGATTGAGTGTTTCTAACAGAGCGATTTCTCCTAGTTTTATTCATGTTTTGACAGTTGGTCTCGTCGCTTACAGTCGCTTGAAGTCGCTTTCAGTCGCTCTATGCACGTTTCGCTGAATCGCTATACCATGAACACCTCCATATGCACTTGTGTAATTGGTCAATAGCGAATCGCATGGCGTCGCGCGACGCGAATTTGCTTGACAGTGAACACAGCCTAGCACTGATGGCTTCTGTACTGTCGTCTCTAAAACCCCTAGCAGAACTGCAGCTAAATGATATGAGAATTATGCAACCAGTAATGTGTGCTGATCAAAATATAAAGACTGAATGACACCAATGCTGTTGAAAATATGATGAAGAAACGGCTGAACGGATTTGCTTCAAATCAGACATCTGGTGTCTGTAGGTTCACATTTCGAAACGAAAAAAGTGTGAAAGCACAATTTATAGGCCTTCATGTTCTGTACATTTCACCGGTTTACTATAAACAGGCAAGTTGAAGGTTGATAGAACAATGCCACGTTCCATCAAAATACAGAATGCCACGCCCACTTTATTAGATGTCAGTTGTTGAAAGAACAAGGTTTTAGACTCATAGCATTAAGGAGGACAAAGATTTAGTCATTGCTTAGTGAAATGTCTTCACAAAATTTTAATAATAAAGTACATTTGCTAGTGGAGACTCGGTCTATATGCCTGAGACAATTTTTGCCCAAAATTCACCCATCTAGTCTCAAGTTCTTAGGCAACGTAGCTAACTTGTTAATGAGTTTGTTAACACCCTTGAAACTTAGTTAATGATCATCAAAATGTGTTGACGTAAAACTGTCACTCAGTAGAGCTTCCGAGATATATGTATCTACATATTTACGTTCACAATTTCGTCTTCACTGTTTTGGAAATCTAATCCCGAGCGTGTGAGAAACTACAAATTTCAATGAAGGATATCACCAGCGTTATTAATCTCCAAGTTTTACAAACAAACTAAGGCATAGACTGCCATCCAAGAGTTTATTGTTCCCAACATTTGTGTATCTTTTCTCATGTGTTGCGTCTAAGCCCTAATGAACTTTTAATTAAATTTAATTGGATAAGACATTTTGACTAGATGAACAAAACCATTCTAACCGCTAATTATTACCGATGTGTAAGATACACATATGTACGTAGACATCTGGGGATTCGAAAAGAAGTATCATGCTAGATTTTTAATTTAAATTCTGGCAGCAACAACCACTGTCAAAGGGCAATTAAAAGAAATTACGAGTATAGTATGGAATATGAATACGACGTTCCAACGGGTACAGTATACAGTATACAAAGTGCATTTCACAATTAGCACGCGTTCATGGGGGTTGTAATTTGAAGTGGGAGTTCAAACGCTTTCCTGCCACACGTTGTGCTTGATTTATGAAGTTATATGTACGAGTATGTGTCCTTAGGGAGTGGTGCTGTTGTCAACAACGCCTGGTTTATGCACTGCAGCGCTGTTTATTTAGTTCAGCGTCGAGGAAGGTAGAAATTGTAATTTTAATCTTTTAGTGGTTTTGATGTATAGTTTCCTTTGGTAATTATGAAAGGTTTTCATTTTAATTGATAATCAAATGGTTCTTGGCTCATTGTTGCGAAACCCTTTAAATAAGTAATTTTCTTTGCACCTGCTGTCGTTCTGATGGGTTGGTTTTTATAGTGTTCGCATTGCACTACCCTATTCAGACAAATGAGGTCTGTTGATGCAGGTTGTTGACCTTGTGGGAAGGGTTACCTGGCGTCATATTGACTATGTTTTTAAGTAAATATGAAAGCTACCCTCTATGGAGAGAAGAGGGCGCGGCATGTCAATTATGACGGATGCGGTGATTCATAACATGGTTAGGGCTTTGACGAAGTACAATTATGCATGTAGTATGTCCTTAGGGCATATAAGACCAAAGCCATGAAGAAGGAGGTTAATATTTACCACTTTTTTGAGTTGGTTTGCAAGTCATGAAACTACATACATGTACACCTACAATCATCACTGGTTTTTCTAGTTATGAATAGCTTTGTAGTGGATATTTTCTCTACTGGATTCGTCGTTAGAAAGCAGTGGTCGTGGTAATAAGTATTTCCTTATGATATACGGGTAAGTTGGTATGTTGATATGGATTTCAAAGAGATAGGACGTTGTTTGCTTTCTACCATTTTTGAAAAATTCAATACTGTTATGGCTTTTGCCATCTAAAAAAGGGTTTTGCTCCGACTAAGCTCGTTGTTCAAGCCAAAGGAATGGTTTACTTTTTTTATTGGTGGTAGATACTTAAGGTTTTAAGAGTCATAGGATTTACATAGTTTATATTGCAGAGATCTGGTACACCTCATACATACATACATATGAACCTGCATTTCTACTAAAACATTGTATAGTTTTTTATTTGAATTTTTCATTAACAAAATGCAATTTGATGGGCACTGTGGATCAAGTGGTTAATGCGTTCGATTGCAATTCAAGTGGTTCGAGGTTCGATCCCCAGATAATGCCAAAGTTCTTTCCAACCCTGCCTCTCCCAAGCGTCCGACAAACAGAATGTAAATGGCATGAGAAAGCTTCTCAATTAAAGAGTAGACCCTCTCTGTAGGAATGCAAGAAGCTCAACATATGGTTGTGAGAAGGCAGGTCTTGGGTCCTCATAGTACTAACACCGACCTGTTAAACAAAATATTTGTTATGTTTTTTTTAATATTACAAATATTTGACCCAAATTCTTTACACGAATGGAATGCCGTGTCTGAAGGGCAATTTTTTATTCGAGAGGCTTTTTCATGACAGTTATACCCTCGGATGTTTGCCAGATGTTCACGAGAGATGGGGCCGTGAAAAAACTTTTAGGTGTTTTGGCTGGGATTCGAACCCCGAGCGGAACACCTATAGAATGGAATGAGGTCCATTCCTGCATTGAATTTTTTTGTTTCGACAGTTAGCAGTAGACAGGTTAGGTTAGGTTGGGTGGTTGTCCTCGCTTGCCAGAGGCCCACTTAGACCAGAGGAAGCTCCATTGGGATGCCACATACATAAAGACTGTTCACTTGGCATAGAAGGCAGGGAAACCAGTGTCGGAGTGAACCCATACCGAAGACATATGTTTCGCCAACTAAGCCAGTTTGACCTAGTGACGAAGCTCTTCATTCTGCTTAAGCCTAGTCTAGCTAGATCGTTGAGATCTGTGAAGAGGTACTCGCCTTGGCTTTTCCTTCTCAGAATCGACAGGTCAGGTGCACACGAGATGTGTCATTGCAGACAGTGCTGAGTATTTATCAACTTTCGAGTATCTCGATCGCTTAATCCTTGTTTTTTATAAAATTATTATCATGAAACCCTTTCTTCACTCTTTTTATATTTTTCTATACTTAGGACACACGAACCATCCTAAACTTTCTATAAATTGAGGACCCGAACCCGAAACCTACAAATACCTTTAGTCTACGTCCAATTCAAAAATCCATGTAACAACTACAAATATTTTCGAACAATATAAACGGTTGTCAATAGTTTTACATACATATGCCGAGGTCGAAGCGTATTGTAGGCATAACTATTACGAAAATACTTCTCAAAACAAAAATTAAGGAGAAACCCTCTTTCATTCGTGTGAAGAATATCACACGCACAACACGAATGGTTAGGAGACCTTAGGCCCTGACTAATCCATGTACACTTTTACATTTATTATTCTGTAATCCTTCTCAAGTGGATCACAGAATGTATCTACATAGTATGAAGGAGTAGAGTTTATATTTATTTTTTTTCTTTTTTGATGACAATGGCACTTCATTTCCGGGATAGATTCTATATGTATGTACATACATACATATATGATTACTTTTCGTCATTCCATGCATATTCAAGTGATACGGACAAGACAAAACTATTTATCCTAAGGGAATTGTGGTGGAGAGAACTGGTATATATGTACATAAATACATACGTTTCCGTTTCCTCTTCCGTCGTAGCCAACTGAAAGCTTATACTTTTAGTTCATTAGCTCAGACTGTCTTTGAGCTAGATTATGGATAAATGATATTTGAATACAACCTTCAACATACAAGATTATGGAGCTAAGAACATGGAAATGCATGCATGTCCGCTAACAAAGGTAAAACAGTAACACAAGGGAAGAAAGTAAACCCTTAAGTCCGAATGGGAAATTATTTCCAAGGTATCGTATGACCACTTCTTGCAATAATTATATGTACATATGCACATGTTTGTACATATGTTTGTTAAGTTAAAAATAAAGACAATCCATTTACTAAAAGGACTACGTCCTGCAAAGGATAATGCTATCCAACACCTACTGTTGGCAAATGCCACAAGACCTTCATTGTGTCGGATTTAAAATTTATTTCAACAAATCTTACCCCTTTTTGTTTTTCTGAGACACATGCAATGAATGTGCTTATCATATGCATTTGTAAGTGACGTGAAAATATGCTAATAAATCTTAATTATGTAATGTATGTCACGGCACGGCTCAGAAACTCATTATTTGAGATATACTCAAAGCGAAACGACGATAAACAAAAGATAGCATCCACTAAGTGGATCCTAAGATACAAAAAGAAAACAAAAAACTTACCAAAGAAGGGGGAGAATCAAAACTCCAATACATGCAGCGTTTAAATTAAAACCTGTTTCTTCGACGTCGTATTCTTAACGTCTTTACGGCTTTGAATCGAATCACACAACATCTTGACTTTCGTTGAATATCGTTTTTTTTTTTCTTTTTATTATTATTTCAACAGTGTGCCGGTTGTGGTCACAGTCGATTAATAGAAAGAGAAATTGTAAACACAAATGACCCTCCCGGTAGGTAAATGTACATAACTGTCGGCAGAACATCTAGATACATTGGAACACCAGCAGCACCATCGGAGTGCAATGACATCTATCAAAAGAGATTCGTTACGCTTTGTTTCTCAAGCGTTAATACACTATGTGTCGATTCAAAAAAAAAAAAAAATTGAATACACAAAGTAGTGCGATGCGCAAGTCAAGTTCAAACAATGTGACTTTTAAAAATATGAGGGCGTTTTCCTAGAATTTCTGCCCATTATTTTTCAAGAGAAAAACCGAAATTGGCTTGTTTTATTTGTTCATCTGGTTTGTTCACATAATAGTCGTTGGAAATAGTAATTTCACTGTAAATGAAAATATTTTAATTTTCCCTTGCAAACGTAAAAATTTTACGATATTGTGAGTCTGTTTCATGAGCTATTGTGCACTTCCGGAACGAACAATTGGTAAATCGGAGAATTAGAAGTTTTTGGGGCAGAATCGAATATGCTTGCAGTCGCATCAAGGATAGAGAAATCTTCAACGAATGTCACAAAGGACAAATAAAACTGCGTTATTTAGGCTCTTTGTCTATTTTGACTTTGCTTTACATTTATGGTAGCGACATGCCATCGGATGCTTTCTTATGTTTCAACAAAAGGTTGGGACTGTAGGGTAAGGCATTCTAAATGTTCGTTGGAATAATTCAATATTTCTCCGTTGGCAATGAGTGCTTTAAAATCAGAACATGTACTTTACACATCACTTCTCCAGCATAATTAAATACGTACTTTGGTGTACAAATGGCGGAAAAAAATATTGTGCGGCTTGTCTTCAATTTCAATCCTCAGCACTAATGACAGAAGCTCTAAAGAGTGACCAGATGCCGATTACTTTTTCTAATACTGTCAAGGTTACCAATGACATTCGGCTGTCAAAATATTCAGTAAGGTTTGCCATTCCATCATGCATCATTTCATGCTTGCCACACGTGCGCAAATTATTAAAAAATATTATCGAAATTCCGACTCCAGTTATAAAGACGCAACGTGAATTTCAAAATTAAAAATCATTTTCTCGGACAAGGCTCAGCTCTGGCTTTGCAGCTATGTCAACAATTATTGAAGCGACATCATGGGGCTTTATTTCTTTCCAAATGAGAAAGGAGACACCGTTACCGTCAATGATCCCGGGTATAGAGCGATGTTCACCGACCTCGACAACATTGATATATCTCAGCTGTGGTTCCAACAAGACGGCGCTACATGCGACGCAATGCACGAAGTTGTGAAAACATGATATCCTAGTGCAGCCAATATCCGAAAGCAAAACGAAAAGACCGGGTAAATTAAAAATACCAACAGTCTCTCAAGTGATGACAATATTCAAGGCCAGTCTTTCATCGAACGTTTAAAAATAATCTATAATTTGATAGCGAATTCTAGACAAAAATAAATAGAAAACATCTTTAATTTTACGGTTGCACAAATTCCCCATAGCCGACATGACTGATGAGTTATCAAGAAGATATTTATAAACAATTTCGCCACTGCCAAGATAAACAGCTTGAGTTCGAACACTACTCTCTGCCGGACATTTTGCGAATTTATGCTGTCTGCAGTCTATTTTTTCACCTGATAGCCGATGAGCTTAGTGCTCTACCTACAGTCTCATGCCCTAATTTCTTTCATTGAATAAATTGCAACAAAGATGAATGAACAACCACCGCATCGACGGCAATATGAAAAACAAAATGTATTTTTCTTTATATAACTCAAAGGTCATGCAATGGTATCGAGAATAATCCTATTATTGAATTTAATTTTTAACGAACTTAATAGGCTTTACGCGTTTTACAAGAGCATGTGGGCGAAATGGAATTTACGCGTATCATTGCCTGTGTGTCGTCCAGATGTCAGCGTTCTTATAAATTATAGCTGAGTGTACTTTTCTGTCATTAGAACAATAAATGTTGATAAATCGAAGCAATTAATTTATTACACAAACTTTTACGTAGGTAATAAACAGTTTATCGAAAATTATTCGAACGTCCGTAGACTAAATACATTCCAAACCTCCTTCGGATATGGCTACTTATGCAGCACGTATTAACGTTCTCCGCATCATTTCGTTTCGTATTTTCCGGTCAAATTAAAGGTTGAATCAAAACATAATGAATAAGAAATACAATTCATCTTTTCCTGTTCTGTGTTATGTATACCTCGAGTCATAAGGAATGTGCTTTCATCTTATATCTTCTTATCTCGAATCAAAGTCAAAAGAAAGTCATTTCGGTTGCTCATAAAATATTTATAAGCATAACCGGCCGGAATTAGGTTGGAATACATAATACAAACCTACACAAGTGTTTAACCTGTATGTATTAACAGTGAAACAAACAAAATTTATAGATACTATCGGCAAAAAAAAACATAGTTTTGCTATGAATGCAAAGATAAGGCCAACGAACACCGTGATTCACATGGCTGTTTATTCAACTTAGATAGTTGCAAATTGTCTTTCCAATCTTAGCTCACAAACGAACTATTTAAAAAATGAGCTCTAACCTAACAAGTGAGCTAAGTGAACTAGTTCCAATGGCAGTAGTTCTATAGTTCAGTAGTTGAACAAGCTCAGGTATACTCTGCATACAGTATACCCAGCAAGAACAACTGAACTAAGTTGAGCGGTTTTTACATTGTCTGTTGGTGCTACGCAGATCTCACCGTTGTCTTGGTCTATATGAAGCGAATCTTACAAAAGTGTGTGCCTGACTCGCATAAGACCGAATTTCCTGAGCAGTGAACTAACCTGAGCCAAATGAACTATAAGAACGAATTAGTTCAACCTGAGCCAAATGAACTATATGAACGAACTAGTTCAGGAAACAGATTTAACCTAAATTAAGCACTCTCTGAACTAAAGTAATATGATCGTTTTTCGTAAAAAATCAAACACTTCAATTAAGAAGAGCAGAAAAAGATGAAGATGACCCGAAGTATCGTTGCATTTGCAAAGAGCGTTACAGACAGTAGTGTCACTTAACCCTAGCATATTGAGATCCTTAGCAAAAGTACTCTCAAAGTGTGCGGCAACAGACGACGTATGAAGCTATGAAAAAGTGGGCGTGGCAGTAGGCGAATTCCAAAAATGTTCACACTTGTAGTGCTTCTCGATCTCGGACATTCAGCTATGAAATTTTATTCTATCAGCTCAAAATTTTGGAACCAAAAACTAGTGACATACGGACAGACGGACAAATTATTTATCCATGTTACAAACTATATGTCTTCCGCCTCTCATATACATAAACACTCTATCAATAGAAACGCATTGCACAGTCTTCCTTTTGTGTGGTATATGCTGATACAATACCTTATTTATTATACCTCACTATCAGTGACGCTCCCAAGCATAAAAGGAATAAGGTTTGTCCATTTCCTCTTTTGTCACAGCACTCTTCAAGGAAACGTATTTAGGTTATTTTGACTTACCTAAGAGTTTTTTTTTTAACACGACATAACGAGGTTTATCGAGGTTGTCATGCAATTGCATGAATGTTTCCGCACATGGCAGCTCGATATCTGGGTTGATTCTTAACGTTCCGCATTTCATTTATGAATTGTTCAAACAATCACTGGAATTGACAGGATACGGAACATATTCAGATAGATGTATAAATAGAAGAAAATTGTGTGTGTACTCATAAAGTCAGGGGAAAAAATGGAGCATGTTGGTGATGCATCACAACAACACTTCTTCTTAAGTGAAGGATCCGATTTTATGGCTGTGTTTATTATTACAGTGCATCCTTAAATAAGTGTCAAAGAAACATTATTTTTACTATCGTTTGATACGGATATCACATTTCACATACGAACATATAATGATACAAATATTTAACGTTGTACTTTGCGGATAATAAAATGATATTGTTGTTCATATGCCACTATAATGTGTTTCGTCCTGTTGGAGTCATTAAAATTTTATGAGCCAAAGTTGGATTGGACGACATTAATGAACTTAGGTCCAACAAGGACGTTGCTTTTAGACATGTAGTTCGCAAAGTTAGCCTAAAAGTTTGCGAACTTTACTTCTTTTTTAAGCGATTTACAAGAACTTTACTAAAAGGGCAAATGTACATGCGTACGTAGGTACTTCTAAAATGTTTATGAAATCCTTTAAGGGTATGTATCTATGTGGACATGTTTCTAGATATTTTCTGTTAGTTCTTACAAAAACTTGGTTGTTCGGTGCCCATCGCAACTAACTGCAATAAAGTGGGGCCATTAAAATACTCATTAAAATGTAATTTTTTATGTTGCGAAACCATTAACAACTCAGAAAGTTAAACAAATTTTACATAAATCCAAGTAAAACTAGCGATGCTGGTCTGAATACAAAGTGATAACTTTGTTGTACTAGATAGGTGGCGCTCTTAAGTTTGACGTTTGTTTCATGTGTAAGTAGTAACATTAGGTCTTATCGCATACTTTTCGTACCAAAATTCGCATTTTGTCAAATTTCAAGACATTAAGATAAAATTCGCTCAGACGGAGTCAAAAGTAAGTGCAAATAAAAAAATTTGCTCACTTTTTAAACGTCAACTGCCAAACGTGTACAAATGCGCAAGTCACCAAAAAATTACCAAAAGAGAATGGACAGATTTCGTACCTATGTACATATGTATATATATTAGATCTGTTCCCGCACTGTCAAAAACTTTGGAAATCTACGAAATTTGACGAAAAATGATGAAACCCTTTTTGTGAACTTCAGTTCAAGAATAATAGATAAATTTATGAAATCTGTCAAAGTTGACGTTTGCTTTTTTGTTGGCTGTCAAAATTAAATTTAAACAAAAGGATGAAGGAAAGATGTGCAAATATATGTAAGATGTACACTTTTAATTTTTTCGCACATATGTTTTTGACGTTTTCTTCAATGTGTTCCTGTACTTTTCTGCGCATTTGGATCTCTTTGAGAATTTTTTACCTCACTCTTAGAAATTTGACAATCTGTGACAGAAAGTACAGACCATATTACTTGTACTAAAATTCGTAGTACGAGGAAATTCCATACTCTCTCGTGAGCATTCTTTTTTACGAAAAACTACGAAACTTTGTGTACACGAACAGGATTTTGTGAAAATTTTCATAGAAATTCCTGAGAATTCGCTATTTTGGAGGAATACGCGAGCACACGAAGGTTGGATAAACATTACAGGGACTGTCGTCGCTTGAAATGATTTGAGCACAAAAGACACCGAACGTCCTGGATCACTGCACGAACGATAAAGTTCATTATATTGTGGTGAACGATTGAAGAATAGAAATACCAAAGAATCAGAAAATAGGTAACAGTCGTAAAAAATAAAACACGGGTTGTGCGGGTTATAGTCTTGACACGAATATAAGACACCTACTGTTTCAAAACCATATCCGAAGGACAAGTTGTTAGTTTGGAAGCTTTTTCATGACAATTATCCTCTCGGATGTTTGTCAGACGTTCGGGAGAGGTGAGGCCGTGAAAGAAATGTTCGGTCCTTTCTAGGGATTGAACCCGAAACCTCTTGCTCCGTAGGCAAACGCATTTACCACTAATTAAACTGCCAAACTTCGTACCACAACTGCTAGAAAGGATGAGCTCACTATTGCTATTTAAACAGTGAAAAGGAAAGCAAGGAAAAACCATAAAGCGCTATAGTTTCGAATTTCTTACAAACAGCTACATATTATAAGGGCTCCACTCGAAAAATGCCATGGGAAAGCATCACCACAAGTATGCATTGCCCATTCCGCTGCAACATTGAAACAATTCTGTTAAAACTCCAATTCGCCATGAAATTCATTAATTTTTATGAATCAACTTAATGTGCCGATGCCATAAGTTCCGTGCCTGCAGGTTTGACGCCCAAGCGAAACAAATAAAATCCAAAATACTTGAACCACTTTACTAAAAACGAATTTCTGCCTATATGAACCACTTCGACTCTAATTGCTCTACAAATTGGATTGCAAAGTCAGTGCACTCGAAGTACATCGTTAAATTCGTACAGCACGACCTTTTTCTTAATTTTTAGGGTCTTAAAATTCAAAAACTAAGTGACACACAATATAGTTTATGAAGTACTTATTACAGAAAATTATTACTCATAAGCTGAAGGTTGGACAAATTTTCATAGCTACACTCTGAGTGAGCATAAAACTGAACTATTAAAACGAGCTCCGGGTAGCCATTGAGTAGGACTTTTCTTGATAACTACACACGTGAACATCGCTACAGATTAATGAACAATAATTGGTTTTAATTTTGAGGTATTAAGTTTGTCTATTACGAATCAAGTGTCAGACCCACTTTGCTACAAAAGCCTGTATTTTTGTTTCTAAGAAATTCCCTTTGAAGTACGAGTTTATAAAAGATATCCTCTGAGTACATAAATATCAAATTGCTTACAAATCACGTACAAAAACTTCACAACACTACACCCACTTCATTAGCTTTAATTTGTATGCCCTAGGGAATTCCAAGTAAATATTTCATGAAAACGTTCATTAGATTATTTTATTTTATGATTAGGTATTCTGGAATTTTGCTATGTTTTCCGGGTAAATTTAAGAAATAAATTGATGGAGAATAATTCATGGTGTTACTCGAAAATTTGGCAAATGGAATTCTAAACCAAAGGTTAGTTTTGAAGAAAATCCATTTGACGCAACTAAATCTAAATCTTTTAGTCATGTTAGAAATACCTTTGACAACGGCCTGAAAAGTCTGTAAAACGAATAGCAAAGAACGTCGAAAAAACATGTCCAAACGTCAAACCGACAAACATAAATCAAAAATGTTAAATGTCAAAAAGTGTTTACTACTTTTTGAGCGATTCGTTTAAGAACGAGTATGGGAACCATGTGAATTCGTTATTTCCTGTGACTTGTTCGTCAAGTTGCAAGCGATTTAAGAACTACGAAGGGAAATTAGGAAAAGTTTGAATGACAGCACATTAAGGGCGCCATGCTACCGGCACGCACTTTACGATTTCATTTAGTAACTAAACCCATACGCATAAGTTAGAAAATAAAATAAAGGCGTGGCATAGAAGTGGAGGGCGAGAAATATGTACATATCACATCAGTTTTGTAAATATATGTCAGGACATTCATGCACTAGGATCTCGTAAGTTTTTTAAAGAAAATTGTCAAGAATTTGTTATAACATTTCGTTCAGCTCTCCGAAACTACGCGTTATTCAGATCAAAAAGTCTGCATATCGGATGCGATGGTTTTCGGATTAAAATTGGTACGCAGAAGTCAAATTCTTCGAGAATAATTCGCAATTCAAAGGAAATCTCCAGATGTGATGATTTTCGGCTTAGAATAGATACGCAGGAATCGAATTTTTCGAGAATAATTCGCAATTCAAAGGAAATCTCCAGTGGGGAGCAGTTAAGTACGTACTTTATCTCCCCCAAATGCTCCTACAAATAGGTACAAACACACATAATTGCATTTGAATCCAATAAACTGGAAGAGGGGTCAAGTACTGCCGTTAAAACTTTTCCTATTTAAACAACTTTGTATTATTCCTATGATCGATTACCCCCTTATGCACAAAAACAATGCAGCTAAGAAAATCTGAAACAAAAGTAGGTACGCTTGACCTGTTTTCGAACTCAACTTCGATTGAAGTACGAGTATGATATCATCCTCGTTTGGGGAATTAAAATCGGTTGCACATTGTGCTCCTTTGCAAATGCATTCTGCACTGAAGTACAGCAACAACGGATCAATCTGTATTATTGTTCTCCAAGTTCCGTTGCAACTTACCATAGTGGGTACATATTTTGTAGAACTTATTTACAGCTTATTGATTCCTTTATGCACAGCAACAAAACATTAGGTAGGCAACGTATGTAATGCTTTTAAATGGTCCACCAGAAGTATGGGGTTTTGGTCAGGCAGTGAGTCATTGCGGAAAAGAAGTAGGTTATTAATTCGACCACTGGTTCAGCATGAACTAGAGAGCTATCGCTACGAAACCACGTACAATATCCGTCGTTCCATTTACGTAACAAGGCAAAAAGCTCGTTGTATTTTAACTTTTTACGTTTTTGGCTTTTTTATTGATTTTCCGAAGCAGAAAAAGGTCAAGGATAAATTCACCTCATCCCGAGGTACATATTACTATAAATGTTCTACAGATGCATGTGTGCCGTTTAAATGGGTGGTATTTAGTCTTTTCAAATTTATTCAGTTATGAAGTTATAGTAGACTTGAATGCAGCTTACCTGAGATAGATCCGGATCATCGCGTAACTTATCCATAATAGTAGATTGCACTAACTGAATGGCACTGCATAGAAGAAAAGCAGTATAAACCACTGCAATTGAAATCTTATGCGCTAACATAGTATCTTATTTAATTTTGTTCACTGATTCGCAATAAATATTTTACTATTTATGTGGGTATATCTTCTATACCTATCCTAAACCTGCAAAAAGAAAATTTTTTATTTCCTTTGGTCGTATAAATGAATCACTTGCACTTGAAGTGCATAAGGATTTCAATTATAATCGATTGCGCAATTCACTCGAGGGCTTATATAAGAGCATATTGTTATTAGAAACACGAACAAAGAAATTCCATCAGCACGGAATCCTATTACATAAGTCAATGCAGCAACAGTGGAAAGAACACTGCACCAAAAGTGCACACACTCGTCCTTCGTGTATGGTGAGAGAAGGTGACAAAGTTACAAATCCTTGATTGACTTGAAAGCACAATTTAAAAGTATATTTATAGAACTGCGGCGAATTTAACCGAACTTTCACACGGCATTCATCTGTTATTCTATATTCGTTACAATGCGTACACTTTTTTTTGAATTTTTTTTTTTTTTATAATTTAACCACCCACTCACTTAGAATAAAAACCTACTGAACTGGACAATCACTCCCTCGTCAACGCCAATATAATCAAACAAACAAAACGGCAAGACGACCCACAAACTACTAAATCCGTTCTGAAACCAGTACCTAACGTTCGGCTTTGCAACGCACTCAAATCCAAGAGGGGAAATAGAGTTGTGTTCCACAAAGGACGCAGCTTTCATGAACTGCCACTCATGTTGAGTGGAAATACATTTCCCATAGATACAGCAACATGAGTTGTGTATCTGGAAATAAAGAGCAAATGGAACCTATGCTGGTGTTTGGCAACATGCTTTGTGCATATTACAATGGATTGTTCTGTAAGATACATTTTGAATATTTTGTCTTTTTCTATTGCGGTCCAAAGAATGCTGGGTACTGTGTTACCTGTTGATTGACTGTAGCTCTATTTTCCATGTTTATGCTGCTGCACACCCACCATCTTAATAAAAAATATACTTACCTACTGTGGAAAATCGTTAGCTGTTATTCTATCTCGCTTGGAAAATTTTTAAGGTGTTTAGGTTTAGATTTTCTGCAAAACAAGACATAACCTGTTGATTGAGGGATGATTATAATAAGTATCGTATAAATTAAAAAAGAAGACACAAAGCCCAAGGGCTTTCCTATATTTTCCTTTATTTTCATTAATCAGGGACATTATGGAATGTGGCAAGGATATACATTTGAGTTTTTATTTAAAGGGAGGCGAATGACGTCGTCACCGATTATCGATTTATCCTATTTTGGAAAATAGAACAAATTTATTTGGGTATCGAGAGGAAAAAGAAAAAGTTACATAAGCTTTTTCTGCGAGTGCGATTCTGTTTTGTAGGTATTTTAGGCGTGGGTGAGTACGCTTAACCCTTTCGGACCTGGATCAAATGAAATTGTTGATACTTAGAAGAAAGAAAAAAACAAACAAACCCTTATAGGGTTAAGGAAATTAAATATAAAAAAAAGTCCGAAGGATGATTTTTAAAAATAAACTACTAGTCCCAAGTCGTAGGCTGCGATTTTCTTTTCTGTAAATGCTTTCAACAAAGCTACGATGTGAAGGGTAAACAACAACACCCACATTGGTAGGGCGCGTAGCTCATGGCTATTTGCACGAACTTAGGGAGGCTTTTCAATAAAGCCTACGTATACGGCGCTCCACAAAGCGACCCACAGAGGAAAGCCTAAATCAAATCGTTTAAGACGCATTGTAGTAAAATTGACAGAGAGGAGTCCTCCTCCTTAATCTTCCTTTGGTTAGAGGGTGGCGCACTTCTTCTTACCTGGGAAAGAGAATTCGATAGCTTAGTATATTTCGCCTTGCAGTTGCATTCACGCTGTAGGGTGTGTCTAACGCACTTGCACTTTATCCTTCCTATACATTCAGTCAAAATACGAGTGGGACTAAACCATTATACCTGTGTTGCTGCAGTTTTGACGGTGAGTTGGAGCGTGATCTGTTGTCAGCAGCCAAAAACATTAGTTAGTCTCAAGAGCTATCGGCGAATTATACTATGGAAACAAATATTGACTAAAGAGTTTGATTGAGCGAAATTTTTTGTTTGAATACTTTCAAAATTTCGGCGAAAACCTACGGGAACTCTATAGTGTTGAGAACAATAGCATAAAGCGGTATAAAGTGTTTAAATTCGGGCATGAAGTATTTGTAAACTTCATCCGAGACAGCCTACAACAGCAGTTATTGAATAAACCATAAATTTAGTGAAGAAAATGGTACTCGAAAAACGTCACGATAGTTCTTCGAGAGTTTTCACAAGAACTATCCATCTCTCACCCATCAGTTCGCCACATTTTAGATTCAAAAGCGCAGAATTCACAAATCCATCCTTCTGAGAGACCTTTTAACTAAAAACACAACTAATATCGGGAAAATAGGGTATTCGTCTGCGATTTTTTCTTGTTTTCGAAACTCAAATTATCACTTCGTTCGACCCATTTCGGGTCGATTGAAGAGACCCAAAAAAAAGTGGAACTGAAGGCGATCCTGGAATAAACCTATACCGCTTCAAATGGAGGCCTATACCGCCATCTTGAAGGCGACAGAACATATTTTGGTGATAAATTGATTTTTGTTGCTTTTATGGACTCAGTCCCGCTCATATATTGACTAAATGCAGGCTTTTTACTCGTTCTCTGGTAAAGATGTTCGTTGAAGACACGGTGAGGCCAAAACATGCTCAAGATGATTCTTAGGCATCTATTTCGAAGACGAATTGAAGTTGCGTGTGTTAGCGGTATTACGTTGGAACCGAACCATCGCACCTTGTTTCACGGGCTAAAAAGACGCATCCACTCAATTTATTAGTCGCAATATGTTCTCTCCATCTAGTTACCACTCGATGTTGTTTATTGTTCGGACTACTAATGGGCTCCTAGTTGATGGTAAAGACACTATTGCTCTCAGATCTTATTGCTGCTTCTTCAGTCAGTACGTCCAATAAGACCTACCGAAATGATCCTTATCCCCTCAATAGTGTCTTTGACCGGACCATAACTACGAGTATTTAAGAGAAACTATCAATTGGCAGAAATCTTCCATTAAGAGCTTTTATTTAAACATTAACGGTATTTTGGACTCTTCAAACAAAAAGCTGTCAAGTAAAAAATATAAGGTTAACAAAATGGAGGATCATACAGACTAAGTGTACAAAGCAACTTATACTTCGTACAGAAGTTCGAATCAGAGACTGTGTCACCATTGAAATGGTACAGATCGACCTAGTGGCAGAAAAACTTCAAAGAATGTACCTGAAACAGGCAAGAAGTCCAGGAACAGTAGACAGTATAAGCTTGGCTAAATGAGATCATATATTCCAAATATTGATGCTGGAACAACGCACTAACGATGACTCTCCCATCTATCAATTATCTATACCAAACAATTTTGCATTTTCAATGATGAAACCATCATAAAAGACTTTCCCGAAGGATATACTTACCACTAATGATCATAAAATACCCAAAATGACTTCAGTAATAAAAAAAAAAGACAATTCCTAACCGTTAGAGGGAACATCTGAGTTATTGGTTTCGACAAGTCACAACTTCAACTAAAGTATCGTTTACACCTGCCTCTTTATACCGAAAACCGTCTTCTAGTAACAGCAAAGTGATTTCAAAAGCACTTTCCGAGCATCAAAGTAAGAAGTAAGCCACATGGTTAATGCAAGTCAGGAATAATAATGGCGGCAAGTTTCGCACAAAACTTTTCTTACACTTCTTCATGTACTGCGAAGTTCGTTTTTATTTAATTAGATACATAATCTGTACCCTCCAGACCATTTACGTATAAAAACAAATCATCACGTAAAGTGACGAAAAGTTCTTTTCGGAGGAAAACAATTCCAACTTTGAGAACAGGATAAAGTTTTTTTTTTACACAATGATACATATATCCCTTTCAGGATATAGGAAATGCGTGTGCAGAGAGGATAAACTTTTAAATAGATTTCTCCTCTGAGATTACATTTAAAGGACAAGAAGGAAACCCCTTTTCCAACTATCCATCGACAAACACTTAAACTTTGAAAAACCAATCGATGTTGATGAACACTTGTGTTGGACGATGATATTTGGGAGCTTGGTATCGATAACCCAGGTTCCTATGAATCACGAACCGAAAGATACATAAAAATAAATCAAACAATGGTAACCAGAATTTAACCCTAATAGGCAAACAGAGCAAACACACATTCATGTAAATATGAAGAAACACTAAGAGGCGGTGATGTCAAGAACCCTTCCAAATGATGTATCAATCATAGTCACCAACCACCAGACGGAACAAACAATGATTCAGGAGAAAGAGCTGTGAAGTTTCTGCCCAGAAACAACCTCCCAAAAATAAGTTCCCGCTGAGTTGTAAACAAGAGTTGATTTGTAAATCAAACGGGGCGCGCAATGCTTTGATATATTACGCATTATCGACACAATCTTTCCTGCTGATGAGAAAACCAGGAGGGTGCCGCCAGGAAGCGAAAACTATTTGGTATTCGTAATAGCGGAAGGATGTTCCATAGTTATTTACATCGCTTCTCATATAAATTACTGTTGCCACCAACTGCCATGGTTTAGACGGAAATAATCTAGCAATACATGTTCCCCACTTAAGGATACTCTGGATATTTTCCGTATAACGCACGTCACAGCGTGTGTCAAAGTCCTTCATCTTATACATATATTCTTTTCTGCTGATAATATCAAAACCTCTTGAATGAGATTTCGTTTATTGAAAAGCCTAACGGAGGAACCCTACCCACCAGGTCCGATTTGTATTTGCATTCACAGGAGGTAGTGAACTCTTGATTTTTTTGTAATCAATTTTGTAAAGGCCACCACAAGGATCTGCTTGCTTAAACGGGAAAATAAAATTTCTATAAAAGGTCTAACCGCACTTTACGTTCACCTCTTTATTCTGCGGGATGCTAACCTGTATATTTCCTTTTTTCTTTGCGTTTTCTTTTTTTTTTTTTGCAACCGAAACCATCAGTACTTGGTAACTGGTGACCTATATTTGGCCCCTTTTAGAACCCATTTCCAGTCCTTAAATTTTTTTCCTACCCAGGACGAAAGAAGAAAAAAGCATACTCATTATTTTCACCTAGTGAACAAAGTGAAACACCACAGCTTGTGGCGCACTGTTGGACAAAACAAGGGTATACACAAATTTACCTCTCCGGGAGGCGGTAGTTGGCAGGAATACATTCGCACTGGGAAAAAGTTGTCTTTGTGCTTTCAAATCCAGGATATGGCAGCCATTACTCTATTTTTCAGTGCGAAATAATATGAAAGCAAAATAATTATAATTGAACTCTGGATCATCTAAAATTCTAGAAATTCGAATGCAAATGCCTTTATCTAAAGACAAAGTGTCCACAAAGCAGACCCATACTAGAATGTTTCTATTATTAAATAAATATGATGTCTTTGAGTACTTTCCCAACTGTCTAACTTTCCTATACACTGACAACTAAAGCACTACAGTACCTCCAGTTTTTCTGCATACGATACAACCCAGAGTACTACCCAGGGACAAACTTTCTAAAAGAATTCATTTTGTTACAAAATGACTAAATTTTGAAGTATACTCCAAGGGGACATATTTTTTTAAAAAGTTTAGCGAAATGAAACAACATTTGACGGCATAATATGTATAATATAATGTGCGAGGTAACTTACACCTCGATAATGTTTGCCTCCTTCTCGGATCCACCTATGGAACAGCCATCTAGGCTTAAAACGACATGACTTACCGTCAACAACAACAGACCTCTCGTGACACCGTAATGGTCTGATGATCTCAAAATTCCGGATCAACCTGTAACCAGTCTTATTATATTTCGCCTGCTAACATATTATTTCGAGAGACAATTGCGACATTCTAATGACGCAAAGGAATGATCCTAAACACCATCCCATTCATGCTTACATTACAACTCTTGCCAGATTTCCCATATAGCTAACTATCGGAGTCCATATACCCCTAACTGCTTCCACATAAAAAGTTGCGTTGGAACTTCAACAAGGCCGATTGAAATAGCTTCTCGAGCTTGACTCAGGCTTAAGGTTTATTCCGTCGAGGTATTTTCAAGGAGTTCATTCCTGGATGGATCGAAAAAAGTGAGAGATTATCAACCGATAATGTCAAGGTATCTGGAGACCCCGACTCTGCCAAAGAATCATTGAGATTGCTTCATCTATGCGGAAGCTGTAGTTCTAACACCACAAGATCGAATAAAGTGGTCACCGTATCGCAGACGTCTCTCATGCACGCGGGAACCAGGAATGTAAGGTCACTGACTTTACACTTGAAGAATTTACTCATCGGAAGAGGATTACATGGCACTTATGTTCCACTGCACCATATTGAATGAGCCATAATCCTATCGGCGTTCAGGTGAAAGAAATTCATAGTCCATCTCAAGCCGTTCCATCAACCATTCCTACCATCAATTATCTATCGAAAAATTCGGACTTCGTAGAAATTATATTGTATGGAACAGGGCCCATAACTAATTCATGTCTTTGTCGACGTAACCTCAGCGTATGGCACCATCTAAAGTTACTGAAATCACTCCCAAACCTGAGGACATTGTGTCTTATCAAAACTCCTGCTTCAAGTCTTTTTCAATCAAAATAAAAGTAAAGTGAGAAACGTTCTCAACGCCGTGTCCCAAGGCTTCTTCAATCAAAGATATGCAGATGACCGTGTAATCGCCAGTCAGGAACACAGAACACATATGTATATGTACATTTTAATCCATGTACATAACTGTAGCCAGGCTTGCCTAAACTAGAACTAAACTACTTTGCCATCAATTAGCATTCTCCCTTAACCGACATAACTTCTCAAGAAATAAACTGGAAGAGCTAAGTAACATTTATCAGAAACGTTGGTATACAAGATGGCGAAAATGTCATCACCCTATCGGAAGATGCTATAATTTTTGCAAATGGCGGCAAATGTCAATTCTACTATGACATTTGTGAAGGAAACAGATACAAAACACACGTTAACAAGACATGCATCGCCATACTCCGAAAGAACGCAGAATAATTGTTATGAACCAACGTTTTTCATAACACAAATTACAGCCAAAGAAAGTATTTAGAACTAACTTTACCGCATACACTGTACACACATATGCATGCAACTTTGAAGTATATAAACCACTTTCTGGAAAATAAAAAATCACATTTTATTAAAAACTAAATGAAAGTAGAAATCTGCTTTGATCAGCGTAAATCTCATTATATTCGTTCAAATTCAATGAATTGTTTAGAACATCTCTTATGTACAGACTTTCCACACTTGACTGAGTTTTTGAATTACTCATTTACGTAAGGATCCCCCCCGTTGATTTTAATAGCATTAATTGATTTAAATTGTTCGGTAAATTGACCGGAAGGTATCGATAATTGGCCTGTAAGGGTACATTTTTGGAATGTAATTAAAATTCCAATTCTGTTAAATATTTTCCGAACACATAGCGAGAATCTGGCGGAGGCTAATTGATTGAGTGGTCATTATATATTGCATATCGTTGCAACCTGCTGTGTGTCGAAATGCAATGTGATGTTAATTTTGAAGGAAGATAATTAGATTCTTGAGTTTTCGAATAGATGGATATATTTTTAAGGCAGGGTCTGTGTAATATTTTGACTTGATGGTTTGACCTTAAAAGCGCTGTTTTCCATTAATAGTAGTAGGGGGCATTGTTAGTCCGAGATGAGGTAATAATACCCCATGGTGAGTTGTTCTTTCGATTTTGACTGTAAGTACTCATTTCCATTCAAAAAATTAAGGTTTCTGATTGATTGTCTCATGTGAAGGATATGTTTCTCAGGTAACATACAGAGCATACAAATAGCAGCTTACGTTCGACACCCTCTGCAGCTTGATATTATATGCCACTTGACAGCTCTTAACATTTTTGTTAGACTGACTGCAGCTGTTCATCTTAATGGAGCAAGTTAAATTTTGCCAAAAATTTTAGGGTAGCCGGCTCTTCCAGCTCATTCTGGGAGGAAGAAGTTTTCCTGGAAGGCAAGACAAGACAAGACAATTCAATTTAATACCACGACAGACTGCAATAAGGTAGGTACAGGTTTTTTTTCTGATAGACTTAATTTCACCGACTTGGAGTGCGCAGCTGGAGGCAGTTAGCTAAGGACCAGGCTAACTGGAGAGGCTTGTTGATTGAGGCCCAGGTTCACCCCGAACTGTAGTGCCACCTAAGGAAAGGAAGGAGACTTAATTTCAACCTGAATTAATGGCGATTTAAAAGTCTTAGGAAGTCTTATCATGGTTCAAGAAAAACTCCAGATATTAGTATCTTTTCGAATAGCCAAGCTGTTGTCAAATCTTTGGAGTATTTCTATAATATTATGGAAGGTGGTCTGTATAATGTATGCTCAGGCCTAAACCTTAAACTAGTAGTAACTATAACTAAAGTACCAGAGTATACTCTCGTCAAACTAAATGGTCAGACAGGCCCAGTACATTCTAGTACAAAATACCTTGGCACGAAGACACAGCCGTTTGGCGACCAATTCTTAAAAAAGCCGCCATCAAAAGTGCAGAGAACGGCGTGATGATGAACTGCGGGGTGTGCAGTTTTTCCGTCTTCCAGATTTTACTAGTGTTTTCCATGCGGAACTTCTTGTGATTCGGGAAGACTGTCCTTTGCTGAACGCTTTCCTTACATTCAAACATAGTGCCACCACATTCTCTAAGACCAATGCTAATTCAAAATAAATCGCATAAGTGTTCGCTGAACAATTACACTCATCTGGGTCCATGGCACAGTAATTATGAAGATAATGTGCATGCTGATGACCTGGCCAGGCGAGGACCTACCCTTAACGTCTCCCTAGCCAATCCCAATCCGTTTTGTTTTAAACCACAGGTTACATCTAAAATACTTAGCTTTTACGGTAACAAAAAGCGCCCTCTTGCTCTATACAGCTTCTTCTTTGTCCAAAGAACAGGCACTTTACCGACCTTCTTGCTCTAGACTTCTGGTCGTCTCTTTGAAATGACAAACCAGTTCAATATTTAGTTTTGGTAGGTGCCGGTGCGTTGATGAACTCTTGAAACTTGGAAGAACTATGCCTATCTTACCAGGTCAAACTGGCCTAGGTAAGAACTTATTTTTAAACTGGAGTTTGTTGAGAAAGCAAATCTTAGGTGGACAAGTGGCGTATCTTATCTAGCGCCAAAGCTGATTTGGAAACGCTCTAAAACTTCTCTTAGGAGATCGCATACTAGCGCTGTATTAGGTGAAATCGTTTGAGATTGTCTATTCGAAAACCATGGTTTGGATTCAAACGATTTTTGCGGAAGCAGAAATACACAAAACTACCTGCTCTCCCTCTCAGAAAATTAAACTTCACTTCGGAGTCCTTTACTTTAACAATTTCATGTCCTTTCATTAGAACCTCCAATTGAGTAGGTATGGAGGATTGTATTATTCAGGTGGAACTACAACGGACGTACCTATTACTAGTCTAAATGTGCTGGTGATGGCTAGAAGCCACTCTAACCTATTGTCCTTAAAGTAAAAAGTTATTGAACAAAAGCAGCCCCATGGAAACTTCGTAATGAACTGCTACACACAATTTCTCGCTTCAAGTCACACAACTCTAAGATTAATCGGACAACTGCACCGTTGAAGGGAGTCAAATCCACCCGCTCGCCTTCAATTATCCATCCACGCCATATAATAATAATTTTCAATCAAAGTTAAAGCAAACAACCCAATTGAAGACTGAGTATCTAAGCTGTGCAAATGTTTAAGTGCGAATCGACTTACCCAAGTGAATCTTGCCTGCATCCTCGGGAGCCAGGATATTACACATACTTTGCCCATCATACGATCGAGTGAAACCAGGAATAATGCCATTTTCATTGAAAGTGGTAATTTTTTTATTTGCGATTTCCATCGACCCACTCATACTATTTCACGGCTGATTAAGTGCTGGCTTATTTTTCCGCCCGCTTAACCCGGCTCTCGTCCAAAATGGGCTGGGATTGCTGCAGACAAGTCGTTACGTTACATCACTGACAACTGCCAAGGACACTCCAGTTAATTCGCACTAGAGTCGCACTTCATGCAAATACTCTTACGAGTATAAGCATTGGAATATGAAAATTAAATGTTCGCCTTCAGGAATGGTGATGGATTCTGTGCTGCCTCTAAGAGTGTATGAAATCCTCTCCTGTGCAATTCAATTTACGCTTAAAATTAGTTATGCAAGAGGAAACATAAATTATTAAAATTTACACGAGTTCAACGGCAAGCTATGCCTCTGTGTACCTTCGTGGGGAATGCCTTTGCAGGAATACTTTCACTATGCCATCGGGTGAGGGGAACATATGTATGTACATACATAATGTATCCAGGAGAAAGGAAGACGTGTGATAACGAAATTTACAGGGAAAAGTTTGCGCTACAAACTTAGACTGGTAACTATGAGATTTTCTTGAGGTACACCGTTTCCTGTGTACATTTTCAGTGCAGCAAGCGTTGTGCCTCCACTTTTTGAACATATTTTTGAAAATATCTTGTGAGCGGTTCCACCCCTCGGGAATATCGGACAAGGATCCGAAAAGTATTGTCATGACTGATGTACGCAATTCAAATACTGCACACAATTTTCTTTGAAATATTTTCTTATGACAAAGCACTTCGGGATTTGGGTGGTATCTACTCTGTTCGAACGAGGATATGTGCACTAAAATATTGATCTGTCCTTTGTGAACGGCAGTTACTTGGTTGTCGATGGCTTCCCTCTCAGAGCTCGTGATTTGACCTAATTGTTCACTAATAGCAGTGCATTATTTAGTCGTCCACTAGGATTGGGGAGACATCTGTAGGATACCATCGGGATATCCCATTACAATCTCGTCGACATGTCGAGTTGATTGTGGGAGTTAATATCAAGAAAGGCACCTGAAGTGAATTCTTTAATTTTTTTTATATTATTCACGCGCACTCAAGGGCTTGAGGCTATAATGTCAAGACCCAACTCGGGCGGTAGAGAAACTAGGATGAGAAGTGAAGCGATGAATGTCGGCTTTAAACGTGTTTGGATTATAATGTGAGGGAAAAATAGAGCTTGGAAAGGTATTCCTTTACTTGAGTGTACGTCCAAAGTTAGACTTGAGGGTACACTGATGTGTACTGGGAAAAAACTGCCGAAGAAGCGGATTCAAGCGGTCATTTCGCTGGAACACTGTGAGAGTAGCTATTAAACAGAGGAAATATTTCTGTGGTATGTTCGAACTAGTCTATAGTTTTAACGGGGGGTTTTAAGTTCTATCAAGCAGGTTTTTTAGGTGCAACGGACATTATACTCGAGCTTGGGGTGGATATGCCTTATTAGCATATAAAAGAGCTTTTCAATAAGGACATAAACAATTTTGTATTTAAATAAAAGATAAGATAATTTGAAGTATATGGTTGAAATTGTTTTCAGATATAGTAGACATGATACACTCTGGTGTGGAATTATACTTTGTTCATATCACTACTGCGAACGCGTATGCAGGATCGATTCTTCGAGCCTAATTTTGCACTACTCTTCCAAACATATCCGCCGGAAAGTAAGCAATTTCGCCTTCGATATTGTTTCTATGCTCCTCTAACGTTGTTGGCTTGTTGGGATAAGCCAACGTCGAAGAAAAAATACGGACACCTCTGGTATGAAATCCACACCACACAGTCACTTTTTGTGGATTCAAAAGAGTCTCTTGAAGCAAATTTATTCCTGTCTTTATTCCTGTTCCTTAACTCAGATTTTGGTTATTGACAAAACCATTAAGCCAAAAACGAGCTGCGTCAGGATTTTCTTTAAACTTTTGCTAAACCTAAGCGGGGAAGTTTCGGCGCTTCAAATTATAAAGAGACTTCAGTTCTCGAGATTATTCCCAATTCCTGTGACCGGCGGATTGGAAAAGACTGATTTGCCTCTTTTTGAACTGAAGCATTTGTTGTGTCTCTTTTGAAAAATTCCTTTACACATCATAGGTGGTAAAGTTTCAAGAACTCTAGACATTTCGCAGGATTCTCAGAGAAAAGCAGAGAGAGCTGTCGTCAGCGAAGCATTAGAAGAAACGGAGATGGGATCATTTAGATATGAATTGCAAAGATCAACGAAGATAAAACAGAGCCTATGGAGACGCTACCATTTATATGTAAACAGCATACTTAAGACTATCCTAAGCGGACTTAAAACTATGCAAAATCACTTGAATCGCACCTTCCGAATGGTAGTCCATAAAAGAAGAGATTCATCGATGCAAAATGCACGCATTTTCGACAAGGGAGTCGAATTCCAAACTCCAATGCCTTTAAAATATTTAACGCAACTACCTTGCTCGTACTTTCACCAGAATGATCTCACATTTCGGTGCGATATAGCATCAAATCATCCAGAAGATTGACAGACTGGATGGTTCCCTTTCCGCTTCACCCATCATCATGGAAGGCGAGGGATGTACAGCGATCGCTTATGCAGACGACATTGTTTTGGCTGTCTCGGGTAGGCACCTGAATATTCTGAAAGGACTTTTGCAAAATGCTCTAAAAAAAACTAACAAAATTCAACTATTTCTCTTCTCAAGGAAATATAAAATTCCGATAGTCGAACCTCCTCTCTCAATGATGTTAATTTAGTATTCTCTGAGAAAGCAAATTATGTGGGTCTCATCGTGGATAGGAAACTAAGCTGGAAACCTAACATTCAAGAAAGATTTAAGAAAGTCAAAGTGGCACTTTTTTTCTGCAAAACAGCTGCATTAGATGCGGTCTACAACCCCAGATAACCTACATCTCGGTTATAAGTTACACAATCTGAGATTTCTGAGAAATTATCTTCCATTCTAAACAAACTCAAAATTCCTTCAGAAACTTTGTACTACATCACCACGGGGTTGGGGGTGATGAATTATCGTACAGTCTTAATCTTAGTCTCTCCTTCCGGCATCCAAATCGCCTCCCATGCGGAAATGATGGCAATTAAAGCTAAGCCATTTTCAAATCCTTGGAATCGGACTACATATGTCATTTGTCTCTTAGGGAGATGGCGGACACATTTACCAGTGTTGGGTACCGGGGCATAGTGACATTGCAAGGAGGCTTACAGTTCCTTGCCAGATTAGGAAGAACTCTTGCCATCTTGGACCGGAACTTAGGGATACCAATCGTTAAACGCAAATTAAAACTTAATTCCTTGCTAATACATAGGTGGATCAACTAGGTAGAGAGGACCTTCCATCCGTGTGATATCACAATCAACCTTCTATTGGCCTAAGTGTGTAACTTACTGGCAGCCATTCTTTTGTTTAATATTCCAAGTAATCCCCAAAACGTAAGTTAGTAGCTATCTACATATTGCATAAAGTATTAGTAAGGATTTTTTGACCAACAAAAGGATATAAGGCTTCGTTCGATTGTAATAGATAAAACCTACATTAACCAGTACCTAATCCATTCATTATCATTCAAATCAAAGCACATAATTGGGAACAAAATCAATCTTATGACTTGTACTAAAAATGCTTCTCCTACTTCCCATTCGAATCCAATTCTGTCTACTCATACATAGTTGTTCCCTTTCCTAAATGCGCGGAAGATGTAGTATGCAAAAGCAATTTGTAGAAGGATATTACAACGCCCCAGGCAAGGGATATGAATGAAAATAGAATAACATTTGCGCCCACAACCGTTTAATCGATAAATGGAAGTAATATACACTGGGTATACAGGCACCTGAATCAATTTCCAGCAATTAGGTGGTATGGTCAAAATATTTCCATGAATTCTTTTTCTTAAATTAATTCAAAAAGCACTTAAACACATTTAAATTATTCTACTGGCACACAAAGTTTCTTTGCTCAGTCTAAGTGACTCGGTTATTGCTCCAAAATGTAAATTGTAGCGTTCTTACAAGGTCAATCCTTAATTTGGACTTTCTGCCTTAGCTTTGTACCTTTTCTTTAGTCGTTATTTTTATTACTCCTTCAGAGGAAAAGGCATTCTGCTTATTACATAACTTCAGCAATAAAGAAAATAAAAACGTTTGAATCGACAACAACAAGGATAACTCGCCAATGGAGGGTAGATTGCGGAATAATGTTTTACCGTCAAAAAGGTACCCAACCATCCTGTTAGAAGTAAGTAAGTTGGGACGCAATATGCGTCGCATCGCATTTTGGGACAATTAATTACATAACGTTTATTTTCGTTGGTGATAATGGAAGATGTGCCTATTTTTAAACACGTTATACTAACCTTTGAATGAAAGTGTTGGGATACTACTTAGGGCGTTCTGACGTACCACATGACTGTCATACCCCTCTTTCAAACCCATTGCTGCATTGAACAAAGCAGGCGTGCTTATGAAGTTCAATATGCTTCGAGAGTTACTCTTGTTAAAGCAAAACTTTAACCCTTCAGATAAATGCCAATAAGACTAAAGTACGAGTAGCTTTATAATCTGCAACCCACTCTGCATATAAATTGCAAATTATTTTCTACCTTTTGCATAGACGTTGGGGGTAATAACTACTAGGCTCGATTTCACAACTTTACATTTATTTCGCCTGAGGTTATAATTGAAAAATCACTTTGCATTAAATAGAAACCACTTTATGCAAGCACACACGAATGGACTTCATTTGTTTTGGTTAAAGAACAAATGATAGCTTCCGTACACAATTCTATTCTAAGTTATAAGTATAATAATGATTTATACGAAATGAAAGTCAGTTCGGTCAATTGAACCTTACGTAACTTACTTACAGACAACAACGAAAAATCTGAGTTGGCTGGTGTCTTGGAAAAGACATTTCTTGAGTTTGTGTTGTTCGACAGTTTATCGTGTCGTCAGAGAGGCCATTCCTTCTCTTGAATTGCTTTGTGGAAGATAAGCCGCCTTAAAGAGCCTTGTCAGAGGGAATGCGCTGGCCTTTTCCGGTCAAAACATTGTGTCATTGAGATCTGGTTTTCCTTAAGGCATACGACTTGGCTCGTTACTATATGTGTTAATCGCCAACGATGTTGACTGGATTATCAAATTCTCCTACTTCTCTTTGTACACCGACTACATAAAGACCTAAAGATTTATTTTTTCTCCTACTGTCTGGTGCCAGATAAATTATCTCGTAGGTACTTATTTCGTCAATCAATTACTCGTACATACTCCAGCAAGAGTACTCCGCAGCCTCTTTCTTTTTCCTCTTAGTATTCTCTTACGTGAGCTAGGTGTTATTTTCGATCGGGAGCTTAACTTTTGTTCCCATAAAACTATCTTCAGTCCCGCTCTTTTTTTCCTAGCTCTGTCTCACCTTGGTTAACCCTTCTCACCTCTCCCTAGGCCTTAACTTAAGCTTTAGTTTTTAAGTTAAAATTGTTTAAATTGTTCTTGCTTGTATTAAGCTAATGAAAGTGCCAATGAAGTCGAGGTCCAGTTCAATTCGAGAACTAAATATGAATGAGGATGTAACGTCAAAAAAAGTCAAATCTTCAACGAATGTGTATCTCAAAATCTTGCTCACCTCCAAGAATGCTCTTTTCAGCAAAAGAGAAGGAAAAACATCGAGTTCTCCAAATTTAAAAAAGGGCACAAGAAGTGCGTGGTCCAAGATATTGAAAGATTGTATTGTTGAAGAGTGAACATTGCATAGCACCTAATAAATGGAACTCAGAATCGGTGGCCCAATCCACAAGACCCGCTCAATCGCGTACAGCTCTCATATTGTGTGGACAATTAAAACATCTTATCAACAACTTGTCTGACCCCTATTACCGTGATTTAGTTACAGAAAAATCAAAAAGTCGATCAAATCGATACCCACGAATTCAAACCACACGATTTACAGAGAACTATAACTACATATATAGAACGGTCGCTATTCCACCAAGTTTGGTAACGATCTCAGCCAGACGGGTTCGAATTGATAGTCCTGTCTGAACACTTCTCCTGATTTTGACGTATTAATAGCTGCCGTCAAATGAAATTGGTTAGATTTTTAATAACAAATTCTTTTTACAGCATTTACTTCTCTATTTCTACTGTTTACTTCATTAATTTCTCAGTTTTCAAATTTATTTTCCACCCATTTTTCGAGTGAAAGCGATTGACATTTCCAAACGTCAAAAAAAAATCCAGGAAATTTCAACAAATGTGAAAATCCAGATTGCTATTACATGGCACTTCTCCGCTTCCTCCCGCGATAGTTAATGTCAAAAAAAGGCAGCCCTGACAAGGTGTACGATGTCATTGACATGTTTGACATTCATAGTTGAAAATATTGTGCGAAATTCACAACCCAACGTCAGAGCCACAATCTTCCAAATCCAATCTCTCGATTTTTCTCTTTGTTTATTTCATATTTAATTAACTACTAGCGTACTCCGACAATATTGACATAATTGACAGAACTCAGCGGGCTGTCATCAAAAGGGTTTACCAGTAAACGAGGGCAAGAAGAATAGATACACAACGGTTGTAAAATTCACTCAATGCATTGCCGGGCTTATATGATGTGCTATGATAATATTTCTCTCATTCCGTGTTGAATGTTATTTTAGATTTAAGTTTTCATCCATAAATTGGAATTCATCTCTGTTTTATTACAGTTGCAGAATGATAATGAGAAATGAAATATGTATACGACTTAAATTATTTCAAAGAGCCGAGTACTTTATGATAAAAAAAACATATGTACTTCCACCATATGATGATCCGAAAAGCTAAAAAGTAATTTACATTATACATTTAACATTTATCGAATAAATCATCATCCTCGTACAAAATTAAACGTCAGTTTGTAAGTAAGTACATAACAAAATAAGTTAAAACTTTACTACGGACGCGAGAAGCTGTTAATGGAAAAAATTGACGCAAAGTAAAACGTCAGCAACTCATAATAATGATTCTTTATTGCTTTGTTCCTTCCTTTGATAACAAAAAAATCGATCAAAAGGAACAATCCATTTAAAACGAACAATTCGAAACCTTATACGATTTAACAGAGCCCCAACAAGTAGTACACAAATTTAATTCAAATGGAATTACTTTTCTTCCTTTTAGGGAAATTTTTTTTCCTAAATTTTCTTTTAAAGATAAAAGTTGCCGTTTGCTTAATAAAGTCTTTAACACGATATTTGCAGTAAAATTAGTTACTTAAAGCAATTTAAGAACTCCAATAACAAACAGTATGTATTTCAATAATGCGATTCAAGCAGATTTTAAATGAAAATTCATGTCTACATGTGGAAAGCATGTGGCATTTTTATAGCTCTGTTAGCGGTTTATTCCCCAAGGTTCACGAAAACGTGCGTTGTTATAACTCTTAATACATACATACTTCTGCACTTAAGTCTTGACTCTGAAAAAGGAATCATTACACTTGATAGCTACCACTAATTATGAGGTAGGTACACGTTAATTACAATCTTAAAAAAAAAGAAAGGAGGTGCTTTATTTTAGAGTACACATCTTTATACATATGTACATGATTTTAACTCTTTGCACAACATGATAACATCAGAAGAGATAGAAACAAAAGCACACAATGTTGGATTTGCTTGAGCAATTTACATTTTATGGCAATTTTTTGTATAGAATAAGAAAGGAAAAAAAAATGGGTAAATATTGTATCTATTAACATATTTGTTTTGGGTTTTTATTCTTCAATTAGAATTTAATTGATGAGAAGTTATCTTATTTCAAACAATAAACTTGGATCCATTGAGTCAAAGAAAAAAACGAATGGATTGAAATTGCACTGCACGGGTGGAGGGAACAGCCTTATGTTCCATTGTGTCGAAGGAGTGTCACTTGGATGACAAGTTTGCTTGTAATCATATGAGGTCTGTTCGCGTACTTTCTGCACCAAAATTCGTTGATTGTGAAATTTCAAGGAGTGGTAACATTCTCTCAGAGAGTGGTAAAATCACAAAAAAAATGTATGCAAATACACAAACAACAAAAAATTTCTTACAGGTATCTGACAGATTTGACAGATTTCGTAAATCTGTGCAAAGAAATTTCCTGCACTAAAATTCGTTGCATGGGGAAATTTTTAGTCTCTCGTGAGCGCTCTCACTCAAAAGTGTGAAAAAACTACGAAAAATTATCAAATCCTGTTTCCCTACGTCCCCTACGAAATTTCGTAGTTTTTTACTAAAGAAAGCGCTAACGAGAGAGTAAGCAATCTCTCTTCCTGTGAATTTCTACCCAAGAAATTTCTTTGGACAAATTTATAAAGTCTGTCAAAGTTGACGTTTGCTTTGTTTTTTTGGTTATCAAAAGTAAATTCAAAATGATGGAGGAAAGACGTACAAATATGTTTGTAGAACGCTAAATATTTAATTTGTGCATGTTCAAGTCTTAAAATCATAATTTAAGAATGAAAATTTAATGGAAAATACATTCATTCATAGACTTTTTCTATTTTTTTCTCACGTACATATGTACATATGTTTCTGACGTTTAAAAAGTGGACAGTTTTTTGCTCAATGTGCTCCCGACCTTTTTTTTGTACATTGACTCCCTGTGAGAGTTTTCTTACCCCCACTCTTAGAAATTGGACAATCTATTAAAAAGTTCGGGAACAGACCTATAGTTTAATTGATTTTCGGAATAAGTCGGGTCTTTGAGGTAGCTAGGAACTTCGTCTACCTCAACTTCGCTTCAAACTCCATATAATCAACAGCACAACTTTCGAGATCAAGCGAAGAGTTACTTTTGCCTAAGAAGGCAATTTATCAAGGCCCTGTCAAGAACTACCAAGAAGACGCTGAACCATAGACGTTAACAGACGTTTGGTTGTTTTGATCGCAAAATTCTTCGAATGATTTTCAGTCCCGTTTGCGTTGACGGGCTTTGGAGGAGAAAATTTAACAGCGAACTCCACAAGCTGTACAGCGACATTTACCTTGTCAGAAAAATATGCATCGGACATAAAAGGTCCGATACGAAGAGTCCTCGATTCAAACCCGCACGGACAGCGGAAGTTTTTGCCTTATGTGACGCCCAAAAGTGGAAGGGATCCTCAACCAACTTGGAGTGTGCAACTGAAGGCAATTAGCCACAGACTCAGATCCACCCCGGGCTAACCGACACCTAAATAACATTCAGTTTTAACCGCTCTAAAAGTAACCGCTAAAAAGTAAAAGTCCAGTTGAGATTTAAGATAGAGTCCTTAGTGTACAAGGGTGAAGAAGGCGACAAGTTCCTAATGGAATAAATTACGTGAAACAACTGAAGATTTCGGAGTACATAGAAAAATGAGACGATTGCGTTTTGTTAAGATAATATAGCTAACAGAGGAATCGTTCACTTCTCCTTCTCTCCATCAACCAGACAGATTGGTAACATTAAGACGAAACATGTTGTAGAAGACATTTGAGAGTTAAGAAAGGAAGAATCTATAAAATTCGTAGAACAATTCAGCCAATCAATATTTTCATTTTTGAGATTACATTTTTAGAAGAACAGTCATCGGATTTCTGGCAGTAGTGACTTTTCCTCCATTTTGCGTTTCCATAGAAGTAGGGTACTATGACCTTTTCAACCGAGATACCACCCGAAACCTTGACTCGAAGTGGATACATCTGCAGCTTCTGAATTATTCGAGGATTGTCCTTTTCCCAGAAACTACAAAATTACGAATTTTGTTTATTAACGAACCCATTGAGGTGGAAACCGGCTTCATCTGACATAAACAATTTCTAGGAAAAAATGCGATTTTGGTTTTGGTTTTCAATTTGAAAACAGGGGTGTATTAAGTTTGATAAATACTTTGTAGCATAGAGAAATAATCGATACAAGCCTTAAAACAAAAACGATTGATTCATGTCCATCGGTCCATGTACCTACATATGTATGTATGTACATAACACCAAATATTGAAATTCTCCACCATTCGCCCAAAAGAATGCAATTGAATGCAAAAAAAAATTAAAAAGAATGGAAATGAATGCAATGAGTTCAAACGAACGCAAATATTTAACATTACTGTCTGGTCCGGGAACCAGAACCTAGTATCTCATAACCATGAACTGAGTGCATGTCCACAGCCATACTCTCGGATATTCGTCCAGTCTTCAGAAGGAGTGGGAATGTGTTCGAACTTTGAATCCCTTCCTCAGTGGGATTTATGTACCATATACATCACCTACCCTAAGGATCAGCAAAGCGGACCCGGGGTAGGAACACAAATCCATGATGCATCCCGTCTCTATACCGTTCGATGCACTAATCAAGAAAAAGATAACTACTTTATAATTCGTTCAGCCAGTTGGGACGTTTTTCTTTTCACTTTATATTTCATTCACACTGCACATTATTACAAACTGTTACACCATTCCCCACGCACGAGGAGTACGCCATAAGATGAGGAATCATATTCTGTTGCATCACTCCACTGAACAGATGCGATTGAGGGCCACTAGCAAAAATTCCAACATCATCACCAGCGTGGTTACCCATATCAGCTTTGACATTACTTGGATACAAGAATTCTGAGAAATACAACACAAAGAATTGAAAACCATGGAATGATAGGAACACAGTCAGTACTTACGATCAGTTATCTGGTCAGTTAAGTCGATTCTTTTACCGGTTTCATCCCGATACGGGTTTGGGCCAATAGCATAGTTAAGTGTAAGGTATGGCACCCCATCAGAGCCTGCATCATTCTTATTTATGTTAAGAATATTATTGCCACGTCCTGGATAACCCGCAATGGTCATTGTGTGCGCGTGATCAGAGGAAATCACAATTAACGTATCTTCTACGTTAGTTATACTCTTAGCTACTTCAATGGCCTTGTCCATCTCTAACGCCTCGTCCAATGCGAATCTTGCTAATGTAGCGTGGTGACCATGATCAATGCGACCGCCCTCTATGAACAAAAAGTAACCTTTCTGATTTTTCTCCACAACCCTGATAGCCGCCTCAGTCATCTCTGCCAGAGTGGGCTGTTTGGTCTTATCTGACGTGATATGAAAGTCCAAATCGAGGTAACCAAATAGTCCAAGCAATCGATCTACCTTGGAATAGTTAGTGTTAAGCAAAGCGTTCCTATTGTCGACGTAAACTCCATTTGGGTTGTTCGTCTTCCACGTCTGGATTAAATTTTTCCCATCGTTTCTCTGGCCACCTTGGTTGGTTATATCTTGAACACTCGAAGGTAACATTTTTGCACGTCCTCCTCCCATGATTACATTGAAATTTTTGCCAGGTTCCTTCGTTATCAGCTGAGTGGCAATGTCCACACAGTTTGATGCGTCCGCTCCGTACTTTGTCACGTCGTTATCGGACTCCCACATCCTGTTGGCCACATGTGCATAACCTCCCGATGGACTGGCATGGGTAACCGTAGTAGTTGTGACAATTCCAGTTGCTTTTCCTGCTCGTTGGGACCAAGTGACGATGGACTCCACATGATTGGCCACGTTGTTGCTCTCCGAACAATTATTGTAATTCACATGCGCGTTCACTCCCAACGTCATGATGTTGGCCTTTACGCCGCATAAATATGCCGTAGATGTGCAAGCCGAATCAGCTACTTGACCATTTGTGCAATATGTCTACAATGGCGAGCACTTGCTTAAACAACAGACCAGCAGATTGTATCATAAACAACACTCACCTTGCTTAGACCGGAAAATGGGAAACTCTCAAAGCTTAGGGTTTCTTCCTCGCCAGTTTTGTTCTTCAGCTGTCCTTTGAGTATCCTAGCCGACGTTAGTGTGGAAATTGACATACCGTCTCCGAGGAAGAATATTACGTTCTTCGCGACTTTAGTGTTGAATTTGCTGTTCATTTTTTGTTTGACCGAGTTCTGAGCCTTATTAAACCAAAAGCTGGCATCCATCTCTTCGGGTGGTGTATACTTTCCTACGGCCATACCACTTATCCGGTTCTTACTGGTTCCAAGAAGAATTTCCGGCGGATGATAGATGTCCTCTGTTCGGAAGTAATATCGTTATATTATGTTGTAGTGTGAGTAAGTACAATAATTAGACATACGCAAAGAGACAGCCACAAGGCTGTAAAGCACAAGAAGCACAAACGTAGCTGACAACATCGCAGAGTGGATCGCACTTCTTGATTATCCCGATATCTGGAGAGACAATTTTTTTTACACCTTTATATAAGGAAGTCTTATCAAATCTAAATGTGGATGTCTGTTAAATATGCTGACATTGCGTAGGGTTCTAAAGTCAAATATGGCTTCAATCTGGTCTATAAAATAATTTCGTGGTCATAAACATAAATGAAAACTTTATCTTTGTGAAGCAGCTCCGCAATTAGGCAAGATATTGCCTGACTGTAGGAATACACCATCTTTATGGAAGGTACTCTTAATCGTGCTAGTAATCTGTTAATGGATTTATCATTGATCATAATGTTAGGTTTCACCTTATACTTTGTACATAGTTGCAAATCACTCCTATAACACGGATGAGCTGCCTTACGATCAATCACTGACGAGGTGACGTATCACGTGTAAACTAGTTTATGTCACTCACAAGACTCTTAGCAACGAGACCAATTGTGACTCATTTGTTGTTACTTGGCGGAATTACCGCTAACAAATCGCTTAGACTGTCAAGAAATTAGAAGTGGGATTACCCACTTTACGGAAAGTACATTCAAACAGAATTTATTTTGTTTCCTTTAAAATAGGCCCCACGAAGTGGTAATTTGAGTTTCAGCAACAGGAAACTTCCCATATCTGGAAAATACGATGCTTATTCGATATTGGTAGCGTTTTTGGTCAAAAAGTCGTTCAGAAGAATGGATTCGTGAGATGAAAATTCAGGTCTTTTGGAACAAACCGGGCTGTGATGCACAAAAAATCGTCTAAAATGTGCCAAACGGATTCGTACAAGATGGATTTTTGTTCTGAAAGCTCTTTCAAGCTATAGTGACGATTATCGAGCATCATTTCTCCACTAAGTCGATGTTTTCTTCAGTAACTGGCGTTGCAGCCTGTCTAGATTGAGGGACGTTTTTCGTAGGAATACCTGTCTACAGTCTTTCTCTTCCTCTCATCCCAGTGTGACTTGTGGCTCAACCAAGACTTGAAGAGTTCATTCTTGCGATTACATTCGCACTATATAGTTGAGAAAGTCCTTACCTTGACTGTCGCTACAAACGAAGATACTCCAACCCCGCCACCTATTCTTATTACATACATATATTCGCCAGACAGTAGGAAAACGCACTGCAGATCTCCTTGGAAAACAAAGACATGCTTGGCTCAATGAAAACATCATCACCCTTTGCCTAGTCTTAAACCAAACTTAAGTATTCGGGAACAGTCTAGTCCAGGCTCAGACTTGGCCGAAGGCAGTACTGAACGCAAGAAAAGTAGACTCTAAATGTTCACATTATCAGTCGAAGTTCTATTATTATAACGGTCATTGGAAAATACGATGCGTACCAAAAGTGGGCGTGGCGTTCGAAAGGGAAAACGATCTACATTCTTGCAGTGTTGAGGCCCAGCTTCGCCGGAGAAGAAAAAAAATGCATAAATAGCATGAAAAACATAGCCCAGATACTTTTATCGCAGTAGATATCGAATGCAATCGTATATGACGACTGTTATGGAACCTAACCAAAGAGTAAAGAACAGACGAGCATTCAGAAACTGCTGATTGAGGAACAATAAAAGCTAAGCCCCACCCACAACGTAGTTACCTGACCGCGAAAAAGGGATAATCCCCCACTTACCTTTTTATGCTTAAATTACTTTGCAAAAACTAAAAGAAGCTTTGCTATATTTTCCATTCTCATACTGTTTTCTGCATTCGCCACTAAACGTTCAGTATCATCACCAACTGAAGCGCTATTTACCCGAGATAGACAGGAACTGATAGTAAAATAGAGCAAATGTCGGCAAACCCTGTGGACGATCCAATGCATAGGCTGTGCTATTAACCCATCACCAGTATGTACGAGAATAATCTTCAACTCGGTGAAATTTGACATTATTTTGCGTAAAACATAATCCTTGCTCTACTCTGATTGACACGTCTGCAGTTTTAGGCTACGTGAATTCTAGACCAATGAACTGTAAACAGAAATTCAAATATACGGGACCCAACCACAATTTAAATTCAATTTAGACAAGATAACGTCTTGCTATATGCCATTAGCACGTAGGATGGCATATATTTTCGCGTGACGTAAAACAGTTCACACTGCGTATACCTCGGAGATCCTTGTCCTGCATAACAGGTACGCTGACCCCGAAAACTGCACAGAACAAAAAACCCAACCCGATCCACAACAATTGGATTAACTCGAGAAACCTACGCGCCGATTTTTCTATTGGCAGTCTTTGGAATTAAAAAAGTTTTATAAAAGCGTCACATAAACAACTTATAGGAGAAATTACCGTCATGCTCACTTCAATTAGTTCCACAGTATTGCCAGTTACTCGAACTTAAATGAGGGGAAAAATCGATGCCCATTGGACTACTGAAGTTCATTTGACAGCACACTTGGAGAAGATGATACTTTAACCTATTAATCTATAGGTGTACGTGTGTGACACAAGGGCAAATGATTTTCTTGAAGCTTTCTACGGTTCGCTCAAGGTCAGTTGGATTTTAAAGTTTCCTCGGAATGATTTTTTTTTTCCAACCAACCCGTTGTGCTTCTGTTAGCTAACAAAACAAGGTAAATTCGTATAGGAACGAGTCTCAATTACGTAAGACATAGTAGTAGTAGAATGGACCCTAGTTTCAAGTGTCGGTTACCTCCTCCATTTCGGAATACTTTGAAACAAAAGAATTTTTATTAAATTGCTTATGGCAATCTTATTTTACCTCTTCCACTGAACCCTCACACTGAGAATGGTGGGTTACTCGTATTATTGATTCATCTACAAGGGATGGATGTTATAACTTATAATCGAGTGCTAACATTTATGTAGCTTTTCAGTTTATATGTCATTTGGCCCTTTTGTATTGGAAAGTAGTATCGTTTGAGCAAGCTGTTTCTTGGTATGTAGGTCTTATGGGCTGCTACACCAGTGGGTCCAATCTGGGGCAGTAGCACCGAGTTTATGCAGTTTCTGCTTTAAAATGGTGGAAGTATGTACCCTATTCCTTCTATCCGATCTAACTTTATATAAAGAAAATAGGTCAGGTATCCTTTCAGAAATCCAATTACACAGTTTGGAAATATTGCGTTATTCGCAATACAAAGTAAAGCAAATGATTTTGTTCAGATTGCCCGTTTGTTGTACCTGAACGTTTGAGGATTACTTAATAAATAAATACTTAGAGCTATGGAGCTACGAAGAAATGGAGAAACTAAGTATTCCACTCCGATCTATAAGATCTATTATGTGGAACCAAATAATTTAAACAATGCAGTGAACAGTTCCCACATGTAACTGAGCAACTCACAATTCTTTCCGATCGATTCTCATTTGCCGAGTAGCGTTTCAAGAACGGACAAGACCGTTCCAACGAAAGCCAACGAAAGGTGGAAAGCATTTTGTCATATCCAGCCCGATATGACCAAAATATGTACAACTGGCACTTGACTTACAACTCGTATAGGAGCTCCAAGGATTTTAGCGACTAAAGCAGGTTGTGGGTGCCGTTACTCAGTGGTTAGTGCGTTGGACCATGGAGCAAGGGGTTCGAGGTTCGAATCCCAGTCGGAACACCTAAAAGTTTTTCACGGCACCACATCTCGCGAGCGTCTGACAAACATCCGAGAGTACAACTGTCCTGAGAAAACTTCTTCAAAAACAAATTGCCCTTCGGATACGGCATTATACAGTAGGCCCCTTCTATTTGTGTAAAGAATATAACATTACACGCACAGCACGAATGGTTGTGAGAAGCTAGGTCCTGGGTCCCATCCACCGGTTGCGCCAAGTATTTTTTTTTAAGCAGGTTACTCGCAAGTTAGTATTGGCAAGTTGAGTATAAAAATATATCGCCTTGAACAAACACTACCAAGGTACTACAACAGACTGACTGCTCGCATCGCATTTACTGAAAAATATAAAAATCCATTAAGAATTCACTTTTTGGGTGTAAAGAACCTATCTTTTGTAGGCCTTCCTTCACATTTCCTGCATAAATAGTTGGACCCTCCATTTATGGCGCATGATTCCTATGACGGAGTGTACTATGACAATTTCAGATACGATGCGAATAGTTCGCTCTAATTCGAGAAAAAATGCTGTGTGGACACGCCCATTTCATATGAGCTACAAAAAAGGGATGATGGGGTATCATACAAACCATTCCAGGCGGGTTTTAGCTTTCTATATGTTTTGTTGTGTGCTTTGTTTTATGTCGGCCAAAATGTATAAGAGGTAGCACAGACTTCCCTAGACCAGTGGCCAGACAAGTTAACCTCTTCCTCTTTTATGCCGTCAATTATGCTTTACTATTTACTAATCGGTTGCAGTAGGGATGTGTCCGTTCTTTCGAACCCGTTCTTGCCAAAGCATCCGGCTTTTACATTTTCTATTGTCAGGGTCTCAGTTTGGAATACACTATACTTTTGGTATTCTAAAAGATTTTAGTATTTCTAATACCTACTACTAGAAACTAGCTCCCGTACCTGTCTACCTTTTGAAGATATCTACATGTATAGATCGTGACTTCTATAAACTTCCACTGCCGGACTTAAACAGTTCGAGTCATGTTTTTTTACAGATATTCTATTATCAGCTGATAAGCTATCGATCAGTGTTCGATTTATTGAAATAGGTGCAGAAATAAGCTGCCAAGACAGATCATAATCTCTGACTCTTTTCTTGGTCAAGATTCTTCTAACGTTAAGAAGCCAAATCAGCGTGGAGACGACTCCTCTTCTCGTGTCCTTTATTGACATTTTTCTTACCGGACTTTGAGCCAATGGCTTAGTTGGTGATCGTGCAGTGCAGTATGTATCCTTCCGACGCAGTTTATGATGAACCTGTTTACTGCCAAAGCAGGAAAGGAAGACCCGGCATTAGGAGGCACACTCAAGTTGAAGGGGACGTCAAACGACGTATGCAACTGAAGGCACTTAGCTAAACGCCGGGTTAACTGGAGAAGCTTGTTATTGGAGATCCTGGTTCACCTCGAACTCTAGCGCTACCTGAGTAAGTATATAAGTAAGTCTGGGGCTTCCATATCCAGTGCCTGCTCAATTTGCCCACGTTATGGTCACTAAGGTATGTTTTGTTAGGTAGGTTTTTTAAGGTTACTCTGCATATATATACATGGATTTTGGGAATTGATTACTCCTCTGATATCTTGATTTAGCATTTTAGGGACAATGGTGATCAAGAGACGTGTTGAATCGTGAAGTAGGCTGATTAAACTCACGAAACAAAAGGATTAAAAAAGAGATACTTGTCGATATACAAATAAGAATATTCATCTTCCTTGATATTTTTCCTCGTTTCTTGCACCCAGGCAGGTTGTATAAAACCCAAGGAAAAAACGTTTGTCTAGGTTCATTCATTTTTCGAATATTCTAACCTTGAACCCCGAACAATTAATGAAAAGATTTTAATTTTTCCACCTTCTTAATGCTCCTTGTTATGCATGAAGATAACACTATCACCACTTGTCTCGTGAGAAACACGATCTAGCCATGCCAGATATCTCCGCAGCTTAATGGCCCAATAAGACGTGAATACTAAAAAAACTAGTCATCATTATTATCGAAAATATTACGCCTTGTAAAAATGCTGAAATTATAGTACCCGTCCTATAATCCTTGCGATAAGGGTCGTAAACATAAATTAGACTTAAATAATCTTAAGCACTCGAATTTGAGATATTTTCTGATCTTACTTTTCGGTATATAAGATAAATTCCAGCGATTGTCTGCATAGTCTCCTTGGTGAAACCCAACGTAATCACGATCCATAATAATGGCTGGGACTTCCGTCGCGTTTTGGTTTCTCTTTGTGGGCTTTACGGTGTCGCTGGTATCAGGTATTGAATTGGAGCTTCGGTTAACAAGGTTATTTAGTAGGTTAATTATGTTCAACCAGTTGCAGGTGAGCAGTATCACAAGGCGGAGACGTTACTCGGCAACCGTATCAACAAGCAGCGTATTGCCGAGGGGAAGTACACTCCACCGGAGGAAATGGATACGAGTTTCTGGATCAATCAGGCTCAAGCTGGTGTAATCCAGAAGGCAAACCTGGTAGCAAACAAAAATAAAGCCAAAAATATAATTCTATTCCTGGGTGACGGAATGTCAGTTCCAACACTGACTGCCTCCAGAATATACAAAGGCCAACTTCAAGGTAACACTGGTGAGGAGGAAACGCTAAGCTTCGAGCATTTCCCGTATTCTGGATTGAGTAAGGTGAGACCGAATCGTAGACCAAATCTTAAGCGTTAACATTGCTTCGTCTTTCAGACCTATTGCGCGAACGGTCAAGTTCCCGATTCAGCGTGTACCGCAACTGCATACCTAACAGGAGTAAAAACGAATATGTTGACGATAGGAGTGAACGCCCACGTGAACTATAATAATTGTTCAGCTAGCAGTAACACAGCCAACCATGTGCAATCGATTGCCAAATGGGCCCAGGATGCTGGAAAAGCCACGGGTATAGTTACCACCACTACTGTCACCCATGCTAGTCCTTCTGGAGCATATGCCCATGTGGCCAATAGGCAATGGGAGTGCGACAATGATATCCTTCTTCAGGGAGAAGATCCATCTAACTGTATGGACATTGCTACTCAATTGATTACCCAAGATCCAGGAAAAAATTTCAATGTTATTCTTGGAGGTGGCCGTGGGAAGATGCTGCCAAACACAACTAAAGATATCTCCGGTGTGTATGGAGAGAGACGCGATGGCAAGAATTTAATCCAACAATGGCAAGCAAATAATCCATGGGGCGTGTATGTGAACACCAGGGCCGGTCTGCTGACCACTGATTACTCTCAAACGGACCATTTGCTCGGTCTTTTTGGAGCCTCAAATTTGGAGTACTACTTGCACTCTGAACATGCACAACAGCCTACTCTCGCTGAAATGACGGAAGCAGCTATTCGAGTGGTGGAGAACAACGAAAAGGGTTTCTTTCTGTTTATCGAAGGTGGTCGTATCGACCATGGCCACCACGCTACAACAGCTAAAATAGCTTTGTCCGAGACGTTGGAGTTCGAGAAGGCAGTTGCCAAAGCCCTAGCAATCACAAACTCTAGTGAAACATTGATTGTGGTGACATCCGATCATGCACATGCCATGTCCATTACTGGCTATCCAGGTCGTGGCAATGATATAACCAATCTTAACGAATACGACGTGGATGCAAATGGCTTGAAGTATTCAACTCTGAGCTATGCAGTGGGTCCCAACCAATATTTAGACGCTAACGGCAATAGAATAGATTTAGCTGGAAAGTTCAACGATGGTAAGTGGTGGAGGGTTTCTTTCTGTATGCAAGTCCGACGCTAATTGGTTTGTTTTAGATTTCCCCTATCCGAGTTATATTAAGGCGGATATGGGTACTCATGCCGGAGATGACGTTGGCATTTTTGCAAATGGTCCGTATGCGCACCTGTTTAGTGGAATTATGGAGCAGAATTTGATCCCTCACCTGATGGCTTATGCTTCTTGCATTGGTAAAGGTCGTACAGTGTGCAATCCTGTGCTATGTTACAAAAAGTAGGCTAGGTGTTGACAACGTGCGAATGTTATTGAAATGTGCATTAAAAGTGTTTGTATTATATTGACTTGTAGTTCAATCTTTAGCAGTCTAGTAATACTAGTACTTTGATGAGGTAAGGCTTAAGATTACAAGCTGGCATGGCTACTTATAGAACTTTTGATCATTGGGCGGTGGCCTGTGTCAATAACCAATTACCTTCTGATTTCCACTACCGTTGTTTAGTTTTGGTTTGCTCGAGCCCTCCCTCTCTAAACATATTGTCACTTGGTGACTGTCAATAGGTATCTGAGGAGGCAGGGTGCTTGTGGTCCTTATTCCTCCATTTCCCCTCGACAAAGCAGCACCTAGGAATGGATTTTGGTCTTATCCCACTTTAGATGTCGAATTGCTCAGACAACCTTGATAATAGATATTTTTCTACACACTGTCAACCCTCTTCAGGTTGAAACGAAGATCCGTGGCACTGTATATTAATTAAAAAATGTAGCAAAATGTTCTTCCCATATCTTTCCGAAGAAAGCAAGGAATCATCAAAGGCTTTCATAATTCTCGGATAGAGCTGCTACCACCTCTCAGCTCATGAGTGAATATTTAGAGCGTTTTGCACTTCTATTATCTTCATGTGATATAGGAACTTTGGATCCATCCTGCCTGCTCCGAGAGTAGCTACGATTCGTGCTTATAAAAATAGAGGCTGAGTTCTTCCGTACCTTGCAAGAACTAAGCATTCATGTGTTGTCGAGCAATCGATAGTTGTATCTATTAAACAGCTACCTAGACCTTGTTTCTTGTTACTGCCTTCACTGCAGATACTTGAACACTGACCGTTAGCATTGTTTTCACTTTTGTTGCCCGTGTCGTAAGGAGACTATTGCAGTCGAGACATTAAATCGGATGACCACACTAGCCATGGAATAGTGCGGTTTCGGTATTCTCTTCAACGGGTCATCACCTGGCGCTACTTCAGTTTTGGACTAGAAACTTGAACTGCCTCTTACATAAATCATTTTGATTTGCCCCACACGGCGCAATATCTTTGTCATGTTTTTCTGTACCTCAGCGCAAAGTCTCCTTAGCATTAGAATGCTGAAACCTAAAGAACTCATCGAAAAACCGACCAAACTTTCTATAACAAATTATTTTCCTTGCCTCACCCGAACTTTAATATCGTATCGTAATTTAAATAAACAAATTTTCGAAACACCCTATAGGATGTCAAACGCAAAACGTCAATTCTCAAAGTTCAGCTGGTTCAGATAAAAGAAGTGAAAGTATGCAAACTGTTGAAGTAACTCGCCAACAAACTTGCGATTATAGAAGAATAGTTGTATAAAACCAAACATTTGATAAGAAAAACCAAGCAGTTTACCCAAATTATAGTGCGGAACTACATCTCCTCCCTTAATTCCCTTACGACACTCTTCAAATCAAAGGATTATCAACCAACCCTTCAGCTGTCAAACATTTTCGGGGGTTGTACCGAGTTGTTTTTGTTGTGCCTCCTCTGTAACTTGGAGATTTTTGTCGTCGTCAGAAAGCTGCTTTAGTAGCCAGTTAGCCAGTTTTTTTTATTGATCTTAGATTGCTAAAAACCCAGAGCACAAACATGTCGTCCAATTTCAAGTATACAATGCTGAAGACCGTGAAACCCTATATCAAATATGTACCCCAGCTGTCGAAGCCAGTATTGCGTGTTCTCATTCAAGTCTCTGTACACTACATCGAGAGCCGTAAATGTTCACCAGAAGTATTGGATCTGGCACTCACCAAGTTAACACACTCAGGTTGTGAAATCCCTGAAAACTTTTGTGAACTATTTGCAGCCATCTTACAGATAATGCAAATATTCCTGAGAACTCCAAAGGGTAGTGTAAAGGACGATGAATTGCGACAGTGTCTCAGGGAACTAAAGTGAGTACCGACATGCCGACATGCAAAATCGTGTGGGCTACGAACTTACATCTTTTGCAGGTTCACAGAAGAATGCATTGATGATATAAGCAAAGTTCTGCACAATCATCGGGACTCGTTGACGAAGAACTTTTACGAAGTAAAATGCCTCCGTTCACCTCCGAAAAGATTGCAGTGGCGGATCAATATCTCTTTGGGAGATTGGTATGTACTACTTTACCAGACAAGTGCCATCATTGCATTTATTCCTTTACAGCGGAATCATTCAATTGTCGCAGCCCACAATCATAATCCATTTCCAAACACCAAACGGAGAGTACCGAACACTGGAGTTTCCTGTTGCCATGTTCCATCGATTGCGATACAACATAGCGCTGCTGCTCAAAGAAATGCAGTCCCTAGAAAGTCGAGCTCTCATGAAGAAGTATACGTAAATTATCTGCTAACTTATTAGAATCTCCTGCTACTGTTTTCTTACTTATTCCTACTTCTGTAACCTGTTTCTCCAAGTGTGTTGCGTTCGATGTTACTGCAATTTGGTCGAAGGATCGCTTCTGTACTGTGTCGCCTTCGGCCAACACGTATTATTGTTGAATTGTTTAATTCTGATATTGTATTTGAGTAGTAAGGCTGTATGTAGTGTTTTAGCTCTTAATGTTCGATGTGCCAGTCTAAAACAGAGTTTTCAAAGTTGATAAAAGACATTATACACGTAATAATATTATACAATGTATTTGCCTATGCAATTGGATGGTTTATTTTTAAATTAATTATATTATATATAATTGTATATTAATTACAAAAAGAAAAATAAAAACGAGTGAGAAACTACATGTAAAATGTTGTTGGTTTCGTTTTTCAAAACAGGGATCACATAGGTTTCAGAGTTCGAGGCCGGTTTTTTGTTGTAAGGATATATCCATTGCACGGCCTCAGGCATCGGGCTCTGTGCACTGGACATTTTTACAAAAGAAAAGCGCCTTTCGTTTACGATAAACCGGACTGTGAAAAAGCTACTACAACGTGATTACCGATTACCTTCCTCCTTATTGAGACGACAACTTTATTCTCGGATACAAGTTTCCCTTCAGAGAGACCTGGACTTGAATATCCATCTTCACGGACGGCTCTCAACCGGACGAAGGCACGGGACATTTTTTTTTAAAGGAACCACAATTTTCCCGAGTATATTCCAAGCGGAAAGTGTAGATATACGGTATCACCGAGGCCTCCATATGTCTATTCACTTTGAACAATAACAAGCACACAGACATCTACATCGACAGACAAGCAACCATCAAAGCCACCACATCACTCACAACTAACTCAAAACTGGTGAAATGATGATGTAAAGAGGAAGTCAAATCCTTTAGTATTTAGACACTGTATCACGCTGTACTTGATTTCGGGACATACGGTCTTCCAAGAAAATATACGAGTCGATAAGTTAGGTAGAACATACTGGGAATCCAACGATATCCCAACGGACCACTCGGTCCAAGCACACATTAGTCTCCTCCCTTCCTGCTTTGGACTTCCACAACATGGCCAATGCTAGGTGGATTGCACTCACATCATGTCGCGCTTCAGGGCTACAGTTGGCCCAACACAATGATAAAAAAAACCAAAGAACTCCTATCACTCAATAGACCAAAACTCCTCCCTCTCTTCTTATTGGTGTCATCACAGGCCACAAGCTAATAGCGGCCCCCTGAGAAAAATGAGAATCTGCTTTCGTACCAACGTATGAAGACACTGCGGCGACACAGAGGTAGAGTAAAACACAAAGCACTTCCTTACGAATACCCAAGCCTCAGCAGATACTTAGCATCGGAAACGTATCTTTCGACGACCTCAATGAACTAGTTACCTTAAAACTGATAAGGAAAATGAATCCGTCGAGATCCGAGCGGGACTCTATTCCTTTGGCTACAGTCACCTCTTAAATCTACCTCAACGAACTAGCTAATACGCCACCTAAAATTACCACCAAATTCATAACGAAAATGAGCTGGGAAATCAGGGAGAACAATAAATTCGTCGTGATCTGAGTGAGCCTGTACCCTTTGGCTCCAGTCAGCTCTTAAATCTACTTACCTATCGTCCCAGACATTAAACTGGGATATATCGTCTTAGTGTCATTCTCTGTCAAGATCCAACTGGTTATGAAAGAAGAGACACCTTTCGAGAAGCTAATAATCGCCAATTATTAAAGAATACAGTCTGAATCGCTGTATTACCCTTATAAGTTGAGTTTTCAGGAACTGTACTGCCCACCTCTTAACTCTTAATAACATCACTGTTGCATTCTTCCATGATACTTCCTCAATTTATTTTCCTCAGTAATCGAAACTGGAGCTTAGGTAACTACTCTAACAAGGGTCTCTTAGTCCCATAACTCTTGACCTTTTGCAAGTAGAAAGGTGTTGGCTGATATCCCTGCCTTATTAGCTCATCCGATCGTTCGTTTACCTCGGTTTTATTGGGTCTACCCGGCACCCAAAGGAGACTGATTTCAAACCGACTGGAGCCTGATTTTCGAACAAACGAAAAAACACTTGTTTCCCACTTAAATAACCCGATTAATGTAGAAGTTATCACATAGCACGCAACACCATAGTTTTATTTGTATGTGTAGATATGTATATGTATATTTAATTTACATTTCACTTGATAAGCAATTTTATTTCAAGATTACTGTAAATAGTGTTTTTTGCCATCGATATCACGTAATCTCTGCGCAGCTTGTTCTGGGGTTAGATCACGTTGTGCTTGGCATAACAACTCGAAGCCAACCATAAACTTCCGAATAGTTGCAGAACGCAACAATGGAGGATAATATGTGGCATGTAACGTCCAATGAGCCGCATCTTTGTTCGCTTCGTCACCAGTTGGAGCACCATGCCAACCCATAGAGTAGGGAAACGAACACCCGAATAAGTTGTCGTACTTAGTTGTTAGCTCCTTTATAGTTAAGGCCAAGTTATTAATTTGACTTGTTGTTAAATCGTTGATACGCTTGTTTTTGTTACGCGAAATCAGCATTGTCTCGAATGGCCAAGACGCCCAATAAGGCACTACAACCAACCAATCTGAATTTTTAACAACAATTCGCTCCTCCTTAGCAAGTTCTCGTTCAACGTAATCGTCTAGTAAGGCACGTTTGTATTGTTCGTAATAGCTTCTTAAGTGTTTATCTTTGGTCAATGGTTCCGAAGGGAAGAAGGAACATGCCCAGATCTGACAATGAGGATGCGGATTGGAGCATCCCATTGCAGAGCCTTTATTCTCGAAAACTTGAACCCAAGTGTACTTCTTCTGAAGATCGTTGAATTGGTTTATCCACCTGAAACAAATTACAATCACAAAACGTTATTAGAAACCAAACAGATATATTTACTCATTAATAACTGCAGATATTTCTGCAGCACTCATCAGCGGAAGGGTGGTGTTAGACTTCGGATGGAAGCACATTACTCTACAAGTTCCGCGCGCTGGTGCGACTTGAAACAGCGGATCACTGCTTTGCGGTGGGTCAGGAATACCCTCAAGCAGTGCAGGGAAATCGTTTGTGAAAACAAACGTAGACTCATAGACCGGATTTTTCTACCCAAAGGCGGAGGAACTACATGAATACTGATTATAATATTAAGGGAACTTGACTTACGACTCCATTAGGTCTAGTTACTCCTGGACAAAGCGGATTGGTAGGGTCGAATTCGGGTAATTCGTTTTTCTGTGGTGACTCCTGTTGCCCAGACCATGGCCGCTTCATACGATGTGGACACACCAACACCCATTGGCCGGTTAAGGGGTTTAATCTCCTATGCTGATGTTCTGTATATGAATACAAAGTACGTGTAAATTATAATCACTACTCAATGAAATATACACATTACCCGTGGCAACGAATGTTTCCGAAGACATATTGCTAATAACACTGATAGTTGAGGAATGATCAACCGTTTATGAAATACTGCCTCTCTAGAGGGCTATTGTGATTACTTAATCAACACTTCATTGCACTCAGGGGAAGTATTTAAACAAATGCAATTTGTTTACGTATTGCACAAATAAGCTGATAAGATAATTTACCTGCAACTACCCTCTATTCCCTTATCATTGGAGACTAGAACGCGAAGTGGAAACTAGAAAAATAACGAAATGTCACATTTTGGTTTCGTGGAGCAAACCAATTAGCAAAACAGGGTGCCGCATATTTAGACCGCTAATTTCGACGAATATAAACGAATGAAAGTGGACTCATAATATAAAAACGTTTGACTTGCCCTAATGGGAAACATTGGAGGATCAACATGTGAGGTGACAGAAGTGATGACATCAAGCAGCAATGCTTCACGAATCTGGACAGACGTGATGACAATTATAGGTCCAAAGGAGGCTCTCGTATTTCATAGACCATGCTTTCATAGACTTTGATGGTGCTACAGACCTTAGCTAACAAGCCTCTCTAGTTAGGACGGTCTTTGCTTAATTGTTGTTGTTTCTTCGGATTAGAATCGAAGACTCAATACGGCTGAAAGGTAAGAAAATGAGCATCTCCCTTTTATAGATCAAGCAAACTATGCTGAGTTTCCATTCATTAGGCATATTTCCTTCAGCCAGATATCGGAAATAAGTTGCTGTGTGCTCTTCAACAAGTCTTCCCCTGGCTCCCTTAAACAGCTTGCTCTGTAGGCCGTCCTGCCTATTACCTCGTAGGATTTAAGTTTAAATATTGCTATCCTCATTTCATTCTGGTCTGACCGACGAAAGTCCATCGTCGCTGTTTAAAAGAAAAGTGGTTTCTCCACACTGATCATGGCTTAACCAATATGTTCCCTTGTATTCATCTCTACATCTCTCTGTAAAGGTCTGGTTGCCTTGACACGTTCTTTTTTAAAAAAAAAAATTGAAAAAATTCCGAACATTGGTCCTGGAGTAGCACCTTCCTGTTTCCTTGTTCGTGCGCTCTCATGCTCTTCTATGCAAGGTCGCTTTGTAGACGAGTTGCTTTCCTCCTGTGCTTCCTGTCACTCTTCATCAAACCAGTGGTTTCGTGGGAGTGGTTGGGTGAAACCTAGCAAACCAGTTGCAACGTTTCTAATGGGTTCTTGGCATCCATCCTACTGGTCTTCAGCTGGCTTGATGCTGGCTGCATATGACTTCTTGAGAGGTTGAGGGATACGCGATCGGCAAAGATTCTGACGTTAAATATCCTCATAGTATTACTGCGTTGTTGTGGCGTTTGAGACATCCGTAGCCGTACCTTGACTGTAAATAGGTAGTAGTCCGAGTCTATATTAGCCGCTTGAAATGTTCGGCCATCAAGTATACTGTAGAAGTGCGTTTCCAATAGTGCTACCTCTTTTTCTATTTAAATTACTTAGGATGATTTTCCAGGTTCAATTCCTAGACAACACCTAAATTTTATTTCACGGTCCCACCTCTCGCCAGCGTCTGACAAACATCCGAGAGTACAACTGTCCTGAAAAAGCTTCTCAAAATAACAAATTGCCCTTCGAATACGACATAGAAGGCCCATTCCATTCGCGTGAAGAATATTACACTCACTAGGAGGATGATTTTTAGGATGATTTTAATCCTTAAATATCTTGTTGAGGAGTTCGTTAAAACAATCCTTGGTAGCGCCTTTTTTTTCTGTGGATTGATGCTGATGTTAGCCTTAATACGGATTGCATAAGGTATTTACTTACGTTCTAAAGCTCAAGACTTCGTGCCAAAGTCTGGCTCTTACAACAAATCCGTATCGGAATAAGTCCTGGTACTGGTGTATGCAGCAATCACCGTCGTATTTGTCACAAGTTTTTATTGTTCTTTTGACCGACCCGGGGTATGAGCGCTGCCGTTCTTTTCCAACATCCTGACTCAGTGGTGAAGTTCCAATACGTGGAAGAAGCTCATATAGGAATAACGCTAGTAGTTTCCTGACTGAAACTATATACGCCACCATTTGTTCCATCTAAGGGATTCGTCCGCTGCCGCCTGGAGTAAGAGGAACTGTCTTAGCGAGCAGACGCTCCTCCCCCGTATTTCGGCCGCTGTCACCAACAGGCTTCTAACCTTCAGTCAAGTTACAAGGCATCCAGCAGCCACCAACGTGGAGGTGTAGAGTCGGTCTTGATACTGACAGGCTACGGTGAGAACGCTTATGTTTTCATATATCCGCATCACTGCCCTTTGTGCTTCAAACACTCGTCATTCGTGTGATAGTCAATGCTTCATGCGAAGACATGTCGTTCACAGAACGTTGAGGAATTGTTTCCATTGTTATAGACTATTATTATTGTTGCACACTTTAAGCTAGGCTACTCAAGTAAGACTGAAATTTCCTTTCTAATTATAATCGATGGACCATAGATGCTGTACGATTTGGGAGAGAGGTGGTTTTATTGGAGTTCTAAAACAGGTACGAGTATATATTATTGGAACATTGTGTAATAATTTTTTAGCTCTCTATGAAGTTTATGTTACTGAAGTTAATTAATATTAACACTTGCGAAAACATCTGCTTTAAGTAGTTCGAACAAAATCGCCGTGATGTGATTGCGCACTTGATGAAAGTAATATCTTGTATCAATAAAGTGAACAAACAATAAAAACACCACCAAAGAATTTCAATTAATATTGATTTCCGTCATCATTCAATAGTCATGATAAGAGAATTGCGCTGATTGCGATCGACAAATCCATTGCTTGGATGGAAAGAAACACACCTTTCATAAGATTTTTCTTATTCTTTTCCGATTTTACTCTTTATTTAAATAAAAGTTTAACAAACAATATTTCTCTTTCAATATAAACTTATGATATATTTTTCTTTCTAAATATTAAAGATCTCAAGTAATATTACATTGAAAATAATCATCAGCTGTATTGATTATTGATTTATCTTTTAAAACAAATACATATGTATGTACATAAAATAAACATAATAGTAGATTTAACAAAAATTCTTGGAACGTTTAAAGCACACTAGATAAGTAGAATCTCAACTATTGTTAACAATAAAATACATGTTTCCTATGTAAAGTAATCCCCTCACCGAAATGTCTAAATAGTTTAATAAAATTAAGTAAAAGAAAAATGTTACAAATCATCCGCAACGGTTTGTTTTATAACGTATCCCGTTTGCGTCAGCAATAATAATCTCCTGAATACGATTTGGATCTAAGTTTCATAGGGCTTAGGCGGAACATTTAAAGATCCAGCTTAGTTCCAGTGGTGTTTACGGCGAGGTACTCAAATGGCAGTTATGTTTTTTTTATTTTTAAACAAACAAGAAGTAGAACAGCGATACTAAATGTTCAATTGCTCTTAAATACAGTGCTACACACAACGACTCCCTTAATATTCGAAAACAATTTTGTATGTGATCTTATAGGAAATAGAGGAAACCCTAATGCCACACGAGATAGATGCTTGCTGGTTCTTTTCTTATAACTCGCACTCAATAAGTTTGATTTGTCCATCAATCATAAAAAGGGCAATGAGTTGTACTGCATTTTACAAATATTTACAGAATCGCTGCACCATTCTATCTACTTTTTTCAATTCCTCGGACGGTTTTTGTTCCAATAAATATGTAAATATAATTTGCTTTTAAACCTCTGGTAAAGCAGCGCGTGGGCTACTGAACTAGAAGTTCGGACTCAATTCCGAGGCAACACCATACATCTGACATGCTAAAGATTTCTCAAACACAACAAGTACAACACGAAAAGTTGTGAGAAACGAGGCCCTAGGATTTCATGGATCCATCGCACCATATGCTTTTCATTTCTTTTTCATTTTGTGCCATCAAACTAGATTCATCTCCAGGTCCCGATCCTGAGAGAATATAAGTGAAATTGTATTTCGATTTGCATTGCTTCACACGTTTCCTAACACGATTTTCAACTTTTAGGCGACACTCGTTCAATTTTTGGTTCGACACGGGAACTGAATAGCAGTTTCCCTTCGAAAAACTCTATGAAATCGTTCCTAAACTCTCACAACTGGGTAGACCACTGCCGAGCAATCGTGTTCATAACTTTTAAAGTCATAACTGAATAACATTGAATGGTATAAAAACAATATTCTTCTGTGTTATGTGTACGTAAAGCGTTATAAAACATAGAACATACATATAATCAGGGGTAGGGACCTCTTCAGGTGCAACAGTCTTTCTTTCATATAAATAATATCGCAGCTAAATTTTCTCTCTAACTGCTGTATACAAAAAAAAACATATTTAAATAATTTTTTACAAAATAAAATATTTACTCGTATGAACTACCCTGTAGTACACACAATTAATTTAAAATTCGATTGCACTTCGTAACTAAAAACACATTTTAACAAACATAAACAAATAAAAAAAAATCCCCGCAAATAAAAGATTTTTCGAAAATTTCCAAAAAATATATAACAAATCAGAATGAAAATTATACAGCTAACATACAAACAAGTAACAATTTACGAATGTGAATACTAAATTGGCAAATCCGGGAATTCTGGCATACTTGCCGTTACAATCTTAACGCTAACAGTTCTAAAATTACGGGCGATACATATACATAAGTTTATTATATAAGTAAGCTTGAGATTAACAGTTGAATGTATAGTGTAATTTTTCTACAGGTGTCCGTTCATTGAGTCCATATTGCTGCGTAAGTAAACAGGAGTTGTAAAAGACTTTCCGCTCACTAACTTGTCTAGACCCTCTCCGGCATAACTAAGGAAAGGTGATATCTCGCATTCGTCACCATGAACAATTCCACCGGCAGCTTCTACGTATTTCTTATGCAGTTTGTACAGGTCACATCTGGCCGTTGACGGACAATCTTTTCCAGCATTATCACTATTCTTAAGAGCACTGAATTCCTCATCGCGAGGAACTTCCAGTGCAACAAACTTCTGAGCAAATTCAAACACGTCGAAGACGAACTTCTCTATCTTAATTCCATTGGGCTTTTCAGGTGTAATACGTTTTCCGGAATTATCTACAAATGGAATCTTTTTCTTTGCCACATGAAGCTTAAGTTCAGGCTCGAAAGTGTGACCCACTTTATTTAAAAACGCAGCCGTAAAAAAGTGATTGCAAATGTTGCCAGCGCTGAACGTAAGTCGACCATCGGAGTTGCGCATTTCAGCAGTCTTTGCTGAGATCTCACTGTATTCCACCACTTGATACTTGCCGTCGACCATGCACACTACGCCTACTGCTTCATTTGGGTGTGACTTTTCGACAACTTTAGCTGCGCAATCCGCGTTTTCCTTGACACAAAATCCAATGAACAAAGGATCTGCTACCTTAATCAGAATATTGTCAACGCTGTGAGCATGCAAATACTGGATGCCCCTGGAATTCATGTCCTTCAAAATTCCTCGGTTCTTCATTGCTCTGTAAATACCTCCGTTGCCATCAGGGGCACGTGCAACTCGGTGCTTCTGGTCTAGAATTATTTTTCCGTCATATTCAAAGCATGGCAATGAGCCTTGCTCGAAGAGAATAACATTTTCTTTCTTTAAACCAAAGTAGCTGTTAGCCACGAAGTAATCGAGAGTGGCTTTGATTGTGTGTTCCGATGTCATAATATACCAGGTGATTCGACCATGCTGACCAGTGTAGTCGAAGGCCAATTGCTCCAGTTTCAGTATACGTTCGGCCTGAATGCGGAACAATGTTTTACGCGATTGTAGTTCGACATCGTACATACCCTTGGGGTGAGCAAATCCAAGGCGTGTTCCTATGAAAGAATGGATAAAAAAAATTACATTAAAAAGTTTTTACTTAACACAATCTATACACATACATAAATCGTTAGTTTGAATAAACACATTAACTCGAAAGATGACACTCTTTTCAGGTCTAACAGAATGATAAAAAAACGGCACGGATTATCGAAATGCGTTGCATTTACAAATCAAATTATTGCTGGGCCTTCACTGTGGTTTTCTGCGAATCGACTCTTATGTCTCTCATTCAATAAATAGTAAGAAAGCATTAGTTATTTTAATCACCCTTCTACTCACGTACAGCAGTGATTCATTGATCAAATGAGCGATTTATATGTTAATGTAGTCAAGAGCGTCGGAAAATGAAGATTCAAATTATTCAATTCAAGTCCACAAGGATAGACAGAATTCATATTTTACCCAAGGACAGAGGTAACCCATTTTTCATCCACCACACATTATTTAACATCTTCTAAATGGGAACTGCTGCTGCTACAACAGCAACGTAGTACTTCTACTTTAACCAACAGTCCAAGAGTCGCATAGGGTTCGGGTCATATGGATATCACCAGGAATGAGATAACTGACTAACTTGCAAGAAAGAAGTCAGCAATTGACCACAATCAATCGATTAACCCTCCACTCTGCCACTTTAAAGAGCGAGAGGAGCGTAAGATTAGACCCTGATCATGGCAGTCTTGTTTTATGGCGCTCAAGCTTATACTTTATCTGAAGCAGGTGAAGATATCCTCGGCCGCTTAAAGAGAAAAATCCTTGGTCAAATGTTTGGTCTCGTAGGAGGAGATTCAACGACGAACTATATGAGCTGTACAGCGACATCGACCTATGCAAAAAACTGCGCATTCGTCGTTTAAGCTGGCTAGGACATGTAGAGCGAATGGACAGCAATGCTCCGGCACGCAGTAGAGGAAGACCTCGCCTTAGGTGGCACACACTGAAGGGGACCTCCATCGACTTGCGGTGCGCAACTAAAGGTGTTAGCTAAGGACTGGGCTAGCTTGTTAATGGAGGCCCAGGTTCACACCGAACTGTAGCCCCACCTAAGTAAGTACATAAGTAAATCGTCCTAGAATAGACTATGCTTCAGCCTGTCATGGACGGTCATAGGGTTGCAGATCTTTACACTTCCACTGGAACGTAATAAGTATCTTTAAAAATGTATAATTCAAATCAATTAACTTCGATAAATCACTGCCCATATGATATATTACCCCAATTTGCGAGTCCAAATACCGTCTTTTGTAAGTAATATACACATACTACGTATGTATGTACATGCCTTTCCTGTTTGTGTGTGTAATTAAGAAATTAACTTAAGTGCTTGATAAGAACACTTCCAAAACTGACGAGAAAACAACTTTACCTTATCAGTAACAATGCTGTCAACAATGATTTTATGATAGTAATAGGTGCTTCACTAGAACATACATAAATATAAATATATCTTTTAGACAAATCAAACGAAAACCACCTAAACCCGACTTCCAATAAGCAATTGTTTATACAGATTGTATTACACTCTCTTAAACTTCCTGCATGAGAGTTAGTCATACACTTTAATATCTCTTATCAATTCCCGATGCTTAAATATATTTCATTATCAATGTTAAGGCTACACGCACCGATAGCAATTCCTAATTTTGATACAGCTGTATAGAGAGCAGTGTTGAAAAAAAGAATTTAAAATGAAAGAAGAAATTAGAATTGTAGAACTAGATTTCTCAATCCAAATTTTGCATCCACAGAGCAATGAGTGTTGGGTCACTGGCAGTGGGTTGACGTATATAAGGACTGTTCGAGAAAAAATCCGGAAAGAGAAACTAGACCTGAGAATGTTTAATGTTAAAAGAAACAAGTTATGTTTTATATTTTTTTAAACTAGTATTTTTAAAATTTATTTAAGATCAAATAGTTTATAATTTTTTTTTTTTTTTAAATAAAATTTTTTAACATTTTTTGTAATGCCTCCCATTAGCTTTTGTACCGTCATATCGTCGATGGTTTTAGATACTTCATTCCATTTTTTCTTAAAATATTTGATGTCCTTAGCCACTCCTCCTCTTTTTTTTAGCTCACGTTTCACAAGGGCCCAATATCGCTCAATAGGTCTTAGCATGGGAGTGTTTGGGGAATTGCAGTCCTTGGGAACAAATTGGACACCATTTTCCTCAAACCACTTTATAGTCTGTCCTGCGTAATGGGATGTGGCCAAGTCTGCCCAGAACAATACTGATCCTCTATGGCGTCTAATAAACGGCAAAGTTCGTTTCTGAAAGCATTCCTTGATGTAGACGGTAGCGTTGATTGATCCTTTCGTTATAAAAGTATCCGTTTCCAATCCACATGAACATATTGCTTGCCATACCATATATTTTGCTGGAAATTTTTCGGACTTTACTTCTTTAAATTTTTCTTTAACATTTCCTTTCTTGAATGCGATGTAAATTTTTTTGCCGGGAAGTTGTTTGAAATCCACATTGCAGTATGTTTCGTCATCCATCAAAATGCAATCATAATATGGCAAACAATGCTGGTACAATTTCCCCGCTTTCGTTATTGCTACACTTTCTTGCTTATCAGACATCTTCGGAACTTTCTTGACCACAAAAGTCTTCAGGACTGCATCGGTTTTGTATTTCTGGACAGTCGATGGTGAAACTCCAAACTTAACCGCTATGTCTCTCATTGAGGAGTTAGGGTGTTTCTTAAACACCCTTAGGATGCTCCTTCAAACTTCTAGGAATTGGGGGGCTCTTGGACGACCAGATCCTGCTGCCCGTTCGACGCTTAAACGTTGTTCACATTTATTTATGACATCATAAACAGTTGATTTTGGCATCTTCAATTGTTTTGCCACTTGATTCCGCGTTAAATGCTTATTTTTCTTGTAAAAAGACAAAATAACTTACCTATTACCCAATTCAGGTCCATTCATTTTCAATAATCACAACACTACCGATCATGCGCGACTTTAACATAAATGTGATGACTGTAAGAATATGTGGTCAAAAGATACTGCGATGTAATATTTCGATATAGCCAGACCTCAAATGTTTCCGGATTTTTTCTCGAACAGTCCTTAGTTATCCTGTTTTATACAACATTAAACTTTATTATGACCACATTGAATACAAAATGTTGATGCTAACATACAATACGCCCAATGTGATTCACGTAAGTAAGTTCGGAGGAACTAACAAGACTAGGCTTAGATAATAGCGATTTACATGTTTTTGAAAACAAGGCTGAGTTTCTAAAGGTTATAATGTAAGGATGTTTTTTTCTAGATTAAGAACAATAAGTAAAAGTGGAAATGAAAAAACCTAAAATTAGTGACGTAACCCCCGTTGAAGTCATACCATTACCATTGTTTTGCTAATCTCTTTGTATTTCGAATATTGAACAAACGCCAAAATGGAATTAGTACACCAATCTCTCAATACTAGGTCTGTTCCCTTACTTCAAAAATCGTTGTCCAAATCGTTTCCTTACACAAGAAATTCGAAAAAAAGAGAGTCAAACCAGTAGCACAGGAAGAAATTCGGTTTGCTATTCTCTTTGATTTCGAATATTGAACGAACGCCAAAATGCCAAAATGGAATTAATACACCAATCTCTCAATACTAGGTCTGTTCCCTTACTTCAAAAATCGTTGTCCAACTCCGTTTCCTTACACAAGAAATTCGTAAAAAAGTGAGGATCAAAGAGAGTAAAACCTTTTCGCTCAGTGACAAAACTTACGCCTTTTTACCTCACAAATTTCTATTGGTACATGGTGTACGATCTGTCAAGCTCCTTTCAAATATTGTTTTTTCTGATTTGGATTATTTAGAAGTGGTTGGCTGTTGACTTTTAAGAATGTGTAGCATTCGTTGTGTCAATCGTTCCCTAACTTTTCATATTTTTACCTAGAAAGAGATTTGTACCCCCAATCTCAGAAATTTACGAAATTTTACGCTTTTTAGTGCAGAAAGTAAGGGAACAGATCTACTGTTTCAAAGGAAGATGAATCTTGTGAATGTCAACCTAAATGCTCGACGTACCAAAATAAATGAAGATCACAGAACTGGGTATTCAAACTTTATCACGAATATTGAAACATCACCTAAAGTATTCGAAGAAATCACCTCGATGTATTCTAAGAACTTTGAATAAAAAGGAAAAACAGGCTCGCGTACACTTTGCCTAGAAAATTTCGAAGAGCCAAGCTACTTTAGTAAAATCGTAAAGTGATGAGTCTTCATTTTATACTTGTATGTAGAATCCAAAAACCAAACAGAAGCTTATGGTTAGAGGGATGTCGCTAATGACGACTTCGCTGATGACGACCAGTCTCTTAGAACGTCCACTTTTCATTTGGTTGGTTGGTTTGGCTATTCTTCCGTTTTATACAATGTTCCCAGATATAACTACCTTCTTCGGTCTCATCACCGTCATTATAAGCGACATCCAGTGTATATCTCCAATAAAGGGCAAACAAGAAAAGACAGCAACAAAAGTCATGATTTCGATTTACTTGACTAGAACGAAAATACTTGTCTTCATCCCGCTAAAAACTGGTCAGACAAACCCTTCTAATTGGTATACCAAAACAATTTTCCAAAATTTCTTTGGAAACAAAAACATGCGAAAACATTTATTTTATATTTTGGTAGCATCATGATAGTTTTCACTATATTTATGGATATTACTGGATATTTTAACTATGTTACGCAGACCGTTTTCATGGCAATTAATTTGTATACCACATTTTAAATATGATTGCATCAGAGAAGTTTCCCAGAACACACAATAATTTACTCTCATAACCAAGGACAAAGGCAGTGCCACATCTAAATATCTACCGACTATACTAGTCTGACGATTTCAGGAGGTGTGACGGTCTCAGGAGGCACACAAAACACTATGTAAACAATATGCATCTTTCAAAACGTAAATAATAAAAATGATAATTTTGTTTACACCCTTTTTAAACGACAATATTTTGTCAAGCACGTCTGAATGTACAGTGTTGGGCAAAACATACCGGATTTTTCTTGAAAATTGTTCATTGAAGATTTCTAGGGGACAGGAGGTACAGTAGGTACAATTGTTTGGTAATTTAAGAACACCTATTGAATAAGTTTACAAATAGAAAAAAAATCAAGGCATTGCTGTCATAATTTTTAGAGTTTTATCAAAACCTGTAGCTCGACTCAATACCATGCCTGTGCAAAACATACCGGATTTTCTAAAGGACTGTATTTCCTTTCTCTTTTACTTGCTGATAACGGTTTTTGCTGTCATTTGAATTGAGTTATAGACTTAACTAAACTTAAAAGGTCAGGTGTCTTCAATTTATTTACTAATAAAATAGTTAAAAATAAATACAGTGGTGTGGTTACCAATCAGGTGGTAGCGGAGTTTAGGGCAGGGTTAAAACAAACATCTGTAGCCAAGAAGTATAAAATGCCATCATTGACAGTGTGTGACATTATAAAAAGGTTTCGGAACGGAAGACAGGTCGAAAACATTCACTGTGGGGGACGTCTCAGAAAAACCACACTTCGAACCGAACGTCAAATTAAGAAAATGATCCTTAACGATCCTTTCTTGTCTTAAAAAAAGGATTGTTAGGGAATTCAATCTTTCAATTGAAGGAAGCACCGTAGGCAGGCGTTTAAGAAAAACCGATTTTTGTGCTTTCGACCAGCGAAAAAAGCCTTTGAACACTGCTAAGCATACCATTTCATTCTTCTAGTAAGGCTTTGATTATTTTGCTAACGCTAATCGCTTCTTAGACTGGAATTCGCAAGAAACCATTTGAATTGGTCAGCAACGAAGTGGAAAAGGATGAGAGTAAGTTAAACTTGATTGCTTTTGATGCAAGTATTCATGTTAGACGATCGAAGGGTACACGTCTTCAGCCAAGAAATTGTTGTACATTCGTGAAACATGGAGGAGGCTCAATTATGGTGTGGGGACGTTTTTCTGGTGAGGGATGTGGACCAATACATGAGATTAGTGGTATTATGGATCGTTTTCAGTATAGGGACATACTGGAATCCGTAATGGTGCCATACGCTGGGGAGGAAAAACCACTGAGTTGGGTTCATCAACATGATAACGACCCAAAACTTTTATCAAAGTTGGTTAAGGAGTGGTTTGCGCAGAAAAATGTTGTTGTGTTGGAATGGCCCTCTCAATCGCCAGATAAGAACCCTATCGAGAACTTGTGGGCTATTTAAAAAAGACGGGTAGGGTCATAAACCGACGCATCCAAAAACATACTTTTGACGTCACTAAAAAATGAATGGGAGAACATTCCAAAATAAATTTTTGAAAATCTAGTATGGTCCATCCCGAAAAGATGCGATGAGGTCTTAAAAAATAACGGTCACTGGACAAAATATTAAGTGTAACAAAAATCCAGTATGTTTTGCACAGGCCATTACCAGGCACAGGCCAATAAGTTTTTTTTTAAATTGTATTAAAACTTATTATCGCAAAACTTTGTTTCTTTTTTTATTTGTAAACTAATACATTAAGTTTGCTTAAATAGACAACAGATTTTACTTGGGTTCCTTCTGTTCCCTAAAATTCACCAAAGAAAAATGTTCCATAAAAATCCGGTATGTTTTGCACAACACTGTAATTCCAATTCTTTGAAAATCGTAGACGAGGAACATACTTGTATATTAAAACCTATTTTATTGTCCCAAAATATAATAAAGTTCGTGCCAGAGACAAAACTTGTTAGTTTGCCTAAGTCGAGTCTAGATAAAACACCAAGATCTTCGAAGAAGTATTCCCCCATTTCTTCTCCAAGCCGATAGGGCATTACCGGTGGACGTAAGGTCATGGTTCCTTGCTCTTCCTTGTCTCTACAGCTTCTACAAAGGCCCTATAGCATGTCTGCCAACCAACCCGCAACAATATTTCATACATTTTCACAATAATGACGAAAAAGTTTTATTTTAATCCAGTTTTGACCGTATTCGGTCCGGTTCTTCTACAGACTCATTTAAGACGACGTACGTCACTCTGCACTAAAGCTTCAAATCACAAAACAAATTTGAACAAGGCCTACAAATCATTTCTGTACCTTTGGAACGCTTCTTGACTCTCTGAAGAGAACAACAATCTCACTTTACACATCGAAACCAGTATGAAACATTCGTGAATCCGGTGTGTGCTTGATATTATGTAACAACAAATTCCGAAAAGTACCTAGATCTTTGTATTCATATTTCAAGTCCAAACATTCAACTAGAAACACCATAGCGCATGCCTATCCTAAATAACCTGGAAACAAAAAAATGGACTTATACTCCAAAAGCAACAACTTCACAGGAAGTAGTTTAACCGATCAAAGATGAGGATCACTCGAGAGGGTACAGCGATGAGTCATATCCAGAAGTTCAACGTCCATATATTCTTTTTAACCAACTCCTACGCAAGTTCTAATGGTAAATAAGGCTAAAGACCAATCAGTAAAAGCTTTGCAACTATATTCCTGGCTGCTTGTACATGCAAATCATGTCAAATTCTCACCTCAAGGGAAGTATCGTACCGCACACCCATTCTTAACAAAGCTTATTCCGAAAAAAAACTTGTTGCAATAACAACTACTCGTTCTTTTGCATACAAATACTCACAAATGTATACACAGATTGCTTCTTTTTTCCTATTGTCGTTTTAAAGTCGATTTCATGCCCCAAATGGAATTTAGAAAAGAAATAAATCCGTTAAATGCAATTGCGTGATCGGCATGCTTAACGAACGAACGAAGATAGAAAACCGATTTTTACACAAAATACCTTAACTCTTTCTTTTACCTTAGGTAAATAAATAATAAACTGACCACTGCCTACATAAATACTATATAATCGATTAATAGCAGTGGCAGCAGAGTTCATCAACCGAAGTGGATTACTTTTCAAGTACGTGATTGTAAACATGTCACTTACCTTGTCCACCGGCCATGAGTATTACACCAACATGCCCTTTACTGATCTGTCTGTATCCCTCGTTTCGGTAATCATTTAGGATGTCATTCGAGGTCCGCGCTATGCTAACCAATTTGGTTTCAGGCATCGGCTGTAGCCGATCATCCAGTTTGATTCCATTCTCACTCAACGAGGCCGTACAACGATCAAAGTATTGTTTCAGTTCATTTAGTTGTAACTCTTCGATGTCGGCAACCAATTGCTGTTGGTCCTCCTGCGACAGTTCACTCCAGAATTTAAGAAGATGTTCTTGCCCAACTTTGCTTAAGCGCTCGTGTAAATCATCAAACGTTGGCATGATTGAAATTTGGTTGCTCTTTTGTCTTACGATATGTTTTGTTTGTTTTTATTTTCCTCACGATTTATGTAACTAACAGGCTTTTATATGTATACATCAACGAAAACTAAGTAGATCTAACCAAATCGATACACTTCAGAAATCAACCGAACGCTGGCGACTCTCAATCTCGACTAACAGAAACGGTATGACTGCAGTGCTAAGAAGTGAGTTCCACCGCAGAGACATGTTTATACAAACGTGCCTACTTTTTGATATCTTGACTCTGCTGCCCGTCGTCCCTGAGCGAGTGAAAGTGGTCTTTTTGTCGGTTGCCTATGGTAGTTGTAGAGTTGCGGAATATATTGAGTTGACGACAATATAACAGCGGTACTGCTCGACTTCTGGTCGATCAAGAAAATCCATTGGAATCCCAGTCTCGACAAAAACAAAAAAACAAGTAAAATCGACAATTCGCTTCGAACTCTAGAACTTTACGGTTCTGCAAGACACGGTCACAGGTCGATTAGCACATTAGTAACAAGTTATCAATCAGATTTTTTTTTTTTTTTAGCATTTTATTATAATATTGGACAAATTCTAGTTCTTGCACCACGAATGTATTTATATTTTAGTCGTACACGTTAACTTTTCCGTCGAGTTGTCGCTTCGATTGACTGACTCACCCCCCAAATTGCGAAACGTCAACAAAGTTATGTCGTTGGTGCAGCCAGCGTTGCCAATGGTGAGATTCTAGTATTTCTTTCATGTTGTTCCATGATAATTGTAGTACGGATACGATTTTAGCGTAACATCCCTCAAACAATGTTATTTTCTTCAAATTAAAAGAAGTTAGAAGATTTATTAGATTTGTTTTTCGAATTGTATTGGAAGTAGAACACCATTTTAACTGCTGGTATATGTAATTCGACAAACATGGGTCAGAATTAAACTGAAATTTAAAAGCGGAATGGAAAAAAAATAGTATGGGACCGAAACCAGTTTGGAAATTAAATTTCCAAATAACAATACAAAACAATTAAAGTGCAATTCAGGCCGAAAGTGCTTGCTTTTGATTGCTATAATTTTATTATGATATAAACGTGACATTGCACTGTTTATGATAGGACTAATTGGTCATACAGTACAAAGTAATTTATACAGTCATGTGTTTTAATCTGGATTCAGAGTCCGGAACTGTTTGGTATCGGTTTATTAAAAGAATTTTCTTTTAAAAGAGTACTTTTGATAATTGTTGCGTTTCTTGATATGATTTCATGTTAAGTATTTTCTGATACCACTGGCCGAAACCGCCATATGCTTTGGCAGTGTGACCAGACTGCTGTTAAAAGTATGCGTGTGTCAGAACAATTTAAACAATGTTTGTAAATATGTATGTAAAATTGTTTAACTCTTAAAGGAGAAGTGTGACAAATCGACCGACCGAGATATCAGTTTAATTTAATCAAAAATAAGTCTAAAGTAAAAAAATATATATACATATATATGTATATCGTATTTATGGTCATGACTAACAAGTAGCACTTGACACTGATACCTATGTCATACTTATGTAATGTACACTGATAGTAGTTTTTGAGTTAACAGGCCCCGAAATGACAGCAAAACTATTAAATACTTCCCTACGTACAGCTTGAAAAATCTGTACAATAGGAAGGGTCGACTTCTTTACCCCTTAGTCGTTGATAGGCCCAATAAACGCTCATACCCAAAAGAATACATACATACATACTTATGTAGATTCTGTCACAAAAAGTATTTTTTTTAGCTTTTCCGACATTTGATGATTTTAACTGAATAGAAAAAGAAAGGATAATATTTTTCTGACACTCGGGAACGCGTTAAGTAAGTAAATAGGCAAGCCGATCTTTTATCATGAAAATATCTTGAGCGCACAAGGCATACTTTCAATATTCGATGCGTTTGACCCCGATCACAACCATTGCCAGAATCAATTTGTAGATATTTTGTAAGTACCAAGTGCGGGGACTACTCGATATGTCGCTAAAATGTCATCAGAAATGTTGTAAGTGAGGTGGCATATGTATGTATATCACCCAATCTCTATCACGAAACGCAAGTTTGCCAAGGAATGCCGGAAAGCCCCTGCTTAGACTAGACTTATACATGCAAGTCGTACTTTACAGCGCTGAAACTCTAAGGCAGATGAAAATATCCAGCGTACAGTAGCGTAGCGACATCGAATTTTCAAAATATAAGCATTTGACACTAAAATATGGCCCACAGATTTAATTTCATCCGGAGCGACACTGCCTCTCTTCTAGGGAAGAAGTAAATGAGGCCCTCAACCATTCTGTTGGTCCGATTAGAGAGGCTTGTTCATCCGGAACTGTAGGTTCTTACAAGTGTTTATTGGCTCTTTCAGTTGTTGGGTTATAGACCGGGAAAAAACAACAAAAGATCAGTTTCCGCGTGTATTTTATACAAAAACTGAGCTCATGTCAAAAGTAAGAACAACCGACCTAGGCGGTTATGACTTGTGACCACAGTCCTATGTAAATAAGTACATACAGCACAAGCATTTCTCCCATATAAAAGGAACATATCTATTGAAATTCGGCTTCACTACATCCTTAAACAAGTTTTGGAAACAAATTAATAAATTATAACCCGTACAGGTATGTATGTTACAAAATTCTATTCATGCACAAAAAAATTCTAACAATAAGCTAAAATATTTAAATTAATAAAAGATACTTTCCGCTGACGCAATATGTTTAAAGCAACAAGAGAGTGTCTCGCCCCACCCCCTATTAACAGACGAAAAATCTCAAACATTCACCCAACCAGTTCAAGCTTGCAAAACTACACGAAACCGATACTGGTGACCTTCAACAGAAATAAATACCAACTTGGTAAGAAAATGCTTAAACCGAAGCGAAATACCGTGGGCTAGATTCAGTCACCGTTGGCATTTTGTTTGGTACGAGTAGGTGGTCGAGGTGTTGGCCTATAAGAGAGTAAATGTACCACTCGGGCAAACTAAGGAACAGGTTTACCTTGTCTTCTTAGGTACAAGCTTATGTAGTTTGATCTTTAGTCAATCGAGAGCACAGCGGTAATGATAGAGAAGAGTATGTCTAAGCTTATATTGCAACTTTTGCTTTGGATCATCGCAGATGGCAGCGTGGCCGAGCGGTCTAAGGCGCTGGTTTTAGGCACCAGTCCGAAAGGGCGTGGGTTCGAATCCCACCGCTGTCAAGCAACTTTTTCTTGTTGCTTCCTCCATTCTCCACATTCCTTTTGTCGAAGCGGGTAGGTAATTGTCGCTAAACTTGATTGGAGGGAATGAGATTAACAGTTTTTAATGTCGACTTCGAACTGTTTTTCTTGTTTTTGTTGTATATTTGCATAGAAAACTGCATTTAGTTGGTGTGCTGCGAACATGGAGGCTCTGAGGTATAGCGGCAGCGTGGCCGAGCGGTCTAAGGCGCTGGTTTTAGGCACCAGTCCGAAAGGGCGTGGGTTCGAGTCCCACCGCTGTCAAGGTTTCCCAATCTGTGACCAGATGGAAATGTATATTTTGCTAAACTACTGTTGAGGAAGAAAAATTGTTCAGTTTATCCATTAATTTGAATGGCTTGTCATTGATTTTTATGCATCTCCGATGAAGCTTTTATTGTTTAAACTAAGCTAATTATGGAAACCGAATTAATTAATAGACAAGATCGAGGAATTGGTAATGGGCAACCCTGTTGTTCAAAGTCAACTGGATTTCTTAACACCTAATCAAATGATAACCAGATGAATAGTGGCATGAATCGAAAGAAGCTTGTTGTGTATTCTGTGTATACAACCAGACACTTTGTTTTCTATTTATATCTGCATTCACCTGTGTAAATGAACCTATGTGTGTTATGTATTGGCTTCATAAAACAGTGAGTAAGTAGTAGAGATTTTAATCAAATAATTTTATCTTTCTGTAGGCTTGAGTGCCATTTCTGGTGCTACCGTTGTACGTCTTTGATATCTCGGCCCGATACCGACCTACTGAATCGTACGCGTGGTACGCTTAGGTCGTAGTTGAGTCGGCTATCCACATTTTTTTTTGACGGCGAAGTGGTAGATTATCGGAATACCCGTACTATCCTGAACCACACTTTGCCTATCCAAATAGAGGAACGCCTTTTGGGGGAAAAATCGTGATACACGTCAATGGGTTAGTAAATCCCAAAGATTAAACTATTAGTCAAGTTCATCCAGGATATTGTCCACTCTGAATAAATTCCCTTTGTTATAAAGGACCGCACTAGAGTAGAATTTTTTGTACTAGGACTCTGGTGTTCTGTATAACTGAAGGCAAGCCCAAAGACAAGTCCTCTAAAACACTCAAATATTTCCATCAAGCTTGCTCCCACGTTAAACCACACCGGACGCATTAACCGTATGAGGCCCTTGTTGCTGAATACCTTCATTATCGTATCGAGTTGGCTGCTATAAAACAATCTCTTTGTAGGCGAAAGTAACTTTACCTCTGACCAGAGCAGCGTCTATATGTTTGTTAAAATATAGATATTAGTCTAGTCAGATCCCAAGATACCTGACTACACTTCCACTCTCCAATGGGCTCTCATTCGGGTCTACGATAGAGAACTTTCTCCAATTCTGTTGTCCCTTGAAGCCTCAGAAAAAGCGTTCTGAACAGGATGGTTTCCGACTTCTGGAAGTTGATATTTAACTTCTGGTCACCGCAATATCGCTGGATCTTGTTGAATTCACGTTGCAAGAGAGTTGCAATGACCTCGACCTTAGGACCTGGAATGTACGCAATCAAGTAGTCTGTTGCAGTTCGAAACGTACCGGCAGAAGTCACCATTCCCATTTTTCGCAACAACCTGTCTACTGGTGAGCATATTACGGATAATGCACAGTACTGGTTTGCAGATACGCAACCTGTTCAACTTGTAAAAGAGTCCCTCCAACTATACGGTATTGAAGGCCTTCTCAAAGTCCACCAGGCAGGCACCCGTGCATTGGTTCTTGCTTTCATTTCGCTGGACTTTCGACACCAGTTTAGCCGTGGCATGTAGGGTATCATGCCCGCCTTGAAACTGAATTGGTTATCCGAATTATACGTCTGTCTTCAACTCCTGTCCTGTGAATCACTGTTTCGAATACCTTGTAGAATTCGGAAGGAGACATCGATCGGAGATTTCCCGGAATGGAATAATCTTTTCCGATTTTGGGAAAAGGCTGCCAGATAATGTCAACGCATTGTTAAACAGGATGGTGTATATGTCTACGGCATCTATAGGGAGATGTCTGATCACAATGTTAGGGATTCCGTCGATTCCCATTGATTTCTTGATGAGACATCAGAAGAAAATAGCTGTTTATCACCTCCATTCAGTGTCGACCTGCAATGACTGATTTTAATTTTGTAAAACGGGATGATAACGTAGATTTTTAAAAGAATTTACGACTGCTCACCAAGCCTCTAAATAAAATTATTTGACTACTAAAGCTTGAGGATGGTGCAACACCAAAAAAAAATTAAAGTAAAGATGAATGTGATTACTTTAATTTATTTCTCAGCCACTTTTAAAGTAATACAAGTGTAAATGAAATGTTTTGAAATTTATTTCTAATAAATCACTATTTAGTAGGTCTTAATATTACGTAAAAAAAAACAATATCCACAACTTGTACAAAACTACACCATGTAATTAAAGCATCTTATCGTTAAAAGCTAACTTGTTTGTTCGGAGCCACATTGCTTGTATTAATTTATTTAATTTTAAATTTTTTCTTACACTGCCTAAAATTGCCTGTGCTAAAATTTAAAATTTAAATATTGATCACTTTAACTTCGCAGACATATTGCTTTCGTATGATTTTGATTTAATAAAATTGCACTTAGTAAATCATAAAGTATAAGAATTATTTTCTATTAACATTTAAAAGGAAACGAAAAATAAAAAGAGGAATACAAATGAATAAATATTTTACAGAGAACTTTTCACAATAATAACACAGTTCCTTCTGTTCTTGTTAATGTTTTTTCGCTAGGTGTCCTTGTTTCTTTAGTTGACGGAGGGCGCATTTAGCAGCAGTACACTTGGCAATTCGATAATTACGGCCGATACCACGGAAGGTTCCTTTGCAAAACACCTCCACTGTAACTCTGACACGTCTTCCATCTGCTAGTTTCTCTGGTTTGCTGCATAATACAAAACAATGACAAATTTGCTTAATCAAACTCTTTTTTAAATAGAATGCAAGTTAGAGTAGCATACCCGAATTTAGCAGTCTCTGGTTCCAATTCTAACAACTCCCTGATTGGAGATTTTGGCACTGAATTGCTAAACTGTTCGATCTCTGGTTTCATCATGTTGCTGTAAATTTTCCACACCGTGTCTAACGACATATTCGAGTCTAGAAATATGGCACCAGCGATTGATTCAAATACATCGCCTAGAGCCTTTGGTACTTCCACATCCTCAGCATCATCGCATTCTTCTTCCGATAAGAGGTAGTACTAAAAAAAAGCAGCCAGCAATTAATTTCCATTGTACTCCACTCTGCATATTAACGTACCTCTTCGCTAATGCTGTGACCGTTTTCATGCTGAATTCGTACAAATCTATCGATGACTTCATTTAGTCCAGGTGAAAGATGTCTGAAGTATTTGTGGAAACCATGACGCACAGCTAATGAAGCGAAAATCGTATTATTCACCAAAGCTGAGCGCAAATCAGTCAATGCTCCCGGAGAATGTTGCCGAGGATCTTCGTACAGATGTCGCGTTATGAGGTAATCCAAAACAGCATCACCCAGAAACTCGAGACGCTGGTAACAATCTGTTAATCGATTTGGAGAGTAACTTGCGTGTGTCATCGCTTGTAGAAGATATGAACGGTCATTGAAGCTATAACCTATTGCGGCTTCGAACTCTGTATAACCATCGAGTAATGACTCTAATTGCGCCCGAGGATTTGGCGCATATTCTAGAAGTGGCGACTTGGGCGCTGACCATGAGCCATACACTATGATTTCATCACTGTCTTCACTATGGCGTGTACTACCAGGAATTCGAGGTGCGCTTGGGTCAAACTTTGTTTTAGTAAAAGGTAGTACACGTATTCCAAGCCATGCCATGAATAGCAGCGCTCCCCTAGGACCACATTCGATTAAATACGCTCCAATCAGAGCTTCAACGCAATCCGCAACTGACTTATCTATAAATTTTATCGAACGATGTGTAAATTATATAAATTTTTGTTTTAAGTTCAGTTTACCTGGTATACTATGCTGGGTGACTAAATTATAGGGAATCAAGGAGGTAAAGTCAAAATCATTGCCATCTCCACTGTCGGGTGTCAGGCAATCCGTCGGTTCGTATCGTGGAAAATCATTGGCATTTTCTATGTCATCCTGAAAATAGCAATTTTATGATTTTTGTAAATCTTTAATTTTTAAGAATAGCCTACATATAGGTGGCCCAACTTCTCAGCCTTTTGGCGTACAAGCTCACACAATTCTTCGCTACTGAGCTGTTTGATGTTCGGCAAGTCTGCCAGCTTCCAATGGTGTGGCGGAATCTAAGAGATACAAGATGTAGGAACAAATTTAGAAAACAAAACTTAATCTACTTTACCCTTGCTTTTATGAGAGTTTTTTCGAGTTCCCTAGGCACGTAGTAGCATGGCGGTAACCAGTTATCATGTGGTTCAAATTTGGTTGCTATCATACATTCACCCAACATTTTCTTTCTTCCCAATCGGTAGAGGTTCAAATTGGCAACCTGTTTTGAGCGTAAATGACTTAGTTTCCCTTCGTGCACATTTTCATATGTTATGTACAAATACGTGGTGATAGCGTATTTGAGGAATGAATCACCTATGGTTTCCAGTCTTTCAAGATTAATGCCATCATTTGCATTAGACATTGTTAGGGCTTGTAGAATAATACTAGGACTTGGACCAGGATGCCCAACTAACTTGGGTTGGTGGTCAAAACTAAAGTCTGTATCTTTAAGATCAAGCGGCTTTATTTCTGTTGGGATGGCAGTCGATGTGATTTTATTTTTGTAATCAAAATTAATTAAAACTTCCTTTTTCCCTTCAACTGACGGAATGCAGCTATCGTTGAAATTATCAAACAGATCACCATTTCCTTCGATGGTGTATTTCTCTATCGTGTTTCCTTTTAGATAGATTCTGTTTATACCTTCCACTTCATTTATTGTTAACTGCAAATCTTGCAAGTCCTTTTGTTTCAACGCAATGTAAGCCATTAATACGTTTTCATCCATATATGGAAACAGTCTCTTTATATTTGAAAAGCTCTTGGAATATCGTTCCTCAGTCACAGGTTGTTTTTTCGGCAAAGTTAAATGCTGATTGGATTTAACCAACATCCCCGATGAGTGAATTTCTTTCTTAAGCTTCGTAGTCGATAGTACAAATGCTTCTTCTGACGACTTCAGTTCGGATTCTATGTTTGTATCCACACCATCAAAGTTATATCCCACTTGTAGGTTCTTAGTAACCTGGTAATCTCGCTCATTGGCGATAGTGTCTTGAATAATCGACAGTTGTTTTTGCCGCTTCAGTTTTTCGTCCTCTGTTTCGATGGCTTCTGCCACGTTGTCAGATGTAAATTCGATACGTAGTGGACCATCGTTCTCATCTGCACTACTCGATAATATTTCATCATCGTAATCGTAGTTAGAATTAAATGAATCATCCGATCCATACATAAAGCTCGAGTTCTTTTTACGATCGAGTTTATTTGTCATCGAGTCTTCAACATCCCAAAATGTGGGTGAACCATAACGAGTCGATTTATCTGACGTAATGATGTCTGTATATTTTTGGAAATAGATTATTTAGTTAATTTTAAATACACATTAGGACTTACCGTACTCGGTTTTACAAAAGCTTACGTTTGGCGGAAGGAATTCCGAACAGAATTCTTCATCCTCCATGTCAGTGTCTTCTTCGCTCATACTATTGGCCATGTCGTTGGACCAGGTTCCTATCTCGATAAACGTGTCTGCCTGCAACACATTACAAAAATTATTTAGGTGACCTCTAGCCTCTTGAATCTTTGGAAATTTAACAAAACTAGAAATGCAGGTGGACTAGTTATTTATTTTGTCCAGACTCACCTTCAGTTTTTCTTCTCCTTCTAGGACGATTTCGTTAGCTGATTTTTCGACTTTAACTGCCTCCGGTTCTTCCAATACAACCTTGATTTCTTCCTTGATGACGGGAATAACCTCCTTTTCTACTTTTACTGCTATTGGCGGAAGAATATTCAATTCAGGCTTTTTTTCTTCCACCGGAATCACTTCACCCTTGGACTCTTTATTCTTTCTCAAAACTTCTGCCAAACTCCAACCGAAATCCAAAATTGGCCATTCAAAGTCATCCCTTTCGATTTCCATACAACCTAAGCCGATGTCATACGACACCTTTTTGCGAATCTCATCAGCTAACAGCAGCCCATTGACTCGATATAAAATACATGGTAAGCACACAGCCGTTCTCCAGAGTGAAGCAGGAAATGGATGAATCGTGCATAGCTCTGGCACCAAAATTTGTTTCTGTTCCAAGTTTTCTCGTTTTGCACGTTTTGTTTCTTCAGAGCTTGTTGGCAAAGCTACTCCTTTTCGATTCACATATCGAGGAGTGAGGAAATTTAGCCTGGCACTTGTGTGATCCACATCCAAGAGGGGCTGGTTCACGTTTTGTATTGTAATGCCGTACTTTAGCAAGTAGTAATGCTTGAAAGTGTTGTAGTTCTCTCCTGGGAAACAACTCAAAGGTGTAAGATGCGGACAAATTTCAGCAACGTAAAAATACTGTGGCTGATCCTGGTTTCTATACCAAGGCATGACTACTGCGTCTTTGAACTTATTAGCATCGAATTCTTGATTTTTTCGCACATCATCGGGTACTATTTGGGGCATCATGTTGCAATCTCTTGCTATCACTTCCAAAAAGTCCCAATCAATGACTACTCCTGACTTTTTAGTTCGAATTGTGGGAACAATGAAGACGCAATTTTCTGTAGAATCCACGTCGAAAAGCATTAGGAACTTTTGTAATCTCAGCACATTGCTGAACGTGTAGTTGACAAATGTGTTTATTCGAGCTACTTGGTCTTCGGTTAGCACTATTCGCTTTTTGGATAAATCTATCGACACTTTCACCTCTCCAGAGCGTGTAAATATGGGAAAGGAACTGACCTTAGGAATTTTTTTCAATGTTAGTATTCCGAATCCTTGCAGGGCTTCCTCAGGAGGATATATTTTTCGGCCACGCGTGTTTTGTTCCTCAGGAATGGGACATTGAAGTGTTAGGTTTATGTAGTACAAATAGGATACTGCTCCAGCTGTAGGTCGACAGTTCGAAAACTCCGAGGCAATCTATTAATACATGAATTCAAGTAAATCAGTATACGTATTCGAATATAAAGTCTTACACGCTTGTAGTAATACTGCCTTCGCTTCGTTGTTCCGGGACGGGGTTCTGCATTATCAGTGACAATTTGTTCGTCGAGCTTTTCTAATTCAAAATCCTCCCAGTCCGATTCGAAAGCCTTAAAACCTTCCTTTCCAATAGGTTGCAAGGTGTTGTCTAGCTCTCCGCATAGGTGCAACTCTTTACAAGCCTGTAGTGCTACCATTCGTCGTGCGAGGATCTTTGTTGGCATCGGTAATCCCTTGTCAAAAGAAAAAAAGCCTTAAGGAAGAGTACAATGAAAGGATATTAAGAACCTTACGACAATATCATATTTCAATGGCGAATTGATTGGAAGACGTAATGTGTACTGATACATTTCTGTTCCACCACGGATGGTCCTTGCACATCTTGATAACGGAGTTAGTTTGGTAAACGTGTCACTCGGCAATTTGGCGCAGTACTTATTTATAAGCGCAATGGCTGATGACAAATCTACTGTAGCACCTGTGAGAAATTCAGGCAAGGGTTTGTACGCTGCTATGCAATTGGTAAACTTATCAGCTTCCTGGTGTTCCTGCTCACTCGGTTCGGTATTGGCACATTTTTGTAGAAGCATCTAGACAAGAAATTAATAGAATGGCGAGAGCATTATATCAGTCGAGGAATGCACTAAAGAAAAGATCAGTAATTTGCAAAGATTCAACAAAATGTTGTCTCAGAGTTCATATGAAGAATCACAAAACACCGGTCCTCTGCACTTTGACACAGAGCCATAAACTGAGATACAAGGACGCACTGCATTTAATGGTTAGGGTCTTAAACCTGTTTAGCAAATTGTGAGTACAATATCTTCACATTGCCGGTCGCGCATTTAACTCATGGCAGTTGGCTAATAGAAATGGTGGCTGTGGGTGCTTGTTACTTGACGGTATCGATTAAGATAAGATAAGAGTAGTTAACTGACTAGACCAAGTTGGCAAGTACGAAACTGTTTTCATTGCTTTTAAAATGTTTAAAGCTACCCAGTGAAATGGTGATAATGACGACTAGCTTAAAACTTAGCGTAAGAATGATCAGATTGCCTGGCATGTAAAGAACAAAGTCTAAGCGGATTAAGTGTAAATTATAAGTTGCATAGAGGCTGTTAAAATAAACAAACAATACTTGTTCCTACTTACTTTCTCGATTTCACGATACTGTGCTAAGCGATCAACCATTTCGTTTGTAGCATTTTCCATATCTTGCAAGGAACTTGCACATAATTCATTGCTTACGACTTCCTCCACGTGACTCACAATACATTTATATTCCTCTATTTCTTCGCTTGTTACGGATGAGTCTAAGAGATTTTCTTCTACTTCGCCATTCGTTAGCGGTTTCAAGCCTGGATCCACAATTTTGTCGAAGGAATCGTTTAAGTCACATATGGGAATTATTTCAAGACAATTATCGAAGTCCTTGTTTTTCAATTTCTTTCTGGGAGAGTTACTATCTGTTGAGCTCTTCGACTCAGAAGATACATTTAAGTTTTCTTTTAAAGCTGGCTGAATCTCTTTTGTAGATTGATATGTGATATCGGAAATTCTACTACTATTCTCAGTAGTTTTGGTGAGTTTACCCACGGTTGCAGCTAGCGATCGAGCTATGACTTCGGGGTTAAGAATTTTCACAGACGCACCTGAGGAATTCTCAATGATGATGGGCTTTGGCTGTGATATACTGTCTAATATGTCACTCTGGGTAAAATTTTCCTTATTCACATATTTTTGAGCACTCATTGCGGCTTCTGTGCATATGACTTGGTGAGACTTGTCACTGAGTGACTCTGCTGAGCAGTTATAGCGTTCTTTTGTAAAATTGGGTGCAACCAATATTATATGGTAAGCTTGTGGGGCTCGAGCTCGTCCTTTGCATTGCACATAACTGCGATACGTTGTTGGCGGATTCCACCGAACTACCAGATTACATTTTGGCAAATCAATTCCCTCTTCGAGTACAGAAGTTCCTATCAACAGATTGCAATCGTGTATTCTAAATCGTTTCAAGACATCTTCCTGTCGTCGATGTTCTAGTTCTGCTTCCTTGGGCTCAGCAATCGGATCGGCGACTCTATCGGTTGTAAACTGACACTTTAAGAACTTAAGATGACTGTCATGACGACTCATTTCTGCAAGCAAATCGAAAAGAACTTTTGCTGTGTACTTGCTGTTGCAAAAAATAATTCCACACAACGCATCCGGGTCACCGGAGGCGTCTCGATTGTGTCTTCGGGCAAATGATCGCTTTTTATGACGATTGTTTTGATTTCGTCGATTTTTTAAAGAATTCACAAGCTGACTAGGTCCGTTTCTCTGATGGTTTTCGTTGAAGGTTGCATGATTTGTTTGATAACTTGCATACGTTGGTTTCAAAATTGGATCGAGATTTTCTATAATATCTTTTGAAATGGATTTACTCAAGTTTTCAACAGTTTGAAAGGTGTTTTCTAGATTCTGTTTCAGTTTGTGGAAGTTAAGTTTGTCAATTTCTTTTGTAATGTTGCCTAGTTGTTCGTTTTCGCTAACAGATTCGTCAGGTTTAAAGAGCCTAAGAACTTCCAGGAGTCTTAGCACCTTGGGACTAGAGTATTTTTCCACTCGTTCCTTCTCGGAGCTAATCTTATAAAACGCTTGCTCACATAGGGTATGAATTTCAAAGAGTGCTGTAATCACAAGGCATAACAAAAGGTAATGCCTTTCATATGGAGTTTTAATCTTTTGCTTTTCTATTTGATGGATTAAACCAACGGCCACTCGATCAGCACACCAAGGCCCCATCTCGTGAAGAGCCTCTAGATAAATGTCTAAAAAATGTGTTGGCTCTGTTTTTGGATCGGGAATACCTAGAAGAAAAAAATTATAATACTAAGTTGGTTTTCTATTTGATTAAGAATTAAATTTTCATCACTAATGTTAAAATAAATAAAAAAAAACTATTAGGAGGCTGCTGACCAGAAATCAGTGATGCTTGAAGGATAGATTCAATCCAATGCATTCATCGGACTTTGTATAAATTGTGTTAGCTAACTAGAATCAAATTTTATGACTTTTATATTGGCAGACCTGCAAAGGTACTGGCTATTGCTGCAAAAAAATTTGCAAAGCCATTCTCAGACTCATAACATTTCACAGAACTTTTTTCTTTCGTGCTATTCCTGATAAATCTCAAAAAGTGCAAAATTTAACTCGAAAGGGACCAATTGTTACGATCTTGGCCGCATACGTGTTGGAAAGCAACGAAGATGAAGACGAATCACCACACAAATGCCATACTGTGTCGACAAAAGGTTGAGGAATCCCCCGACAGAGAAAAATTGATAGTTCAGACGATTTTCAGCTATTTGGGACACATTTTTCATTTGCAAACCTGGCAATATTTGCAGGTCAGGCAGTCGTCGGAACATAGCTTAAGTGGCACTAAAGTTAAGGGTAAACTAATTAGACTGGTTCTTCGGTAAGCCAAATTGATTGGTCATCGAATTGTGCACGTCACCTAAGATCCACCTTTACGCTATCGCGTTATTAAACTTCATTAACCTTTTACAGAGACCATGAATCGGAGTAGGATTGTAGGGCGTTTTTTTCTGAGGTCAAATCTGTCAAATCTGGCTCTCAACCAATCCAAAATGTTGACTAAATTGGTAAATGTTTAAAACTTACTTTTCTAAAATTTTTTACTCTCTCGTGAGCGCCCTTTTTTACGAAAAATTACGAAACCTTTGAGTACTCAAACAGGATTTCGGCAGAGTACGCGACGAGACTTATTTTAGGAACAATTTCATGGTGGTAGTCATTTTTGCTTCGCTTTGACCCGAACTATGTTAACGACACTGTTTGTTCAGAGATTGTATGAAAACGACACTTCACTTGCTTATCAGAACTCGTGTGGCCACCGAGTAAACGAGCGTAACGTACATCGAAATGATGTAGTCCAATGCAGCGAAAGCGGAGGGATTACTGTATTAGAAAAAAAAAGTCTAAATCCTGGTGGACACTTTCGAGCTCGCAGCGGTTCGAAAATAGTACTGAAACTTTAATCACATGTTTGGGGATTTTTAACGGACATGTACTGCTCTGGTTCCAAACATTTTCTGTATTACTAGCGCAAGTGACCATGGAACGGGCCCTCATCCAATAAGGTCAAAAGGCAACAAAGTTATTTAAGAAATGCAGGGTGGACCCACGCGGTTATCGCGCAGTGTATAACCTTATACGAGAATTATCAATACGTATACATATGTATGTAGGTATACTACGACTATCATGTTTCGAGTTCTGTTGAACAATAATATGCATAGATAAGGAAAGATGTAAACATTAATCATCTTGAAACGTAAGGTTCATAGAGGACGACTAGCAACCAGGGGGTTACATAAAATGCCGACATGTTCGTGCTTATGATGAAACATAGTCAATACATACATACATACGTGTCTTCAAATACAGGATGTTTAATAATTTAAGCGGAAACTTGGGGTTTTGATTTCAGTTGTGCAGAGATACTAGAATTCAAGATGTGATTATGTTCAAACGTCCTATTCTAACATTATTCTTAGAAAATGTGTGCTGATTTACCAAATACCCATCAATTTTTAGTAATTATTTGAAATCTATGTTAGAACACGTCTTCTTGTTTCATTGTAAATCTACTAACTCGCTTCTATTTCTATCACACGTACATACATATTTATGTACATACCTTTAAGCTCTTCCGAAAATTCATCACTGTATATTTCCGACGGATCGTATCTGTGGTCATTCAAGAACGCCTTCCGCGTACAGACAATTTCTTCTAAAATTGTTGTCAATTTGTCCCTCTTCGCCGGAGCACATTGTAAAATAAATTCAGTTGGTTTCGTGCAATATCTGTTGAACAAGAACTCACAAATGTTAAGAGAAACTTTTAAATATCCAAATACAACGTACCTCAATACAGTCACGATATCACTTGCTGTTTCTGCTCGACAAGAAACCCTTCTTTCGAGAATCTCAAGCATTGCATTTAAATCCTCGGGAGCACAGCCAGCACTATGCAAAGGACCGGCCAGTGCGAGAACTTTTGGTTTACTTTCAAGCTTGCCGTAGAACTCCCTGAACAGAACGAACATATCAATTTGTTCTTGTATTTCGTGGCAATCTTCCAGAACTATTAGATTCACATTATTCAGATTGATATCACCGTTCCGTAGGGCAATAAGGCATGTCTGGGGTCGTAGGATTAAAACTTGCGCTCCTCCAAAATTTAAAACAGACTTATCTCCATCCTCGTCCTTTGATTCGTTGTACACTTTCAGATCAGTCAGATGGTAGATTAGATTGTATGCAGACTCTCCTGAAAGCCTGCTCAGATATAGGCTCAATTTCAGCGGATTGTCCCGTAATTCTTTTGCCTTCTCCTGAAGCAGTTTTAAAGCTATAAACTCTTTGGAAGACTTATGTCCTAGACATAGCATAGTGTTTTGTTCAGACGCCGACGCAAGGAGTTCCACTTGATAGTCTCTGGGAGTGAAGGATGTTGTGTGTACATTATCACACCAATGGAATGCCATTATATTCGCCTAGCTATTACTATAAAAAAAAAATTGTTAGTTAAATTATGCAGATTGTATACGATAAACCATAACAACACCGCTTTGATTGTTATTCGATTAAATGTAAATCACAGAAATACATATGGGGTTTTTTGTCACTTTGCGCAAATTTCACTCGTTTTGAAAACGTTGAACTGTCAAATAAACGCTAGTTCAGAAGGGTACGTTTGAAAAGTTCACAAATAGGGCTGAAAGTTCAGAGTATTCACTACGGGAGCACTAGTAATCCGCTTGCTGTTTACAGTCGCAAAAACATTTTAAACTTGAATAAAAGAAAGATAACGTTGGAAGCAAAGATATGTTTCCACTATATAGACTGCAATATAAATTGTATCCACTTCTAGAAGTTGTAAAATATTACAAGCTGTAACAAACTTTTCGGCAGCAAACATCAATATAAATCCTAAGTAGGAAATACACGATACAACCGTCGCACCAACAGTTGGACAGATTTTGTGTTTTATGCGACAATTGTATCGTGTGTATCCACCCAACCAGCAGTTGTTCCGATATTGTACATACGATCACAAGCTCTTGAGCACACAACTTTGGTATATATAGTCGTATAAATTTTAGTGGTGTTTTCACTTTTCTCATGCGAGGATGCAGACAAATAAAACGAAACATAATTTCCACTAACAAAACGACTGAAAAATTTTGTGGTTGTATGAAAATCGCAAGCTGAGTACATCGCGTTGCTACGTACAACATGTGGTTTCAACACACGTTAGTACGACGACTATTTCTTACTTTAAACCACCTTACGTAAATCTTAAATCTTTTTTCTATAAATCCCAGGCCACGGAGTTATGGTGGAGACATAGCATCATCCAGTCATGTACATGTATTACATTGAGTAAGGTTTAGGTAATCGTCCCTATTAACTCTGCGTATTGAGAAAATCATAATTGAACAGTCCCAAATTTAGGAAACAGCACTTTGACATATGACACTTGTTTGTTACCGCCGCTGGAGATTTAAATTAAACAAAACAAAAATAAAACCCTAAAACCAATTTTGCAAATTGGTAAAATGCCTTGCTAACTGGTAAATTATAGTATATACTCACTTACAATTCATAATGTAAAATCTATTGTTTTCATAGACTTGTGCCCCAAACTAAAGTAACTCTACAAAAATGGGTGAGGAGCAAACCAATTCGAACGTAAATATTAGTTCCTGGAGTAACTTGGAAGACGACGATGACCTTCTTCTGCTGAACGATGACTTAAATCTGAATACGTCCACCTTACGATCCGATGAAAGATATATGGGTTTTGACAACAATGTCGGAGACACCTGGATCTATCCATCAAACTTCCCGGAACGGGCCTACCAGTACAACATTGTACAAAAGGCACTGTTTCACAACACCCTGGTGGTGCTGCCTACAGGTTTGGGCAAGACATTTATTGCCGCAGTTATCATGTACAACATGTATAGGTGGTATCCGATGGGAAAGGTGATTTTTATGGCCCCAACAAGACCACTAGTTGCTCAGCAAATCGAGGCATGTTGTAAGATTGTCGGAATCCCGAAGTCTGATTCCGTTGAGATTACTGGCAAACTAAGTAAGGCAAGCCGGGCACAACTATGGCAATCGAAACGTGTTTTCTTCGCCACTCCACAGTCAGTGCAATCAGACATTATGGATACGGAACTAAATTTTCCCTTTCACGCCATTAAGCTAATCGTAGTCGATGAAGCTCACCGAGCAAAGGGACGATACGCTTACACAGACGTGGTCAGTTATATTTGGCGAAAGAATAAGTTCTTTCGAATACTCGCGCTTTCTGCGACGCCTGGTCGTCGCAAGGACGATGTGGAAGAAGTCATTCGTAACCTCTTTATATCCAATTTGGAAGTTCGCACTGAAGACTCGGTTGATGTTATCTCCTATGTACACAAAAGGCAAATGAAAACAGTAGTTGTCAAACTTGGTCCGAAACTCAACAAAATTCGTGATGAGCTGCTTGAGATTGCGGATCCACATATACGAAATTTAATAGACAACCGACTGATTGCAGGCAGGCCAGGTAGCATCAGTCGCAATTGGCTAGTGATGGAGCATAAGAAATTCCGCGAGAGCTTAGTAAACAATCGAGTACCATTGCAAAAAGAGTTAAATTCGGATTTCAGTATATGTATCAGTGTGTATCATGCCATAGAACTTTTGGAACGCCATGGGCTCAGGGTATTTTTGAACAACTTCGACGAAACTCAGGATGGTGGCATTAAGTTTGTGGTTATACTGCGACCCGACTTACGCCGCCTTATCGAGAGAGTTCGCGAAGAAGCCGGACCTAATCCATTCGCATTCAGTGATCAATGCATGGTAAATGGGGAAATTGCCGCAATCCCTACGAACATAGATTTTGGTCATCCAAAGTTTGAAATTGCCAGAGATCACGTATTGGCTCATTTTAAGGTAAGTTTTTGGACGTTATTCGGCTAGAAATGATTTGTTATTCGATCTTCATTCATTTGCAGCATAATAAGGAATCTCGTGTGATAATATTTTGCGAATATCGTGAGTCAGTGATGTTGATGCATCGTTTGCTGCTTCAGCATAGACCACTGATTCGACCAAGAGTATTTGTAGGTAAGATACAACACGATCAGATACAAAACTTGGAGATCTTGGAAATCATAATTATATTCTTCATTAATTTTTTTAGGGCAAGGCGGTACTGGTTCCATTCGCGCCGTAACTCAACAGCAACAAATAAAAGTTATGAATGACTTCCGTAGCGGTGAGAGTAATGCGCTAATTGCCACATCGGTAGCAGAAGAAGGCATAGATGTAGGTGAAGTTGACTTGATTGTCTGTTTTGATATAAACACTACAAATCCTACAAGATTCATTCAAAGGATTGGACGAACAGGACGGAAAAAAGAAGGCAAGGTATTGCTACTTGCAACGGAAGGTAAAGAACATACGGTTCTGAAGGAGGTGCTCTCAGAACGAAACAAACTAAATAAAAGTATTTCCCGTGGTGGGGAATTCGCTGCAGCATATTATAAGCACGCTCCTAGAATGGTTCCGACGGAATTCAATCCAAAATGTCAGAAAACATTTATTACGCAGCCACAGTCACCCGAACCGAAATTGAGAAATAAACATGCCCACACTAAACAAAAAGGCCAACGCACTCTTAAAATTGGACAACAGCGTGATCTAAGACATTTTTTCAAGCAAAATGTTATCTTGGATGACGAAGAGAAATGCATCTTTGAGAGCTCAGAAGCACCGAGTTCATCTAAAGTAAGCAAGTCGACGACGGCAACGACATCACGCATCGCAAACAACGAAAGCCAACTGATTGTGGATTTTTCCCCTCCGAAAATAGTTGGTTTGAGTAAAAAATCGGTGAAAAAGATTGCTAAATATGTAAGGAATAGTTGGAAGTGTCAAACGGTTGATGCTCAGAAAGCCCTGACTACCAATAAGCTCTCCAAAGACAGTTTACGATTTTTACTCGATTTCAGTCCTGATATTTTGCCTAATGTTTGGACCCGCATGCAGGACTTATGGGAGCAGGGGATCAATGAAAATAGCATGCCAACGAAAGGAATAAGCACCGAAGACCGACAAGCTGTCCGAGTCTACTTGCAAATAATGAATGTATTTGGTTCTAAAGAAAACATCGCCGACATTGCGCAGAGAAGGGTTACTGTTTCAAAAGCTTTAAATTTTTCCAGTTTGATTGAGAAATATGGTTTTGTATTTAATGATGTACACCGCATTGATGAATGTCAGGATCATTATCAATTTCTAATGGAAAAATTTGAACAAATGTCTGAACTTTTCTCAACGGACGAATGCTCGAAGGAGAGCTTCGTTCAATCTGCAGTATACGATGATGAGGTAGATAGTTTCATTGAAAGTTCACGTGACTGTTCTAACGATTTCATACTGCACTCGAAATATATGAGTCAGTGGGAGGAGCAGCAGGCTCACACTGCTAATGGTGATGTCTCTTTTATTTCTGAATCGCGAACACCAGCACTAAGTTTGATGAAAAGGGCTTCAGACCATGCCGCGCATGTAACGACAGTTCAAGATGAAATTAGTAAGGCTGCACCGAAGTTCAAAGAAGCATCAAATGATAACAGCGATGAAGATGTTGTGTTTGTAGGGGTAACACAACAGTCAACCCCGATACGTACGAATTCGCTAAAGCAGACAACTCTAAATTTCAGTGAGACTCCAATTGTGTGTACCACATTGAAACGTCCTTTCAAACGCAGATTGAAGCCGAAAAGAAGTCAGAAAAATTGCCTTGATTTCATAAATACTGTTAAAGCGAAAAACAAAAGTAACGAAGACACATCGTCTGAAAAGAATTCCATGAGGGTGTCTACACCAACTCCGGAAAAAATACATCATCCGTCAACTGTGAATCATATGGACTTTTTCGATGACCAATTCGATGACATATTAGCGGCAAATTGTGGTATCATTGAGCGTATTGAGAATAGTACCGCAATTAGTCAGGCAAATAAAATGGATTTTGAAAATGAAACAAGGCGCGAAGCCTTAAATGATTGTAAACTAGTTAACCAACTTTCCTCAAAATCAATCTTTGAAACTAGGTCTGTATCCGATTTAAAATCTCCTCCGAGCGCATCAAAAGGAAGCCCCGGTGCCACTGCTACCTCAGCTACTGTTACAAATGTGACAATGGTGCAGAGAACTAGTCTAGGCAAAAATGATTCCACTCCAGAGGACATCACTGCTTTGCAAGATAACTCAAGTACGACGTATGGCAAAACTCCTGTTTTAAGCACAGTTCATCCTGAAATAGCAGACATCGACTTTAATAACTTTTCTGAAACCTTTAGTGACGGTATCGACTCTAACACGCAACTAGTTCCTGAAGCACACAAATCTCCCCAAAGAGCCTCGCCAGACATTTTTGAAGAGCTCTTTGAGCCAATTCCCGAAGTCAAACTGAAAGAGAAGTCACCAGTGAAATTGCCAATATCTCCACCGAGTCAAGGCTCACCTTGCATCCTCACGAAAAAGACTCTCACTTGGAGGCAAGTTCAAATGAAATATGGTAAAGGATCGCAATGTGAATCAATAAATGTGGAACCAAACCAACAAAACGACAGTGTTATACGTGTATCATCGAAAATTCGTTCTAAAAGGAGGATCATTACAAGTGAATCAGACAGCAGCGAGAATGACACAGCCTGCATTGGAAAATGTAAGGATGTGGTCCCAAATAGCCAGACAGTACGAATATTAAATAATAGTGATCGAACAATTTTAACTTTCGGATTTAATATTTCAGTTAGTTCGTAGAAATTCTCCAAAAAAGGCGCGCATACCTCGGAAACGCACCAATGAATTCATCGATGAAGAAGCCGCCTTAAGTGGCAGTGCTTCAGAAGATGAATTTGAGCAGACCATAGGCTGTTATATGGTAGATTCTGTTATTGTACACGATGACGAAGCCGAGAACGACATGACCAACATGACACAAGTGTATTTACAATCAGTTAGGTAAGTCGAACAATATTTCCTCGTTAAATTTATCATAATTTTTGTAACGAACTGTAGAAGCCCGAGTGGACAATCGAGAGGAACTTTTAAAATTCCGGCTCGTCGTCAGTATAACGATGCCTCGAAGATATTTTCACAAAGAGTTCCTAGGGATGATGCTTCTTACATGATCGATTCCTTTGTGGTAAGTGATGAAGGATCGGATGTTGATCAATCTATGTGCCCACTGGAACAGGCTGAACAAATTTTAAAAGAAAGAAAGCGAGCTAAGCGTAAGGCTAAATTGATTGGTGATCATGAATTCAAGCAGCCACCAAAGAAGAAACGAGTTTTGAGAATACACAACAGTTCCGAAGACGATGATGATTTCGTATGACTAAAAGAAATTACGTGGAACATAGATCCAATAAGTTTCAGCTGCATGGAGGTTTTCCTGTATCATATTAGCGTAGTGAAGTGTCAGTAATCTTTGTAAATTATTTTTTAGGGTAAGAAATAAAGGTAGGTTCTGTTGTACTTAAGTCGTTTGTCTTTAATAAGTTGAAGGGTTATATGTATGAACCCTGTTCTGCTTGTAATGTGAAACTAAAAAAAAAAAAAAAATAAATACTTGGCGCTACAGGTCGATGGGACCCAGGGCCTAGCTTCTCACAACCATTCGTGTTGTGCGTGTTATATTCTTTACACGAATTGAAGGGGCCTACTGTTTAATGCCGTATCCGAAGGGCAGTTTGTATTTGAGAAGCTTTCTCAGGACAACTGTACTCTCGGATGTTTGTCAGACGCTCGCGAGAGGTGGGGCCGTGAAAAACGTTTTAGGTGTTCCCCGACTGGGATTCGATCTTGAGCCCCTTGCTCCGTAGTCCAACGCACTAACCACTGAGCCACGGCGCCCGTAATGTGAAACTAATACAATAAATTGTTAGTTCATTTTATTACCCGTATTGGTTCAGATTTCCTATCCTCATCCAGCCTGTCTTGTTCAAAGTTAGACGTAGGCCTCTTCTAAATATTTGCACTCTGACCTGTGTTGCACTGTGTTATCACTTCGGTGGGATGGTAGACGCCCTCTGTTTCTCAAGTCTTCCCTTGGTTTTCATCCTTTTAGTCTCTTTGTCCAGCTGTTGTCTGATATTCTCGCTAACTGTCCTCCCCACCTTCACTTCGCTTTCACGATATCAGTGGTTATATCGGAGACACCAGTTCTTTTTCATTTGTTATCCGGTCCCTCTTGCTTATTCCCAGCATCGGACTCAGTGCAACTTCGAGGTTGCTAATGGTATGCCAGTATTACTGGCAGTATCTATACTTTGGTTAAATACTCCTCTTTTCAACCGCATGGCTATGTCGCTTTTAAGGATGTTTTTGTTGTCTCTCGTTATGGTCACCTCATGACCGAGATATTTATGTATATTCAAACATCTGGTTGACCTCCATCTGGTTTGCTGTTTCCAGATTCACACTGGAGACCAAGTTAACCATGCATTTTTTTTTTCCTGAAATTGGTATCTAGGTCGACGTGTTTGAAATGTGTTTCGATTTCGTCTTGCACCTGTTTACTTTCCTTGAGATTCGCCGTCAATGTTGATCCCCTTGTAGTCCCATTGCACACTTTTGACAGCTTATCTGAGGACTACTGCATAGACCCTTCGTGATTTGAAATCGATTCGGGTTGTCTCATCATGCTCAACGATTATCGACGGGATCTGATCGATGCTTAATGATTTACAGCTTTGAAATGACGACCTCGAAACCAACATGGAATAGCACAGTTGGCGGTATATGGTCCGTATGGTCCGAATAATGTGAAAAGTCGTGGCGTTACCTTGGAGGTAACCATCTGTTTAACCCACCCACCGATGATAAGTCCACTGAGTTTTGCGAATTATATTCATGTCGTCAATGTACGCCAGAATTTTAAAATATTGTTGTCTTGTGAATTTTTCAATCAGGTAATTGAAGAAGAGTTTCAGAATCATGTACGCCCTTTAATTAACCCAATCCAGAGGATCTATGTCCTTACTTCTGGATCGGAGAAACGCTGTTGGGAGTTTATTCATCAGGCATACTTACTTCTTAATGGGGTACCAATACGTAAAGAGTCAGAGAGACAATGCAGACTTCCTCTCAGTTCGATTTCGTTGTTTTCAATTGTGTAGATCAAGCTCTCCGTGATAGCTTGAGCCTTAAAGAGGAGGTTCGGTCTTCCTTGTCGTCTCGAACCTGGAGACAGTGATTCGAAGATCCTCTGCTCGAGCATTATGTTTTGATCGACATCTTGGTACAGTTCAGAGCTCGCTGTTGTATTTTCGCTGCAATTCCTCCTTTTTGCATATGGGATCAAAAATTCGATGAAGTGCTCTCGAAAATGCTCAAAATTCGCTCGCTTTTCTGCTTATCGTCGAGCACTCGGTATACACTCGTCTGAATCAATCTTAGAAATGAGTTAGTGTTTGCTCTCCACCAAATTATTTCCAGCTCCTAACTTCGTTTGGGTCAGGTGTATGGAAATTTGGGCTATCATCGTCTGGATTGAATGGTCCACTCAACCTAACGCCTGGATTTCGTTCTTCATCGGCGTTATATACTCGGCAAAAGAACTTTTTCATCCTCGTCTACGACAAACAACATGTATAGTTCCCGTTAAGGTACATAATGATGAGATATATTCCGATTTTTTGTGGCCTAAATACATTTCTGTACATGGGTCAGAAAGGCGCTGCAATCGGAATTGCATTACGATTCGTAATAGTATTTTTGGAATCAATACCATGATGACTGTTTCTAGGAGTCTCGATTTGACGAGGACAAACATAGCATAACTAAGTAAGAGTAAATATTATAAATTATTTAACTAAACAATCCTTAAAATGCACTTTAATCGATTTACTTTTCATTGCTTACACATGCAGAACTTTTACATACTCGGATATTCAAATCAAAAGATGCTTAATTTATATATAGAAAACCAAAAAATGGTCGTTACTTCAACGATTTCATTTCCAATTCCGGCAGAAAGTATATTAGCGAGGATTTTATCCTTTTGCGGCCTTCGCTTTGCTTTTGATTTTTTTCACTCGCTTCAGACCATCCATGTTGCTCCTCATGAATTGGGCATACTTTGACAGCATCTTAGGAACATCTTCTTGTTTCACTACCGTGGATATCTGAGAAACATGGAAACATTTAATTTGTTATTTAACATTTAATTTATTAGAAAATACATAATAAGACAGGGTAAACCCTTTTTGTCAGCATTCGCACGGGATATCGCTTGATAGGCTTATATTGAAAGCAACCACAGAATGGACAGCAAATCATGATTATACACCTGAACTACTACCCCAATCAACAAACAAATCTCGGCAATCTGTACGTTTTCAAACTCGTACTTAGAATTTTAATGCCAAAAATGAAAACTTTTTCATTGTAAATTATTTATTTAATGAAACGACAGCAAACAAAAGTGTCGGATCAGTGGGATCATAAAGATGCGATGGGGTTCACGAAACAAAGAATCTACACAGCAATCAAGCGAGGAAAGCTACACCTGATTGCAGCTGGATTCAGAGATCGACTGTCCAATAAGGAAACATGCAGCCAGAAATAGACTTGGATCAGTTAACAAACTTTCTACAGTGCAATCACCACCTCAACATTCTGTTATTATTGACAGAAAATGTAGACCTGCAACACTACTGATAGTAAGTAGCAGCGTATTGCCTCTATTTAGCGATGGCTAAAGACCGGATCTCATCAAAACTGACCAAGATAACGTTGGAGCACACTTTTCTTTGATATCTTGGCGACGCACACAGAATAGGGGAGGGAATACCTGGGTAAGGTACTACTCTTATTTAATTCATCTGATCTGACATCATTGTGCTCTCCCAACGTGCCCCTGTTCTTCCCAGAACACGAAGTCTCCTTCGTGTAGACTTAGTATAGCCGTCGTCAGTAGTTTGAAGGCAATGCGTCGTATTTTTATGGTACCTTTCCGCTTAGGAGTTTGGATGTCGCCCGTTTAGGAGGAGACACTCTTGAATGTGTCCATACCAAAAATTAATATTGCCCACCTATGCTAACTAAATATTTCAGTCTTCTTCGCAATGCTTTGTGCATATCAGAAGGTTGTACATCATCTTTATATTTAACTCCGGCTGGACCAGGTCGACCTTCTTCAAATACCACATTCTCAACTCAGGAAAACAAACCCGAACCAGAAGGATAGATGAAGACGAAAGTCAGTCCTCACTTGTTGGTTGAAACCACTCGTACCGAAACTCATAAACTCGATCAAAGTTGACAACGGTGACCAAGGTAGTTAGTAAAACAAGTGGTTTTGCATTCAGAAACATCAAGTAGACTGTAATAAGGAACGCTTCACAGACGCAAGTGACAGCAGCCTACTACGTGATATCCCAAACTCCAGAGACCATTACTGGCCAATGGTATGTTTTATGATTTTATGCGACGGGTGACCAGTCATTTCCGGGTTAAATAGACTGCATACGTAGTTATACTTAAATAATACACTAAACTTCGCTAAACAATCAATAATTTTAAACCTTACTTTCTTCGACTTAGTTTGCGCTCTAATCAGGCATTTGTACTCATCAGGTTCGGGCAGTGGAGGCTTTCCTTCACGAGGTACTGGTTTATTATGGCCATCAACTGAATGTTTAAAGAAATTGAAAAAAAAAATCAGAAATGTGGTCAATTGTTTTGGAAATCGTGGCAGACTTACATCGTTTGAACGTTACCGTAAAAGAAGAATCATTTTTCGCCGCCACTGCAAACTTTTCGAGCCTAAGGATAAACTGAAAACAAGTGTAGGTTAGCGGGTGTGTACAACAATTTAAAATGATGCTAAAATGCATTTATTTTTTAACTAAATATGTCTTGCAAATCTTACCGACAAATTGTCCAATAGAACCATTTTTATGTTAGTGAGTATTTTTTGTTTGAGTGTTGGCACTATGACAACAAACGTGTCAAAAAGAAGAGCAAAGTGGAGCTTATTTTGCTTTACTAACGAGATTGGTTTACATCGAAGAGTTCGTGTACATTTTACATTTTACTTTTCTTCTTTAAGCCTAATATGTCTACAAAGATAAAATTTAGCGCAAACCAGTATCCTGTTCGCACGCTAAATACTTAACTGTACATTCGTCAAATGATTGACAGGATCATCAAATTGCAGCTAAATTTTTGACAGAATTTGATATTGATTTGAATTTTGATAGAAGATTTTACCGAATATCTAGAGCAAATATGATTAACACGAAGAACAGGAAAATTTTCGCCTTCTACATGCTACAATACTAACAATTTCAGCTGCTAGACTTGTAATTAAAATGACATTTACTGACACCTGCCAATAGCATATGGTTTTGTTTGTGTCAAAAAATGTATCAGCAGAAAAGTGCAAACATGATACCAGGCTTAAAGTGCAATATGAGCAGTAACTCATTTGGAAAGAATAACAATTCTAACTTTTCTCGTAGCTTATAAACACTTTTTCGTTTCTGTGCGATATATGGCCACAAAGATCAGAATAAAACCTGTCAAGATAAGTAATTGACAGAGTCACAGCCAGGTGTCCATAAACAAACGAAACATTGCTTACACCGGCTCAGTTTTCCCCACATCCGGACGGGAACACGATCAAGTCCTGGCAAGCAGAAGCAAATAGATTACATGTACTCTCTATGTACTTGTTATGTCTGTCATTGTGATACCGGAACTTGCTTGAGTATTGGCTTGAGAAATTGCATAGCACTTGATGGACAAGAGGCAAATACTTGTGTGGAATTGTAGAAAAGTACAGTACAACTTGACCATAAAATTCATTCTCTTTACAATAATTTGTTAACACGTTTGTAGATTTGTAGAAGGGATGCTCCTTAGTTGTGTTCTCTAATTGAATTAAGAAATTTTATCCAAAAACAAATAAAAAACTTTTGCACAGGAAAGCAAATGTGTTTGAATGCGTTCATTTCGATTTGTTGTTGTTTTTTCGAAGTCTCCGAGCACATGGTTTTGACAGCCGCATTTTGTATAAACAGACTTGTTGACAAATTCAAGAAGTTCTTCGATTGTTTTAATAAATCCCACGATTTGAGGAACAATTCACATATTGCAGCAATGCCGAGACATAAGAAAAACTATTTTCGAAATAAAGGGAAGAAATTTTCTAAGCCGAACTTCAAGCAAAATAAACAAAGTGCTAAAGTTGATTCGTCAGTAAGCAAACGGAGTAAGAATTTTCGTTTTATTCAGAGAAGCAAAGAAGCCGAGGAATACCAGCGCCGACAAAAAATTATTGAGGATAAATATAAAACACAAACTGCTGTACAATCGGAAGATGATGCCAGTGAGGAGGAGAATGAGATTGAGGAGGAAAACGCATTTGAAAGTCTTCTGTCTACGTTCGACAATAATGGTAAGCAAATATTCAACTTCCTTCTTACTTTACTTTCTACACGCCGGGGTAAACCTGGGCCTCAAGCAAGAAGGCTCTCCAATCAGGTCGATCTTAAGCCAGCTGCCTCCAGTTTCGCGCGCTAAGTTCCTTTTCACATAAGTGCCCCTCCTTAGGCGAGGTCTTCTTCTATTGCGCCGTCCTTTCGGAGTGGATTCAAATACTCTCCAGCTCGGAACACTGTTGTCCATCTGCTCAACATGACCCAGTCGTTGTATTTAAACTCTTCTGACTAAGTCGATGTCACTATACAACTCGCACAGCTCGTGGTTGTATCTTCTCTACTCTCCATCTATGCATACGGGAGCAAAACAACCAAGTGCACCCTCATTTATTTTTGATATTGTTCATGTCTCAGTGCCATAGAACTGGACTGGGTTGATAGGGGTTATTTTGGTTGTTCGAGAGAGAGCTTTGCTACACAATTGTCTTCTTAACGCAAAGAAGCATCGATTGCAGTCTTTAGTATTCGGAACTTGATGCTGGCATTGTAGGACCCCTGTGGCGTTCTGGATATCCGCATCCGTACCTTGGCTTCAGTAAGTTAGTGGTCCGAGTCGATGGAACCCTCGGAACATCCATCATACTGGAAGAGTGCCTTTTGTCGATCACAATGTGATCAATCTGGTATTTAGATGTGAAAACCGCGTGCTAGCTACGACAAGACTTTGCCACTGGGTCACCTTCTGCCGAAGATTCGGCTGCGAAAACTCGATCGCTGGCTTTATACCTGGCATAAGAGAAATATTCCTGGTCTCTGTCATAGACGAGTAGATTCGCCTCCACCTCCACTGCGTCACACAAACCTTTAACTAAAAGCTCATACCATTGCACTATGTAAACGTAATCATTTACAATTTTCTATTTCAGGAAAAATAAATAAGGTTATCGAAAGTTCATCAGAAGAAGACGAAGAGGAAGACGAAGCCGAATCTGAAGAAGAATATGCAGGCAGCATAGAAGATGAGTTTGAAGAGGAGGAGGAAGCGGGTAGTGATCTTGAAGAGCTGGCAGAAGAGGAAGAGGAAGGAGATATAGATTCAGATTCAAACCATGATGAAGACTTAGAAAGTGAGAACGAAATCGATGACAAAAATTTGGAAGAAGATGATGATGAAGAAGAAGAAGCGGAAACAGATGATGAAATTGAAGAAACGAAATCGACTCCCATAGAGTCTGCTGACCCGTTCGCCACACATTTGGATTATGAACTGTCTCCACAGCACGTCGATAACCTTCTGGCAAAACCTTGTCCCACAAAAAAATCAGAATTAAATTGGCCGAAACTGGGCAGATTACAGATCGAGATTTCAAAGTCTGAAAAAGAAAATGCCTCCAACGAAGCAGAACCAAGTAAAAAGAAGAAGAAACTTCTGAACGAGGATGAACATTACGCACCCGAAGGCACCGAACCTCAACTGATCAGACTACATGGCTCTGAATTCGAAAGGTTTGGCATAAAACAGCAGATTGCCAAGAACGTATTGAAAGCGAATAAGGAGTTTGTAAAAAGTACATCCGAAAAGTTACTTACATCTCTACAAACTGAAATCCTGTCTGTTATTTCGAATTACCAGGACTTGTCATACCCACAGAGGTCCTTGGAAAATGCGGAAGAAATTCGGTTTGTCTACTGCCTCCATGTCTTGAACCACATGCTTAAAACTCGTGGGAAAATACTACATCACAATGCAAAACTTAAGGCGGCTGCGGAAAGCAAAAATTCATCGAGCATTGTTCCCGACACTTATCGAGATCAGGGACTGGTTAGACCAAAAATTCTTATCGTTTTGCCATTTCGTGATGCGGCATTCAGAGTGGTGAACTTTTTGGTGGATCTGCTATACGGTGACAAATCAGGTAAGCAGACCCTGGCTTATTTTAGTTATCTTGATGGCTTCTTGTATATGTTCAACCACTATCTTCCCTTTGGTCTGTATGGCCCGGGGTGAAAGGTGTACAAAAACTACGTAGGATGGTAGTTGTGGTTGCCATTATCAACTTAACGCCCATCTGCCTTTCGTCATATTTTCCCACTGAGGTGACCACAATAGCTTCGTGAAGGTACTTTTTTCCTTCCTTTCCTGTTGTAGTTCAGTAGCTTCTCATCCGCGAGGATGTCAATTGGAATCATTTAAGCTATGACGGATGGAAAGTGCACGAAAACCACTTGTAGTCCTTAGTGTGCACAATCTATAGACTGACGAATTGCCGCCGATACGTTGTAACACTCTACTCCGTCGTTAGGTTTACCAGTGAAGTCTTGTTCTCCCATCGCTATAATTCTCTTTCACTTTTGGTTGCCGCGTCGACTACCGTCATTATGGGGTTAACGTTGGGAGGCTTTATAAACCCATACTGCTGGTGTAACAAGGCGCCTATCTCATCTGCTACGACTACTAATCTATTCGTTAAATGATCTGAAGATGGCACTCCAGGTGGTTTCTTTTTCTTTGGTAACAATGCCGATTGCTGATGCTTCCTTGGTTCTGTGAAAATTTTTTTCTCTAGCCACTGTCACAAAAATATTATGGTCTGGCTGGCATTTTTATAGCCTTGTTTGCAATGCTGTCCGTGTCCAGTATAGGTTTCTTCAGTTTGACTAGATCGTTCTAAACAAAGCAACAATCAAAGCCACATCACGTCGTTCGACCTTGTATTTGCTCCTTCCAATACATAAACAGAAAACTCTAAAAGGAAGTTTGAATCAGTTTGCTGTCGTATCTTTCGTGGATCCGGTCAGCAATAAATGCTATGAAACAGCAAAAATTTGGATAACCTACATCTCAAATTTCTTTCATTGCCTTGAACTCTTCTGTGGACTATCAACACGTCCCTAGAGATTGAAGCTCAATGTCTGGGAACTGTATCTGTATATGAATAGAAATCCTCTAATAAAACCAAAATTGTTTACTTATTTATTTGTTTTCTTTTGTTTTTCTTTCAGATGAATCAAAAACTGATGGGACTGTGATAAATTACAAGCGCTTTGAGGAGGAATACACCGGAACAACGCTATATTTTCCCAAGACAAATCCCAAACCCGAGGATTACGAAAAGACATTTGCGGGCAATACAGATGATAACTTCCGAATCGGAATATCACTTACGAAGAAGTGCATTAAACTTTACACAGAATTTTATTCGTCAGACATACTGATTGCATCGCCTCTTGGTTTAAGAATGGTTGTTGGAGCAGCCGGTGATGCTGAACGGGACTATGATTTTCTGAATTCGATTGAAGTCCTTGTCCTCGACCAAGCTGAACTGTTTCTAGCACAAAATTGGGAGCATTTACTGCACGTACTCGATCACATGCACTTGCAACCTCAGTCTGTACGCAACACAGATTTTTCGCGAGTTCGTCCCTGGTGTTTGAATGGTCTTAGCCGATTCTATAGGCAAACAATATTGTGTAGTTCACATGAATTGCCTGAATTCCGGTCCTTGTTCAGCAGTAAATGCAGCAACTATCGGGGGAAAGTGCGTGTCGTCAACCCGATAGTTGACGGTTCGATTCGAAACGTCTACGTGCAGTTACCTCAAATATTCCATAAGATAGATGTTAACTCGATTGAGAGTTCGTTTGACAAACGATTTGAATATTTCACTAATGTAATCCTGCCGCAATTTAAAAGCCCATCTATGGCTCATTGTATGATATACGTGCCCAGCTACTTTGACTATGTTCGACTTAGGAATTACTTTAAATCTGAAACAGTGAATTTCGTGCAGATTTGTGAATACACCAAGGATGCAAAAATCGCTCGTGCTCGAGATATGTTCTTTCACAGTGCAGCTCATTTTCTTCTGTACTCGGAGCGTGGTCACTTCTTTAGGCGAACACGAGTTAAAGGCATTCGCCACTTAATCTTATATCAACCTCCGTGCTGGCCGCACTTATATCCCGAATTGATAAATCTTATGCAAGACAGCAATCAGAATCAACGAGATGGACTGGAGACATCTATGAGTGTAACAGTTTTGTATACTAAGTATGACATGCTGCAAGTATCCGCGATAGTAGGTACAGAGCGGGCGAGTAAATTATTGCGGGGCAATAAAACAACTCATGTTTTTACCGCTGGTGAATAGTTTATAAGTTTGTTGTTATGTTTGATGTAAATAAAGTAGAGACTTTAAAAATTTTTACTAGCCACAATGCATTTCCATGCTGAAAGCGGAGTACGTCAGGGGTGTATACTGTCACCTCTACTGGCTTTGGTGGCTATCAATGAAGTAGTTCATGCAGCATTGACCGAAGGTAACTACGATCTTAGTGGGACTATGTTTTCTTATCTTAAGCACTCTGACCACGCTGACGATGTTAGTCTACTTTCACATCGAAAAATGGACCTTTGTCTGATGGCCCACAATCTAGAAGCAAACGAAAGCTCTCATCACTTTAAACACCAGCGCTGAGCTGAACATTGCCGCACGGCCGAGACTTTCTATATCTAGCAAGTGTGGTCTCGGTTAACCGTGGTGGCACCGAATCGGGAAAGCTAAAGCTGCGTTGCAAATCGAGTGCGACTGTTCCGATCCAACATAAAATCAGTACTGCTTTATGGGTGCAGTACTTGGAAGTTGAAGACCACTACCACACTCAAGCTGAGGATTTTTTGGCCAATTCGTATCGAATGAACAACTTTATCGAAGAACGAGTCAAGAAACTATGGACATAACTATACAACGTCATGCAATGGAATCCGCTCACTCAAGTAGGTAGAACAGAGGGAAGCTCTCGGGAAACCTGGCGCAGAAGATTTGAGGAAGAATCTCAGCAGTTCAAACGCGTTGGTGACGCCCTATGTCCCCGATAGGTTAAAGAACTTAACTAACTAACTATGCATTTAATTATTCGATTTTATTTTAAACTAAAGGGCTACTCCATTGTACTCGTAAGTAGACAACTTATAAACGAGTTCTGCGTAGGGTGTGGCAATATAGACACAAAAGGAAGATTTTAGGAAAGTGAACTTCGGCGAACACAGCTTTGGGACCTGGGCGACCTGTCAGGAAAGTCACCAATAGCCATCCTAAGGATGAATTGGTTCAAGAAGGCCGTTAACTCAAAACTAGAACCGAATTTAGTCTCTTTTAAGGGTTGTCCACGACAGAAGTATACAATGTTACCCCTTCGAACCGAAACTGAATCTGAAACTCCTCCCTTAGCAGACCTGCCAATAAGCCAGAGATGCTCATCATACAAACCATGTCACGCTCCTTAGCTAATTCAATGAACAAGAGTGGACTTTACACAAATATAAATAAAAAAACATTCGTTTCTTGTTTTGTTTGCTTACTTTTAGTTTCACAAGTATTGTATTAATTCAAATGTTTATGCTTGTTTCAGTATTATGAATCTTAAATCAAAACTTTCTGATTAATTCGTATTTTGATTTATTTTAATTTTTGTTTTCTTTTATTTCCTATTACAACTTTTTACATTTACTAACACACAGTAATGTTACTAATTCTTATATATCGAACTATTATAATTTATCATATTTTCTATATACGCTTCGGGTAAATTTTAAGAATGCCGATCGGTTTAGTCATCTAGTTTAGCCTCATGTGCAGTAATGCTTTACGTTTCTATATCGTATATCGTATCAAATCAAAGAATCGGTTTTAATTGCATGAATTCGAATGATAACTAACAAGTGAAGTAGAATGCTTGATGCTATAAAGTAAAAACATTGCACGGGCACAATACATGTGTTAAGTCGAATTTGCACCGATTATACCAATTATTTCCTAGTCTTCTATATAATATCATTAGCCGTTGGGCTATCCGATTTAAATATTTAATGTAATATGCATTGTTTTTTATATACAGTTCGAGAATGTTATAAATCGATTAACGTGTGTGAACGAATGTGTATTATTTTTTTGTTTTTATTTTGAAATACGCAATGATTTTCGTCTATAGCATTAAGATAAACAGCCCTGTGATTTCCAAATAATACTTGTTGTTTTAAAAAATAACGTAAATCGGTCCGTACTAATCTGCATCAAATTTTCTCCGATTACTATATTCGAAATTGAAGGGAAAGAATCCACTGGATTCAACGCCTAGGGTTGAGTCGTCTTCAGAGTAATCTTCGTCATCGTAATTGCTGGGTTTCTCATTGATTGGTGGTGCTGTGGCACTATGCGATTCTTGCAATGACGTTGTTAGTGATTCGAGGAGAACAGCTTCATTTGGTTGTTGTTCCTTGATAAATAGATGATGTTCTATTACGTGGCCATTTGTTGCAGAAATTGAGGCTTCTGTTTGTGTTGCTTTGTCTTCTTTGGGATTCTTATTCACATTTGGATTTTGTAAGTTTTTATGCGACAAATCCTTATTCCATAGGTACTGGTTGCGATGATTTTGTTGATAATATTCGTGTAGGTTGTTATAAAACTGTTCTGCCGATATTTCCGAGGAGTTTAAAAGTCGTATAGCGATTTGTTCAGGAATTACTATTTTGTCTGAAATGAAAATAAAAAAAAAAATTAACTTTTTTTGATACTAACACACATGTGAACAAATGTTAGAAGAAAAATGCAGATATTTGGTGTCTTTCTTCATACACACTTCATTGAGACCTAAACTTGTAATTTGTGAGGTGGTTTCTGGCAATATGAGACGTGGTTATGACCTCAGCTTCTTTCGTTCTTATAAGTTCTTGCAGCTTATCCCTGAATCTTTGGTTTGACAAATCTTGGATGAGTCCTCGCTATCCAACCCACCAGGAATATACCTTCCAACCTTTTCAGTAATAAAAGATGCCCTTAACATTTAACATTAACACTGAATGAAGTAATACAATTCAAGGAACAGTGAGGAACAGTAGACTAAGTGGTAAATGGTAAGTGGTCTCAAGGCTCACTAAATAAAAACGAACTGATGCTTTTACTATAAAAACCAAGGTGCACAACTTCCAGGGTTTCGTAAGGCTTGTCGTTTTCCGCTCTAGGTTCTAAAGAAATCGACGACCTTACTAGTAGCCAAACCGCAGTACTATCCGGCTACCACATTATCAAAACCGGTAGAGCAATGTCCAGCAATGTCAATAGATGACGTCCAACGTCTGGCTCCCAGATTACCGAAACTGAGGGGTTTTATTTTTCTTCTTGTTCCAAAATAAGATATATAAATTCGCGAAGATAAATTCGTAGATGTCCGGCTCTAGCGAGGACTGGAGAACGTACATTTTATAAACTCTTTTTTTGAATATTTACTATTGTTTGCGAAGCGTAATTTTTCTATTGAACAGTTTTCCTTATGAGAGTTTACTCTCGGAAGTTTGTTAGATGCTCGCGAATGCCGTGAAAAATGTCTTGGTGTTGTCTGGGATCCGAACCTCGAACCTTGAACCTCCATCTCAGTAGTTCGATGCATTAACCACTGAGCCACGGCGGTCTGTAAAGTAGCTTCGAAGTAAGTATTGGCGAGCTTAAGAATCGGAGAGTCGTAGAGATAGAGATGGCGACCATGGGGATGGAGGATCTTGCGGGTTAGTTTCTTAAGTTGGGAGAAAACTAGGTACGTATGTCAGGTTGTATAGGACATGAAATAATACCACAGACTAATTTTTAATGGGCCCAAGGGCGTAACCCAATTCACTAATTATTGCTCAATGGATTCCGCACACGGTTTCAGAACATATTTAGGCGAAGATTTAAAGCTTAAAAATAATACTGAAAGGTACCTATGTATGTACGTAAGTCAGGATAAGTATACAAAGGAAAGAATATTGAGAGGTGAGATTGGCAAAAACTAGAGGGAATTAAGTTGCAGGTGATACTGTAGTTTCTACGGTTACAAATAAGCACACATTTTAGAACATATTAAGATTTACGAATTAATTTTTCGTATAAAATTGATATTAGAACATTCTTATACATACATGTAATATATGTACATATATATGTACAGTGAAATCTCTCATTTGCGTACACCCTGTTTCGCAGACAACTCGCTTTAACAGACAAAATAAATGTCTACTTAAATTCTATTCGTATTTCTACTTAAAAGTGTGTACGGATCAAAAATATCTTTCTCGCAATTCTATCTTTATGACAGTTTTCCCTGTACACAATCGTACACATTTGCTTACATCGTGAAGGGGGACGCTGGGCCCACAAACGAGGGCCCGAAGACCGTCTCCTGGAAAATGTTTTAGGCCGCGTAGGGGGCAATATATGCAATATTTTCTCTGTTCCCCGGCAAAATATACGCATACATGTATGCGTTTTCTATTAAATATCTCCGTATTTTGGATCAGACTTTGTCGAATCGGAAACTATAGTCGAGCCGAGATGCATCGCAGGGAGGCGAATATTATGCGAAAGTGTCTATACTCTTTGCTCTTTATTTCCATTCCATATGTACAATAACCAATACGTTTGCACATGATCCCTTTTCTATACACGAACAGAGGTGATACACAATTTTCACATTACGGGCCCAAGAGTAACACAAAAGTATTCCAAAAATCCGTGGAAAAATATGTTACAGGGTGCAAAACTTTGTGATCGATCAAGGGACATCGAGCTGAAATTTTTTTTAACGATATAGAGTCTATTAAGTCTCGGGCCACTGAAAATCCTGAAGCTCGTTAATTGTATTTTAAAAATCAATGAATGTGAAAGAAAGAAACCCGAAACCCAATAAAATTTTGGACGACAAGGTATGTAATAAAGTTTGAAAAGTGCTTGCAGATGCATTATAGTTTGTAACTCAAAAGTTCTTCCTTCAGGCATAACCGTTTTTGCATTTGAAACTGTGATATAAGCGCCTTCAACAACTTTGATTTGAAAAAGAAAAATAAGCTTTTTGGTACACTATCAACTTATGAGAGCCCGACTTACCACAATTAGCCACTTTGGTGACAAATGGCCGAATGCTTGGATCCCAAATAAACACATAGTACAGGGACAACATTATCGCAGCTAAAGACACACAAAACACATAAACGGCCACCGTGAGTATCCTTATCGCTTTTCGATTATTTTGCGGTTGCTGATAAAATCTACTAATCGTTTCGGTCGGTGGAAGTTTGATTTTTTCCTCTAGTGAACCTAATTTCGAAATCATTTTATTTTGGTTTCGTTTTTTGTTGGTTTTTTGACAAAATTTGAACTTTTGTGAACTGATATGTTCTGTATGTAAAGGGGATAATAAAACTAATGCATCGACTTTGATTTTAAAAAAATATATCTCAAAATTATCCGACGCGTTCTGTGCTCCGACTGCAACTGCACCGATGAATTGAGATTCGTTGTGTATGAGATTCAACTGAAAATAGCTTTTCAGTGGAATGTATAGCGAGAAGGAATGGGGCGCGACACACTCATAGGAGCACTGTGTTTTAAACTGGCTCGGATGTGTGTATATGCCCACCCTCTCTTTCGAAAACCGTCCTGCCTCTGCAAATCAATAATTCTACAACAATTGTGTGCAAAAAGGATTCAGGTTAGTGACCGAAAATTGGGTCACTGGGACATCATGCAATTTAGAGATTTCTGTTTGTGTGTAAAAAAAGCTTTCAAGGTAGAAGCGCCCGAGTTGGTCGTATTAAACTTTTTTGTAAACTCAACCAAGTTGAACCCATTTTCTATAGATGTGTGAATAAATTTAGAGCTCCGGAATATACTTTTTAACCATATGTACATATCCTTCCATGTGTGTATGTATGTATATACACAATCCACATTTGGAGTAACTATTTGAAGTCCTTCAATGATTTGACTACAAATTTATGACCCCTTTTGGAAATCGAAAGGAAAAGAATGTACAAGCTGAAGAATTAATTAATAATAACTGAAGGATTATTTATATGCTTTATGTAGGATGGATAGGTGTATGATTGTATGGATGTTATCGAAATAGTGAAAGTACATATATGTACACACATATGTACATAGATACATGTACTTTTTACCCAGCTGGCGTCATTAATCTCAATGCATCTCTTCAATTAAAATTAAGAATCATTATTCTTTTGAGCAATCGATTCCAGGTTGTAGTGAATGTGGATGGTCTGGTAAATGACACGTGTATATTCACATACAGGAGATTCGAAATTAACTACAAATAATACCACAACCAATCATATAATACATACATAGGTGTGGTTAGGGCGTTGGGCTTCTGAGGTTCGATTCCCGGACGACAACAAAAGTTTGTCCTTTGTCCAACCTTATCCGAGCGTTGTGCAAACACCTGAGAGTGTAACTTTCACTGAAAGGTTGACCAGATAAACTAACCAAAAGTTGCCCTAAACATTCAAGGGAACGACCTGCCGGACGATTTAGCAAGGAAGGAATCCTAAAAGGAGCTGACAATGGAAGTCGCCTGTGTTCTACAGCCTCTAGGCCTTGTTAAATACAATATAGAGTAAGACTTCGTGAGATTGGCTAACGAGAGGCCGTTTGGGTCTCCAGAAAACAAAATATGATATCCCCAAAATTAAACAGATCCTGGTGTTTAACAGACTCAACTTAGCACTATGCACGGGGATCATTACCGGCTAAAACCTCATGGCGGCCCACTTTAGTTGAATGCGATTAGAAACTGATGACCTGAATACCGACCTGGGCGACCTGTCAGGAAAGCCACCATCAACCATCCCGAAACTTGTAACAACCTCAAGGTGGTCATGCAACTACCCGGAAGCTAATATCCGAAGTTTGTGTTTGTTTTTCAGGTAAGCCCACGACAGGGGCTCACAATGGATCCACTAGTGATCCGAGTGTTGGTTGCACATCCTGCCACCCCGTTCTACCTACCTAAACTAAAGCATTTAAACACAAAAATATCTTTACATTACCAGTGCAGCAGGCGGGTGTAATATTGCTTGTCAGCTGTGACCACAGTGACAACAATTGTGGGACTCATCACCAGACTGCGCATAGGTACTTTACTCGGACTATTGGCGGGTCATTGTGCACGTCTTGAAAATGGATAGAGACCTCTACAACACCACAAAAACCAGATTCTGATTCTAAAGATATTCCCGATTCGGCTATCAATAAAATCTGGAGGCTAATCCAAAAATTAAAATGCTTCCAAGAGTAGCGGAAGTGACCGGCTCTTGTGGTAAGATAATGAAACTCTCTTGGTCACCTAAAAGTAAATGTTCTCAGACGAGTGGAAGGTGCCAACGATTAATTTCGTGTCCAACACAAATTTGTGCTAAAAAAGTTGTATGTGACAGTTGTGCTTTCGGATCTTTGTCAGACGTTTATGAGGGTTTAGACAGTAAGAAAAACAATGCTGGTGTTGTCTAAGAATCAAACCTCAATCAAAGCATTTAGGGTGAAAAATGCGTCCCTCTCCAACACTGCCACAAACGAAATGCACCGACTAGGTGATACAAGATGCAAAAAGGGAAAGAGCACAAAGTACACAGCAAAAATGGAATGTGTCCACAAGGGCGTTGGACATATCGGCTCATGCCACACATATCGACAGCAAAGCGATTTCCACCTGAGTCAACAATGGATGAGGCGTAGACGCATGGGTGCACAGATATGGCTGGAAATAGCTAATTGAAGAACACCAATGCAATGATGCTTGAAAGACTGATCAGAGAAGGGAGTTGGTTGGATCCATTTGAAGGCCTCAGTCGAAGGGCTTCTAGCAATGAACTGCACTCTTTTACCACTAACACAAGTCTCGGAACTATTAATATTCTTTTCTGCTTTTCTGTGAAGCGTTTCGACGATTTACATCCTCCACGAGCCATGTGCCAACGTGCTCCTATTCTGGTTTTATTTGCAACGCCAATAAATGGTGGTAAGAGTGCACAGCCTCTAAATATCTACATATTCCCATTATTTAGATTCCGTTCATCTGTATTGTGGCTAAGTAAATAAATAACGATGTTTTACGATTTCGGAAATACACACCTACAAAGCAAGGCAATGGAGAAAATTCATTCATCACGTCGTCGTCTGTTAATTATTTATTTTTATGCATTGCTTTGGCCGGAATTGTACAATTTTTCGAATCGGCATGTACAGGAAGCACAACGCAACTGGAAATGTGCACAATCAAGTTCAAATATTTTTCTTTTTTTCCTTTTTCTGTACATTATCGATTTTTTTTTAGCACAAATCCAATTTAAAGAGAAATTTATTCTTGGCCGTCAGTTTGAATGCTTCAACGAAGCCCTAGAAATGCATCTCACTATGCCGCACTAACCTAAAAAAATTGAAAAAAATTGAAAAACAGTGCGACGCTTGGTTTTTATCCTTGCCCTAATTTATTTCTAAGATTTTATGCGAATAAAGGGTGATGGCACAGGTGTGCGCACAGTAGAGTGCATGGGAATTATTCATCAAACGAGTTGGGTTTTGTAAAATTAAAAATTGAATGTTTTCCCACAGAGAGTTGTATACGTTTGACGTGATGTCGAAAAGATGTATTTAAGGCACAAAAGGTGGTATTGTTCCAATTTGCTGTCAATTCTGTTGTTTGTGGGTACGCGTGTGTACCAATGTTTGATGAAGTACATAGGTAATTGATGAAATTATACGGCCTTGCACGGTATCCTGGACTTGCAAATTATAACCATTGATCACCAATTTTTACTTTCACCAGCTAACAGAAGCGGATGGTTTTGTGCGATTGTGCGTAGGCAGCTCTTTAGTGGTTAATTTGTTTTCTTTTGTTCTCTTGGGTGCAGTTGGAGTACTCTAATCGGAATAATTTGGCATACAGTTTTTCCAAGCCGTTTTTTTAAACACATTGTGCTGAAATTTTATACAATGACAATACAACTCAGCACAAATGAGCTGTGCACAGGGTGTGGTGCTAAGGATATCCCGAAACTTCTTTGCCGTAGCCCCAGCACGTGGTTAGAAATAAAGAATTCTCTGGCGAATGACGTGATTACTTGAAAATCTTTAGTTTATTTTTAGGTTACATAGTATTGGAGCCGTAACCTCTAGGGGATTACAACGGATCTATACTGATCTAAGTGTGACGAGTACAAAATTCTTTTTGCTCGTCAACCAATTAACCGAAAAAGTAAGAATAAAATATTTAGCACGACGAGGTATGCCAGGGCCTAGCTTCTCATAACCATTCGTGCTGTGCGTGCTATATTCTTTACACAAATGGAAGAGGCGTACTGTCTAATACCATATCCAAAGGGGAATTTGTTATTTGAGAAGCTTTTTATGACAGTTGTACTCTCGGATGTTTGTCAAACGCTCGCGAAAGGTGGGGCCATTAAAGAAATTACAGCCTTTGTCTAGGTTTAGAACTTGCAACCAATTGTTCCGTAGTCTAACGCACTAACCATTTGAAACACATCGTCTATAAAATAGACCAAGATAGACCTACATATGTAAGGTATAAAATATTGAAAGGGTCTACTACCTGTTTACATTTCCTACAACGCAATTACAAATATCAATCTCGATTCATAGATCTGAAACATTAAAGAAAGGGACTCGAAGATAGGAAAAGGAAGTTTGTTAATAAGCAAGATCTTGAAAAGAAATAGAAATAATTGATCTTCCAGCGATCGATTCCCTTAATTAGCTTAGGAGTCATCAGTCAAGATTCAACTACAGGCTAGTCCAGTCTCAGAACAAGCTCGAAACCAATCAGTAACGAGAAGAAAGACAACGTTTGTTCAATATTCAAAGTCTCGGAATTATTGCTTCCATAGGATTGTAAAATAAGTATCATCGAAACTTCATTGGGGATGATTGCAAAAAAGTACAGCTCATCGTACATCTACTCTTTATATTCGACTATCGAATCCATGCTTAGAGATAATCAAATCATAACTAATTGCAGAGTGTCAGGTATTTAATGAAAACAACAGACACAAAATCATTCGCACGAACTCTAAGCAAGTTCTGTGTGTTGGGCTCATTCTGGTTAATGAAGTGATGGAGGTTACAGGCATTGAATGCAGGATATTAAAGGAAGACATGCCAAACCAGTGAACTTGATGCAGGAATTTACACCGGCGTTTTGGGAGGTTTTTTTTTACGAAAGTCGTATGATTTTATGGGAGAATTGTAATCCAAGCTAGTCCACCCAGAAATTGGCGCAGAATTAAGCTCAGATAAACTACTTTGAATTACCTTAACTTTAGCCAAAACTTTAAGGTTACATTCCCAGACCGCCACAATTGGGAACAGAACAAACCTAAATTTGCTGGCGACTCTCATGTATGGTAGATGGATCAAGCACAGATGAAGGAGTTGGAGATAGAGTGACATGCATGGCCAAGTGAAACTCCATACTTCAAGCGAACTTCAAACTTTGCTATAGAACTATGCCTGAGAGAAAATATCAAAATTTATATTCTCTCTGATAGCAAAGCTGCGTTTTAAGCATTAAAAACCTTTGGAATTACTACATTAAAACTAGTAAGGGACTGGCTTCAAGTACTCAGGTCATTAGCCAGCACAGAGTTCATCTCATTTGCGTGCAGAGCACAACAGACAAATAGGAAATTCATCACAAAATCTGTTATCATGAGAGAGCTCTAATTTCTTTTTGGAGGAAATCCCAATAGGCCCATCTAATGCGAGAATTGCACATCACAAACCTCTTATATCTAAAATCAATAAATTTCTTTGCATAGATTTACGAAATCTGTCAAATCTGTCAGATACCTGTAAGAATTTTTTTGTTGTTTGTGTATTTGCATACGTTTGCTTTTGACGTCTAAAAAGTGGGAGAATTTCGTAGCTTCGCGTTTGTTTACTTTTATGTGAATTTATCACTCTCTGAGAGAATTTAACACCCCAATCCTTGAAATTTCACAATCTACAAATTTTGGTTCAGAAAGTACGCGAACAGACCTTGTATATACTTAGCATGACCGCTTTTTAATGCACTAAAACATCACCACACTCACTTCCAATCCCAACCAACACCCCCTGGTCTAAATTTGAAAAAAACATTAGAAATCAGGCTATTGGGGATAGTTTGTGAGTGATTTTTGACTAAATTATTGATATCTCATGGGCCTATCTCTGAAATTTTGTTATTCTCTGTTTCCGTTTGCTTTTGTGCGAGTAATTTTGAGAGTAAGTGTACGTACATATTTTGGACAAACTAACAGAAATGTTATATTTATTTATTTAGTATTCTCAAAATATATCACATTTACATTATACAACACAAATGTCCACGGCTGCGACTCGTTAATATGCATACAAATTATTTTATGTACTTATTACCTTTACACTTTTCTATTTTACCCTCAACTTTTATTTCACGCAATAAGATACCAGAAAGATTTTCAAAATTAGTTCGCAACTAAAATCACTTGAAAGTTAGAATATTACTTTTGAATACAATACATTTTTAAACACCAAACAACACATTTATGTTTAACACATTTCATTATTTAAAAATGTTTTTTTGTGAATGTTTTGTACACGGGCGGCATTTTGGAATCCCAGAAAAATATATAATAGAATGATAAAGCCATTCCCAGACCGAATAGACCACACAAATATATGAACAACAGGAAGCACCGCATACATCTCTCGGAATAATGCGGTTCCGGTACAACAACTTCTTCCGGCTCCCGTATGGGGGCCAATTCACTTTCTGCAGTTTCAATTATTTGGACAAATTTTAAACTTTGTTGGGGCATTTTTTTTTACTCTTTTTAACTTTTATATATACTCGTATGGAATAAGAACGATTGGGAGCGAATCAAAGTTAATACTGGCAGATGTCACAATTCAATCAGTATTTGAATTCTTTAATTGCGAATCCAATTAAAAGCGACGTACAGTTCATTTAGTTTTCTACTCAGTCAGCGATAATTAATCCCTTTACGGGTGTGATAAATGTAGGTACAATCACCCAAGTTTAACCTTCACGTAAAAGGCACAAATCAAAAAACTTACAGCGCGTCAAGGGCTCTATCCAACGTGATGATGGGTCTTAATCTCTGGTATAGGTGGCATTTTTGAGTCCCATAGGAACAAGTGGTAGAAAGCTAATGTCATGCCTATCCCGCTCACCCCAGCCAGATATATCCCCAGGGTAAGAAGTCTAAATGTTTTCGATTCGAAGAAGCCACCTTTCGCTGGTGGTGTGATTATTTCGTCTGGATTTTTATCCTTATTGGCATCATCGGCCATTGTTGAGAAAATCTAAATATACTCGTAAGACTTTTAAATCGCGAATAATTTTTTTTTCTCTTATCGTTCGAAGCTAATACTATGTGTATCGACTCTGAGTTTGGACTAAACTAAATTTAAAAAATATTTTGAAGACACTTTCAGCTTGTTTCCAACAATGAAGACAACAATAAATGAGGGGAAAACACAAAAAAGCATTAAGTACTTTGGAGGTGGTTTAGTGGTTTCTTTTTGTCAACTTAATGTGCAAGCAATGGCATTCACCTGGCCACGTTTCGTATCTGTATTCTGTTGTTTTCTCAAGGAAATAAAGAAGAAAACATCGATTTTACATACTGAAACACACCCCCTAATTGGGGGAATATAGCTAAAACTTGATTAGTGAAATGGGCGGCTTTCTTGTGCATTCAAGTGGAGAATTGTGTGGAATGTTTAAGGTGAAGTGTTCCTCGCAGCAAACCCTTGAATATGTAAATCGATGCCGAAAATGTACATAATTGTGAATTTCTTCAAAGAGAAAGGTTATCTTCCGCTGAGTCCCTGTAAAACTGTGACTGGATTGCCTGTATCCATGGGAAGGGTCAAAATTAGGAAACGTTGTTTCCTCGTTATGTGTCTAAACAAAGGGAATCATGCAATCTACAACCGCATCCGTTGTTTAAATTGTCACACCTGTCTAACAGAGGGAATAGCTTAAACCAAGTCCACATTCCCCCCCAACCCTTAAAATGGTCCTATGAGGAGGTAATGCTGTGGGAGGGTGCACGCACCATATCAATCTTCCAACAGAACAGTTTCGTACGTACATACATACATATGTCAGTCATACGTCAAATGAAGTTGTTGTAACAAAAAAACGATGACAGCTTATTTTACAGTTTTCACGAATCTGTTCTCACTAAAAACCAAGAAGAACCTCATTGAACTGGAATCAGATCAGTTTAGAACAAAACATATCTCGTTTTTCTCGTTTCAACACCAAAAGTTGTACAAACCAAAAGTTTGTTTGCAGTCCACAACAACCTAATTGAACACAGCTCAGGCGTGAGAGTTTGGTAGGTTGCATATAAGATCTTCTAATAAGTGTGTGAACGTCTAAAGCCTTTCTGCAACCAAGGTGACTTCTGGTTCACCAGATCAACGATCGACCAAATGTACACAAAAACGAAAATCCCGAACACAAGAATTTGAAGTCGAGACTCACTATCGATTTCAAAGCCACACATCATCGTTTTCGTTTAACTTTACACGCGATGACCGAGTTTGCGATCCGGACACACGACTCCTTCATCCTCGTGTTGGAACAGATAGTACGCATGGCAGATGTTTTTCAACAAATCTGTTCACTGTTGTGCACTGTTTAATTCCAGTGGAGGGCTCCTACGTGTCAGGGTGACAGCATTTTGCCATTATTGTACTGTGAAAGGACCAATACTTTTCTTTAGTCCACGTAAAGTGTAAAAAGACCTAAGACATTGCTCTTGTAGATATCCCATTGAACTGTGCTTCCAACTCAGAAATAGATTATAGTCGCACATTCACAAATGGCTCGAAAATGATTCACTCCTCCGGCTATAGTATCCTCGTGGAAGACAACATAAGAGTTCACTACTTCTTACACATGAATGCATCTGGCCTTAAATTTTATCTAGATACCTGTAATATCCGAATGGTCCTATATTGTAAGAAATATGTTTGTAGATGAAAGGATCCTAAGATCCTTATCGATGGCTAAAGTCAACTTTGGTAAACCCTTTAATCACTTCCAAAATTGTGCGTAAATTATTCGCGTCTGGGTATCCGAACTCACCGAAATTACACAAATAAGATCTGTCCTGCGTCATCATGTTTTCTTCTATTTCTGAGCATAATTGTCTGCAGGATTCGCCATCCTGTGTGTCTCTAAAAATTAATGGGACATCAGACGTCAGAATTTCTTTTTTTCTTCGAAAAAATATATTAGTTTCAGTGTCTAACTGGGTACTGTTAACCTATCACTATAGCTAAAGTCCAATTAAAATCAGTTATTGGAAGAAAATAAATATTTTATAAAATAAACTTGTACTCTCACCTTTTTTAAAATAAGACCAAACGTATCTGAAGTCCTGAACAAAGCTATCGGCTAATGACGTTTGTAGATAGGAACCGGTGGCATAGTTGAATCCCAAAGAAATATGTAATACACCGCCAATGTGAATCCTAATCCTCCAACTCCGGCCATGTAAATTGCCACAGTGAGCAAGCGAAATAGTTTCGTTTCAAAAAAGTTTTCACTCTTAGCTGCTGCTACAACTTCTTCGTCAGGCTTTACTTCCGTGGAACCTTTCCCCAATAAGCCACCTTTGCTCATGGTGTTACAAATATTTAGTTTATCACAACAAAGAAGTAGCTATGTGAGTTACGCTCAGTTGTCCAATGATGAATGATGATTTATTGTCGAATGTCGACAGAGAACTAATAGCAAATGAAAACATTAACTGAATTCATTTATGCATATTCATTGAATATAGTCGTGTATGTTCTTTAATAATCGATTCGAACGAATATTCGAATAATGAAATAATAGGATTACCATGCATTACAAATTATTGTACAATGCTTTTGCTTCTGACATTGTAGGCTTTGTCGTTTGACGGCTTTGATGGGTGGTAAAAAGTTACTAAGCTCCTATAGATACGTAGATACGTGGTATGTATGTATATCAATCGATGTATGTTTGAAGTGAAAAACAAAAACAAAAAAAACTGTACAATAGTTGAACTTCAACCAGATCAATACATTTCATGGCCGGGGACCTTCGCAACGGGTGGCATTGTTGAGTCCCAAACAAAGATGTGGTACATGGACAGCATTAGTCCTAAGCCACTAACCATTGAAACATACATAAACACTGCGAATAATCGAAAGAACTTTGAATCTCGTCCTGAACTGGCGGTAAATATCACCGTGTCTTGTTCTTTTTTGTTTTCCTTTGTCAAGAATCCAGTTCCAGCCTCAACGTCGGTGTTAACAGAATTGGAAGACATTGTTTTCTTTTATTGATTTTGATACAATTTTTTACACAAATTAACACGCGTTCCCTCTTATTTTCTTATTTTTGTTTCTAAATTTATTCAATCGTAAAATTTCGTTTCGTAAAATGTAAAAAAATGTCGTTAAAATCGTGTGCAAGCCAGACTTTGTTGACTGCTCGGAAGGTACTGGTTTTTTTCTTCTGTACTTATTTTTTGAAATGGAAATATGGATTCTGGCTTAAACATCGATTTGATGAATCCAATTTTATTTATTACTTGTTGTACCTACATGACATTTACATAAATTCCACATACGAGTATGCAATGCAAGCAACGCTTCGGGGGATTTTCTTTGGTTTCCCCATTTCGTTTGTTTTGAGTTGCATTAGGAGAATCATTTTGTAATATGTAATAATTGGTGGCAAAAGAAAATGCAATGTGAAAAGACATGATAAGCAAATGTTGAGAGGGAATTAAACCTAGCTTCTGTTGAATGGATTACAAGGGATGAACGGTGATTTGTTTATGAAACTAGAATGAAGAAGATAATTTAGTATGTACATTGAGAAACACATCAAAATGAAACAAGGGCATGGTATTAATGATACACACAAAATGGTGCACTATTTTATTTAGTGTTAAGCACTTGGATGTCAAAAAGAAGGTACAAAGTTACATCTTCAACGAACTAGAGGTTATTGCTTTATGGTAGTCTGCCATGTCAGTAGGATATGAAAGGAGACGGCACTCGGGCAGGTTGTGATTGATTGTTTGGTTAGGTGCCCCGCAGTCACTTTCATCAACAGCAATCGCAACATGGACATATTCAGCATTGGAGAAACCAATACCGTGAGCAAGCAGCTCATCAGGTAGTAGACATGATCCGCAATTCTTTCAAAAAAATTTGGATGTGCGGCATTATTCTGGTTATAACGTCTCGAATTTTGGCCTCGAGCTCGTCCAAAGTGGTTGGCTTGTATGGCATGTATGACTTATATTTCACGTAGAGCCGTCTTGTTGGAACCACAGCTCGGATATATCGATGTTGTCAGGCTCTGGCCACAGAAAGTTGTTGTTGACATGGGTGCTGAGCAAAAATGGGCTTCATCCGAGAAAAGGATTTTTTTACCAAAATCCGGATCTCCGGGCAACATTTTCAGCGATGGACATGTGACCATGGGCTTAGCTTCTTTCATTTTTTATATGTGGGTGTTCCATTCTTTACACGAATGAAGGGGCCTACTATTTACTGGAGTGTTCGAAGGCCAATGTGTCAATAAAGAAGCTTTTTCATGGCATCTATACTCTCGGATGTTTGTCAGATGATTACGAGAGGTGAAACCCTGACTAAACTCGAACTTGTCGCTCCGTAGTCCAATGTACTCAACTGACGTAGTCTAACGCCACGGCCCCCACCAATGTATGCTATAGAAAATGTAAAATGTCATTCATTCGATGTCATGCTCGAAAATAAAACCGCCATTCTTTCCATTAAAAGTGCATTTCCAGACTTTTTATTTGAACAGTTGTCTCCATGAGTCTCAGTCGAACCAATAGTACAAAGTATGTATGTGTTTGTACACATATTTTCGATAAATTACATACATACATAGTATATCAAAAACAAACCAACGTTCCTCTATGCCGATCAATAGAAATTATTATAATCCAAGAGTCACGTGTGAACCGCAATTATTTGAATCATATTCATTCAGGTGTACTGCCTTTTATTGAATTTGTTGGTTATAGAGAATTGATTTTGGATTTTTTTCGCACAGAAAACAAAATTGAATAAAGCCCTCCACGGGTATAAAAGTGATTGACGTTTCGAAGCGTTTGCATTAAATTATAGAAATTTAAACAGTGTACAGTCATATTAGTTCTAACAGCTCACATTCTAGTTAAAGAACCAAAAATGAGTGAAGAAAAGGGTCAAGAGCAAGTCACAGACAACAAGTCGGAAAAACCGGGGGAACAAAAGAAAGACTTTTTCGAAACCAAGTTATTTAGATTGATAACAGTTGGCCTATACTTGGGCGGTGTTGGAGGACTCGGATTTACATTAGCTTTGTATTATTTATTCATATGGGAGTCGAAAATGCCACAATTGCCAATTTTGAAGAAAAATATAATTTAAAAACTAACCTTTACTCCTCTGAAATCAGTATTATATCCAAAGCAACACGTAACTTTAAAGTATTATGACGCCTGTGTACTCGCAATATGTATTCAACATAAGTTAGTATAAGTATTAGTATAATTAGTTAGTATAAGAACAAAACCTGTGAACTATGATATGTAATATATATATACAGTAACTTACTACTATGGGTGTTGTCTTTTGTTCCAATTAATTTGAACTTCCTTCTGGAACGGTTACAGGAAATCTCAAATAGATTTCCGGCATTGTAGAGTCAAAGAAAATCAGGTAGTAAAACGACAAACACATTCCCATACCACTGACTCCACTTAAATACAATCCAAGTGTGATCCATCTAAATAATTTTGAATCGAAAAATGTTTGCTTTTCTGGGTCTACGTCCTCATCTTGCGAAGGTTTTTTACTTGGAATGGGGTCTGACATTTTTCAATAGTTTTCTATGGAGACTCAACTAAGTATTGCTGGAAAATAGAGCAAGGAAGACTCTTTTATATTATTTAGGAATAATTGAGATTGGCATGTGCTATTCAAATCATACAGCAGATTTGCATCTATTAACATAAATACATTCAATGTGAGTATAATACGACATGGCATTGCGACCATGCAGGAAGATTCTGCTGATTTAACACCTGAAGGGGCGATGGGCGCTGATGAGGAGAGAGAGAGATTTGGTGAGTACTGATGCTGTAACCTCAGAAAAATTCCAATAAAATGAGTACTACTCGGCCTTTCTTTCTGAAGAGTTTGCTATTATGACAAACAAAACTTCCTGCAATCGCTATAAATGTTCGCCGTTTCAAGTGTTAAGCCTTGCCTCACAAAGTAGGCCTAGAATCCGGAACGCACGCCATGTTCCTTATCATGTACCAACCACGTATACTGGTCAATCCATCTCGAAAAATTGGATTTACATCATCCATTTGAGTTTATGTCATCGTCATTTCTCTTGTTTTTTTAAACTGTCTGCTAGACTCAGTCAAATGTTTGAATACTTTTTTTGAATTTATTTTGAAACAGCTCCAACTATTTCTCATTTTCACTGCGCACACTTCCGGTCGCAAGATGACGCCCTCGGCAATAGCAAACATTGATGAATGACAGCTAAATTTCTAATCAGCTGTTTGAAGTTTTGCGGTGTTTTTATTTTATTTTTGTGGTGTAATTTTCACGTAGAAATTAAAAGTTTTCATTCGCATTAAACTATGTCGATCTTAATTCGATTTTCACCAAAAAAAATTACCCTCAACCATCTGCCATTGAAAACTTCATTTCATTTATGCAGAAATCTGTCTCAACAGAAACAAAATACGGCCGATGCATCGAAATCGCCAAAATCCCAGCAACACTACGATATAATCATAGCCGGCGGGGGACTAGTCGGTACTGCCCTGGCATGTGGAATATGTATGATATTGCATGCATTTTACTAAACATATTCTAATTTTTATATTGAAAATTGCTTACAGCGAAAAATAAAATTCTCTCGGAAAAAAGAGTTCTTTTACTTGAAGGTGCGCCTCCATTCAAAGGGTTTGCCGGGGGTCAGTATGGAAACCGCGTATCTGCTATAAACAATAGTTCAATCGAATTATTCCAAACCATTGGTGCATGGGAGAAAATAGCATCATCACGGTACAAGCCCGTAAAGCAAATGCAGGTAACGCTATCAATAATTTTGGATTAAAGTTTAACGGCATGAAGCTGAATTTTAAAGGTTTGGGATGCTAGTTCCGATGCAATGATTACTTTCAACCACGATAATTTTTCTGAAAACGTAGCTTGTATTATTGAAAACGATTTGATGCTAGATGCTATATACAGCCAACTGAAACCAGCCCAAAATGTAACTGTCCTTAATCAGTCACTGATTGAGAACGTTGATCTCCGCATGGAAGGTATGTTAAGAAATATTGTTAGTCTCAAAAATGGAGATACAATAAGCTGTGATTTGTTGGTAAGTTTCTTTTTTTAATTTTCGTACATACATATGCAGGTTGCTTGCAAAGTTCCTATTTCTATTGTAGTCATAAGATTACTTTATTTTTCCTTCACCCATGGAAGAGAATGGGTCTACATACGGCCCTTGATTCCTTTAACGTAAATGATATTCCCATTGAAGATAAATAAATTGCATCTTTTTTGCATTCTTCGTTCAAGTATTTTTAACTACCCTTACAATGCTAAGACATATCCTGGCGGAGGGAGTTCAGTTTTCTTTCACGTAACAAAAATTGTTCCAACACTATTGATGCAACAAACTGCAGATGGCAGCGTTCGTTGCTATCGTTTAGACGGTGGTCGTCTTAAAAGGTACGTGGTGAGGACTCAGGTCTGAAAAAAATTCGATGCAAATACATGAGGCGTTTTTCTTTTTTAGTTCGGAGCTGAGCTCTGAACAAAGCCTAAGCACACTGAACGTACTCTGTTCAGAGTGTGCTTCGAACTCTCTGATTTATTAAAGAAACACGGCTGAGCATATAGCATCAAATACGTAAATCCAAATTCTTGCTTTCTAAACACGAAAATAATGTTCAGACAATAAAATACTTATTTCTACTAATAGTTAAGTAGTAGCAAGACATTGAGCTCAAATTCACTGTCCTCGGGTTTTTTGAAGGTGCTCGGCCAACTGATAAAGCGCGCTCTCAGCATACTGAGAGAAAAAAAACACGATCTGAGCGCTCTGAACTGAAGAAGAAACACCAACATTTTTTGTACAACTCAGGCTCTGCTGCGAACTAAAAAAGAAAAAATTTCTTTTGCATAGACATATACCAGAATCGCCTTCAGTTCTCTGTGAATTTTATTGTATCTCTTCAATTTGAAGAATGCAGTCCTTGCTCGTTCATATTGGAAACATTTTTGGTTAAAAAGTCGGAGTATGTAAGATGAAAATACAGCACTTTTGGAATACGTTGTGCTGCGACGCGTCTCATGCACAAAACATCACCTGAAATGTGACGAACTGATTCGTGACAGATGTAAAAGCTATAGGACGATCTGCGAGCCCTATTTTCTTTACTAAGTCATAGCCTTTCTCCAACATTTTGAACGCATTCGAACGAGAAATTCCGTTCGCAGCACAAAATTTCAAACAAACTCTTAACTTATGGTTTTCCATAGTTATAAATTGCACTTGAGGATAACGATTTTGGCTGGTGTCTACAAACTAGTCAACAGATCGTGCTCAAATAGATGGCAAATCTGCAAACATAGGAAACAAGGATCGTTGGAATGACTCAGTCCCGCTTATATTTTGACTGAATGTATTCCCACAAATTTCCCTACAAGTTTGTAATAACCAGAGTTTGGTGCAACTGGGTATGCAATCAAAAGAATCACAATAACTTGTTCAAAAATGCCTATAAATACATATTTGTAAATTGATGAAATGCGCTACTGGTTCTCAGGTAATTGCCACCAGTTTTACGGTCCAATCCGAGGACTCCGGGAGTCGAAGCGCACTACATGGACTCTCAAAGTTCATGAACGCTTTCAGCGCCACAAAGTAGGACTGGGATAATCAAGGTCTTCTCCATATACTCCTCAGTTCGGCATAGGGTCTTACCAACCAATTCTATTGTCATCACAAAAAAACAATAAAAACAGATTGACGAGAGTTTCTATTCGTTTTCCTTGTGTTGAGGTGTTATTGGGAGAATTGAAGGCAAGGTCGACAAAGTTCCTTACTACCTCAAAGTTTACTATGAAGTTAAGTTCTTTCCAATTCCTCAGTTATTGTGCTTTTTCTGTTGAAATTTGTTTTTGTCCTTCGGTTGATCGTCAGATGCAACAGCCTTTACTGTTGCGAATTGTATATAAAACGCAGCCTGTATATTGAATACTCTCATTTTTTGTTTTATTTAATTTTAAAAATTAGTATCATAACCATGCACTACACGTAAAAATATTACTTTTTACATTTATTGAACTTTAAAAGTAAAATTGAGTTTTTTGCTCTAAATTCGTCTTTATGCGACCTAACTCCTCTGTGACCATACTCAATTTTTTATCAACAATTTCGTTTAGTTTCTCTAACTTATTCGACAGATCCTTTAGTTGTCCTTTTACAGCTTGAATTTCGGGTCTAAGCTCTGTCATACTATTGAACTGTGGCTTGAGTGGTCCCGTCACCTCGTTTTGCATTACCTGAATTTGGTGTGGAACATTTGTTGTTGATCGTGGTCGTAGTATTGGAGCGTGTCCAGATTTCTGAGTCTTTTCCAACTCATGGTTTAGTATTGACTTGTTGAAAAAGCAACAATTTGTTTCAATTTTTTGTTGTCTCACGCTCTGGTTTCGATCTCTTCGCTCAGCAACAAGTTTAAAGATGTTTACCTTCAAGTCTTCGGGCAATTGCTTGTCTCGCGGATCATTTGGTCGCATAACAAACTGCAATTGATTTCTAGATGTCCGGAGTAATGCGCTTCTCTTACATAGGGCTAGTAAATGCTTCGGCGAGTTACGAAGCAGTCGAGAAAAGAATAAACTCTCAAGACGTGACACCAATTCCGCCTGCCGGACTAGTCTGTCCAAACTTGCTGAGACTTGTAGACCCTTTGAAAAACGAATTGACTTCAATATATGTGCATCTGTATTCTAATTACTAACTTGTATGTCATTAACTGCTAAACCAACCATTAGATTGGTTAGGATTACAGTGACTAGCAGCACGAATGAAAGAAAGAGAATATGTGCAGTTACAGGGTATTTGATGGGTACATCTCCATAGAAAATATCTTCAAACTCCAGTTCTCCGGACATCATTGTTATTGATTTTAAAATGGACCTGCATTTAAGTGAAAGTAAAGTTATTTAATAAAGTGTTTTGTCAATTACCACGCTATATTCATAAACGCAGGATAATCTGTAAAGAGAACGCAGAAGCTCAGGCCAAATGCAATCAATAAACAGATGTAGGCCAGCAGAAATTTTCCAAAATTCACAGCAACTGGAAAGTAAAAGATATTTGTGACAAAATCATTATCGCAAATGCTTCCGAAATCTCTTTACGATCCACTGACCTTTTGTAAACATTTGAACATATAATCCAAAAATCGGAAACCTTCCCACCAGCATCATAAGTTCCAGCCATACAAGGAACACAACAATCGCCGCCACATGATGTTGCCAATCCGGTACCGTGAATAGATCACTAGCAATTAGTAGTTCTGGTGTCTAAGAAATATATTTAAAGGAAAAACTTGAAGTTTCACATTTCGTAATGTTTACCACGCAGAGAAACACTCCAAAAATGATGGTCCATTGCAGCCAGTTCTCCCAATACTTTGCGTAACCTGTCAAACCATGTGCCATCTGTAAGACATCTTTATTAAAACTTGTATTCTTTATTCCTGCAATAATACCTGAAAGAGCTCCTTAGCCAATAGCAGTAAATTCAAAACCACAACAAAGTATCCAATTGGAGAAATATAACTCGCCGCCCGGCAAGTGGAATCCTTTTCACAATTTCTCACGTACACACCAATCACATACATGGTAAACATTAACACGTACACCGCATGATATAAAAGACTCATCAGAAAGAATTTTCTAATTCGTCCCCACTTTAAGAACAAGAATGTTTCACAAAGCGGGTGCATCAAAACACGTTTCTGTCCAACTTCAATGAAAGACATAAGCAGCTCGGTTTCGCCTCTTTCTAAAGTTGGGGAAGGTACCAGAAGCCGGAAATCTAATTTTATTTCGCAATCCACATCGCCTATCTCATGATCGTTCACTTTTATGGATGCGTCCAGTTTAGCTATTAGCTTGGGTATGACGTCTGGAGTTCGACGGACTATAAATGATAATGCTGAAATGTTTCCATCCGTTCTAGCGGTTATGTCGGCTCCATTTTCTTAAAAAAATAAAATTTTAAATTTCATTAATTTCGATCGATTACTTGAGCTAAATTTGACTTCGAGGTATACGGATACGGAAACCACGGACTTACTGGAATATGGGTCAAAACATCACAGACCCACTAAGCACTGAGCGCTGGGGCCCATAATGCAAAAAAGTTCACGACTTTTTGGTCGGAAGTCGTAAGTTAAACAAGACATGCGAGGCAAGTATTAAATAGAGTAATGGAGAGAACTTCTTCGCAGCAAAGAATTAGATAACTAAAGAACAATTCTGCTCGTCTTAACAGCATTTTCATCATTCTCTGACAGATCTATCCTCCACTCTTGAAAATTTGTGATATCTTAGGTGCATACTAGATCGCAAGCTGAAATGGAAGGCCAATATAAAAGAACGCAGGAAGATGGCCTCCATTACTTTTTACGCTTGCAACAGAATTTTCGGTAGAAAATGGGGCCCCAAACCTGCCACTGTGCTGCCATAGTCAAACCAATACTTACTTACGGATACCGGGTCTGGTGGCCTGCCGCCGCAAAAGCTACAATTGATTACTAGCTGATTTGATACTGATTACTAGCGCATCAGGAGAACAAGAAGCCCATCAAAGCCACTACTTCCATTACAACCATTTCACAACTGGTCAAACAATGGAAATAAGAGCTCAAATTCTAAGCATTACGCTATGCTGAATCCCGGGACATATGGGCTTCCAAGGAAATGAGAGGGTCGACGAGATAGCGAGAACTGTCTCAGAATGCTCTTTTCTTCAACGTTAAATGAAGCGCACTCTCCTCCTGCCCAATACAACGAAAAAAAGACCAAAAAGCTTCTGTTTCTCAATAGAAGACACCTAGCCTTTCTCATCGGCATCTCACATACCACAACCGGTTGGCAGTCCTCAGTAGAATGTGTTTCAACGGCTCAGACCTATGCAAAACCTGCGGTGACACCGATGTGGAGGAAGAAACGACACACTTCATCTGCGAATTCAAATTCTCAGCAGAATCAGACATCAAACCTTCTGGATAACGTTTTTCCACCAACTCTACTCAACTCTACTAATATCAACAGATCCGAGTCAGATTGCTCCCTCCTCATGGTTTTGCAGTCACCATCTTAACCTAACCTAATCTAGTGCAGAAAATAAAGGAAAGACCTCTTATTTTGAAACTTAAAACGATTCGCAAATATTTGCCATCAATTTATTGTTTTGCAAGTGTTTCTAAATAGCGTGAACTGCATGCCACAAATTTACAGAAGTTCCTTTATCTTTTATTTTTTACTGATGCGGTGAATACAAAACATCCTCAAAATGCAAACGCTTATTTAAGTTCGATCGCTAGCGACATGCAACCCTACCATTAGGCACTGGTTTGACACATCCATAAAGAACAACAAATCAAGCACCTCACTGACGCAGTAACCGTTGAAGTTTGACTTTTCATTTGAAGTTTGCCAGGAAAATTAAAAATATCTGTTTACCCTGATCGGTGGAAAATAAAAACATTTGCCGAAATATAATACAAAATGGAAACATATCGGATAATTAACCGAGAATTATCTTTGAACAATCAAGAACTTCGAAATGCGCTCAACAAACTAAAACACGAAGTTACATACCTAAATCGACAGCTGCTTGACCAGCGACAACAGTTTAATCGGCTAAAAGATTCGCTTGCCACTACAATAGAAAAGAAATGCAGCGAAATAATGACCTTAATTTACCCTGAAAGGGAAGCTCACACAAAATTTCAAAGTCAAATGAGCCTTGTGTCTCATCGTCGATCTTGCAGTAATGTCACAGCGGCTGAGTCTATGAAAAGTCGGACATTTTCTCCACCTGCTGGTTCCCCAGCAACAGATCTATTAGTTGATGCGAATTTAAGGACGCCCGTTCCAAAAATTGTTGTGGAGAGAGATGCTCGAATAAGCAAATCTCCCAGAATATGTCCAACAGTAGTTGACAATCAGAATCAACCGTCTAACTCCTCAGGTAAGCTGGAAATATTTGTATCAGGAACATTGAATTAAAAGTCCTCATAATTTATAGATATGCAGATGTCTGTAGAGTGCAGTGATGACAGACAAAGCCCTGAAAACTCGCAAGTAGGACGTAGTTTGTGTTCCCCCAATAATAGCACACTTGGAACTATAAATGAAGAGCTAAGTGGGGGGGTTGATTCAACTAATGTGACCTTGACTGACGCAACTATCAATAATTTATTAGATGCACCATGCAGCACTCCATACCACTCCAATAAGTATAGTAACGAAACAACGCTTGAGACCAAAGAAATGCGCGTTCTAGTGCACAAACTCAGTGTCGATAAGATCAGCCAGTTAATGATGCAAAATTTGCGGGAAAAGTCTTTACAATTAAGTAACTTAGACGGCAGTACTACACTCAGACCAGAAAAAGAGAGGGAATCACCTACAAAGACTCCACCAGTAGCCGCAAACAGCTTTCAAAAAAAGAAAGCAAAGGAGAATTTAAATAAGACAAGGAAATCTTCTCGAGCCGCTTCTAAGGAAAACAACTGTAGCGAATCGGAAAACACATGTTCTGAGGATGAGTCGAAAGTGTTAAGCGTAAACCTTAGGCGAAGGAAAAAAATAGTTTCCTTGAAAGAACCCAGTCTTAGGCAGAAGCTACGAAATACAACGAACTTTAAGATGTAGAGGCGATTTTATTGTTTAATGTTTTTCTTTTTCGTAGAAATGCAAGTGCGACACACTTTAGATTATGTATGTAACATGTGAACCACAACTTTTTCTCAAATAAATGAATTTAAAAAATTGGTTTCAGCTAAATTGCTCTTTTATTGCAATATATACGGGAATCAGTTAGAAATGCCCTGCCGGCTGTAGCCAAAACAATAACTAGAGTCATATTAGGGTTGATTAAGGAACATTTTAATTCAATTCACGCCGTCGAATAGGGAGGTTTCTGCACTGAAACCTTCGGCATTATTATCGGCTGTAAGTATCACGTCTTACACAATGGTTATGTGTCAGAAGTGTCTCTGGTGGTGTACTGGTGGTCATCAGAGATGTACTATATACAGCATTGACGAATAGTAAATAGTTCCAAATATGGTATTCAATAGAACTCGTGTTTGTCTACCTTCACATCGGATAATCTTCACCTTCATTTGATGGCCAAAATCAAGGAGCTGAGGCAAAAAAATGGGCCTTGAAATAAACGCAGCCCTGACACTTTTAACAGACTCGCTCAGCTCATCATTGCCAGACAAGAAGTCGACAGAGTAGATGACTTTCTATAAGAAATGAATATGCGAAGGTGAAAATGGCAGTGGATTGGACGCACCCTACGGAGCGAAAACAACTTCATAGTGAAGTGTGCTAAGCAATGGAATCTACTCACAAAGAGAGCCTGAATTGAAGACGTTCTATTCAAAATGTGCAATGTTGAGTAATTCATGGAGCTCGAACGGTTTGCAGTATTCCGAACAAGGTGGGGCGAAGGTGCAATTAGAGAACGAATGACTGGTGTCTGAGTTTTCAAAATTAGAACTCATTCTACTTCCAATTACTAGAAATGATGAGATGTTTATACGTAGTTTCGGGGAAAAGGTGCTTTGAACCAGTGTTTTATATTGAAATTGTCCGTGTCCAATTCGATCGCCGATAGATTAGACCTACCCAGGCCTCGAACTAAAGATTTATACATTTTATATAAGACTTACCAATGAATGTGTAAACGCAATTACTGAACTCATTTAGAGCAGCTATGTGCAATGGAGTGTACCCATAATTATCAGCCTTATTTACATCTGCACCAGCTTTCAACAGAGCTGTGCAGCAGTCTAGGCATCTCGATTGTTTAACAATAGCAGCATGTAACGCCGTACGACCATCTCTGTAATGAGCATTCACATTTGCGCCAAATTTTATAAGCATTTCCACAGTTTCCACAGACTGTGATAAGCATGCCAAATGTAATGGAGTTTGATAGCCTGCATTCCGACAGTTTACATCGGCGCCATTCTCCAAAAGCAGACGTACACAATCGACGTAATCATTCTCAGCAGCTATTGAAATGCAGAAGTTATGAGTCATATATGGGTATTGGTTTTTGTACATATTTACCTAAGTGTAGTGCTGTAAGTTTTCCTTCTCCAAACTGTGGACGAACATCGGCACCATGGGCGAGTAAAAGTTCTACACATTTCTTATTGCCTAAAGCGCACGCTGTATGCAATGGTGTTTCAGTATAAACTTGAGGCGTATTTGGATTGGCACCGTATTTCAATAGAGTTTCTACACACTCAACAGCGTTTCTATCAATGGCAAAGTGTAGAGCAGATCGTTTTTCGATTCCAATATTTATGTGTGCCCTTCTCCTCAGCAATAGCAAGATGCAATCTACACTTCCAGCGCTAAAAATGATTACATTTCATGTTAAGAGCTAAGAATAGTGTTATATGCACTTGGTACCTCGCTGCACAGTGTAAAGGTGTAACCTCCTTTTTTGAATCCCAGCAATTAGGATCTGCTCCTCGATCCAATAAAAGTTTTGCTATTTGTGAATTACAATTAGAACAGGCGAAATGCAGTGGAGTTCTACCTTTCGTGTCTTGGCTATTTGGATTGGCTAAAAAGGTATTCAATAAGGTAATGACATTTTCGACTTTGCCATACAAGGCCGAGTACAGTAAAGCTAAGTTAACATCGTTTGAACCGGAAATAAGTTCTGCAAGTAGAATAGTTGAATTGGATATGATTGCTGCATAGTCATGGTGGGTAGCTTAAAACATATACGAACCATAAAATTCTCCACTTGTGACCTTTTCGATAATACTGTTGAAATTTGGAGACTGTCGATTGAGAGTGTCTTCAATCTCTTTAATATCCCAAATGATATGACAACGTTGTTGCCATGAATGGATTTCATTGGTTTCATTGCTAAATATATCACTATCGCCCTCGCTGGATATGCTCCGTTTGTCAAACAAATCCGGATCTCTGTCGGAGTTCCAGTTTAAATCATTTTCCTGAAAAATACAAATAGTATGAGTTATTAAGTTTTTCTTCTTTGAATAAGTAGTTGTCATTATAGTGCAAACTATGGCTTTTTGAAACTGCAACAAAGAAATAAGGAAAAACGAAGAGATTGCTTCAGGAAATTCTGAAAGGATATTGCAGGCACTCATGCTTGGCAGATAGAATAGAATGGCGATAAGCTTCTTTATTAAAAGGAGATTACATGTAACTTGCTGCATAGAGAAATATATTTAGAAAAGCGCATCACAGTGGAAAGAGACAGATCGTTGTCCAATGAGCCTCTGACCTTTGTATCAGATAGCAATATTTTACTTATTTATATTACTGTTCGGGTGTATCGAACCTTCTTTAGTCAGCTTTAGTTTTACCCGTCAAGTTGATTCAGGGCCTCCTGCGAGTTTAATTTATATGATACGCTCTATATGCTCCAGCTGTCGAGATATTCGAACCCATCTGGCTAGATCTCTGTCGCAATACAGCTAGTAACGTTTATCGTTAAATTTTCTTAATATTGCATCAATGCAGTCTTCATCCTATTAAAGTCTAAGCTTAAGCCATAAAGCGGGGTTGGAACCAGTCAGATGAGAGAGTCTGGCGTCTTGATAGTTTTCTCAGACAAAAGAAGCAGAGGTTGACAGAATTTATATTTACCAGCACACGTAGACTAATAACAGTTCCTGGATCATATGATCCTCAATACCTACTAGTGAAGCTATTTAGAACTTGTAATGAAACATAGTAGACTCCTAATTTCGGTGTTAATAAGACAACAAATATCACTGAAGAAGAAGGCTCCTAAAAGAAGTTTTCTTTGGTAAAATAGAACAGGGCATGTGCATTCCATTCCTGTTCATCTTTACAACTTCTGCAGAAGTCTTTTAAATGCACACCAAGTCGAGTTATGTGCTTTTCTGTTAGACTGTGTTCAGTGATGACACCTATTATGGTGCTGATATGCAGCCTGCTAGGAGAGATCAAAATCTAAGAGGAATCCAGCTTAGGTCAAACCTGTTATGTCGTTAAACCTGGTATGCAACTTGTCCATCTGAAATTTCATTTTTCGAGCGCATCCGACGAAGATAGTAAAGGGTGACCATATAGCAATGCTACTTTTTCCAATTGTTATGTTTCAGTAGCTGTCGAAATATTGAGTAAGGTTTGCCATTCGATCGTGCATCGTTTCACGCTTGTTATCAAAATTTCGGCTCAGTTGTAAACACGCAACATGAATTTTGTCGTGAGGGCGATCGTCATCATGGCTTCAGTGTTCAGAAAATTCGCCGCACCATACACAGATTGGTGCGAAATGAAGACAGAAATGTGGATTCAGCGTCGAATCCAGAAATTTCGATAGGATTTGGGCCGACCATAGACAACGCCGTGAGTTCGTTAATTGGGCGCTGGAAATCTTGGGAATCTTTTCGGACGAGTCACATTTTTGGCTCGGCGGCTAGAACTGCGTTTATTGGAGCGAACACAATCCACAAGTGTTCGACCACGCATCAGTGCATCCACAAAGATTGACTGTTTGGTGCGGTTTGTGGGTTCGAAATCATCGGATCTTATTTCTTTCCAAATGAGAAAGAAGTCATGGTTAGCGTCATGGTTTCAGGCAGATGTAGAGCGATGTTAACCGACTTTCTTTAGCCAGAAGTCGACAAAATCGATATATCCGACCTGTGATTCTAACAATATCATGCGATCATGCGACTTGACATCACTCGATTTTTTTCTCTGGGACTACGTCAAGTATTTAGTCTACGCTCACAAGCCAACCAATTTGGATGAGTTTGAGGCCAACAATTCGGGACGCTACTGGCAGAATAACGCCGCACATATTCGACCGACCGCTTGAAGCACTGCCAGCGAAGCCGAGGCTTTTCCTATCTGGTCACCCTGTACTTCTTAATTAAATCAGGCCATAGATAAGAATTGGGCGCAAAACGACTGTGTACATCTATAGTGCAGTCTTGAACTGGAGTTCCCATTTTTTTGCTTTCTGAATTTCTTTACACTCTGTTCTAAAGGCTTTACCTTCTTTCTCGTATTTTGTTTTTCATGAACATGACATTCAATTGTGTTCAAGTTCACCCTCGACATGTTAAAAACAAAAATTTGCAATGCCACTCATCACTTTCTCGTTCTGGTTCTCGTTCTGGTTCAGATGCATTCTAGGTACATAACAAACAAATCATAAAAAAAGTGGGTTTTTACTTACTATAATAGAAAATCGAACATTATCCATGTTTGTTTGTTGAGACAGGTTAATTTTCATCAATATTCCAATCACCAATTTCAGTGTACACTCTGCTGTTTTCTAATTGGGGCACTTAGAGTTGTGACACCTAGTACCCGAATCATCTATAAGTTCTTCTTCAGCGAGTCGGTGGTCCTTTAATAAACAATTAATTAAGTTTTTGAATTCTATTTTTTGTTCTCTCAAAAGTGCTTTGCTGTTCGAGTTTTGAATGTTTACTTCACAAATCACGGGCCACGAGCAAATGTAAACAAAAGCATCTGCGGTTATACTCGTACATTTGTATATTTTGATTTTAATAAATACGTGTTTTCCCTCATTAGAAGCATTTATCACCTTCTATTGTAAAGAATCATCATCTATGTATCTGAAGATTGCCTTCAAGTACACTTTACTTGACTTGAAGACAAAACAAAGAAATGAAGTGTGAATTTCTGTAGTTATGGTCATTACGACCCGAATGCTAATATGTCGAAAGCAATTTTCGAGTTAAATGCATGCAGAAGTATCGGTTTTTGAATTGATTCAATATACAAAACAAATGAATTAAAATTCGAATCGAAAAATAGTTCAAAAATGTAATATCAAAAACTGTATTTATATTAAGAATTCAAAACTCAAACCATAGACAAGAGGAAACAATTCATTCATTAAACTTTATGCTAAACTGTCGCCCGATATAATAAAAACATAATTAATTACTCAATTTCAAGTTAAAAATATGTGTATTTTTGTTTTACATCCAAATATTGTGTGAACCCATTCGAAATATACACCCGTTCGCGTTCCGATGCTAAGTTTTACTGATCTTTTTCCGATGATCACTCGGAAGATCTGCATAGGTGTTCTCAGGAATTTAAAAAAAGATCCAGAACCAAATACATAGTGTGTATTCGCCACTCGATTTAATAATCTCTCGCCAAAATGTTCAATTTCCATGGTATACAGATCGCTTTGTATCTATGAAATGTAATCGGAAATTCAATTCAACTATGTATAGTGTTTTTGAATTTTTAAATCTTTCGATTACTTGGAATATACGAGCAAACTTGAATCGGGGCTGTGCATTTATAGACACACAGGGCGCCATCCTTTTGAAGTCACATCATCAATGAAATAGGGAATTCCGGTACGTGGCCTAGTATTTATACACAAATATTTAAAATATCTCGCGTATTACGAATTGTTCTGTATTTATTGCTAATAAAAAGCGAGTGCGTTTTATTTACGGACTTCCATGAACATTTGTGAATTTTAGTGATTCGCCGTCTTTTAATTAATTTAAGGTGACTATGTGGCTAGTCTTCTTCTGAAGACTAACATGTGTATGTACAGAAGCACTTAAAAATGTAAGGTGTACATAGTGGAGGAATTCGCACTGTTTTTGGTGAATGAATTTTTTTGTCACCTGGACCGAGAAATGTGAAAAGTTCCTGAGTTAAGACCGACCGACCCCGCAAGATACCTAGGACGTGCAGTAGAATGTTTGGGAAAACCTGGGGTCCAAAGCCCAAAATTATGATATGGATGTATGCGGCTATAGTTCTTGTATGGTACGGTGGGAGTCCGCCAACAAGACCACCAACTTAAAGGCTGTTACAAGGATACAGAGACTGGCCTGTATTGGTACCACAAGTGCCACGAGAACAACCCTTACTGCAGGCTATCCTTAATCTGCTTCCCGCATGCCGACTTGCGTACTGAAGCAAGAAATAGGGATCGAGGCCACGAACCTAATCTAACCTTGTCGGAAGTCTACTTGTTGAAGACTACGAATTACATGTGTTAATTGTGAAACTACACTAACACAGAATAATTGAGCCTAAATGTGGCTAAATGCCTAAAATGTATTCCAAGTGTAGTACGCATGATAAATTGAATTATGGAACTCAATCTAGTTCATATGACCACTTTGAGCACGTTTGCAGCGGTCAATTTTTTGGAGTGAATTATCCACGACGCTTTCACACATATCGCCCTGAATGTTAGCACTCCTGTGTTCTTGTAAGCTCATAACCCCTCTAACGTTTTTAACTTGTTGGCTTAAATCAACACCCTAACTTAAACCCCATAAACCATTATGGAAACCTCATGTGGACTGTTCTAAAATCTTTACCTCTATTTTCCAAGCAGAGGTTTTCACTATCGAGCTCTGTGCCAGAGAGTGTGTTAGAAGAAACCTTCGACGAACACATATACATACATATCTTACCGGGCAGCCAGTTCTAAAAGCTCTCATGTCCTTTGACTTTGGCTCTAAGCCGGTTTGGAACCGTCTTTATGTCCTTCTGCAGCCAGCTGTACATAATAATTTTAGTCTAATATGGGTGCTTAGACATACATACACACATACATATGTGTAGATACCCTTTCCAATGAGCCCGCTGACCGGGCTTCCCAGATCCAAGGCCCAGTCTCCATATATTGGCCCTGAATCGTGAAAGAAAAAGTGCCGACTATGCCTCGAGGAAACTGAAATCCCCGAACATATTTTATCCGTCATTGCTCGTACTAGGCTCGAACACTTTCTCAAAGGCTTTCCGATATCATCTCCTGCTTAGCCAAGCAAGACATCCGTAGCGTGCATCCTGGGCTCGAATCGGTTCCGCTGTGCAGTTGAATTATGCTCAAACTAGGAACTTTATTATGGTGGCCAAGAGAAATATGAAAAAAATATTGTCTCCTAGTTCGCAAAACAATAACTAATGTGGCACTGGCTAGAATAGAAATAAAATCATTCAACTACACATCAACCCAAGAATTTTGATTTTACTGTCCATTTTGATTTAAAGAATCGTTCCACCTTCCCGATAGTACAACACCCAATGTTAGCTTTATTAAGTTCGATTATATTCCTCCTTTTGTTATGTATTGCGTACCTTCTTTATAAGATTAATATAGTTTATCTATTTATAGATTGGCGCAGATGGTGCGAATTCAATTGTTCGGAAGAAAATGGGTGTAGATGTGTTTGCTATTAATTATGAACGTACTGGTCTGGTGGCCACGCTGGAGTTGGCCGATGTATGTAGTTGACTTATTAAAGTAAACATTTCTCTCATATTAACTGTTTGCCTTTAGCCAGGAGATAATTCTGTGGCTTGGCAAAGATTCATACCTACAGGTCCAGTCGCATACCTTCCGTTAAACGATACGATGAGTTCATTGGTTTGGAGTACAACGCCGAATGAAGCAAAGAAACTTGCAGCAATGCCACCGGAGGAATTTGTTGACGCCCTGAATGAAGCATTTGTAAGGCCTTATTATTGTTAATTTAAAGGTATACATCTCACAGAATTAAACATTTAAGTGGAAGGACTTCCCAAAAAGTAATGTCGTCACCAACGTCTTGGGGACGCTGAATACTCTTATGGGCAGGGATAACTTAGCCAACCGCCAATATCCTCCAAAAGTTAAGAATGTTGTAGATGGTTCGCGTGCCTGTTTCCCATTGGGATTTCTTCATGCCTCGTCTTATGTCTCCACGGGGGTAGCGCTCATTGGGTTTGTTATTTGTTTTGTGCAACGTCTATAGCGTGATTGAAACTTTTTCGGTTTTAGAGATGCCGCACACAGAATTCATCCATTGGCAGGCCAAGGTGTAAATCTAGGTTTTAGTGATGTGAAGCATCTCGTTACGGCTCTATCTGAGGCTGTGTATGCTGGAGCTGATATTGGAGACAAACACCATTTGCTTCAATATGAACAAACTAGTCTTATCAAAAATATTCCCCTAATGATTGGTGTTCACGGACTCCAGAGAATGTATTCTACAACATTTAGTCCAGTGGTACTGCTTCGCAGCTTGGGATTGCAGCTTACACAGAATATTCCTGTAATTAAAGTGAGTAATATTGATTCGTTGCTTAGACTGACTATAAAACTATTTATTTCTTTCTTAGAACCTTTTCTTGAAGCGAGCCATGGCTTAATTATTACTTATTTAATAAATCTTTTTTTTTTTTGTACTGTTGTTTCTGTAATTTTTTAATAACATGAAAGAATTGTTAAAGAAAATTAAGCTTGTATTTTATTGCTCAGTCATCTTAAGTGCGTTAGCCATCTCAGCAAGGAACACATCCGAGGAAGATTCCCGTTTTCGTAGTTCTTTCGCTCGCTCGATGGTACTATGACCCGAAACCGAAAGGAAACTGATTCTTAACTGACAACTCAACAAGAAGAGTACAGTTGTTCAACTCTTCTATAAGTCTAGAGAAAGCAATAACCGACAGAGTAGCAATAATAGCTGGCTGGCTGAAAATGAGGATGGCTATGTTGCTGCCGATTGTAGAAGCTGTCTAGAAGACGCTGAAGGAATCAGAAAGCCGGTAGGACGTGAACGTGTTCAGCGAATCAGAGAAAATCTCCGTCCTTACCCCACAGTTAATTTTGAACCGTCGGTGAAAATTGGTGTTTGAAACAGCCTGACTTCATTCCTGAAGTTCACTCTGGGAGTTGTATAATCGATTGGATTGGCTACCAGATCCCGGGGTAACATATACAGGATGCTGTTGTGACAATAACGTTTGGTACACGAGCATACAGAATGATAAGAACATACATAATATGGAGGTCTGGTGGTAAAAGGTGCAATACAACGTTTAAAGCTTCAGTTGGGCATGTTCTTATGACCCCCCTTGGGCTTAGAACCACAGTTCTTTATACTTTGTTGACAAGTTAAATGTTGGAACTTTTCCTTACACGCTTTTTGCTAAATGTTTTGCTACGTTTTGGATCAGGCATATAACACGCCAAGGTACTTGGAATTGCAGGGCAATAAGAGTTATAGGTTTAGCTTTTATGCTTTTAGTGGTAACAAGCATAGTTTGTTGCTTGGTTTGTCGCTGATTCCATAATCTCAGTGATTACTACATCATCCGCATACCCGACAACCTTGACTCCAGCTACGTCACGTCTGGACAGGATTTTGTTGATTGCCATACTAAAAGAAGAGGAGAGACTGCCTCACTGTGGGAGTTCCTCTCACGATAGATATGGTGGAACTGCTGTTACCCAGAGTCGATTGAATGATTCTAGTTTTTAGCATATCCACTAAGCACTTGCTAATAAACTCTTCCATTTTTAGTTGTATCAGAGATTCATAAATCGATTCGGTGGAAGGATTATTCGAACAAGCTCGTGGAGCGACAACTCCATCGACCCTCTTAGTAGATTGCGTATGTGCGTGTTTAGAATACTTTCCAAAGTTTTTAAAAGGGAGGGGAATAAGCTGATGGACCTGAAATCCTTTGTAGATTTATGTCTTCTCAGCTTTCGGAATAAACACAAACAGGAATTATATATGTATATTTGTAACTTTATTAACATGAAATGCAAATATTTCACATTCACTTCTTGTTGTACAAAAGTCGCAACAAATTAATAAAATAAAGCTTCCAAAACCTCCTTGATTTCATTATCAACTTTTTACGTTTGAATTTCAACAAATTACTTTGTTTTTGCAAAAATAAAATGTATCTACTACCGAAGAACATTTCAAGGCAAAAAATCAGTCCTAGAAAGAAAAACATGTAAACAAATATTTCCTATTTGTCGCAATATTTAAAATGCATTACCCGCAAGTCCATATCCGAAAATAAGGGCTATGAAAGCTCCCTGTAGCATTCTCAAATTGATCGGTTGTATGGCATTTTCAAAATTATCGTTTTCCGACTTCTTCAGATCTTTATTTGTTTCTGTATTGCTATTTGCACTTTCCTGTTGCTCAAACTTGTCTGTTGATCCATCATTACCCACATCAACTAAACGGGATAGTGCCTCATACTCAGCATTCGTCATTTTGTCTAGAATACCACCTTCAAATAGGCGCATCAATCTAGGAGAGTAGAACCAAATTAAAAAGAAAAGTGGAAGCCATTACAAAACATTCTCCTTACACTTCGTTGAGACTATCAAGAAATGGACAACCCAATTGAACTGCAACGGCCGAGTACCGAGTGTACAGCTTTTGGCTTAGTTGAAACGTTTTCGAACCTATAAGATGCCTATTAGGATATATTCTAGTCCGATTCAGAAAAGCCATACCAAATTGTTTCATGTTGAAGAATAGAGTTTCTCGACCGCCCAAGACTACCTTGTTTTCCAAACCATCTGCAATGAGCTTAATCCCAGACTCAACTGAATCAATCAAATACCCTTCGGTGTTCATCTGCTGCTTCATCAATGCATACAAGTTTCGAAATATTTCAGTTCCGTTCTGTTGAGCGATATTCTTGAAATAGGGCTTCGACTTTTATTTTAGGAACTACGTACCTGCAACATCTCAAGTGAAGAACTGTCTTTTTCCACATACAGTCGATACCCATCATGAAGTATTGCTTTCTGGAGTTTTTGTAAATTATTTATCGGCTGTTCATGAGCAGGTCTTGCAAACTGCGAAGTCAATTGGGCTGAGTACACATCAGCAAGGACATATGTTGCCGAAATCCAAAAAACGATCATAAGAAACTTAGCACGGTAACCATTATAAGGCTCAGAGCAAGCTTAAAATAAAGTAAATCTTCATAATATCAATTAAAAACAACAACTTTTTTGAATATTTACATTGCTTTAGGAACAATTGAACGGTGAACCAAATACAACGATCAAGCAAATGCTTAGGCATTTTTGTATCGCTCTGAACATTTACCTTACTTGCTGTAAGTCTTTTAGCTTGAGTTACTGGCGTGATTTCATTTAAATACTCCACATATATACCCATTCCATTGAGCTTATTTCTCTGAAACGACAACTTGTGTGGTATCGCGATAATAATATATAGCATTGGGCCTGATATCGCCAGAGTGAGTATAAGATAGGGCCACACATCTTTCTTGAAAGGCCTTAAGATAGCCAACGCTTCATTAAGTCGACGTGGTGCATGAGTAACAAAGGCTCCAGAATCTGCCAGAGTGAAAAAAGAAAATTCCACAGCTTTTCTTCGCTCCCAGCTGAGACTAACATCGCCTAAGAGCAAATGAGCTTTCTGAAAGAGAGTAGACGCTTTTTAAAGGAAAATATTTAGACGTTTGCTGTTAGCAGTACCCGTCCTTGTAAAAGTCCTATACCACCGGTAAACGACGTATTACTTTCATCATCCGACCTCAAGGAACCCTGAGTTCTGCCAGGCGTGTCAATGTACACAAAGTTGAAATTCATACTGGTGGCCAATAAGGTAAGCAAACGATGATCTCTTCCTCCTGTTACATTGACCTCTTTGTAGTCAACGACTGTATCTAAGCCTAGATCTGCATCATATTCCCAATCACCGCTGCTATCATTTATTGTTTCATTTTCATATTTTACCCAGAACCAAGGTGGAGACTAAAGGAGAAGTATGTTAAATATTTTGTGTACTTGTATTTTTATATGTCTAAAGAAGCATGTACTTGAAATACTGGAACACGGAGAACTCTTCCAGCCAAGTTTGAATAAACTTTTGTTAAGGACGGTAATAAAGGCGTTCGATAGAGTCCAAGACTTTCGGCATCAAACCAATTAACAAGCTGAAGAGTGCCTACTTCAGTTGGTTTAACTTGACTGTAGTAAATTCGAAAACTACATGATTGCGAGAAAGGGTTAAACTTTAAACTTAAATAAAACTTTAAGAATTTGTGCTATACATTTATCTTTAGTAATATATGTATATTAAATTTTAACAAACAAACAAGCATCGGTTTACCTCCTAGGAAAAAAGTCTCTGTTGGCAAAAGTAACTTGAAAGTATTTAAGGAGTTTATTTACCTCAGAGTGTATATGAACTAAACGAATAACACTCTATTGGAGAATCGGCGACAAATGGATTCAAGACTTCTAACTCTACATTCTACAAAAAACAAAAACATAATACAAAACATTGATCCTGCATGTTCTACTTCATTCAGTCCACAGACTATAGTATAGTTTCTCTATGATTAAGTCGAGCAGAAAACCGGAAAACTTTCGAGAGAATTTCTTCACCGAATCTCCGTTTTACGAACCATCGCGGATACCTGAGCGGTTGGTCTAAAGAACTGAAAGCAGCGTGCGTTTTCTTTCCCCAGTGTTTTCTGGAAAATTTTTAAAATCAATGAAAGCTGCTTTAATGAAATCGTAACATGTGATAAATATACGATTTAGAAACCAAACACCAGTTCATGGTATGGAGCCTCAATAAGGGCCAAGTAACAAAAGTCATGAAGTCAATTTACATCACCAAAGGTTTGGGCTTAGGAGCAAATACTATGAATCCAATGAGCGCAACCACCAGCATATTCCAGGCTAAGATCATTGCTATCGTGTGAGATTGCCTGCACAAACGTAATGAAGTCGTTAAGAAGAGCAGAGTTATCCTCTGTTGGATACCTGGCTATATGGGAATAGAGTGTAACGAAATAGGTCCGGAACCATTGTGCAGATTAGGGAATCACACTCTAAAAGAAGAGTTCAAGTACTTAAAAGAGAGGAATAACGCTCCGGGTAGAAGGCAAGTCAAGACTTTTAGAGCCATACAACTGGAAAAGATTTGAATTACATATCACAATGACCAATAATAACATGCGTATCCTAACGGGCTACTGTAAACTCAGTGACCACCTAAGGAAAATTGGGTTATCTGAAGAAGTCCTCTGCAGAATCGGCGATTAATCTTATGAAATACCGGAACATGATGTGATCTTGTGGTGCACTGACTTACAAAAGATTAAAATATTTGGGCAAGTACCAATTATCAGATGGTAGAGTAACCTAGAGTCAACTCTCATCCTCAGATTCTTAAGGGAATCCGCCAAGGCGCAGTAACAGTCCGAAAGGAATGTTAGTAGGGGGCCCAATAGATCAATAGGTCCCAGAGAAAGATACTCATTCAAATAAATATATAATGAAACATGACCAAAGCAAAAGTAGTCGACACAAATCGCCTTTTTTTTGCTGGTTTTAATGAAGTTCGTTCAGCACATTATTCGAGAGAGAAGGGAGAGATGGTGTCATCACACCAACCACTGAGCCACGGCACACAGATATGGAACGACGACTTCTTTAATAGTGATTATAATTGGTAATAATAAAAGTAAAAAATGTATGTAATAAATAAGAACTATCTTACGCTTTTTCCCTTGGTCGAGTTATAACGACCGCTCGCATTGGCTCTAAAAATTCCACCTCCGACTTCTTTGGTGGACGTTTAGCTCCCCAATAAAATATGAACAAACTTAAACGATGAGCAAGTCTCTTTTTATAAATTACTTTTGTCAATTCATATGGGTTCCCAAATATTAAGCTAAAACTCTCCGTAGAACCCCGAATGCTATTCTCAATAAACTCCAAATATTGTTCTATATCGTAGAAAATCACCGACTTGTAGTAGCGCTTGTGAGTAAGATAAACAAAATCATCGATTCCTTCAAAATGGTACGAAGGATCTATTAATATCGCCAGCTGTGATGGATTCAAACCACTAATCGTTTCCGAAAGACCTGAATAAACAATAAAATTACATTTTTTTTTCCTTCATATCAATTTATTTTTTGTCCCAGTAAGTACCTGTAGCAACTTCTCGTGTGCTCGGAGATATTGTAAAATTCAACAAAGCGCCTGTTTCATAAAGCCAAAGACAAAGGCTTATAAAGACCAACCGTATATTCATATTGACCAACCGTTCACAATTTCAGTAACCTTACTTCTGTGAGCTAATCCTTCGGTAGAACTCAACTTTTCAAAAGCATGACATTTAAATGCATCTAGGCCTTCAGTTAAAATGCCAATTAAAGTTCAAAACTGTCAAAATTTATGAGTATAATTAAAGTGGCATTCAAATGCTGTTTTACGTTTATTAATTTAGACTTGATTAGTCAATTAGTCGTCACAGATCAATTTACAATTGTTTCATATGTGCGTGAAATAGAATGTTTTTGGGTTACATTTACATATTAGTGTATTGGAATTTGCTCTTGTTAAAGAATATCCTGTTAAGAGAATACCGCCTGCAGACGGTACGTATTCGCTAAGTTCGAGAGCACTTGTCCGTTAACAATAACATTCTGTTTCTCTTTTCAAATACTCTACGTAAGAACAAAATTAAATTATTACTATAAAAACTCATTCGAATGAACTTACATAACATAAGGATATTAATATTATTATATAAAAACTTGGTCGGCTGACAAACTCTCCATGAAGGGCTTAACGACGGCACTTGTGGCAAAGCAGAATATCAGTCCAAAGGTAATCGAGATCGGTAAAGCCGGTAGGGCCTTCCGCCATATTGCCAAGAGTAAGAGTGTCAAGCACAGGCCTATGAGTATAGCAACAAAACATGCTATAGTAGTTGTCCAATCTCCATAACTGGAGGCTTTTCCAACAAGAACGGAATAGAAAATGAAGTCACCCAATCCCAATTTGATGCCACCTGCCAGCAAAAAAAGAAACACAATGTTAAATATGTCTTGAATCAGTTAACCTAAGAACACTTACGCTCTTCTATTAGCTCTCCATTCTCACAAGCAGCTGCTGGCGGGTGGGTGACGGTGCGGTATTCAGTAGATCGACTGGAGCTTCCACCATTGCTGGCTTGTACTTCTATTTGGCGCCGTGCAATCCTCTGGTCCATATTTGCTGACCATTCTTCTGTGAAACCTACCTCTGCGTCTACTAAAGTACAATTACAAATATAATCAAATCAAAATTAAAGTCATTTCCGATGTTTTTTTTAGTACAAAATTAAGACATGCTATAATTTAAGGCGGAATTTGTTTGCTCTTCAACCACAATCACATAATCTCAGTGAATAGCATCCAATTCTTATGTGAATAAGGCAATACACCTCAGGCTTAAGGAACAAACCATAGCTGTTAAAACCAAACAAAATAATTATTGAAGCCCACAAACCTGAGCGCAATTTAAATATTAATTCGTTTGCTTGCCGTCCATTCAAGCCACATTTAATGCAAAAATAGAAAAGAGAAACAAAAACCAAGCAGATGATAGAAATAAAGCATTGTATGTGCGGATGAATAGTTTGAATATATGTAAAACCAATAAAGTGTAAAATTAGTATATACCATTTATGCCAGAACTAAAAGTCACTAGAGGCGTACCTTCAGGACTTGTTGTTGCCTGTTCACTGCTTGTATTACCTGACCTTCGAGTTGATGAACCAGCCGATTCGCTTCTAGTGGTAACGGCGATGGCATTAGGACGAGGACTAAGACCTTCGGTAGGATGGTGTGTACCCATGTATGAGTACAGTATGGTTGCTGTAATGATAAAAAGTCGCAGTAAATTAAATTTTAATCGCATAATAGTTTTAATATTTAAAAAAAAAGCATTTGTGTCTATCCAGTGAAACTCATGAAACTAGGTACAGCGATTAGGGACCATCTTTTGCCAATATTAGACCATGTAGATGGCGATGATGACTAAAAAGGGCATTGTACTCAATTGCCTTCTCAGCCCAAAGAAACAGCGATTGGTTATTTTTTGTATTATTTCTGCCGAGGTGCTGTTTTCAGAATAGATAGCAGAGCAGAGCTTCCGTTTTAATACTAGTTAACGCTCCAGTAACAGCCCGCTGAGTTCTGCCAATAATATCAATGTTGTCGGCGTGCGCTAGTAGTTACAAAGGTTATTATGCATCTAGTGTTGGCTTGTGAATTTCGCACAATTCTTTCAAGAACGATGTTAAAGAAATCACATGGCAGCACGTCACCTTATCTAAATCCTTTTTCACATCAAAGCTCTCGGTGAGATCGTTGCCAACCTTGACCAAGCAGCGGGAATTCTTCATCGTCATTTTCCACAATCTGACGATACAATCAGATACCAGGGACATGGTTCGGTATAGCTATTCTACACATGCGACCTTAAAATCGATAAAAAGATGCAGAGTATCGACCTGGACTTGCCTAAGTGTGAAGATTTGGTCGATTGTGAACTTTTCTGGTCTGTAACCATTCTGTAACGCTCTGATAGTATAATGTGCCCATACTTACATGAATAAATGAGTGCAGGGAATATTTGCTCATTACGTTCCTGGGCAGTTTCGACAAGTATCCTTAAAGGTCCCTTTGGAGTCAGTACCGCAACCAAATCTACTCAAAAAAAAGAATACAAATAATATGCTTTCAATTTACAACTTAATGTGACTCACCCCAAATAGAAATTGCAGCAAGAACCGCCCAAGCGGTCCACTCTGGCAAGTATTTTATGAAAACTAGTGCCATTAGAGCAGCTACGAAAATTAGATAAGCTTGCTGCAGTCGTAGTGGTCCTTGCCAATGAATTGACATCATCCCGGCAACACCAAAATTCCACATTATCAACAACGCAGTTGGATAGTCCATCGGAATGTTATAAGCCCGCAAAAGCTCTCTGTAAATTGACCAAACGTAAACGAGAATGAAGAGTACCTAGACAACAGAGTACTCACTCTAAGTATAGGTAACTGAAAATGAAGAGTAGCATAAAACTGGATAAAATCAGCCATCCATGAATGATTTTGTAGCAACGTTTCTTGTACAGAACAATCAGCAAGACCGTCATGCAAACTATTACAACCATTAGAATCAATGAATTGGCGATTGCATTCCAAAACTTTGTCCCGGGATCTGGAGAAGACTCGTGGAACGGTGTATATAATCTGTAAATGCGCACAATGACTATATAAGCGTATTTTACAGAGTAAATCGAGTCTTACAAATAGACATCGGTAGTGGAATAAAAGCTGACTGCATTAATGGTTGCGACTACGACGAGCATGCAAAATGAAACAGGAACAAAGAGCTTGATGACGTGCTGCGCTCCATACTTAAGACCCTCTTCTTCTTCTTCGTCTGGCATTTCGCTTGGATTCCCACCAGATCCTGAGGGATTATTGCCCCTATTGCGGATACTCCTTTGCCTTTGTTCGCCAACAACTGGAGGCACCTCTCCCAAAGCCTATAAACAAAATGCAATTATACGTGTAGTAAACACAATGTTTATTCAAATTACCCCGTAGTTCCCCTCGGGTGCACCACGATCGCGTTTCTTTTTTGGATTTCGTTCAACTAGTCGATCAGGACGGTCAGTGCCGCTATGCCTAAGGCTGGATTCTCCAATGTGTCCATCCATTAGGGGCGTCCTTTCAGTCACAAGCCTGGTGCTGTCCAAGTTTTCGTTAGAGCTCTGGTCACTTAAGGATATTGATTTAGATGAACTAATATTCATACGGACTAATTTTCATTGGAAAACCGAAGAAAATGTAAAGAAAAACAGCTGAAAATTATTCAACTCAGTTGACGCATAAAACCGAACTCTAGTGTTTTCATTAGATGAGTTCAGGCGCAATTTGGGAATGGTGTCGTTGCATTTCTAATGGATGCCTTTAGCGCTTTAAAAAAAAATGCTATCATATAATGAATTAATAAATATAAACGTTTAATATGAAATTAGTACTGATTTCAATGATTTGCCCGTAAATAGGTAAACTTCCAGTCACTTGGCGTAGAAAATATATTAACAATTTAATAGACTAGTTGAGGCTAGTACTAGTACTAGATTCTTACGTCTTGAGACCCATGACTTGAGTAATAAAAATGTTCTTCAGTGCTAGTTTTATCTTTTCGTGAAATGTGTGGATATGAAATTGCAGAGGTGCGTCTCTAGTCGAGGTAAAGTAGACATCGCTAGCTCTCCAATTCTCGATTCTAGAACTGGTTGCAGCTGATTAGAATCCAAAGACAAACTGGTCTCGGCAAACACTTTTTGTACTTTCTGAACTCGATTCCAAAAGAACCAACGTCATCGCGCTGAATGAGTTCCGTCCTGTCCATCCGTCTGTCATTTTCAGCCGAAAACAGCTGATGGTCGGCTGCAAAGTTAAAAATTTCTGTTTATATTTTTATGTAACGCAATGGCATTGTTTCAAATGAAATGGCTCCGTAAATTTGTGCGACGACACACGAATCCAATCCCCGAAAACAATGCCGAGCTTTGGAAACGACGTCTGAGTTTTGGTTATGCTATCGTAGCATGGCAAGCCTTCGGACTCGTCTGCTACATGGCATACACTGGTAGAAGCGATTGGGCTAAGCATCACGGCCTGAAAAGCGAAGAGGAACTCGCCATGTCCCCAGGTAAACATACATCAAATATTAACGTAGCTACTACAACCATCATTTCCATACAGCGCAACAGTTCGCCAAAACCTTGAACGTGGACAAAGGAAAAATCATTCGCTTCTCTGGATTGAGGAAAGTCGAGGAAATCGATTTTAATAATGCAAAAACAGAGGAATAAAACTCGTCAATGGATATACATAGTTTAAGTTTATTGTAAATACAATATGAAAATACATAAAAGTTGTTTATCTATGTTCGAGTTAGACTTTACATACGAGGCACTGCATTTCAAAAGGATATCCCGCCGACGAGATAAACGGTAAAGTATATAAATAGGATTTATCACACATTTCATTCTTTTAGATATAAAGTAAAAAATAAATACATGCGTCTTTAGTGATGATGATTGATAATACAATTAAAATGTGTTCCACAACTGAACCAAATGAGAAACAAAAAAGTATAAAACAGTGACAGTCTATCGAATAATATTCACAGTTGAGGCTTTTGACTTTCAAGCCTTGCGAGGGTCTTAAAGCAAATCTGGATGTGTGCACAAAAAGAAAAATAAAAAATAAAAAACGTTAGTGATAGTCGAGTCGCTGCTTGTTTTCGTTTGATTCATGAAACTCGCTCAAAATTCGATCTTCTTCAGCTCTACGATTCTTTTGCAGAATCAAAGCACGCCTGAAATGTTAGTTCATTGAAGAGGCAGTTGTTGGAATTCTTTAGCATTAAACATACCTATATCGCTCGTAGAAACCGACAATGGTTCCTAGCTCCTGCTTAAACAGACGAACCAACATACCGTCGAAACACTCGAGCTCTTGCAAACTAAACATATTGAACTGAAGCATATGGTCTTTTGAAGAATCAGCTGAAAGATACATGAAGTCAGTGATGCAACAATTAGTAAGGAATGCCCTAACCTTCTGAATACACAATGAGCCACTTTGGTATCTCTTCCAGGAGATACGGATTTGCTGGCACCAATGCATTGTGAGGATTATATTGAGTGGGCTGCGGCTCAGGGTGGATTGCCTTTGGCGGTTCGGCAGAAGTTGTGTATACATAGTAGGATGTAAGGCAAGGATGATTTAGCTGTGTTTGTCCGGTAAGTTGGCTAGAAAAAGAATTCAGTTAGCTTTGATACCGAGTGCCTGATTTACCTACTTCTCGTAGTATACACCGTGAACTTTGGATACTACTCTACGCCAGCCGACCGGCAAACCCTCTCGTTCCAGTGGATGTGACCAATGGGTCGTGTGTGCGTTGTGATCTATGTAGTATTTCCTACCATGTAGAGTGTACTGGGTGGCCCAGCCAGGTGGAAGAGGGAGCTCCTCGTCGATCGACTGCTGCGATGGGACTCTCTGGATCATTTGATGTGCTGATGGATTGTGGACTATATGATCAGTAAACTTAACGGCTTCGTAATTATTTAGTGAGGGGTATACAGGAATTTTCGCTTGCACCAAAGCGACGTTCTGGCCGAGATGTTGATATGATAGCGCTGCTGCAGCAGCCGCGTTTTCGTTTTGCATGTTTGAATATAACGACTGCATTGAGCTGTTGGCGCCGTATCTGGAAGAGATAGACAAGAAATGTTAATCAAAAAGTAGAAACTAACAACTAACAAGTATGGGTAAACGATGTGCTTATGTTCGTGTTTAACTGGTGATAATCTAGGGGCAGCTGTAGGCATATAGGACAAAGATCTACCTATCCAGTAACTCGTAAGAAATTGTTTAAAGGCAGAGGCAATTTCAAAACCAACTAAGATTCATCGCCCATGCAAATGGACAAACGTTGGTTCATCCTTTTCTCAGCTGAACGCCAAAGATGACCGTTGCAGCAAGTCGGAGAAAAGAAGGGACAATGCTGTGTAAGCAGAAGAAAATCGAAAATTTTAAATTTCTTCAAGAAGAGCAAGCAATTGACACTGAGACTAGAGATAGCCACACAAAGATGATCTTTCCGTGTATCGTAAAGCGGGAGAAAATCCGATGGCATGTACAGTTTGGATCACAAACTTAAGCAATTAATATGTTTATGAGATAACCGTGATGAATGCTTAATAAATGACACAAACATACCTTGAGTTGGTCTGGACATCATAGGCTGAGAGTAGATTTGAATTAGTATTACTGTATATCGGCGACTCCGAACGTTGGATTAGTCCACCAATAGCACCCGAATTCGATCCAGATGGTCCAGTAGCACCGGCAGCAATGACACTATTATTCACAGCAACATTGTTCGACGTTTGATAGTGATTTTCATAGATCGGAAAGTTTTCCGAATTATGATTTCCCGATGCCAACGTGAGGCTCATTTGGGAATGCTGCTGACGCTGTTGTGACATTGGGGGAGATTGTGGCCTTGGCGACATATTATGACGATTTCGAACTGCATGAGCATACTTCTGGATTGCTAATAAATCTTCTCGATCGCCTTTGTAACGTCCATCGTATGTGTGCGCGTGGTTCTGATTAACTGAATAGTTGCGATGAAAATTGTCTATTCTGCCACCTCGGCCACTGCCAAGTCCACCGTTGTATGATGATGAGGAACTACTATACGGGTTCTCGGATTGTTGTCGCATCCGATCGATTTGGTCGATATTTACATAGTTACTGTTGCTATTACTTAAGTTGCTACTAGAAAACGAAAGTGTTGCGGGCAAGTACTGTTGCTGTTGCCTTGATGGCAGTTGCGAGTGGGCACGGCGTGCATGGTACACATCGTGCTGATGTGAATCATGAATAGAGTACTCATTATATGAGCTCGATTCACAATTGGGCGAAGAACTAGCACAGCGACGGGTTAAATTGTGTGACGAAAGACTGGGCGTAAATTTTCCAAAGTATCCCAAGCCAGACATTTTTCCCACATTCTTCGTGCTGCCGAATTTATCTTTGTCTGTCCTGTGCGATAGTGTCTGGCTATTGCGGCGATTCTTTCCTTTGTTCTTGTTTTCATCGAAAGACCAAACGTTGATCACTGTACTTATTCAAGGTTTCTTATTGGAGTAATTATTATTTTGTATTTATTTTGCAATTTACCTGGAATTTCCGGCGGTGTGTCCTTCTTTACATATTTACCAACAACACCCTCCTTGAGGGACTTGTCTTTGCTCTTTCTCGATAGCATACTTATTTGTTTACTATACGCTTTGTGTGAGTAATTTTAGACCCCCATTACTTACATAAACTACTTATAGAAATAATCTCTTTAATTAATTAACAAATGCTATTCTATTAATAAAATTTTGTATATGCCGTGACAGCGGACACAGCGATATGGTGCAGATGTCATTGGGCTGAGTTACATTGTTGTATACCAGTTTGAAAGAAAGTTAGCAATGCTGTGTGACAATAGAACAAATTCATTTTAATTAAAATTCCTTTACAATAAGTTTGATACAACTAAGGCCTTGAATCAATGGCCAAAGTATCTGACGGTATCACTGTGTAATATTACAAAAGCCCCAAGGAACACCGAGAAATTTGGCAATGTTAAGAAAGTATATACAAATATATAGTCAAATATAGTCAAAGTATATATTAACAATAAAAATATAGTCAACAAAAGCTCTCTAGAAACTTTGCAAATCAACACAAGCACGAGTCTGCTAGTAGGATACTACAATGTTAAAATACATTCTGCTTTGGTAAATGAAAAAAAAAATTGTCAATTGATAAACATGAGTAAGTTTAAAAATATCTACAATAATCTGAAAATTAATAAATTTGAACAAGTAGCTGTCACTAATGTCAGATATAAAATAAAAGAAGTTTCGAACTCATTCATCTCTAAACTGCTACAACAAATGTCATGTTACGCAAATTGTCAGATGTCGGACGAACATATGAGATCTGTCACATCAATATTTAGTTAAAATCATCGCTCATTCAAAATGTCTATAATACAATTATTTCAAAGGTAATTTGTACAATCGTTAGCTAATGATTCAATAAAATTATCTGATTACTTTGATAAACAGACTTTCAGTCCGAGAAATTGTGAAGAACAGTCGTTCTGTGAACACGACGACTGTCCTATCCATCCACTCAACTCCAGCGCTTTTTGCAGAACCTCTAAAAAAGAAGAAAAAGATAGACCCTCAGATTATCAAGCAACGTGAGGACCGGAAGAAAAAGAAAATCGAAAAACAAATTAGACGTTTGGAGAAGAATGCCAGACAACTCAAACCTGTAGAAGAGCTTGAAGTACCTATTGAGCTGATCGATGAAAAACAGTAAGTTTTCTTGCTGTTAACCGTGGAAATGTGTACAAGAATTGGTATTTTTATGGTAGACAACGAACACGAGCGATTAAGGTGACTCCTGAGGTGTTAGAGCAGAGAGTCGCATTGAATAAGCAGTGGGCACGATATAAGCATGGACAAAAAGTCGCAGATTTTCAAGTAATTGATCGTGTTTTGCAATTTCAAATGAAGGCGTTGGACGAATTACGTAAGGAATCGGAAGAACTGTACCAGGAGGCAATCCAACCGGATGTTCAACTTGTCCCCGTAAGTCTGAAGGGACCAGTATCCACTCCACCGATTGATAACTACCCAAGTCCGGACGGAGAATATTTACATCTTACCAAAAATTGGGAATAAAGTAGAGATTGTAGGTTTTGGTTTGTTGTTGTCTAGCAAATGAATAAAATTTAATATTCAAATATAAGTGCTGTGTCTATCGAAACCGTAGGGCATGGTTGATAGTTTGGTTAAGACCGGCCATTGATGGGAATGCACCTAGAGCGCAGGAAGGTACATTGTGTTGTCAATGTGTAAGGAATGTGGATTACCCTCTTACTCTGGGAGCCATTTACTTTTTTATGCGAAAGATCTAATCTTAGCCGGGAGGCGGCACTGAAATCGTTTAGATCATTGAAAAGTAGTTTCTCTGATGTTGGCGAGTGCCGAGGCCAGTTGAAATCGTTGTAGGGAATGTATAATCTTTGACCATGTTTTCCTATAGCACAGTGTCGGTTGAGGGTATCAACTTTTTGGGAAAAGGTTCCACTCGTGTTTTAGCAGTCCGATTGACACTTACCCCGTCGGCATACGGTAATAAGGTATTTAGCATACGACGTTGGTGCCTCGATGTCGAAGGGTGAGATTGTTCTGTCCAACTAGCTCGTTGTCTCTAAAGCGGGATACTAATGTAGCCCAACTAAAAATTAATGGAGCTGGTATCGTCATATTTCCGAAGCGGTCAGATGCTTGGGAAAAGCTCCCGTAACTTGTTTGAGCTTGTTAGACCGTCTTCAGCGTTAGGCAAGTAGATGGATCGGCGACCTTTCAATTTCCGATCAAATCTCTTCGTCAGAGCATCGTCGGTATGTTGGATGATTATCGGTCCTATACCGATATTTTCACCATTCTTGTTGTGCGTGTTATATTCTTCACAGGAAAAGGTTGTTATTTGAGAAGCTTTTTCTTGACATTTATCCTCGCGGATGTTTGTCGGACGCTCGCGGGAGGTGGGGCCATGAAATAACTTTTAAGTGGTGGGTGCTGGGATTTGAACCTGTGGTAAATGTGGTAAATTTATCTACCAACAAAGGTACAGGTTACCTATCAACAGAAGTTCAAGGTTATGACGCAAAGGTTTCGCAGTTTTTCTACGAATTTTGGTGCAGAAAATGCGCACCCATATGTATGTAAATCCTCCTCATGCAAATGCTACGAAAATCACAGTTTTAAAGACGCATGAATCATCTTACATAATATCCTTTCTATGTGTGTACATTGTACATTTTTCCAATATTGAGTCTGTAGATACACACGAGTATAACATCTACTATACAATACATACATACATATGTATCTATGTATGTACATACATCCATTCATTATTCTTTTCACCCCTCAAATGGCTTATGCCGTGGGAAAGACGTGTTACATTTCTAGTTTTCCTACCTTGTTGCTATGAATTGTCGCGGAATTTATAAAAGGAAAACAAAGGTACATTATGTACACTAAGAAGGTACAAAATCAAGGGTATTTTTTTTTGTTATCACAATCTTGCAGATGCTTTGGGTCTACTTAAGATACATATGTACATGAGTACATTATGCATCCTTAATCTGTATTATTTGGGTTGGAGATATGTGAGACAGTGATCTAGAAGACATAAAGAACGGATTAGATTGTGAATATTGAATCAGGGGGTATGTAGGTATCAGAAATTCTGTACCCCACTTTGGTATTTTGATCTATCCAAAGAGGAAACGTATTTCAACGCATTAAAGTTTATCTCACTAAAATTTATTTGAGCTAAGTTTAAGGAAGTGACCAACATGACTGTGTACAGCAAAGCCGCTTTTATTTAAATGACTGCAGTTGACTAGCTTTCCGAGTTAGTTTCTTCTTAATCAGAGTCTGGAACCATAGAAAAGAACTCGGTTTTTCCAATGATTGTGGCATATTTGATGGAAACCGTATTGGAGAAGTTCCCAAAGAGTTACTTGATATAAATGGAAGATAGTTTAACTTTATATTTTTATGTAGCCCATAGGTCTTATATTGGTTTTACGATTTACTTGCAGAGAAGAATTTCAAATGACCCATACACGATACGATAAGTCGGACACATATTGAAGTCCGACCGATCTCATCGTGTGTAGTGTTGTTGAATGGTCTGTCCGACGGCCGGGCGTTTGTGGGAAAATCTGTCAGTTGTCCCACCGTTATATAACGTGTGAATAAGAGCACGGTCGGACAGATAAAACGGATCGTGTATAGGCCCTATTACTAAAAGACTCCTGTATTAAAAGACACATACAATTAGCAAGTCGGGTGTTTTTTTGGCAAGGATTTTCAGAGGGAAACGAAAGGTACAAGATGTCCCCTATTTTGTCAGTTCGTCGAAAAGAAGTCGGACATTTGCATAGGAAAAGTAGAATTATTGAAATCCCTATTCTCGCCGCATGGACCCCAATCGGCCAATGGTCAGTACTAATTGATCTAGCTACGTACAGAGCTGTTCAAAATAATAGGAAAACGAAAAGCCGAAGCATTTTTGAGGATTGTAGTAAATATTTGAAACCTAATTGCAAAATATCAGTATACGTTAATTAAAACACACAATTTTGAATATATATCATTTAATTCTTTTTTATTTTTTTTATTGTTTTTTAAATTTTTCATTATGTTACTGAAATTACTGCAAATTATGGTGTTCAAAATAATAGGGAAATTCAAAGCAAATATTCGGGGGACTGAGCAGGCCATGGTAACACCGAAGCTTAATGATTGCTCAACTAAGCACTCACCAATTTCGATGAGTGCTTGGGATTAGCTCATCTTGGAAGTGCCATCTTAACGGCAACATACAGTAACATCACATCTTTTAAGATATCACGATAAATCTCCTTGTTCATGATGTCTTTTATTTGGAAAATGGGCCCAACACCAAACCAAGAAAACAGCCCCACACCATGACCATCCCGCCTCCATGTTTTACGATTTTTTTTTTGTAAACCGGAAGTGAAAATCTTTTCCCTATGACCGCCGAACATTTCTCTCACTGTCAGAACCAAATTAATTTATTTTGGTTTCATCACTCCAGAGAATGTTACGAAACATCACTTTGGAGTGTTTTCTAAAAATCGATGCAAAATTCTTTCTGGCTCGTATGTTTCTTCTGCTTAGCAGTGAAAGTTCCACGAGCGATTCTTCCAGGTAGGTCATTTTGCAGGAGCCTTCTTCGGACAGTTCACTATGCTGCCAAGGTCAGCGGCAATTGCTCTTGATGACAAGAAGGAGTTTTTTTTGACTAGTAGCACAATATGAGAGTCCTCAGTGGAAGTCGTTTTTCTCGACCTTCCTCTTGTTTCTTGTACTGGGATTTTTGAAAGTGCATTGAAAACGAAGTTGATCAACCTTTCCAATGCGTTTGCAAAAATTTTTTATGTCTTTCCTTTGTCTCGGAGTTTTTTTTATAACGCGACTTTCTTCATCTGACCAATGCCTATTACGTCCCATCTTTTAAAAAATGCACAAAAGCATTTGTAAAATTACGTACAGTTTTCACGTACAGAATAAGAAATAATTACATTTTCACTGCTTTTTAATAAAAATATCAACAAACAAACGAAATTCCCTATTATTTTGAACAGCCTAGAAAACACTTGTTGTATATTTTGGATCGCAGCATCAACTACAAAAATGATTAATTGACTAAAATACTGTCAAAGGAAAGATAATGCAACTGTGTAAATACCGGTACTAATAACTGTTCGGAAAGAAGATCAAAAAAGGGCAGAGGAAGAAAAATAGCGATTGGCAGTGAAATTCCCTATTATTTTGAACAGCTCTTTATGTCTATTCTTCTTGTGTTCACCTTCTGGAGTATTGTGGTCACAACTGCCTAGATATGACGCAATTTTGCAGCCCTTCCCATCTACTGTCAGCTATCACGCACTAAATATCGTATACCGAATATCGTATAAACAATTCCGCTGGTGTGAACGGACAATCAGTGTACCGCCACCACGCATCTACCGTTAGCCGTATGGTGGTTGTTGGTTGACGCTCAGATTCACCACCTTCAGCTGGTACCTACATACATACCTACTATGTACATAAGTAAGTAAGTTTCAAACCAATGGGCCAGCGTACACAGCAGCAAATTTGCCCAGGGTAAAATCGGGGTACCTTTTGGCTGCCAAGGCAAATTTGAGAAGTTTTCATAAATTATACTTTTGATGAAATAAAACTACAAAACATCGACACAAAATACATTTGCGATGTATCCTGGCCTAATTTAGTCCTGGCTATCAAAAATGATATCCGTGGCACCTCATGAAAAGATAGTGAAAAATATATAGAAGCTATAGCGATTGATAAAGAACGAGATGACCTTAATGCACTTCTTGATGATAATGAGGAGGAAAATATTTCCACAGGAAACTCTCCTAATTGGTCGGAGAACAGGGGAGGACACAAACATTTTGAATTTGTGGGCAGATTTGGTTTGCAGGTACAAATTTCGCCTGAGAGCACGCCTCTTGAGATTTATTTCAAACTAGTTGACGTAGAAGTGTTGCCGATGGTATCAAAAGAAACCAATCGATATGCCAAAGAAAACATTGAATAAATGGATTGAAACAAAGCCGGAAGAAATAAAAAAAATTCTTTGGTTGATTATGTACATGGGACTAAATTTTGTGAAACTATTTATTTATAATTCTATTTAAAATAAAGTTTATGAAAGCAGCAAAATTATAACTATCTAACAATTGTCTAACAATTTTGGGCATAATTCAGTAAGTTTTCCTTACTTGCTTAAACCAAAAACGTCTATACTATCGTAAGGTGCCAAGCAACTTTGCCCCATACCGATTTTGTACGTAATGGCTATCATTTCTGCAAGCCAGAGCCTTAAATGAAATTATAGGTGGCTATCATATTTGATAGCCATGGCACCCTGGGAAACATCACTGGCTAACATATGGTTATGTATGATAGCCATGGCAGCCAATGTGTTACGCAAATCAAGCGCACACTGGATGAATAACTCAGGGTGAAATTGTGATGAAATATGAACTGATTTTCATTGTACTGATATTTTCTTGCATCAGACAACTTACATACATACATACATATGTATATTGGCTTACCCCAAAGTTCAACCACTTTTCCCCGTTTCTTACTGTACACTTCATCTCTCTCTTCTATAAAGCCAGTTTTACCCCGGGGAAATTGATCCATTGTGCGCTGGCCCAAGTAGATTTTCGGTGCAGTCAACCCCTCTCTTTTTGACGCACGTAAAATCTACCTGTCTCACCCGATATAATTTGGTCTGACACTAATGAAAACTGCGTAATTAGTGCCGTATCTTTCCAAGAATCCGGGCAGATTACATTTTTATCACATTATTGAATATGTAAGGTACCTACCTACACCTGCCTACCTACGAACGTATTTTCATTGTTAAAAGATGAAAGAACAATAAACAATTAGTTGTAGCGATGAAAATTGCATCGTCGTTACGTCATTACATTCTATCATTAAATGATTCATTTGGTCATTAAAAAACCAACGTTTTTCAACAACATTTGTGAGTAGATACGTATAATCTTCTCCATATTTTACAGGTAAATACTATGTTTGTATGAATGCGTTGTTGCGCTTTAAAATACTTCTAACTTTGACGCAGTTAACTATTTTTATCGACATCACGTTTGTATAAGTATATACACAGCTGGCCAAAAAAATAGGTGTGTGCCCTTATTTGCTAGTCACTCTGTTTTTGTTGCTAAATAACTGTTGTTTTGCTAACATGAATTGCAACAAAATATTTTTTCATGCAAACAACTGTTGTTCCCGTTACAATGACGCCAAACTTTTTGCAATCTTGGAGTGTACTGCTGACCAGGTCATTTATTTGTGTTGTAGTAACATTTTGCGGGTGCTTAAAGTTGGCCATAAAAATAGGTGTCCTTAAAATAGTATCGCAATTTATTACAATATTGTTTTTTAAAAGTTATTACTTTTGAGGTGAGTTATTTTTTAATCATGTCATTATCTTTAAGCTATAGTTTTTTGTTTAATAGTCTTTTAATATGGGACGAAAAGCCCACTGCTCATCGGAAGAAAGGAGGTTGGTTCTGCGACTAAGGGATGAGGGTAAAACCTATAAATTTATAGCGGAGGCCCTAGGAAGGTCTGAAAATTTTGTAACAAATGCCCTTAAGCCAGAAAAAGTTCTCGAAAATAGAGGAAGGCCGAAGAAAACATCACCGACTACTGACCATCGTGTTTTACTCTTAGCGAAGTCAAATCCTTTTGCCTCGTCAAGAACGATAGGTGCACAAATTGACAACGTAATAAGTGTACGCACAATCCGAAGAAGACTCCGGAATTCAAACCTCCCAGGAAGAATTGCCAGGAAGGTTCCACTCCTAAGATCAAATAACTTAAGGACCCGAAAAGATTTTGCCGTAAGTCATAGGAGTTGGAACGGACCTGAAGGAGTGAAGAAATGGCAGAATATTCTTTGGAGTGATGAGACAAAGATAAATTTGTTCTCTTCGGATTGTGGGCGTAATGTTAGACGACCAAAAGGAAAAGAATACCACCCTCGCTATACACAGAAAACCGTAAAACACGGAGGTGGAAATATCATGGTCTGGGGTTGTTTTTCCTGGTATGGTGTCGGCCCCATATTTCGAATTAATACCATCATGACGAAAGATGGATATAGGGACATTTTGGAAAATGTCATGCTTCCATTTGCCGAGGAAAACATGCCCCTCCGGTGGCACTTTCAACAGGACAACGATCCGAAACACACGGCGGGTCTTGTTAAGGATTGGTTTCGTGATCAAAATGTGTCTGTCATCCCATGGCCCAGTCAATCCCCAGATCTCAATCCCATTGAGAACTTGTGGGATGAACTCAAGAGAAAGTTACGTGGCCAGTACTTCACAAACGGGAACCAATTGTGGGAAGCAGTTCAGAAAGAGTGGCACTCTATACCTTTGGAAACATGCCAAAAATTGGTAGGCTCAATGCCACGGCGGATCCAAAAAGTTTTGGATAATAATGGGGGACACTCAGGTTATTAGAGTAAGGAAAACAATAAACCTGATTTTAAAAACAAATATTGATAAAAACCATAATTATTAATATTTTAGGAAGACACACCTATTTTTTTGGCCAAGCGCAAAAGTTGACATCGGCAGTTTTTGTCACTTTTTTTTTCTTCTTTTACTTCAAAACTATTAAGTTTGCTAAATTTTAGTTAAATTATGTTAATTTTATTAATATCGATGTAAAAATCGACTACTTTGTGAAGAAAATATTACAAAAAATGAGTTTTAAAAAAAAAAAATGTTCACACCTATTTTTTTGGCCAGCTGTGTATGTAAGTATATGCTAATTTTTTGCGATACTAAGTGACGTCTTTAGCTGTGAATATCATGCATAAACATGCGCACATTATAGTGTGACTGTGTATACATATTTACATATTGCCTATGTATTTGTCTAAGATCTAGCTGCCATGGACAACAAACTCACCGTTGGTGTAGAGAAGTGTAGAGAATAGATGCGCACACTATAATATTAATTAAACACATTGAAATCAGTATATGTATTTACTACATGAAATGCCCACGTAGGTACATGCATAGAGTGTGTATGTACATGCATATAAAAATGAGTACATAGTCGTCATCTTTTCTTAGTTTTGCAGATATGTAATCTATTTTATGGATAATTTCATAGATACATACCTACATAAGACGTTTTCAATGGCTAATAGGGCTTTTGGCTGGTATGTATTTCTTTTAGGGTTATGAGTTATTATCACTGCAGTCATTAAATCCCCTCGCATGAAATGTACACAAGTGTGTATGTACATACATTATATATTTTTCTACATGACTATGAGGATGCAAAGTATTGTCGAAATATGTATGATTATTCATAATGGTAACATTAAAATTTTAAATCTTTATTGAAAGTATATTCTTACTGTAAGATATCATCTAAAAAAGTAATAAACTTTCTAAACTAATGCTCCTTTAGGCTCCTCTTTTTCGCATTTTTGAGGCGCTTTAAAATTCAGCTATTCGATCTTTGTCTACTTGTTCATGTTCAAAGTTCAAGGTCATCATTAAAATATTTGTAAATAATCTGATGTTCCTTTATTTTGGTCAAGAAGATACTCGATTCCCGTGTTCCTGGAGTGGAAGACAGTCAGAAGGGACGATATATTGCCTGAATTTGGGAGTTAAGATATTTATACAGTAAAAGTGTTTAGTGAAACCCACTTGCACTTGGGAATGGTTTTGCAGAGTTTTGTATTAGGTGGACCGGTAGTACTTCTTAAAATTGGAAGACTTTTCGGAAGTGCAGCATATGCTTTAAAATTTTGTGAGAAGCAACATCAGCAGGAGAAATGTTGAGATACGAAATTCAATTTCAATTAGATTATCATGAAAGTGAAAGAAAATTTGTCACCCGTCATTAGAACTTGCGATAAGTTCTTTCTTGTGATATACTCTTACTTACTATGCAGACATGAGATGTATGTATGTATAAACGGGCATTCTCGTAGATTCTACGGTTTGTTAAGTGAGAAAGAACGTTACGACTATCGTTACATATCTACATACCTATGCTTCAGAAAGGAAAGCATTGAGATAGCACTGAAGAGGTCGCAATTTTACAGGAAATGATGGCCCGAGATCCGGATTTTGACCAAAAAATCATCTTCTCGGACGAGGTCCATTTTTTGCTCAGCTGCTATGTCAATAAGCAGAATTGGTGTTATTGCAGTGTTAATCCACCAGTGTTCGGCCAAACATCAATCCATTCACTAAGATTAACTGTTTCGTACGGTTGACGGCATGCCGGTACATTCGTACCTTATTTCTTTCGAAATGAGGAAGTTACGGTCAATGATCTCAGGTACATAGAGAATGAAGTTGACCGAATTTCTGTGGTCAGAACTCGACAACAAGACGGCGCTAGATGTCGTACAATCCTCGAAGTTGTGAAGGAGAAATTTGGCGACTGGGTCATCTCACGGCGAGCGTATATCAATTGGTGAGAGTCATGCGACTTGACACCACTCGATTATTTTCTCTGGAGCTACTCCACGTCCTTAGGCCACTTTGGACGAGCCCGAGGCCAACATTCGACACGATACTGTCATCAAAAATTGGACCGACCGCTTGAAGCGCTGCGAACGAAGTTGAGGCGGACATTTGTATGATGTGCTATTCCACACATAATGGCATAAATATGGAGATGTCAATACAATTTTAATAGACATTCACCGTGCGAAATATCGTTCATCGGTTTTCATTACAGTCCACTGCATGCACTGTAGCGAGCAAAATTGGATGGATACTTCTAGTTTTGTGAGGATAAAATGAATGTCCGTCGACCGATTTTCATGAAATGGATTAATTTATTGTTTTATTATGCAATATGTGAGATAAGCAATATGTGTTTAAGACGTTGTACTTATGCGATTTCATTCGTTTATATCTTATTTTTTTTCTTTTGTAATAGAATAACAAATTAATCTTGAAAATTTCATAAAAAACGGTTGATAGACATTCATTTTATCATCAAAAAAGTAGAAAACTTCACATTATCCATCCAGTTTGGCTCGCCACTGTCTGTATTATAAACATCAATAGCTCTATTCCAGGCAACGTAGTGAAACAAAGGAGTTCGGTAATTTTCCCTAAGTCTCCACAATGGACGATTTGAGATGTCAATTTTCTAAAAAAAAAAAGGATGGCAAGAGGATAAATCGCATCATTAACAACACAAGCACGCTGTACAATAATTACCTAAATGATTTCTTAATTTCATTTTTATGACGGTAATACACATCAGCTGTTATTATTTTACCAGAAAACTAGGAACTTCAAGTTTGCAAATATCTAAATGTACATTCAACACACAAAAACAATAATAACAAAAAATTTCAATAATTTATCGAAGAACAGCAGTAAAGTTCAGAGAAAAACAAATAAATGTGTATGTGTAAGCATGTGTGTATATAACTTATTATGTATCTAGACTGCAGTAAAACTACATCCAATACATTTACTACCTGTCTCTGTATTTGTTAGTTTCACATGATTTTTCCGTTGTGGCATTTAACACACCCAGTAAAACCCGGCGCAGGACCTGAAAGGTCTGTTTCTTTCAATTATATACCCTTAACGGTTACCCCTGCATTTGAATTACTCTATTTACCTGCTATGTGCATTGGTCCCTTCCGTACTGAGTATCCTTGACAAAAACAAAATAAGGGTATGAGGGTTTTCCCACGGTTTTACTTCCCACAAACCAGCGGATGAATACACTGGATAGGTGGGGGAAACAATATAAATACGACGCGAAAATAATTTCTCGTCACATTCGAGAAACAGTGGTCATTCAGTTCGTTTGTCCGCAGCTGGTTACGTGCTTTATTAGTTTTATTGTTCCAAAGTGCAGTTGAAAAAGAAAAGAAAGTGTGTATCTCTACTTGCATTTCTAAAAAGTATATTCAAAAGGAAGGATTTGCAATAAAAAATAAAGCAGGTGTGTTTTAGCTTCAACCAAAAAAAAAAGAAAAAAAAAAAATAGTTCACTTCGAGATTTGAGCTATTAAGCAAATTTTTTTGTTTTTAAATTAAAATTAAATATAATTTTGTAAAACATGACCGGTGAAGCAGATTATGGTCGTAATCAGAAAACCCTCAGCGATTGGGTGAAGGATTTTAGAATAAAAAAAACCAAAATGAAGAGAAAACTACGCCAAGGTGGAGCGGAACTCCGCGTGTGTGCAATACTATCAACAGCCCTGCGAAGCGCAGAGAAGGAGCTCCGCCAAAAACAACAAGAACGGTTCAATCGTTGGTCCGAATTACAAACCAAATTAATGGAAAGAAAGAACGAAGAGTATTGGCCTCAATGTTCTAGTGATAGTGATTATATCATGCAACTGTCGAAACGTGAAGAGGAGGAGAAGCGAAAAAGAGAAATCTCCGATTTGTGGAAATACGAAATCAGCAGCTTGGACGAATTCATGCGAAACATGAGTAGTCAGACTTGTCGTGCAGCCGCCAGCTAAGACAATCCATATAGTGACGAACGTCCGTGTGCCTTTTAGATATATGTATTATACTTCCTCGTGTAGATTGTGTTAGGCAGAGAATTTAATTTTAATTTTAATGTTAACAACTTGTGATTTCGTTTGTACTATGATGGTTTTCCATTTACAGTAACCAATTGTGTGAAGATGAAGAGAATGAGGCAACTGCTTTCTCGACCGGACCGGGCTTGATGGCTTGGCAAGTGTCGTCTTGTGGCAATACACACACAGAAAAAGTTAGTAATTTCAATGATGATGATTGGTTTGTAATTGTATAAGTAACTGTGATTAATTAAAATAAGCTTTCTGCAAAGAAAAAGCTCTGCAGCGAAATATTTGCACAAAGCTTCTTTTGATTTTCTGAGCTTTTGTCGCGTTGGTTATGTGTTACCCAATGTGAGCTTTAGATTAATGATTCATATTGAATCGTCAGAGTTTTTGTGAATTATTATTTTATTTTTTTTTTATAAAAGAACAAGAAACTAAATATAGATTTGATACTATTTGAAAAAAAAAGTTTAAAACAATTTTTTTTATTTATTTATTTATTTTTACCACTGAATTTTGCCTAAAAAATGGAAATTTTATTTTACAGCGCAAAATTACATATAAATGTGAGAAATGTAAAGAAAAACAAACTACTACTACTACTACTCGTGTACATCCTCCATCCACATGCCGGTTGCGTGCGCACAACATGGAACTTATGTTCTGCCCCTTACCTGCCAACATTCCAAATGCAAAAAGCAATGAATTGGGCAATGGTGGCTAGAAATGAGAGGGACACTGCACTGTACCTGTACCATCTATGGCATTTCCAATCTGCTGCACTCGTCTTGTGTGTGTGATGATGATGATGATGAATTGTGAAGTAGGGTGCGGTCAACATGCGCATAAAGGGACTCCACTGCGCTCGGTTCGAAGTGAATATGTGTTTCGGAAAATGAGGCGTGTTTCTTTGGGGTTTCGACGGATCTGATAGGAAGAAGTTTACCTAAATTCCATTTTTTTTTGCTTTTTACTTTTTTCTCTTAAATTTAAGTTTTGGTATGAGCGATCTTTGCCCAAAATCAAACATTTTTCAGATTGATCCAATCCACCATTATGTGCGGGGGGTCCTGTGGAAATTTTCGGCAAAAGTGCTACGTTGTGCAGTGTATTCTATGTTCTACGGATGTTTGCGAGATACTACTCCCGTCTATTAGTATGATATGTGTATATGTTGTACCTAGCCTTTGTAATGAAATTTGTGAAAAATGTCCTACGTATTGCAAAAAGTGTTAGGTATACCTATTAAGTTACATTTTAGAGTCGAATGTGTGATGAGAAGTTGGTGGTGTGCATCATCGAATTTTAACAAACACATCGCGGAAAAGGCACAGTCTCCAGGAAGGAAAAGTCTCCAAGATAACCTGATACCTATTCGAAGTCTAGTAAGATGGAAATACGTTTTGCATCTAATCTTTACATTTTAGGCACAAAAGTCATTGAAAATCAGAAAGAAGAGGGTAGCTGTCTGGTATTAACAAACAAAACATCCAACACAATCAATCTGTAGAGCTTCCCATCTCGGTTATCTGCTGTAAGGCAAGGTTTAAAATATCTGCCATTTACATTATTTTTTTTTTCTTTGCCAAATACAGTGCCTATATGGTGCTGTCATAATTTTTTAAAATTCTTGCTTTTATAGTTAACGGGTGCAGGTTCGGTCGGAACCAAAAATCCAACTGCATTTTGCTATATAAAATTAAGAGAAGTCACTACAAAGCTTCCCCATCTATAGGTCCAGAGAACTTGTAACGGTTTTACGTGCATTCTTTTCTATTTTTTTTGTTCTTCATTTTTCAAATACAGCACCACTTGGTGTTGTCATAACTTTTTAAATTCTCGTTTTTATAGTTAACGGTGTCGGTTCGCAGCCAAACTGAAGCTTTGCGGTAGAGTTGTATAGGCTCAAGCCTTCGACCTAAAAAAAAAGTAGTAGTTATCATATTTGCATTACATACATACATACTACAACGCTGAATAGTGTTGTCATAACTATTACGTTTTCGCTTTTATAGCCTCGAATCATTGCCACCAATTGGGTTTGATTGATGCCTTATGTGTGTCGTTTATGCTTAGCTCACAAGACTAAACATATTTCTAAACAGAGTCTGGGCTGCAAAGTGTAGAGAGCATGTTTAGTCTCTGGTATTGATTGTTAAAACACTCGAAACAACGTATTATTTTTCCTTCTTTTTTCGATCACTTTTTTTTCCAAAAGCTTTTTTTCATACTTTTTTTTGTAGGACTCTTGTTAAAGTGTTCTTTTTAGCTGTTAAAAGGGAGTCTACCATTTAAGGAACTTGCATCACTTGAATTTCGCATTTGTAAGTCTTGCAATTGAAGATTAAAGATGAACTATATATTTCGTAGATGCACACCATGCGGATAAAGATGATCCAAAACTTGCAGCTTTTTTTTTGTTCTCCTCCCCCTTACCCGTAATTTTACTACTATTTTTGTTTTAGAAGTCGTAGTACAAAAGAGAAACAACGAATGAAGAAGAGACTTAAACCAAATCACCAATCGTCAAATTAAAGAAAAACAAACCTAGACAATCAATTTTATTTTGCAGGACACAAAGATTTTAGAGCGAGATTTGCATCCCTAGGCTAATTTCAAATAGTTCTCACACACCCATTTGTTTGCATTCCTGCTTGTTGTAAGTTTAATGGAATATGTTTGCCAAATTAATTTTATTTTGTAGTGAAAACACCAGAGACAGAGAGATCAGATCGTACATTAAGTAAGCGACCAATCGTGAAACATGAAACGTGAAAATTCTGCAGCAAATTGCATTCATCTCAAACTCAAATCGATACAAAATTTTGCAAGATAAGTGGTTTTTCCGATTTTTTTTTCCTCTGCATGGCGAAATTTCTATTTGTAGTGAGCGAACTCATTTCCTGAACTGAAAGATAGAATACGAACACACTTTGCTGCAGAAAATTAAAGGGAATCCAAACTACAAAACAATAATTATTCTCCGGCCTGTGTTCTTTGTGTATTTTTTTCTATCACCCGACTGTAAGTGATAATGAATCTACATTTCATTCTAACTCTGTTCATTATTCCAGTTCAATATTATTTTATATCAATAACTTGATATCTGCGGGAAGTTATATTTGTAAAAGAAAAAAACAAAAGAAATGTAAACCTTTTTTTATGCGCTCAGTGTCCACATGCACTATTGTATTTCTCTCTTAACCATTCTATTGTAAAAAAAAAAGAACAAAACAATCAAACATCGACGAATCTTATTTAAGTGTAATGTGTACAATTGGTGAATGCTACTATATAGTCTTTATTATAAATGTAAATTCTCATTTTTATATCAAAAACAAGCACTTACAACACATAATCCAACATTATTTTGGTATTTTTGTAAATTAACTTTTGTACAGTACTACGAGTACAGGAATGAAGAGTTTTTAATTGGTTGCAAAGCAATATCCAAACCTTTATACGTTACATACTGCCTTTTGTAATATTTTAACAACTTAGTTTACGCAGTTTTTTTTATATTTATTTTAGAAATGTGTGTGTCGATGAAGCTTCTAAATACTTCTATTTACTGTTTATAATAATATTCAGAATTTTTCTCTTAAATGCGCTTGCTTATGTCGAAATAATTTGATTTAACTAGAATCATTAGCTTGATTTCTAACTGTTATACATGGAAAAGTTTTCTGTTGTTTTTTTTTTTTTTTTGTAAGTGGACACTGGCGACAAGACCTAAAACATTTTGTAAATTACCTACTATCTGTTTGTTTCGTAGCATAATTGATATGTAAATGTTCCCCTAACACGTAAGAAGTAGTATTAGAGATGATATTTCCAGAGATAGAATACACTGCTGATGAAGGTCCTTAGAGAGATGTCCATACATACCTACCTATATATGACAGGGGAAGAGGCGTTCTGAGAGAGGTTTCACGTAGGGGTGCGTTGGTGCTATAATTCTCTTCAAGATTTCGTCTGTTAAGTGGGTTGCAACAGTGAACACCATAGATTCGTGCGAAGCAGAAAGGATAGAAGTCATCTGATGTAGTAGCTGAAGGAGAGTTAACGAGAGTTCAGCGGGGAAAAAATGTCACAAATTTCGATGGCCAACCTTTGAACTGGTAAATCTTCAGAGCAATATTGCGTTGGAAAGTCTTCGTATCTTTCAGTCAATCAGCAACAATTGTTACCACCTGATGTTGCCAGAGAAGACCACTAGACCACATTTGAGAGCTTTTATTTATTGATTGGGGAGTTATCATAGTGCATCTCATTTGCTGTGCCCCATGGAAGTGCCTCAAAACCCAAACCGAATCAACATGCGGTAACACTTGGTGTATTTTAACGACTGATCAGTATTTTTCAGTTCGAAAGCAACAATGTGTAATTAGTCCACCAAACAACTCATGAGGCGGCTATTTCCAATTTCGGATTAAAGGCAGTTTAACCAAATCCATCCCCATTGTATCAAGACATCATCATGTGGTGACCGCAAATCCAACAATATCGCTTGGCATTTTCCAGTTCGAAGTACACCACGTTCAATTACTTACACATATATGGCATCGAAGTAGAAGATCGTAAAATTAATTGCACAAAGGCGTTCAATCTTTCCAACCGCCTTTCACCTGGGTAATTTGTAATTGTTTATTCTGGCCGAAAACCTCTTGGTATATTCCAGTTGAATTTCATTAAAAAACGGAGGGAATCAGACAGCTTCAATGAGACACTGATGTGTGCTCTCATCGGTCTCATCAGGCGCGCTTTGCAAACATGCCATCTCGGACAGTTAACACTGACATTCATTTGAAGACATCGAAGACTAACTCTGATCGACAATGCTACATTAAAATAGTTCGTTCTGTTTTGCTGGTAACATCCTTGATATACTTTTGGACCACACAACTTGGTACTTTCTGTAATAATCAAACGCTTGAAGACACCGTAAACTGGTATACGCATCAAGATCTTATCGACATCTTTTGCCTGGGCCTGGTAATATCTTTGAGATATTTTGGAACAAAAACCTTCGTATTTTCAGTTCAGTCTGACTGGTCGCTCTTATACATCACTCTGTGGCTAGAGTTCGTCTACTCAACTATTCGAAAATAGAAATTCAACAAAAGGCGGCTAATTAATGGGTCCTTCGAAGCTTTATTTCTTGCATCCAGTTCACTCGTGACTTGGATCAATATCTACATGTTACATCACGCTCTGGTTCGAGCTCGTGCGTTCAACTGCCTTAGTAGAAATTCAACATTGGCCATCTGACGCTTTGTTTTTTGCATCTGCGTCTGAACGACTGAATGCGTTGCATCACGAAAGTATACTTCGGACGTATTCTTCGAAACGTGGCATACACATCTGCTCAGACGCTGCGCGGTAATTCCTGAATTCTTAACATTCATAAAGCAAAACTGTTTTTTCAGCGTCTTGTGCGAGTTTTCAATTCAACATGTCCTAATGTGATAAAACGGACGGACGCGCTGACGCCATCTGACTTGAGTTTTGCTAAGATTCGCCCTTCATGTCGAAGACGAACTTTTATTGGATCCAATGCCATGGTGTATGAGAAACAGCGTCTATCAAATTCGTCCTGAACATGACTTGTTCGTACCTGTGGAACAGCTCGAGCATTGAGTCATCCCATACCTTGATCTGCTTTTGTAACAATGTACTACCGTGGGTTGTCCTGTTGATTCACCATGTGTGCACATAAAGCAGATACTAGCGGCTAGAGTACATAAGGTCGATAGCATCGTGGAGTTAATAGATTTGACGGCGGCGTGGGATTTGTTGCACTGACGGCGGCGAGGGATACGTAGCATTGACTGCGGCGTGGGATTGGCGGGGGTACCTTTGACGGCGGCGAGGGAATCACACGTATTGACTGCGGCGTGGGACCAATGACGGCGGCGTGGGATCTTTGAAGCGGCGCGGTGGACGGCGGTTTGCGGTACAGTACTGGTGTGACGGCGGCGTGGGACTTGGTTCCGGTACAGTGTTGACGGCGGCGAGGGACCTCGGTTGCGGAATAGTACTGACGGCGGCGTGGGAATGAGTATGCGAAGGAGTTTGACGGCGGCGAGGGAATCATTGCAATCTAGGAGAAAGCTCCTGTTCATTCAATTCAATTCAATTCATCATAATGTGGGAAGATCTTCAGAATCATACCAAAGAATCTGCATGTATACCTTTGAAGGGTTTTATTTTTAGAAAGGGATTATTCGTCTGTAAAACACACATCCAAAGTAAGATTTGTTCCAACATCCAATTTCAACTAATACTTCCTATCCCATCACCACTTTTACTTACACACTTGCTTCAATAGGCGACATCTTGTTGACATCAATGTTTGCAAGGACTTGAGCCAAAGTCATTGATTCCTAAATATTCATCTAATCCGTAATTTGAGGTTTGCAATCATCATCCAATTCGCAATGTCTTGAACTCTAGAGAAGGAAACTTCTTCGTACCTCAGCACATAACAATTAAACCCTTCAACTGTATTAGTTTCACCGGCTAATGTGTAGAGTTGTTCGTTTTTCTTTTATATTCGAAAGCATGGTAAACGTTGTAATAAATTTGAAAAGAAAATGAAAATAAATTGCGTATTTAATTAAACTAAATTATGGCTTTGTTTTTACTTTGATTTTTCAGAGTTTAGGGAGAGTTTGTAGTGAGCAATACGACAGGCAATTAAGAAAGACTTTACAGTCTTATCCCGGGCAGTGATATGCAGCCCTATGATGGTAACAGTCTTTTATCGGGAAGGGGATGATGTACAAAGTTCACCGGCGACCCATTGCATTTTCTTCTGTCGAATCAGTTACGATTTTAAGACATTCGTCGTGGTGCAGATACATTTATACGCGTTGGAAATTTGTGTAGGAAAACGGATACAATTATAGTATCATGCGATTCAATAGGAATTTCCGTACTATTCGTAACTTTTTCGGAACGCATGCCATGGTAAGGTTGATAACATAGGTGAAGACCTCGCCTTTGAGGTGGTAATCAACCTACATATTACTGAGGGACCTCTGTTAAAATTATTTGTGTTTGGAACTTACGGCGAACGAAAGTGCTAAAAAAGAGTAGCAACTAGTTCTGGCGACACCATTACTTACGTTTTCTGTACAACTATCGGTTACAAACTTAAATTACTGATTGAAGTTAGTCAACACGCTGAAGAAATGTTTGGCTGAGTATTTTAGTCGAATTTTAACTACCACGTCTACAAGCTGCCGGTCCTAATATAGTCCTATCCAAAGCGTTGTATCCGGTTCGGGCTAAATTATAACTACTGTACAAAAACGTCTCACTGGGAACTCAACGGATCCATTGTGTTCCTCGGTGTGGGATATCTGAAAACAGACAGGAAAAAATAGTTCATGGTAGAAGCGCTTCTCCCAGCGCCAGACCGTTTTCGTTATGAATTTTAAGATGGTTTTAGGTGGCGTATTAGCTAGTTCACTGAAGCCTAAAAAGATACCGAGTGCAGTCATTGTGGTCTATTGTGTCTTAGGAGTTGTTCAGTATTTTTATTGTTTAATTTGGCCAGAAGTAGCCTCGAAATACGGCGCGAAAAGGGTGCACTCCACTTAGCATTGGATATATTATTAAGTCCGAGGAGATTTCGGAGGGGACGAGGCTAATAGGCGGTTGGACTGAGTGATCTGTTGTTAGGTCGTTTGATCCGAGTCTGCTCTGGCTAGCTTATCGGTCCTTTCATTTCTTTGGAAACCCATGTGTTTCGAAAGCTAGTATAGCATGGTGCTGTGCCCAGAGCTGAAGGATTTGAGTTCCTCTTCATGTCTTTGACCAGTTTAGAATTGGTTGTGACGGGGGTGCTGGCTTTGATGGGTCGTTGGGTATACATATGTAAATGTATGTGGACGTCTATGTGCAATTGGTGGTTCCTCTAAAAAAATCTGAAAAATTTTAACCCGTTAGTGAAGATAGATATGCGAGCGGTGTTGATTTCTCTGTATGGAAACTTGAAACCAGAGCCCGAGTTTGGTTTCGAGTGCAGCAGTCGTTGTGGTCCTGATTGCGTTGGTAGTCACTATACACGTCAGACATTGGGCTCTTGTGAGAGTTCCCAAGTTTGTGACTTTTATGGCAGAAAACCACCAGACCGAGCAGCATATGTAAGAACAGACCTAACGATGGCAGTGTACATCCAATGGATGGTGGGAAGTTTAAGCCCCCAAATTCTGCTGCAAGCGTGAAAAGTTATCGAGACCTTTAGAAGTTCACTTCAGGGTGATCCAGTATGCACCCAAGATATCTTGCTGTGTCTGATATATGGTACTTCCCTGAGTACGCTTTGATGCGAGTACAACCCTGTATACTCTTCCACTGGATATTTCTTGATTCTTCTAGAAGAAGCCAGTGCCATCTAGCCCATGTGAACCTGAAATGTGAAGTGGGAGCTGAAATGTCAATAACAGCTGTTAGAAGTGAAACTGGATTTCAAACATAAGTTGAATTGAATGTAAAGTTGTTATTTGTAAATCAAATAATATAAAAATAGTATGTAAGAGGATAATAGAGACCAAAAGACACTCGAAAAAAATGGATTCAAATCAACAGTTCCTGTTGCATGACATCATATTAAACACCAGAAAGCCAGTAGTCTTGCGGAACTTCTGTCCAAATTGGAAATGTTTTGATTGTCCAATAGAGGAGTGGTGCGCCAGATTCGATGCTGCCATGATTCGGGAAGAAGAGCCTGGGTTTGAACAAATGCCAATGAAATTCGGTGATTGCCCCCAATGGGAGCGACATCGCACGAAAGTGGGGATAACGTTCGCAGATTTTCTTGAATTTCATACAAAAGACACTGAGAACTGGACTGCTTTTAATTACCACCGATCTGAAGAAATTCCTTTGGAGTGTCGACACGACATCGACTTTACTTGTTTCGGTTTTCCGCGGGCAGGGAAAGGTGCATCGTTTTGGTTAAGCTCCAAAGGGGCAAACACGCCATGCCACTACGATACATATGGCTGTAATATTGTTGTTCAGGTTTATGGCAGGTTGGTACATTATTTCCGATGAATTCCCAAAAAATACATAGAAATTCATTCAGAAAACAGTGGCTTTTATTCCCACCAGAGATGCAACTGACTTCCACCCGGGTGCCGTATGAAGAAAGCAGTGTTTACTGTTCGGAAACATTTTTTTCACCCAAAAATATTCAATCACTTGCAGGTAAAACGATTCTTAAGAGTTGGGTAGTGATCATTATCTAAAGTACTTTACAGTCGCTAGTTTAAATGCTTTTGAATGCACTCTTGGTGAAGGCGATGTTCTTATAGTCCCCAGAAACTGGTGGCACTATGTTGAAACTCTGGATACGTCGCTAAGCGTAAATGCGTGGATACCATTGGTATGTGTTTAATTGTTGCGATGCTGCTTTGGAAGCAACTTCATGTTGGAATTTAAAATTTTAGAAGAGCGACATAGACGTCCAGCTGCAAGAAGGCATTGTAAAATATATTGTGGAAAAAATTGTGAGCTGTGAACCAGATGAGAACAAGCAGTACATACTCAATCCAAATCAGGTACTTAAGGTACAAACTTTGTAAAATATTACAGGAAACACTATCAGTCTTACTTTCTTACTTAGCTGGCGCTACAGTTCGAAGTGAAGGTACCTTTCTACTTGTGCGCGCCAGTTAAGGCGAGGTCTCCTTCTACTGCTAGATCCCTCCGTGTTTGATTCGAAGACTCCGATTCGTCGACGTTGTGCGTCCCTTCGTGTTGACAGCATATATTTGGTTTTCCCTCGTTTACACATAAACCAATTTTGGGCTGTTTGCGTTTCAATACAATTGAATGCTCCACTGATAGCTTTATGTCGTCAGCGTACGCTAGTAGTTGCGCAAACTTTGAGAGATTGTGCCTCTGGTGTTGGCTTGTGAGTTTGTGGCGTTCACAAAAAAAGGCTGACAGGATCTTACATATATGCGATGTTGAGGAGACTAGTGGCTATATAGCTGGCGCAGTTTAGAGGGTCTCCTTGTTTGTGGATATCGGGAATTTGGTCGGTGAAAAGGCTACGAAAATCAGGGAATACTTTCATTTATTTTGTGTTCGTTAACTTACAGTTTATTCCTGGTAGAACATTTCTGCAGTTTTTGAAGATTTTGATTTGTTTCAATAAAGCACTCCGACAGCGGTCCGTTATCTGAGGATGGTACCAACTTAGAAAACTGCAGAATCGTCTCCATGCCATTTAGGCATGCAATCCAAGCAATACTCCTTGCGGAACTCCGTATCACATTTTAACAGAGTGAGAGAAGGCGTTGTTTATTTTAGTGTTCTGTGTTTTGGCACCATGATATGATTTCAAGCATCCTAGCTCTATTCCATGTAAATTTAACTCCAAAGGCTCTTTTCAGGTCTAAGATAGAGTAACGCGCGGATATGGAAAGATGAAACTGTTTGCGAAACTCTGCCGTCGCTATCGACCTTAAATGTACTCCATTTTATTTTTCTATTGCTTAAAACACTCTGTAATACTGTTTTATGTTCGAGCAGATTTAGACCGGTAGACCTTAAGCACGTTTGGAATATGTGTATTATTGCTTAGCTGATTTGTATTGAATCGTCTTTGAATGTCGTTACCATTACCAAAATAAGTGCCATTAACACTGAACCGAACACATCAGAGAGGCGATTCTAAGCCCTAAGCACCTTTATATATGTATAATGTATGTAAACTCGTACCTCTGATAAATTCTTGACTTTTTCCGTTTCCGCGTAACTGGGATGAAAGTAATGTCCGATGCGGAGATAATCTGACTTCTGCAAGTGTTTCTCCATCATTATTCGCCGAGTTTTCTGTTGATTTTCTTGCTTATTTAGGTGGAGTTACAGTTCAGCTCGAACCCTTGTTAAATCCAATAGGGCAGCTATGTCGTTCTCTAGCTGCCTCTATTTTCGTACAAACGTTACGCTAGGTCTTCGCACACTACCTCGAAAACTTCTTGGAGCAGAGCGCTTTTATCCTTCGCTTAGTCGTTGTAACCATAAATATGGATTGTAGGTTGAATAATTGTCAATCCTTGTAGTGAATGATATTTGAAAGAAAAAAGTTGTTAAAAAGAAATTAAAAGCCTTTTTTTTCAGTTGGAGTTGATTATGCCCAGTGAGGAGTTATTTGATATTCTTCGTGTACTCTTAAAAAACTCGAGTGAACTTCCGAGTAAAGTGATGCAAAATGAACGGATCTGTGACAATTATCCCTACGAATATCTCTCGGAAACAGAAGTAACTAGTTTGATTAAAAAACTCAATTGCAACGCCAGTGTCTTAACGTCGCTTTGTCCAACCGAATTTGATAATATCATGCAGCCCAAAACAGAGCGTTATGTGTGTATGAAATCACTAGAAATGTCGAAGATCGATCCACTACTTGAAGCCCTGCTGAACTCCATTTGCCATCCGAATTCAATAAAAGTAATAAAAGACAAACTTCTGAAAACATATTCCAGGAATATTTAATATATTTGTCTTTCACAAACTATGTACAATCATAACATACAGTGTAAATACAAATAAATGTTTATATCGTTTCTATGATAAAGTCTCTCTTAACTCTACACGTTTGACGATTGTCCCTCAACTGACGACACTACTGTACAGTTTCTTAGATTAAGCGACTACTACAATTTAATTACACTATCACAGGTTTTCTAAAATTACTTATAATTTATTGCCCTCTGCTATGTACACTATGCGATTCCTTAGGAACTTTGGAATTTGAGACACTTTATACTTGTAGTGCGGATGTCATGAGAACTACCGTTGACTCTGGCCCATGTTCACTTCCCAAAGCTTTAGGTAGTTGTCTAGAACTTCCCTAAACCACATTTTCTTGTCTGTGTCCCTAAATATAACATGTAACGATTTTAGATCCAATTGCAAGATTGCCTCGTTACCGAGCAGTGTGTCAAGGGATCGGAGTAATGTCGCGTTTCCATGTAGCTTCAGCAGCGTGACATACTTAAATACATAGTACTCGTACTGAAGCTTTCGTCGAGCCCATCGCTCAACTGTTGAATTGCCGCTTGCCGTTCGTATTTGCCCCAAATGCTCTGCATACCATGGAGCAAAGTAGTTGTATAAATCGAGTTTTGAGAGGCCATTTATTCCTTTCGTTTTGAGACGATCTTTAATCATTTGATAGTTCTTTCGGTTGTACACATAAACCTGCAAATATAATGAGAGTAAATGTAAGTTTACATTAAATATGTGAATACTATATATGTGTATGCCATGGATGGACAACAAAGGTGAGTTAAGTGGATCATTCTCAAGCCGAAGAGACTAAGGACCTATTCTGGGTTTGCAGACTGTTTGGTAAGAGTTACACTTTATTCTTTATTATAGACTGATCCCGAGAAAGAGAATTTTACCTTCGTTTAGTGACAGATATGGATCGCTTATAAGTTACCAAAGAACAATGTTCATAGGTCAAGATACACCATGACGAACTGCTTCATTCGGAATTTAAAAAAAAGTCGGATCTGAGTTAATTGTCTCTAAGAAGAACACAGTATGGTGTCTATATAGCTGGGTATGATCGGATAAAACGTCGTGGTATACACCAGAAACTAGAGAACTTTGCTTAATCCGCTATAAGTTCAAGTACTTTCAGATCAGTGATCTATGAGAAGAACCACGCACACCTTTATCTCTTTTCCACGTCAAGAGAACAAATCAGGAGGAAAATACTCTTTAGGATTTGTATGCGACTAACTCCGAACATGAAGAACATGGTTTATCAGGGAAGTTTTATTGAACTCATTATTAAGATTCATGTAAATTGAAAGCAACGATTAAATAAAGTGAAGGATTGTTCTCTTTCTATTAAACCCGTTAATGTTTCTATTTATGTTTTCTCTTGGAATAGACGGTTTCCGGATCAACTTGTACAGGAGTACACAGGGATATATGAATTAGTTTAATTCTATGAAGCTAATAATGTTGACCTAACTAAACTCGATCATACATTTGGGAAAGAAAGACAGATGAATATTAATTGGTATCAATTGATAGAAGGCTATATTTTACTTACTTGATAAAGGGAATTACCCGTCATATATGAATTAATATAGTGAGTTCCGTATGCCTCCATAAATTTGACTGCAGATGTAAGATTACCAGTCTTCAATGAATGCACTTGACTAGCCACATCTGTTTCAAGTGATTGGTTGAGCGGAATATTTGTCTTTAATTTTCCAGTCTCACGAAATCGTACTACTCGAACTAGAACATATGAATAGTCTCCACGAACAAACGAAACGTTAATACCTAACTTCTTCGCAGCGACATCGGCATGCCATCCACCTGTGAATGCTTCCCATGGTTTGTCTAGTCGTTCGATAGTAAAATCGCGAAAGTACGCCTGGTACAATTGACGGCGGTTATCGCAAAACTCCATGTGGAAATCACCGTGGAATATTCCTTGCACGTTCTCCTCTCGTGTCTCGATCAGAGAATTTAAATTCTGTAATAGAGTACTGGTATGGTAAGAAGTTTCTCAATATTATCATGTGTGTCAATTCCTATCGTACCTTATAAATAGTTTTAGTGGGCTCTTTGAAGAGCCACCGTTCGGTATCATTATATTGAATGACTTTCATTGAAATACTCAAATAGCCATAGCGTACGAATACGTTGATGGCGTTACCAATTCTCAACTGCGACTCGTGGCTGCCACCAAAACACAGGTCACCAGCCAGCAGAAAAAGTGCCAGGAGCCAAGTAAAGCCATGAGTTTGGTTCATTGCTCATTTAAAATGGGTTAAAGGATAAAGTGTGTCACCTGGAAAAAATAAAAGAAAATTTGTTTTTAAAACTGTTTATGAGTCTTCTTATATTTTCACAAGTAAAATTGTTACCTTTGGATACTTTCAATACAATTCTATTTAATTTTTTTTTGTGTGTAGTCTGCAAAAAGTGGATTCACTACATGTTATGGTCATAGTCTTGACTTCATTTATTATTCAACAGAATTGAAAATGAAAACGGTTAGATACCTGATTGAATTTTAATGTGATCGTTGTTTTATATCATAAATATTTGATTGTATAGATATATGTATGTTTGTATGTATTATGTCATATTAAAGCACAGCAGTAATAAATTCTAAGCGAACGTGTAGGTTTGTTACCACGTGCTAAGCAACATTGAGCGGATATCGAATATGAAGTATTATCGGAAACTAATAAAGACGCGATCGGAATATTTAATATTTACTAGACAGACTTAATGAACATGCGCAAGTTTACTGTTTTTAAACTAGAAGGCATCGAGAACGGAAACTTTTAATTTAAGTTGGATAATATCATGGTTATTAGGGAAGCATGTGTAAGGTAAAACTTGCCCCTTAGCGGTTTTGATGATGGCATAATACGATGGCGCGAAGATACAGCTGATGATGACTTCATCTCGTGGCCGTTAAGTCCATGAACACGCGAATACCATGATTTCTTTTATTTATTTTAGATTATCAAGGTCTTATAAGTATGAAACATAAACACAATTAATTTTACCACTAATTGTAAGATAACAATAGATTCCTTCTATTGCTTTTACAAATTATTCGTAAAGAATTTTAAACCTGTTCAAGCGAAGACTGTAGCCTGCCAATGTGTACAATTAAACTCATGAATATGCAAAGATATCCCTGATTGAAATCGTATGTTGAACAGGTTTATTTTGAGCAGATAGGATGGTTGCAAATATCATTGTATCTTTACAAGAAGATTAGTTTCCAGATTTTATTAAAAAATAAGTAGTCGCCTAGCAGTTGCTTTATTGTTGAAGATGACAATATAAAAGGTGGGTCCATCCGTGTTCGGATTTCAAGTGACTAACTATGCGTAATATCAACTTTCTTCTGACCGGTTGATACGGAATTTTAACCTTTACTGTGCACACATGTAACTTAAGGGCTAACAGGTTTTTAAAAGATTGACGGAAAAACACTCATAATAATCGAATCAGTTTATATTGTTGGAAAATATTGAAAGTTTATTTCAAATAATGCATCAACAGTGCTTGCGGTTCCGAAGTTCAACACTTATCACATCAGCATTGAAGATTTGCCAAATTATTCGAGCGCAGGCAGGAGCATCAAAGAGGAAATGAAATACAAAATATTGTCGTCCTCTCTAAAAGCGAAGCATCTTAAGTCTAGCACACTAAGAAACTATACTCTGAGCCTTGTTCAGCAATCGCATCGCAACTCTCATTTTTTCTAAGTCTAGTACAATAAACAAAAGTCAAAGCGATCGGTGATGAGACTTAGGGCCTGTCTTAACAGAAAACTGAGAGCGCCTTGCACGTCTCCGACTTGATGTGTTTTGCCTTATCCAGAATCTCCAAGCTGTAGAGCAAGAAAACTCGAACTGTTCCCTTTGGTGGCGAAGATATTCGAGTGCTAGACCGCAATTTATAGCAATCGCAAGAAATAAGAGTCAACTACTTGAGGAAGTTCAAGTGCATTGAAGAAACTCTATCCCATATTGTATTTAGGTTTGCTTCATGTACATATGTATGTATGTACATATATACATAGATAGGAGGAGCATCTAAGCAAACAATTTCATTTTTCTGTTCTAGCATAACATCATCAACAAAGAAATCTATTAGATACAGCATTCCTCAAATGGAATGGATCAGGGGTTATCTTAATGCCAAAGCATATGTGTATGCATGCAAGCAATTAAGAAATCAAAGAGACGGGAATCCCCAAAGCATTGTTAAAGATGGAATGAAATAAAATGCGGTCATAAATATTATCTCACTTTTGCCTGGGAACTTTTTTGTGTGGTGAAGTTATTTCGAGAATCGACATGACATTTCGGTTTAATCTTTTGGCAATTCTTGAGAAATTATTCGGTATTTGTTGGAAGAATTAACTTGACGTAGGAACAAGTTTCTCCAGTTGTTAAACGAATATGTCGAGGGAATATGCAAAGCCCCCTAGAGAAATCTGTTGAAATGAAGAAGTCACTGTTGGCACTAAACAATATAACAGCTGTTTTTCTTCTAAGCCAGGAAAAACGCTGGGCGAAGTTCCAAGAAATTTACATTGATACTCATCCCGAGACTGGAGAATGCTTATTTAACGTCCGTAGCCTTACTGGTGCTTTTAATGTTAAAACTAAAAATATGTTAGTTGAAGCTCAGACTTTTCTCCGAACTGTAGCGTAAGGGATAATGTCCAAATCGAGAGTCAATTTACAATGCCTTATCGCTTTCCTTAAAGCTTTGTGACAAGCCGCTCAGTAGCTCAAGTTCTAAACATCTTAAAAGTAACAAATCTTTAAGTCCAGATGGCATACTGCCCCTTGTTTTGAAGTTATACTTTGCCTAAAATTCTACGTAAACTCTTCCAAACGCATTCCACAGGCGTCTTTCCAGGTAGATGAAAACGCATGTCGAATCTCTGTAGCTTTTCCAATCTTTTGGTTTGGAAATTTGTAAGATATCATTGGTATCACATGTCTCCGAAGCAGACTACTAACATACACCATATGCACCTAACATGCGCTGGAATCAGCAGATTACTGATTATGCGAGAAATGACGTTAGTTGTTTCGGAGTAGGCAAAAGATGCTAATGTTTTTTCTTGGTTCCACTTTCTAAAGCTTCTTTTCGTCCAAAACTTGATGTGAGTAGTACATGTTTGCGAGTTGCTTAGAATGAGATTCTTTTAAGCGGCAAGTTGGTAGATTGATTGGGGACCAACAAATTGGGAGGAAGTGGTTAAGGCAGGCAGATGTCAAGCGCCTTACTCAAAAGTAAGGTTGTGGACTGGATTTCATATCAAGAGAATTGTCCCTAAATTGTAGTTAATTCTGAAAGGCAAATATGACAAACGAAATGTCACCTACTTTTTTAGTCATTTTGCCATTCAGAATGGGCGCGTTCCGAATTTTAGGACTATTCAGGCCTAATTTCAAAAAGTGACTTAAAAAGTGAGGTAAATTTTCTTTCCTTCGAATCCAGTCCACAACCTTAAAAAATTGCCTTACTTTTAAGTCAAATTTGAATCTCTCCACCAATCAGGCACGTTTGACTACGTAGTGCATAGAATTCGGAACGCGGCCATATTCATCATATCGGTTGTCAGTTTCTTCTCTGAAAAAGCAGACCTAGAATTCGGAAAGTAGACGCTTCTCAGAGTGACAGTTGACTGTGTCATTTTTTGACTTAAGGTTGGAAATATTGTATCTACACAGTTTCCTTTTCGAGCTCAAATACTTCAATATGATCTTCATTTGCCAATATGACAAGTAAGCACTTCCAATACAGGAGAAGTGTGGTTATGTCAATGTCGTCAACAAAACACAGACCGCCTTCCGTGTTGACACCTCCGCATACGAATAAATGACCATGGAAACTTTTTGTCTCAACCCTAACCAACAAAGCCATTAGCAAACATGTTAATGCTCACGAGGGCACCAAGTACAAGTACCATTACCACATGCACCTTTAAGCTCAACAGTCCTAATTACAAAATATTGCATAATTCTGAACCGTTAATACGCGTTCCACTAATTGCTTGTAATTACGAATTATTATCTATGTTTTCTGGTTAAATAAAGAAAACAAAAATAAGGAAGTGATACCTACGCTTAGATGCCGCATCTTGGCTCATCAATTAGTAGCCATCAATTTATTTGATTTATTTTATTTACATTTCCCTCCATAAGTCAATGTGTACGGCGGCGGTGTACATAAGCACAGCTTGTGGAAGCGGTGTGTACAAAGAAAATATTGTAATCAGTTTCAAGTTCAAGATCGCCTTCGACACTCATTCACTTAATTCCGGAACACTGCGCCGCGCTGGTGGGAGACACCACATCACACACACATGCCGAGAGATCAAGATATCAAGAAATCATCCAAATCTCGAGTGTAGCTACAAATGTTTCGCAACGTCTACTGCACAATATACAAAGCGCTAATTCAGCAAACATGTCCCCTCGGTTGGTAAACGTAAAGTCGTGTTTATACACTTTTCAAGATGCATTGCACATTAACCAGCAACGCGACGACCTTTACGAACGACGAGGAGAAAAGAAAATGCCAATATAAGTAGCTGAAGATGTGAGCTCTGCGCCAATCTAACTACCCGATGAGCGTACGATGATCTCCGTCATAATTACCACCAATTGTATGCAAACCTGCTCACCTTGACTTATCATTCCTTTCTTTGTTGTTTATTTGCTTCTCTCGGTCTTCTGTTCGCTGTCAACAGACGTCTTTCTCGCACTCCATTCGGAATTTGCAGTTTTGTGATTTGCGAATAATTATGCATGCATGTATGTTTTTTATTTATCTTAATTGATTAATGCCCACACGTGTCACAAAAAGGTGATAACGCTTCGGATACAGGGTGCATGCAAAATGCATCTGGTGCTAACTTTGGCATTCTATGTAGGTGAGCAAGTGTTAACAACTGTCCCAGTTTACAGCGGCAATAGTGATCTTCATGACCATCGCCAGTCGTTGTACATTTCGTATGCAATGAGTGTCTGCATATTGAGTTTCGACGGCCGTTACGGTGTAGCACCCTTCATAATGGTGCGGGCGGCTATAAAACGGGGAATTGTGAGGCAATTTGTAACACAACAGAATAAGAAAAAACAAAAACCCATTGGTGTTCATTGTTATTGATGTCGGCGATGACGGTTTTTATTATTTGACCACCATGTTCAATTGTGTAAATTTGGAAATGTAATGAAGGTGATACCTGCTACATAGGTGATGCGCGGCATGAGGTATTTTTCCCTCTTGGGCTTGCTCAAAGGTCATTGCATTAAATATTTGTACATATATACGTTCATTTGACGTAAGAGTTGTATACTTCTGCAGTATTTTATGTAAGTGAACGTAAATAGTTCATTTATTTGCTAATTTCATGCTATTGTCATGCATGATTTAATTATACCACACACAGCCCGCACTCATGCATCTTTCTTGAAACGTTTTGCCTTTCACTAAAGTTCCAATATATCCGATTTTTTGATGAGGGATTGTCCTTTCTAATACAGAACTGTGCCATCCGTAAAGGACATACCCGGGTATTAGAAGTCAAATAGACTCGAAAACATTGCCTTCTGTCAAAGGCAAAATACCAAAGATAAACAAAAACAAAGAGCAAAACTGGGCATAAGTGTCGTCAAAAGCACGAGAAAGGACATAATAAATGAAAAATAGACACCTTCGCAGAGGTTGGACGTTGAACAGCCAGATTTTAGTAACATGAGTTACGTTACAATACGCCGCTTAACATAGAATTATTCTTCATTGTGTTATAGTCAGTAGAGGTTACCCTTTCAAAGTCTAAACATCGACTGCAATTATTCAGTTGTGGCTTTGTATGATAGCTTCGACATGTTCGAGCTCCTTTCTTTCTCTAGTAATGGAACTTGCCCACATGCTCCGTGGAACCGCAGGCTTTATTAATGCTGGTGGCATTGGACCTATTGACATGAGGCACAAAACTTTTCGTGGCGGTTTAGAGCATTAATACAATTGACTTGAATGTTTTTTCTCTTAAGCGGCAAAAAGAATAAACAGATTATACCTACCCATAGAAACAGTCTACCTACATACATATGTCGTAAAAATATAAGAGGAACGCACTCGATAGGTACAAATCATTAAATTTTCATAGAGTGACACGCTTGGATGTGACGTTTACGTCACAAAAACGGGTGGTTGTCAAAAAATTGTAAAACGGATTTCAGCTTGTCGTTTTATAGACCTGGATTGTCTGACTGGATTTTTTTGACGTTTAAAGACGAGGTGAGATGTTACTGCAATCTGGATTTTAATATTTTGTGAAATTTCTTGGATCTAACGCTTGGAAATGTCAATCGCTGTCAAACAAAACAAATTTCAGCTCGTCAATCCTGTGTGAACAGGTTCTTAGGTCTTAACTCAAAAAGTTGGCCTAGAATCCATAACGTGCTGTGCTGGGTGTGAATAAAATGTCAAAATTTGCAAATATACGCGATCATTCGCAAGTCGCTGATCTGTGAATGACCCTTAAGTTTATGGAACCTATCAATCTCTAAACGGTATTTTAAAAAAAATCCAATTCGTGAGTTTTCTATCGTTGGGAGATCGCTGATATACAAAAGGTGTAGAACTAGTCTTGCCTTGTAGTACTCACACTTTGATTTAGAAGTAAAAGTCTTCTTCACATATTCAAGATACGATTTTAGAACTTCGGGCTATTATCTCGAAACAATTCTCAACTGGTTGGCTTAGTCCGTCACAGAAGATCGTGGAGAAAACTTTTTGTCCCTCCAATGATTTTTGATTACGTCGAGTGATTATTTTGAGAACTAAAAAGGTTAAATTATTCGTGTATCCTCTCTAGTACTAGGTTAGGTGGACTCCGTAGCTGTACTATGTAAGCAAATATTTGGTGCGACATGTTCGTACGGAAGTTAGATCCTCGCTTCTTATGATTGTTCGTCACCTGCTTGTTAATTTCTTCAAAAGAAAGGGCTATACTTTTTAATGCCGTGTCTTATAAGGTGTGATTTTTTTTGAGAAGTTTTTATGACAGTTATACTCTCTGATGGTTGTCAAACGCTTGTAACACTGGACCGTGAATACAAATTTGGTGTTCTTTATGCATTCGATTGAAATACGTTTGTTAGTGAACTTTGAACCAACAAAGTCAAAGTTATAACATATTCCAAAAATTTAAAAAATTAATTTTACTCATTATGAGGCGAGAAGAAAACGTTTTTTTTTTTAGGAAGACTGTGATCTAACGTCTTGTGCGTCGGTCCTAATAGAGTTTTTTTTCCAGTATTTTGTGGGGGCAGAGCATTTTTCATCCAAGGACGGCCTTATCTTGTTACTCCAACTTAATCTATGTAGCTCAGCAAAACACTCTTGACCTAATTGCCTTTCAGCTCAATACTTTGATGGCGGGAAAACTATGCCTGCGGCAGCTTGAATAATATTTGTATCTTTCTTTGCTTGAACATCTGCAAGGAGTTCTTCAAATATTTTCCCCAGTTCCTGCAAATTTCCTAGATCTATCCATTTATCAGTTGGTGGAGTTTTGTTTGAGTAGCATCGAGTAGATCTTTTCGCAGAGCAGTATCTCTCACCAAGCTTCGCCTCAGTTTAAAGAAAATCACTTTTCGATAACGTATTTTCGAGGCCTTTTCTGGTTTCTTATTCAGATCTCTTCTACTAAATGATCTGTCTAATGATTTTTAGTTTAGTTTCCGAGAACGTTTCAATGTAAATCGCGATCAGCCAAATTGTATGTTTACTGACCGAAAATCGGTAGAGATCGACAATTTGTTGTTTCAAAACAACATCTGCTACATATTACTGATAGTCAAGTGCCCTCTTTTGGGCCTAAATGCCATGGGGAATAGTAATGTCAACTTGCAACGCCCACTATTATAGCAAAAGAGATACAATGTCCCTTGATAGAAATAGTATCACGTATCTCAGCCGCAACGCCTCTTAATTCAGCTCAATTGGAAATTTTACATTGATTCGGATTTTTACCAAAAAAAAAAAAGACAGAAACTTTTACAGAAAAATGAAATAATTTTCGCACAATGGTCGATTTGAAGGTCAAGGCTGCTTAGCTTCTTAAAGTCACTCGTGTTATGCGTGCGTGTCTGTTCGCATAAACCACGCTGGACAATTAATGTGTCGATAATTAATTGAGTGTAGCATGAAATTTGATTCGAAATCTCTAATCTAAGATTAATGTTTATAAAACGGAAGTTGATTATCACAAACGTTAACATATAAAAGTCATTTCATTTGTTGGTCATTTTGAATACATTACCTACCCTGGCTTATCACATTATTCAAATCATTTTCAAGCGTAAATGTGTTAATAAATTTATTTTAAGAACACAGATACGTTTCTCTCGTAACAATATGCAGATACCCGTCTCGTTATTTCGGTTTGCAAACGAGTTTTGCTCAAAAATATATGGTTCTTCCGCGAGTCTCAAGATCATTGCCATTTATGTTCACATGCTACTACTTGTCGACACATTTACATATGTATGTATTTCTTATAAGTTGGATCAATATCTGCATCAATTTGCAACAACTGTCACTACCCACATCTTTACTGGTAGATACAGTAGGCATCTGAAAAAATTGACCCTTGAACTCTACAACTTATAAATGTTGACATGATTGCTCAACTGTGCTTCTGTCATTTTTATTTAATTTGCGATCGTTAGCTAATTGTTACGTGGACCTTCATTTTCGATCGCAGAAAAAGTACATGAGATTCAAAGGAAAATATTTATCGTTCAAAAGTCACTGTGTAATATTAATCACAAATTAATTTGTTTTACAAACAAATTTTCATGAATGTTAGATAATCAAGGACAGAAAATGAGTAAAGTACCAGTTGTTGAGCTGTTTATGTACATATGTATGTAGGTACGTATAATGTATTCAAAAACAAAATCACCTACAGCAGCAAGTCAAGTGTAGCAAGTATCTCTTTCAACAAGGACAACTTTTTTATTTAAGCAGATGAACTTACTTACTTCTCTGTCTCCTCAAAAACAACAAGTTTTTTATAAAAACAAAAAAGTTAAAAAAATAAAATACATATTTATGGAATGCATAGACAGTATCAGAATAGAATCAATAATTAATATATGTATCTATAGAAGAAAATCTAAGTTTTCAACGTACAAGTACTATATGAAGGTATAAGCGGAACGAACCTTGATGTGTCCCTGTTTTTCGAAATGTAAACAAAACAGCTTACGTTGAATTGTTTATAAGATTTAAGTTTTTGGTTTCTCTTCATGGATCTCCGCAGGTTTAGTTTAACGTTAACTTTATTTCATATAAATGCAAATACTTGGCAGGTTCGGCAAGAGCCGTTGGTCTTTCTAAGAGTTCTTACAACCATTTGAGAATAATTGAGTTCACAGATGTTTGTGAGACATTTGTTGAGGTCCGATCGCTAATTAAATCGTGTTGATTCAGAATAAAATCTTGAACTCTGGCTTAGCAGTCCGACACACTATATACTGTGCTCATCGTAAAGTTGGATGAAGAAGAGGAATAGTGGCAGGAAACATACCTAAAATTAAACTAATACACTAATCCGCCCGAAGCTCGCCTATAATTCGCAAGTCTGGTTCGGCCCATCTACAACTCCTTTGGACCTGATAGGTAGAACTTAAAATCGCGGGTTAAAACTAATTGAAACAGAAGAATAAAAAAAAACCAAACACCGCAGAAATGTTTGTTTTATCTCTTCTTTCATCAATAGTAGTCCAGCTGGTTACAATCCACCATTTCAACAGTTTTCTCGGATCATACTTTAATTTTCGAATGCTCACCAGTCTACTCTCAAGGTAACTTCGTTAAGGACTTTTCCTTAATCGTTGAAGACGAATGTGCTACTAGTTCGGAGAAGAGAATGAGGTCGGAAGAATGTATTTTAACCTGAACCGACCAACTTAGACCCGACGTTGCCTTTTGGAAGAATTAGGCTCTGTGACCTAATGAAAAGCACGTGGAACTGATACACGCTTTTCTGTTGTGTGTTCCACTGCGAGAGGAGATATCTGCGTACAAAATCTGTAATCTGGCACCAGTGGACAAAAATTGCCTAAAACTGAAAAAGTCACTGCCAGTGGCTCTCCCGGATGATTCAAGCCTAGCAGAGGTGCCTACGATAATTGATGTGTTAGGCTTTGAAATAGCCTTACAAAGTAAAAACTTTATGGAAGTGTTTGACCCTAGTTCAAGTATTGGAGGGACATCAGTTGCAGTATCCTCAAGCATGTTCGGCACATGTTTCACTGGTTAAGACCAATATTTTAGTGTCGGTTGATGTCTTTGTCACTGAGATACTAAGATGCCTTAAATCATTTTGTGAATTCCAGTAAGAAAACTTATTCATTTGTATCGTGAATCATTTTGTGATTGTTTTGAAATTCCATTGCTTTAGGTGCATGGTTGCTCACTTTCTGACACATATTTGATCACGGGTTCTCGATTATTTTAAGGTCAGTGGTACTCCCTACCAAATTTAAGGATTCAAGGCCTATATCAGCCTCGAATTGGTTCATCTGTTGAAAGAGGATAATATTTGTTGTAAGTTTAAATTTTTGTTTAAGAATTGTTCTAGTTAAGGACTGAGTCTTGGAATGATTTACTTGTATTTCGTTGGATTTACAAAAAAATCTCCAAATGTAAAATATACCCAAGATGGTAAAACCTTTGAAAGCAAATGCTCAGGCTGAGAACATCTCTTGTTCAAGTCTTTTCCCTATTCCTTGTCAGTTCCGAACCGATTTTTCAGAGACAAAAGTTTCTAAATCAGATCGTCCCGAGTTTTCGATTTTTGGGTCTGATCATAGATCATCTCTCCGATCTGCACGTTGTTTTAGCTTAGATTTTTCAATTTAATTTTCGTTATAAAAAGCAGGAATACGTCTCAAAACAAACACTTTTTCGAAACTTAGAGCATTCATGCCTTGTCGACTTGACGACGCATAGTTTCTGTGTTTCATCAGAACGCACGTCCGAACGTATGACCGAACGTCAAAGTCAAAAGTTCTATTTTCCAGTTTTACTTGATTTGGTTTTACTTTTTTACAATGTTAATGTTAAGTTAGTCTATAAATCTCGACCTAAGTCTACAGGCCTTGTTCGTATTCTCCTTTTTTGAGTGCTTACATTGTAATGGGCTTTCAACCTTAGATTCAAGAACACATTAAACAAACGAATGCAAGCGTACCTACTATGTACAATGTACATCGGTTTAAGTATGGATGATCCATATAAATTTTTACGAGTTCAGTCTAAGCCGTCGCTCTACTTAAACGTTTAACAATTTAGCACACCGCAAAGCATACACACACTCAACCTTCGTTTGCACTAATTCGTATCTGTACACCCTCCTGTGAAAAACAATCCGAAAACTGGTTGACATTTAATACTCGTACAACGGCCAAAAGTTTTGCAATATGCTCAAGCAACAGCGTCTACTTCTGCTTACTTCTCTGCGCCACCAGTACCAAGAAAACATCCGTAAAGCGAAACCCAAAGCAACGAGCAAAAACCCGCCGAACATGTACAACGACCGAACTTAGAGTTCACTGTGCACTGCTTCTGTCACTCTATTTTTTTTTTCATAGAGATTTCATGTAATTCGGAATAACAGTTATAAAAGAAAAACGAAAAAAAAAAAATAAAGTTATGGGACCGAATTTACCATGCAGCGGATATATCTTTTTCGCACGTAATCATGTTCCCAGAGGAACTGTGCAATGGATTGGAGCTAGTCTAACGCTAGGGTAAGACTAGTTTGCCAAAACAAAAGGAAAGAAGAAATTGTTAATTAATTCAAACGTATTAAGCGAATAATAAATCTGAATGAAAAGTTTAATAATTGTTTTTGTTTGTTAATTACGAAGCTTCGTCGGCTGTTCATAAAATGAAGTACAATACGTTTCCGTTCTGCGAACTGCTTCCTGTCAAAACTCAGACATGCATTCTTAGAATCAGAAATGATTTTGTGTTGTGGAAAATTTGTGGAAATTTCTCTTATAAACATTTCTTATTTATACAAGTGCAATGTATGGTTGTATGTCATGTATAGGGTGACGAGATACCAATGATGTTTTTTTCAATTATGTGCTAACAGCTGTCAAAGCTACCAATAACATCGAGCTGTCAAAATATTCAGTAAGGTTTGCCATTTTACCATGCATCGTTTCACGCTTGCCGAACGTATGCAAATTATGAAAAATACTATCGAAATTCTGGCTCAGTTGTAAATACGCAACGTGAATTTCGTAGTGAGGTCGGTCGTCATCATGGTTTCGGTGTGTAGGCAATTCGTCGCAACGTGGACAATTTTGAGCTTGAGTACACTCTTTTGGACCTTAATCCACAAACCAAGCAGATTGGTGCGAAAATAAGAACATCGATATATCCGAACTGTCGTTCCAACAAGACGGCGGTACATGCCATACAAGCGACGCAACGCTCGAAGTTGTGAAGGAGAAATTTGGCGACTGGGTCGCCTCACGGGCAGCGTTCATCAATTGGCCGCCGGGATGATCCGACTCTATTACCCTTCCAGCGAAGACGAGGCGGCCATTTGAATGATGTGATATTCCTCACATAATGGCATGAATGTAGCTTCAAAATAAAGCCGAATCAATTGTACATATATCTCACACCGTTGTTGTTTTATTTAACTTTTTTTCTATGGTTTTCATCTGGTCACCCTGTCTATGCGTAAGAGTTGGAGGTGTAAAACTAATCAAAACAATTGACATTTGTGTTTAATTTTTATTATGTTAAACCGCAACAGATCACTAGCAACAATTTAATCATTTAATAACAATAACAAAGAATTGCTACATTGTTGTAACCTGCATATGTGATGTAATGTGAACTAATGAAAACCATAGGCAGCTCACGATATCGAGGGTTCACATTATTGGATACAAAAATGCATAGTACTTCATGGTTTTGCCAGTCTGACAAGACATTCGAACACTAGAGTGCAACTTTCTAAGGTGATAGTTGACAATTAGCGTTTGTTGTTGGTTTTGTTTGACATCTCAATCGTTTTAGGGAGAGCTAACAACATCAACTTTGACTATCTACTGTCACCTTAGAGGATTTTGCTTCTGATTTTTCGGACATTCAGACTGTTCTGCATCGTGGATTATTTATTGCTCCCTTAAGTGTACATGAAACCTTTTTAACAATGATTGAACATCTTCCTGATTCGCATACATTTTATCACCGCGTACCGTGAAATTTTTGATTCCATTCGCTGCTGACAGAAACTTGACGTTTCCTTAAAAAACTTGTCTAAAATAAATCCTGTTTAAAGCCATCTATTTATCGACTTTAAAGCTGTGGATCAAATCGAGAACCTGCAGCATTAAATGACTTGCTTGCAGAAGGCGCACATCATCAACGAGCTCGAAACAATACTCGACCCAGTTACCACCAAAGTTAAGATGTTTGCACGAATGATAGCAGAGATGAGATTACCCTGACAGAGATACCTGGATTAATAGCTAACTTTTACAAGCCAAAACAATTGAGTTTGACCATTTCGTCATTTGCAGGGACTATTGCCCTCAACAGTCACATTTGGATTCTCAGAACAGCCGTGGTTTGGTATTCCAACAATCCAGAGTCATAGATTCTACATATGCCAGGTTCAGCTAGTTGTAGTAATGGTATAAGCTGGAACTTATGGGAATAAGTCTGCAAATCCATGGACGAAATTCGCCAAAACGTGCTATTTTCGGACAGTTTTCAACATTAGAAATGCATTTAATTTGTTTGAACAATAGTGATTGTTTTTTTCTACTATGAAGACCATAACTAGTCCTTACATCACGATACGCAGGTATGAGTATTACAGAACTGATATTTTTGTAGTAAGATGCAACAAACTATGTGGTATCTGACAGATGAAATATGTAAAAATCTACTAAAACAAACAGCACATACTCGAGAATTGTTTAAAAGAAATTCCAATAATCTCCAAATGTGAACATACCCCGATGTGTGTTGTAAACAACCTCAAAAAAGCAGCTTCTTTCACAGATCAATGGTTTGCCCCTTGAACACTTCAAGTAATGAAACTAAAAGTTATGAAAGTCAAGGCAGATGGTACCTAGATTGTGTGAGTGCTTCAAAATTACACCATCTGTCCGAATTTATGCGCTGTTTAATAATTCATTTTCGATCTCTGTTTTCATTTCATACGTATTTCGTTTCAACATGCATTAGTAGTATCCACCTGATACTTGATGTTACAAGAACGCTGTCCATGTGGTCAGTCACCTAAAAAATTTCATTTCCGGAATTATTTCTAGACAAAGCCGTCTGCCATCAATTGCCTGCGAATTCAGTTAGATACAATATGCAAATTGAGAGTTTTGAGTTTTTGTTTTTAACACATCAACCACCAACTTTGGTTGTTGTAAAGTCGCAGTTCCCGAATATTCAATACCATGTCGGAGTACAGTTTACGCAGTGAATCATGGTAGTTTCAACAGTCATAGTTTTAATTTGTTTATGGTATTTAACAACACTATGTAAATTTAATTATAAAGTCAATGCGAAAGGACAATTTTTAGAATATATGTCGTCGTCCTGTGATTTAAAGATGGGTTCAAACGGTTACTCCTTAGAGAACAAAATAGATGGTTTTTTGTTTATAGCATCGTCATCAAAGCCCAAGACTTTCTTATACTAAAGGTGTTCCTTTCTGAGTGAGATGTTTTAAAAAATCCGTGATTCCGTAAAAAATCCGCGATTTCGTAAATCACTGGTAGTCTCCAACAAATAACCTATGAGTAACCTAAAAGTGAATCTCAAAAACCTCTTTTGGTTGGTTTCAATTTTCGAAATATTAATGATGTAGTGAGGATACCAGGTACTGTGGCTACTATAAGACAGTTTTGTCTCCGGAAAATGTTTTTTATGGATGAACGAGGAATAATTTAATGTGAAAGGACTTAAAATAGTTTTCTGAACACCATGCAAATTTGTATTTAGCATTTCAAAACTCTGAGTGTCCTCTTCAGATGTAAAAATATTAAAATCCATTGCAAACATAAAAATAATACATGTTGGTAGAAATTTAACAACATCGTTTGCAAAATCGATTAATAGAAGAGGACTAATGTGGCTTCCTTGCGGGACACCAGATGTTACATTCATTTTGCTTTTAAATTTAGAAATTGGTATGTATTTCGAAGATATGAAGAAAAAGGTTGGAAAATGTAAATGTTTAAGCTTGAACATTAATAAACAGTGGTTTACACAGTCAAATGCTTTAATAAAATCTGCGTAGATGGCATCAACTTGATTAGCTTTACTCATTTTTGAAACGACTAAGTTCTAAGTAGAGCCTGAGGTGCAGCTGCCCATTACTCAGGAGTTTTGCAAGACGCATGGCTTCAATGGCATGGCATGAAAAAAAGTATCTGCGCAAAGCTAAATTTTGACGAAATGACCTATATTTGTCGCTTGCATGAAGCTTGAGTGACATTTCGTTAACAGTGTTCAGATGAAACGTGCAAATGACGCCGTCGTGGACAGTAGGCCTAAACCTTCCGATTGATTATGGAATATTACTTTATTCAAATAAGTGCCTTGGTAGGGAATCCTGTCAATTCAATTTTTCAATACATTTTCGATGTTGTCGGTCCCTATTTTACAAATAGTCTGACGCACGACGGCGTCAAATTATAGTTCAAAATGTCATATGATTCAAAAATAAACCAACAGATGGACTATTTGTCATTCCTTATATCTTTCAAGTGTCAAATGAGTTTGTCAAAATGGACTCCTCTCTTGTTGTGTTTACACATTTTGTTAAGACATTTTCCGAGGCTTTAAATGAAGTCGAAAATCGAGGAAAATCGGAAAGAAGGAGAAAGTATAGTGTTTGGATTAATCCATTTTGAGAAAAAATACGTTTAGAAACTAATTATGTTTACTTGATTTACTTGATTGACAATCACTATCAGGGTTCATCTCTACAGAGATGGCAAGAAATGAAGGCTGACACAATCTTGTGAAATGTATTATTTCAGGAAATTTGCGGTCTCCATTGAAAATTTCAATTGCATGACACACTTCGTGGAATAATTCATTGCCAGTGGAGACTAGGGCTCAGGGCAGTAGACTGTAGTTTATTAGTACGTTGTTTGTGGAGATCGTAAGCAATAAACTACACAGTTGCACAATGAGAACAGGGGTATAAAGAAGTGATATAGGAACCAATCACTTACCCTTTTAATTTTGAGATTAGCTTTACAGGATAGGTTTACGGTATACTTTTGTATTCTGGTTATTGACTGAATGGTGTTGCGTCTTAACATCCAGTATAGCTGGCTGAACTCATTGCCTACGTTTATGAATAAAATAGGTTTCCACGTTAGTTATCGGTCAGGTGCCTCAAAGTGAGTAGTCACCTGTCTTGGTAGCAGAGAGGTTTTAGTATTTTTCCTAGAAATTTACAAAGAGTTACTAGCACTCTTATCAGGCTTTAAAACAGCTTTTGTTTTAGCGACAATCAGATCCGGAAAATTGGAATTCATAAAACACATAAAAAACCATTTGTGTAAAAGTATCTAATATACAACCCAAAGATGCATGCAAACCATGCAGGTAATTATTTTTCACTCTGTTCTGCTGCATAAGCAAGTAGGAATGTATAATAATACAATAAATAATTTAATGGCTTTGAATAACCAGTAATTCTAAAACATACATTTCAATGAAATGCAAATAAAATAAAGCACCAATTCTAGGTTGAGCACGTATACGTGTATAGTGTTTGTGGATCAGCAAATGATTTATGCACAATTCTGAAGAGTAATTTCCATCTAGACTCGAAGGGGTCAGGTTTTATTTTTAGAAGCAACTTTTCTATTTATTATGGTTTTAGTTAACCTCTGACCATGGTCATTTGATCTCAGAATGAATGAATGAATTAATTGAATGTTCTGATGATACATTTCGAATAAATGTGATTTTCATATAAATACATATGTATGTTCTTAGTATTGAAGGTTGTATCTACGTATAATTAGAAAAGAGGAAGAAATAGATGGGTTTAATGCCAACTTTTAAGGACAAACATACTCTTCACTCGAATGTAGTTTAAAAGAATGAATTCTATGCCCATAGCACAGCAAACACATCCTTTGATTAGTACATGTAACTGTATCCTTTGCCCATTGTCTTTGGTTCTGCATAGCTAATCTCTAAATACTATTGTAGGCGACCTTTAATCAACCGTCCAACGACCAACAGATCCCAGCCAATCATACATGAATTTAATTGATATCTGTTACTACAATCAAGCACAAGGAATTCCTACGATTCCGTAATCTCTGTCTGAATTCCTAGAAAAAGCTTGTCAGTCAATTCCTCCAATGAAGTAATTGCCCCTAAAAACCTTCTTCTTCCATTTGATTTCCCCCTTATGGCCCAAAATCTCTGAGAAGATATGAGTACTACACATGTTGGTTAGATCAATTCAAAAGAATCTATCCGTTCTCTGCTGATACTTAATTTAGACAATTAATGTTGGTTTATAGATGTCCACTAACGTATAAGCAAGCCGACCTTTGTACCCGGCCAAGATAAATTAAACTACGGGGTCGCTTAAAAGCCGTCCTCTAATTAACGGATAGTATGCAATACGCGAGGAATATTGACTTCCAGCTCAACAAGTCTCAAACTAGTGCCACATAGTTTTGGTGGATTCAAATTTAATTCTTTATACAAAGTGTTGTTTTCTACGGATTGGGACTGAGCCCACATACAAATTCCCGAATCAATTCATTCTTCGATAGATTTTAAAGAAGAGGAGAGAGCACTCCACCTTGTGGAACACCTCTACTTACTTGCCTCTAAGCTGCGGCGTGTCGTCAAGCGTTGAGTTCATAATCCTGTTGGGAACATTTTGCTAACCATTTTGACGTTAAAAGGAAGAAACAGTCTTTTTTCTCCTTCGTCAAGAAATGATATTTTGTAATTCAAAAGAATTGTTTTACTAATGCCCACCGCCCAGTGCAAGACCGTTTCTGCTTGTGTGGGGATAGGCGAACTTTCATTTGACTTCTGTATATAAACCACGTTTACTACCGTACAAGATTTAGGTCCAGGAATCCATGCAACTTCTGAAGAGTACAACCAGTCAAGAGAGGATAAGGTCCACAATTCATTGGATCTCAGGGGGACGTACACCGATTTAAATGGTTTGAAGCAGCGTATTTGGCAAAGAACTGTGTTCTTAGCAATAAAATTAGCCCAGCTGGATAGTTGAATTAGCCAATACTGGTTTTAGTCCTCAAAAGTACTAACTACTCCATTCTTACAACGACAGCATAGGAAAAAATTGTAATTTTACCATGCACATCAGCTGTACTGTAACAGACTCCATTTGCTATAACGAATTTCCCAATTATAGTTCAATAAATCTAATATTTCCCACAGTTTCTCTGTAACAAATTTCTATTTACAATCAATCGATAATTGGCTCGTCTCTTGAAATCGTGTTATAACGAGGTTCTATTCAAATCACACAATATTTTATTGTGGCTCGTCCAGAGGGGAACAATTAACTTTTGATTCTCAATTTACCTTTTGAAAGTCAAATGTCAAGTACTCGTTTAGAAAATCAAGTTTTTCAACAATTCACACAATATGCAACTAAAATAACTTGCCTTACGTAGGTAGGTACATATGTATAATGAAGCGATTGTCTTGGTAGTACTATTTTTGAATAACAAGTAATATTACGAAGACAATGACCCTGGGACAATCCAGGAATCGAAAGAAATTCATTCACTAGTGACTGCCAGATGGTTCAAGTGAGTTTTTTTTTGTTATTTTTACCATAAATGCTAGTTGAGAGGTCCCGAGAAACTGAATGAAATATGTAGAAAAAGAAAAACAAAATAATGAATAAGTGGGTCTTGAATTTTTGTTTGAAAGGATTGTCTATGTTGTTCAATGACATTTCGATCAGTTGCATATGATTTAGAATACTTAGAAACGCATGTCCTAATATTGGGCAAGAATTCCATTTTCATTGATGCCGTAGTTTACTGAAGTAAGGTGTGGGCCATCTGTTGGTTTCATTTTGAATCACGTTATTTTGACATTGACAGTTTCTATGCGCACAAAGATTGACAGCTGCACGAAATGAATCATTTGGGATATACTGCACAGTTACTTTTAAAATGCATGTTGTGTTGCTGAACCAGACCAGAAACCAGAAATAATGCGTAAACTGCAGCTGGTGCATGGAAGACCACTACTGAGGCATGAGAACCAATTTTTTATGAGCAGAAGTTGACGATTTGGACTTGGGTTCCAGCAAAATAGGACTATGTGCCCCACAAGCCGAGAAGTGGAAATCAGACGTAGAAGAGTAACTCTAGGTACATTTCTCATCCCAAGATCAGAAGTTATTAAGAAAGGAATACTGGGTGATCCAACCGTGGGCTCTGTCCCGGTCTGGCTCTTTGGCGATCTGTAAAAACACGGCTGTATTGACAGACTAAATCAATAATTTTCCCAAAGAAAATAAGTCAACTCCCATCCCACGGATTCGGACACGGAAGCTATTAGAAAAACGGAGTCTTAAGTAGAGTACACACTATCACTTCGATATATAACTGTAAAATCCCCATAAGAGATGAAAGCAAAGTTTTAAGTAACTCCAAAAGTCAAGAACAATACAAATTAAAAAAAAAAAAAAAATACAAATAAATTGGTTAGGAAACTCGGAAATCCAGGAAATATTTTAGTATATTTTTGCCAATTGACTTGGCTAAAACCACAAATAGGGGTCATGAACTCATAAACAGCGAGAGCGAATTTGGTTCGATGACGGTTCTTGACTTTTGTAGTTAATTTGGATTCAAACCAGAACTGATAGTGTCTACTCTACTTAAGGCATAGGACTCAGCAGCAGTAAACGCCACAAACAGATTTAAGTGAATTCAGTCAGTATCGCCTGTGAATTAAATACTAATTGTGCCTGATTTCGCAGCCAGGTAAAGTAAGGTAAGTGGCATGTGCCTGTGCTATAATTTATTGGCAATCAAGAAAGGAAAAGCAAAACAAAGAAACATTAGACTGAAAAAAAAAGAGCTGAAAGAAAAATGTGGTAGGACTCTTGTTTACCACGGTAGTTGCGGAAAATTGGAACTTTTGCTTTGCCATCACAGATCAACCACAATTGTGGTAAAGTATTTTATTATTTGAATATGATTGTGCAATGGCAGTAAGTACACAAACAGATAATAAAATTTCTTTGATTAGTTTTGTGTTTCCATATTTGACATATTGAACAAGAGCCCAACTAACCTTTGTAAAACTAACAAGTTATGTTTACAAGTCTTGTTAACAAGCGAGAGGTGTTTTCTCGAAACAAAAATGGTGTATGTTGTGGTATATTTCCTTCATATCATATCCGCAAGTCACAGAAACAGCAACCCGCCCATTTGAAGCAAACAGGTGCCTTTAACAACGCACCTCAATGACTCATTCGGTATGGTTTTTGTGCTAATTGGCATACCGATCGTTCTGTTTACACCTACATATTGTACATTTCCAGGCGTGATAGAAAAACAGACAAATAGCACTAATTGATGATGAAAATTTTGTGGAATATCATATCGAACCTGAAGATACATAAATAGAACAAACACGTTTATTCGATCTCTTCGCATAGCTGCCAATCAAATAGTGTCCTTGATAGGACGCCTTTCGGGGAGCTTGTTGTCTCTCTACCCCAATCTTAATGAACAAGGACACTGTTTGACAGGCAGCCATGCAGAAAGATTGGGTAGACCGTCCAACAGATTCTGAGGCCCTAGAGACAGAGCGGAGAAAATTACTCTGCTTCATGAGCTAGGCGGCTTATGAGAGCTTAGCAGTTCGTACGCTTCTTTGCGTCGCACAAAGGAACTATTGGACAGGATAAGGCAGGCTATATACATATATGAAGATTGATGCATAAATTACTTGATTCCTTTTTTTCTGTTTTTTTTTTTTTACTTACCCATATTTCAAAAATATTGATTTCACATAGGTATATTGGTATAATGATTAAATTTGGATTGACTTGTTGCTTCAAGAAATACTTTCGACATATGTAAGGGAAGCAGGTTCCGTTTAAGGCTCTGGAATGAATCATTTGCACGGTTTGGAGAACAGAATAAACTAGGCAAAGTGCACATCAAAACAGCCACTACCCAAACATTAACAGACTCTCAAGTAATCTTCTAGGGAATCCTACGTAAATGTAGGATCTCAGTTGATGTATTGCTGAACAAAATTTTATTTCAAAGCGAATACATTAAATAGTTGAGTCTACTTCCTATCTATGATATAACAAATGGTATTCAAATGGCAGGAATTGCTTTTGCATAATAGAATCGACGAATTTTTAAACAATTAGTTTGCATAAGTTAGTATAAGGTTTTCCGACAAGTTCGATTAATTTGCGACATTGATCCGTGGGTTAATGTATTTGCACCGATTAGACCTTAATCTAACCCAATGGTGTGATCACTTTGCCTTGTTCCTAAATATATCGTTCTACTTGCTCATACACACCTTCAATATGTACATATGAACGAGCAGACATTAGTCTCAGTAGTCCCTGGTTAAGAATAATAATAAAATGAAAACAGAAAAATTATATACGATCAGACAAGATCTTGCTAATTAAAATTATTGATATTTTTTGGTGATCATTTCAAGTTAGTGTGGACTTGTTAGTTCACTTTTACTTACTTAATGAGTTGTGGAGTAAACAATAGAGTTTGTTTTAACAAAAAAATTTTGTCCTAAAGACAGCTCTAGTGATTTATTTACAATTTTATATTTGGGTTTGTTTGGACTAATGCTTTTTCTCAGGAGTCTCTTGAACTAAAATAAAAAGGAATATCTCAGCACATCTCAAAATTTTGCGTACAAATTCTTAACATTTTTGAACATCCACGCCAACTTTTAAAAAATATGACTTTTACAAAATATTTAGCAGACATTTAGAAAATTATGGCGAAATTTACGGGGATTACAGTTTTTTATAATTGACTTAAGCATTAACTTTGAGTTAGGAAGTTTTCTTAGAAACACCAATTTTAGGGAAATCTTCCAAATAGAATTTAATTGGAAGGTTTAACTGATAATGCAATCAAAAATGTTGAATGCTCACTTTATTAGGGCAGATCTAAAAGACGATCAAATGGGTTTTGACTCACAGTTCTTATCCAATTCCTAGCCTGCTGTCTTCTCAGTATGAGAATTTGTTTTTTGAAAATAATGTTGTGGCTCTCAAGAATCCTTTACCATTTTGAACTAAAAGCATTGGCATTCTAGTCTAGGTTGTATGCAGCTAGTATGAGACTTATATTTCAATTTGTTACGGGTAGACTAGATGATTGTTAGAATTGTAAGTATTTCTGAAATTCAGGTATGGTGTGATCTTGTTCAAAGGATACATGATGTAAGTGCGCGTGAAGATGGAGTGTGTTTCTTAGCTCAGATTTTTCTTCTCAATGCTCTGCAACTATCTGCCTTCTGTTCCTTTTTATTCCCTAGCTTAAGGTTATACCAAATGTAACCTATAGTTTGTAAATCATCGTCGGTACAGTTTCCCTCAACAACATTCTACCGGGGAACATATGATGACCCTGACTGAGAAATGGAACCGAATACAAATTTATCATCATGGGGAATGCCGAGAAGTCGTCTTTGACATCTCTAAATCTTTCAATAAAGTGTGTCACAGTGTCCTCTTAAGTGAAATTCAAACTCATGGTGTCGGTAGCATCTTCTCATCATGGATTGCAAGTTTTTTTAAGTCATTCATCAAATTTATCCAAAGATCAGTCCCATCTCTAAACTTGTTTCTAATGTAAAGCTTGTTCCCATACTGTCTAAAACTTAAAAATTTGACGAAATTATTAAATCCATTCCCAGTACGCCAATATTTCGTAGTTTTTCACAGAACAGAGCGCTTGCGAGAGAGTAAGCAATTTCCCCTACCTGTGAATTTCAGTCCAAGAAATTTGTTTAACAAGTTTATGAGATCTGTCAAATTTGACGTTTAGGTTTTTTTTGTTGATTATCAAAAATAAATTAGGTCTGTTCGCGTAGTCTCCCAAAACTACGAAAAGTCACCAAATCCTGTTCGAGGACGCAAAAGTTTTTCGTAGAAGTGAGCGCTAACGAGTGAGTAAAAAATGTCCCCAAGCAATGAATATTAGTGCAAGAAATTTCTTTGCACTGATTTACGAAATCTGTCAAATCTGTCAGATACCTATAAGAAATTGTTTGTTGTTTGTGTATGTATTTGCCTACATTCGCGTTTGATGTCTAATAAGTGGGCGAATTTCGTAGCTTACGTGTTCGTTTATTTTTTTGTGATTTTACCACTCTCTGGGAGAGTTTCACCCCCACTCCTTGAAAATTCACAATCTACGAATTTTGATGCAGAAAGTACGCGAACAGACTTATTGATTGTCAAACCTAAAGGCACACAAACCTGTTTGAAGAATGTTGAATGAAAATATGAAGAAAAGTACATTCATTCGCGGACATTTTTTATTTTTTTAAAGCTCTCATTGTGAGTTTTTAACTCCCACCCTAAGAAGTTTGACAACATGTGAATTTGGATGCATAAAGTGCGGGCACAGCAGATCCATTTATTAATCACCTTTCTCTCACTCGCAATCCAATCCATTCCTTTGCGGATAACTAATGGAATCGAATAGGTTGTCACTTGCTTGGCCTGCAAGTTATCCCAGACTTTCGCTGGAATTATCAGCGGTAGGTGACTGGGATTCCTTTAAAGGTGTCAACGTTTTTTCATACATCTAGACTTGGGCATTATCTATAAAGTTTATATACGCTCGCGATTCGAATACAACCCACATTTTTGGCCGGGAACTTTTGCAACTTGTTTCAGTTTATTAGATCATGTACAGCGTCAGACATGTACATATGTAGATTGTTTGGTAATCTGTTAATTTGGAATCAAATTGTCTACGCGAATGTTGGATGTCAATGGACGAAATCGCCTGTCCGCCCGCTTAATCGTACTACACGTGCGACCTCTTCCGCACACCCTTATCATCTAGAACCTATTTTGCGACGCACAATGAAATTCAGAAGATCGTTCTTTAGCCTTGCCCTCCTCAACAAATTTCCAACAAATTATGATTTGCAAACATTTAAAATCAACGCGCATAGTCCCTAATTCCCTTATCTTTTGCTTTCAACTTCTCTATGTCCTTTCCTTAAACTGGAACACAAGGACTTTAGTCCTAGATGATGAAATTTTTTATTTTGACTTTTAAGAAAGAATATGCAGTGTAAACATTTTGACAGCCGCTCACTGGCATTTTCACTTTATTAAATTTTTTACTAGAAATCGAATAGAAGTAATTCTATCATCAGTCTTTGAAGATTGATCTCTCACTGATTTACCATGAAAATTGTATTTTATTACACATTTTACAAAAAGGTTTAAAGAGATCTTTGGAATGAAAAAAATTGCTAAAAAAATCTCGACCTACTTCCTTATTGCTTTCTTCCTGATATTCCCTTAAACAAGTTAGTCCGCCTGCCTGATTTATAAAATACTTTTGTTTACATCATCTAGTAAATGTTGAAAACACTGACCGATTAGATTGTCTTATCTTTATTAACTCAAAACAAATGAAAAACGGATGCAACAGCATTCCTAATCTTACAGAAAGGGCTTAAAACTAACCTAGGCTTACGAAACCAAGGCATTGAAGTACCAAGTCAACTATCATCTAAAGACAGAACACTTACTCTCGAATGACAGCAGTAAATATAATATGAACACACGTGCAAAATCCAAATGTGATCTCTCGGTGAATAACTATTTCTCCTTTTTACATTGTCCGCTTCGACGGAAAAATTCCCATTTTTTCTAGCAATTATTTTAATTTTGTTTTAATAATTTTAACTTGTTCACTGTAGCAATGGATAATCGATTTGAAACTTTAATAAATAAATGCAACACACAGACTTTTCAGTAATATTTTACACACTTGTGTAAATCAATTTTACAACAAAAAAAAGGAAAAAAAGTTTAACACATTTCTAGCATGAAGTACAGAGGTACTAAGTGTAATTAGCGATCGAGTACTATTAGTACAGTAAAGCCCGACTATAGCCAGTTGTTACGGTTGCGCACACATGGGCCTCGTTCGACACTGCATACGTATAATATTTTTTATACATTTTTCAAGATTCGTTATCAATAATTGTGTAGTTGCGGTGGGGGAACATGCACGAGATGGGAATAACAAATGAAAACAAATTTAATTGATCGAAAGAAAATAAAATGACAGAAAACGCGCAGGAAACGCTGAACAAAAACTCTGCACTCACAAGATACGACTTCACCGATCGGTTTTCCCCTTGCGACTACCGGTCAATAGTCGGTTGTATGGTCAATCTGGGAGTACGATCGCGGTCTACTGGTGGCAGATCAGTGAATGTTTTGCTTCAGCGGTGAGCATAGAAAACAAAACTTGTATCCGATCATAGCCAGCTCTTTTGAATAGCTGAATTCGATTTGCTGCAACAAATGTTGCGAGAGTCTGTCTGTGTTCAATGGAGAGGTTGCTTCGCTCAATTTTACCACTACACACAGGGAATGTTTTCGAATTCATGAATGGGTTTGAAATTCAGAAATTTTGTAAGAAATTATTATTTTACATTTCATCCGATGGGTAGAGAAAATAGTTTGAATCGCAATCAAAAAACACAAATCTAAAGGATATGACAAGTCATAGTTAGGGAATACTTTAGTTGATGGCTTAGATCAAGACAAGGTATGAGTTTTCAAAATCAGTAAGAAATCGATTGCAAAGAATAAACCTTTGAGTAGATTTAATGGAAATGATTTCGAACGTAGGACAGTAGCCCCGAGGTTGAAAGGGTATCTGACAATAGACACAGACTGAAAAATGGTCAACCAGAGAATTATGTTTGAAATCATAACAATCTTGTGAAGGGAACGAACGACGACCAGACCACAATGTGGCGATTGACTGTGTAAGTCATATTTTATACGCAGCAGCTCAACAAACCAAATATGGAAGGACAACTATCGATTGTAGAACTAGCACTACGAAAGGTTTTTGAAGCGTCAAGACTGTCCTTGACTCTAACGATATCTTGAAATGATATACATAGTTGAAAATACGCACAAAAGCACTACTTCACTAAGAAAAACGCCGCCTCATATCGTAAAATAAAAAAAAGGGGTTTTTTAAACATCGCGCTTAGATGTCTTTTTAAAATAAACCATGTACACAGGACCCAAACAATTATGTGTGGAAATAACAATAGGTCTGTTCGCGTACTTTCTGCACCAAAATTCGTAGATTGTAAAATTGCAAGGAGTGGGGATAACATTTTCTCAGACAGTGGTGAAAATTCGTTGTTTTGAGAGAACACGAGCACGTTGTTGGCTTATCCACAAAAATCTTTTCAATTTTATTTATTTATTATTTTCCATTCTGTTGAAAATAAAGATCGTCGTTTCATTTCTTCATTTTGCAGCTACAAAGAATCTTCAATCATTTGTTAACAGCTCTTTCATTTGCATTTTTTTTTTTTTTATTTTTTAAATTCATTTTTGTTTATTGTAATTCAGAAAATCTTACATGCTAGACAAAAGTGCTTGAAACTAGCTTAACTAACTTAACTATGTTATGACTAACTTACTGGCCCTATGCGGGCGCTCTAAGCTAAACTTAATGCTTAATCTATGTCTTTCGACGTAACCTAGTTAAACAATTATTTGTTTATTATTGTATTTATGTATTTATTTACTTAATTCTAATTTAAACAAAGAAAAATATAAAACTTAAGTCTACCTTAAAATAAATTTAAATCTACTTAACCTACTTATGCTAAAAACGTAATTAAATACGTTCTGTTTTTTTTTTTTTAGCCGACTGCTGTCTTTCATTTGAGAGTAATGGACAAATGAATCCACAAGCCCAAGCACCACATCAAACAGAACATATGTATGTTTCTGAAATTATTCGAGGATTTTCTTTTGCTTAGATGCCACAATTTTGTTTGTTGACAATGTGAAATGAGCGTTGATTATGATCTAACTATCCAAGATTGAGATTGTACACGTAACTACTTTTCAAATGTCAAAGATGAAGGTTGCGTTCAGAAATTATGATCAGATCATGGTCGACGTAATCGTCCATTTTATTTTTTACTCGGTGGACAGGTTAGCAAATAAAATTGTCGCATATAGCGAAGTGAAAATCATGTCATGTTAAGACATGTGGATTCAACAAGACGGTACCACATCTCACACAACACGACTCGTTTTGGCTTTTCAATAAAAATGTCTTGGACAAGTTATTTCCCGTTTTGGTGATGTGAACTGGCCACCAAGATCATGTGATTTGCTGTCTTTGATCTTTTTATGTGGGGCTATGGAAATTATCTCAAGGCTTTGAAAACGAATATTCGTAAAGATATGGTCGATTTATTGCCCGTCATGTGTCGAAAAGACACATCGACCAATACCTTGTCAAAAAAGGAGATTCATAATGGCAAAATGAAAACAATAAATTGAAACAAAAATTTGATCAAAGTCTAAATCATATATGTATATGTTTTATTTACATCTACTTTCGGAACCACATGGAGGAGATATATGTAGGTATGACCAAGTCATTTTATTGATAGTCATTTTATTGATATTGATTTAGAAACGACCTCGTTGCATCTTTTTTGGAGTATTAATTGCTTCATGCGTCCTTGATAAAACTCATGCCGTGATCTATGCTCGAGTTGTTTAGGGTCGTATAAAGCATTTTCTTAGCTGTTTGTGTTCATGAGAAGAGTTTACTTTACAGTTCCCTTTATAATTCATCTGTTAAGAATTACTCTTACATTCTCGAGACCTTTATTACTGTTCCTAAATTAGGCGATTATCGAGCTCTAAGCCGACATAAAAAAGATTTGTGATCAATATTGTCCATAACTCCATTTCCATTGATTTGCAACTGCCCAAGAAGCCAAGGAGAGAAAAGACCATAAATAGTGCAGCCCTCTTTGTGACAAATGTGGACAAGTACACGGAAGATAGAAGTTGGTTTCCTCCACGTCTTTGTAGGTCCAATATCTGGCAAATGTTGTGCAGTAAGGACACTGGTCACAAATCTGATTTGAGATTGCATTAGCATAACCAATTCGACACTACATGTTATGATTGAGTGTGGTTTCATTGGGTGTCGGATCCTGCTATGTAGAATTGAACTGATCTGGCAGTGATCTGAAGTGACACCAAAGCATCAAATCTGATAGTCAATGATGATGTTTATTTGTTTTGTGTTTAACTTCAGTAAGTTCTCCAAATTTAAGGTCAAACATGTTCGATCAAACCATTTAATACTGCAGGCACTAAAAAAATTGTCTCTGTCAGTTACTTTGTCGTGAAACAGTTGATCTATTGTACTTTTCCCTATTTCATTGCTTTCTGTAAAACTCCATAAGAATGAGAAACGAATTGAACTTTATAATAATTTTACTTCGGCTGTTCGAAACAACAACAAAAAATTGTTATTATTTGTATCTACAAGTAATTGTTAACATAACAGATGTGTTACTAATCATTGAAGCCGGTTGTACTTGTGCCACCAATTCGATCAATCGCAAAGTGGTACGCATAATCGGTTTAAGGCTGTATGGCTTCACTTGGCCGCGATTGTGCATTGTACTTGAGTTTTCAGTTTGAAGATTATAATTTCAAACTTTTTTTTTCATTTTTATTTAATTGCATCAAAACAAAACCCGGAAATCCCAATTGCAAACTGCATTGCTAATCAGTAGTGTTTCTGTTCTATTGAAGACCGTACGTGACTTGTTGATGAATTCGATAGGATGTTTGGGAAGAACAAACCCAATTACAGAACATATGTACATACACTTTACTAAATTGGTTATAATAACACATAATTAAAAGAAAAGGGAAGAAACTAAATTGAAAAGTAATTTCCATCAACCTATTAAAATGATGCTGTGGTGCCCACACTCAGAAGACGAACTCTGCTCTGTCCTATGTTCTATAGGGCATGTGCATACAAACGTACACATTTATTATTACATAAATTGCCGTGTGAACACGTAGCCCTTTCAGACAATAGATGCACTCAAAGGGATGTCCACAGCAGATTGCTATCAATGAACATGCAAGGGAGACAGACCAATGATTAACCCAAATGGACAACATCCTCAGATTATTTTGGTTAATTCTCTGTTCCCATCCTCATAGTTCTGAGTTTTGGGGCCAAAGACAATTAGGAACGAACCGGAAGAATGTAAAGAATGAGGTTCCCTAACAATTTCGAATTATGCTCGAATAAGTCAATTAAATTTAGTTGAACAAGCAGACAAGTTGAAGACAAAATTCAATAAAAGTGCAAACGTGATGAAAGAAGAAAAACAGAATTTAATATTGCAAACGAGTTTTCGGAGGCGCAATGACAAAGGCAATTGGCCTCAGATTTTTCTGATGAATCTCGTTCTGTGGCAATCAATAGTTGAGTAGAACCTGCATCTTGGTGGATCTGAGCTTCCAATATGAACCAGCTATAGAGACATTCATTCAATTCAACGAATTTCTACCTCGAAGATGCGATGCGATTTGTCCTCTCGGCAACAACAAAACGAAAAAAACATTCAAGAATCAGTAAGTATTCAGGTTTTTGTATTTTTTTTTTGTTTTGTATAAATTCCAGTGGCCGAGGACTACCGGCTGAGGTACGGAATCTGGAAGTTGATCTTACGTAAGATTTGTGCAAATATGTCATTTGACAGGGTGATTTCAGCAAATTATTTATTTATTATTTATTTATTTGTTTATTTAGTGTAGGAGAACTCCTACAAAAAGTCTCTCATCAGTCTGTCGACTTCTGTGATATACCAACATATTTCGCTAGAGGCTTCATGAAGTACCCAGTTGTGACTACTTCCGGCGCCTGATGGGAAAAAATGTGAAAATATCACTGCGTGGAAGAATACTAGTCTCCCATTTGGAGTTCCGGGACAATATATATCCACCATGGACTCGGAAACTGACGAACTGTGAACACAACAGAATTGCATCATATTGTAGTTCCATATACATGTCGTTTATTCCCTGGTTGCTGGATCTAAACATATCTGACTTTAACAAGCTTGCGACTGCCTTCATTATTCTATAGATCATCGCCAACCGACCAGATTATTTTACCATTTATCCACGAAGGATTATAGTTTTACCACCCGATGGTTCAAATTGCGTACCATTCCCTGCGACTTCAATCCTCGGGCTTCTACTGGCTTAAATACTGCGGCAGAAACGATGATGATGTAAGTTTCGGCTGAAACTCTATTCAAATGGAGAAAGCTTCATGTATCCTGGTCTCTACCTTAGTTGCTTTTCTTTTCTCCGAACCAAACAACCATAATATGATTAAAATATCTGCGACTTTTATAAATTCGGACGACGTACAATAACTTCTACCGACTCCAATGATTGGGGGACATAGTCTCCATTGTCTGATCTACAAGAAGTCTAACTTGGATGAACTGTGAGACTCATTTCTGCTTACTTCATCATCGGTGTTCATCACTCACTCTTTTTTAAAAATCGACTATGAGAAACGGTTCGCCTGGAGCTGTCTTCACGACCAAGCGAATTCGCGTCGCGCGACCCAATGACTTTTAGTGCGATTTTGAGCGATATCCCCACCAGCGAAATCGTAAACGATTGAGTGTGTTGACAGTCGTTCTCTTCGCTCGCAATCACTTGAAGTCACTTGTAGTCGCTGAATTCGTTTTTCGCCAAATCGCTACATCATGAACTTCCATATGCACGCATGTGCAAGATCCCTAGCAGAGAATCGCAGAAACATAGTTGAACAGAGATTTGGTAGACTTGCGAAGTAGATGCACCATAGATAACAAAATAACAGAGAATCACCAACAAACTGCTCAATATCCCAACGGATCACTTTTGGTTAACGAAAACAATTCTAAATATGAACTTATGTTGTTATCATCCATCTTTAGTGAGAAAGAACGGATCACTAGCAGCATGATCTGAAACCGAATGTTTTGATTATTACTAGATTTGACTAAAAATCTAGACCGCAGAAAGGCCACTTCAGATCTACATACATATACTAGCAGACTACAACTGACACTTGATCCTTACAAAATTTTTTAAGGCAGAAAATTTCTGGACCAAATTGCTTAGTGTTAAAGGCGTCAAAAAAAGTTCAACCATATTTATGCAACAAGATTGATCTTTGGGTGAAGTATATTTCTTCCCTGTGGGTATTACAATAGGTCTGTATAAACCTTAGGAAGGAGTTGTGGACCTTATCAAAAGGGCAAATATCAAAATTCCTAAATTCACTTGACAACAAGTTTAAATCTCATTACAGTACTGTCTATGTTAGCATCCGACACCCTTCGCGTTATATTTACAAGTAAGTAGCGAACTATTCAAGGATTGTTTCGTCTAAACATTTTTAAATGCAATTATTTGGACAAATCCAAGTTACAACCGATGGAAATGTAGGGTATATTTTGAGGATTAGGTTTGTACATATATGTAAATACATACATGCGTACATAATAGCCTTTCAGTTAAAAATAAATAAATACTTGGCTCAACAAAGTCGATGGGACCCAGGGCCTAGCTTCTCACAACCATTCGTGTTGTGCGAATTATATTGGAAATGGAAAGGTCTTGCTGTTTAATACCGTGTCCGAATGGTAATTTTTATTATTTAAGAATCTTTCTCATGGCAAGTTATACTCTTGGATGTTTGTCAGACGCTCGGGAGTGGTGAGGTCGTGAAAAAACTTTTAGGTGGAAAAAACTTTTTAGGTGACTGGGATTTGAACTTCGAACTCTTGCTCCATAGTCCAACGCACTAACCACTGAGCCACGGCGCCCACAGCCTTTCAGTTACCGCATTTAAATTTCATGAATGTTAACACTAACTGTGTCCTTAGGAAGGCCATCCATCTCTGTGTTATCTACTGTTGACACAAATCGTTTCAAAAATGTATTCGATTGAACGAAATTCAATGCCCAATTTGTTCATCATCAACAGTATCTATGTACTTACAAACATATGTATGTAACTACTACGATGTAATATAAATGATACTATAATGTGTGTCTTTTCCATAAATACTCTCCGTTGACCTACGGAAATGTAGTACCAAGTTTACCCTTACCAAAATTCTAAGAATTTAAATACCATACCAGGAAATTCTGAAAATTTGTTTCTGCACAATTGAGTGACACAATTTAATTATTATGTCATTCAATGACACAGCAGAACACGGTAGTAGGAGTACAAAGTAGCAAACAAATGGAAAAAATGTTACAAAGCATATTCTACCTAAACCACACATTTGTGTACAACAACATCGTTTAGCACAAACCTTAAAGATAGAATGCACAACTGAATGACACGTACTAACATGTGGTCACTATTTAACTTGGAGATTATGTCATATATCTGAAAAGAATTTGTGTATCCTTTCTGTTGAGGTAAACTTAAATTGAATGCATGATAGCAATCCATGAATGGAGTTAAAGGAACAATAGAGCCTCCTGCTTAATAGTCAAGCGATTATCACTAATCATATGACAACGAATAGGAACAACTATTTTATCAAATTTGTAATGTTGAGCCTCTTCATAGGAAAGTCCACAAAGTCCTTATTGTTTGGACGGTTTGTCTTTAAAGCAGTTCATAAAACGAAAATATGTACGGACATCATGGACAATTTTTGAAATAATAGGTTCAACTAAAACTTGCAAAGCATCTAATTGATTTGATGTAGTTCAAGATGTTGCTCACTGGTCTTAGCTTTTTTATGTGGGGTAGATTGTTATGCCCCATGAAGACTCCTATCAGAATAGATACGATTTTCTAACTTTCTGCATAATTCTGTCGGTTCTTCCTTAGTCGAAACCATTCCATACTCCTCTCTCACGGGAGTGTTTAGGCAGAACCATCAGTTGTTTGCTTTCCCTAGTACCTTAAACTTTGCTTCAAGGAATAGGGGATGTCGACTTGTTCTGATTTAGATTCCGAGAAAGCCAATTCACCGCCTTTCACATTACCTACATCCGAGAGAGTACAAACCCTTTTCTGGCAAAAGCCTGATGTATTGCTTATGAAAGGCTTTTCGATGTCTGGATATAGTGTCAAGTGGGCGCCGTGGCTCAGCCCCCCCTCTCGCAAACGTCTGACAAACATCCAAGAGTATAACTTGTCATGAGAAAGCTTATCAAATAATAAAAATTATCCTTCGGACACGGCATTAAATAGTAGGCCCCTTCCATTTGTGTACAAAATATAACTCGCACAACACGAATGGTTGTAAGACGCTAAGCCCTGGGTTCCATTGACCTGTTACGCCTCCTATTTATTTAGATATAGTGTCAAGTAGTGTGCCTATATTGCCTAAATATTAATTCTCACGTAATAAACACTGTCGATGCTTGAACGAAGATATCTAGCTTAAGCAGGTGATGACCTCTAGTCCGGTCTCTGGGTCTTATGGCGATGCAACACTATGCCACCAAACAAAATAGCCAAAAATGAATACTCGTATAGCACAAGGTTAAGTTTAATTTTCAATTCAGCTTCTTACTTAGCATAAGGTTTATGTAGGTATCTTGTGCTGTCCGGAATTCTAAAAAACTAGGGGTTGACCCCTTGTTCATATATCATAGTCCAGGAGTCTTCAGCGTATTATCAAATTGCTCAGTGCTCAGTCCCCATAGTCAGCAGTACCGCCGAGTGTACCTGAGTTTTAGAAGTCCCTCCTTAATTCAATACAAATACCAATATATTGTTGAGGGGTACTTCTGGAGAGGTATAACCTCGTTCACCCGTGCTCCCTGTAATTTTGTATCGTTTCTCTTGTATTCGAACCATCCAATAGGTTTGATTACGTCCATACATATTGGATGGTTTACGCATTTTTCTTCTCATGCAATTTCCCGTACAGCTTAGCATTTAGCGTCATCTCAAGATACTCAGTTTCGTTCGCAAAAGGAACTTGAATCGGGTTGGAAAAAACCGGTAAATTATTAATATTTTCATAAGTAAAATTTACATGAACGTATTTGGTTTCGGTGAGTGCTATACGCCAAATCTTAATAACTGAATTCAATGCGTCTTGCAATTTTCCGGTAGTCTCTTCGAACGTTTTATCTACTTCCAAGGTAGCAGTGTTGTCGTAGACTAATAGAAGTGACCAGCTCTCCCATACCAAATGTATCCTACTGTGAGCAAATGATGTTCCCCTAATTTATAGCTAAACCTACCAAGGCCATCTCCCATTAATTACCAAATTTGCGACTCAGAGTAAGGCAAACCGTGTCTTGACAACAGAAGTTTACACCAAAGTCTACATAATATTAATGCTGTTAGTATTATTATTACACGTTTCAAATGACATAGCTCCATCCTTTCTTGCAAAAAATATAACACGCGGAACACGACTGGTTGTGAGAAGGTAGGCCCTGGGTCCTTTAGGCCAATCATTTGTTTTTGTTTTACTCGGGCTTCTACACCGCACTGAAAAGTAAAGGTCAATAAGTAGAAAGAAGATTATATTTTTTTAAATTTTTATTTCATTTTTCTCATCAATCTAAATATATACTGTTCATATATTTTTTATTTTTCCATTTTTTTAATGTTCTCAATTTTGCTTCATTGATTTCCCATGTTTAAATACTGATTATTATAAATCGAAATATATTTGTTTAAATTTTCGTGTTTTTCTAAACTATTGTTTTGTTGATTTTATTTTTTTAATTGAAAACTTTTTGTTACTTATTTATTTTTTCTTGCGATATACTTTTTTTTTACTTGTTTTGTTTTGTGTAACGCTGTTATGGTTTTTGTTTTGCACCTGTGTTGATTATTTAATATACTTCTGAAAAGTTTAACTGTCTATTGTTTCAAATATATATGTATGTATATATTTTGTTGGATTTCTTAACTTCCTTTTTACTAACACATGTGTCATCTCCTTTAAAAGTAAAGGGAATGTTAAGAAGATAATAGTATACTACACACATGCATCAAGTGTTGTTATTTGTTTTTTTGTTTTTGTGTAAAACTAAAATAATACAAAGAAAAAAAATATATAAATTAAATAAGTAATATTCAAAATAAACAATATACATATTTGACTTGTTTTTTGTTTTTGTTTAAATCGTAAATAAGCTCTTGTGTGCAATATATTTTCATTGAAAAAACATTTTGAGTTATAAAAATATTATTCTTTTTAAATACAGTACAGTACATATATGCTTTGTGTTTGAGTTTAAAATTTCAAATAAAATTCCAATTTAATTTTTGAGAAATCATAAATAAGGTACATTACACATTCCATTACTATACTTTTTGTTAGTTATAAATAAGTTTTAATATTTTAATGTGTTAAGAAACTCTTAAGAGCGTGGAAATTTTTCTATCAACTTTTTTAACTTGTGATTTGCGTTTTTACAATTCTTATAGAATTTTGTTTTTCTTTTTTTGATGATACTTAAATGAAATGGCAGGGTTTTTTTTTTTTTTTTTAATTTTTATTAAAGTTTCTAAACCCAAAATTTGGCAACATTCTTCCTAAGGAGAGTGATGGGTATTTTATTTATTTTATCCGCGTTTGCTTGATTGAATTGACATAGATGAAGAAATGGAATGTATTTATTATAGTTTTGTGCCTTTTTGGTATTCCAAATCAAAATGAAACAAACATATTCATGTTGTTACAGTTGAAATAAGTATGAAACGTAAGTGTTTTCGTATTGTTTTTATGTTCTTGAAGTTATCTGCTTTTCCTATTTAATAATATTAGTTTGTTTATAATGTTTTGAAACCATAGATGTGTATTTATTTGCTTTTGTTAATTCGTTTCACTTTAAACTTTTATTAGATTTTTCTTTTTGTTTTTTTCATCCGAAATTTACATTTTAATATATCTTTTGTTTAAATAGATGTTAAGCTCAATTGTTGAAGACTATATTCTGTTGTCATAGTTTGGATATTATTTTCGGTTGGTTGCTTTGAAATAAGTTGTCAGCAAAGAGGTATTCTCACTTATTTAGATGATTTTGTTTAATGTTTTTCTAGTTCAAATCACATGTTTTTTGTTTTTGTTATTATTATTTTGAACTGCCTATAAAAATGTTGCTAATTGATTAATATACTTTGTAAAATGTGGTGAATGGAGGGAAATGGTTAAACCAGAACTGGAGTGAATGTACATAAGTGTTTCGAAATGAATCTGTTCAAGTAAAACTAGTCGTAGTAACTTTTCTAAGACCATGTGCGAATTGTATTTCCATTTCTATACCAAGCGATAAGTTCCATTTTCAATTATTCAAAGTCGAAGCATACTGCAGCCTTGCAGGAGAAACTAATAAGAATGGAGCTATCAACACGCTTGTTGTCTATCCGATTCGTAACGTAGGTCAAAATCTGAACTAAATATTTTCATTGAGCACAAGTTCAGATCCTTTTAACAGCAGAAATGGAGTCCAAATCGTATAGTCTTTCGCCGACGCTGTTAATTATTACCTTTCAAATCTGTTTTTTTACTTTTTACTGCAGGTCTTTAGCTTAGAGAGAGAAAATTAAATGCCTTGAACATAGTAAAACATAGTCAGGGGTTTTTAAGATTGAAACTGATTAAATGGACGCATAAATATGAATCACAGAGACTACTACTATCCAGAAGGCCATTGCATTGTTAAGATCCACAAAAGAGTGTCAATCACAAGGACCAAAGCAAAACCAATCAATTATTTTATTTTATTGGCCCAAGATGATCTATTAAATTCATTTTTGGAACATTCCCTTCGCAAGTCTCTGAAAGTCTCGATTCAGTGTTTTATGCAAAGAACAGTATGTACACACTCGTACAAAGAAGTACTTAGAGCAAGAAGTATGAAACTTCCTGATGTGGACTTGTGAGAAAGTACATGTGATACAAGGATACTGGTCTACGCACAGACCCGACAATTTCACAAATAGTCTTGTCTCTGCAGCACAGAAGGTAGACCCATGTAGCTCTAGATATGTACGTATAAATTAAGCTTCCTATAATGGATAAAACTTTGGAGAAATTCGATGAAAAGCAAGACTAGGTTGTCATTTATTTTATAGCCTATGATGGCGAAACTTAAAACACCGTCAAATGGGGTTTTGACAAAAATAAAGTGTGTATTTTTTATAGAATTTGGATGAAAGCCGCATTGAGCTCTATCCCTGTTGCATAGTCATTCAGAGAGTTTACAACATGCGCACTTCTAACGACTAATGCCAAATGCGTGAAGTTTCTTACGTATCGTCGTTTGTTGCTTGAAAGACTTTAGCTATCTATATTTACTAGTGGCTGACAAATTACTTTTGGCTTCATCTCGATATGATTATCGCAGTATCGAGGCATTCAAAAAGGTACTCATAGAAATACAATCGCCATTTGGTCATCGAAAACAATATAGTAGTAAATATATCTTGTGTTCCCTGCAATTAAAAAATATTCAATAATTATTCTTCAAATAATAATACATATGTATGTATGTATATAAAGCTAAATCTGCATGTGATATCTATATACTTGTATGCATTGGGAGGATTTGGTACAATTCATAACACGTTTGGCATGATGGAAATAGAATATATTTTTATTTTTATTTATTTCTTTAACTCTTCTTGTCTTTATTATATTTTCAAAAACTGATTTAATTCTTTTTTCTTTAATAATTCGTTTAATTTTCCTATTTTTTAAATTCTCTATTAAATGTTATTCTTTTATTGAATAATTTATTTATCTTCTCCTCTTCTTTAAATTCAATATTTTGTGTGTGTGTGAGTTTCTTTTTGTTTTTAAAGTTACTTTTAAAAATGTATTATCTTAAATATTTAATTATTTTTAAATTTAATGTTAACATTGGTTTGAGTTTTCATTCATCATTAATTTTCACGCACGCCCCTAGCTCAAACAACATTCATGCAACCCCATGGGTTGAGGGCTGATTTGGTTTAATTTGTGCTCGGGAATGTTTATTATTAATTTTTGTTTTTCTTTTCTTATTTTGTTTTAATTCAAGTAGAATGTTTTGCGCTTTATTTTGATAAATGTGTTAATTTTTGTTTTTTGTTTAAATTATTATTTATACATTTATTCTCGTTCGCGCCACGCCTCAATTTCTACCCTTTGAATGGAATGTTTGGATGTCTTGACTTGTCTAGACTTGTCTACGTATGTATGTAAATTGGTAAGAACTTAAGCAATAAGATTACAAAAAAAAAAACAAAAAAGAACCAAATTGATTTTAATAGGTTTTCAGACCTGGAATGATGAAAAGTTGGTTGATGTGTGAGTGGATGACTCGAACTTTTGATACGTTCAATGCTAATATTACGGAATTCATCCTGAGTAATTAGTTGTTTAATATTATTTTTAATTTAATTTTTGTTTTCCAAAATCTACTCCAAAGTCTATAACGTGATTTTGTAGTTTACTTATTTTTAGGTAATATGTGTGCTCACTCTATGATTAAACTCTAATTTTCTCTTTTTGTTTTTTTCTTTTTTTTAGTTATTGCGTCTTTATTTTGTTTGAAGAATAAAAGTGCGATTGTTCTTCGGAAATGAGTTTACATTGTCCATTGCTTTTATAAAATTATATTCTTTGGGTGTGTGAAAAAATAGTTTTTCTTTTTTTTCTTTTTTTAGGGTTCAGTGAAGTATATTCCAAATATTATAGATTTTAACAGTCATTTTCTAAAAAAAATTAATTATTGTAGAAAGAAACGAGTTATTTACTTAATCGATAGGATATCCTTAGAACAAAAAAAAAAAGAAAAAACAAAACGCACTCGGTTTTTGGATAAAATAAACATAAAAATAAATTAAAAATCGATAAAAAGTGTTGTTCTGAAAGCTTTGACTCAACTAATTGAGATTATATTGCGAGTCGACCAATTCACATTCACAATCGCATCCCTCCAAACAGTCCGGACATTCGAGCTCACTGTCTTGTCAGTAGAGCCAGGACACGGGCACCCATTGTGGTGTGGTGTGTACTCGATCGATTGCATTCTCCAGCGTTGCTATTGTCTCGCCAATGTCGTTATTGACTATTGTCAAGTCAAAGAAGTGACCATACGCCTGACGTAGCATATCTGATTCCTTGGCTAATCGTTCGAGGCTGCCATCATACTAAAAAAAAAAAAGACACAAGTTATACAAAAAATGAAAAAGAACAAATGAATATTTAAACTTACATCAGCGATGTTTTGCAATGATGGAGCAGCTATAAATACAACATACGGAGTAAACTCAGCAGTTCGAAGGATTTTAAGCGCCTGTGGTTCCACATCCAATATTGCCATTTTGCCATCCGTATGAATACGTCGTATTGTATCCAATTTGGTGCCGTACATTGCATCCTCATGAGTACCTGTGTTAAAGACCGGAATACAAATTGTGTAATGAGGGATGCAATATTTAGGTCACGATTTTCATTTACATGTTCGAACTCAAATCACGTTAAATGCAGGACACCCAAAAGCAATAAATGCGACTACCTTGTTTGAGGTTTATGTGTTTGCGAATGATAAATTCCAGGTCATAAAACCAAAGGTCGAGGTGCAATCTATATTCCCTAACTGACGACGTAGGATTTTAAGAATTCCTGCACGTCAAGATTGAATTATGTACAAACGGGTGGAAGAGGAGTGAATTTATTTTAGATGACGTTATGCAAGTGACTTCCTAGAGCGGTATGGAATGAAACAGCAATGGTCAGCAAAGCTATTGCACACGAAATTCCAATCTCGAAAAGGGTGATAAAGTGACGAGTTCTTTTAAGACGACCAGTTCGTTTTACATCAGAGGGCGGAATGCACCGACAGAGTAAAGATGTTTTCGCCATTGTTTTCTTGCGTTTTTTGAGTGCTGTGGAGGAAGTGGGTTTGTTTTAAGAGCAAGTACAAAAAGGCAAAGGCGTAAAACATAAGTAGAACACATGGAAAAGTTAACTTGTTTGCAGTCAAAGAGAAAGGCAGCTAGTTTTGTCCAATAGTAATAATCGTTATTGCTCAGAGAATACTGCAAGACTCAAACAAGGTATGTAAAGCGGGTCGTAGACACTCGAACATGGTGCTAGTAAACTTCGTACTTGGAACCATGTTCGAATTGATTTTCCAAACCAAAATCAAAAGTGCTTTAATATTTTTCAATGTTCGAGGGCGGAGCTACGTGTTCGTCGAAGCAAATTCGAGTGTCTATGGAATAGCTTATTCGTTTATTTATTGGACCACTTCCCTCCAGTTTCCATTTGAGCCTTTGTGCAGTGTGGCACATTATAAAATAGAACTTTGCACTCTCAGGAATCAAATAAAAATAATGATGAGTCCATAACGTGAAGCCGCATGAAAAAATGAAGTTCGAGTAAATTGGTCTCTCTGTCTGCGGTGTTTACTCGCACCATGTTCGAGTGTCCATGTTCGGGCGGCTTAGCAAATAAGAAATTTGGCAATAATGCAGCGTCTTGGACTAGATCTAGAACTTAATGGATTCAAAACAATATACTTATGTATAAGGAGAAAAGGGCGGCTTAGCTTGGGAATTTCGATCGACAATTGGTTGTCTTCTTTCTAAGTTTGTCCCATGTTTTTGTTCCTAGAAATACTTTATGATGAGACTGCGCCTCAGCTTGCTTTTGTAATACGGTTCTCTTTTTAGGTAATTGGCTTTAGTAACTGCTTGCCCGTCAGATCGCAAGTAATTCTTTTTCAATTTTTTCAAATATCACTGAAAATCGTAATATCGTTCTGTCCACGGCTACTCAGGGGTGGGTTTCCTCTTGGGATATGACTCAAAACCCTAGTTCTCCTTCCATTGCACGCATAACCCGAGTACCTCTGGGACAATCTAATGCTGGCAATTCTACTGTGAAGAGGAAAAGTCGAACTGATATTGAGATCTTTTCAACGAGTTTATTTCGAGCATCTTTTCAGCCCAATCCAAGAACATAAGATCACTGGTGAAGCGAAAAATAAGGGTCCAAAACAGAGCAAGGAGCTGATGCAGAAAAAGCACTTCAAAATGGGATGACCCAGTTAGGGACCACAATAGATCTTTTACATACTTATATCATATATAAATCATCTCTTAGTGGGCAGCCGCTTGATCTATCTGGCAGAAGATCGTAATGGAGATCAAGAAAAGCTGGAGTCAGTCCAACATTTGCGTCGTTAGTGCGCTCTGAAAAAAACCCCATTCAACACATAGAGGGGTAACAGATCTCTTCTGAATGTTTTTCACTTCATTGGAATAAACAATCGGTTCCCAAGACGCACAGTAATAAGATTGATTTTGTTCTTTTTATATTTGCTTCCAAATAGAGGATTCAGAATGGATCTTGAAGTCGTCGTGAGTCTCTATACAATTCCATGACCTAAACTTGTTAGAAACTGAGTAGATTCCGGAATTCTGGATTTTCTTAAACGTTTCTTACAAAGAACTGAGAACTGAAGAACTGTTTGGGAAAAGGTGAACTATTTTTGTCGGGACTAACTTAGAGTGCTTGGAAGGTTCTTCCGCGATGCTAGTAGTTACACAGAAATGAAAAGGGTGGTATGGGCTTTAATGCTTTTAAGACATTCTGAAATATTTTGTCTTTAGTTTTCTACTAATTCTTACCATATTCGAGATACTCATTAGCAGCAATGTCGGCCATCATCTCGTCGTGTGACACGAAATAGTAGCTCCGGCCATTTTCCTCGTCAGGCCGTGGAGGTCTCGTTGTATCTAAATATTTAAGAATATGCTTATAGGAACGAGGTACTATTAATTAAATAAGTTAACTTACGTGGTATTGGATAAGCATATTTGTCTGGATACTTAGCTATAAGAGTGTTTTTGATATGACGGCGACCAACACCATGTGCGCCTAATAATACTAACGTTTTCCGCTGAAAGTTGGGATCACCAACTGAAAAAGATTACTTTCAATGAATTTTAATTCCAAATATTACCATTATATTCTCGTCACCTGGCACTTTAACAACCTCCTCGTAAGTCACCAAATCCAAATTATCGAACACAGCGTTATGTTTGGCCAAGTACTTATCCCGGCATTGCTTTTTTTTCCGCCCGAAGATCGAGCAATTAACTACAAGAAAATCAAAGCATATTCCTTAGTTATCTCTTTGAAAACAGAAGGTGTATGTAAAGACATTTTTGAAAAAAACAAAGAAAAAGGTTAAGTAAGACTTCTGCAAATGAAAACAGTTAACAAACATTAACACAGTACAAACTACAATTACGAATACAAAAGCCAAGTGCAGCAAAAGCTCTAAAACAACTTTAAACCATAACCAAACATCCACTACCTGTGTAGGTAAGTATATTATTTGCATTTTTATCCAAAATCTCATTTTGTCAACAACACTTGCGATCCTGATGAAACTTAAGCATGACATCAGGCCGTCGTCATGCCATTAACAAGAGTTATAAATGATGACAAAAATAATTTCGTTTTTGTTTTTAAATTAAGTTTGCTAGGCATGCTAAGTAAGATGAGTGATGGACCGGTGAAGCTTGAGATGTTCTTTGTATCAGCAACTAACATTAAAATGATTAATTTATGGTGAGGGTGGAGCATTACATCGTTTATCCATTATGATTGTCGCAACATATGCCACAGGAACCGCACAAGAATTACTATACTTTAACCATTAAAACTCCATTGGCAGCCAAAAGTTTCGCTCTTTTTCTTTTTTTTCGTTCATTCATGGAATTAGGCCAAGTGGGGTCATGTACAATCATATCCTTCTTCACACACCATAATCCCAGTCAGCGTGCGTCCTCACCCAAGGCTATAACTATAAAGTGAACGACAGGGCATTTTTATTCGCGCAATTTTGCAACGCGATAGCATCGGCTACTTGACTGCACGTTAATCCTGTAGCAAGATGCCTTTTTCATTGCCAATAACAAGAAGGCAGATCGGCTTTATGAGAAGTGACAATTTGTAACATGTTCCCCAATGAACATGGCGGGATGTGTAGAGGGACATATATTGCACAAGTATAACTTTGGAGAAGTTTAAATGGTGGTTTAATTTCAGTTTGCAGCAGATAGTAAGGAAATCCCTTCCGCCTTTACCAGAGGACAAACAAAAATCGAATTCCTCCTGTGGAGTTGGCTACCATTCAGAGAGCCACACAAAGCTATCACACCCTCAAAAGGGGACCAAATTAAATAAAGCGCAATGAATTTCGAGGTGGAAATCAAAGCAGCGTTAAGCTGTAAAATTAAACGCGGAGCTCCTGGTTTAATTAAAACTTCAAATCGATTTTTATTTTTTTCTCTGCGCTCTGTGCGACATGGCTATCGAGGAACAATTCGGCAGCTCTTCTCCTTTGGATTTACTTCCACAAACAGGAATTGATTGGATTTACTGAGCTGGAAAATTAGTTCACTTTACATTCGACAACAAATATGATTATTATGCGATTTCTCTCGTTTTGTCTCCAGAATGGAGTGGAGGTAGTTACACAAGTTAACAACACTTAATTCGAGTCGGCAGGAAATGTCAAGTTGCCATTGGGTCTCCTTTGATTTATGGTTAATCCGGGAGTGATGCGTATTGTGGCGAATAATGCTTCGGGTTATGATACTCGAAGTAATTAACTATGGGTTGGTTGTTTTCAAAATAGGTATGTAGAAGAGAAGAGCCCGCGAGTGGGTGACTATAAATAAATTTGCGCGGTTCGTACATATGTCGATAGAGATTCAAGGATTCATTTAAGTGGTGCGTTTCGGAATACATTCTACTTGTAAATTTGTAAGCTATTTGGCGGAACTGAGTTATGTAGTTCAAGCCTCTCACAAGCATTCCTGTCTCGCATGATATATTCTTCGTACGATTTTAGGAGATGTATAGTAGAAGGTCGTTTCTGAAAAGCAATTATATTTTGCACACTTTTTTGTGACAGTTACATATACGCTTAGATGTTTGTCAGACGTTTACGAGAGGTGGAACTTTGAAAACTGCTGTTTTCTGGGGAATCGAACTTGGAAATATAACTAAGTAGTTCGGCAGAATGAAAGAGTGGTTGTAGCTAAGAATTAGAGACTGGCTACAAAAAATACAAATGTTTGGCGCAACAGGTTCATGGGAGCCAGGAGCTGGCTTCGTGTCCGAGGAATTTGTTATTACATTTACACTCTCGGATGTTTGTTAGATGTTCGCGGGAGGCGGGGCAGTGCAAGCATTTTAAGTGTTGTCTGGGGATTGCACCTGAAACCGTTTGCTTCGTACACTAATTCACTTAAAATATAGCAGACCACAGATTTTAACAAAGCTCGTAGCAAAGCCCCAATAAGTACTTTTTTCGAAAAACTTAATGTATAATAGTTTGAAAAAATTGGACAATCTCAGACATAAGTAGGTATTTAATTTTATCGAAATTTGTATTGAAAACTGAATGGTTTTGACTCTTCATTACTTTACAGAGCGCAATTAATATGTATCTCCACAATTGTTGATACTTTAAAGAGCCTTATTTACTTATTCCTAAACTAAACCTAAGCTTGAGCTTGAGCTATGAACGTTTCAAATGGTTTTTCCTCTAGAATGTGTAAAGATTAGGTTGTAGAAATGTTTATTTAATAAAAATTTAGAGATCGCTGATGCTTTAGAACTTTGGAGATGTTTTACAAACCAAAAAGCTAACAACTTAAGTGAAATTTAATTTGCAACTGAATACGTTTCAAATATTATATAAGGAGAGAATTTTGTCCAAATAACACGGCCTAGTCCACTGATGGATGGATGGAATCCTTTTAATTTACTGAAACTCTCAGGAAATCTGTTAGACTCAGTATAATTCTGTCCAAATGACACATAACCCAATCTGTCTTGAAAAATTTGAAAGGGCCAGTCACATTAGGAGTGGTCCAGGGCTGTAAACACCACCACTTTCTTTAGTTGGCTAATCTCGAACAGAATAGACTTAGTCTCTGTGTCATATGCATGAGGCATAGGTACAACAACTGCTGTCGAAAAAGAATCTCTAACTTGCTTGTGAGAGCCAGACAACGTTCATTCGGTAAACCTATTTTGACGACTTCACATTTCACATTTTAGAATCGGAATAGGACAGGTAGTCCAGGCCGGTTTCCTGTTTCTGCAAAGGACAGATAATTTGCATAGAAATTGAGTTTTGTTTTGTTCTACGTGTATATGTCCAGAGACTGGCCCCTGAAGAGTGTGTGGTCTAATTCATGTCGTTAGAGCATACAAACTTTATATAGTGAAATGCAAACCTAAGGCATCCGAAATGGCATACATTTGGTATCGAGTTCAAAATATAACCCCTAAACGTAGACGTCTATCATAATCCAAAGCCCAGTCGACTCCACACATATCAAAATCAAAGCTAAAACAATATCGCAGGACGCATTACATATATCTTCATCTCCGAGCATCAAAGCATTAAATTCACCCCCATTCAGAGTGAGTTTATGTAGCATCTGCGAATGATGGCATTTTCCTGACAGTACGACAGTATTACTCTCATTGTCTATCAAAGATGCATCCAACAAGAATTTATTTGCCCTTATTATGCATATTAAACGGATGCGAGAACACCTCATACGACGCATAAAACATCAAAACGGAGCGAAAAGGGAGCGAGGAAAAAAATTCCAATTCACTTCAAAATTTATTATAATTGCAACTTACACGAGTACGTAGGAGTACATGCAAGTAGAGGACGTCCTCCTACGGCAGCCAAACGAAATTTATATATCTATCCTTCCATTGCGAGGTGCAAGGCTTTCAGCATAATGTCCTTAACTTTGCTTACATTTCAAAAGGACTTTCTTTTTTTGGTTTTTTTTTGTCACGAGCGATGTGGAATCCAACATTTTATTAAGTCCACCATCATTAAAATAACCTGGCTATACCAGGATGGGGAGGAGAAAAAATGCAAAGGGTATTTGCTGTGATATCTTCTCGAGAAGGAATTCTGTATGGTTCGGGTGTGCATCCGCATTTTACACCTCATAATAATAATTACGTCGACAATTTTTTGTACTTAAAGTTCTGAAACATGGACCTTTGTCTTTTACGGGCAGACTTTTACAATTACTCCTACATTGCGGGATGAATATTTTAAGATAAACTGCTGCAATTTTTCGAAGGGAAAGATGAGGGTGTAGGTAGAGAATAGTTTCTGTTACCACAACTTCCGTAAAGTTTTTTTTTTTTTAAAACATTTACTCTACAATAAGATGAAGGTAATTCAAAAGACATATTATGAGGAATTATAAGCCGTTGAACGTTCAAGTCGACTGAAGTTATAATTCATTCAGAAAACAAGAGATTTCAACAAAAGACTTCGTACACAAAATGTGCGATGCAACGGATTCGAACAGAGTGGAAATCCACTTTAGTTAAGATTCTGGTATGGGAGAAGAATCACAGTATCTTACATAAGGATCTGTAAACTTATGCATATACACACAAAATCTGCTAGCCCCTGGCCACACTATTTACAACCATGCCTCTCAAAAGTAGTTATCATATCCCCAAGCAGGCTAATATAGACAACCTGTACTTTGAACTCTAAAGATTCATAAATTCATGGCTGATCTCCCTAGAAAGTGATCGAATGAATCCAAACTATGGATGAATTGCTTAAACCTTTACGCACAAAATGAGATATAGGAAGCAACAGAGAAAATACTAACCTTTCCAACCTGATTTAAAAATGCAAGAGGATCCCTTACTAGGTTCAAGAAAACTAATTAAAAAGCGGCGTACGAAGTTCTGTCTAAAACTAAAAAGATCTCCAAAGATCAGAAAGTAGTCCTTGGTGCTGTGTCGCTTCACAGGCCATAAACAAGCTTTACAAAGAGTAGGAATAGGTAGGAATCCACTTCTAAAACTAACAACTAAACCGAAACACCAAACTAAAATGAAATCATTTGAACTAAATTAGATTTACAAGATTTTTGACTTCATCGGATGAAAATTGGAAACGCATTGCTCCTCATTATTACGGTTTTGTATACGGAAAAATGCAGAATTGATTAAGAAGTGCAAATCGACGAACTTGTATCGAAAGCTCGATAGTCCGCTCCTTCAAAGTTCAAAGCCTTTTAAATGTCAATAATTGACAACTTTGAAGTAGCTGTCAAAAATCGTCCACAACTTCCTTTAATCATTTTTTTTTTCGAGAACTTTACCTCCTTGTCTTATTAAAAATGGAAATAGAAATGAACACCATACTAAACGAAAGTTTAAGTCATAGGTTTGTTCGTTCTGACAACCTTGCACGCACATGAACCCAAAACGGTTTGAACTAGGTCTCGCTAAAGTCACGAGATGTCAAAAACCTGAAAATGTATTGGAAAACGTCAGAACTTTGGGAAAACTATCATTTGATGAGACAGTAATCAAGATATGTTCAGCATGAGTATTTTTTGGTCAAACGGTGTCATTACCTCAGAAGTAATCAGAACCAGATAGCAGTAATATTTTTTCCAATTGTTATGATTCAGCAGCTGTCAAACCTCTCAAACTATTCAGTGAGATTTGCCATTGCATCACGCATCCTGAATTTCGTGGTCGGTGGTTATCATGGCTGGAGTGTGTAGGCAATTTGTCGCACCATGAACAAGTTTGAGCGTGAGTACACTCATTTGGACATTAAGCCACCCACCAGACAGAGATTGGTGCGAAATGAAGTATATAGCCGCTGTAGCTGCCAGTATCGAAGAAGACACAGAAATGTCGATTTGGCGCTGACCACCTGAATTGGGTATCGCCACTTATTTTGCGGTTGGTTTAAGGCCTACATCCGTATAAGATTGTGTTGACGCAAGAGTTGAAGACGGACGACCATAGGCAATCTAATTGGGCGCTGGATTTCAACCGTCGCGATCATGCGACGTCAAGTCCTTAGTTTACGCTAACAAGCCAACAATTTTGGACAAGCTCTAACAAAGCTACTGTTTATAACTACAATCAAGAGCACCAATTGTATAGGAAAATTCATGCGTAATGCTCCATAGTGTTTGGGGTTCTTGTACTTCTTTGGGAAGCATATGATCCCATCATACGCACGACTTGCGATTTCTATTGAACCTTGTACGTAATTTTGGCGTCACTTACTAGAGACCTTCTACTTTTTAAAACACGACGTCTTACAAAATTTGGCTTAAATTCGGTCATATCAGTGAATGTATGAGTAACTGAGTAAAGAAACTTCCATGCTTAAACAAGATCTAATGTAAGCAAACAATTTCTCATATTTCTGCGTACAAAACCAAGCACTGACTTACATTGAGCTTCCTTTCTTAAAACTTAAGACCGAGCTCACAACATGAGGACTTGGTCTAAAGTGTATTTGTTTTTCATAAATGAGCAAATGACGCAATTTTTTAGGCTGGAGTTCTAGATGGATAGATAGTCTTAGGAAAGACCTCACCAAATGGTTGAATCCAAGGACATGCCACATTGAACTCTCATCCCAAACTCAAGCTTGGGGATAAATTATAAGCACAATGCTTGCTACAACGATACACGAATACTTTTAATATCACTCATTTTTTTTCAGAGCCGTAATCCTGCAGGTACTTCAATGAATTTATAACCCTCTTTTAAAGTTCATTATGATTTCAAAAAAACAAAAAAAAAGATACAGATTTATTATGTACTTCCAATTCCAGCACTTTATCTTCCGCCCCTTACGCCCCACCCAGGGCAAGGACAGTTGATCAGGTGTTTATGATCCACAAACGCGCCAGTAATTCCTCTTTACCCAGAGCGTTCAATGAATATTAAAAGCACTTAACGCCGCCACTGCGGATATTTATAATGATCAACTTAATACAAAACGTGTTCGGGAAGAGACTGAGATACACAGTATAGGGTACATATAAATATTATTAAAAAGCTAAAAAAGAAATTTGAACATTTTTGTTTTTTTATTCGTAACAAATTGCTATTGTATTAATTACAAAAAAAGGACAAAAGCGCGATTGAAAAGGGATTAAGATTCTAAAATGAAGTAGGTAGATTTTTGGTGAATTTATCGGGTGGATAGAATGTTGATAATGTCGGTGATTCAAATATAAATTGTAACAAATGCGTGAGAGAAGAAATTCTTGTTAAGTGTGACTTAAACAGTGTAAGTGTAGAATAAATTATAACTATTCGAAAAAATTAAAAAAGAAATCACTAAAAGGATATTTAAAAAAAAAATAAATAAAACTGTATAATGATTGCTTGGGGGTTCGATTTTTTGGTTTTTTAAGTTTTTTTTTTAAGATACCTGTCGATCCATCACATCCGTCGGCATGAGCCGAACATCCAGGTCCAGCTTCCCCTGTTTTCATTTGTATTTTACATTTATTTTTATTTAATTCAGTTTTTTTTAATCAAAGATTTGATTTTGGTTTTTTTTTTTTTTTTGTTTTAATATTGTTAGCGGCCACACAACAAACAAACCAACACACAAAAACAAATATCACACGTTATATATAGGTTTATGAAAATAAAATTTTTTTGTTTAATTATTGGTAAACATACTTTCATTTTTACTATGAAATTATACGGTATGGATGAATGATTAACGTACATACATGAATACATACATAACAGTAGTATACCATAGACAATTTTAGTAAAATTAATAAAAACGCAAAAATGTAAAGGAGCTCAGTACAAGTATCCTTGAGAGTGGATTTACAAATGCTGCAAGGAGAGTACGAATATTTTAATTAGCTGCTCGACAGGTTTCCGATGTGTATGTGTATTCAAAGTGAATATGTTCGGGAATACAGGGTAGGTAGGATCAAAGGAATGTGATTCGGTACTCTTTGGATTCTGTGTAGTCATGCTCGTGTGGGAACATGAACATGTTCATCTAATTTCTCTGACAACTCGTAGGAGCCTTTCATTATGTTTATTGGAAGAGAGGGGTCTTAGAGAAATAACTATAATGAAATGATTAACGGACGTATAATTAATCATAGCCATGGACATCGGCTGTGCCAGGAAAGTATCCCCTGGAAGAAGACTGCCTTAATTAAGGTTGTACCTCGCCGTAAACAAAACCTTCATAAACATCTGGTATTTGCGGCCGAGTTAGTCATTAACACTATCACTGAGTTATTGCCTTCCATTTTGAAGGAAATGGTGCTCATTGAAAATCGATAGAACTTCAATCGGTAAACTTACGTTGAGTACATTGGAAACGAAATATTAAACAGAGAATGGAAGAACCAGAAATGGTAAATCACTTGCAAAATTGAGCGTAACTTTGTGGGGGCTCATAGTTCAAACTAAAAATAGGTAGAATGTACAGGGTGGGCCAAATACAAGACATCGCCAAGACGGCGATTTGGGAATTTGGTGCGCAAAAGATCGATTGTTGCATGGTGCGCCATCATGCATGAACCATAGGTCGTCCAAATTCATGTCTTCAAGTTCAGTAAAAAAAAAAGTCGGTTAAAATGGCTCTGTATCGCTCACCGTTGACTGAGATGTTGTTCCCAGCCTCATTTTCGAAGAAAATTGGTCCAATGATGCCATCACTCCACAATCCGCACCAAACTGTCTACACGAGCCACATTCTCGTCTGTGAGCACCGTACGACGACGGCGACCATGAGTGTTGTCCACCAACATACCAATTTGCACAAACTTGCGTACAGCAGGCGCGGTGGGTACTCCATTTCGGCAAAAACTTCTTTTCAAATAATTCACTTTGGAAATAAGTTTTTAATATTTCCCAAAGTTGTTCTTCAAGCGTAAAGCTCATTAAACTCATTTCTCATTCTGCGGAGGTATGATACTGACTTTCTGTCAAGATTTCGAGCGGGAAACAGCTGTCAGTGTCAAACCGATGATTTAAAAAGAAACCATTACATGGCCCATTCTTTATTGTACGTTCCAACATTTTCCAAAAAAAAAAAAAAAAATATTTCCCAACTTATTCGCAGTCGGATAAAATGTAGTTTGAATCAATGAGATACTATTAGGAATGCGAAACTCTAAATAAGATCAGAACAAGGTGCTGTTTAGTTCCTCATCAGCTGTTTTGAATTCAAATTTCTAGTGACCAAGCAACTTATAGTAGAAAGTTATTTCCGTGGTGGAGCCCAAAACTTCACTGTTTTTCTAATAATTTGATTCGTAAAACTTAATTTACAGGAAGATGAATTTTTGCCAGTTTCAGAAAATCTGTGCAAGTAAACAGAAGTCGTTCAAACTTTCAGTGCAGGTAGTACTGAATACGAACTTTCGAAGTAACATAGACTCTGATCTAAAATCAAAAACTCGCTAGCATGCAGGGTTAGGGCGCTAAGTTAATGAAATATCCATTGCCAACAGTCCAAGAGAAAGAAAATCCTAGATCACAACAAGGAGGGAGATAAGCGAGCATAATTTACAAAACGGGTCTCTGGTCGAAGGCATAAACATCCTGCTTAAAACTTACGTCAGAAAGGCTGCTCTGAGGATGGACCAGCAGTCGGATATGCGACGTGTATATGAAAAGTGCCTCGACGTCAGCTCATTTCGTTACTTATAATACATATCACAGGTTTGACAAGGATCTACTCCGCACTTAAGTTTGGCTTACATTGGATGGGAAATAAACTCACGTTTTTGGAGTGAAATAAAATCTCACCGGCAGTGAAATGTAATCCACTTTTAGTATAAAAAATAACTCCATTCTCACGAAATAGTTTGTAGAGGTTACCTGCAGGGAAATATTGTTACTCGTAATAAAAAAGTGAAATTATTTCCCTCCAGAGGTAGAATATATTCCCATCTGGATTAAATTTCCTCAGATTTATTCCCCTTGCCTGTCTTATTAAGGTAATTTGTTAAGTTGCACATAGACGATTCTTACCTTAAGAGTCGTTTCGCATGGAGATGAAGTCTGGCACTTTGGCGTTAGATTCTGAGGCGGTAATGGTTAGCAGTCGAATATTTACTATGACTTTTAATTAAAGTCAAGCATTCATTGCTGGACTCTCTGCGAAAGGCTATATAAAGCTCTATTACCATCTGAATAAACAGCATTCGGTGGCAAGTGTAAGCAATTTGTTGGAATGATATTTGCGATGAGATTTCTAGGCATTGCTCAGAGGAGGATCTCGCAGTACTTAATTTGATTTACAACGATTTGTATTGTCCATGCGTAGATAAGTACCCAGAACATCTGTAAGAAATCCGTGATAGTCTTGTAACCTTTCCGCAGAAAAGAAACAAATAGCTCAAACGATCACAAGAATATGACGCACTGTCGAAAGCCCGGCGGAACTTCTAGACACTATCTGTGTGAATATCCTGTTTACTTGGCTTTGAAAAAATCAGAAAGGAGTTAACCGAAACACACACTATGCAGGTGACTGAAAAACACTGCCTGCAGCTAAAACTCCAGCAAGATTTATTGAAAATGTAGTAATTGATATTGCTAAAGTCCAATATATTGACAAGTATTTCGTTCAAGATAGAGCTGAACTGAACTGATTTGGCTAACCAATGTTTGCCAATACAAACCCGCTCTTTAAGGTTTTTGATTTATAAACAAAAAAGTTAAAAAAAAAAGAAAATAAATAATGTAAAACCAATTAAATTATCAAAACTAACGTACAATATAAATCAAAACCAAAAAATATATATAAGTAGATATACATTGTATGATTAGCGCACCAAAACGCATTACAATACAGACATGAATAAAATATGATACAGAAATATATAACTTGAACCGATTCGATGATTTGTTCTCACTTTCAAATTATTGTTATACTTGCCTTGCTCCTGCTTGGTTTTATCCACAGTCTGACAAGCGATTCGCCACTCCTGCAGCTCTGGCGAAGGAATCAACCCAGCCGAACCGCCAGCCGTATCCAGTCTAGCTTGCCACCAATGATGGTCATCCTTGCTAATTATCTACCAAAAAAAAAAACACCAAAACGTTTCATTTTTTCATGAATATGTCCCTTAAGTGTACTTACTTGTAAAATATCACCAGTCTGGAAAGCAATTCCAGCTTGAGCACAGGGTATAAGCTCATCATCCAAAGGATTATAGTCGAATTGTGCTCGTACAAAAATCTGTTCGACCAGATTAAGGGATTAATAAAAAAGAAGAAAGAAACAAATAAAATTATTAATTCATGTATCTTGTTTGTTATGCGTACAATAATAAATATAATACAGTCGACAACTAAGTGCGCGATGTACACACGCATTTGAAGTATAAGGACACATCCGGAGCGAACAACAAAAAGAGAGTCCTTCACTCTTTCGGGAAAACCCCAATATACATAAATTTACTTCCACATTTTTATTCGCCTGGGGTGTGATATACATTTCTTTTCCTTTGGCTCAATATTCAATATGAAGTGGCAAAGGGTTTCTGTTACTCAGCTAACTTACATATTTGCTATCTGTAGCTATTTCCCGAAGGAATTGCCCTTAAAAAAGGGTCGCTCCTTCGGAGTAGTTCATTTCGGATTTATTTGAAGATAAATTCAGTTATTACCGCACCAAGAAATTGGTGGGCTTTCTCTTCATACATAGATTGTTGCAAAGGTTTTGTTTTACCAAAAAGGCGGATTTCTTGATGATTTAGTCCTTCGGTGCTCCTGCGATGCATGGAGCAGAGCAATTGACAAACGAGAAGACGAACACTACCTACTATAAAGAAATTGAACTCAGTCCGACGACTTTTGGGCGGTTATCTGTGTCTGTATCTGATTAGATTGTTTTAAAGTGACGAAGAAGTTTTCTTTTTAAATTGCCTTTGGGTAGAGATCAAATTTCTTTCTACCATGGCCATGGTATCGCCTTTAAAGTAAGTACATGTGTGTTTTGTTAAATGAAATTCTTGATGGGCCATGGGCTTGTTTTTATTTAGTTTGTCGTGGGACTGATGAAGTTAATTTTCAGGATCGTGGCATGAGTATTATTTGTCATAGCTTCCTTCAGAAGAGGGGAGAATGATAAAAATGTAACGAAAATATCTCGAAAAACATTATGGCCGCATATGGAACACTAATTGGGTTTAAATGTTCAACGTGAAGGAGAATCATTACGACAATTGACCAATGAAATGGCATAAAATCAAAAGTCCTCCTAATGCACAAGGTGGGGTAAAAACTGTCATCCGGTGTTCCTTGGCCAGAATGTTTTTTTCTGAATAAAAAACTTTGGTTTGTAACATACATATATATATAGGAGTAAAGCGATTTATGATTTGTTTCAGAAATGTCAATTTGACATTTGCCGCCATTTGCAAAGATTGTAGCATCTTCCGATTCCGATTGATGACTTTTGCGCCATCTTGCACAAAATACATGTCAAGAAGACATGAATCGCTATACTTCTAAAGAAAACACAGGCATGTTCAAATTAGTAAACAGAGTCAATTCAAGTCAACTTGACAACCACAATTTCTAGTGGCAGCTAATGTGATTGAGCACAAAACCTGCTATAATATCAGCTTGTGCAAGTGATAGGTCACTAATTTGACCTCTTGAAACCAGCAGTTGATTTCAAAGCTGTTTTCTAGAAATACTACTTGCAGACGTAATAGTGGAGAGGGGCTATATGGTCTTTCATACTAAGGCTAAACAGCCGGTTTCCTCGAAAAGACTGAAACGACACGTGACAGAAGAGACATCGGAAGGCCTCGTAGCAATGATAAATTGGGACAAGAGCACATGTGGTTCCAACAGGACGGTGCAAGCCCATCGAAGTTCCTTTTTGGACTTCTTGCAATTGCTTCCTTAAGTTGTTGAATGCTATTAATGCAAGTCTCATAGCAAGAAATTTCTTATGTCACTTTAAGCTGTCACTTTTAAGGATGAAAAATCTTGCAATAAGTCGAAATGATCACGTTGCAATAAAACGCCCCTAAAAAGTAGGCGTGAACTATACAGCATTATTACAAAACAAATAAATTTGCAGCAAAAATATTGAAATGAACGTATTTTTAAAAGCGTGTCGGCTGTTAAGTCCTTTCTCTGGTCATGGCTAATGATTTAGCTCTAAACTCATTTAGTTATGGTAGTTTTCTATTGAATCCAAGACATAACTGAATCCTATACCATTTCTCATCTCATTAGCTCCTATGATTTGGCGACAAAAACACTTAACACATTGATTGGCGTGAATGAAGACACATCGTAGAATATGCTCAAAATTTATCAGTCATCGCCAGTTAAAATACATTTCTACACTACTCAATGTAATACCGACCTTAAGCAATATTTATTTAAATGCAATAATGAATATCGAAGTACTTTTTCGCACGCTACAGCTCCTCCATTACTGGATTCCATTTTCATTATTCTCCAATGGTTATTGGTTCCTGAACCGAGAATTACTGCATCAGTGAGGGGAGCAAATTGAATTCCGAATAAAGCCATAAACGCAATAAAAGAAAATTCATGAAGTTGATTATATTACAGTAGTTTTATATTTCGTGCAATTGTTTATCCTTCGCACGAGCATACACAAACACACACATTTGGGCCACAATTGATGGCAAAGTACTAGCACCACGCAGCATCAATTTGACAGACAGTATGATACTTTAGGTGAAATCGCCAATAATTACACCACACATCTCGTAGTTTAATTTGCATTATTTACACATTTACCCTGAATGGTTAGTTAATGACGGTCATTACTACAGTATACGCCACCTTGCCAGTACCAGTCGATAGTTGTGGCCGGGGTTAATTTATAAGCACACTATGTGTTCATTTGTTTCGTTTGTCTGTACGTGTATTGGCCAGAGTGGGGTATTGGCCATTTACTTAATTTAAAACATTAATACTCGTAACACTTCCGATGGCGATAGCTTTCAATATCTTTCGACATTTTGTTGTTTACCACTTTGGGTGGCGTAAAACTATCGGAAACTGCACTTTTATTTTACCCATTACTCTCACTTCGAAATAAATAGGTACTTTGAACTGAACGAATTAACAAAGTTTTGATTTTTTTTGAAGAGAACACTAATAGCCAATTCTTTTAAGGAAATCCACATTAATAATGCCAAGAACATGTCCCATCCATTATATCGACAAAACGGCTTAAAGGATTTTGCATAAATAAGTTCAAAGGACATTACAGTATAGAGGCTCCGTTTCAAAATACCAACCTGAACTGGAGGTGATAATTAAAAATGCATGCTTCACAAAGAAATGGGTAGTGAACAGAGGGGGCATGGCGCATCCCTCACCAGTGGTACTTAAATGGCAATAAGCCTACGGGCTGTGACCAAATGTGGTGGCATAAACTACGGCGAGATGATGTCTATCAAATGCACTTTGTAGCTTTTGGTGGTTAAAGGGGTTTGACAGTATATTAGACTGTATTATGCATCACTACATTAACTCGTAATTAATTAAGGCCTATGAGTGTACATTGGGGTATAATCATTTTAAGTTGTACCAGTAGACGTAGATGGAGTGTCTTCTGTGTGGAAATATGATATAACTTTGTATTGCCATAAATGTAAACTTGTGAGTTCTACCTCAGAATAGCTAACAATGAGGAAACATTTATTGACTCGGTTCATGCGGTATAGGCCGGAAATCAGGTAAAGAAAGGTTAGCTTGAAGTAGGGTACGCACTATCCACGTTCTAAATTAAATGCTAATTATTTAGAGCCATCCAAAAAGTCAAGAAACTATAAATCAACTTTTATCTCGAAACAAATAGTATAAACACAAATATTTGGCAAAAGGATCAGGGCCTAGCTTCAGGAAACGACTTGTGTTGTGCTTGTTATATTCTTTACACGAACGGAAAGACCCTACTTTTGAATGCCGTGTTCGAAAAGCATGTTCAGCAGTTTTATGATACTTATACTCTCGGACTTTTGTCAGACGTTCGCGAGAGGTAGGCTAGCCACGGAGGCTAGCCCTTGACCATGAGTCTGAGTATCATGCTGATATGAAGTATAGGGACAGCGAAATTACATTACAAGCAGATGCAAAGGTATACAGGAATGCAGCAGGATTCTTAGCAGAAGATGGTTCTTTTGTTCTTTGCAAAGGTGAACCAGTTGGGCTTAGCTACTATATTTTAGTCCAGCCTTTCCAAGTAGCGCCAACGAGTCAAATAGCTTCAATCAGACGCCGGACAGCTATTGTCAGACTACGAGGTCAGACTGTTATTGCATGATGGTTTAAGGACCTCCGTCCGTATTTTTTTTATAAATGCGTTTGCGCTCAATTGGCGTTGACTACCTTTATAATGTCAAGGCACGGTGCTGACTAACACCCTCAGTCTTGCATAATGCATTTGGTTTGTAAATTTTTGACAGATATGTGGCTTGATGGTATGTCGGACTACTGAACGGAAGGTTGAAGATTCAATTCCCATTCGATTTTTGCCACAGTCCTATCTCATGCGAACGTTTGACAAACTTCTGAGAGTGTAAAAGAATCGCACTTAGGATGCTGTATTTAATAGTAGGCTACTTCCATTCATGTGAGAAGTATAACACAATGTGCGAATGTTTGTCAGAAGCTAGACCCTGGATCTCCAATTAGCGAGAAGTGAGCATCTAAAGGTGGTTTCTTTTTGCAAATTTCAAACTTATGCCCTGGCGTCTTTGATATTAGTGAGGTAAACAGAAGCAGAATCTACGTAGGCAAAAAATGGATCGCTATTCTCTTTAAAAACTCGAACGTAAACTTGGTCTTATCAACTGAAGAAACTCTTGCGGCGCTAATCCGCTTACCTCCAGGAAAGCGTACGAGACAATAGGCACATTTCGTTGCGGCTTAGGCCGATCATGGGAACTTACAACCACACTTAAAATAACTATCTGACGAAAGATAGACTGCTTCCACGGTCATATTCAGCAGTCACCAGGCGATCAAATCCTAGATTGTTGCTGAGGTTGGAAATCAGGATTAGGATTTGTAGGTACTCATCTGACCGCAATCATTACTTGAGTTTTTGTGAAAGACTTTGCTGCAGGGCTTCCTCCGAATCAGTAAGAAACTTTAGATGCAAGTAAATCAAGTCAACTTAAGTATTCATGCTCTCACCATTCATCTCTGGACGAAAGAGTTTTAAGATATGTATCAAAGGAATCTACTCTTTGCAAATGAACTGGGAAACAAGCCATCGACGTACCGTCCACTCCGCAGGCTTCTTAAAATCGAAGAGAATTTAGCAATAGATTCAATTAACGTGACAGCCAAAATAACCATAACACTTGGCTTTAAAAATGCTTGAGCTATGGCCCTTAAGTGCTTGAAGACATGAACGAAATTGTAGCTGATTCTGTATGACGCAAAGGGAGTCCACAGGGATCTGTGCTAGGACAGCTATGTGTGGGTGTATTTTTTTTTATACCTGAGGAGACGTAAATACCGAAATTCAAACTATTGAAAGACAATCAACAGATACTGGGTTGGCTTATTCGTGGAAAGTACATAAGTAACGTCTAGGACAAGTTGAGAGTCCTCCTTTTTATAAAATTATTCCAAACTACAATTCCTTTGGAGTGTAGAATATTATAAATATTTTTCCATTCATCCTTAAACTCGACTTTAAGAAAACATGAAGGAATTTCAAAACGGTCCGTTGTACCCAAAGTTGGTAATTTCAATATATTTTTATGGCATTTCTATTTTCGGTTAAAAAAAAAGGAATAATATAAATTTTTCAACTCGTTCAAGAAGTCATGCTATTCAAAGCAATATTCGTATTTCAGTTCATAAGTTCCTTCGAATGTTGTATACCCGACCAGGAGCTGCTTTCCGTTTCGCTTTGGATACGTATTGGGTTAGCGACGGCTATAATGCAATGATGATTGTATTCCGTAATACTTTTTCGTTTGCCGGTGCAAAAGGATTCGCACTTCATGAATGGAAAAGAAAAATCAATAAACTACACAAAGGTGACTGGAAAAAATTAGTTTTAGTTGAAAATTTCATCTCAGAAAAGCTTTCAGAAAAATTTGCTCCCATTCAAACGAATCTCTCCTAACAAACAAGCATCCTCAAATCGCGGGCTATGTACCTACAGTGAGTATTCAATTCAATAGAAGATGAATAATAATTATGACTATGGAGGATTTGCAGTTGTACTACAACAATGTCACTTTTTGTGCAGCACCTTCGATAGTTTTCTAAGAGAAGGAGACAAACTGCGAGTTCTCTATGCCAAATGACAGGATACGTTTCCGTTTTGTTGCAGTTCATCAACTCGTATGTGTGCACCTAAACACATTACAAAGCTTTGTATCTACAATCGTTGCATCGGAAATACAACGACAGATTGTTGGCTCTCGATGTAGTCGTATCGGCTTCCTCCAACTAGAGCGTACGTTTATTTGGCATAAAACAGTAGACAGTTTGTAAAATAGCAAAAAACCTTTACAACTTTAATTTTCGTAAAAATTTCTAGTTACACTGGTCCCCGGTCAAAAGGATATTCAATTATGAATTCCAGGAAATCGTCCATATCATCAATTCCAACATGGCGTTCCTATTTTTCAGTCAGACCACAAATGCTGCCAACTTCGTTTGGTGAGTGATATTGCACTCAACAGTGCCAAGATGTCTGACATTTATGCAGTCTTCCGCGTCCCAAATTACTTAACAACTCACTTCGCTTCGGTGCTCGCAGTGAATGTCATGTGAAGTTCATTATTTCATTGAAAATTATTTCATGGCACTGAAGGAGTAGTTACTTACCACATGCTGTCAGCATGATTATCGAACAGATTAACGAAAATTTCCATCATTCATCCACGGACTGAGGATGAAAAGGATAATTTCCCCAGACAGCCAGGCATTTAACAGAGACATCGGCAGTGCGGGTAGCCATAATACCGCACTCAAACATTTGAATGAAATGCAAATCGTGTTGTCAATAGAGTAATCAATGTTTTAGCACAGAATCTACCAGGAAATTATTTGAATTCCGATTGATCCAGAGGACTTATGATACTGATTCTGTTTGACGCAATTACGCAAGTACAAGTGCAATGCGAACGGAGTTCCTGATGCTGCTGGATAGATTCGATGAATACATAATAGTGTAGATGATTCCAGAGCTGCACTAAGTTTGGTATTTGAGTTCCAAGTTCAATAAAAGTTTCTTAAAAATTTTGTCATAAACAAGCAGACTAGACAAGGACTCTCTCCATCAACTGGTATTACCCGAGCGATGTATAACTATTCGCCCAGGCAGCTTATTCGAAATTAAGATACACTGTGGCAAGGAAATTGTTAAAGTCCTTCTTCCGTTCAAAGTACACCTTAGGTGTTTTCACAGCCATGATGGAATAAAAGGCGTAAAGTGTGCTCCATACTCTGCATCCGAAGGATATAAGGATTCGAAATCTATTAAACACTTATAAGTAGCAAAGAGGTTGATTCCGATTACATTCATCTTGAAAGCAAAAGTTTCGATGGTTATATCGACGTTTATTGTTTTTTATTCTAGATTATACCAGACGACACGGTTGAAGGGAGCAAAGTAGGACAGGGAGCTTTGGAGGAGACGAAATCAATATGAGTATTAGCAAGCATATCGCCAAAAACAGTCCATCGAAATATGGAGAAGATTACTCCTTAAAAGTAGGCCAGCATCGACAATTCTCTATGCATCCCAAAATCTGGGCGAAAGCAACGAAAGTTAAAAGCCAAAGAAGGACGATGAAAGCGTGCTGAGAAGATTTAGTGCCTTTCGGGTGATGGTAGACAACTTGGGAAATAAAGCCCAAGAGAAAAACATCAATCAATCAGTCTAATCGAATGGCTACGAATATGGAGATGCACATGCAAAGCATACCCAACGTCTATAGGTAGATAAACCCACAACATGGAGTGGCAACCTTTTACGTAACCTATGTGAATGCCAACAGGGTATGTACATATTTACCCGCGACTGTAACCTCTACTGGCGAAGCTCCACAGGGCCGAAGAAAGAGGTGGAAATTATTATATTACGTAGAGCACCCCGAAAGGGATTAACTGGAAAAGAAATCCAGGAATCGCGATGTATAGATGCTATAAAGGACCTCGTTGGAGGTTCAAAAGACGGATACTATCGATATTTCCCATCTTTCGCAAGCCATTGTAGAGGTTTTAATGGCAAATTAGTCGACAAATATACCTAAGAGCTCCAAAGACCAAGAGCTGCCAGCAATATTCATCGTGCTATCAAATCCCTTTTAAAAATTCAACAATTGGCGCCCAACGTGCGACAGAATACTTCTTGGTTAGAACTAAAAAAAGTCATCAAATCAAATGTAGTTCCTTGCGAATACAAGTTGGTAACAAATCTGTTCATCCAACCCGACAGGAAAGTGCATTAGTTTAAGTAAACAAGGTACGGAATAGCTAAGTAGAAATCGATAACTCTGGAAAAAATATGCATATGCACATTCCTGCTTCTGGGCTTGAACCCTTTTAGTGGCGAAAATCCGTGACTCTAAACTGGATGGCAAAGATATTGCATTATACATGTTGTGTACCCGATAAGATTCGATGTTAAGAGGATTTAAATAACTAAAAACTCATAAAACACTGTCCATGTTGCCAGTTTCTGCAAGGACATACGACAATTCAATGTAATAAACCGAACTGCAATAAAAACCACAAACGCGTTCAATATGAAAACCTTTAAGCCTCAAATTCATCAAACAAACTTAAAACAAAAAAAAAAAAAAAAACGGATTAACTAAAAAGCATGAAAAATTACTTTTCATTTATTGGGGATCGAAATGATTTATTTACATCGCTGTGTGTACTCAATCGTGGTCCAAATGTTAAATGGTTGTTTTGGGTAAACTACAAAACCACCTTATTAATAATGATTAAATGATGGTTCTCTTATGACGACACTTGGATGGATTCAACCCGCAAATGTATATAGATTTTATTGTTAGATGTAGATATGTAAAAATACTTACTAGAACTGGAGCAGGCCTAATCCTGAACAGCTGCATGAGGTTTGAAATGTGTGAATGAAATGATGTTAATTATTTTACACACAAAATTGTTGTTTATCATTTTTAAAGGAAAAGAAAAAGGCGCACAAAGAAAAAATAAATATCTAAAGTATGTCATGCGTTCACAGATTCGATAACAAATTTGAGAAAAAGGAAAACCTCGCCCAAGTCATGTGCTACCCATTTAAAGGATAAATGAGGGTTTACACATTTCAAAAAGCATATCTAATGGTCTTGTGTTTATGAGAGTGCTGACATTTTTGTGGTTTATTTTGGGGAAGGATTTATGGCCCCGTTCCCTGCTCTTTTTTAGGGACAAGTATTGGTCTGGTAAATGTTTTCTTTTTTCCCCATTCAAATGTCCTTGCAACCTTGCAAAAGCGCGGCATGTACAAATTGTGAAATCATAGCCTGAACGCAACCATTTGAACCCAGTACGTGTGTTAAATTTGTGTTCATGAAATGTATGTGATGTATCTTTTGCTTAAGAATTGAAAAAAAAAAACTTGACACTAACGAGGGCCAGAAATACATCACCCTTGGTTTGGGATTCGAATAATAAGTTTGTGCTAAAGCTAGGAATTGATGCCCAAATCAGTAAGTACTCTAGCCTTCAAAATAGTGACTACATTGGCCTTTCTCCCTTCTACTTGAGTAAGAATTCTTTGACCCTGTTCGCATAATACTGACGGACTGGATACTTTATGGACGTTTATAGGGAACGGGTGACATGTAACGAAAATCCGGTTCGAATTTGTTTGACGTTTGAAAATGTCATTCGCTGTCACTCGTCAAAAGTGACTCGTCAATTGAATTCTTGCGAGAAGCATTAGTTTTTGTTGTAAAAAGAATATTTTGTCGAAAATCAAACCAATTTCATTAGCGAACGTAGAGTGTCAATCTGAACACGAAAACGTCAAAAATAAAATGTACGACTGGGTCGTATCTACCTTATCCACCTTAATGTCATAAGTTTACAATCTTAAGAACATTGAAATTCCAAACTTTGTCTTACTGTGCAAAAGATCTAAAAAAGTGGGAGTGGCGCTCTACATTTTTATGGAATTATATTGATAACATTGTACTGATGTTATCTGGGATATTTCACAATGATACCATAGGTATGTATATGATGCGTAGGTGAATTGTAAGATTAAGACTTAACACCGAGATGTTTAATAATGAAATCAACTGATGCTATCTATAAGAAACGATTAAACGATTGTAAAACATTTTAAAGGGCACCTAGACCAAGTTTTAAAGCTTTGACGTGAATTTCGGGACTCCTTCTCCTTTTGTAACTTAGTACAGATCACATACAAGTAAGTATCTGCAATCATGTCTCGCACATTATCTCCTAGAGTGTATGCAAATATCTTTTTATTTGACATTGTATAGCAACCAGTAAATCAAATGCCTTTAATGGTTTACGGCCTGTTCTTACACATAATTTCATTTCATGCTTTTTGTGCAAAAAAAAAAGAATTGAGATACGTGTCATGCATGTATAATGTGAAAATAAATAAAACATTTCATTGAAATTGGTGCAAAATTGCGAGAAAATAAAGTCAAAATAAAAAAGCACAAAACAAAAGTAAGATTGAATCGCTTTATCTGGAATCATTTTACATTAAATCACTCTAGCAATCTATCTGAACCTAAATTCCCAAACATCCAGATAAATTTGGTAAAAATTTGGAGAATTCAAAGCTCTAGTTTTATAAACACCATTAAATGGTCTGACAATTCAAACAGATTTACGAATCAACTCCGCACTTTGCAATTTCTATTTCCCAAAACATTTAGGTCATAGGATCCACAGACTGAAATGCTAAGTGCGAAGTGAATTTCAGATTCCATTTCCATTGATACATAAGTAGTTCGTCGAAATTTACGATTTAAAATTGCTAAGTTGGCATTTTTATTGCAAATTAAGTCAATGGTACTAGTTCAGGTTTGGCTTATCATTAAGCTTCAGAGTGGAAATGCAAAGTTGCAGCAAATATTGATGGAGATTCTGAACTCTACACTTTGCGAATTTTGAAAAGTGCAAAGTACAGAGTGAAGAGTTAAAGAGTTGAAGAGATGTTCATTTACTCGTAGTCAAGTATTTAATGAGACTTATATAATTAGAAATGTTAGAGGAATGTAGGCATATCTCATAGTGCCATAGACAACGACCTCGAAATTAGTATTATTTTGGTAGCTGAAAATACATTAACTAATTTCGTAGTATTCCAAAGTTTTCAGTTACACAGACTAGTTTGGGCTATTTAAGGTTGGTTGGAATTGGTAAGGGTTTGTGCTGTGCAAAGTAAATCGGATTTGTAGTTTGTAGTAGGATTATGCTTGGATTCCGAGTCAGATTGGTATGACAGGAAAGTGATCTCCGATGAGATTGCAAAACAAAGATCAGAAGATGATTCTGACTTACTATGGATTGAATTATGGATGACATAACTCTTCCGATAGGTGAAATTCTTGATGAAAGCTTCTGGAAGAATCAAGGAATTTAAGATTTGTTGTCTCACAACAGAGAAAATGTGTCCTTGAATCCGGTTTAGTATGTTAGTGTGACATGTAGATAGGGTAACGATATTTAGAACTCCTCCAATGCGATTGTCGTGCCTATATTCGAATTAAGTGACTCTTCAGCGGTGCACTTCATTATAGTGCAATGAACAAGTCTGAGTACTCCAGTGGAGCACTATTGGATCCAGCGAAGTTGTGCGATTAAGTCCTTGGGTGTCTATAGTATATTTACACCATAAACGTAATACCTTTACGAGAGGACGATGAAAGTACAATGGAACTGCAATGCAAATGTTGCGTAACATCTAAACAGAACCAAACCCAAGTGTCAAAGAGTTGGAGAGAATTAAAGACCAAAAAGCCATACAATCTGTTGGTCGTGCGATTCACAAAGTCAAACAGAATTAGTACTGCCAGTGAATTCATAAATTGCATAATTTATGTAAATGGATGTTGAAAACCTTCAAATAATTTCCTGCCAATGTTCCTCCTACAATTTAGAATACCAATGAGCAGGCAAATATTAAAGCGGAGAGCCTTCATTATCAAACTACTTATAGGGGCCGGTCGAAGGACCATAAACCAATTATGTGTATGAAATATTAAGCACATTTCGAATTTATGGACGGTTTCTCTCTAAACAAAAACTCTTATGCGACCACGAACATATGCTGGTCCCACATCAAGAATTGAGCCATAAATCCACAATTGGACCCATAAACCCAGTAAGATATTTCATATTTTATTAATGTGTTAGCACTCCATAAGTAATTTGGTCATAAACTTGTGCCAAAGTTACTAAAGTTGCAACATTTCATCCCGACCGTGGCATCATAAACTCACATTCTGTTCATAATACAAGGGGCGCGTTCGGGACATGTCCTCCATAAGGATTAATAAAACCGTAAAAATATGACACAAAGATCAATTTAGAATGGCAGCACTAAAAAATTTGATTGTTTGCAATCAAAGCCAAGCCAAGTCAACCTTATACTGCGTTCACCCCAACCCGTGCACAGCGCAACATTCTCCAGCAAGCATTTTCCAATGACGGCACTGATTTTATTTACGAGAAAGAATTTATCTATTGTCCAGGGGGTTGCAATGCGGACAAGCTCTGCTAGCTCACCGAATTTATTATCAATTTAATTCGTTGTATTTATTCATGCATGTGGCATTCACAGATGTGAGTAGAGGTGATACCCCCCAAAAAGGACGAAAACCAACAAAAAAAACCACCCACAAAATTTATGAGCACAATCCAAGTCTACCGGAGTGCCTGGCCTGGCGTGCATAAATCAAACTTGGGGCAGACGACGGCTAAGGGATGTAAAACCCGTGTACTAGCTCAAAATGCAAAAACGCGGTTGCTGTTCCTCGAAAATACGTCAGCATAAAACAAAAATGAAACTAATTTCACACCAAGCGCAAATTATCAAGTATATTAAGTTTATGAGGGATATAAACATTAATAAAGGACACATGAACAGATATTATTACGTAGATGATCATTTTTGAGTTATGGCTCGATGTGATTGGTTCGAAATTTATTGGCAAGGCGCTACAATTTAGTTCAACGGAAATGATTGCAAAAGATATGAGCTTGGGAAGGTCATTTTCAGACCAACCAAACCAGGAGGGGTCTCTTAGTGAGTTTCTGCAAAAGAGTTGAGAAAGTTTAGCAGTTCTGGAGAAAATGTGTTTTTTGAAGTATGCATCTATCGTGGATACAACCTGTACAGTTGGTCCCGGAATTCAAACAAAATGTGCAGAAATGCACCTTGCATCAGTGGTTTCATGCTGGGTTGCGGAAACTGTGTGAATCATGATGATTTGGAATGTTACACGATTTGCTTTTTGCGAATTTGCGAAACGGTGTAACAAATTACTAATTGCAACTCATTTAATTATACCATTGTGGCACGGCTGGATGGAAAAAAATATTTAAAGACAAAAGAGAATGCTGCAATCCATAGGGAAGGGATGGTATACCATCGTATCCTAATTCCTTTGTATCTGAGGGCGTTGCATACTGCATTTTTTGTTGAATTACTACTCGTAACCTCGAAAGTTTGAAAAATCATGTTTTTCTCCATAAGGAAAACGCCCCCTAAAAATGGGCGTTTAGTACATATTGTAATTGTAAACAAGTCGAATACTTAAATACTTGATCTTAATGCTTTTTCGGATTTGAATTAAAGTAGTTTGTAGTAATAGATCGGATTTCAGACCTTTTGACACTGCTTCTCTTTCGCAAAAGCCCAGGTATGATATTTGATCCTCCAAGCTCAAATTGTAAAGCTTAAAAACTGGTTTCATAAGGACTTTATGTTACACACTTTGTATTAAATACCCTTAAGATAGACAGTAACAATGACAAATGTCATTTGTATCGTGATGGTTCTCATTTTGGGTGTTTATTTAGGAATGTTTGCAGATTCCCAATGGAGTAGGCAGCGCTGCATTTGGGAAAGCACCCTGGATCCGCATCATCGTACATACAAAGTGTATCATTTTCAGAATTATGTGGCCCCGGGCTCGTAAGAACATTATTTCGGACGTTACAGTGAAATATGTACATATCTCAGCTGACAAACTGCTTTATTAGTAAAAAAGGAATTATGTATAAATATGTACAGCATTCATTTTTACACAATTTAATTGAGGGAATCGCTGCTTGTGCTTTTGGAAATACACGAAAAAGTTTTGAATACAATAATTCTAAAACAAAACTTATAAACTTGACTGTGCCGAAGAATCAAAATTAGGAATTGCGTAGCAGATGTTCACTTAATCCAATCGATTTTCCAGATATGTAAGGTGGTTCGATGGAATGGTTTAAAATTGAATTTTAAAGGATAAACCGAAGTCGAAGAACACCAAGACTTCGAACTGACAGAAGAAGAAACCGGGGGATCTCCAGGTACAATTGAATGGGCACCAAAATGTTTGAAATGTTAGCGCAAGCGGAAAAGCCACTTCCAGTCAATTCTGTTTGATGAGGTTTTTGAAGCTTCAACCAGATTGTGATGCCCCGCGGAAGTGTTTAACTATCGTGCCGATGTTTCGTATGATGCTTTCAAAATCATTATCTAAGTTTGGAAGAAGAATTGGTTAACTACTAATGTACTATCCCTTTCAGTTGCGGTATACATATATATATAGGTTTAGACAAATGCGATTTTTGTATTGTCCTGTCTTGTCTACTCTTGTCTGTACTCAGCGGTACAAATCGAAGAAATGGATATAAGCTAACATGATTTATGAAGATGCGGTCTAAAGATTCAACCATAATAGTCGAAACCACACGGAAGCTAATGTCAAAATTCAACGTGTTAAGTTTACTTCAGTACCGTCAGGTGGCGCATGATAACGTATGTAAACGAAGGGGATTGTCAAAAGCCATTGGGATTCAGTGCCCAATCTGTTATTTGTGCCATTTGTGTGTTTTTTTTTTAACCTAGACATATGTATCTAAAATATAATAAATTAAAATATTGCCAAACTCAAATGTCAAATTTTCGTACCGAAAAGCAAATGGATTCGCTTGTTGCGGAAGTGAGTAAAAGTGAACGGAAAGTTGACGATTCTGAGCAAGAAGGTATCATTGTCGTGGAATACAAGTTTTTTTCGTTCATATAGTCCATTGGACTATTGCGGTTGAACCTTAAAGTAAAAAGAATGACGAACTCTAGATCGATATAAAACTGTAATTTACATCAGGCTTACAAAAGTATATATGTTGGCCATTGGCACTTAACCAGTTTTGTTCAAATATTGTCTTGGTTATGTTAGGCTAGGCTCGAATCGCTACACTAAGGCATTCGTATGATTTGAGATATTTTTATATATTCTGAGGTCACCAACAAATTGTAAAGTTCCATGTTTTCTTGGGTTCATTATGAGTTCCAGTGGAGCAATGGAGGTTCTCGGCGGTTTTAATTGGAAAGAAAACTAGACAACTACAGAAAATATGAAGAGTTACCCCTTTTTTTGTTCAAGTCCTAAGGTATACCCTTAAAAAGAGGACAAAAAGAGCACTTTTAGGAGATCCTTGAACCAATCTTAGATATATACAGCTCCAAGCCTTCTATCAGTAACGCTGTCCGTGAGTATACCAGTCTTTCACAAAACAATAAATGTTTGGAAGACGGCACATATGATTAACTAACTGCACTCTAATTAAAATTAGTTCTAATGCTACGATGTTGACGGTATGTAGGGTATAATATGGTATAAGCTTATAGACTTTAGGCTTTTGGAATGAGGGTGAGAGTTCTTATAGCACTTCTATTTTCTCCATAGTCTGTGTACGAAGGTTTCTGAATTTTAAGGTTTTAAGTTACGTAGTTCTTAAAGAATATTCATTTAGAAAATAAGGACCATCTGATGCATTTAAAGAGGACAAAAGTCGAACCATTTGAATGCATTATACAAATCATTACAGTCCCAGAGTGTGTTCCATCATAAAAGAGATAATTTCCTTGCATAACCCTCAAACTAAAAGCTTGAAAGTAGAAATTGATCTTATTGGAGTAACATCCCTGTAGGTATTTGGCCCTAAATCCAGATTCTCAAATGTAATCATATTGCGCGAGAGACCATTTTAGTTTTGAGAACTTTGTTCCTGATTTTTATATTCTTGACTGTTTGTAGGATGGAATGTAACAAACAGTCTGGAATAAAACGTTCAAGTTTTCAGGCTTAGGTGACTAGATGTATGAGGTATAGCCTCAATCGAAGAGTCATCAGCGAAATCAGCATTTCATCATTGACCTCTATAAACGCGGAAAGTAAAGAGTCCTTTCCCACTTGATTGACTTTGGAGATAGCTGTATCGAAAACCCTTGTAAATAGTTGCCAGAGTAATATTTACTAATCCTTCTGCAATAAAATTTAGTGACTCAGACAAGCTGATTAGGCATGAAATATGCTTATAGATCGGAGTTGATATATACCATAGAGAAAGATATTATCTTTAAAAAAAACCGATGTCATAAGGACTTCGAGTGCAATAGCTTCTAATTGAACCCCTTGGGGGTTTGACAGTCAAACTTTGATAACAAAATCAAAATCTATCAAACAATTCAATTAAAATTTTGTAATTAAATTTAAGACGGAAACACTAATTTCAAACAAACTTCAAAGTTGTTTTTTTCCAGAAGTAAGCACTCTAAATTCTATTCCTATTTGTGGAATTCGTTTAAACCCCTTTCTCTCAATTACTTTCTTTTCTTTCACAGGTTCACGTGGAGCTCTGCAAACACTTTTGGGTTTCCGTACCTAGAATCCTTACAGCGACCGTCCAGTCACGATGAATAAATAAACCAAAAGTTATAACTTCTTCTATTCAAAAAGCCACAAAAATAAAATTTCAGTGTCCTTTTCAAACACCGACATACACGCATTTCAATTTTATAATCAAAATTCAGTAGGTGTCCTGGTTGTCCTCTAAATAAACGTTTCTGTTAGATTTTTCTTTCCTTTTTGTTCATTAATTGTTAATTAAAGGTTATTAGAATACATACGACGAACATATGTAAAACAAATAAATTTTTTGGAAAAACGCTTATTTAACTTTTGTTTGAAATTTGCATTAATAATTCGAAAAGGAACAAGCGGAAGCTAGCTTAATTGAAAAATTGCTGAATAGCGTGCTTAAATTAAATTTAAAGTGCAAAAAGCAAATACGATAAAACAATAAATAAAAAAAACACCAATTTCGATTCGCAATCATTTATTTATTTGCCAAACACTTACCTCACAAGGTGGCGGAGCACTCCTGTACGAAGGAACTATTTTAAAGGTAACAGAACCACGAGCTTCGCGCTGTAATCGAAGTGAGAGAAAAATAAAAAATAGATGCATATTTATTTTTATATATTAAATGAGAAAAAAAGGAAGCCAAACACCATGATGAATAAAAAGCAATTGAAAATTAATTTAATTCAATTGAATGCAATCGATTCAAGTTACTGGAAGAGCAAACAAATCCTGACGAGGTAGAAGTAAAGCGTCTGACTTGCATCGGGCATTGAACACCTCGGGCTGTCAGAAGAAAGGACGACAACCTGCAACTATATTTTATTTTAATAAATTGAAAACAAAGTAGAGGGTTAGACCTCACTACAGGCAAGTCATCATGGAGGAAAGATAAAACAGAAGGACACGATAAGTACCAACCGAGGACGACGTCTGGGAGAAATTGGTCGTTTGCCCTCAGTGCTGCGTTGAATAAGTTAATCATGAATCAGGCGACTTGGGTGGTTACGCTTTACATTTTGAATCTTTAAAATCAACGGAATACTATTTATATGGATCTTAAGTCAAAGGTAGGATGAACAGTTTTTGAATTATTAAACTCTGTCCGTCGCAATGTTAATGGAAGGTGCATGCTAATGAGTCCTTACAAGTCCACAAGTCGACGAATTGTTAGTTTAAGGAATTAGGTATCATTTCACAACTGTCTTGTGATGACACATTAAGTAATCCGAATGCAGAACACTGTGGGAGGAGGACTTAATTGATGGGAATGGTAGGATCCAGCATCCTGGTTAATTTACATTCAGGAGGCGCTTCGACGCATTACCAAAGAAATCTGTTGACATTGTAATTTGTTCATATTTATGGCCACATCCAAGGACAAAAGAAACACTTAGTTTCTGGTACACGTTTGGTTTTGTTTCTACAAAACTACTATTAAATCACAGGACAGTAATAACAAGGACATTATTCTATTAGTAGCGAGGACAAAAAGCCATCAAGTGCTAAGGATAGTTCAGATAGTAGACATAAACCGACCCCTGTCGTCCTGTGAGATGTTAAGTAAAACAAAGGAAAACGAATAACTCTTTGGGAGTGAAGGAACGCAGAAGGGTCGATGAAGGAAAAAGGATGGAGTCAGAAGAACGTGGGGACGAAATTTGCAGTCTAGACGTTGGGTTGTAATGACCGTTGTTCGGCTGACGTTTTTTAAGGGGTTTTCAATTAATCAGTTTAAGGACATCGTTATAAGGAACAAAGTGATACATAAGCCGTGTTAAGCGAGCTACATGAATCTTTATTCATTGGATTTGTACATATGTATGTCCATGTTTCCGAGGTTTATGTTTCAAATCGGCTGTCTTCCAACTCGATTTCGAAGATACGATGATGCTAATATCAGTGAATACGTAGACTAATTCTGGACACAAGGCGAGATGGGATAAATTTCTCAACTATCGGCCGAGACATCTTTCACCACATTCTTCATATCCTGTTCAAGGGTGGTAAGGTCAGTCCCTGACATAAACATCTAATTCCAGATTCAATTCTACTTTTTAAAGTGGGATTCACATGTTCACACATTTCTGTCTAGAGCTCAGAGAAATAGAGTCCTTTATTGGTGGCTGATGGTGAACTTGATATTTCTTGTGAAGACCATTTTGGAAAACCAATTTATTCTTTCCAGACAGCACCTTCTATGTCTTAAGAGGCAAAGAGTGGAAATTGCTTTTAGTAAGGCGTCCTTTTCATTTTCCCTGTCACTTCATGTAGAGGTGTTTCCACTGATTTACCCTTTGAATATGAGTGTCAATTATGACTTGCACTTGCCTTTTACATTGGTATTGAGAATCCTTTCAAGTGTCAAGTAAAGCTCTGGTTTACCTAGCTTTATGTACAAATATTACCAGCCCTTCCCTCCATGCCTTTGGTACGAAAATCTGTATGAAACTTTTCTCATTCTGTTTGTAACCTTGACTGGAGATTGATGCACCACAGCCCGGCACGGTGTTTAAACGGTGCAACTGACATTTTAATCCACCGCAGTTTGTTCCAAGAAATGAGACTTTCTGCCTCCTTCGTTATTGACAAGCCAATATTACTTGAGTCCCCATTTGCTGTAGACACTTCCTGGAATGTGAGCTTCAACCAAACTGTTGAAAACGCTCTCGTTTCTAGTTGAAATTCTTCATCTCACACCCATGTTGCTCCATCCCATCAACTGATGTTTGTGTATACAAACATCTAGGACTTACCCTATTCATCCTTTTAAAACGATAGTCATCCAGAATTTCTGATAAATGATTCGTTTACGCCTACATTTGCTTAATGTGTAGCGCACAAGTTAAGAGCGGTAAAGCCAGCCTGTTTGACAGTTTCAAAATCGGGTGGTGACGTTTAATCCCCTACATTTGCATATCCACTGGTAAAATTGGCATTTTTATTTCGCCCCACCATAGTGTACAAAAAATAAAACCGGGTGTAAAATTATTAGTCTGCAATTTACAACATGTTCGCTCCCTTTTACAGTCCTAGGCTTCCAGACAAATTGTGTGAAATTCGATGAAGTAGAATTATGCCTTCATTTAATCAATGTCGCGTGGGTACATTGTGTTTGGAATTTATTATTTCATTCGGAATACCGAATTGTGTGTAGAGAGCAATAAAATTAACATGCCAACAAATTTAAAAAAAAAAGAAGAAGCAAATCCCACTGAGCATTAAAAAAATTGCTACAAATAAATTCACCCACGCACAGCATACTCCTCCTCCTGATTGTTTTTAAATGTGTTTTCTACTATTTCGGAGAGGAAATTTATTACCATTGCCCTTAAGTGGTCACATTTCTTGGAAACAAATAAACGAATTTGCCTTGTAGATGATTTTGAATACTAAACGGACATTTGGGGGCAGTGTGTACTCCGTCCCTAAGTGCAGTGTGTATAGCAAGCAATCACATAAATTTAATAATTTTTAATCAAATCTACAAAATTTCATTTTGCGGTGAATATTTAATTTTTCGTTCTTATTTTGGGGTCGATTGCTGTTTGGAGGTTTACAATGAGCGCAGCTGATTCCCTCGAAATGGGGAATGTTTATGGATGATTTGATTAATTTCTGTCGCTTATTGCTGGACGCAGGGGACTTGGGGGCTGTGTCTGCGGGATTTTCCAAAGCTCAGACGGGTGATGTTTTAAGTGGACTTATAGATAATGTCGGAGATATTTCATCGAGTGTTGTTTTATTGAAAATTAAGTCACACTGCTTAGCTACATAAACATGCAGAAAAGCTATAATCCATGTGGAATGGAGGGTGTCCTAGTTCTCTTGTACCAGGCCTACTGAAGAGGTCCCGACATACTGCATTTTCCGTTGAATTACTACGATAACTTTAATCGTTTGAAGAGTTACATGAAAAATCGACTTTTTTAGTGAAAACACCTCAAAAAGTGGGCGAGGTTCTGGTGAATTGTAGAGAATTTAAACAGAACGTCTGGAGCAGTGCGTGTGGCCGCGAGGTAAATTTTTGTCAAATTGCAACGATATCATCGAATGTTTCTTCATGTTTCATGCGAAATTTCACCAAAATTGTTTTTTTGATAATAAACGCCCCCTAAAAGTGGGCGTGATCCAAATTAACTTATGGACGACTTGTAGAGAATTCAAGTCTCTAAAGATGTTGCCTTAGTAAAATTTGTCGTGTTCATACAAAATAGAAAAAAAGTGGACGTGGCAGTGAGCGTATTTAAAAATGTGTGCACTTGTACTGCCCAGATTAGACCATTGAATTTCATGCTCCTAGCTCAAAATTTAAGGCCCAAAAAGTGGTGACATACAGACGAACTCATACCTTTCTTGTAATTGTGCTTGAGAACACAACCATTTCTGAAATGATCATGTCTACGCTACCTCCAGGAGCGCTATAGACTATAAACCTTTCGAGTGTTTACGAAAGATAGATTGGGGAGGTCAAAAAGATGACCAAATCCCTGCGAAAACGAGATAACTCATCGTTGAGTCTTCCAATTCGACAGATTCCATGTAATGACTTTCCTATTACATTCATTCTGAATAGTCTCTGAAAAGTACAGTAGACAAAACGGAGCCTTGACGGAGTCGAATTTTAAACTTAGCTTTTGAGCATTTTGGTTCGGTTTTTGTCAGAGTTGTGTTCGGGAATTATCGACTGAACCCTAAAAGCTTATGTGAATGAATTGTACCACCTTTGGATTTTGCTCAATTGCCGGATCGTTTCACTGTTTATCTTCTTGGGTGATTTTCGTAACATTCTAGTTTCACGACATTTTGCTGCTATATTTTACTGGATAGACTTGAACTTTTCTTTACCAACTCAGTGTATATGAACCAACGGATTTCTCAATAGCTGGTCCTGTTGATTTTAGGTTGATTTAAAGCTTCTTTGTTGAGCCGACTTTGCTTTAAGGCCAGTTTATAGGGATTTGTAGCTTTCTCGTCGCAGTATTCTCCAGGTACATATAAAACATATATAGAACAGCACAGATTCGTAACATTCTAGTTTCACGACATTTTGCTGCTATATTTTACTGGATAGACTTGAACTTTTCTTTACCAAATCAGTGTATATGAACCAACGAATTTCTCAATAGCTGGTGCTGTTGATTTTAGGTTGATTTAAAGCTTCTTTGTTGAGCCGACTTTGCTTTAAGGCCAGTTTATAGGGATTTGTAGCTTTCTCGTCGCAGTATTCTCCAGGTACATATAAAACATATATAGAACAGCACAGATTCGTAACATTCTAGTTTCACGACATTTTGCTGCTATATTTTACTGGATAGACTTGAACTTTTCTTTACCAAATCAGTGTATATGAACCAACGAATTTCTCAATAGCTGGTGCTGTTGTTTTTAGGTTGATTTAAAGCTTCTTTGTTGAGCCGACTTTGCTTTAAGGCCAGTTTATAGGAATTTGTAGCTTTCTCATCGCAGTATTCTCCAGGTACATATAAACATATATAGAACAGCACAGATTCAAGGTCAGAGCGGAATGGTCTTAGCTTATGCATTACTTCGCCGTATATTAGGTAAGATGACGAAAGAACGCTTCCATTTTTGCTAGAGACGATACTCTCAAGATACTGGAAATCATCTACTCTTAGTCCTATGACCCCTGTATACTTCTCCATACTTGCTGTCAATTGATGGAGTACCAAATTTCTATGAGAGAGTATGTCCCTTGGCACAACACAAAGTAGCATCGTGCTACATTCCTAAATATGAATAGAGACAATATTGGTAAGAGAATACAACCTTGTCTTACCCCTTCTGGGATATTGAATTCATCGCAATACCTTACATTCTGGCAGACGGCATATTTGAAATCAGGAGGGTTTTTTCGTTCGAAAGACAAATCAAATAAATTGGCAACAGGTGCAGTGGATGATGATGCGCCTGATGCAGATGTGGTAGATAGTAGCGTTGTGCAGTTCACGAACAAACTAGTGAACTAGTTCCCAGTAACATTTTATTCTAGTTCATTCAGCTCAGTAGCTCAATAGTTCATTTAGTTCAGTAGTTGAACAAGCGCAGGTATACTTTCAATACATGATGAAGGTTGTTTTTGTTTAACCAATGACATAGGGAATTTTGCATATGTCTGTCTCGAAATCGCAGACGATCGAATTTCCTGAGCACCGAACTAAACTGAACTACAGAACGAACTGGTTCAACAAACATATTTGAACCAAACTGAACGCTCTTTGAATTGGACTAAAATGCACAAGCCTAGTCGAGAGGATCATTTGACATACTAACCTAGTATTGCTGTCATGAGAAAAAGAAAAACTTACTACATTTTATGTACGGGAAATAGTGTTGATGTCAGAATGGAGCCCTGAGGTTTCTTAGCAAGGCGGCTTTGTGTCAGACTCGTTCAAATATTTGAAGATTCTCTACTTCAAGCTGATTAATTAGATCTTCTTCTCCAAGGGATCAAGGGATTAAACTGTCAGCTACTACAATTTTAATGCTTGCGTTTGACCTGAAGCAGAATGTACCTATATACCTCTGTTTATTCCTGTACTTGATCTCAGTTTTTGTGTCTCTTATTTTCCTTTTGCATGGAAACAGCGGAGCTTTCCTTGTTCCTTTGTTTTCCTTTTATGTTGCTTAAAATTACAGCAATATTTCTTTTGGCATCAAATTTGGCCAATTAGGAAATAGCAGCACTTTATTGTTCCTAGCTCGCCTTACTACTCACCGCTCAGCAAGGATTTTTTTCGTGCAACAGCAAACACACTTTTACGATTATTTGTCTTTCCACTCGCTCCTTGATTTGTAGTTACACTACGCGAAGATAACTGGAAGCAAACACGACTGTGACTACGACTAAGAGTTTTCATCGCGCAAAAGGATCCGACGAAACTGCGACACCGGATTCAAAGCAAAAAAGTAGCGCAAATAAATAAGATACACACGCCGGAAACTATGTACTTAAAAAAATCACCAAAACGACGCCTCAAAGGTGTCCTTGCAGTGAAACACACATTCCAGAGCAGTGAATAGAAAACGACAGAAACAGGAAGTACACTGAAAGCCCAGTAAATGTATCTGCATTCGTATTTGCATTTGTCTTGTACCATTAGCAGTAAATAATTAAGGGACCGCAAAACTTTTACACAGGATAGTAATTAATTACCCTTCCAGCGAAAACCAGTTAATTTTCTTCGAGAACAATTATACAGAAACAAAACCATTGATCGAGTCTAATGCTAACAATAATGGGAGTTAAGAAAGTCATAGGCATACAGGCATCTCTGTGAGGGTGGTTGCGAAAGGACATTAAACCGAAAACTATTTACCCGACCAAGAGGAAGACAAACGATTGGAAGTTATCTCTGCAACTTTCTTTCTATTCCAGTTTATGGCTTTGCTCCAAAAACTTATTCGCACTCAGAGAAAAAAAAAGAAGAAAGAGAATATTACCAGATAACACACATCTGCATCGCAAAGGTCTAATCGTTGGGAGGTCCTTACACAGGGAGACAAGGAAACAAGGAGACATGTGGCAAAAGTTCAGTTTATAGGTTAAACATTTCGAATTAAACTTAAATGAAAGTCGCAGCAGTTTTTCTGTTTGCCTTGCCGCACAGAAATAGGATAAAACTTTAGTTAGAGCGATGAAATAAACTTTTAGAATATCGCCCCCTCTAATCGTATTCGATACTCACCAGCATTCGTTGTAATTGGCCAACAGATTGGTGTTGTACTGGTTGGCCATTAATTTCCCGAATCTCATCGCCCACATGCAAAGTTGCCTGGCGATGTATCATACCGCCATGCATTATCCTAGCTACGATACAGCGTCCATCTTCGGTCATTTTCAGAGTTATACCCTGTAAGGAAGGAAGCACACACAGGCAAAATATGTTTTAGCGAAGAGCGTGTTTCATATAAATCATCGAAGCTTATGATTATCCAACGAAATGTTGTACGAGATTAATGTATTGCACTTACCATTGGTTCGTCGGTGTTCTTCTGGAACTGCACCAAACGTACTCTGGTCACATGCTGCAGTTCGGCACTGTCAACATTGTCGATGTCATCACCATTGATATAGGGCGCTATTGGCGGGGGTGTTACCCGTAAAGCCTCCTCACCGTATACCTCTCTTGCGACAACGTCATGCGTGTGCAAAAGAGCCTGAAATTTTAAATAAAAACAAAAATTAGTTTTTTCCCAAATTAGAAGTTTGTTTTCTTTAAAAAACACACACATCTTCGAAGAAAGTTGAATAAAACTTTGAGGTAGTTCGGGAGAAGTTCCAAAAACAAAACTGTTACGTACACATGCAGCTTCACATAGTAAGACGGAGAATAGAAAATTGATAATGTCCTGCAGACGACTTTTCGCAAACTCCATTAAGTTGACTATTAAACTTTTAGTCAAAAAATTGGATTTAGGATTTGGTTAGAACTAAAGTCGTTAAGCAATAAAGTAGTTCATCCTGCAGAAATAACTTGTCTATATCATGATATATATCACTATATATATGTACATAACTAGACCATTCGTCAGTTAGTTTAGGAGCCAACCAGAGATGAAAGGTGAGTGCTACGGTCAAACAATGATAAAGATAGTAGCTCATCCCGAAGGACCAGCTCTTTTCTCTCATGAGAGATATCGCTATATAACTAAGTAGCTGGCGTTAGAAGAGAAACTAGCGAAGCGAAACAATTCCTTTTCACAAAAACTGGGAGCGAGAAAAAGTCAGCTAATGAAACTTGGAAAATGGAACAAATACGTAAGGCCAAGGTCAAGGGCGATTAAAGGTTACAATTTCTAGCAATTTAAGGCCAGAATTGACAACCATCTACTGGTGTCTTGGGGGATCATTTCATCAAGAGAAGTTTAGGTGTAAAGATAAGACGTTTTTATCTTTAAAATGACGGACAGTTGCTAAACTATGTCGTCGACTCAGTAGAAAGGGTTTACATTAAAGAAAATTCATGTATGTTCCATCATTAGCCACTTTGGATTGAAGGGCCTTTACCAAAGTCAGGGATACAAGCTTAAAAAACCGAGACACACATCTTATTTAATTTCCAAACTTGAAGACCCGCATTCATGTCTGATAATAGGAACCAGGAGGATTGTGATTACGAGGACAATAAGAATACCTAGATTAATTAAAAAGTATATCAGTATGGACAAGACTTATAAGGATACCAGGAAATGAGAAGACTGGGGAACTAGCACTATTTCCGAAGCAAGTCTTTGAGTACACCTTCTTGCACTAAAACTCAAATGGAGAGAAGCAACCGATGGGATTGTTTGAATACTTGAGAATCAGAATAGAAACAACCTTATCTTAGAAATAAGTTTGGCCAGTCCACTGTCCTTATAAATACTCCCTCTGATCAGATTTTTCAGAGAAAATCCCCCGTTAGCTCAACAGATCATGAAAGTCGTAATATTTAAGGATTCATGCCTAGAAACACCTACCCAAACAAAAAGTAAATGAAACTTCTTTCAGACATCGGATGACTTAAATAAGTCTAAACTTAAACCTCTGTGTACTGACGCTGTTCGAAAATTGTTACGCTTTTACTTATAACACCCATCCTGAGGGTTAAAAACGTTTAAAAATAATCGACAACTCATCCCAGAGAGTAAATACTATGACCAACGTATCTCCAAGTTTTTAGAATATCGGTAGGAGAGTCTGTCGGACCTTCTTGTTGCGTTTTAACTACAGAATTCTATGCCTTTCGAATTTATGGCCTCTGGGTAATCTCTCACATGAATTTGGAAAACTTCTTAGGAACGCTCTACTGTTCAAAAATATTTCACTCCAGTGGCAGTAAAACTAATTGTCTCTGCACAAACTAGAGTACCTACTCAAAACACTGACTCAACCTACGAGTATGATCCTAAAATTCTTCCTGAAAACCAATAACGAACATTTTAGGGACTTTAGTTGGGACTAAATCTCTTGTAGGTAGAAAATTGCTTGTCACAATTGAATTTTGTAAGTACTACGATACACCGTATAGTGAAACAGTATCTATAACACGTACATTAGAAAACATCGATATTCAAATGGAGGTGCCCTCTCCCTTAGTGTACTCTTGGGAGAGTACATATGTTTTCAACAAAAATCCTTCTTCTTCCCCGAAAGTGGTGCCAATAAATGAAGCCAAGTTTTTGTTGTGACGTCCATAGGAGTTTGGTTGTTCAGAAACGTATAGGTGTGTAGCAGACCAGTAACATTAGACCATCACATTGCGGAAGAATTTTTTCCTTTTTGCAAAAAGCCCATCAATGGCCGTACATCTGCACCGGCCGGCATGGAGATTTCTTGGCAAAGTTACAATTTAAACCCCTAAACCCCTACGAGAGGTCGTTATTTCTCAATTGCCTAATAAACTCAAAGCAGAGGCTGATGTAAAAAGTTGTTGTTTCCTCGGTTTGGAAGGTAATTTTCCAAGCAACATGCAGGTAACAATTCCGCAGGCTAACTGCTTGAAACTTGTTATCCCTGAAGGAGACTTATGCGGGGCTGACTACTTGACGAAGTCAGTCACGAGAAAATGTTTGAAAGAATTTACGAAACCGTAAAATAGTAGCAAAGTTTCAAGTGCAATACATCTCTTTTTGGCCCGGACCACCATTACTCATGACTGACAAGAGTCCGTAAATACTTTGGAACAACAAATTCTAACTTCGAGGTATTTTTGGTTAAAAGCATTTATTTTCACTGGTCTGTACACAGGGCAAACCACCCACAACTTGTGTCCTGATTCCTGGGCCTTTATGCTGACACCAGTTGAAAGCAAATACTATATGCACTTTCAACTGGGAAATTGAAATACATTTCAAAGTCAATGCACTTCCGTCATTCCCTGTGCAAAGAGCACCAATCTGCGGCAGACTTATCCTGCCAACAGGCGAGTGTATCTGCGGGTGGAGAGAAAATGCCATTTCAATTTTAAATGCAATTTATTTATTCTTTTTTCCCGCTCGATGCCTAGGCTTTGGGCTTAGCCAAGTCGAATTCATCAAATCTTCTAATAAGATTACCCCGGCGTTTGTCAAGTCGCTAACAACATCTGCATTCTGTAGTCGAACACCAACAACCGGAATCATATAACATATAGCATCAAACATTAAATGGTGTCCTTGCACTTAGACAGAGAAAAAATAAAAAAAAGAACAGGAAACTCGGGGTGACAACTGCAACTGAAGGCTTATCCTTATCACAAGAACTGAACCGTATGACGCACACTGAAAGTATCTTTTGGCCGCCGGCCAACATTCCACGGTGCATTCGAAAATAAAGGAAGGAAATGGTGAATTGTAGAACCATGTCGCGAGTTTTCATTCAATTAACCAATTTGTAAAATCTGTCCGAACTTGTTTGTATGTCAACTCTGTGAAGGGTAGGACTAAAAACTGTGCGACAGGCTCGGACTTTATTTTGCAAAAAAAGGACTAAAATTTGGCAGTAATCTCATTTAATTGTGAGGGGAGATTCCTTTGGTACATGGGTTGGTAATAAATTTCCCCCGACACCATGTACGAAGCTCCAAGGACGAAGGAAATGCGAAAAGATATATGAAGTGTACGAATTCCTTGAATAACAATGTTTATCGCTTTCATAAATCAATGTATTTACATTGTGGTGCATCCTTGCGAAATACTATACTACATGTGTGTGAGAAATTCCCAAGTGTTAAGCGCTATTTATTGAATAAATAAATTGAAAGGAGCTGCTAGGAGGGTAGGTTTATTGTGGGACGTAGGTAGAAGATATGCAGAGGAGTAACACTATGATGTAGTGACTGTATCAGTCATATGTAATCAGATGAACAGGAGATTAGCAAAATAAGGAACTGAGTAGTTTTCACAGTGTCCTTGACTGTGGGATTTGAGGCAAGAGATTGTGAGTGGAAATTGAACTTCTGTTCGGCGTGGACGTGGACAAACAGCACAAACCAGAAGACGTCCTGTGCAAAGGACATTGTGAATCATAATTCCAGTGATAGAAGATCATGAAATTTCACCCGTATCCTGGGAGTTTTGGCCATGACAGGGATCGGAGGAAATAAGTATGAAAATTAGGGATTTTGGTGTCAATTTTCAAAATATTACTTTTCACAGATGGAGTTCCACAAGGGTCGGTACCGGACACCTTATTGTGTAATGTTTTGTACACAATATCTTTAATAATCCTTTGTAAAGCTGTTAAAGAAACGATCAGCGAGACTATAGTCTGCGTATCAACTCTGTTGGTATGTAGTTTGGGGAGCAATATCAAGTTCTCTAACGTTCTTTGTACCGTAGACAGTCCTTAAAAATGAGCCTTTGCCATATTGCCTTTTATTTTCGTAGACTCGAATAATATTGTAGAAATCAAGAGCCAATTGACAAATTTCGTCATTCAGTGTCGTGTACGCACAAACTTAAGACAGTTCGAGGCCTAAGCACAGGAAAGTCCACAGTTGATCAAATGTTCCCACTTCGACAGACCCTGAAAAAATATCAACTTTTCATCGATTTCAAGGTGACATGGCTCTGTCTAGTTTTGAAATTCCTGTCAAACTCGATCTCCAATGCAGGATGACAATGCAGAACGCTCTCCGCTCAATCAAAGTCGGTGACGAACTCACCTTTGATGTCAAAAAAGGACTTGGACGAGGATTGTGCGAAACAAGTCACAAAAGCCTGTGCAACTACTAGCGTATGCCGACAATATTACGATTGTTGGCAGTAAACAGGAGGTTGTCATTGGCCCGTCCTCTAGTATTGAAACAGAATTGGATTGAACGTTACAATCGACAGCTATAACTTCGAGGTAGTAAGGGACTTTGTCTACCTCGGCTCTGCTGTACAATGGAATTTCAGCAAAAATTAAACGAAAACTAACTCTTGCCAATCGCTGTTTCTTTGGACTGAGAACTGAATTGAGTAGTAGAGCTCTATCTCGATCCCAGTCCTGCTTTATGGCGCTGAAGCTTGAACTCTATCTAAAGCGGATGAAGACATTCTCGGCTGTTTCAAGAGAAAGATGCTCCGTTAAATTTTCGATCTCGTTTGAGTGGACGGACCTTGGAGGAGGAGATTCAAAGACGAACTGTACGAGCTGTACAACGACATCGACCTAGTCAGTCGATTGAGATGCCGGGATGGACAACGCAGTAGAGAAAGACCTCGCCTAGAGTGCCGCACACAAGTGAAAGGGGACGTCAACCGACTTGAAGTCGACAGCTGGAGGCAGTAAGCTAAAAACCGGGCTGACTAGAGAAGTTTGTTAGTTGAGGCACAGGTTCACTGTAGCACCATCGAAGTGACTAAGTTGGGTAGCAGTTCGTAGTGTTTTCAGAAGTCAGAAGTGTCTTATTTACCAATCTGAGGAGGGACTAGACAACTATAGTGTCAACAAGTGAATTCTTGTGTTTAGTTTCGTTCCAACGATACAATGAATCCTCTCATATGTATTACTATTTTTGGTCCAAGTCCTGCGTGCTGGTCCCGTGTGTTTACAGGACATTTAATAGACCCTCTCCATCATACCGTATTCCCTTCACAATTCCAATAGCAAACATTTGGAATTGAATTGCAAGCCCTTCGCTGGAATAGATAATGGATTTCCGCCTTCGGATTACGGTTGCAAAATCGATTCCGCCCAGTTATCTACAATTAAACACACAGTCATTAGACTATTCCAGCTAGATAGCACAACACACCGCTCGTTAATCATCTTTAAGTCTTGGATAACCAACTATCATGGTTCGGAGGAGTTTACCTAAAAAAAATTAATGAAAATGATTACTCAGCGAAGTGTGCACCATTTGTCTTTGACAGAAGAAGAACCATTTCCACGGAGCATCCAACAGAAGAAAAAAGCCAATTAAATCTTTCTCCTGCCACTCATTTTTTTTTTTAATCCTTATTCAATTACCAGAGATCGTAAAAACAAAAAAAGAAAATTCTGGTCGAACATTAGAACCTGCCTTACACAATACACCTTCAATTTATAACTGCGACTGTTTTCCTTTCTGTTTTTGCCATCATTAGTGTCATTGTACTGAATAATCGGAAGCCAGCAGCAGGAAGGAGCAGGAAGAAACCTCGCAAATTTCATTCGAATCCTTTTTAATTATTTTAGACGTGCAGGTAGAACCCAGCAACAACTTGCCTGTGCTCGGCTCAAGGATTTCCCGAAGAGCCTTGGCAAATCTTTGAAGTATCATCGAATTTTTCTTTTAATGCTCCTCTGAGATGCTTTTCTTTTTGTGGAATCATTTTATTAGTCCTTCTTTAATCCGCGCGTCTGAGAGTACTTTTTTTTTTTTTTTATAATGAAACGAATCCAAATTAGTTTAGTTTTCTAAATACATCGTAAACGAACGAAGCGAAGTGGGAGCAAACAAATAAGTTCGCTGGAGTTGATTTTATGCTCATTGGGAAGCACTTCTGGTGAAATTACCTTGCGCCTTGTGCCGTGAGCAAGTGTGCTCCTCGTCCTTGCGTCAGTTTCGCAGCTGACATCTTTTTAAAGGTTAAATGCAAATTATTGCGAAACGTGAACATGGCAGAAGTGTGTGCTTGCAATGCACTTAAATGTTGACCTTGCAGAATCGAGTTGCATTGATTCGTTTTTTCTGCTCTTAATTATACAATGAAGAGTTTACATACCGACTTGCATTAATCGAGAGAGTGGCTAGAGTCCTTGAAAAGCTATGAATGTTTGCAGGAAAAAAAATGGAATTCATTGCTATGTGTTGGAGGGAGGGTACTTCAAAATATATGTATCTTTTGCAGGTAGGTTTTTTTTTGTGGCGACTACGAGTGCTTGTACTCGTTCAGATGCAGATAGCGTGGTTTTCACCAGTTTTCTGTTTATTAACTCTTTCCAGGAGGAAGGGTTGGCTTTGCATTTACATTTTTATTTCCAATGTAACCTAAGGACATTCGAATTTAAATGAAATGAAGTCTGCACAGAAGGGTTAGTTAATCCCAAGTGGTCTGACATAAAGCTGTTGATTGGAGCGAAAGTGCTGACGAAAAACACTTCGATATTCAAATAGATGTGGTCCCTCCTATAGCACTTCAGGGGAAATACGTTTTTGAATATATTGGGTTTCTAATAGGGTTGTCAAAATCTATCGCATTCGTATACCGGCCTTTCCCAGTGGAAATTAGGTACAAGCCTTATTGAAAGTTTGTCAATCACCTTTTGAAGGGTTTGGTGTCGCCAGGATTAAGAGAAAGACATTTTACTTAACCAAAGATTCAAATATGAGTTCCATTGAGACTCTATTAAGACTATCAAGACGATCAACATGGCGATTTAACCCTTAGCAAGCCAAATAAGCAGGAAATAAATGCGGCAAAGGAACTATGTATAGCTTACTCCAGCATTGGGTAAAGAGGTGGAACGGAATTTTGCCGATTTCTGATGACGCATGGTCAACAAAAGTTTGCGCCAAGAGCACGACAAATTGCTTAAAGCCTGGAACTCCAGAACCTTCCAGTGAGAATTAAATACCATGGATACGAAAAGATTTGGATTATGAACAACGGAGGAAGGGAATCCATTTTAAGGCTGCAAAGATACCTAATTTAACAGAAAGCTAGAGAAGCAATTGCGCGCTTGGTGCAGCTGCTCAAACAAATGTGAACATAGTCCTTAAACGCACTGAAGAACACTAGGAAATTACTCTCAACAATGGAGAAGCTTAGTTTTATATTTTACGAACCGTTGTCGGTAGTTAAGATAAGATTGTGTCTACATAAGTAAAGGTTACCATTACGCATCAAAGTAAGGACCAAAGTGCCCTGTGTGGTCGTAGGAATTTTATATGCAATGTGGAGTACCACAAGGTTGCGTATTATTACCACCACTCTTTCGAGTTGTACCCTGTTGACAAGGAATAGAATGGAACTTTATAACGTATTTCAAACCTCTCAACTATGCTGATGATATGGGCCTACTATCGCACAAGCCTTAAACTCGTCAATAACTGAAACCAGCATTGCATGGTGGGAAGACAACTCGTTCGACAGCTTAATAGTAAAACTAAGACTTAAAAACCAAGATTTAAGAACTAACTTACGAGCTAGTGTCTTGAATATAAGGGGAATGGTGAAAAAGATCAAGTTTAAGGGAGGGGTTGCTGTGGTTACTGTCGAAAATGGAGTAGATTTGAGCTAACTTTTCTCAACATACGGGAAATTGGTTCGTTTAGAGGAGTAGTCGGTGGATGGCATGGATCTAGAGAATGTCAGCTACGTCTCTGTGGTCCTCAGACGTTGTTAAGTGAAGGAGATTCAGGTGGTCTTCATAGAGAACGAGACGGTACGTGTAATGCTCTCAATTCTGGACACATGACGTCGGTGGACAGGTAGACCAGGCTTGACTATATTACTCAAGGAGTGGGCAAACGAAAGGGTTGGAGAATTCATTGGACTATCGTTTGACAGAAGTTGGCTTTAAGAAACTGAGCTTTCTGTCAAACAAAATGCCAAGGTTGCGAGTGAAATTAACAATCGGTATAGGTTGACCGTGGAGAAGGTAAGGTCGAGTGGAATACTGGTTGGACTTCCGCGAAAAAGTAATAGTTTTAAGTTGTTGTTAAGGCACCAGTTCGAAGAACTATCAATGTCTTGTAGGAGGACACTAGAGTCTTGGGAAGAAGAAATGGATTTAAAAAAATTTGGTGTGATCAGCGTAAAGGGAGAGATGGGAGCAATTAATCACTCTAACAAGATCGTCAATAGCTGGAATGAACAGAAGAGGAGCTTGATGACTTCCTTGACGGACACCGGAGGTGGCTTCAAAAGGAGCTAAGAAAACGGACCTAAAACGATCGGTTTAGTAAGTAGGAAAATATCCATTTTAACAAAATGGATTCAAAGTCGATTGCAGGCTGTTTAAAAAGGATAGATTGATGAGCTTTTTAATGATTTACTGAAATGGCTATAGAATCGACTTCCATGCCATTTTCTCAAAATTAAAGGGCAAAGGGCAAAGGGCACAGATTGGATGAGGTTTGAAGGGGACCTACCTTTCAGGAAGCCATGTTGACTGAAGGAAATAAAGGACTTACATATTCGAAAAGCTCAGAGCTTCGTGCATAGCTCTAAGCGAAGGCTATATTCGATATTCTATCTTGAATCATGGGTCTCTGTCAGAAGGATTGATGCTGTAACAGGTGCTAGTTTGATATTTCCACTAGTTTCCTAAAATCCACTTATGACACTTTATTGATCGTTCCGTACATAAGGATGAAAGTTGTATTGCCTGACAAGAGGTGAGTTTTGCACACAGCCAAGAACAGTCAAAAAAGAAGGAGTACTACCTATTTTAATGTGCAGCATGCCTTTGGATTATCTTTTAACGTAAAGAAGGCAGAGAAGGTCTAAGGTTATTAAATACGAATTTATACGTCGACCAGTTGGACATATGTACAGTAGTACAGCCTCTACATACTACATACATACCCAAGCAGTGAATTTAAATTTCCTTGCAGGAAAGTTCGCTAACCAAGCCACTTTTACGACAGCTTGTTTTATTACCACCCATAGAAGGACTACACTCCCACCTAAATTTCAAACGTTCTGCCTTCGCTTTATTCTCAAAATATGTACACACGCCTGCGATCCGTAGACGCAAGCACATGCAATGAATTTCTGCCAAAAATTTGCTTACATAATTGTTTCACCACCACAATATACATAAGTTAACATTACTTTTTTATGCAAGCCATTCTTCCTTACAGGGATCTCATCCCCGCCATTGACGAAACTTAACTTTTGCAAATGTTTTCCGCATTTTACTTAACAAACCGCATGAGAAGTGAAACTCAACAGCCATTAAATTCCTTCAGCAACAATCCTGATGTGTACAGCATCCTTGCGTATTGTTGGCTTCCTTCTATATACATACATGAATAGAGGGAGTAAAAAATGTGGTCAATAAATGTGCTATCCTGGCAAGTTGTGAAAAAATAATAGACTTTCTTTCGTTGCTTTCAGAGGCACTCCACACAATGTGCATGTAGCTGTAAGGCTTGAAACAACTTGCTGGGGTGACCAAAGGATGAAGACACAAGAATACGAACTTAACACTCGCAACGCCACCTGCTAAACACCTACAGAGATCCTTTTGTTATTTATACTGTGTTCTCGCAGCTTATACAACATTAATGAGACAGCTCTGTCGTGCTGGCAAGAACGCCACACCGACACATTTAAAGGAAGATAAACATATTTTATGGGAAAACTTCCTTTAAAGGCTCGCCGGCCATTTGTGTAGGGATTTCCTCTGTTTGAACTATCAACGTGTTTAAGGACTATTCGCCGACGCAGGGAAAGGGCTATAAATTCAGTTTTCAACGAAAGCAAGAGGAAATCGAAGAGTCATTCCTCGATTCAAGAGCGGATACCTACATAAATTAAGTCAACCAACATAACTCCTTGAAGGGGAATTTAAAAAAAATCTCTGCGTACGCTCGTGATACAAGGATTTAGCTCACTTTCGGGGGAATTCGATGCGACCAGTGTAAAATAAAAATCTGTTCAATATCGAAGCAGTGGCTACACTAAGTTTAAAAAAAAAAGGTCGGTATGGCCATTAAAATGCCATGAAACGAAAAACAATCGCACGTGTATCCTGCGAGATACATATTTTATGTGAAAGCGTTCCCCAGTTGGTGTGGGTTTAAAGGATCTGCGGATTGAACGCAACCCAAACACGATTATCACATTAAAGAATTTTCACCAATTCACAGTTGAAATGCACATTCAACAGGAAAATTACTCACAAGTTTCCTTTTGGTGACTAGAATGCGATATGGTTGCCAGGACTTCCGAGTACTTAAAGAGTCATAGGAACGTTAAAAACACATTAATGACAGTTCGGTGCTTGGTACTCGTGGTGTGTTTATTTTTAGCCCACATGTGCACATGCGGTTCAAAGATTTGGAATTTCATTTGACTTCAAAGTAGAAGTAGTGGGGAAGAGGCTTGTTAAGGCGGCGCGGAGTGTTCTAAGAATAAGCATGGCACAAGTCATTATAAATTTAAATGATACCACAGAAGTGGATTTTTTTGGGAATTTCTTACCAAGGATTCTCACCCCAATATTTGTCTTTGAGGGATTTCCATGAAAGGCCTTTTAAGTGTATTAAGGCAGCCACACGAGACCCCGCAGAAGTACAAGGGATTAGCAACTGCTTTCGATTGTGGGTTGTAACAAGTAAGGAAGATGTTTCAAATAAAGGCTCTAAGCCTGCCTTTATAAATCTGATTGGCGAAACAGTACACGAAAACTTCATTGAAAGCTGGCATGTGTCTAGCGGAACTTCTTTGTCAGACCACTTAGTGTCACTGCCTTAACTAGATATGATCCTAAATCCTCGGAAAGGAAGCATATCCTCTCCAAACTGGACAGAACCATTGGACGACCAAGATAAAGCAGTGTATCAACTCAATGAATAGTCGAATTATGACTTCCTCGTAGGTAGACCGCGGACTTTAACTGGAATTCACACATCAAGCCGGCAATGTGCTAGGTTACATCCAGGAGACTTTGTTTATACCTTGAAAGTTCATAGGTTCATAGGACAACAACCTTACGGCGAACACCCTGCCACACATTTGGTCACTGTGAACTAAGGCAATCTAAATGACTAATCAAGCCTTATTCCGACAAGAAAATCCTTAACACAAGTCACTGAGGATCGAGGTATCACTTTAAGAAATTGAATATGTCACCAGCGACCAGGTGCTGGTTCTGCTTGGAGGGTGATGAATCGTCCAAACATATTCTCTCTGATTGCCAGTCACAAGAATGGTTAAATGATGACGTGGAGAACTCACAGCACTCTCCACGTCAAACCATGACGTCGCATTCTTTTGTATCTCAGAGCACAGCGGCATTCAAGAGGGTGAACTGACGGACGGATCAGCAAGAAAGGGGTTCAAACAGGATCGGACAATGGTAGACAGCTGTGTTCTACCGCCCATAGCTTTTGTTAAACACATTATTGAGAAAACCTTCGTAAGAATGGCTAACGAGAGATGGAATGCACTCCTACCTTCTCGTGTCTCCAGAAAAATTTGGACAAAGTATGATATCGCCAAAATCAGACAAATTGTAGCTCTTAACAGACCCAAATTACCACTCGTGATAACGTACTCGAATGCGAGTAGAAACTGATGACCTTTGCAGGGACTGTGACAACACGGATGTAGTAGGGTGTAAGTTTCACTTCCTCTGAGAATACCCAAGCCTACCCAAAACTAGAAATACGCCCCCTCGGGGAATATCAATTTAGGAAAGCCAGCATCAACCATTCTGAAATTTATAACAACGTCACGGTGGTTCAGAGAGGCCATGTAGCTACCCCAAAGCTATTAAGAAATCTTGTATTTGTTTTCTTGTAAAACAATGGATCCACCAGTGATCCGAGTGTTGGCTGCACATGTGGAACGGGGTGTTCTACCTACTAACCCCTATCACATACTTTTATTGGGAAGAGTGCTGCGTCTACAATAGACACCGTGTCATCCAAACGGCTGCGAGTCTAGTAGAAATACTCCTAGAAAGGCTTAGTTCCACCTGACTGTATCGCCATCTAGCTAAAACAAAATTCACGTTCATGTTCGAGAGGACAAAATCATTCATTGCACTTTGCAGCCAAAATAAAATAATAGTTTATTTGAAAACACATACTCGTCCATAAACGTTTCCTTTTTTATAACATTTTAGGAAAAACTGAATCAATCTACAAATATTAATCGATATCCCGTCATGTCGGGCTGGCCATGCACAGCTGCCCGAATGCTGGATATCCATTTTTCCCTCGGGTACAATTTATAAGATTTCGTCCATTGTGGCAATTTTAGGTAAAGCATCATAAATAATATTTGAAACTGACAACTTGATCGCCATGAAAAAATTCCTGCTACATATGATAACAAAGGATTGGTTATTTTATTTTGCATGGAGTGTGCATGGTCAAGTCGTTCCTGCCTCCTTTTTGCACGTCATCCTAAGCAAAGGGGTTTTTTTTTTTGTCCAGGAACCATGACACTCTGCATTTAAGCAGGAAGTTTATGAGCGTTCTATTTCCGGGAACATAGGATGGTACTCTGTGTCCATAAGCTATTTCGCAACCAGGTGGAATGTACCTATACAGTGGCGAGCTTATAAATAGGGAAATAGTGTGACAGTAGTTTTGATAACGGGCATAGCATCATCAGACAACTTATGTTGATAAAAATTGTTATTGTAATGTAGAGCACATATTCAAGAATTAACTGGTTCATGAAGAACTATCCATTCTATATTTTCTCTATTTGTTTATTGCTAATTAACAGTAAATGCATCGAACTGATGCGAGCAAATAAATAGGGAAATTAGCTTTTACTTAGTTTCTACTCAAAGTCTGTGCAGGAAAGTTGATTTTTTGGTCAATTTTGGTGGTTAAATAATTTGTAATTTTCTAATTTGTAGTATTTAGGCGATATTTGGCATTAGAAATATGGGACGAGGCAAACGCATCACACCAGATCAACGCCGGGAAATTTGTCGTTTGAGGGAGGAAGGATTGATGTTGGCCGCAATATCTGATCAGTTAGATGTTTCAATTAATGCTTGTCATCAAGCTCTGGAGTTTGTCAAATGCCATGGGGACTTCACTGATCAACCTCGTGCTGCAAAGCCTCGAAAAACAACAAGTCGTGTTGATAGGATGATTCACCGTCTGTCTGAAAAGGATAGATTTAAGACTGCTGTGGACATTCATGTCGAAATTTCGGCACAGGAAGACGTGAATATTGGTGTTCACACAGTACGACGGCGGTTGACCGAATTTGGCTTAAGAGGCCGTGTCGCACGAAAGAAGCCTCTTATAAGCAAGAAGAATCGGAAAGCCAGAATGTTGTTCGCGAAAGAGCATATCAATTGGACACGCGAACAATGGAAAAATGTCATCTTCACTGATGAATCTAAGTTTAATCGTTTTGGTTCCGATGGCAAAACTTATGTTCGACGTCGTGTTGGCGAAGAATTCACGGAAAAATGTCTGAAGCCAACAGTAAAAGGAGGTGGTGGATCTGTGATGGTATGGGCTGGTATGAGTCTAATGGGCCCTGGTCCTGTTTGCCGAATTAACGGGATCATGGACCGACATGTCTATGTAGACATATTGGAAAATGTCCTACTTCCTTACGCTGCTGAGCAACTTCCCCAAAACTGAATCTTACAGGCAGATAATGATCCGAAGCACACGTCAAAAAAAGCTCGAGAATTTCTGCAAGACCACAACGTGCATGTGATGACATGGCCAGCTCAATCGCCTGACCTTAATCCGATTGAGATGCTTTGGAATAACGTTGACAAAATCATAAAGAAGAAAAAACCCTCAAACCTCAACGAAATGTTTGAATTTATTCAAGAAGAATGGGCAAACATCTCCATTGATCGATGCACTCGGCTCATTGATTCCATGCCGCGAAGATGTGAGGAGGTGATAAGGAATAAGGGGGGACCGACTAAATATTGATGTTTTGTAAATTTCGAAACAATTTAAGCTAAAATAAATTGAAAACAAAACATCATAGTCACATTATAACTCATTTATAAATAAATCCCTATTTATGTGCTCGCAGGTTTAAAGAACCAATTTTTCTCTTTTTTTTTTTGAAAAAACGGATTAAAGATTTAATTTAATTTCTATAAAAAATTAAAATAAATGAATTGTTTTGGTTTATGAAAATGCTTGTTTTCAGTTTTTCTAAGATTTCTTTGTTTTTTACAAAAATTACCATGTCCAGCTCCATTTCCCTATTTATAAGCTCGCCACTGTATGTGCATACTTTGGTTAACTTTTAGTATATTGTTCCTCATTTGGTGGAATCAATACTGTGAGCAACAAGTATGATCAATATAAGCCAGATGTGCAAGACGTTAAGCAGGGATTAATGAAAGTTGTCAAAATCACCTCCAAGGAGATATAATGGAGTTCGGAACACCAGGAGCCATTAGGTGTGTTCTTTTGCAAGTCCGTATGTGATAGGTAGTATCATTGGCAGTACAGCATATGGATGGACATTACATACGTTTTAACGAACAACATAAAAATTATAAAATATAGCAGTTGCCAACATTATTCTGAATAATAACTACAACAATAAAGGACAAAAACTAGTAAAATCCACGATTTTTATGTGACAAAAATTGTTGGATGACATTACCATACTTCAGTTTTGACGTTTACATGCAAGCTATCGATGACAAAAAAAAAATGCGAGTTTGGTATCACTATCTTTATCTGGCTTGCGAATCGCCTATAAACTGCATATTTTGAGCCGCTATACCGACAAACATGAACAATGAGAATTGACCAATGGAACAAAATTCGGGTGCTGTGCATATATAGAGGACACACGCGATCTTCCTGTTCTCTATACCTTCCTGCACAAGTCAAAGGCAAGGACTTAAATGACCAAAATCTGCTTAGACAAGGCTCACAACATTCTGAGTACGACTTTGGTAAAGACATACATTACCCGATTTTCGCTTAGGAGGCTGTCATGAAATTTCTAGAATTTAAGGGATGACATAGAGGATTGCTGCTCAATTAAGCAGGACCTTGGATTGGATGGGGCAATGCGGATTAGAGTGGACTAAAAAATGAATGAAAAATTAAATCAAAAAACTTAGGTTGGCATTCAATCCAAAATAAGGGGAAAAATCACGCTACGATAGAGCCGATCACAAGACCAGGTAAAGCCAGGTATGATTGGAGTTATGTAGATAGAGAACGGCAGAAAACCAAACACATGGAGATCGCTCAGCTGTGTATGATTGTTACTGGTTCTTCTATTGTTCACAGATATGCAAAAAACAAATTGGACTCCGAAATCGGGCAAGCTGTAGACGTTGCACACACTGTACTGGTGGTTTGCGCCTCGAATAGGATTGTAGTAGTTACTGACTCACCACAAGATTCAAGAACTAGGAATACCAGGATTTCCAAATCATTTGCTTTGAAAACCGAGCAATTGTGAACACTAGTATGCTTTGTCTAACGAGATGGCAATAACAAATCTGGGATCGCGAAACAAGAACCTTTACACAGATCGAGTTACTTGAAAACAGAAAGATTCATCTCGAAAGATTGAGTACGATTCCCCGTAATATTAGAAAAAAAACTTTGTCAATATGTCCATATGTGAACGGCAGTTTAATTTCCATCCGATACCGAATGTACGATGTACGAATGCAAGACTACACTTAAATTTATCGGACATCCGATAATTAAATTCGGTAAACAACATACCTATGTACATCTGATGGCAAGGGTGTGTGCATAAATATTCTGCGATATCGAATATCTACGTAAGATTGATGGTAAATTTCAGCACACAATATCCGACCTACCACAAAGTACATATGCCCCAAACGTCCTACATCCGATTCGGAACAAGTGTGTAAAAAGTCCAATTAAACAACAAATATGGGAGGAAGCTAGAAGACAAGGATACCATTACGGCCCGCATTCTTAATAACATTAATTTTCCAGGATGTGCTTGGTGTTAATGCGTTCCCAGTAAACCATACAACCTAACGACTGTAATTTGTCTGCACAGTCAGCTGAATTACTTATTTAAAAATAAATAACTAAAAATAATTAAGTGCCTGCTTGACCCACTTTATCACAGTCATTGTTTGGATTTTTTGAAAAAAAGAAAGACAACGCAACCCAACAAAAAAGTATCTAAAAACACATTCCTTTTGTTATACCCTGGAGCTGACACTTGCTTTAGAAAGTAAATTTATAAACTCACTTGTCATACAGGACGATATCCCACATGGTTTTGAAAGCGATTTAATTAATTTTGAAAAGTGTACCCCAAAAACTCCAACAGAGAACCTTAAAACAGGTGAGTACCTGATAAAAGCCCCCCCTCCTTTCGGTATGGTGTGACTGTTGTTTTAAGGTGGAAATGGAAGTGCTGTGCCGTTGTCCTTAAAAAATTATTATTAAATAAATCACAACACTTTTGTTTTTGTTAAGCACGCGAAAGAAGTGCACACAAGGATGTGAACAACAGTCGAGTCGCTTCCTTCTTCCAGTAATTTAAGCATTAAGTAGAGCATTTATCCTGTGAGCAAATCAAAAGCCTGTTATTATACCTACATGAGTACAAGTGTGTTTTATTTTATTTAACATAATTATGATGCTGAAAAATTCCCTCAATTAATACTCGTTCTACGAGGACATGCACAGCACAGCACAGCACAGCACAGCACAGGATAGCCCAGAACGACGGTAGTGATGATGATGATGATATGAACACACTCGAGTGCAGATGTATGCCACGGATTAAACATGTATGCGAGATGAGTCCTAGCATTTCACTTTCGAACGAATGTCATTCCATGGGGGTGGTTTATAACCTTGTTAACGTTGGCTTTATGATATCACGGAGGCAGAGGCACAAACAGAAAGGTTTCCAGTTGCCAACATTAATATCTGAGAGAGACCGGGTGATTCTGCTGGAAATGTGGAGCGCACACATTAATATCTTGTCAGCCAGTCGGGTGGGTGTGTAGCTGTTTGAGACTCGAAACTTAATTTTTGTCGGTTGGAAAAAATCATACAGAGACCGAAGGACTCAAATGAACACAACCGAGGAAATAAGTTGTCGTCCTTTTGTGGATCAAAAATTTGTGCAGTATGTATAGAAAAAGAGCAGCAACTCATTACCATGGGTGCGGTGGTAGGGAGCCATCTCATACGCCCAACAGGTTTCAACTTACCAACAGATTTTTCAGTTTCCAGTTTCCAGACGTGGAACATCTTTTCGGCGGAACCCAAAACGGGTCATGCTCTTAACACTTTGCCTTAATTGCTCTTGTCGTACAATGGATAGCTTAATCCTGCAGAAATTAGGGGTAAAAAGTCCTCTCCAGTCATTTACTTCGCATTCATTGGTTTCTCAAGTTTTAACCTAAAATAGTCCTTTCTCGAGTCGTTTTAAAGTTCAGCCAACTCGAGTCTATTAGAATGCCACAAAGGACCAATTGATCAATTACATGCAGAAAGAAAGGAACTTATAAATCAATTTCCCAACTACGCTATAAATCATTCGATTTGAAGAGGGGAGGGGTAGGCGAAGGACATGACCATTTCGCATTGGGTGATGGGCGGTGGGTAACATCAGAAATTTGCATTTTTTGTTCGTCCTTTTCCGCATGGAAGGTTCGTTTGTAAAATAAAACAACATGATTTCCTTGAAGGATAATGTCTAGGAGTCCATTACCTTGATCGTGTGTGAACCACTTTGGGGAGCACATGTCAATGACAGTCGATTATCTGCAACAGGGACGGGGGGGACATTAAATTAATAGCCCGAGAGTCAAATACAGATTCGATCATTTGGAATGCCATTATTTGTTTTGTCAAGTCAAGTGGATAGTTCCAATGACATATGTACATTTATTCAACCTTACCTCGGGCCAATAAAAACAGTCAAACAGAAATTTACAAATTTACATAGTAATGCTCCATTCAGGGACTTTCGGACTCTGTTTTTGTTTATATTTATTTGAATGTTGACTGGGATTGGGTTCTTAGGGGGGAAGGAAATATTTTTAAAGGAATTCTTTAAATCGTTCGGTCAGTTGGTTTTGGATACAGAAGCTCGACACAAATATGTACCCACTGACTAAATTGAAAGGAAAGATGTGATAGGCATCCCTTAACCACGTCATAATGTCATTGGACCGGATTTTCTAAATCGTATGCCCGACCAATATAATCGACTATTTCCTGCTTTCCTGACAGAATACTTTTTTAAAGATGTTTGAAAGGCATGCCACATGCATTCACATTCAGGAATAATGTCTAAAAGGGTTTTCAATAGGGACATAACAATTTCATGTTTTAATACAAGCGAATCCTTAAACTTTTTTTTATGATTTGTCAATGTCAAAACGTCAGTCAATATTTACATTTTTACCATGGTGGAGTTTACGAACGAGCAACGTTCGAAAATCATAAGAAATGACTACCGAAATTCCAAGTCGGTAATAGCAACTTTAACAGCGATTACTCAACTTTTCGGACGTAATAACTGTCCCACCTGACAGACTGTGCGAAAAACAGTGGAAAAAATTCGAGTCAGCATAACTACTACTGAATGTTCCTAGGCCAGTGAGACCAAAGTGAGGACCAAAAATGGGTTAAAATTAGCCGATCCACGCCATTCACAGGAAATGAGATTCTTTTAATCCACATTATGGCGATTTTTGAGTGAATATCTTGGTTTACAAAATCAAATTAACTCAAGAACGGAAGCCTCTTGATCATTTGAAGCGCCTCAGCTTCTTCGATTTTGACGCTGCAAAAATTTAAACAAAATCCTGAATTTCATCGAAAAGTCATCTTCAACAATGAAGCTCATAGTTGTCCATTGTATCCACAAAAAGGGTTACCAGTGATATGTGGTTTCAACAAGATGGTTCCACATGCCACACATCTGGTCAAACATTGATCTACTGAAGGGGAAGTTCGGTAAACGAGTAATCTCGAGAAATGGTCCAATTAAACGGCCACCCCGATCATGGGATTTCTTTGTATTGGGATACTTTAAGTCGTTCAAGTAAATCCAACAACGTTAGAGTTGCTCTGGAACAATATCGAACGCAAAATTGTTAATATTCCTCCAGCCTATATGTGTGCGGAAGAATGGTGGAAAATTGTGTCCAAAGAATCGATCGCTGTAAACGTTCTCGCAGTGGTGATATGAACATATGAATGTCAAACTGAAATGTGTAACATTTCCACTATACCTGGAATAAATTTCAGTCCGATATTTCAATTATTCTGTGTTATGTTTAAGTACAAACTTGTTATGTCCTTATTGAAAAAAAAAAAAACTTTTAAGTAGTGAGTAAGAGGCTTTCAAAAATGCGAAGTTGGGCGAGTTGACTGTTGGGAAACGATTTTACTGCAAACAGTTGGAAACAAACGTTTTCAACTTCCGTCGCCAAAGGCGGAGTCTTCGCTGAGGAATCGCTATTGGCCTAAAATATCTTCACTTAACGCCAAATCCTGGAGAAGACCCAATTGTTCTGTGTCGATTCCCACCAACCATTTATCTATATGATAATACGAGTAAATCTTCTGTCTGAGGGATGGAAATTTTCAAAAAATATGGAATAAGGATAAATCATTCGCCACAGTGAGATACAAAGCGAATGAAAAATTCTCCCAAAATTTGACAAATGGCCATCTATTCTGCTTCGCAGTTTTAATTTAAGGAGTTCCTCCGCATAGTCCAACCCCCCCCCTTCCAACCACTCTAACACTTATCTACCTTAAAACGAAAAGTTTTGCAAACATTTTTTTTTATTCCTTATTTAACGATACATTTTGTTTGGGGTCATCCCAGACTGAGTCCTTGGATGATAAATGAGACGAGATGACAGTGTCCCTGAGGGAGGGTCTACACACGATTCATAATTTCCACCTCCAGGAGATAATAATACCCGAATCTAGAAATGGCTATTTCCCAGCAGACGTTAATACCTCCGCACATACATTTATGAATGAGTTTTGATCATAAAATCCCCAAGGAAAACTTGAAACACAAGATACACACTCATACACTCATCCTGAATAGGAAATGTACTAAGTAATGCGACATTATGTTAAGTGGGAGGTACCTTCCAGCAAATGGAAGTCAGTCACTAATGAGCCCTTATCGACGGAATCCTACATTAGTAGTTATGCAGCAGAGATGCACATAAGGATATTTATTTTTAAGCTCCTGACAACGGTGGCTGTAGGAGTAGTCTAGCACCAAAGTGGTTTACGCACAACTGAGACTGAAATACGAGTACCTACTCCTCTCAGTCATTTCCGACATCCATTAGGGAAAGATGTAGTAAACAGGTTGCACATGTGTGCGGCGGTGGCTTCCTTTGTGTCCCGCTAATATCCTTGCAAAGGTTTTTTCTCTCTTATTTAATTTGCTCTAAGGGGATTCTCGGTATATACTTACATTTAAAAGTCCATTCTATGCGGAAACACAAAGGACGAGAGGGGCGCTTTTTACGACCCGAATTAAACTGCTTAAAAAATAAAACAGACAAAATAAAAGGCAACTCGGACAGCGGGACAGAGGGGAGAATAGGATGCAAAGTAGCAAACGATTATTTTGAAATTTTTATAAATAAGTTCCATGTAATCTGGAAAAGGCTTTCAACCGTAATTTACGTTATTTTTATATGCGAAGTCTCTTCCAGGCAGACGTTCGAAATTACAACTTGGTCTTTATTTTGTTTTAGCAAGATTAAACCGGGATGTACATAGTTCTGTTCGGAGAATGAATGTATGCAAGGGGCAGACCTAATAAAGAAGGGTTGACTGGTCACACTTTACGACTTACTTTGAAATTATTCCACACCCCGACATACAATAGATTACCCTTAGAGGGTAGTTCGTGTACTGTATGTCACGTACATTTATGACCTTTATGTCTTCACTTCCCTTAGGTATACATACATGTTCAGATTTTGGAATGAATAGCAACTACATGCATACATATGTATGTGGGGTAGATACCATAGTACACATATGAGAATGTAATCTCCTGTCGTTTAGGCACTCATTTGCACTCAGTTAGCAGGATAAAGTGTTTGCTTTTGTTTGTTTTGTTCTTGGGAATGGTAATCAGCGGCGTTCTACGTGCAGCCGCAGAATGCATTGAATGTGTGTACCTGAAGTACGCACCAGGACTCGGTTTTGCGAACTTTTAACCGTCTGATTCGAACTGATTTGCACTTTGGTGCTTGAGCTCACCTCTCCCCGTGCTAATTTTTCAGCTCTTTCGCTTCACGGTAAGCTGTCATGTGCCGGTACCCAGGTGAGGCAAGCGCTGTTGCCACTGGGAAGGAGGTTCGGTTTGCCTTTGCGCCCGCTTATCCGAAGTGATTTGGATGCGGGGATTCTAATGGCGCCTTTTAGTCTGAACCGAAACCGATTTACTATCATGGGGTTTGCTATAAGGGAAGCAGACTTTGAAAATGGTTACAAATGGGTTGCCATTTCTCACAGTTGTACAAACAAGATGTAACTATTCGACTTGAAACGCTGTGGGAGTGAAGTTATTACACAAACTGTGCAGTTGAGTAAAATGTATCTCGAAAAAGATACATATATCTAATGATGTATGCAAGACTTCGAGAGTACTTCCTTGTGAATCCTACGTAGGAACTGGAAACATATGGTTAAGAACAAGCTTTAAAATTCACAATTTATATCATGGTACTGCCACAGCTATGAATATGTCTAGCGCCACCTCTCATCAGAGAAAGTTAGAAAAAAAAAGACAAAGGCTTTGGTAAAGCAGAGCGTAAAGATTACAGCGTTCCCCAAGAGGTAAGAGTTCGAATATGGCACTTGACTTGAGGAAATCCGAATTGAACTTGTCTGGCCCTACTGGTCTGGTCCTTAGTAGGAACAGAGCAATCATGCTTGGATTAAGACTGATATGGACTTAAGGAAAGATGCTATAAAATGTGTCCATCCTCGTGCTCGTGCAGACATCGCCCATCAACGATGGTGGTGTTCACAACATAAGGAAAATTGGCCTTTCTACTCGGGCCCCTCTATTCAGCCTAAAGAAAGATAAAATGATGATTTTTCAACTGGAACGTCCCATTTTTCCAAGAGGGTTTCTCGAGTATGCGTGAAGTTAGCCGTGATTTGTTAAAGTTTTTAACAGGTCTATACTTACCATTTGATGTTAAGCCAGACTCGATTTTCTATAAACAGACGGTTTTGAACAATCCGAAGCCTTGAGTAGACCGCTATAGTCTTTGATGCTTGTAAGACAAGTAGAAAAACCTTCCTGTGGCTGCAAATAGAACATTGAAGCCCTATTCAGTAGTCTGACGTGCTAAGGACTGAGCCATATCTCCAAATTATGATGAGGCGGGATTTGTAGGTACTATCCTCGATTTAAGAAATTTTGGAATACTATTTGAGGAGGTATACTGAACTGCGTGAAATAAGTCCTGAAAAGGTGTAGAAAAACAAGCTCTGAATGCTTTGATTACTTGCCTACAACTGGAGTTAACCATTCTGAAGGAGATCACCTTCTACTGACGAACTACAAAATTCCGTCTGCACTGGTAGGAAGGACTGCGGAAATATGTTCGCCTTAATCACAGAGCAGCATGTAGTATGTACAAATATACAACATTAGGAATGGAAAATCACGATTCGTGCCACCTAGACGATGACAATTCCTTCGTAAGTATTCCGCTCTTGTAGGAAGGTAGGTCCAAATGTATTACCCCCACAAAAATGTCCTATAACTTTCCAAATAGTGGCAACTGTCCGTTTTTATCTTGATATTTGTAAAGCAAGAAGATGCAGAATACACCTGGACAAGCCGTGAACCGCGATACTTGTCAAGATTTACGAAATGATTCGTCATGATTTGAGTGCAGATTTTATGGTCGTCCTACGCTAACTGGTCAAACACTAAGGCGCTTAATAACTGTGACAAAGTCATAATGTCAGATAGCCAAGCCGCACTCGACGCCTATGTCATTAAGTTCAAACTAATGAGAATGCCTGCAGAAACTTAAAAAACTGAGTAAGGCGAACACAGTGACCCTCTGGTGGATACCTGGCCATGTGGGAATAGAGAGTAATGAAATGGCTGACACACTAGTAACAAGAGGAGCATCAGAAACCTTTGTAGGCCCGGAACCAGTCTGCGGAATAGGCGATCATACCCTAAAAGAAGAGTTCAGGAACCTAGAGGGAGAGAAAGCAGGGCAAGTACCTGGAACAACGCTTAGGGTATGAGACAAACCAAGAAACCAAGAAACATGATCACAAGAATAACCTGTGTTTCCTGACGAGGTTTCCAACTCAGGGAATACCTAAGGAAACTGAGTATTTCTGAAGAAGGCCTCTGGATTTTCTGCGATGAGTCGAGTGAAATCCCAAAACACGTTCTGAGGTCTTGTGGACACTGACTCACAAAAGATAAAAATATTTGGGCAAGTACCAATAATCAGATGGGGAATACAGTCACTAGAGCCAACTCATTTCCAACACAGCGCGAGTGGAAGATTTTAATCTGCCCCTATAAGTCTGCATTATTTTTGGAGATTGTTGTGTTGTGTAGTGGTTCGAAACTTAGGTAAGTCTGGATTCTGTACTCCCTGGGTGGTGTCTGCACTAGTCAGGGAGATTTTATTTATCAAATTTGTAGGGAATGCTTATGATGCAGACTTGAACCAGCACCCAACTATTCAATGACATCCAGCCCTTTAAAAACTAGTTGCTCTAGTCTAGACAAAACCAACAACTGACGCACAAGAGCTCCCCATGCAATGCATAACATAGTTGAGTATCCGCACTTGTTTTTAGTAAGGAGACAGAAGATCCTTTAATTGTCTTCCCTTTCTCCGTTTTTTACTACAAGGATGATATCAACAATTCCTGAAGCAGGTAGACCCACTAAATAGACTTCATTAAATATGCACTGATTTGCTCATTACTTTTATGTACGTGTTTTATCAACTCCAGTTGGTATGAGCATCTGCTCTGGGCGTACAATAAATGCCTGAGTGATACCACTCTTTCCGGGGTTGTAAGCTGACCATTAAAACGAACACACTTCGTCCTTTATGAAAGGAATGAAATACCACCTCGGGGCTGTAAAACGAATGCTGTACATGTATATTTATCCCACAATTCCAGTCGCTGATAACGCTAATATAGGAATGGGCTGGACCGTAACAGTCCTTTGTTGAGTTTATTATGTCCCTTGATCAAGAGATTATAGAATTCCGTGAGAGTGTTCTTTATTTTTATTGTCGACATTATTATGGTTATTATGACTGGGTTTAAACTCTGGTAATCCTTCCACTCAACATACTCGCAAGCATATGCGGCATCACTCATCCCAAAAGCCACCCCACCCGCCCTGGTAAATTCAATAAAGAAAATCTATAATTTAATCTTTGATTCACGAACGTGCGACGGAAATAAGCTCTTTTCAAATTAGTTTCAACAAACTATTACACGCGTAGGTGTTTTCTTCAAAATAACTAGTTCTCCGTGAATCCATTACATCCCATGTCCTCAGGTACGTACATAAGTATGTAGAAGCAAACGTTTCAGGATTACTATTTAAATTTTTTGAAAGGGTTTTCTGTCATATCCATAAAAAGGAGGAAGACGAAGCTACTTTTGATGCAACGCACAGCATCCTTTTAAGTTTCGAAATACCTACACACTCGTACTTCAGCAACAGAAAAAAGTATTTTTTTTTCTCCAAACTGAGTTACAGGTTCCTGTCCCACCCGGGGCTGAAGCCGTTGGATAAGGGATAACCCAAATCCTCGAATATAAGTTGCCACACAATGGTAAAAATATTTTCTTTTCCAACTTGATCCAGCTTCCCTTCATCAAATGATGGAGCAGCAAAAAGCACACATGAGTGTTTTTCGAATATCATGCGGGTAGCATTGAATAAATTGAATAATTCTTACCCGCATTCTGCCACGGAATGCCATCCTCAATTTCTGATGCGTATTACGTAGAATGATATATTTGATCAGCAATTGAATAAACTTACATGAATGGCATATTCCTCAGAGGTTTATACACTTCCGCCGAGGACCTGCCACCAAAAAGTGAACACCTGCTTTGACAGATTCCAGATAATGTGCAGGTCTTCAAAATATACGCGACTACGTGGGTATTATGTAGATTACTCCATATCTGTGTACGGAGAGATAAGTTTCACTTCCTCTTGCTCAGGTGGGTATTTAGTGAATACCAATCCCTTTACACAAGTATCGTGGACATTCTCATCCAGCAAACGCCCTTTTTCAAAAATCAACAAATACAGAAATGGTATTATGTAAAGGGAAGATTAAGATTAGTTTAATCCAGGCACTCAGGCACAATGCGGTCCATTGTGCTGGTACTTAAGCCCTTAAAAGGAAAACACCTAGCTACGTAGGGTTTCCACTAGAAATAGATTTAACCGATTCCCATGACATCGTAGCTCAATGTATGTAATCTTATTCTTGGAAAAGGAAAGGTTCCACATTGATTCCCAATGCCTGGTAATGTGTTTTTGAGATTAACCTGACCATATGTACATGTGTAGTGCCGCCGTCCATTCACTTAAGTTTTGGAGTAGTTTTCATCTACAAGGCCTAGAAAAAATTGTTTCTAATCCTTTCTTCGTACTCGGAAGCAGGTCAAAAGACTCATTACCTTCGATTCTTTTATAATCACATTTCAAATGAGACAGACCTTTTGTATAAACCTAAAGGAACTCTTTTGAACATACTGGTGTCCTTTGCCGACAATGATGAAATGGATTCTGGACAAAAACACTGCTCCAGAACATTTTTACTTGCACCTATACCTATAGGGCAAGTATTGCAATCGTGAAAAAAATCGAACTCGAGATTTTAATCAAACTTGACATTACTATGATGGAGAAGTCCAAAAAAGTAGGTCCGCCAATGCCGTCTTGTCTGTCAGTCTGTCTGTCTGTCAATCTGTCAGTCTGTCAGTCTGTCAGTCTGTCAGTCTGTCAGTCTGTCAGTCCGTCAGTCTGTCTGTCTGTATATTCGACTGCAGCCTAAACGGCTGGACGGATTTGCTTCAAACTTCATATATAGGGTCTGTGGGATATTCCCTAGAGGAGAAATTTGAATTTTCGTTCTAACCTCAAAATTAAGGGTAGTTTACTTAAGGCCGATTTTAAAATGGATTTTCTCAAAAACGGCTCTAACGATTTCGATAAAATTTGATGTATGGGTTAGTTTGGGTATATGCTATGAGGTGAAAAATTCGAATAACGGTAATATTTAAAATCAGCTGTTTCTCGGGTATTTGTTCGGTGATTGGGCTAAAAATTATTATTTGTAGGTTATAAGACAAGTGCAAAATAATGGCATACCAAATTTTGGAATGCCACGCCCACTTTTATAAAACTTATTTTTTTTCAAAATTTTTACTAGAAATTGAAAAAAAAATTATTTAAGCATTGGGCATTTTTATAAAAACAAAACATTGAGTAAACTCCTACAATGTTATGACTATTATTCCATCGAAACGCGGAATGCCACGCCTACTTTACTGGGAAGAGCAAGACTTGGACTTTAATCCTGATAAAATTATACACTTATAGCATTACGGTGCAAGTACGTACGACCCAGTCGTGCACTTTATTTGAATCAGATATTCAGAGATTCAAAGAGACTCGGCTACATCTGGCTCACTACTTATGAGAGTACATATATTTGAATATAACGCGTGAGTGACGAATGTCGATGTTTCTCCAGATGACTAGAAAAGACAAAGAGTGGTCCTCCTGGCGAAATGAAAGAAACTCTAAATACTGTGGAAAATAAGGCCAAAGAAGGATAGTGAAAGGTGTAAGTAGTATTGCATCACACTGGGCGTCAAAAACGCATTCAACATCACGAACTGGGTAAAGATCATGACAAAAATTTTCAGGTTCGAAGATTAAATCTGGCTCCTCCTGTGCATAAGGCATAAAAAATAGGCGTGGCGTTCTATATTTTTGAAAAACATCGAAATGTTGTCATTTCCTAGTTTCACAAAACAGTTTGTTGCAACTACGCCCCCGAAAAGTGGGCGAAACTACCCTTAATTTTAAGGTTAGGTATTCCGATTTTAACTCGATTTGTGATTCTTTAGATCGTGGCTGTTTCAAGCACTGGGCACATAGTCAATTTCTATTGCTCAATCTGTCATCGAAAAAATGGATGACTGTGAATTTCATGGACCGCGACATCGACATCTACCAATGGAATGAGATTTAAGCTCCCGATTGTACTACGAATTAGATATCGAGTAGATACGGTGGTAAACAGTAAACTTAATGCCGATTACCTCAGGATGATATTCTTTCCTTTATTTTGTTAACACTTGGGACTTAGGTAAGACTGTCTGACATAGAAAGCCCCTCAACAAGTCCTAACTGAACCAGTTTTTACACTCGGCATACATAGATATCTTTGTCTCTGCAATGCCGCAGAGTAGGTTCATTCATGTCCAAAACATCTCAGCAGATTTTCTGTTACGAAATAGAAATTTAATATTCTATTCTCTACAGATACTGTAGCGCAATAAGGCTAATTAAAAAAAGGAGTAAGCACACGTGCAAATAAATCTTGCCGCCTCTCTTCAAGTACCAACATCCGGTGCTTCAGAGATGACTCGAAATAGTTGTGGCAAGCATATCATTTTGAAATATTGATATTTTTTATTATATGACCGAGAGTAGGAAACCGTTATTTTTGTTCGCTGCTACATATATGAATAATAAACATTCGATTCACCAAGCCACCCAAACTCACCTCATTCACCTAAAAATTTCATAAATTTTAAATGACAAAAAAAAACCACCTAAGTTGAGACTTAATTTTGATGACAAAGCAATTATTTAAAACTGTGCGCTCATGCGAGAATTTCATACCATTGTGTCTCACCATTTTTACCAATTTATTACCGGTAGTTGGAAGGAAGCATAATGATATATTCGATCATTTGAAACGGCATTTTAATATAAAATTTCTGTGCAGCAAGGAGTATCTGAAACACTGTGTGCACCAAACAATAGAGTCAACACTAATGAGATATTCAGCCGTAGGTGCCCAGATACATTGCAGTCTAATGTGGTGGCGGTCCCATAAATTGGAGGTAAATAGCACATTTATTTCGTTTAAAGCAATTCCAAAGTGAATGCATAAATAATTACGCATGTAAGCAAGAAGGTAAAGCGTATCTGTGTAGATACATTCCTGTCAACCACCAGAGCATGATTAATGCATGATTGATGAATATTTGCACTCGATTTTGGTTTTGTGAAAATCGTGAAAATTGCGGTGAAATAACTAATATTTATTCATTGGATTTATTTGGTAAAACAATTAAAAATGTTAACGCAGGCGGAACTGCCACATTTATAGTCCTGTGAAGGAGAACACTTGTAAAGCGGACTCGATATGTATCTGTCAATCGTATGGATGTAATTTTTCAACCGATTCTCCTACAGAATTGACAATTTCAGTTCATAGATATAGAAACTTCGTATGTAGATATGCATTCTACTGAATAAATCAAAATGAATGAACGAAAGAAGACCTTTAAAGTTATTAAATACATTTCCGGTAGTTGTTCACCCGAATATGCTTAGTTTTGAAATTCTATGCTCAAAGTCTATCAAGTTTGTTTGTTTCCCTTCCCACTGACGCAGTGGCTTGAACTCATGGACGCTCTCGTATTTGGTTTGCTTTTATGATCCCTTTTCCCCAGCAATAGCATTACGGTTTGTGTGTACTGTGTGATGTTGTGAAGAGCCAGAGGCTTTCTGTAGCTGTCGCTCAAAGGGGCAAAAAAAAAAAACCCAACTGATAGTCGGAGGCCATGTCAAGCACTATCCCCCGGGCGCCCATTCCAAATGCAGTCCTAATATTTTTGGTGAAATTCCAGACCAATGCGCTACGAAAAACAGTATACCTACAAAACACATTTAAAACAACATTAAAACAAATGGTACACAAGAACGGAATGCCAACAATCCTATTATGACTGAATGGCGCACTCCTATTGTAATGACTTAATAGAAGCGATTTTCTTGTCGATTGATTTAAACATCCGCAAAACGGTGCCAATAAAATTACATCTGCCTGCCAGCACAACACACCAGGCGCGGCTCATTGATTCTTATTAGAGGAGCACCAACAACCAACCACCATTGCAGGGTGTATTGGGAAACATTTCAGCATTTGCTGTATCTACGAGTACCATGACTAGCCAAAAAGGGAAATGTTTGGGTTTTTTTTTTCTCAATTCCGATATTCACTCACTTGACAGTGGAAATTCCTGAGAAGGGTGTCAAGTTTTTGAATTTTGAAATGTTCTCGAGCAGATGTGGTGCTGGAGCATTGGCATCTTTGCGAAGCACGTATCCGGTGCGTTTCGATAACCAATGTGTGTTTTGATATCTAGTATCTGGCTGTCAATAACAAGCGATTTTGGTTCGAAGTATTGCGGGCGGAGATACACGTTTCAACTGAGTTTACCGAATTCCGAATCCATTTGATTGTGATCACGTACAGTACGTTTACCGTAAATCAAAATGTGGCAGGAGTTTGAAATTTGGGCAATTCATTCGGAGATATCTCAAGATATGGATTTATGGCAAGAATAACTACTTGCTTGCAAAGGCGATGAGTGGAAAAGTTCCTTGTGTGGGCAAATTAATGAAATCGTAGCTTCAGTGTTCTGGAATAGCATTCAGAATAGATTGGAGAAGGAATATTAAACTAAACAATGGTCGATGACAAACAGAAGATCCTGAGGGGTCACTGGTTTTGAAATCCATCCGAAGCAATTAGTTTGTGTGCATTTCACAAAGGCTATGTGGTTCGGTGTACGTATTCAAACATGTATCCTCGAGCGACTTCCTTTCCTAAGCATCCCACAGTTTTATCGAATGTAATTTTTGAAATATAAAATATTTTACGAAACCTGTCTGTTGTCTGTTGAAGGTCTGACTAAAATTTGTGTACTGGCGTTCTGAAAAAAATCAAGATTGTGTGACCGATGGAAAACTCTTCCGAGCCCGAAAAAGGAAAAAAGTTTTTCAAGATAATCAAGCAATAAGGAATTAGCTTCAAGGCTGGTTCTTCAGAACAAAGTCCAAGCTGAATTTCCAGTAGCCACTTAATGAGCAGGATGTAGAGAGGGCAGGTAACGAACCCAGTCAATAAAAAAAGCTATCAGTTCTTCCCGTTTTGAATAGCTCGACAGCCCTTTTGGACTACTGGCAGAGAGTTGGTAGGTTGTATGCATCAAATCATCAACCAGGAATGCAGGAATGCAGATTGAAGCAACACACTAATCGGCACATACTAGTGTGGCTTCCGACAGATCAACGGTTGACTCAATTTTCGGGCCAATTCAAGGAAAGATTAACAATTTACAAGCCGAGATTCACTACCTTTTTATGGACTTCAAAGTCAGATATGATAGCAAATATCGTCTTCAAGCTGCAATTTAGAAAAAGTCCCTCCGGACTTGTCGGGAATAAGATGTGCTCCCATGCGACTTTTTTCAATTTCGTGCTGGAACAGATAGCGCAGAGGGTAGAAGGCACCATCTTCAAATAATTCGTTGCTGGAATACGTAGACGTTGGAGCTTCTAAAATAAAGGTCTTCCGTGGATTTGTACTTATCCAGAACGAATTCAAAAATCTCACTTACAACTCGATTAGTCGAACATTCGACCAACCAATGGAGTTGAGAAATCACTTGTCTTTCGAAAGTGTGTCGATTTCTGTAAATGCAATCCAAAGGTTAACTTCAATCTTTAAGAAGTGACTATCGATTGTGCTGAACTGCAGTATTAGAAGCACTTTTCTCCTGCTTCACTACAGTGAAATGCGACTATAAACAGTACGGGTGTAAGGAGGCAACCTTGTGGCACAGTAGAAAAGCACTTGACTGCATTTTGCAAAACGTTTTTTTCTTACAAACCCAGGCATTATGTATTGTTTCAGCGAAAAAATCTAAATAGTGGATTATGTAGAATGGTCAGCTACAGACTCTGTGGTGGAAGCTAATGTCCTTGAACACAGTCGTAAGGTTTGGTGGCAGGACACTAGGGCATATTTTAAGAAACGTATTAAAGATGGTGCATCATTTACTCAGTGGTTTTTTCAATCAATTAAGTACTCTGCTTGCAACTTCTTAGCATTTTTTCAATAGGGTTTCACCGACCAAGTCAGCAACCCGAATCCAGTCATTAAATGCCATTACATTCACAAAAACTGATTGTTTGGTGTAGGTTTCATCCTGGAGGGGGTCATTCTTTCATACTTCTTCAATAATGGTTACACAGTAACTACTGCTACCAGATCATGTTGACTGACACTTTTTTAGAGATGAAACTGAAGAGGATGACTTGAAGGACACCAAGCTAATAAACTCAAAATTTGTACTAGATTCGATGCCTCTAAGCTTTTTTCTTTGAAAGTGTGTTAAGCCCATGGTTTGTGCCAACTTCAGGATCAAAATCGAACGCCAAATTACCCAATATTTGCGAAAAATCATGGAAAATCGGATTCAGAGATACACTTTTTCAAAACACAAATCGTCTCATACCAAAAAATTCTAAACAGGACGCTCTTGATGAAAAAACCCTTCACAAATCATGCATACAGCTCGTTAGGAAATCCTTTATTATTTATGAACGTTAGACCCTTCAGTATGACCTGTCACAGTTCATATGTTAGACAGGTCGATATGCACATTTTCAATGGACACATTGGTTGACTGATTTCACTCAATTTATACGAAGCCATACAATCCGATATCCGGACTTAGTCAACCTTGTCGGATGTTTGGCACTTTCAAAATAATTTCATCCAAGTTACGGACATATCGGAGCATGCTCCATGGATCCCTAATTTTTCTGTTCGATGTGATTTTCCACAGTTCCCACTTTCCCGAATTAAAACGCAAATTTATTCCCCCCTCACAATTGTTAAGGGAGTACCTACACCTAGCAGGTGTTTCACTCCGGAAATTGAAAAAGAAAAAACAGAAATAAAAATTCAAAAGTTTCCCTTATCCAACAATCACTCCCCGAAATATGTAGGTGTTGCTGGAATTGGTTGTTTAAAATGGCGAAAAAGTATCCTTGTATCCTCCTCACCAACGCTGTTAATTATGCATTTCCTCATTGTCGACCACAAACCGAAAATTCCTATTCGAATTCAGGGACTTTATTAAAGGACGCCAATGGTCCTGATTGAAAGTCATGAATGGCATCGACCAAAATTCAGATAAAGCCCCCACACAGGCAGTCTGACCAAATCAACAACCGAGTGGAAAATAAACAAAATATTTCGATTTAATTGATCGTCTGATACAGTACTCAAAGATACGTATTTATTCTGTCGTTTTATTTACATTTGGCGCCTGTTCAAATTCGATATTTATGGCCGACGCTGTGGGTATTTTCGTCCTCCACCGGGAGAGGTTACGTTTCGAACGAAACGCTCAAGCTGTGCCTTGTTCAATGTATTGTATTATTTAAGACAAATAATAGCTTTAAGGTGTTGAAGGGATACTTCTGATACACACAGGCGAAGTAGGAAGCTATTTTGTTTGTCAACTTAAGAATGCCCTCAGGAATTTACATAACAGATACAGTGATGGTGCTATTTGGACCGAGATCTGAAAAACAAACATTAAATGGGGAAAGTTTTAGTGTTGAATGTAAAGATAAACGGGCGGGTCGGGGCGGTATGGAGATGACCCTCTTTTGGACAGATATATGAGTTATGTTGACAGAAAATAATCTTACCCCTATCTCGTCAAAGACAGCGTCCCGCGACCCCTATGTTGGAGTACATCGTCCAGTGAACCTTGAACTTTCAAACTCAAACATTTGTACGAAAGTATTTGTTCACAACTGATTTGCTACTAAAAGTTGAAACGCAGTAATTGAAGAAGTTTATTAGTATCGCGAAAAACTCTTGGAATGGAATGTTCGCTTTTGAAAAAACATATTCTCTGTGAATGCTAAACAAACAAGGAATGTTCATCCCACGACCACCGATTTAAAAAATAATAAACAGAGAACAAATTATTACTGAAAACTTTACTCGTAGTTTTTTTTTGCTCCTTTTTGAGCAAATTTTATTTGCTTATTTTATTTATTTGTATTTCCGATTCGCCAACTTATCTGTAATAATTAATATTGCACAGGATACGGAAAACATATATAAAGGGTGACTAGATACCAATGGTACTTTTTCCAATTATAATGTTTCAGCAGCTGTCAAAGTTAACACTGTCATCCAGCTGTCAAAATATTCAGTATGGTTTGCCATTCCATCATGCATCGTTTCACGCTTCCCGAACGTGCGTAAGTTATTAAAAAAATATTATTAAAACCGATGGCTTCAGTGTGCAGGCAATTCGTCGGACCGTGTAAAAGTTTGAGCGTGAGTACACTTTTTTGGACCTTAAGCCACCAACCAGATAGAGATTGGTGCGAAATGAAGAAAATATAGCCGCCGTTGCGGCCAATATCGAAGAAGACCCAAAAATGTCGATCAGCTGAATTGGGCATCGCCAGAGAGTGGATTGGATTTCGGCCTAAATCTGTATACAATTGTTCCGACGCAAGAATTGAAGACGGACGACCATAGACAATGCGCTGACCAGAGACCCGGATTTTGGGCAAAAAAATCATCCTTTAGGGCATGGCCCATTTTTGCTCAACGGCTATGTCAACAAGCAGAAGTGTAGTCATTGGAACGAACACAGTCTACAAGTATTCGACTAAGGATCCACAAACATTGACCTTAATCTATCAGCCCGATAAAGACTGAAACAGCCTTCAATTGTCCTGGGTGCCTGTCACTGTAGACGGGATTCATTAACAACCAAACGACGAACACTTTAATCTGAAAACCACAGCGACGGCTGAACAGGTTGAAGGATACATTGGCACCAGTTCCCGTGTGTTTTTGAATCATCAGATATTAAATCACTGTATCGGACGTTTCAGTATTTTCACGTTTCTCTTGCGACTGTAGTTGAATTCTTTCACGGAGCAGAGTAGACCTGTGGTGTCAGGTAGATTGCAGTGTAGTATGTCAACCGTGGGATATCGGAACATGGTCTTCCTTTCCCTTTTTTTTTTGGATGTGTAGCCAATTACAATCCAAAAATTTTTAGTGAAACAGGTATGCCATGCAATATTTGCAGTATCTGTCAGTCGTTGGACTTAATTTCGCTTCCAATACAGGTCACCCAATGGCTAAGTCACGTATATGGCAATGGATGTCCTCGGTCTCTTTGTTGGCAGTTTTCACCTGCGAGATGCATTCCAAAAATTTAAATTAACAGGCAATGGCACCGATAAATGGGTTCCAGGAATAAATCCCAGTTTGTCGGCTTATTTGCTTATTTGTTATGGCAATCTTGGTGTCCTTCATAAAGACTTTATGGTTGGACAGCATATTATTGAGATGGTAAGGCATTCTTCGAGACAAAATGATGGGCAAATGCGGAGACGTGTTGGACATTTTTGTATTTTTTGTACGTAAATCGGGTTCATTGTTAAAAATACCGAGTTGTAGTAATTTGTATAGCCTGATGTGCACTGTGACAGCTTACCTTTCGGTTCTAGATTCGTTCTATTGGACTGGCAAACGTCCAGCTCGGAGTATGGTAATTTCTTCCTTGAAACTTCTGGACATAAGGTATTTTAGTCCGAGGAATTGGTATCCAAGTGGACACGTTTCCGAACGACAGCTGTTTAAGGTTGTTTTTGTTGAGATCGAGTAAAGCTTTGACCTTATATCGGTTAGGATTGACGAACTTTTTTGTTTGTTTCTGTCTCAGAAGGTTAACCCAGTAATCAGCCTGCCTGCCAATCGCCCATTCCATATCTTGCATTGTAAGATAGTATTCCAACAAAGAGCTCAGGACCAACAAGTGTGTAAAGAATACCAAGCAGTCAGCGTGTTTATTAGCCTCTAAACCAATATGTCCGTGGTATGGAAACTGTCGATCTAAATTCATGAATGTGGGTAAAAATGCATAGCCACGCCCATTTTTTTCTAAAAAAAAAGTTTTAAAAACACTTTTCTGACAAAGGGTATCGAAAACCATGTACGTTTAGGTGAAAACCACATTCGAAAATGTATCTACTGATTGTGTTTAGATTTACTTAGTTCACATGCATATCATTAGATGGCGTGACAGGTTCTTGATTATATTTTGTACAATGTATGTACTATAAGAGCTTTGAAACAGTGTACAGTAGAATTTTGTTTGTAAAATAACCTACAAAAGGCGCTGGTCTTTTCGAATCTAGTAGAACCTAACTAGACTTACTCTAGATGCACATAAATTATTACAAAAAAAACATCGTCATATGGAGAATACATCTATAAATGAATGCCATTAGTGACAAAACCCAAGTGTCGCCGCACGTCCCATTGTCACCGAACTTCAACTCATGACTTTCCTTCTCAAGGAATAAAAATCAATCAAAATGCAAAACCTTGCAAATACATTTTCATTAAGGAATATGCATTTCCACCACACCACCAACCGCCCGTCCACAAAACTGACAACTTTACCATGAAGGACATACTTTTTCGAGCACAACACGATGAAAGCCGATTGAAATGCATAAAACTTTTCGAAACACAATAAAATATCTCTCACAACTTTTCACTTCGAGTAAGTAGTCTGCATGTATGACCTGGAAGGCGAGTTCTGAAAACTTCTCCACAGAAAACCGCCTGTGGTTGGGCTGCTCTTGTAAATAGATACTGAAGGACCAATTAGGGTAACAATGTCTCCTGCATTACAATTGTCTCATTATGTAATCACAATGCTGTTGGGATATGTTTATTGCTTGCAGTTATGTCACATCTTGAATTGATGCACAGCTCCAGGGCCTTGGAATCAAAAAAAAAAAAAAAAAATAATAGTCCCAGTCCTAATGATAATGTGTCATATCCTCCACGAGAAATGTGTTCGCAACGAACAAGATAAAAAAAAAAGAATCCCTGTGTTACACCTCTCGTTCGAAGGCCAAAGAGCGATGTTCCCTTTGTTCTCATCTGACAGTATCGAATGGCATTCAGATAGATGAAAGTCACATGATAAATCATAATATCCTGTCAATGTCATGTAATGGGTTTGTCGGCATCGAACAACTTGCCGTTAACGAATTCCACTTCCATACAAACAACATGATGCGACTCGCGATGATGTTACCAGTTAAAAGAACATAACATTGACTGACATCCGATAGCTGATTGGATATATGTGCGTGTACATCCTGCCCGCGTGTACAAGTATTGATAAATCATTATTTTGATGCGAAACACCATGAATTGAGAAGCAGTATACACAAAAGCTTTGATGTGTGCGACAAATTTTGTATTTTCATTGCAAAGCCATACACATACTTACACAGGCGTTCAAGAAAACAGTGGTGATTTCATTATCCATTCTGTATAACAAAAGGAACTCGAACAACACTGAGGGCTGCACACATAAAGTCCTGAACAGCGGAACTGCTAGATGATAATATCTGATGTCAGAGGCTGTCAAGTGCTTCCAATCAGTGTTTATGGGATTTTCTCCTGCCAAGGCGCCTGGATACGAATGTCATTTCCTTAATCGTACATACATACATATGTATGTATCTCTAAGGACGCAGAAGAGTAGACGACGACGATATTAGAATCTGAAACAGAGCACCATACGCACACCGCACACTGACATCCTTTTCGCATAATGAGAATAACAACACACCGGAGAGGTATTAAAACTATCAGTAATCACAGTCGATGCTACTTGAGACGAGGACGACCCAATTTCTAAGCCAAACGAATTGGTATTCCCCCCTCCCCCCCGTTATTTATAATAAATTTCACAGATACTCTCTCGTATAATGATGTGTGCACTGTTTGAGATAAAATCCCAAAGTCTCGAACAGAACGTGCCAACGTAATGATGGATGTTTAGCAGAGGCGGCAGCCCATGCATATGCATGAGGACACACGATTTATTTTCGAGTCTGGGTCACCAAATGTTTCTGGTGCATCTTCACTTCACACCACATCGTGTGGGGGTGTCGGGGGTGTAGTGCTCCGATCATTTTGTCATAAAACGCACGATAAGTCAAATGCTTTGCACCCACCCGGCAAGAAAAATGTGGGTGCAAGTAGTACAGGAAGCCACTTGAATTTCTTTTGACAGTGATTTACTCACACCAGCAGCTCCTTTTATCCGGACAGTGTATGGCGGTTCTGCAGCAACGTCCTGCAAGTAATTGCCATTGAATGGCAATTTATTGCGAATTCAATTGGGAAGCGAACGTAAGTAGCATTATCCTTGGACAAAAGGAGAGACATTGCACATATGACGTTAAACGTTTATTTATGGTTCCTTGCACAAAAGAAACTGTAATCGAGCGTTATTACACGCTTTTAGACCGGAAGAGTAGGTGTAGCGTTCTTCGAACTTCCGCTTCTCGTTCGTGTGTTGCTTTTTTCCCCCCTCCCCCCAACCAATGGCTACATATGTAGCCTTATGTAAACAAAATGTGTGTACGCTCTATGGTAATCCGAGTGGATTAGTGGCCTTGTTACTGCCATTTGTTGTGCCAGTGGATAACGAAAATTAATGTAGCTTTCGAGTTGGATTTGCATGTAGTCATCGTCGTCCCAGTACAGATACTCGGGTTTCTATGACTGAAAATATCAGCTAGTAGTGGCAGAGGGACATGACCAAATTGTATTTGTTACGGAATATGATGAACACGTTGTATGTACACACGGATTTTTGGTTTGGAATTTATAAAATCATATATTCAATTACCTTATATCACAGCTTGTTAGGTTTTTGGCAGTAAATGTAAAACAATCCTGATTTACTATATAGTTCAAGCTATTCCGTATTCCAGATACACAGTGGAGGACACATACCGAAGTGAAATATAAAAACAAACAAACAGTCGTGCTTGTCTGAAATGAAATGGTACCTTCAACTGAATTTAATTACTGAAAAGTTTATCTTGAAACTTCTTTAAGAATTGCGCTGTACATTGTACTATAAAGTGGGGCCAACTTTTGGTGATAATTCTTCCAGGCATACCTTATTGTTTGCGTTCTCCGCAAAATAGGGAGAATTAAGGATGCCAGCCTCCTGCCCATTTCAAATTAGCATAATTAAGACGTGAAAACCTACTGAATACAAATTTTCTTCTCCTCGGTTGAATGTCCTAGTCAGGTTGTCGGGTGGCACCGTGGGATGATAGTGCCAATGATATTAAGGATTTTCCATTTCTTTTCGTCTGGGCAGTACACGAAATGTTTTATAAAATAGGAGCAAAGCAAGGTTCAGTGGAATTTAATGAATTTATAAAATCTACAGACCGATGTGACAGGACTGTATTCAGAATTTAAAGAGGTACTTATGTATATTCGTGAAGGTTGAGAGTAGTAGTAGAAGTACATATATTCAAAGGAGGGGAAGTCCATCCAAAAATATACATATTAATGCATCGCCCCTGAGCACCAGTCTCTACTCGGATTGTAAGTTTTGCAGAAACAGATACCATCACGCTGTGTTAGCTGTCGGCTATCGTGGTCTATATATACTGAGACAACAATGATTATTAATGTTGCCAAAGGACAATAACCCAGACGACTTATGTCCATATGAACTAATTTCTTAAGACGTGCGCTATGTATGACTTGTAGGTTCCAAGTTATGTAGAAACGATTTTCCTGTACAATAACTATAGGCTGAGGATAGGGTCGCTTCACGTAAAATTAAAAATCACTTTCGTTTAGTCTTTATCGCTTTGACGAATCAACCTTTGCTTCAAGTAAGACCAAGAACTGTCGAACCTAATTAATGGAACAAACTGAAGACGACCCTCATTCAAAAGGCTTACAGAGTAACCTGAAAGATTTGAAGGATCATAGCGAACCATTTCTGAACGTAGTTGGATTTTTTTAACTATTTGGATCATGTTTTCTAAAAAAAAAAACCTAAAAGTAGGCGTGGTTTATCAAAAGAATCATGTCTATCAGGAGTAGAAGATTGACCTTCAGGTGGTGTCCTATTTCTTCGATTATGACCATTGCAGAGGGCACACTTCCGCACAAAATACATAAAATATATCGGAGTAACTCTAGACTACAAACTCAATTGGAAACTCCAACTATGCGTCTCAAGAGGTGTCTAAATTTTCTGACAAACTGCAAATTGTGTGTAAGATTTCTTTCTATGAAATTCTGTGCCAGGGAATGTGTCAGAAGGAATTCCTGAAGGTTGCACATAAACATTTCTTTTGATAGTCAAGGACTTAGTTGGTTTTGAACTAACTCCAGATAACCAGGACAGGTTCCAGACCATGAAGCGTAATTGGAAACGAAGTTTCTGCCAAGTCCGGTGACCAGTCTCTACTTACATGCCAAGAAACTCAGGTTAAACAATTCTAAGATTCGTCCATGAACTTAAATTTTAGGACAAACCACACTAATAATGTTTTTGGAGCGACAGGCAAAAGACGCTCATAGAGGTGTAGTAGTGCTTTTGATAATAAAAATAAACTGATTAGAGCTACTTCTTATCGTCGGGAAATCCTTATTCCTCACTTCCATCACCCTGTCGCTCAGTGTCCAAGTTTTAGAACCTAGAGATTAACAAACTTAAGGATGGACACTTCCCAATCCAACACTGTAGGCACTCAGTTCGAACTATGAATTTGGCGCAGTTGTTATCGCCTAAAACATTTTTAAATAAATAAAAACAAAAACTACACTTCGTCTGGAACGTATAGTGTGATACGCTATCATCCTTCTTGTAAGTGGGCGTGGCTATTTTCGGTGTTACGTCACAATCAGTTTGTTGTTGAAAATGCTCCCAAAAAGTGGGTGTACCTACAAAAGATGTATGTTCATTCGAAATGTTCAGATTTCATCCTATTAGCTCAAAATTTAAGGCTGAAAAACAAGTAACTAGACGGCTCATTCTCTTTCGCTATTGATACTACCTCTACTATGTATAAAAATACAAATATTTGCCCCAAGAGTTCCGTATGGGACCTAGAACCTGTCTTCTTACAACTATTCATGCTTTCACGTTACATAGGAGTGCTTAACACGGGTTGGAAGAGATTTATCGAAGAAGCTTGTTTATTGGAGTTACATATACTCTAGTATGTTTGTCAGACGTTCGAACATCGAGCTACCGTGCTTTGAAAAATAATCCTTGTTTGTGAATATCCTTTTCAGACCATTGTAAATTTTTCGCCTTCGGCTAAGAACAGCTACGTGTCAGCAGTTTTACAGAATCCCCCTTTTGTACAAATTCAAACCATGTAATAAATTATCCCGTGAAAATGCATTTAATTACTTAACACTATTTGACGGGTTGCCTCTGTAATAATTTTGCACATGTACGAGTAGAATAAACGAAACAAAGGACTATGTTACGCTTTTGTGAAATCGGTTATGTTAATCAACGCCTGCGGAGATTTTTAATTAATTCCACTCTCCTGTTGTTTGTTTTCGAAAAGTTCACTTCTCTTTCGTATTCAACACATGCCACACCGGACAGGATTTAAGGAATTCAAGGGATTTCGATGGCCAACAAAACTCTATTAATCACTATGTGCAGTTGAAAAAGGAAAAAAGAAAAAGAAAACATTACCCGAATCATTAAGCGGTGAAAGGATATTTTCAAAGAATCTTAAAGACATCCTGTCAACTAAGTAAAAGTGAAGAAAACTTTACGTCCTCGGTGTGAGTGGGCAAAAGTGAAAACTTGCTGACGACTTAAGGGTAGGAAATAGTTACAGCAAAGGACAACTTTGTCCCAAGATACAATAATTTTTTTTTTCTTGAAATCAACATCATCAAGCGAAGGATATGGAGTGGAATGCGTATACACCAAGCAAACAACCTGCCTTAGTACATTTAATTGAGATGGAGCTCTGCTAGCGCTTACATTGAATAGCTTATCAGCAATATCATAAATCGGCCTAATTATCTACTTTAAGTTGAGATAAACTTCTAAATGCTCTCTGTTCTGGTCGAGTTGGTCGCAGCTTTAAAAGGAAAAGTATCCTTGGCATTTGGCAATCAAGAGGAAAAGGAAACAAATTCTTTATGTCAAAGTGACATAATTGTCAGAGTGACTTTGCAAAGTTTTTTAATGACTGCGCAAAATGGAATCCAAAGTGTAATGAATCTGAACGATGTTCGCCTTCGACATTTTTGGGTAACTCTAGCATTTATTTATTTTTTAATCACTTATTGATTTAGTTTTCGCAATCAAACCGAAAACAAGTTTTTTCTCAGACCGCAATTTCATTATTTATTCCTTTTTGAATAAGCATGGGGGCCCATGGAACACGTCTACTTCAAAGGTCTACGAGGCCTTTTACCTCGTCAAAAACGTTTGTTTTCATTTCTCCCCCTACTGCTTATGATGTAGACTTAATATCTTCAAAAAAAAAGAAGAAAAGTTTGAACTACCCTTAATCCACACATTCATATCCGCCAGTGTATCTTTATTACCCACTCTCGCACTCAAGTGTGTGATACATTTGGAATTCATTCAAAAACAAGTAAAAAAAAAAGGAAGAAAAACTTTAGAACATTTTAGAATATTTCGAATTGGGAACATGTTTGCTGTGGACTACAACATGCACTCGTAAAGTTTAAATTAACAAAAAAACGGGGTCAGGGCTTCGTATGCTCGTAGAGCGTGGGGGTATCCCTTGTAATTTTTGATGGTTAGTACGGTTTTCTAAAAACTATGAGTTGGGTTAGCTAATGCATTGTTATGAAAAAATCAACTTGTGAGGTTTTGGGTAAAAGTTTAGGGTCTGCTCTTTATAGCTAGACCTCGTTGCCTTTATTTTGCTCGTTATAACTTTTTTTTTGCAACAGTTTATTGCAATTTTATTCGAAAAGTATGGGAATTTTGTTGGTCAAAAACCAGTTGAATGTACGAAATATTAATTTTTGAAATGTTTCTCACTGTGTTGGCGTGGCTACATACACCCAACAGACCCCAAACACATAAGAGAAACTTAAATTTCTACAACAATACACCACATGAAGGGCTGCTGTCGGGAAGTGGCCTTTGGTAGAAGTTGTGATTGCTCTGGACAATCAAAATAGGAAGTATGTCTATAGACCTCCAAACCCACACAGTCGTAGAATCTTGTTTGGTCAGTTTCTATTTTGGAATTACTTTTAGGAAGCATATTTCAAGATGCGCAAATATTACTGTTGTGGTGTGACTGCCTATGGAAAGCACCATAACTGGTTCAATGAGAACTTGCCCAACCTCAGCAATGCAGGTGGTTCTGGTACAAACTCCCTTAAACCTTGCAATATCGTGGACCATTTGGTCGAATAGACGAAAAGAAGACTTAAGGAGACTTAAGGGGAGTGGAGAAAGCAAACAGGCCAAAAACCTGAAAATATTTCGAATGACTGAGGCGTCAGATAGCGATATGTCAATCTCATTCAGATTCCTCAAAGGAATTGAATTGGAGAAGGTAGTACCAGTACATTTTTGGATGGTGCAGTGAAATACTGTTTGCAAAAAAAAGGTTTTTCAATTAAGACCCCTTATTTTGCTAAACGAATTTCTCGGATATGCGTGAAGTTAGTTACGGTTTGTTTGACCTTTCATCTCGACTTTACTTGTCGTGTTATCCGAATTGTGTTCAATTGCGAAAACTTTACTTGATTTCCCTCCCAAGAAAGCAAAGAAATGGAGGGAGTACCGAGAGTATTGCGCAATGACTTGGGCCTAATGTGTTCACTTTCAAGGGGTTTAGGAAACTCTAATAAATGTACAAACCTTACCCTAAGAATATACACACTTTCAGCTTTAAAAACTATGACCTCTTTGACCAGACATAGCAATTATGCCTTATATTATAAACATCGCCAAAGGTCTCCTACATTTAGTGAAGTCCAGATGAATCGTATTTGTTTTGTTTAGTTTCAGTCTGATCCAAGAAAAAATGTTAACCCTTAAGCTGAAACCTACGGAAATCACATTAAGTCCCATTCACATGGGCTTACCTTTCAGAGTGTTTTCTTTGTTAACTTTTTGAAAATCATTGGAGCCGAAACACACGTACGTTTTGCAAAAGGTTCAGGAGGTATGACAAAACGCATTTACAGTCCTCAATGGCGGTACTAATTTCATCAACATAAGTACAAGTTGTGTGATAATAACTACTTGCCATTTCGAACCAAAATTAAGGTGCTAATGTGAGTTCGGGACAATAGCATCTCCTTTATACACATCATCGTCACCATTAACATTGTGTACATAGGAATGACATTAGTACGTTGCTATTTGTTCCCTTAAAAGCACCTCTGTAGCGTCAATAATAACAAAATATTATAATAATGACACTGGAGAGCATTTTCAAATGTTAAGGGATGTAAACAAAGCATGCCTTAAGACGTCGTGGTCTATGGAAACGCATTAGCCGAAGATGATCATATCGCGGGAATTTAATTGAAGGTGCTTTAGGTTGGATTATGGGGTGTGTGTACTGTATGTCGAGAGCTTTAAAGTAACTTTTGACTTTCTTTAAGGAAAACATTATGTCGTCCTTAAAGAAATAAATTCTCGAAAACACCTGTCGGAAAATTGACTTACAATTTTCAGAGTCAACAACGTTCGTCTCCTTTTAGGAGTATCTATACGTCTTCGGTGACGTCTTACTCAAATTTATGAATATGAATGGAACAGACACATCCATCAGCTCTTTGTTTTGCCTCCCTAATCAATGAAGTATAAACAAATATGTGGTTCAGGCAGACGGAACCTTTGAACTTAAATGTTGACTTCGTCCTGGAGTGTTGAATACGAGTATTTCGTGCGTAGGTACTCCGGTTTGGGAAGAAGAAATGTTTTGCATACAGTTCAGAAGTCGTAAAATATTCTTCAATTTCTTTTATAAAAATGAGAAAAAGAATCGGAGATAGAACAGAACCTTGTGGTACACCAGCAAATTTTAAAGAAAGTAATTTTTAATGCAGAATTGTGTGCATTTTTGAACACTCAGATGTAGATATTGAAATCGAGGAAAAGAATTCAAATTAGAATGCGAAATGTAATTTATATCGAATATCTTTGATCTAGTTTCTAATTTGTTCTAATCTCATCTTCCACCCGGTGGATACTTTGCCAACAAAACGGTAGCATATGGGGAAATGAAAACCCACATATAGCAGTCACTGTATGGTGTGCAATATGGTGTAATGGTATTATTTGTTCATACTTCTTCGAAAATGAGAAAGGTTTAACCGTCATTGTCATTTCGCGTCAGATGTGGAACACATGTGGTTTCAACAAGGCGGTGCCACATCTCACACAAGAAAAATTGCCTGAACGAGTTATTTCACATTTCTGTTACGTGAACTTGTGATTTGTCGCCGCTGGATTCTTTTTTTGTGGGACTAAGCAAAAGACCGTTTTTATGGGCACAATTCGCAAACGCTCGACGGTTTAAAAAAGGAAAATTCGTCAGTCCTAGTTAGGGTATACTGTGGGAGTGGGATCTCATTGTCCTTGGTATATCCTTCCTGAGGTTTGGATGAAGAAAATTGGTGGAGAATATTTCGTATGCCTTTGCATGAACCTTATTCCGAAAAATATGTTTCTGAACTTATAGTGCAATATAGCACCCCTGGCGTACCCTTTTCAAGAAAACGGGTCTCTGGACTACTTGGGTTGAGTGCATACCATAGAGTTATCGCACAATCTTTCAATACGTGAACATCGAACGGATACGTCTGCATGGCACAAAGAAAATTCGTAAAAGGTTCACTAATGGAAAAATTCAACCGCAAATTGAACCAAAGGTTGTATATAATTGAGGTATTCTATTGGGGGTTGAAGGAAAGGTCGTGGTACACCACATTTCTAGTCCTACACGACTGAGACTTGACACACTTTACCTCAGTAACAACACAATCTAATAAAAATTTAAGTCACCCCCTTTCATGTTGTGTTATTTCAAAGACTATATGTCTACCTAATTCCGATGAGTGTGCGATCCAATAAAATGTCTGGCTGGGTTGATGGAACATTTTTCCTTGTCAGACAGATGATTTTCTCGGCATATAAGGGAGTGCGCACAGAAAGTTTGCGTCTGGGTAACGCGAAATAATTTATCAGCTAAACTTTTGACATGAGTTCTAAGAGCTGTTGACATGACAGAGGGTGCGATATACATAAAACAAGGCACACAAAGAGTACTCGCTGCACTTGACAAAAGATTTGCAAACTTTTGTGCAAATCTGACAACATCTAGTGGATAAGCCAAACAAAGTGTGACTAGACTTCCAATCCTGGCAAATAGATCAAATTGTTTTCGCGGTAACGTCGCATATTGAATAAGATTTCAGGCGTTTATCATTGGAAGACACACTAAACTCAAGTTTACATTTGTCCTCTGTTCATCAAAGAAATTGAGAAATGGACAACCACAGGGTTGCATTATTTCTCCTGCACTGTTTAGTGTGAGCTTATCTCCCAAAAACAATTGAAGGAACTTAGCAAATGGTAAGTAGTAACAGTCTGTGCTGGAAAGTGAATACAGAGTTCTCTGAAAAAGGTGTTACAGCATTACATGAATAAAATGGAAATTGAGTTTCGGTCTATGGATACTCGTAAGAAGTGTGCACATTCTTTGGCTTCTCGAATTTCCATTTGGTTGAAAAATTCTTGTGGACTATGTAAATGTGAAATATTGTCTTCTGATGATGTGAACGTAGAATCCTTTAAATTTGCGCACCAAACCCCATGTAGATACAACTTCAACTCTGCAAATATTTTTATTAACATCTGCCCAAAGTGTATTTATTGACACATCAGTAATTATTTAATATATGCATGCATGTATGTAGATTCCATAAAAGAATGTAGATTACAAGGACATAAAGATAAAGGGACAACCAAACTTGTCATGGTGAACAAATGAAATTCATTGCGTTTCAGCTTTTGTTGGCTTCCTTCTCACAGCCGTAACCATAACATTTTAAATATTAAAACAAACGAATGCGAGGGTGTATATTTTATTTGCTCATTAAAAGTCCCTTCATAACGAAGATGTGACATTGAGTTGAATGTATCGCATACGCGTCCATAAACGAAAAAACAAACCAAACATTAAATGTAATTATGAAACAGACTCCATGCCATCTCCACGAACTAATGATGCGTACAATTCCCCATTGGATATGTCGTTTGCATAATTACACACATCACACTCTGACTGCCTCGTATCACGTAACAACATACTCGTACATCTAATTTAAATCAATCGCTCGATAATTGCTTGATTATTTGAAGTTCATCGGATGTATTGAGTCAAAGATTAAATTTCCTAAAACGCAAGTCACGTTGAAGCAGAGATTAAGTTAATTTTCCTATCATCGGATAAGTGCCACACAAAAGTGCACTGAGACAGAAAAACCACCCTAATTACAGAGAGATACAGAATTGGGGATTTTGCGGCCGACAATCTCAAACCCTGTCAAAGACGTTAGTTCAAAGGTAGTTTTCCACTTCATGTGCTTGGTTAAAGTAAATCTTTTTTTTTTTCCTTTTTCTCTACGGCCTAATCGAATAGATACAAAGTATTTCTATAGCGAAAACTTCTTCTTTTTTTTGTTGGCTGGAATGCTGGAGAATGTCTTACTGTGACGGTTTTTCTCAAAGTTCGTCAGATATGTGACGAGGGAAGGACTGATCTAAGTACCGACGAGATTGCTTCTAACGTTAAATTGCGACCCTTTTCGGTCGAATGAATTATGTTGGAAGTTGGAGGAGAAAAAAAAAACCATCCAACGAAAGACCCTATTCAATGTTCTTGACAGATTTTGCTCCCTTTTGCGGGAATGTTTTTTTAAAGTCTCCCGCCTTCGATTCAAGGGACACAATTTTTGTGTGAATTTTAGTGGAGTGAAAAGCCGTCTAAAGTTTCATTCATTATGGAATGTCGTCATTCTGAGAAAGCATTCAATGGAACTGAAGTAACTTTGGTGCTAATCAAACTAACCAACTTACCAGGACTATATTTCTCAAACTTACTTGCAATTAAAAAATAAAGATATTTTCAAAGTAGAAACTTTGAAAACATGTATTTGAGGTTTAAATTTGACTTTACTTTGATGCTGAACACACTAAAGATACACCTGAGGTGAAAGATAATCCAGTGATTGCTGCTTCAATTAGTCCTGATGATACTTGTGTATACATAGGGCCCACCCTACAATACGGTGGGTGATATGAAATTGCTTCAAGTTTCCACATTCGTATCACATATTCCCACTGGTGCAGTGAAAGGTTACACAAACCTCAGGGCAATTATAACTAATCAATAAGCGGCTGGTTTTCCAGAGGTGATTATGTAACTTATATATCCACATGTGTATCCTGTAGCCTGGAGTAACAACTTAAAAAAGAATGCCATTACATGTAAACACGCTAAGAGTCAACTGCAGATAAACAGTCTAAGGACATGACTGGAACTATTCTCAAATAACATTCCTTCATGTACAAAACAGTATTCTCAACAGGTTCGGGGTAGAAGTGGAACCGCTGCATCTACATACAAAATATTATATATTACAAAAAGATCAGGCACCTATTTATGTATGTACAATGGAGACAAAGTACAACAGACAAGTATAAATCCCATCGGCTCTCGCATTCGCTCTTCCACAGCAAAGCTATATAAACCACACACAATACCTGGGTCCGATAATGTCCTGAAAATCTGTGATAAACCAACAATCTGTTTAGGAGATTCCACCAGCCACCACCATCTCTGGTGAAATGACTTCAGTTGACAAGGCTGAACCAATATTCTGTTTTTGAAATTCGATCCTTTGGAAAGAGGTATCTGATTCGCTAACCGTGACCACGAAAACCACCCACTACTAGCTACAGGTGTACTGTGGTCATCGAACTGGAGATTTACATCTCTTTAATACGACTAAACTCTCCACCAAGGACTTGAATGAATTTTCACAAGGCTGACTGGAATGGTATGAAATGGGTGACAGTAACACAAAAACTTAATGCCTTAAACGTGCTCACAGCCGATGAGGTCGCGAACGCTACACTTTCAAAAAACGGTATCGCACACTCAATTAAAAATTTTAATTCGTTTAAAGGATTAATACGGTTCAAAAATACCGTCCTTACGACTCGTTTCTACAGATTTACTTAAAAAAAACATCCAAAAAAACTGCAATTCATCTGGAATGGATGGTTTTTACCCTGATAAAGTGGGCGTGGCGCATACAATTTTTGGATAAAGAAACTGCGATAACTTCGAAAGCAAGATGTAGATATCGATTTTCTAATGAAAATGTTGCCAAAAAGTAGGCGGGGCCACATATGATATACATTTGACTTTAATAATTCCATTCGATTTCATATAAAATAGTGAAGTTATGAACAAGGGCGAGTAGCAGAAGGGGTATTTCGAAAAATTTGTATTGCTTCTGCTTCTCAAAAGTTCAGATATTTTGCTCAAAATTTAAAGCCCAAAAGGCGGTGACATACGAAATCAAAACTATGAAACTATGACCAAACTTAATACACCCTTTGGATGGGGTACACAAAAGAACTAGAATACTAAGGAATTAACACCCACAAGAGTCAGAGTTAGGCCCAATTTTATTCAATTAATACCTCACTAACTTACTTGAACTATAACCCAACTCCAAACGTTTGCAGGCTTGAATTTTTCCGCAGTGATGACTCTGACTCGAGTCTCAAGAAAGTAAAATTATGCTTAAATTGCAAGGTTATACCGCTAAATATGTTGTTAAATATTTGACACCATTCTTGTTGAGAAGAAATCCTAGTTTTGAGGCTGGGTTTAACCAGTAAAGATTTTGACATATGTAGGTGGACTGCTACATACTGCATTAAATACTTGTAACCTTGTAACATGGGTATATCATTTCCTTTCAAGTTCTTTAACCATTTTGTATGTAATTATTTGAAGCTACTACTACAACCTGTAATAGGGGACACATTACTCCACCTTCTGGTGTATTTCAAGAATCAATAACTTTCTTTAAACATGTCGTTCTTGACACCTTTTACAGTCTAAAATTGTATGCCATCGTTGATGCTGACTACGCCATCTGTAGAGAGCCTATCCAGAGTAAGTTTGTCACTAATGTACGGACCCTTCTTGACCCTTCTTCTCACCGTTCAGTGAGGTGACTACGTTTCCCAGATTTGGGTGTGCCGAAGTTTACCCTGTTTATTCAGTGATCCCATTATCTTTAAAGCACAAATTACTCAGAACATTGAAACATTAAATCGCTAGAAAGGGCTTGCTGGTCACATGAAAGCCTACACATGTGATTGGTACTTAAATGTCATACCAAACCACACAGTAGTATAAATATTTACTGTACAAAGTTTTATGTTTTAATCTATAGCCCTGCAGTGACGCGGTTGCGGTTATAAACGAGAAAAATTTAACTTCGCATGTCGGATAGAGAGGTTTACCCAATCAGATTAAATACAAAACATTTCTCTACTCAGCACCCAATAGCTTAACCAAACCACACACAACTTCGGATGCAAAGCAAACTGAAAAAAAAAAATTAAGAATCGAATGTAAGCAGCATTTGGAAATTCCCTGGAATTACTCATTCAACTTTGAATTTTGAAATTTTAAGTCACACAGTGAAGCTATGTTCAATCGGTCGAAAGAGATATTTAATGAAAATTCACACATGTGGGCGTGGCAGTATAAAAAGCGATATATGTTGGATTTTAAATAAAAAAAAATATTTCCGTTTGTAAGAAAAGCACAGAAGTGGATGTGAATGCCACAGGAATCTGTTGAACAAAGTTTGTAAAAAATTAGGTTTTTTTTTTTACAATTATTGCCCAAAGACCGGGGAATCTCTGAATTTCAAGAAAACCAATTTAGTGTTTCTATGAAGTGGAAATATTTATTTTTGAATTTCTCGTAAGAATATTGGAAAACTCTATTCTAATAAAAGTGGGCGTGGTTATGAGTTGGTTTCATGGTTGTGTACGGCTGTGTTACAGTTAAATTTTTAAGGAAAATTTACAATTTAAGCTCTCCCTCCCAAGCCTGGGTTGAGTACATGCTATTCCCATAGAATTTCTAAATGTTGCAAAGAGTTTATTGAATTTTATTCACCCTACGGCCAAGCATATGAAAACCCAATTCGAACACGAACCTAAAAAAAAAACAAATCAAACATAAACTTTTTCACCATCGAAGTTAGTTAACTTTTTTATACACTGAGTACATATTTTGAAAACACAAATCCCATCCATTCATTTCACTTGAACTATACATAATATAACAAGGCATTTTCAAAAAAGAAAACGAGAACAAATTAGTTTTGGCCAGCTCTCTACTTACATATATCATTCCGTCGACAACTTTCTGCAGCTACTACGAACAACAAAAGCGTTGTACCCTGTTGAGTTTGGTTTATCCAGCTGTAGCGGTTTGAAAAATTTCATTATTTTGCTCACGTTTTTAAGCTGCTGCTTCTTGCCACAAGACTTTGCCAACGTACATGCACAATGGGTAATCCGAAAGTTCGATGAATTCTATTGAAGGGAAAGTGGCCAGGACGCATAGTGGCCCCCTTTCCTTCGTAGTTTTACTTTGATTTCGGTGGCGGACTGGATTTAAGTTTCACAGCAACTGAATTTGTTTTTTTGTTTTTTAAATCATTATTGTTTTTTATTAACTTTTAGGGATTATGACACTTTTAAGTATGCCCTTGGTCGACATGGGCATGCCTTAGCGTTTCAATTTATAATTAATATTAAACAATTCGTGTCTGGAGAGGAAAATTTGTACATAATGTTGAGGGAGTGTGTAGCTTTAGATCAAACTTTGGTTCTTAAATGTAAATTTGGAGGAAAGTTTGATGATATGTATCGTATTGGGGGAATATTTGACGTATGTGGGTATAAGGGTGGCAGAAAGTTTGTTTCCCTAATTACCGGGTAAACCTTTTTTTTAGGCTCCTCTGAATGTGGGTATTGTTTTCGCTTTAAGGAAATTAAGGCCTTAAAGAAATTGTGAATTTGCGTAATTTAGTTATAAACAGAAGGTATTGGGTAAGGTAGAGGGGTTAAGGCGGTTTGGAGCGAAAGTTCAACACAAATGTTGAACGTTAGCTGCTATCCTAACAGGATTGAGGCATTCTAATGAGGACATGCTTAAATGTTACAGAGAGCTGCGTACCGATCTTAAGCGAAAGGAAATGATGTTTTTGAAATTTCTTCATACAAAATCTAGTCGTTTTTTTCCCATGAAAAAGAAGTATATATTTCTGCTAATTAAGAGGTTATTTTCAATAAATTTTTAAGCATTTTTCCACGTCAATAAAAAGGAAAATTTGTATTAAGAAACTAGTGCACCGCTTTGCTCCGCTACTGAGCTCTATTCACCATATCTTCCAGAGTCACAGCTCAAAGAGTTCTTTCTGTTTGAAATAATTTGAAAAGTGGATTCTGGAAGGAAGGTTTGGGTCCAACAAATGGTTTTGAAGATTCGAGTTTTACTTAACATTTGTACCCTGGTCTTGCTGTGCCTTAAACCGACAGAGTTCTGGTCAGAGGTGAATCTTCAAGTGTCGCTTGTCTTTCCGTGACCCTAACTATGAAGACCTCTGGATGATCGAGTCAGGAAAGTCAGACCACCATATTATCCAAATACTCAAGTGGTACACATTGAAAAGAATGCATTTACCGCATAGATTGAACTCAAACCGAGTTACGAAGGTATGTACAAAAAAATGCGACTGTAGTCCAACTGTAGCTCTAAGACTGCCATCTGTGAAGCCATATCAGCTTGATGAGCTACGAAAGTGGATGTTAGCCTTGTCATCTATTCGAAGTAAGCTTTATGTGAGATTAGTCGTCTTAAAAATTCTATTTATGTTCAGTTTTTCTTATACCTACTTTAAGATATTTAACCACAAAGAGTAGAGCGATACTTGAATAATTGCTTTCCAAGCAGGATGTGTGATTCACAGATTGGAGAGAATACATTATCTCACCGATAGTGAGCAACAATTTCCAAGCGGATTGAAGCGGAGAAAAGCGGTGCAGCGCTTTCTATACACAAACATATAAATTTTTTATGAGAAATTCATGGCTAGTTTATCGTCTAAAGTCGCTTCTTGCAAGTAAAGGATGTACCAGGCAATAAGGACAAAATTGAGTTTTGACGAACACAGTACGAAATGAATGAGGTCAACAAGTTCATAATTCGTTGAAAATTGAATACAAACGAGCTCTGTCTAATACTTTTGGAATATCAAGTACACATATTTATGAAAATACAACTATGGCTCCAATTTTCGACCAGACACATACCATATGTTTCAGAGGAACATTTTCGAGTCTCTAGCTAAGTTTCAAAGGTGGAATGGATAGCAAGATTTGCCACGAACTAGTGTAATCTACTTGTCGATAATTTGTACAGCTTCCAGCAGTAATAGAAATTTGACCAAAAGAGGGACAATTTAGAACATGTTGCTGGAAATTTTAATCGATGAATAAAGATACTGGCGTCTACATTTCACCCATCACCGTATCTGTAGAAAGTTCTGAATACTACGAAACCCGCAGGGGAAGAGTTTATAGTGAACTTGTAGCCAGTTGCGGTGTTATCTGAGGAACTCCAAACACAGAATATATCCAGAAAAACCATCTGACGTTATTGTTTTATTAATTTTGTTTATTTTTCTTTGTCCTATGAAATAGGTACCTGAATTCTCGTGATAGCGATTTTATTGACCCATTTCCAAAAAAAAAATGTATTCAGTAGAGTGTACTGAAGAATTAATCGTATTTTGTATCTAAGAAGATGAACACTTGGAGGATATCGAAATGAAATCCCTCTCTTTCAATCTGTGTGCTCAAATTCTCTAAATTTAAAACACATTCATTAGTGTTAGGATGGCTCGAAAAGAAAACATCCTACACAAAATCATTCTTTTAGAAACAAAAAAAAAGAAACAAAGCATTGCAATTAGTTTTTTGTTGCTGCTCAATGGGGCGTGTAAATAAGTGGAAGGTACACTTTTCAGTGAAAGTTGTCCTTCATTTTCAAGAGTAAGTGGGCTTTAGGGGAATTAAATTACAAGGGCTTAGGAAAAAGGAAGAATTTTATTACACAGCATTTCGACCCAACACTGGATCAACTAAAGTAGGAAGTTAGGATGGATGAGATTGTGGGGAATAAAGGTACACTTTATATAGTTGCAGGTTCGTTGCCATTGACCAAGTAGTGAGAAAGAAAATGTCTCTATATGCAGTCCGCACAGACAGGGAGTGAAAATGGCGTACATTGGTACACATTTAGCATGAAAACCAGTTCATCGACTTCTAGAAATGATATGAAATCATTCAAAAACTCAGATACCCATGGCGGTATGATGGCCGAAAGTAAAGAAAGGACTGAAATTCAAATTCACTTACAATATTTGTAGACGTATCTATGTGCACCCACTCGAGCCCGATGCAACAGAAAGTCACATCGATCGATAGACAATTTAAGGGGCTAGTAATATTTCCCCATCAAAGTGTACAAATAAAATCAAAACCTTATTGAATATCAACCAAACCGAGCTGAGAACCTACATTCCTATGGAAATTGTGATATCCTTTCCTATCCATTCCAAGAGGAGAATGCATTTCCATTTCGAAATCGAATTGTGTGTTTGTATCTATCTATTAATTAAAATAGATTCTCAATTGAAGACAAAATCTCACCAAATACTATACAAAGTGAAGGACCTAGTGTAAGACAGAAACACTCTTTCAATTCGTTTGATGGATGTACATAAGTGTTCAGAAAAAAGGACCTTACGAATGGAAATAATTAAGCAAATTGATTGTCCTAATTGAATCCCATACAAAGCGAGGTAGGATTATCCGTAATTTGATCACATCCCCGATAAAAGTCAGGAAGGCATCTTCCCACATTCTCCCCTTATATGTACATACAATCATATGTGTGTACATATATGGAGAAAGAGAACACCCCTGACGATAATATGGTCAACTGATGCTGTTGACAAAGTGCCAATGGGTACACCTCACATTATCCTTGAATTTCAAACGCTCATTTCGATGTATATATATTCGTATGCATAGATAAACAAACACTGATTCTAATTTAAGATTAATGCGGTCGAATATGAACCGAGAGTTTGCCTTGAACGCTCTGCACACCCAGGTCGGATAATAGTCGAAGAATAATTTTAACTTTTTTCCGTTTTCACTAAACGTAGATACACACAATATGTATATTTTAAAAAAACCGCGCGCGTTACAACGTTTCACAGTCGGTTTTTTTTTCTTTTTAACATTTTCTTGTGTAGGTCTGCCCTACCGCATGCAGCCGTGTTTCCTTCTTAAATGATATTCATACAATTCACACTTCATTGTTGAAGGACAACAAGTCACAAACGGTGCCGACAACATCGACGCTAATCGAATCACGAGAGGCGAATATTTTGAAATTCAAATTTAAACGAGGATAGCTGCATCGTTAAATGTATCCAGCTTGTGGACCGTCAAGAGTCGGATGTAAATTCTAATTTCGCGGTTCCCGCCACAATCGGAATGTGTGCTACATCGCCAGCAGCGTAAGCTTCCTTCTCTGAATAAATTTGTACAAGGACTGACCGCGGTAAATTCCTCAGCAGTTTCTTGGATCAAAACAAAAATATTTTTTCCGAAGAGTATCTTCTGCGCAGATGTTCGGATAAAATTGTATCCGAACGTAGGGGTTTGTGTATCTGCTTGAACCGCAAAATAACCGATTCGAGGAATTTAGAAACCGAAAAAATTCATTCATAAATAGTTCAAATTTTTTGAACGCACTGAGCTTTTGTAGGGAAAAATTTTACATGATTTTCCAGAAAGTCCTTCGTAACCGAATTATTTTTGTACCATCTCTGGTTTGGGGACTTTGTTGGGAGCTTTACCATAAATGTGGGACTCATGTAAAGAGCTTCAAATGAAACAGCAAGGACCTCTTTATGGGAAAGGAAAAGCTTATCAAAAGCCAGCACATTGTTAAAAGTTGGTCGCAATCTACCCTGGTCTCAAACCCCAAAACAGTTTTATTGAAAAGCTACTTACTTGTAGGTGAAAAGTTGAATAAGCTTCATCACATACCTGAAACAAAAAGAGAAAGAAATACATTAGTAAGTGCTGCGTTCGTTAAAATTACAAAATTTCACCACTAGGTGGAGCTTGGGAGACGAAAAAAGTGGTAGGAGGTAGAACTAGGATTGGGGCAGGCTTCAGTTAACGAGGAAGTTAATGAAACACAAAAGTACATAGTTAAGATACAGGTGCAGATAGTGGAGGTTAGGAAATATAAAGAAGCCTTACCCTCCCCTTAGGTACCATTTCAGTCTAGGAATGAAGTAGTTTTAGGTTTAATACTCTTCCACTCGTTACACCATCCTCAAGCTAGTTTGGATGGTGGTTTAGTTTCAGAGTACAGTTCGAAAAGAAGTTTGAAAAGTTTTTATAGGCACAGGATAGAAGTACACAATTCTTGAGGTTATTTTATGAAGCTAATGTCAGCATAATAGACATGGTGGAGGGCACAAATGCTTTATTGTGCTTCAGGGTTTATGATGTTTGGAATATTATCCATAGGTGCGGTGAAAAATACTGTATTTACTGCCTTTAGACAAAGTATGGTATAATTTAATGTGGTGAGGGATATCGCCAAGGGGGTTTACATATGTACATGTATACAGATGTGAAAAACACAATAACAACTTGGATATGGAACCCCTAGACGCAAATCGTTGAATTTGACAGTAAATAGTCTGCGGTATTGGAAGTCAAGAAAGTCAAGGAAGTCAAAATTTAAGGCAGTCGTTTAGATGGGCGTACAACTATCAGATGTCATCGAATTGGTTTGGGAATGCGATGGTTGGAAAACTATGGTCATTGCGTCAATGAGTCTTAGAAGAAGTCTTCGCTAAGGTTTAAGAAAAGGCTTTGCAACAGTGGTTGAGTTTTTGTTAGGAAATGAGTTATTCTGCTTTCGTCCTGGAAAAAACACTGACCTTTTAGAACTGTGTCCAAGAATGCTTTGGAAATTGCTCTATTTGGAGGGATTAGCCACAGAGTAAAACAAATTAGGTTTAGTGGTGTAGTTTGCAAACTCACACTAGACATAACGCCCAACGGGCCAAGACCTAGGCTGTTCAGTGTACATGTTACGCACTAGGGGATAAGACCTTGGATATTCGTCTCTTAAGCAATATACGTAAATATACACATATGTATGCACAGCATACTCGGGGGCTGCAGCTTCTATGAATAGAGTTTATACTTTTCATGTGCGAGAGCCAATACAGGTGCCTATACAGGGTCTGTGTACATGAGGATTGACTTAAATACTGACTATCGCAAGCAGATTGGTTATTGGCTGCCTGGGCCCTCTAATATTTGGCATTAATCTGGATATTACGCCCACCGCCTGGTTAGCATTCGCGCTTCTGTAGTTTAAGTGCGCTCTAAAGCTGAGTCTAAGGTCAAGCAGTACCCCCAGGTACTTTATGTACGGCTTTGACACAACAACGTGTTCTCCTACCCGTATTACCAGGCGCTCAACTTTTTTGCGGCTATTTATAAGGACAGTTTCAGTTTTCTGGTCACGCATTGGATAATGTTTTGCGGGGTTTTAGATGCTACCACCAGCGCAATGTCATCGGCGTATCCGACAACGTTCATTGTCGGTTGGAAAGCCTGTTGTCTCCCTGGTGTACTGGTCCAGTCTGTCAGGGATAATTCTTTCTAGGACTTGTGGTGCATGGTGGAGGATCTGCAATTCGATCCTTTTTCCGAAGGGCTGCTCAGAAAGCCATTTCATGGCAGTTATTGCCTAGAATGTTTGTCAGTGGTTTGACAATGATAAACTTAGCTGGGATTCAAACCAAAAACTCTCGCATCAGCAGTTAAACACATTGACCCAGCGATAGAATTTACATAGCTATTCAGCTTATGTGAGAACGTTTGCGACTTTCATTGAGCTTTTCGTTCGACAAAGGGAAATAGTTTTTAGTTCATGGAACAAGCAACCGTCGCCGGCACCAAAACGACTATTAAGACAGATTGCAAACGAGTTCTCTATTTCGAAAGTTGAAAAGATAGTGTGGATCGTGCGGTAAGCTGTATTAAATATGGAGTTTCGAACAAAAGGGACGCTTGAGAATGAGGCTCTGCAAAGAACCCATGTATGTATGTATGTATGTATGTAGGTCAACCTTATGGAATGAAACATTTTCGTAAACATAGTCTTTGCACTATTGACAAAAATCATATGAGACAGTGCCTAGCCTATTAACATAGCTTATAGATACCGAGACTGGAAACGAACAAAGTATGGAATAAATAAATGGTTAACGAGTAGGAAAATCTACTTCAACTGACACAGCCTTGTACATAACACAACATAATGTAAAATAATGACCAATAGCATTTTCCAATTCAATAAATAAGTACACAGCATCTAATTTGAAATAAAGCATATGGCTTATTATATTTATGTATACCTACTATACAAAGGTACTCTTACTTAAAATTTCTGGCAATTTCGTACATTAACAACATTTAAACGATGAGTGCTATTTTAAGTGCGCGAACATTAAAACAAGGACAACGAAACATTATCGTACTTCAATTCACTCAATAAAATTTTGTTTTAGAGACTTGTAATCATAAACTTTCGCTCTTGCAGAGCATTAACAGTTCCTAAAACATTGATATTCGTGCGCCCTCTGGCATCGAAGGAATTCTCAAAATTCCAGCCACGCAATAGATTCCCTACTTAACTTTGTGTGCACATACTTATAGATTCAATGGAATACGTATCACCCCAAGGATAGCGACAAGCTACAGTAAACATCCCTTGATACCCATCAGCGAAGGGAAAACAAAGATAAGCCTAACTTGTGCGGAAAGTAACGAAAAACCAAAAAAGGAAAAAAAAAACTTTGCTTAATAAGTTTGCAATCATTTATGTCATAATTCCCGATAATATTCCTCCTCTTGATTTCCATTGACAATCGGATGAGCGAAATAGACTGAGAGGAGATAATTTGATCGACTCTGGATAAGTCGAAGGAAGACTACGGATGGGGGCGTATAAAATGTCCTCAAGGCGCTCGATAATATATCTATTTGCATGATTACCGAGAGGGAATGCCAGGAAACTGCAAGCCCCAGCATCCATACATTTCAATAGTTATTTTCCAAAAGCAATTAGGATTACTATCTGAATGGAACTGCGAGCTATTTCAATCGTCCCGAATTGTAATGATTTATTCAATTAGGTTATTATTTTTGTGCCCTACTTCTTCGAGGAAGACTTACACTCACGCAGTAATGGGATGTAAAAAAGATACAGTGTTTTTTACTTTCGTTTATTTATGCAAATTCCCACTGAGATGAGTTTTGTAGACCCCGAAGGATGTCAAAATAAAACGTGTTTCACTGCCTGTTTTTCATATGAACTGACTGTCTGCGTTAAGGTTATCCCCCTGGATTTGCAGAAGGGCAGCTTAAGCCGTATTTTTTGACTGAGGGGATTCCTGATCTATGGCCACGATCAAGGTCGTATACACTAAATATTCCAAATAATGATGATAAAGGAGTGGAAGATTTCTGCGAAGGTGCAAGGTGCTTCTTGGGAATTAGAGATAATTGCAGCATATTCAAAGCCACGCCCATTATTTGAACTGCAAAACTATTCAAATGACAACGAAACTATGAAAAAAATACTTGAACTTAGCACCGACGTAGGCCAATGCTAGAAAGGCAGGCTGGGAACTAGAATGACTCCGAACTGAACAGTTTCTTAAGCTCCTTGGTTCATTGGCGAATTATTTAAGGCATTTCTATTGTGATAGTAAAACGAGAGATCGAGAGATGCTATTGCAGGAATAGGATTCAAAAGTCTGCTTTTTAGTTAAAAAGAACATGTCAATGCTATAAACCCCGAACCGAAGCCCCTTCATGGACGAACAAGAAAACTTAGTAGTAGAATCGCTGTCGATGCCGATGATGTCGAAAGATCAATTCTTCAGACTGCATGACGGGGAATATGACTAAAATTTCTCTTTAAGGGAGAATAAACCATTTAACCTGAACGATGACAACCAACATTTCTGCCCACCCGACATGGATCAAGTGAAGACAGCGATATATAAGCTAAAATCCAACAAAGCTGCTGGAGCTGATGGCTGAGCTTGAAAGCAGCGGAGAAAGACTTGGTAAGAATCACTAACTTATTTGCAATAGATGGTCGGATTTGCATGCCCAGGAATGGAATCTTAGCACTATTTCCCCAATCACCAAGAGAGGAGATGCTCTAAATTGGGGCAACTACATATGTAGGAAGAAGTGTTTTCAACGTTGTCTACAAGATTTTATTTGCTGTGCTGTGTGAATGCTCGAAACATTTTGTCCACAAACTCATTGGTCTGTATGAGTGTGGTTTTAGGTCAGACACGGCCGTTCTTGGACAAAACCCATGCATTTTAAATCGATACCCAGCACCGTGCTAGTGATTTTAAGGCAACCTAGGGCAGCATATACAGAGACAAGCTATATAGAGCTATGTTTAGTTTTGACATTCCCGCTAAACTAGTCCGATTGTGGATGATGGCGATGGAGAATACACGTTGGTTCACCTCACCGAAATCTTTGATCTCAAAGCCGCGCTAAAATAGATACTTTCTTTTGGAAAAAACACGCTTGGTTATAAGACGTACCTACATATCTTCTTCGGTCTTTAGGCTGAGTGTTATGGAAAAATAGTTTCACATTTTTACGACAATCAACCATAATTATCCTGTAATATAGGCAAATAGCTTTAAAAGCCTGATAGCTCTACAATTTAAAGTCCATTCTGATCTATCTTCTGTGTAACTTAGTAGTTTTAAAAAGATTTCTCGTGTAGGGACTGGGTTATTGCTGACTTACTACCAAGATGAGAGTCCTACTTTCATTATAGCCAAACTAGATCATTGGACATCTTAGCTACATATGTATATGTGAAAATCTGGTATATCTAGTCCGGTGGGGTTATTGGTCCATCCTTCTTCGAAAATTAGGAATGTGTGGCCATCACCGTCAATTTTCGTCGCTATAGCACAATGATGACCGAAGTTTTTGGCTTCAACAAAATGCAGCTACATCAACTGGCCACCTAGATCGTGTCATTTCTCACCTCCAAGAATTCACGCGGAGGACATTTAGTTAATTTGAGTGTCGAGACGTAGAAAAATTCATAAAACTTGTATGACTTGCATGGTTCACCGGCCAGGGTATGAATATTTGCATGCCACTCGTTGCCCAAGATCAATGGTGTCACTTAACTAGTCTCATAGATGACTTGACTAAATAGATCTAGTTCAAAAGCTTCTCCGATTAATTAGAAAAGCTCACGCCTACCAATCATAAACTGATCCGTTTCGATACCGATTTCTGTGATAGCTGCAAGGACGAAGAATAGGAGCTAACTGTGCTACCCTTCCTTTGCACGTGTCAAGTTCTCGCCGCTCTCAGAAATAGAAAAAATTACAAAAGTCATTTCTAATAAAATAAAAGTGTCCAAACAATTCCATTGCAATTTTTTAAATCATTTTATTTTCCAAGAAGATTAATGTTTTGTTCTGTTTCTTGTAAATCATACAAATTGTTTTGTACTACACAACAGTGCTCCGACAAAAAGGGACTACAAGGCAAAACAGATGTGGGATAAAACTCTTAATTCGGTTCAGCGGCAACCCTCGTTAATTGCTGTACAAAAAGTAAAAAAAAAAAATAAAATATTGTCGCCAAATTCACTTGCAGGTCCCACGAAAAAAACAAGACCTCTCTAAAGTACTTATTTTCCTCAGACAGTGGGGACTTAATTAAATCAGCATTATATTGCCTCCCTCTTTCCAAAAGGATATCAGGGCAATAAGATTCATCTCAACTAAGGAGATAAAAAAAAAGTTCAAAGTTTTGCAGCGCCGAAGTTCATTTGAATAGCACAAGTGGTGTGACATTCATTTGACTTGTGCACAGTGAATGGCAAATTTATTAGGTTAGCGTGCGTTTCACAGCGAGAGTCCTTCAAAAGTTTGTATTTCACTTGTCGCAGATGCGGGTCATTATGATAGTTTGCCTAAGGAAACCATTAACCCATTAAAGCGCACCAATGGCTGTGGTTGTGCGTCGGCGGCAGTGTTTGTCGGAGCTCCACAACAGAACAATTGATGAATGATCCTTTAGTCTTAATGATTTGCAAACATAACTTTGTTTCCATTGTACATCCTGATGAGATAAATATAGGTTTTGCATGTTAATTAATATTTTCGAAGGGAACGATAGATTTTACTTTGTTTGGGATAAGCATCAGTTGGATGGTGAGACGTTGTTGTTTATATCGATAGATACAGGGTAGGTAATTGGGATTTGAAAATAAATGACTATCAAGAGTTGGTCTGCTTTTGAGAGCTAGAGGAAGACAGACCAGCAGTAAAGATAGACCAGACTTTATGTCTTCTGGACTAAAAGGTCAACTATTCGCCTTATCATACAGAGAACAATGGGTTAAGAAACCTTTGGTAACAAATGGGGCCTATAATCAAACTTGACATTGTGAATGTATTCAGCTATCGTAGTATGTCCGATTCTCACATACGGTGATCAGTTCTAAGAAAAATTTACAACACAGTCAGATTTAAGGAGATCAAGGAACAGCAGGTATAGGAGCCATAAGAGCTCTGTCATTAACTCCGTCAGATCCATCACTGATCGCATCGTCTTCTACCCCTAGATATTCATACAACAAACAGTACAATATAAAGCGGAATTCTGAGAGTCTGGGTGCTGTACCACGAAACCCTCTGGATTCTTTACAGAGATAGCTCGTATTGACATTCAAATAGCTGCCTCGGCTCGGTTGGCAGTGGTTCAAGCCGACTGTCCAATATGTGCGGCGTTATTCCGGCAATAGCAATTCGAATGTTAACCTCAAGCTCGCCCTAAGTGATTAACTTGTAGTTTGTTGACGGAGCCTCTGAAAAAACAATCGAGTGGTGTCAAGTCGCATGATCGCGGCAGCTAATTGATGAAAGTTCGTCGTGAGACGATCCAGTCGCCAAGTTTCTCCTTCACTGAGTTGAGTGGCTTGTATGGGATGTAGCGCCGACCATCTTGTTGGTATCACAGCTCGGACGTATTGATTCCTAATTCAGCTAATCGGCAGCAAATCGACATTTCTCGGTTTTCTTTGATACTATGCTTGGATTAAGGTGCACAACAATGTTTTTAGCCTCAAATTTATCCACGGTTGCCTGCACACTGAAGCCATGATAACCAAACTTTGACAGCTGGATGTCATTGGTAATCTTGACAGCTGTTGATACATAATAATTGGAAATAGTATCATTGCTATCTGGTCACCCTATAGATTACATTATCCCCCAAACTAGCTTCACTAAGAGTTTCGAGACACAATTCTCCACAAGAACAGAACGGCAACACAGATGATTAAGGACTTCGGTATATCAATCTGCACAGACGACTGAAAGATGGACTATGGAGCCGGTGCAGGTATATTCTCCGAAACCTCAAACATTCCAAAATCAGATAGACATCCGGATACTTCGGGGAAACCCGTCGCTTTGAACCAGCAACAAATACAATCCCAGGGAAAAAATCCGCCACTTTAGTTGATAGCCTAGCTGCTGTCAAAGCTACTGTCAAGGCCGGGTACTGATCAGGAAGTCCGACCTTCTGGCGAGTGTCTGGCAAACATCCGAGGTCAAAAATAGGTCTAGAATGAGGGAATATTTCTTTGCAATGAATTGTAATCTTGTAAGAACTCCTTTCTAGCAGTTGTGCTTGTTGTAACCTACCCTTGTCCATTACAGAAGCATTTTAGAGAGGATTTATGTTCCGCTCATGTTATTTTTGTATCGGGTTGCACGCCTTTACTCATCACATCACGATGAGTAGAGGAAAGGATAGCGTGGACTAATTAGACTCATCTATCGGGACAAATGATTTAGGGGTCTAAGTCAATTAATTCTCTACATTACAAAGCATCTGAATAGCTCTAGCCCAATGGGACAGGAATTAATAAGAAATAATCCAGCGGATTTGGAAGGACAAACGCGCAATTTCATTTTTTGAATTTTTTTTTTTATTAAAACAAATTACAAAGTCTGTAATAATCGCTACTAGAGAATAGCCCAGTCGCTAGTTGAAATAATCCACCCAAGGATTAAAAGCAAATTTGTAATCTCGCCAACCTTGGGAGTTCCACACAAACGAAAAGTGAAAAAAAGTATTAAAATCAATTTAAGTGGAGAACATAGAAAGAGGTCGCGAAGTAGGGCGGCATTGGGGGCCGGGGTGCAACGGAAATTGCTCACAACCAACCCTCTCGTGGAATTCAAATTAAAATGGACAAAGTTTCGTCCTTATCGGACCCGAAATTACATCAAAAGGAAAACATCCCTCCGTCGCTGTTCGTGCAGAAAGTGAAAAAATAAATCCGATAAAGAGAAAAATGTTTATGTATTAAAATTGTTCTTTTTTCAGTTAAAAGATACTTATTGATAATTGGAAACACCGCTTGAAATTTCGCGTTAGGACTTTTTTCAGAACGGATATCAATTTCATGGATACACTTTCTCTGTCTCCCGATTTGAGCTGTATTGTCGAGGTTTGTGTTTTTTCGTTATCAACTCTCAGCTAAGTGTGTACATGTAATAGTAAAACAATGGAATGAAAAGTAAATGGCAAACTTTCGAAACGTGCAAAACAGAAGGAAGGGGAATGGGAAAAGCAAAATAAAATAAAAAAAAAATTGTAACGTGTAAAGTTTCCAGGTGGGTTGTGTATTTATGCTTGTTCGTGTTGTTCTTGCGAAAAAGATTGTTAGGTAAACAGGACCAGCAGGACGTTTTTGAAAGTAAAAATTAGAAACATATTGCGGCAGCAGTGCGGATTATTTTAAAGTAATTTTTGCTTCTTGCTTCTTACATACATTCACATGTACAGATGTTAATTATTCTTCTGCTGCGTGATGCTATTTAAAGGACATTTTGAGATCACTTCGTTCGAGTGGAGTTTTTTTTTCGTTTAGTGACTTTAACAACTCACCGATTGTTAGAATTAAATAAAGTGCACGACTGGGTCCTGCGTCCTTGATGCCGAAGCCTTATAGATTATGGAGGATTGAAATTTGAGTAAAAATGTTAAGCTCTATAGTCTGGCACTCTTCATTTTTGAGGCACTGCTGCGATAAATTTTAACAGACGTTATCTGCGAAATTTCATTCGAAAACATTTGTAGAAAAACGCCCCCAAAAAGTGGGCGTAGCCCTATACAATGTACGTGTGAATTATAAACCATTTTATCGCCTACAAATTTGGTTTCAATATTATTTGTCAATTTCTAGTCAAAATATTGCTTATTCCTATATTTCGCATATTTTATGTGTAAACGCCGCAGAAGTAGCCAATTTTTTAAATAAGCATTATATGTATAAGTGAAATACCATTCATTTTAGCGTTGGCCCCAGAGTTGGAATGGAACCCCAGGGCGTAGCTTCTCGCAATTGTACGTTGTCTGTATTTTCATAAGAATGAAAGATGCATTCTTTAAGGACATGTCCGATTTGCAAATCAACTTCTGTGTTACCTGCGTATAAAATAATCGCCGTTCTGTAACTCTATGTACTAACCACTTGTTTACGTAGATTGTGGGTAAATAGATCCATCGTTTACTTCGTCAAAATTAGGTTTGTCTAGTTCAAGAACGAAGAAAAAATGAGCTTTAACAAGTAAACTGAGTGAAGCTTAGGCCATGTAGTTCACGGTTTTGAGAAACTCAGATTTATGTACATGTAGTTCTGTAAGAGTAACTGAACAAATTGACCTCTTTGGCCTTTGCTTGGGTATCTTGCGTTAAAAGAAGGAGGTCTATGGGAATTGAATCTTACAAATGTATTACATATATGTCCGCGAATAGTATGTACACGCGTAAAGCGAAGTTCAACATACAAACTGCCTATAACACCCTGGTTTCGACTGATGAAACTCTGGTGACCGAGACAAGCTCCTAAGTCTCAAAAGTACACCCAATTTTCTGAACAGTGAACTATACTGAACTCAATGAACTAATTTCAAAAACAAATTTAAACTGATTACTGTCTGAACTGAACTGAAATGCACAAACCTAGGCAGAATGAGTGATGCACTGAGGAGTGAAAATCACTCTTATTTTTGGCACGGTCAAGTGATCTAAGAAGGTGCTTAGAAAGCGAGATGTGACTCTTGTTACAGACTGTTGTAGCGTTGATGGATGCATAGGATTTGAGCCTGTATGTAGGCAATTCCACTTTGTCATTCGGGCTGGTGTAACTACTGTCCTATAACTGAGTGACATAGTTCAGGCAACTCGAAGTAGTAATTTACAAAATTTTTCTTTAAGCAGACTAATTACGTGCTAAAATCGCATCTTTGCTACCTTATTCCTCTTAGATAGCTTTCTCTGAGTGAGCGACCTACAAGCTTGAGTGTACCTACATTTTGTTGCAAATAATTAGACTTTCTTAAAATTGTTTGTGTGATATGTAATCTGTTGTTAAGTCCTAGTACCAAGTGTCTTAAATATTCTATCAGCGAAGAATTTTAGCGATGAAACAAGCCAACAGGTAGACTAGTGAAGCTACTTAGACATCACTGTTCTCAATCACCCCAGTCTTGCTCTACGGCGGAAAGGCATGAAACGGATAATGTAGCCCTAAATTGCTTTTGGAAAAAATTAATTTCTATTTTTGTAGAAGAACTAAAAATACAATGAATACGATGAGCAAGGTATGAAGAGCGGATGCACTCCAACGCTCCAAAACTACTGCGCAGTACGTGAAGATCTCGCGCTCAATTGGAAAGGAACTTCACCTACCTGAAGATGTGAAAATAAAATATTTTATAGGGTGCATAGCAAGGCCTGTTGCTTGAGAACTGGGTCCATATTCTACTGTAGTGGCATCCCGGTCCTTAAAAGTACTTCTCGGGTTGTGTTATAGGCTGCAGGTCTTCATAAGTTAACCTATGTGGCGGACAGCTTTCTAGAAAGTAGTGTTTTTAATGTTTCCAATAGACTTTTTGGGTTTCTGAAAGACCTAGGTATACCCCTGTTTAAAGTAGGACTAATCTCCAAAAAAGAAAGCAGTAAGTAGAAACTTTCCCGAATTTGTATATGTGTGCTCCCAATCAGGGCCAGAGTCAGAGTATCACTGAAAAGGAATGATCACTCGACAAATCTTTCACAGAAATCGTAGGTATAGACGTTTTTCCCTTAAATCCCAGTGTGTGACAAGGGGAAGAATGTAGAATCTGGCTTTAGTCTAATCTCTCGTCCCTAACTCAAGTCTTGCCTTTGTTAAATGTATTCTAAGGTTGGAATTCGAAAATAGTCACTAACTTAGTCTGTTGATATCCTTACATACCAATTATACATTGACAGCATTGGTGTCAAATATGTGAACGTGACTAGTTGTCAAACATGGCATATTGGTGTTTCATATGGATTTCAAATTAATTAATAACCAGAAGATCTATTACTCGACATCATGATGAATAGAACGAGTTGTTGGCCGAAAACCGTTTACAAAATGGCAATGAAACCTTTCCAGGCTAATTGCTGGCAAAAAGAAATTGTCAACCGTTCCAGCAGTCTTACGTTCTTAATTTTTCTTAAACGAAAATCTTAACTTCGACTCAGTGTGAGAGCGAGTGTTCAGTGTTATGAGTGAACTTTAATAAATTAGTATCCTGAGGAAATTACAATAGGCCGCCTCTTGTGACCGCAATGATTAGAACAAACGTCACCCCAACACCCGGCATGTAATCTAATCTAATGGTCTGTCCTTCCATCTGGGGTGATTCAGAGAAATAACCAACAAGCTGATGTTTGTACTTATTAGATAAGAAATGTTTCTCCGAGAAAAACAACTCCATCTGCGGATACGTACGTACGTATCGTCCGTGTCCGGGTGGAGAAGTTGACGCAATATCATTTAGCAACAAATAGACTTAAACTTAACACGTAATGTTGTACCACTTAGAGATTTGAAAGCGTTTCCGTAAGGCAAATTTATTATCACCCTATAAACTGGGCAATTTATTGAAGTACGTAAAAGAGATGCCAACTTGCCAAAGTTTTGTGAAACCATCAATAACAGAGTTCGTTCTTGAAATCGATGAGATTGTGCACAAGGATAACCTAATGTGTTGTAGCAATTCGTGAGATCTCCTTGGAATGTCTTTTAGTTGTTGGTTTGGTTATAAAACGTTACACACCTAGTTATCCGGTGTGTTTATATTGCCGTGAAAAGTTTTATTATCACATCCCACAAAGGAGTTCTTCCTTTCATATCTGCAAGGCTTGAGGTTGGTTTTGCTTGCTTTTCTAAAAGTGAAAGAGAGAAAAGAAAAATAAAATTCCTACAAACTTTTGGGTAGAATGCCATGTACAATTCGCAAAAAGTTTATCCTTGAAGTCCTAGAAGTGTTTTCAAACTATTCTCAGCAGCAGCCTTATTGATCTTTATGTACAAGCAGCGGGTTGCTTGTTGTGCATCTAGTGATTGATAGTTTTTCTTCCTTACCTTGCGATGAAGGCGTTTCCTGTCCCTACCAGCAGCGCCTCCACTAATCTGCTGTTGTTGACAGTCTAACAACACAAATTTAACTTTCGTGCTAACCGCATCCCATATGTAAATTGTTCATGGTTTGTTTGTGAGTTTGTGGCTTGCAGCATGCAAAGTACGAAAGTTTGGCGGGACGTATGCATATGTGCCACTCGGGCGCCAATTAAGAGTCTATCTGTGGAGTACCATTCCATAAGTATCTCCCGCTCATGGTTGCGAACAAGTACATTTGTGATGGACAGCTAGATCAGTGACTAATACTATCAAACGTCCGATCTGCTTTTGAGGACCCACGGACCTTGAAAAACATCTTTTGATGTGAGTCACGATACTACGTACTTGTTTGTCCACCTTATGCGCGTACACCCATCCAAACTTTTTGTTTCGTCCTTTTAAGTAAACAAACTGGAAATTTTTATAAACTTTCCAACAACAAAGTACAATAAAGTGCTAAAAAAAAAAAAACTTTCAATGTGTTCAGCGGAGAACAAAATTGGACGTAAGCACATGGGAGTACTTCGTGCAGCGCAAAGTGCGGCAGAGAGAGAGAGATCTTAGAGGATACAAGGATACAGGCAGGAGGAAAATCTAAATAAACTCAAAAGAGGCAAAGGCAGCAAAAAAATTAATTTTCCATATCTTCGGGGGGTGGTTTTCCATTTCCATCTCCAACTCTAATGCATGGAGGAACGGCAGGTGGAACGAATTCATTGGGGGATGTTTTGTAATAAATGGACTTTAGTGTACGTGGGGTGCGAATATGCTGAAGATGGCGGAGTGAAATGTTTCTTTTCTTTTTATTTTTATTTATTTATTTTTATTTTTTTTTTCTTTTTTCATTTTAAATTAAATGGATGTATTTAATTTTGCTGCGCCAAGAGCGTGTCTTACTCGTTCTTTACTTATTTATCTGTCGGGGAGAAGGACTTCTCCTCGCCTTATCCTCTATTCCGAGCACGTTATCAGATTTTGTTTTCCTTTGGCCTTTATTGCGTCAGAGATTCGTTTTTTCATTGATAATGGAAGTAATAATCATTCTGTCGTACTGTGTTTTTTTTGTTTTCCTAATGAATTTTGTCTTTGGTTGGTGGGAACACAACTATGGTTAAAAAATTATTATTTTTTGTTATTCGGTGGAAAATGTAATTTTGTATATTTTACGTTCATTACCAGCACATACACCGAATGTGATAATTTATGTGTTTGTGTTTGGGTCTAATTATGTAGAAGAGCTTGTAGTGTATAATTTGCGTGGGTGTTTTGTAAGAGTTTCTCATTCAAGTTAAACAACATTTTCCATTAGTTGGTAACTTGGAGGTTCCTTCTGTGTGAGGAACGTTGTTTGTTGACACGGCTGCCAAACTTTGTCTTCACTGTGGAAACGGTCTAGGTTGTTTGATCCTCAGTTTAGGGCCTTTTGTTCGAATTTGAACTTTCTGTTGTTTCTTTGGATAGGTATCTGTGTACGTAGTTGTGTTTGAAAGTTAGGCGAACAAAAAATCAATCAACTAATGAGGTGTAGAGTAAACAGCAAACACAAGATTTGAATGAAATCGGCAAATAAAGTCATCGAACTCGTCTCAGCAATAGCATTACTTCGCCTTGAGCAAGTGCTTAAAGTTTAGAGTAGCAAACGAAAGTCTATCGAAGTGGGGAAACAAGGAGTCTTTCATCAGGAGGGTCCCACTTCGTTTTTTTTAACTAAATTAGCATGTTTTGACATCGTATAAACTGGGCGATGAGCCGCCAGTTCAGGCGTGCGATGTTCTGAGATCATACGAAGGTATAGCTTATTTGGGTGGACCATGGACTTGACATATATATGTATGTATATATGCAGTTCTAAAGAAAATAAAGTGCACGACTTGGTCGTACGTACTTGGAACTTAATTCTATAAATTTACAATTGAGTACTGCTCTTCATACTTCTAATAAAGTTAGTGTGGCATTCTGTATTGTTTATGGAAGAAACAGTATTTCTGATACTCTATTGGAAATTTCATATTTTTCTTTGATTTTCTTTAAACCACTCTCAAAATTGGGCGTGGCTCAAGGCTTATAACCTTTGTCTTAAGATTTGTTTTCGATTTCATGTCAAATTCTATGAAAAGTTAAATGTTTGAAAAGAGGGCGTGACAGTTGCAGAACTTTGTGTGCGATTACGTTACATTTGTCTGATGATATTAATTTCAGGGCCAATCGCTGAAGAAAATAGTCAATTTTCACAACCTGAACATGAAATTTTTTCAAAACCGGTGCTTTCTCCCGGAGCTGTTTTCGGGAGATTCCATTTTTTTTTATATCGTCCTCAAGTGCAGTACCGAAGAAGAAGACCAAGCTAACGCGGACGCCAGAGCGCTTGGTCTGGACAACTGGAAGCAGCGTGCCCGGGATCGAAGGGATTGGAAGGGTACCGTGTCTCAGACAGGGACTCTTTACGGGTCGACAGCCTGTTAAGTAAGTCGAGTGCAGTACCTTTTATTTTGATGTCTGTATGAGAATTTCCAATTTTGCCTCGTGAACTATGCCGCACATCCGTCCAGTCGTTAGAGCTGCAGTGGCAGTAACGGAAATACAGAAACGCTTCTTTCAAGTTCTCTATCATAGTAATGTAAAGTCTGTATTAGTCTAAGAGATAAAGTAAAAACCAGGAAACGTCAACCACACGAACCCAATTGACGGGATCATTTCTGAAATTAACACGGAACTAGATGTATGGAATGTGGTCTCGTTTTGAATCACATATAGTCCAGGTCAACCTCTTTTTTAAATTTATTTCAAAAATAGTCTGTTCATGAGGTTTGGCAGTACTTTTCTTTGACCGGTAACTGCCAAACGTGTGTAAAGCCATTGTCAGACAGTTGCAGAGCTACTGAAAATTGTTAGAGCTTATGCCAAGCCTATGACAAATGGTCCTGCAAATTGTTTTTCAGTTTGACAAAGTCTGAAATATTTCCTGAAATTATGTAGGACTGGCACTTGACACTAATGTGTCAGAAATTGTGACAAAATCTAACAACTGTGTGAACTGCCCTGCTTACGGTGGTACCTAGCTAAATATCGTAGTTCGTAAAACCCTATAACGAAACTCTCTGCTTAGCACCTTTTGTAGTTAAACGAATATAACTTTTTAATAAAAACAAATCTGACAATAGTAAATTTTATTATATTCTCGCCGAATCCTTTAATCCTTCGCGTCCTTAAAACACAAACTCGCATTTTAGCGAAAACTATTTAATGATAATAAAACTAAGTGCAGAAGTAAAAACATTTATTACCCTCGTTATAAGCACATAACCCCGGTAACACTAAATTAAAATATGGATCATGCTGACGTTAAAATTAAAACAGCCTGCAGACGTTATTAAATTTGAATATGTGTAAAAGTTTTTCGCATAAATAAAAGCGAAAACTCATCCTTGAAGAAGTGAAATCAAAATCACCTGAAAACCTATTTACATGCGAGATTTAAGGGACCTCACCGCCGCCACCCACAGCCGAGATTAACATTTTGATGGGGCACACCTGCTAACATACAATAATAAAGCCTACGCCTAGTTCAAACATTGTTAAGAGTACCACCACCCATCGTGGTACTGGCAACACCTAGCGTTGTTTACCCATTTAATCCCTCATTCTTCCTACTCATTTACTTTTGCCACGGATAATGATGCGATGCTTTATAAAGCAATTAAACACAAAGCAATGCGATATTCTTGAGAATCACATTCTCCCATTTGTGTGTTTCGTTAATGGTACCCAGATTTGGCTTGCAGAACGCGCGCTGCTGGGTTGATTTCCTTTTAAGTGAGCTGTATGTGTACATCCGACCATAGTCCTTTGGTGTCGTCGTCCCAAAGGAAGCAGCCAGCAAAAGAAGAAGAATTTTATTAGAAGACAACGCAGGGATCCATGCGCTGCCATTTAATGGATTTTCTTTTGTGCTCCCATTTGAATACTCTATTCGTTTTGGAGAAATTTGACAGTTTGTTTGTGCGCATTATTTCCGGAATTGTCAGGGCTTTATTAGACCAGCAAGGATGAAGGCGCAAAGAAGTTAGGCCATGAATAAGGATGTCAAAAGGATTTGAACATGCCTGGCGTCTGTTCTGTTGGTGATAAAGTGACAATACCATTGACGTAGGTGGAAGGATGCGAACAAAAATAACAAATCATTTTTACACCTAAAACCAGTGCGGATACATACGTACACACAATGGCGTTCTCGAAATGGTTTATTTTAATTTAATCGGTAAATTGTAGCTTGTTTGGATAGATGAATTGGATGTTCTGCAAAGAAAACAAGCTCAACATTGCGTTGTACACAACCGAGAATCGTATCGTTGGCGTGCGAATAATTCAGTTCGCGACGGGGTGCCGAGGATTACTTATCCCCAACCCGTGGATGACAAGTAGATGTCTCTCATTTCAGACGAGGGGTTGGTTGGATACATAACAGCTTCTCATACAATTTTGTTCTTGAATTTACTTTTGAGTTCTTAAAGTTTTTTTATTAAATATTTACTTTGTGTACTTAAACTGGAAAATGTAAATTTTTACAAATTCAGTTCATGGGTGGAAAGAAAACGTGTCAGTTTTAAGTTTGCTTGGTATTTATATGCAGATGCACAGATGAAGATATGAAGAAATTCGAAATAAAAGTTACAATTCGTGTTCCTCATTTCACATCCCTGTTCCTACCAATAATGTCAAACCTAACAATAAGAATTTGTTAAAACTGTGAAAACTTACTCAAAACATATAGAAAAGGATTTGGAGCGGATCGTATGACACCCTTTTTTCTGAAGCTCCTATGAAGTGGGCGTGGCCGCGCGGCAGTTCTTTGTCAAATTACAACAAATTCAAAATTTCATCAAAATTCGGTTTTAAACGAAATGGTCCCTAAAAGTGGGCGTGGCCACACATGATATATGGAAGAATTGTAGGGAATTCGAATATCTAAATATTCCGTCTTAATACAATTTTTCGATGAAATAGTGAAGTTATGAAAAAACTAGCGTGACAATAGCCGGATTTTAAGAATGTTTACACTTGTACTGCTTCTTGTTCTCAGAAGCCCAGATATGTAGAACCCGGATAGTACAGAGAGAACTGGAAAAGAAATCGAAGACTGGCTCTGTAGCAGATGTTCTAAGGTCTATTCATTATCGAAATGCACGCAGCATTTGGACTTGTCCTACGTCACATTATGGCCTATTTTGCATTTGAATTTACATCTAAATCCGTTTTGACTTTATTGTGAGAGAAATTTCCTAAACTATTTCGCGTTTTAGTGATGTGAGCTTTCCACCAAGATCGTGTGATTTGTCGCCGTTGGATTTCTTTTATGCAAATCGTGTTTATGCACACAATCATCAAACTCTTGACGTTTTGCAATCGAATTTTCGTCAAGTTATAGCCGAGACGAAGCCAATTTCTATCTCAATGATTTCGGAAAGAAAATCTGTGTTTCGGTTTGGAGTAGTAATTGCCTTTTGAAAAAGTACAGTATCGCTAAACTGATTGAAAACTTACACCGATTCCGTGCTCATTTCTGGTTTTAATACGGCACTACTATAGCGAGCGATAGGACTATATTTTAGACAGGCTGTCCTTGCAATAGTGGATACATGCGAGTCAACATATTTACTATTGGTTCTGTGCTAGTGAGGCAAAATGCCGAGGTACTGAAAATATCAGACTTACACGCTTCAAATAAACTTACGAACTGAACCCTCTTGATCCATAAAAAGTGGCTGTGTGGTGTAGGTTTCATGCCGGAGGTAGGTTTGGACCGTATTTTTTCGTTGATAGACATATTCACCATATAACGTCAATGTAGTCCGGTATGGTGCAAGCTTTGTACAGAATTGAGTTGATTTCACATCAGTGATGAATGGGAAGTTAAGCAATCGAATGACCTGTTGGATTTCTCTAGACAGAGGTACGTTGAGTCGTTGGTTTATGTCGTCAAACCAATAATGTTAGAGGAACTTAGAAAGAATATCGAACGTGAAATTGCCAACGTTAGAGGCGGTATATGTGGAACGAGATCGAAAGCTTGGAGTATTTAATATGTGTGCTACAACTTGGAATACATTTTAGCAGGATAACTCAATTATTCTGTGTTTTATTTGAATACAAAATTGTCATGTCCTTATTGAAAAACTTTTTACTTTCATCGGAGAATGCTTATCCACAAATGGCAGGAACTATTATGAAGGAACTTCGGGGAATAAGTAGAAACAGGCAAGTGTTCAACGAAAACGATGTTTGAAATTGCTGATATTTTCGAGTGAAAAAAATGCAAAGCAAACAATACCTACTCACGGAGGTATGTATTGTGAGGGTGGTGGAAGTACTTAGAATTAAATTTGAAAGACGTTTTCGTTTTCTATATTTCGAGTCCTGCTAGACGACTTCGTTCTTGACAACAGTTTTTGTTCCTTAATAATTCCTGTTGGACGGGTCTTGTCACGTCTCTGCGTTCATGAATTGGTTTAACACATACATAGGTATGACGTTCTATAATACCTTTGCCTTGGCTAGTCAGGGAGTCAAATTTTCCCCTCGGTCTCGTTTCGACCATTTAATTCGAGTGTTGGGTCATTACATTTTGGCATAGTAAAAACGGTATGACGAAACTGCATCCGAATATGCACTCCTTCTGCTTGTAGCTCCAAATATTCTTTTCATAACGAATTTCCTGAAATTCTTCTCTCTACCGTACCTATGTCATAACCAGTCCAGTTGAAGTACAAAATAAATATAAAAAAAAATATAATAATAAGAGGATAACGACATAATGCACAAAGCAGTAGAATCCACTTAACGTAAAATCATCAAGAAAAATTGGCTTGCGTTGAAAAAAGGACCATAAAACTTGAGTGTCTTATTACCGAAGATATAGTGATTCGTCCCACCGATATGAGACATCCTTGCTTGCATTAAAATAAAGAACCAACATAGAACACAAACAAATACACAAAATGCGAGAACATTTCCTGCTGAATCCTTCTGTTGAATTTGTCCCAAAACCAAGACACAGTCTTACAGTTAACATTGATCCAACACACAACATTTTCTGTACGACTATGTCCCAGTAATGGAATTGTGTTGGATCTTGCATTCAGCTTCATCTCCTGGATACACAATAAAATATAACGAAAATAGTACATAAGATGGATGGGGAATGGGGATGGGGTGCATAGGTATACGGAAAATATGACGTATTACATTACACGCAGCATCCTTCAATTATTCCCAATTTTCTCCTTTGTGTGGAGAAATCAATAACTGGAAATAATTTGCTCCCAACGAACACATGCACACGTTTGCTACACACTTCGACAAAAAAAGGACCGTAAACAGCAAACGAAAAAAAAAAAAAAAAAGAACAGGAAACAACGAATTCAAGAGAAAACATCGAATTATCTGTTGGGTGGCCGCTCTTTTGCCATTACGTGTTCAGGAATGTGGAAGACACCCCAAAATAAATATTTCAGACGACGAGGGACCCCAAGTAAACAAGTATAATACATTATTAACAACCCCTCTAAGAGCGGTATGGCTTTGGCCATGGAACTACGTGGAGACCAATCCAATCGTCCGTTCTCGGTTCCACATACGCCCCAGCGACTCTCATTTGTATGCGATCGGCACCGAAGCATACACATACACATACCAACTCCTGGAAAATATGAACTTCCTGGTAAACCATTAAGGGGTGTCGATGCAAATAGTTTCGAGGGATTTTCAAAAGCAAAGCACTTTCCTTGCGCCCATCCAGTTGGGTACGCTCTCCGACATGTTTGTCTTCCGGTGGTTATCCTTATCGACGGCGTGTGCTTCACATCTCGTCTCGAATGCATATCTTCTTCAAAGGTAAGCGATTGTGTTTTTTAACCTCGACAGCGGGGACGTGTGCATTATTAAGGATCTGGGCGAACGAATCAAAGAAGCAATTATCCTAATTAGTAATCACACACTCGCACACACGCACACAGTAGACACTACAGACAGACATACACTACGCATTTACGTATAATTTGTTTTCGCTGTAACCTCAGATTACGTCTGAGATACATTTCCTTTTTTCTTTCGTTTTCCACAGTAGTTGGCATAATGTGATTGGGGTGATGTAGATGGGAGATTATGTTGAAATTACATTTGAATACTAATTGTGTACAAAGTCCGGTTGAATTAGTTAACGAAACTCAAGCCAGGATGTGGGCGACGATTTTGTCCGCATGCTAGAAATGTCCTTAGTCTTGGCTTAATTGGTCGACATAATTAGACTAATTGCAGAGGTTTGATTCTTCACCTTGGATTACTGAAACGACTTTCATTTCTATTTTTGCTCTTTGCTATGAACCCTCAACTGGTTTATGTTTTTGAATCGTTTTGAACCTGCATCTACAGATGCTCTTGGCTTCCTTATCCCCTATGAGGATCCTCTACTGTATACAGTGGCTAGCTGTCACTGACGGCATCTGGCAAACTAATGGGACTCAATTATAAATCCCTTTTGAGAGTTTTTTCTGCGAAACCGAGCTATGTAAGCGTAAACATCTTGAAGTGGCTATTATTAGGAATGGTTTTGTTTGTTGTTTTGAGGTATTTAGTATGCATACGAGAGTAAGCAGAGGTTTGCTTTTAGCATTTCCTTTTCTCGGAAAAGAAATGTTGTCCTTAAGAACAGGGAAGTTTTTCGATTGTGACGGTACCTGTAGAGTATTATCCTTCTTTGCGTTGACTATGGACGAAAAATAAAAAAAAAAATTCACTCTAAGTGTCAGTGTATTTTTTTTTTTTTCACTTTGCTGTCATTCTTTTTAACGCTTATGTACACCAACCTTGTTTCGGAACCTCCGGCAGCGACACGTTGCAGAATCACTGTTATTTCATACTCAGATGACAGCATTCTATAAGCGAAGGACAATCTCTTCCAGGTCGGTAAGGGTCTAGGACTTATAGTAAAATAATTTCAAGGTTTAGGTGACTATTCCCCACTTACAGTATCAGATCCATCGTGTTACCACACGAGCCAGTCACTTCTATGGACAATCTTTCAGATTTAATTCAATTGGCCATATCTTGAAGATTTTTAAGAAGTATTCAACCAGAATCGGGCTTCTTTCTGAGGATAACATAGGACAGCTGAAATGGTCATTTCTCCTCTATGTCATTTATGGCCAGAATTCCAACTGCCTACATAGTGCGAGTAGAAGTTTTGTAGAAAGGGGAAACGTACTCAGTATATTCTTTCGTAAGGGGGAAACTTACAACTCTCGCCGTCCACATCCAGCATTTTTTTTGAGAAATTTTGTCCTGTCAATTTTGTACCGACATCACATTCTCAAATTCAAAGAACAGGACTGAAAAGTATGCTGTATTGGTTTCATGATACAAGCATTTCGAACTTGAGACGACTTTTACAACTCTTTTTACTATAAATCAACAAAATCTATGATTCGTAAGAGCATAATATAAGTTCACGCCCATTTTTTGGGGGCGTTTTTACTATAATAAAAAAGTGTGAAAGTTCCTAGATAGGATCAGTACAGTCTTGTGATTATAATTTCATGAAAAATCGGTATTACCACGCCTACTGCACTGCGCCTCATGTGTAAGAAGAGAAAAATTAGGATTTCAATCCTCATAACATTGTATTTTACAGGATTCAGTTGCAAGTACGTGCGACCCAGTCATCAATTTTATTTTGTACGAATTCAAGGTCAAGTAGTTATACCACAGACTGCATATTAAGTTATGTGCGTTAAAATCAGTTTACAGCTATAGCACGAAAGGTGGAAAAAGTAGGCTTTTCAGCTTTGAGGTTTGAAGCCCTGGAGTTATTTTATCTGATGGTTTGTGCCCGAGGTAGTTGGGCAATGTTTTTTATTTTATGTTTGAATTCTAGATATTTTGAATCTATATTTGATACCTGGGGTGTAGTTGGAATTGGGATTACTCAATATACAATACCACAACACCATGGTCACCCACAACAAGTAGCTTGTAATAGATACTTTTACAACTTCACCAACAGCAACTCATTGCTCAGTAAATATAAACCAACACAACAAATTAAATACAATATTACGTATCACCATCGCATAAGGATATAATAAATTTAATTTATATCTGCCAATCGAACATAGAAGGTGTCAACCACAAATCTGTATTGCTTATGGAAAATGAAGTATGCATGGTTGTTGTTCACACAGGATATTACTCTCCGATTGCGGTGTGTCACCACAAAAGCCACACCAATTGAATAAAGGTAGAAAATCACAACTTGCACTTGTAGTTTATGTATGCCATGGACAGGTGAAGATGAAGTAAAGTATTAATCCATGTCCTTCGCTTTGTCCCTATCGGTAACCATTACAACTTTTATTTTCACTGAAAGTGATCTCAAGAAACCTTTAGTTAGTTCCACTCCCTGTTGATGGTGAAACTTTTTTTTAGCAAAGTTGCTCCCCTTTTCTAGGTAACTGTATGGAGTCATACGTTGAAACCAAGTACATTGCTAGAGGCTACTGTTGGAGTAAGGAAACGGATGCACTGTGCAAAGGCTTCATTAGGAAGATGCAAAAGGCTTCTTGGGATACAGAAAAAGGTGAAGCAAAACAATTAAAATTTATTAATTTTCCAGAAGCTGTCCTTACAAAAGCCAAGGTCATCGGCAGTTTTCCTTGACTTAACAGCTCCATCTGATTTTATGTGAAGAACTGTGCTGGCGCACAATTTGCCAAAAGTGCAAACGTAGCTCAATATTTCCGCTTTCGATAATGCCATGCTTTCGTCTACTTCCTCGAGTTTTCTTAAGAAAGTAATAGGTAGCCAGCAATGTTTTCCACTCGAACTCCACTAAATTTTGGTATTTTAATAAAAAGCATACAAAATTGGCAAAAACAATCCTTTTTTCACTAAACAACAATCTGATCAATAAGTGTCCCAAATTTTGCTGTAGTTGAAGGTGTAATACGCACAAGTGCCACTTCAAATACCTAGAAGTGTCAGAGTTGATCACATCCTGTCTTTTAAGAAACATATTGCGCGGTGAGCGTCATCTATTTCCGAATAACAGTCATTTTTTAAACGTAAAACCTTTGACAAACATCTGAGAGTATAATCGCCCTGGGGATGCTCTTTTTTGTACAAAAACGTATGCCCTTTGGAAATGGTATCAAACTGAAAGCACCATCAGTGCGAAGAACACATCACGAAAACTGCACCACCAGTCTAGGTCAAACAGCTGACATGTTACCCGCTGCCGCCAGCGGCAGACATCCATTTTTACCTTTCAGGTACACAAAAGACAAATAGTCCTTTTATTGCCACAAAACACAAAAAACAAAAAAAGACAGGCTACAGTTTAGCAGTGTAGTGTTCCAATATCCATAAAATATTCCCTGAAATGTAGCATACACACAGGACTACCACCAATTACATACATTCTTCAGCCAATTCAGCTACCAGTACAGACATTCATGCGCGAATTTCTTTTATTGTAAAGTCGAACACATTTTCAAAATGGATCCTGCAACAAAGGACGTACTCGTATATATTTTTGCCTTTATTATCCTCTGCATGGATTTGCCGACTCGGGTTAACGTACAATTTAATTAAAAAAGCCGCCATAGAATATCCTTGTTTCCATACAGCAAAAATAAAAACCAACATTGGAACGAAACTCCCTTCCCATGATAATCAGGAGAATAAAAGACAAAAAAAAAAAAATAAAATCCTGACAAGAGAGCAACTAGTGCCACGAAATATAGTCCAACCAAATACTCAACCGGAAATATACGCAGCACTTTGTCGCATTCAATGTCACTAAAGCCGATGTTACAAGGCACTTTGGGTTGCTTTCTAAGGAGGAAATTTTAATTAAGAATCCTCCCCGTAATGAGATAAAAAGGAGTTAAACACAAGCAATCAGAACGCAATCTCACCTAGGACGAGCACTCGTCGACAAATCCCCCCCATCTTCGCCATACGCACAGAGTAGTTTTAATAAATTTCCTTAACATCCTCCGCAGTAGGATTACATTCATATGTGTTTGTGTTCAAATTACATCTAACAGCGAGAGAGAGAGGAAGAGGCATGGTATGGGTGAGCAAAACTGAGTGGTTATGTTCAGGAACAAATTGAACGAATTTACGAAATGTGATTCCGAAACGAATCGGTGGTTAAAGGAGAGGAAAAAGTCTGCTACTGCCGCCGCCACCCGATGGAATTTTTCCTCACAATGGCTCGGAAAATAGGTCGAGTAGACCAATTCATTATCGATTTTCCATACTAGGGCTAACGCCTCTTGCATCCACACGTTCCTTGTACTCGTTGTGTGCGTCTGTTTTTTCCTGTGAGATTGTTCCAACTTTTTTCCATCGTCCTAGTGCAAGTGCGCGTACACATGCATACTATATACACTCAAACAATGTTGGATAAGTGCGAAGAAGACTAAGGATGGCGGTCGGGAGTCAGTGAGGAATAAAAAAAAAAGTCCTCCACTTGCCGCTAAATACTTTTACAATTTGGCCGCCCTTGCATGTACAGTACATAGCTCGAAACAATTTCATCAGTCCGCCATGTGGCCCGAAAAATCTCAGTGATTGCATTAAGGAAGCACGAGGCAGAATAGATGGAGTGTGAATTCGCTGTGGCGAACGCACACCAACACGAAAATAGATCAAAGTCCTTGCGAGTGCTCGGCAAACAGCAATTTAAAAGACTCCAGGATACCATTAATGCTCGGCGGCAGGAGGCTGGCGGTGGGCTTAGTCTCATAACTCAACACGGATGTGGTTTTTCTGTTTAGAGAATGGCTTCTGTGTGTGTGCTGTTTTTTTGTTCGCTCTTCTTTCGTGCTCAAGACAAATGTGAGCATAAACGTGATTGAAGATTGAATTTATTAATTATCTTGTTTGCGTATGATGTAGCAGATCTAAATTATTAACTACTGCCATGGTCACTGTGCGTGGCCGTAGTACAGCCTTCTGCTGAGTCCTCAAAATGCACTTCCGTCATCAAAATATAAATTAAAGACAAACAGTGATTTGCATTTTCCTCGACCTAGGTCCTTGTTTACTGTTAAGTCAAAACAATGTAAACACTGTGCTAGAACGCTCCCTGCCTCCGTGTGTGTGTGTGTGTGAGTGATCACTATCAGTTCCATGCAGGCGTGGTGCTGCTTACCTCTATTCCCCCAGTGGGTGGTGGCAGCTCAGTCATTTTCGACTTCGCCAAGCAACCGCAATTGAGGGAGAGTGAGTCGTCGCTTCGTCTATGCTGATGGCAGGCTTAAAATGATTAAGGAAAGCTGAGGTAGTGTGTGGGATTACGAGATTTCATGATGACAGCGTAGAAAATAATTCGAATTAAGAGTTCTATTCTGAGATGGAGCCCTGGGAGTTCATTTGATTTGGGATCGTTGTCGGTTGTTGTTATTTTGTTTAGTTTATTTTCTGTGCCTTGTTTGTTGATTTCACCAACAGATACCTACACGTGTGTATGTACTTAAAGCTGAATCTCCAAAATAAGAAAAATGAGAGTGATTTTCTGCAGTTTCAGATACCGAACTGCTTCGTTACATCAAAAATAATGATTTGACAGCATTTGTTGTAAAAGTTTGACATTTTTTAGATACGAGAACATGACAAACGAAAATAGTTCCATTTCTACTTTGTACGACGGATATTGAACTAGACACTCCTTTGTCCACTTTCCCAAGAAGCCTGTCCTTAACAAAAGTTGTTCCTGACATTGCAGGTCTTAATTTTTTGGTCGTGATCGTTCCAAGCATAAATATTAGCATACGCCTAGGAGTATACACTATTACACTCTAATATGCAAAGTAAGTTCAGTGGTTTGGAGCTCAGATGGTGGTAGGTTTTGTAACTACATGGGTGGCGTCCGAACTCTTAGTATGATTTTGTACTCAAGTTTTACATACGGTTTGAATACTGTGTAGATGATGTTTCGAAAATAGATAAGGCTTAGGCTGATGTGGAAGCCTTACTTTAACAGTGATGGGCGTCCTGAGCTACTCACAGAACCAGGAGAAACACATTCATTTACATTTGCAATTTGCTGTGATCCTTCGCATGTACAAAGAAAAGAGGTACACGGTTTTCAAGTCTTTTTCGTTCACAGAGAAGTCAATTTTAAGTGAATCTGATCAGGTAATGACAATTTCTACGAGTATATTTGAAATGAGCGATATTATCGATCTACTCCATCATTTCATGATAATGCGGCACGTAATACTGTCTGTCTTAACCTAAACTCTAAATGCTTAGAAGCAGGCGACAACTTAGGGCAGTTTTCGAGTAACAGACCAGAGATGCTGGTTCGTGACTTGGATATCAGTAATAATGGAAATATCCTGCTTACATAGTACAAAGTATTTTAGGTTCTACAGGGTGGAAAAAGAATATTTTATTGAGAATGTTGAAGAAGCCTCCTAACCCTGAGTATGTTTAGCTCGTTCGCTGGCTATTCGGAGATAAGACATAAAGTCATTTGATCCGTCTCAGTCTGTCCTCACATTAGCCTAGGCTTGAAGATACTTCTTTAAAGTGAAGCGAGTAACGAAACTCAAAGGTCTTTGCTTCTTCATCATGCCACTCTATGTATGTCGTGCGGAAGATGTAGCGCCTTAATCATTTCTCGTTTGTAAGCCTATGAGTCATTGGCTTATAAAGGCTTAGTTTCCTTTTTTGGCCAGATCAAGCCTGTGTTCTGGAGCATTTATAAAAATCACAGACTAACGTCGCACTAGTAGGGCAGACAGCTAAACAGGTTGCGATAGAAGCTGTATTTATGAAGTGATGTGTGGTGCAGTAACTCTCGCAAATTCCTCTGCCCTAACGATAGTAATCAGCATACCCAAAGTTGGGGAGAGCTTGATCCTAGCGTAGCCACCCATCGCTGTTCTATTTCCCATAATCCTGAAAATCTGAAATTAAAGCTCAAATATCTGCTCTACAAGTCCCCTATCCCCACAATCCTAGCTTTTTCCTAGCAAAACAATCAAAAACAAACTTCCAGAAGGGCAACAGGAGAACATACCTAGTAGAGGAGTTATCTTAGTGTCTACCCCATGCACCCCAGAGCCTTGAGATATGGACAAAACTCGCAATACTCTTAGCCTTGCCGTGACTCAGTAGTAAGCGCGTGGAAATATTCAGCGGGACGTTTACATCTCGATTTCCAGACAACGTTTGCTCATGTTCCCACTCTCGTTAGCATGCGACAAACATCTGAGAGTATATCTGTCATGAAAAATCTTCGCTGATCTTAGTGGATTCTTTCTGTGCTTCTTAAACCGTTTGAGAAAATGGCAAAGCAAACGACAAAGTTTACTAATCACCCACAATACGTGGCCAATACATTGCAAAGGCCATCCCTGGACCTCTGCAGATACCTCCACATTTTCAGGTCTCTTTGAAGTTCACAAACTATTTATGTGAACCGATTGGAACTATCTAATTAAAAATACCAGACCTCTACGCTCCTCACATAATTACGTATGACAAAGTTTCGAAAAACTCCAGTGTTTCCAAAATTAAATATCTAAATTGGACTTTCGAAACTTTTAATACTGAAACGGTCATAAACACATGCTGAGGTTTTCAGTGGCGCAACTTTTAATGACAACAGGTGCAGAAGCCATGTCCACAGTAAACCTTTTCCTTTTTGACATTGCGACGAAAACAAAAGGAAACCATCGTCTCCCACGGGATTAATAATTTCGAAAGTTTAACGTACATGGACGCCGGTCAGGTGCATTTGTTTCAAATACAATTTATAACGAGTAACTCGAAAACATTTTCTTTGCAGCACAATGGATAGGTGTACCTATTCGGATGAAGTTTCTGCCATGTTACGTGGCAGCCCAACTTTAGCTTTATGTCCAACCTGCTATTGTGGCACATACTAATCCAGAGCAATTCAGCGCACACCAGCACATATACCCACCTAAAAGGTGGACCCATTCTGGAGTCAATTAGGACACGAAAAACCTGTCACAATCAATTATCCGACTTTCGTCTGTCGTCTTGTGAATACGACTGAATGAAATCTGCAAGAGGGAATAATTGCGGATATATTATGTGCCCGGTACACATGCGGGTGGTTATTATGTGCGGGGAGCCATCATCTTAACTTCTCAAACCGTACCCAGATACACACTGTACACAATGAAGCAGCAGCCTTTGTTGTACACACACTTTGGACAATATCTCCGCAGGGACGTCTAAGTGATGGAATACACTTAAAAATCGGTTACTTCTGCTGTGCCTCCACCACACAAGGGAGTGTTGTAAGCGTCAAATAAATTGCTCCTCAACATGTCCTTGCCGTTGCGCGCGTCCTCCAGGGTTAAGTTGCTGAGCATAAACTTCGAGGAAAGGTCTCCTATAGGTGGCCGCTGGAATACTTATTTTTATTTATTTCTCGTTCTCGTTCTTCTTCGTTTTTTTTTTTTTTTTTTGGCACACAAAAGAAAATTTACGGCGGGGTGCGTTATAATGCCCTCGTTAAACAGCAGATACCCCAACCAAAATGGGACTTGATAGAATTTTTTTTTATGCGTTATGTCGGCCCTCGCCGAAGGATGGGAGTGTTGTTTTCAGCGTTTTTTATTTAAAGTCGTTCATGAATTTAATTTGAATATTTCTTGAGAGGTAGTCGAGTATTAAAATTTAATTTAAGCGTTTTCCTTTTTTTTTTTTGCTTAGTAGGTAATTTGTTTTTAGTATTATTATTATTTTTATTAATATTATTAATACAAGTATACGGATGTGCAGATATAATACACATTTTGACCTTTTCCTAAGTGGATTTCATTAAATATTTAATGGCGGCGAGGGATGCTAATAGGAATAGTACTGTGCACTGGAAGTGTACAAATTCTAGTCTGTGGTGGTCTATGATTTTACGTCCAGGAGCTTAGCATCGTGATGTGTCTTTTAATGATTTGGCTAATGTATTGCCACCCTGTACAGGGCTAGTGATAGTCACCCTAGAGCCTCGCGTTGGGCGCCAGTTTCTAAGGCATGTTCGTAGACACAGAAAGGGTTTGAATGCACTTTACTGAGCTGAATCAGTATGAGTAGGAAGGTTTTCTTTCTTCCGCATCATCTGATATTAGGCGAGTCTAGTTTAGAACCTCGCGCAGTGCTATTTTGCATAAAGAAAAGATCATTTCATTTCCAAATTTCTAGATGTATGGATGTTTTGATGCCAATTACGTTGTGAATATACAAATACAAAGGTTTTGGGTCAACAGTTCTATGGAACCCAGAGGCTACCTTCACACCATTTGTGCTGTGCTTGTCATGTTTTTTACTCAAATGGAAAGGGTCTATTGTTTACTTGAGAAGCTTTTTCATGACAGATATGCGCTGGCATGTTGGTCAGACAGTCGAGATGTTTTGGTAGGGATTCCAGCCTGGAACCCCTTTCTCCGTAGTGCAACAAACTAATACTGCACTGAATATTTAAGACTGCAATTTAAGATAGAATTCAAAGCGTTGCTTGCTTTTGCCTAGCAGTTGCTTTGCAATCAACTCTAACTTTGAACGGATGCTTGATCTGCTAATATCCTTGCAAAAATAATTCTGCCTCTCAGATTTGAAGTCAAATAAAAGACAATAATTCAAAGCAGGATTGAAAATATTATGAACAGTTCTGGGGTGAGTATATCTACTCGTAAATTTGTATCCAACTAGCGCGACACCAGATAATTCCTGTAATTTTTATATACCCTCTATGTTCGAGACACTTTTAAAAAACCAACCAAAAACCTACATTTCCATTGCAAGTCCAATCCGTAGCAGCAAACTCACACCCAAATGATGTCACCGTAGCAAGGTCTTAACCCATGTATCTGTTCTCAATTTTCTTGTAAAAAAACACGTCCTGCTTCGGGGGTAGTTTTGGTTTTGTACCAAAACCAAATTAAGACCGGAATTATCTTCTCCACCACAAACAGCATATGGCGTCTTGAGATTGTCCTGAATTTCAAAAGAGTTGGCAAACCACTGTACTATGTGCTCCCCAAACAAAAGGAAAGAGTTTATTTCTTGGGAAAAGTTGTCCTGTTCCTGCGATTGATTTATAGTCAACAAGTATTACACGTGACAGATGTGAGTGCGTCGCACCACAAATACGAAACAAACTTTTGGGAAAAAAACTCACCGCAAGACAATAATTTCACGTACGTGTTTGAAAATATTCTACTTGATGATGTGAATTAGATATTCAGGACACAAACCAATGTTTAGTACTTATGAATTCACAATGGATCCTTTGGGATTAGTGTGAGGCGAATGGCACTGTACTGCAGCCATTATTAGAGTTTTATTCAATGCTGACACGGAACAAGGATGTACTAATGGAAATGTTAATATTTAAAGCAACCATTTGGAATAATGATATGAAATTATGCTAAGTCTTGCCTGGCATCGTTCTGCCGTAGTTGAATTCTAGGAAATGCCGCCTTAACCAGCTAATAGTTGGGCATTTCCTCTCCTTTACTGTCACTGTAGACGGGATTAGTTTGATTGTGGGGATATCTCATGGGCAACACCCATCACACATTTCTTACGCAGTCATTTAATATTATGAGTTCGGTTTGATAAATGTTTGGCTCTTGCCACATTTTTTCCAAAACAATAGGCGACGTACAGAAGTGGTCCGAATTGATGTGTACGTAGGAGAGCTGCTTGCAACATCCTGATGACAGATGCCAAAGGATATTGGGTTGTATACCCGCATCTGATGGGCAGTCTGGAACAAATCAATCAAACTTATGTATACCTGTTCTTGTGATATCCAGCTAAGATCCATCAGAAATGTCCATGAGTATTTCTCATGACCTCTCATGACATTTAGGCTATAAACGAGTCTGACCCGTTGACGAATTGCTTGGAATGGGTCTGTGGCCTGAGACGCAGCACAGGGATACGTCACACATGTCAGCTTTTCGACGGCTTTACTAATTTAGATCGACTTATTAGCTATTCAAGGCTTTTATCGCAATTTGACTATATACGCTGATCGAATTGTCGTGTAGTGATACAAATATCTAGTATCCAGCATTACGCGCCCGTTCCAGACGCTGTCTTGGATCCGTCTGTGTCAATCTCTGTCGCAGATCCTAAGCACTCGAAATCTTTGTTTTATATTTGAAGTTATAGTCCGGATGGGTGCCAATAAAATCTGATTTACTAGAAATATTATTATATGCATTTAGGATGGTTGAGTGGCCCAAATTTCCGTGAACCAGGTATAAAGATTCCCTAAGCCCTAATCCTATTTTAGCCGCCATCAGGTTCCCAAAGATATCAACGAAAACAAGACTGAGCATAGTTTCTATTGCTTCTATATAGAGTGGTTCCAAGGACGTTGCAATCTTACTTTCTTTGTCCAGTCAACAATTAAGTCCGAAGCCGGTTCACTTTATCTAGAGCAGACTCCAATAGCTCTCTAACTGTACAAGTTTCCCTGATATCTCTATCGCAATGTCGTCCTCAAAGGCTGTGACCCTGGGAAGTACTTCCTATACACCAACCTTAACCCAAAGATTGTTGTCAACCTTCAAGTCAAGAAGTTCGGCAGATACAGTTTCTGCTTTCATATTGTTGAAAGGTCCTTCAATATCAAAGAAGGACACCGCAGTGACATGCTTCTTCTCAAAACATATCTCACTGCTTCCTACCAACGAGCGCAGTTCCCATCTGTTTTCCCTTGCGATGCGTGTGGTGGGATACCGATAGGAGATTGCTGGAGGTCGATCAGTCTTTCCAGAGTCTTTAAGGGAAAGAAGGATAGTCAGACTAGTAAATTTTTGGTTCGCAATTATTCATTCATTCATATTTTTCAAACACATAAGCCTGGCTATTCGATATTTGGTTTCCTTTCGAAAATATTGGTGGAAAATAATCTTCATGCAAATCCTTGACATTTTTTAGTACAGAATTGCTTACCTCGTAAGAAAAGCCGAAACAAATATTTTCCGAAATAATGTGAAATTTTTGCTTTTACGCCTCGAAATTCATAAGAAATCTTTTTTTTCTTTTCTTTAAATAAAAAGCCTTATTGGGGAAAAAATGAGAAAAAGCGCCATCAATCGTTCGAACTTGGAATTCAGGAAAATTCCACATTCTGCAAAAGATTCCGGATATCCTGGTGAAAATATAATTTTACCACTCTTCGTCGGCGTGTAATACGAATATTTACTTCACAGTGAATATTCAATGAAAATTCACGACATCCTGGAATTTTTATTTCGTTCCACTTCCACTTAAGAGTACATATGTATGTACGTATATGCCTTTGCCTTTCCTTCTTCGGCATTTCCCTTGGGAGGAGCAGGAGGAGGACTTTGAAATATTAAAACGATCGGTTAAAGCAGCTTACAAGTCATGCTTGTTCGCGTAATTAAATCGGTTTTCTTCTTGCCATTCGAAAACAATGATAAAAGTTTAATGATTCGGAAGTATGAACATAAATTATGAGTGTGCTACCAATGGGTCCTTTTTAGAAGCGAAAGTGACATATATTACAATCCTGTTACCCACTACAGATACTACGAATACATACTATATGGCAGGACGAATGACAACAGGAATTGCAATAAAAACAATTATCTGCCTAGCTGTGGTTTCAAGGCGGCTTCTTTACCAGCATCTGCCCCGAAACCTAATCCATTCATCCCCAGGGGATACGTGTAAAGTAGGTGGCCTAGCTTTGTTGAGAGGGAGTGTGCGGCACTACGCCTTTAGCCAGATTTACGAAATACATGCGACGTGTGCAGGGTGTGGAGGTTTTGGTAGCGAACCTAATAAACGGGGCGCATATAAAGAAATAACTTGACTAATGGCGTAGATGTGGAAACTAATTGGCAAAACAATTTTATTGTGTTCAAGGGATCGGTTAACCGAAAAATGTATGCATGTATGCAAGTGGAGTGGGGCCGGCGGAGTTTTCTTTCCTTAATGAGGGATATTTCAAGGACATGCTGTGGTTCATACTCTCATACTCTGTGCACTCTGGGAAAACGGTTATAAAATATTCAATGGAATTAATTTGGTCCTACTTGTGGATGGTAATTGTTCGATAAGGACACATTATTGATTTCACAACAACAACAACAACAAAAAAACACCTTTGGAGATGTTATTTACGGTATTGGAGCGATGAAATTAATTTTTGAAAAATCCAAGTAGTTTTTAATGAATAAAGTTTCAGTTACAAGGACCTACTTGTGTGAAGTGCGAAATATGCATTTCCTTTATCCTTGTGAGGAATACTTTAGCCGACATGTCAGCATGTAACTGTGAATGTAGATGTTTTACTTTCCTGGTAGCTGGTTTGAAAGGTCTGTGTACCGAGTTCTTTGGACCGCTTTTTCAGGAAATGAGAACTTGTAACCCGTACATAGGACTCTAAGATGTGTCTAGATGATCACTAGAAGTGTTTAGTCTTTTTGTGACAAAAGCACCGGTAGAGAAAAGTGCACGTGGCGGACAGGTGGACATGAAGATGACTGGTTCTAAAAGTGTGCCCATTTGCTAGTAAGGGGTTTTTCAATAGGGACATAACAATTTTGCACTTTATTACATATGCAGCTTTAAACTTTTTTTATCATCTGTTAATGTCAAAACGTCAGCCAAGGTGTACATTTTTATTATAGTAAAGTTCACGAACGTGCACAGTTTGGAAATTATTAATAATTACTACCAAAATTCTGAGTTGGTGGAAGCGAAAATGATCGCCATGTACGATCAATGGAGTTTGCTATCATGCCACGTTAGAATACTTTTGGCCAGAATTGAGTGTCAAAGTGATATGTGGTTTCATCAAGATAGTGCTACGTGCTACAGAGCTAATCGAACAATTGATGTATTGCAGGGGAAGTTCAGTAATCATGCAATTGCGAGAATTGGTCCAGTCGAATGGTTGTTGGGTTGCGTTAAGCCGTTGGTTTATGCCAACAAACCAATATCATAAGAGGAGCTCAGGATGAATATTTTATGCGAAATGGCCAACTTTCCGGGCGGAATTGTTTCAAAAGAAGCTATCGCTGCAATGGAATCTTAGCAGTGGACAGTAGCCTTGTGTAGTTCACGCACAAACTAGTCTCTTATTTGAGCTCTGAACTATTCATTTAGTTCTGAATGTCGTTCCAGTTTATTTAGTTCAGTAGTTGAACAACCTCAAGTGTACTCTGAATACAAGCAGTTCAGTAAGAACAACTGAACTATAATGACAGCCTCTTGCTTTGTGCATAAGTTCTTTAACACAGCAGCACGAGTACATCGTTATGTTGGTCTTTTTGAACGGAATATGTGTGCTCGAACCACATAAGACCGAACTTCCTGAGTAGTGAAGAATACTGGACCTTAATGAACTAGAAGGACGAACCAGTTCAGTAAACGGATATGAACTAAAGTGAGCTCTCTCTGAACTGAACTTAAATGCACAGATCTAGTGGACAGGACAGCATGTAGTCGATACTCAGACTCACATGTTACATTGCGGTTTCCATGGCATCATAAACCAATGTGCATGTCTGTCTATGAGTAAGAAGAAAAACTTGAAGCACCAATGCTTCCTAGAGTTGACGAAATGTAAAAAAAGGAGCATAAAGCACAAGATGGAATGTGCTCATCAACGTATCAACAGAGTGGAGCCTGGCCCGGACAACTGGAGTGTATATCAACTCAAACTCGAGGAGTCCAAATCCCAAGAATAGAGATTGTTAGGATGGCTCACACGTCTAACGATTATATGTATGTATGTTCGAATATCGGAATGATTGACGGAGATTGTTTCACAGTAAATCGAAAAAGCCAGGTGGTGTTTGACGTTATCACATCAATAACCCCACAGCAGGACACAATGTCACCAGGGGCCTAATGGAATCGGCTGCAGATAAACAAAACCAATATAAGATGGATTTTCTACGTCAAAGCATTTCAAGTCCGTTAAATATTGTTTGCTCTCCCCCATTTCGATTCACTTACCCAATTACTATGGAAAGATCCTTCAACTGTGCTCAACCTTCAACCCTTGACAATACGTATGTAAGTGCATGTAATTCTTCATACCTTTGCCTCCTACTTCGAATCAATAAAATTGTTCTTTCAATTAGCAATAGCAGCCTGTCTTTGTATGAGGAAAAAAAAAAATCAATAAGGATTCTCCTTTCTGTTTTTTTTTTCTCCTTGAACTTGAGAAATGAAGATGCTGGCCGAACCCAAATGCGTCGTACATACTCGTAGTAAAATTGTCTTCTTTCTAATTTTGTTTCTTCAGTTGATTCATTTTAACGCGATTACCGGATCTGTCCAAGGACAAGACAAAACCTCCGGGGATTGAAAGAGAGTAACTTAACGACGACGACGACGACGAAGACGACGATGTATTTAACTAGAGAAGATACCAGTCCACAGCCATCAAAGCAAATTAATTTTGACTTTCTCTCGTACGAAACCGAAACAAAACCAAACCAAACCAAACCAAACCACGGAAGGGATCCATCCAAGACGCAATTTTAATAATCACCCACCTTTTGTGCTCCCCCTAGTTCCCGTCCATCCCTTTGTTAACGGGGCTTACTAGCTTACGAAATAACTCAAATAAAGCCAGTTCCTGCCCGAAATTGCTTCTCTTCTTCTGGCGCGCAGGGCGCACGGCCGGCGCCGAGCAAACTCTCTCGTCTTGCAAATGAGGCGAGCAAATTAATGAAAACGACCGCATTCAGTCAGCTCCTTTGCCTTTGTGTTGCTTGCTGAATTAGAAAGAGATTAATTGTTGCCACCAGTACAATGATGGGACACACAAACACATCCATATAGTAAATATTTTTGGGAAAAAGCTCAGGACACATTCCCTTGAGCGAGTAAAAGGTGAGCAAGGGTCTCCCAGTAGTCTCACTTACACGAATTAAGGTGATGATAGATCTTTTTCCAAAGGATGCCATTTTCCCCTAAAAATATCATTAATTTCGTTACATTAAAATTGTTATAAATCATCTGAGTAGTATGTATTTTTCCATTTATTTAATTTAACGCTGGAACTCATGCTGCTCGCTAAGATTTGTGCTGTGAAATATTGTTTAGGTGCTCGAGTCCCCGAGCAGGGACGCAAATTAAGACAAAATAATTAATTGTACTGTTCCCAGATTTCTCGGTCGCTTTGTGTGATGAATAACGAGCAACCGCCTGCTGTTGGAGTTATTTACAATTTCCATTTTGCCCGATTTATTTTCTGTATATTAATATTTATTATAAACCCGAGGAGATTTTGTTTTACTCATTAAGAACACAAAAAAAAAAACATTAATGTGCTAACGATTGGGAAGGAGTTACGTAAGAAACGATGATTAAACTTTAAAAGTTGATATTACTTCACAAAATGTTGGTCCTGAGGAGTGTTTGTACCGACACACTGTTTGCACTGAACCCCAAAAGGACTCACAAAAATGTACTCTTTGAATTTGAAAGTACCCTCTGCTCAGATCTATGAAGTAAAATACTTGTTCCAAATTGTATTGTATAAGATTGGTTAGGAAAAGTTGATGTTTAACAAATATACAACCCAACATGGAACCTTGGGGAACTGCATAAGTAATTTGTGTCGATTGCTCAGCTTCGATTTGAAAAGCTCTTCTGCGTAGGCTTGTGTAGTTTAGTGAAGTTTAACAAGCGCTCAGTTTAGTTCAAACCTGTTTGCTGAACTAGTTCGCTCTTCTAGTTCATTAAGTTCAATTCACGGAACAGGAAATTCGGTCTTGTGTGATTCACAAAGGAAAAGGTTCTCCATGTAGTTCAGCTATTCTTACAGAGCATGTACACAAAGTATAACTAAAGTTGTTCAACTACTGAACTAAATTGAATTGGAACTAGTTCGCTCATTTCACTTGTTAAAGCTCTTTTCTGAACCAGTTTGTTCGTGAACTATACAAATCTATTATCTGGTTCTACGATTTGGCCTGCTCTTCATACAAATGCCAACTATACGTGATTTGTGGAGTATTTCTATCATAGCGTGATTCTTGCAAGACATTTCCAGAGGTGCTTCAAATTCTTCTTTCCTCCTTCGTGGATCCTTTGTTAGTGTTAGACATCACCAGACCCAGGGTGTGGGCAAGTTTATTTAGATTGAGGTGTACAAACCGACAAATCGTTCTACCAAGAAACAGCACTTACTTTGCCTGGCGATAGCAATGGCGCTTTCCAAGATTGCAGCTCTTTCAGTTATGTTTTGGAAATGAGCTTGTCTATTCGTTCCATAGTACTCGGAGGAGGTTATCAAGTACTTTTCTTATAGTAAAATAAATGGATTGGCATCCGTTTTTTCCCAGGCAGGCCATACGTTGGATGTTCGACACTGCTCAGTGCAAGGTATCTCTAGTTTCTCCCTACTAGCAATCACCACACAAACATAAACCTGGAGTGTAAATCCTAAAGTGTAAATCGAGAACGGTATGTCCAGTCCAGGGTTACTACATTATATTTCACCTCGTTTTTGGATCCAAAAGAATGTACTTTAGCTTGTATATTTGGTCTTTTTAGGCTTGGTGCCAAACACGGAGCTATTAGCCCAAGTTTCCGTTATGTGCAGCGGCCGGCGCCTGTCTGATATCTCAAAGTGTTTCCACATAATTGAGATCGGGAAAAGAACGCTGTTAAGGTGTCCCGTTTTGGGCTCTCTTCGATACCTCTACCCAGTTGGATAGAATATGTTTAATGAGTTTATTGAATGCGTTCCTCGTGCCTTAGGCTTCTAAGCGCCGTCTATGCGCAGAGTAAGTTCTTTATACTCCAGGACTTGACCTACGTAAGTGTAGTTTCTAATAACTTCCCTTTGGTATATGCGTATTGGTTAAGGTTCAGAGAGGATGTGGGGTGTTTGCTTATCACAAATCTTTGCCAGAGTTGTACATAAGAGGAATTGAAGACTAATTGGCTTAAAGAATTTCCCTGACCTAGGCAGCAACACCACTCTTACTTCCTCCTTACATTTTCTTTCAAACCTGTTTCCAGACAAAATCCACGACTTACTGGGTTAACCATGTTATTTCAAAATCGCTTAAAGGCTCAGGATTAAACATTCGAAGATGGCTCGAAGTAATTATTAATTCAATGGCAAATAAGAACTACATACAAATACACCTGAAGGTCTTAGCTACTATAATCCTTCGAGCCCTAAGGTTTACCACATTTGGCCATGGTGTACTTTGAAGGCCTACGAGGCCACACATGACATGGAATTGCTCAATAAACCCGGAAGGGTTACATGATTTGTAGATCTTAAGACATTCTGACCTCGAAATATAGCCTATGGGAGATAGTAGGTACTGTGGTCAGGACTATAAGCATTCCTCCACTATTGTCTCAGTCCATACAATGTTGTTTCTGCGGGAAAATTAAGTGAAACGTTTAGGGTGAAGGTAAATTCAGAACTTGTTTCATTTCCTTGAATAAACGTTGAGGTAATACTTGAACAATAGAAAAGAAATCCTAATAGAAGTTCCTGTGAGAATCTAGAAGTGTCTATTGTCTAGTGTGTATTCGAGAAGTGTCTCAAAGTATCAAAACTCCTCTACAGACCTGATTTATTTGAGGTCCTGATGGTGGCAGGGCAGATACATAGAACGAAAGGAGTCTTTACGGCCACGCCTGAATGATTCTCTTTCAAAACCTCTATCTTAGGTTTGGAACAATGCTTCAAAATGGACTTTCACTTACTTTGGTTTGCATACAACTGTTGTGTCTAAATTTTAGGCAAATTCGAACAGTGTCCCAGCTCTGGGAGTGGTTGTTTGAATTTCAGGTTCCAGGCCTATGAAAACAAAGGTCTGTGTGAGTCTTTTGCATCCTAGTCAATCTCGCTTACTTTACATGAACAGTTTGATCTCCGAAGTACCTCCATTCCTGCCTTGAATCTAAAAAATAAAACACGAATTTGTTCCTATCGCTCAAATCTTTTTGCAGTCAGAATCTTCCAAAAAAATGGTCTCTAAGAAGTTTATTGATTAGTAGTTGTCTATCACGAACAACTAAGAAGACTCTCCGTACGAACTTGTCCGACTTTATGGCGCTGAAGCATGGAGTCTATTGAAAGCAAATGGTTGTTTCGAGAGAAATATCTTTCGAAAGATATTCGGTTCGTTGATGGAGTTTGGAGAAGACAATTCAAGAACGAATAACCTAAGTAAGTTTGTTTGCTTGTTGCACTTAGTCGTCGATACTTGAACAATTTTTTGGAGGACCAGCAAGGAGACCAACAAGTGCCTGGATAGTTGCCGTTTAATAATAACGACCAAAGTAACCCAACATTTGGAGTAAAGTTGAAATCTTCCAAAGAGGAACCACAATCTATGTAGAATCAGCCCTTGATCTTCCAGTTGTCATAAGACCCTCATCCATCAAAACCCCCCCCAAAAACTCTCCCATCAATATCTTCCCAATGGAGTCAACAGCACGGTCCGTAAACATTGTTCAAAGACAAATGAGGTCATGTATCAATTTTTGTTAACGAACGCCTCTTCATCAAAGTCAATACGGTTAGCAGAATGAATACAAATCGGTAGACATAAACTTCTAATTGTTGCACACAAGTTTTCCAAAACCAAAAAATTGCAAACTTTATTGATTCACCCATGGCCTGCGCCGTCCCGCATACAAACAAATCCATTTCTACATCTCATTACCTCCCCAGGACCACAAAAAAAACCAGAAAAACCAAAAAAAATAAATAATGATACTTTATCCTGTCCTCCACACCATTGTTGAGAAATGTTGTGGAAACAATTAGATCAATTATTATTTTCCTTCTTTGGAAAAACTCTCGAAAAGTTCACCGTCAGGCTCACAGATTAATGATAGGCAGAACAAAAGTTGGCGCGTGTTCATGCCTCCGTATCATGCGTGTAACCGTACGAGTGCGAGGGCGAAAATATTTTCTAATTAATTCGAATCCTTTCGAGTGGGGCACTGTGTGGCGGCACTGTTCGATTTTACTTTCATCACAGGGCGTTCAGGCGTGGAGAAACTCTTTCTCAGCTCAAAAGATGACTCGGCCGGTGGCGGCGGCTGCAGGGGTGGCAATGTGAATTCGTAATGCCTACCAAGGCCAGGTGTGTGAAATTGTTTGGGGACGAAACGCTTTGCGGTTGAGGACCGGTAATAAGAAAAACAAAACAAATATCACACACGGCGCGGCGGGAGTGTGTTTTCCAAAAATTGTGTTTTTCTGAAGTCATAAAAATGCAAATGCCTAGATGTAGGTACAACCCTTGTAAGTTTAGAATTACAATGATAATTTTTGGCGGTTTTCTAGGGGTAGGGGGCTGGGGAAACTTTATAAGTGCGTAACCTACTTCGGGTAATGATAGGCAGAAATGGCACACCAGCATCCGTGACTTGGCTGTATTTGCTCATGACTCATCTAGGTAATGGAAATTGTTCGCAAATTTATTTCCGTTTTGTATCTTTTCCCCAAAAAAACAGAAAGAAAATTGAATCATTTCCAGCAGTAGGCACCTAACTCGATACGAGAACGTATCGGGTTTCATTTGGGTGGGACTTAACTACATGCCATGAACTCTCAAATGAAACAGAACGTTTGCTGGAGGAATGCCGCTTATTGTCCAAAAAACAGGTCCATTGACATATATGTATATAGAATCTTGAATCTGTAGAATGAGTAAACCATTTGAAAGGCTTGATGTTTACCCTATGCCGATAAGATTCCTAATGAATTGGACCCCTAAGTGAGTTTTCTGTAGGCAAGGAAGGATGGACGTCTACAGAAATTATTTAGGAAGAACTCGTTCGAAGTTACATCACCTCTTTGCCTTTTTGTGGCACGTAGTCGCGCATGTTCTGCTGATTGCAATTGATGTAGCGAGAGGCTTGCCGAACTCACCGGACATATACCTAGAGTTATGTAAAATGTCCTATTACCCCAGATCCCGGATTGGATCCGTTCCTAATTAGTAAGGATGATGGTCTCCAAGTAAGATCTGCATTGGCACAGAGTATGCGATATCAGCTCCAAGGACATACCATGATACAAGTACATGCAGTCAAGGAAGCATATTGTTGAGATAATTCCTAAGCTCAACTCATCACTTGGTTTTTACAAATAATGGTCGAAAGAATTCTCCAACCCCACCGTTACCAAATCACTCTACACTCCCTTAGTTCACAGTACCCTTGAGAACACCAGTCAAGTCTGGTACCCCATTCAGTTAATTCATATGTCCAGGATTGAGCATAATAAGCGTCGTTATCTTCGCTTAAGGTCTTCCCTGCAACGACCTTCTCATCAAGATCATCGCATTCACTTTATTCATCGCCTACTCCTAGGTTACTTAACTCTCTAATCAGAGCCACATTCGAAGAAACAATTTTAAGGACCAAAGGGCCTTGTGCCTAAATCTTGACGAAAAACTCACGTGGAACTATCATCTCAAAATCATAGACAAAGCCATGATCTCCTTATAATCCAACAGAATTCTGATTGGTAAGATTGGAGGAGGTATAGACCCCAAAATTTTGCTGTGATTTTACACAGTCATAACCAGACCAATTGTCACGTGTGCGACATTGGCATGATGACAAAAAAAAAAAAACGAAGCAAAGCTTACATAAGACAAGCTTCCATCCTTGCATCTTCAGATACAGAAAGAAGCCATAGTTAACGCCTGTATGCTTATATCTGAAAATGCTATTCCACGCAAACATTGTCGCAGAATTAAGTTCTGCTACCTCACTCAAAGATCTACTTGGGTTGATGACGAACTTGGGTCTCTAGAGCTCTAAATGTCTAAATACCTCTTATGACCCTAACGAATCCAATTTCTCGTAAGTTAATGCAAGTCAACTCAAATTTCCATTTTTGTCTTCAACCGCACCTCTCCTCGCCTTGCAAGCTAGTTCTTACCATGGTTTGTAGTATAATTAATTGGGGACTTGAAGGCTTGAAGACTTTTGAGTGCGCATTTTACACAAAACCATCTATATGGCTTGGTAATTCAAGCCACTTGTGAAGAACTGGTTCACCAGTGTAGCAACATCCGCCCTTGATAGACCAATACTTTAGTTTTTCTTCAAAAACTTCACTTAAACTCCAGCCTTTCCAGCCTGCCAAGAGAGTGCCGATTTAGAAGTCAATTACTACAAGAGGGATGGGTTTGCTGCAAATTAATTCTCATAGTAACACCTAAACCGATCAGGAAATCGCATTAAATGATTGGGAAATCAAATCGCATTTGTATCCGAATATACCAAACCCAAACTACGACTGTTTGCACAATCAATCTCAATCGTTTACTTGTACCGGTTGCCACTGCCCGCTTGACCACTTCCAAACCCAACATCAACCAATTCGTTCCTTTATAGTTATAAGGCCATTTCGGGTGATGGCAAGATATAAACTTTTCAAAAATGATTTATTTGCTAATTTTCGTAACACTCATTTGTTTACACAGAAATATATCAACATTACTTCAGAAGGACTTGACAGTATTATAAATTTCACCCATGTTACAAGGAAATCCAAAAAAAAAGGACGAACTGAAACAAATAATCTTTTGTCGAAATCTCACTGCGGAAGCAACCAACCATTCATTGGCACCTGCTTTTAACTCAATAGTATCCCTCGCTGACCCTCATTTGTGCTAAGAAAATCCTATTTATGTACGAAATGAGCAAAGGATTCCGTGTCCAAATCCAAAGGACAAAATTTTCAATCTGATTGTAATACTGGTCCGTGAACCTACAAAAACCATTCCTTATACATATGTATGTGTATTGTAACAAAAGCAAAACAAAAAATGTATAAATTCACAGCTCACCACCTCTATCGAATGAAAATGAAAAATCAGACCCGAATGATTTTGTTTTCGGAATCCAATCAGATTTCAATTTGGCCCCTATTTCCATTGAAGGGAATGAAAGACTCATTAATCAATCGAACACCCTGGGCCTGGTGTGTACGCGTGGAGTGAGAAATGCGGACCCATATCAGCAAAAACTATCGATTTTCATTTCGACTTGAAGCCTTGATAAAAGATTTCATTGACTGGTAGACCATTCCTGTCATCATAGAGGACTATATGTAGGTTTTCAAGAGTACAGGGCGTGTTGTAGTTTTCGCCAGCCCATGAGGTTTGGAATGTGGTCTGTTGCATGATGAAATTAATTTAAATATTGCTCTTGGTTTGTATTTGCAATTCAACAGCTAAACCCCAATATCCATAAAAACACGAAACTGAGAGGATTCCTTTCGCATAATATTACTTTTCGTTGGGGATTTGCACTGCGAAAAGATTATTAGATGGGTAGAGTGTTGGTAGCAATAGTATTCGTATCTCAAAGAATGCCTCCCTTATTTCTCGTAGTTGTACGCTGTAATCTCATCTGCCTTCAAAGTAACGAAAAATAAGACGGTTTTTGATATTTGAACCAGATTCTGGCCTTTTATGACAGATATACACTCGGATGTTTGTCAGATGTTCGCGAAGAGTAGGAATGTGAAAAAATTTAGGTGTTGTGCGGGAAAAGAACCTTCAATTGTTGCTTAGTAGTTCGGTTCATGACCCATTGTACCATGGTGTCTAGTTCAAGAAGTGCGAGTGGCACAAGACCATTAGTCATAATTATATGCAAAGACCGTTGTCTAACTACTTGTGTTCGTGCTCGCATAGGAGAAAGTAAGGTAGACCTGTTTCATGCATCTGGATGTGAGTCTGTATTCTGATCACTGCTAGTGAGCATAACTCAGTAAGTTTAGTATAAGTGAATTCTATTCCTCACTATCTGATGGATCCTTATATAAGTTTTGGCTGGCATACCGCATATCAAAGCCGTAACTACTGCTTTGAAACGTAGGTATTCATCCGATACCCTTCTTGTGACTATTTGCAGTTTTCCGAGTTTTGTTTATTATCCTTGAAGCTGTCTGATGGTATTCCATCACTTTATGTTTTTGAATAGCATTGTATTTAGTATCCTTGATGAGAAGAAGGGTTGTTGTTTTACGAATATTACTTATTTCTATAAAAAAAATAGCAAAATTTAGATGCTTTAGAGGATACCTTAGGAAAAACTAGAGATTCAGAGCATAATTCAGGATTCCCTCTAGAAATTCTTAACTTGTCTGTATCTAGTTTTGTGCAAAATGCTATAGGTTGTAGCCCAACAATTACGACTAAGGAGTTCCACACAAGGGGCACTGATTGGGACAGGACTCATACAGATGGAAGCTGTTTCTTTAGTAAACAAAAAATCAGCGCTTGCGACGCATTCATGGTCTCTAGCCACCTATATACTGCGCGGACCTAGAGGTAGCTAGACCTACGCAGTAAGTAACCGTCACTCAACTCTTTAAACTGGGAACTTCTTGTGTATTTCCTTAGGTCGATGGCGGTTACATGACCCTTAAGGCAATATGTCTACACTTCGATATCAACGACAGATTAGGGCAGTATCAAGTATTTGACTGAGTACCACAGGGATGAATACTAGGACTCATGCTATGAAACATTATTGAAGGATTAATTCCATCATTCGATTATGTGCCTGAATGCTATTATATGTGCTGTGGATGCGCAACAAAGTGTCCTATCGTGGGAATGATCCTACCAGATATTTTGGTCAGCAAACTACAGAGGATTAGTGAAAGACCTCAAGCTAGGAGCAGAAAACGAAGCATGCAATCATTAAAGGAGAGATAAAAACAGTATAAGAAGCGAAGATGGATTCATTGACGGCTTGCGTCAGGGAGAGGTTTCTCACGCTTAAGTTAGTCATTAGCTGATGTAGTAAGGTTCTGAGAGTACTGGACAAGACTTGATTCTCATTGATACCTTAACATCCTATATCTGTTCATTCTCTTATGTTCCATCCTCAATGTGATTCCAAGTCTATAACTAAAGCCATCGACACGGAGAAATCAGATTCCGGTAACCAGAAGTTCGTCCCATTCGGAGAATGTCGGGTCACCGATAGTCTAACGAAATGGCTATGTTGGCGGGGTGCTATAAGATTGCGTAACTTACACCTTTGATTCCACTGTACGTAGACTTCATAATATGATTTCATCAACGAAAGTTTGTTAACTTAACTAGGGTGCTCCCCCTAATCAAGGTGAGACTCTTATTAGGCATTTTCAATGGCATCTGGTAGGGTAATCATGTTATGTCACCGACAAGTCTGCTGGATACAGACAACAACTATGGAACCATGGTGGCTTAAAATACTGAGGCGGCTTGTCGCATGAAAATAAAAACTTTTCTGTATGCCTAAGTAAGGATGTCAAACCTGACAATGCCAAGAAAACAGCAGCAAGGCAGTCACTCTAAAACCCATCCGTTACAACTAAAGTAGCAGTCAAACTTTCGCTGTTTTTTCCTCTACGACTATACGTAAGCTGAATTGTATCCTTTTATTAGGAGTGACAAGCAGTTAAGTGACAAGTCGGTCGTGAACTTCCTCCCGCCAGTTACGGTAATTTAGTTACAAAGGATCTTTACCTGCAGGTACTTGAAATAATAAAACTTTCCAACTACCAATCACATGCACTAATTCATCCCTAAGACCTCTTGCCATTTTTGTGTGGCACATTTCAAGTGCCACCGTCGACAGTAGACACATCTCCGCCGGAAATGGAAACTACTTATTAAAGATTATGTACACAACAACAAATAACTAAATAAATGGCGTTCCCCTCTTCATTAGGTTCTGTTCGTTTAGTGGGTACACATTGCACAGAACCACTGGATGCTGTCAAACACCAAATACCGTCAGAGTCAGAGCGCCGCAAGAGAGACAAAAATAGAAGCACAAAGGATGTGATTTTTCTTTGGTAATATGAAACGCAATTATTAGAAAATCTCATTCGTCTGGGCCAAATTGTCCTTTCATTTGTGTCTGCAAATGTACACGGGCGATGATTAAAGGCGAAAAAATGCTCGCACACACTCTGGGTGCTCTCTCTCAAGGAGTGAGTGTTCGTGTTCGTGTCCTTAATTACATGTCTGCTACAGAGTCTTACTGGATTTTTATTATACACACATGGTGTTCGGTACACGTGTTGGCCCTGTGTGTACGAGTATGGAGGAATCAATGTTGGGCTGTTTTTCAGTTTGAGACAATAAGGACCCCTTAAAAAATTAATCGCTTAAAAGGGGCGATGTTAATGGATTATAAAAAGCACGGGTGCCTTGTGCGGGAGGCTTCTGTACGTTCGTATATTAACATGTTATGTTGTCGTAAAGCGGCAAAAGCCAGGCAAAGTTAGCAGCCGTGGCAACAGGAGTCAACTTAGTAACTGTGACATCTTAAAGAGGCATTAATACCTATCTCCTGGTTGAGCAGGAGGGATGAAAAGTTAGAGCACCAGCAGGGCTTCGCTTCAGCACAAAGGAATGACAACTATATGCGAGGTTATACATTCTTTGACATGATGGGGAGGAGAGAATGAGAAATGAAACACTGTGAACATTTGACGTTTTCATTAATGCCTTTAACGTTTTTGAACTTTCCTCTCGTATTTTATATATTTATGCAGATGGTGGTTTGGCGTCTGGTTTAAGCCTTCTCGATTTCAAGGGTTGTTCTGACTCATTGGTGGTGGCTTGTCTTGTACGGATCATTTCTTATCCTTTAGGGCAGAGACGTCTATTGTAAATACTCATTATATATGTAAAAAGGAAAGAAAATAGTTTGCTAGAAGGGTTATTTAGCTGTAAGTTTACATCGGGGTTCTAGAGACCAATTTTCGACAGACTGTGTGCTCTGATTACCTCTTTTCTTACTCAAGTTTTTCTCCAGAGTAATTTTTTCCAATGTTGAGGTTACCAACGCTGCCTGCATGTTAATCGTCACTCGGGAATATTGCCTGATCCATAAGACTCCTCAACCACTCCCCTCACTCTGAACAATAACTTCATCGATTGCCAAGCACCAAATTCACAACCAATTCGAAACTAGTCAAAAGATATAAAGAGGGCTTCAAATCCCTCAGCTCAAGGTACAGCATCACGCTATGCTGGGTTCCGGGACACATTAGGTAGGTAAACTAGCTAGAATAGGCTGGGAATCACACGACATACTAACAGATCACTCAGTCCAACCATCCACTACCTTCCTCACTTCAAAAATCTCCTCGGACTACCGCAAGTTAACCAACGCTAGGTGGCACTCTCCTCATGCCATTTTTCGGGGCGGATCATTGCATGCCATTTTTCGGGCGGACCACATCAAAAGAACGGAAATCGGGAGAACAGATCCATCCACAAGCTGCGGCGACTCAGAGGTACAGGAAGACACAACGCACTTTTACTGCGAATGCTCAAGACTCAGCAGAACAACCTCAAGGAACTAACTAGCCTCTTGGTTCAGCAGGATCCTGACAAGGACTAATCTGATAAAATAAACCTTGTTCTTCACTCTGAGGAATGCCGCAACGGAGACGCAATGGATCCTTCGAGATCTGTACTTCTTCACCTTTCAACCTATCTACCAATTAGTGAAACCTTGACATCTCTAAGAGAGACGAAAGGCAATCTAGAAAAACTTTCTTTCACAAAACAAATCGCACAGAACATCACTACTTTGAGGGAGTTAGGACCTTCGTCTACCTCGGCTCCGACATAAATTTTGCCAAACATATAACTTCGGTGATCAAACCAAGTGTTACTTGTGCCCATCGCTGTTTCTTTGGCCTAAGAAGGCAATGGAGTAGCAATGCCTTGTCAGTTCTGCTTAATGGCTCAGAAGGATAGCCGTTAACGAAGATGGATAAAGATATCCTTGTGCATTTTGAACGCGAAATTCTTCGAATAATGTTCGGACTCGTTTGCGTTGACAGACTTTGGAGGAGGAGGAGATTTAACAGTCAACCCTACGAGTCCCTTAACCTCTTAAAGTCTTGAAAGTGAACTTTAAAAATTGGAGCCTCAACCAGATACCTCATTCTGTTGCCGACGGATGTTAATGTTGTCCCCTCTAAGATACTTGACGTCACGAACTAATTTCGGTCACAACATGACCGACTGAAGGTTATTCCACCCCCCGTCCGAACAGTGCAAATGTTAAACATTAATCAACAACCCACAGAGTTTCCGCAGGACATTCCGAATACCAGCACATAACTCATTGAGTTCCATTATCGGTTAAATGTATATAATTGAATATTTTTGTTCAGGGACTTGCACCATCCAGTGGTCAAGAAGGGAGCATTGTTTGTCTGCAAAGTTTAGAGCACGGCCATGGGAGCGTCTTTTGCCTAACAACGTTCGAACTTTAGGTCTTTGGGGCTATTGAATTGACTTCCAAACAAATCCTTTTTAACTCAAAACTTTTCATCACGAAAAGGTCCTCTCTGCCCGATGTTTCTCGAAGGGAATTGATTAAATTTCACTTTTGTGGTTTCTGTTATTGTTTGTGAGTAGACAATGTACCTTGGAATACCTCGTACAAAAAAAAGGAATGCACGTATCTACAGTTGATGGTACATTTTCCAGTGCATAAATCTTTTAGAAAAACCCGCATGTATCGTACTAGCTGTACCATCTACGATTTGCTTCGAATGCAGATGAAACCCCTATTAGGGGAGCAAAATAAGCTACAAATTGTATTTCTCCTTCAAAGTAGAAAAATCAACTGCACGACACGTTCCTTTAGATACGAATCAAACGCATTTGAAAATCCTTTCAGTACCCTCTAACGAATATGGGGGTAATTTCATCTTCCGTTTGCTGTACGAATAGATGGTTTCCTGTGTGCATCTTCTCGTGTGTATCTACAACATTTTCCAGATTGAATTTAAACTTTAACATGCGAAAAATTCCCAGAATAATATTTAAAAAATAAAAAAGAAACAACAACTTTTGAACACTGCCCTCAGCAGCCATCACAGGATGCTAATTAATTAAGCTCCTTGCATAATATGATGCAAGGACCCTCAGGCGTATGCTTTCTCATGGCAGGTGGTTGTAAAACAATAAGCCATTAATGGATATTTTAATTTGAATTTTTTATCAGTACAAATGTATGTATGTATGGCCCGTGAAGCCTTAAAACCTGCAACTGACTGCGAAAGTGATTTCATTTCATTGAACACAGCACGCAGATTTTTCGCCCAGAAACCACTTCATAGAGTAGAGTTCTCTTTAGTAATTTACTGCTTCACTTTGATTTACCCTCAAATCCCTATTTAGAAATGCCAGGTGAAATTTTAAGTATTCCAGGGAAGTTCGCTTTGATGCCTGGGGGCTACATGTCGAAGGCAAGGAGATTAAAATTCAGAGAACGAACCATGGCCACTTGGATTGGAATGAGAGAGCGTCGTGTCGACTGGTACCGAGAATATTGTTTTATAGTAGGTAGGGATGGTATTTAATGGAATGCCAAACATTCGATTTTCCTAGGACTTTTCCATAGTAAATATTGTTCTTAATAAACTGGCCAACATTTCGGGGATGTCGGGTGTGTTTGCCTCAGTTGAGATACACATATTGGGAAAGAAACCCAACGACTGGGTCGTATGCTTCGTGCCATGGAAACTAACTATGTAACTGCAGACACATGATAAATAAACTTATGGAATGCCAGATGACAAATGGGATTTGAGAACAAAATAGAAACGAATTTGAGGAATGGAACCATTTGGGCCAAGATTAAGGGTTCGTTCTCATTGCAATTCTATGGAGTACAGCTGTTGTTATAAGTTGTTCACTGATCAACGTAATTCTTTATGGAAGTTATGTATGTACATATGTACGTATTCGGAGGATTCCTCTTCCATCGACAAGCACAAACTAATCCTTAATGTGTCGGAGTTAGGAATCTTCTTGCCTTAGGCCAGGAACATGTTTTCAATTAACGTCACAATAACGTGCTGATCCTGTGAATGAGGATTCTAAACCAACTCTAGCTAGTTGGCTTCAATTCCTTGTTATATTGGCCACAGACGGGTCTATTGTGATTCCCTCCAAAATTAGAGTTCGTGATGAAGTAGATCTTTGAGGAAGTTAGGAGATATGGCTTCGTGTTCTGATTAGACGGCCTTAGTCGTCGTTACACATTCTGCAAATGCTTTCTTGAGCTATTCCAATAGTCATGAGGTGTTTTTTGACTTGACAATGTTCAGTGACTATACGAACCTGACTTCTAGTTAAACCCAAAAGTTGTTTCGGTAAAGGTTGTTCTCATTGCACTCCCAGTGCATATACAAGCTGGTCTTTGAAGTTTATTGAGCTCGTCTTGGGTAGACCTACTCGTATGCTTCGTTTTTTCGCCACCATACTGGTGGTGCATATATGACAAATGATTTGGTTATGTAAGGTGTAAGGCCACAGCATAATTAGACTTCTGCTCGTCTATAAGGAAATTCAGGCTTTGTCTAAGGTTTTCCTAAAATGAGAGTTCAGGCAGATACAAGTTCCATTTGGTGTCGGGTCAGATCGTCAGCTACCGAGATAGGGCTCTGAATATCCAAAACAACTTTCAAAAGCAATATGTTCTGCCGAGGATAGTGAAAAACAGGATATCCTAAGAAGAGGACTGGGGGTGATCCAAAAATATGGCTGGTGAGACCAAGAGGCGTCATTGCAATGGGGGCTTATACTCATCTGAAAAATAGAAGGAACAGACTACGTCATTCGTGCAACACCGACTGAACTACAACCACACCTCACTTCACCTTTTACAATCTTCTTTATCTGTGTCCTCAATCACCGACAAAACCATTAAAAAACAAACTTTTTGCAAATGAAGATGACATTTTTCATTAACCAACTTTCCAGCGACATTTTTTCGATACTGTACCGCATATTTCGTAGCCACACCCCTCCGCGACTGATGTAATCTTTTTTATTGTCAGAAATACAACACATAACTGAAATAAATATCAACTGATTCAATGACAAAAGTTTTTTCCACAAAAACCAAATAAAATACCACCTCGTCCCGTAGCGATGACACTCATCGGCAAAAATTTACCTAAGGACTAACAAGCGATACCCATTTGTGTATGTATCTCTAGGTGTACATTGTTTGCAAGGAATTCGAAAACAAAACGAAGAAAGTCTGAAACCCCAGTGGGGCGTCGTGGAGAGTGAAAATCGTTAAGGTTGCCAGGGCGCGTAAACATTGATTCAGAACGTTTCCCTCGAAATTATGTCACGGTTTTTTTAGTTCAAAATCTAGGCAACGGTCTTCCAGTACAAATTTTCTAATAAAAAGTTTTGTAAAAAGAACTTGCAGTCTGGGGAAACCACAAAGTTTAAGGCAAATAGTAGTTTGCATTTCCTCCTCAGCGAGGACTCGCAGCAGGCTAACCCAACAAAACAAATCCAATCAAATTCCTGAAAGTGCGCTAAAAGCACTGCTTAAACAAACAGAAATATAAAAATAAACACAAACCAAATGTACGTTACATTCCCGGTTGGTTTTTTTTGTCCTAGAATCGATTTTTTCCAGGCTTCTTTGCTGTTTGGACCACAGTGCGGCTCTCAAGTACATGACACATTATCTTTACCTTTTCCTTTTCCCAGGCACAGAGGTACCCTAGGCACGCTGTGTACAGCACAGACTCAGATATCCCTATCCGCTTAATTGCCTATGCACGAGGATACCCACCATCCCTACATACATTTCCTTTTTTCCGTGAAATCAGTTTAAACAAACAGAATGCGCGCAGAGAAGGATGTCATGGCGGAGAACGAGGACGGACCAAACGACGACGACACAAAAAACCAAATAAAAATATATGTCAACGGGTGTAAAACTAAGGGAAGGGTTCTGAGTACAGAACTGTAATAAATAAACATTTAGTCTGCTCGGAACCGACAAAATGACGACGGAGGGTGGTTGGAAAGAAACGAGAGAAAATTACAATTTCCCACCTGTTTTCGTAATGTTCATAAAATTGCATGGCAACGCGTTCGATAACTTCGATAAATGCTGTCATTTTTGATTTGCGCTGTGAAAATTGAATTTGCATCTGGAAATTAAAGACGTCTGTGCTACTGCACTGCACTCATTGGGGTTGTGTAGGTGTGTATCGAAATGCTGGTGCTGTATCGATTTGTGGGGTTTTCGAAACTATTGAGCGAAACAGCGATAAGGGATAAGGTCACCCCACCGGAATTTATGTACCGTACCTACCAACCGAGCGAGGAGGGTATTTTATTTCAGTGAAAGCCAAATTGAAGGTATTATTGCAGTTTAATTTCAAATGATAGCTTGCAGGTTTCGGATGAAAACTTTGTTGCCAGTAAGCAAATATGTGTATTTGCATTTGTATTTATTGGGATGAATACATAATACTGTCACAGGACGAACTATACACACCAGTTTTTTTCCGAATACAATTTACTGTGTATTTAGTCCTTGGAACACAAATAGAAATGATTTCTCAATAAACTGGTGTATTGCGAAACTTTTAATTAGTAAATATGCGAAAAAGTAGACAGATACCTTGTGCAGTCAATTAAACGTCATTTAGACCAACATTTTGGCTCCCTACGCATGTGTAGACCAACTTAGATAAGGACGAGAATAAAGTGGTTTCTTTTTAAATCAAAGGTTATTTTGACACTGACAGCTTGTCAGTATAATACCTCCGCGGAACGAAATGAGTCGCTTTACGCTTTAACAACTTTGGGAAATATTGGAAACTTATTTCCAAAATAAGGGCTGTGTAGCCCAAATAGTGCGTTATTTGAAAAGAAGTTTTGGCCGAAATAAAGCACACACCGCTCAACTTACAAGAATGGGACTAAATTTAGTCAATCTGTGCAAAGAAAGGACAGCTCAATTCCTATGCGAATGTCGTATTCTATGCAGAACCTGCAGAGCCCGAAGAACCAGTAAAGTAGCCCTCGGGAAATATCACTTTAGATACCTGAGGTAGGTGTCCAGAAAATCACCATTGGCTTGGTTTTGTTGAAGTGACTGCCAGCATAGGATACCACTCTTGGACCAGTAGCAGGTCCATAGTGATGACATGTGGATTGTAGGTGAAAGATTGTAGATTAAACATAGCTTGAACTTCAAAATGGAGGTGTGGCCAACCTCATTTCTTGAAGCCTATACGGTAGCTTCTAGGTGAACGGTGGGGCTGACATTTGCTTGTTAAATATGTATATCTAGGGGTATCAGATGTCCAGAGCCACAAAAGTCTCGTTCGTAGAGACCCGCCTGGACAGATACACTGTACGTTGGATCTTACTTAGATAATCGGGATTTGTAGCTTTTTCTAAGACTATCCACCATTCTAAGAAGATCACCCCATATTTACATAAGTATAGAGCCAGTGAGTTATTGGAGGTTGTAGACCCCATTAGCCTTTTACAAGTGAGATTGTGGCTTTCTTGTTAGGGGTCCAGCTTACCTTCCTATTCAGGGTAAGACGCAAATATTTCGGTTTTTCGGAGAAGAATAACCACCATTACCCACACTAAAATTAATACTTATCTCGGGATGATTCAGGAAGTCCGCATAGACATGATTTTGTCTTCGTGGACTCCATTCTGGATTGGACTTTGACTTATCTAACGCAAAACATTTCGAACTTGACGTTACTTTGATGAATAAACCAAAAAAAAAGTGGTTGGCAAGTTTTAAAATAGAAAAGATTTGAAACAGCCACGCCCATTTTTAAAAACCTTTTCTTTTTCGAAATGTACTCTATGAACATAGTACGGAGGTGGTAGTACAGTAGTACGAGCTGTCGGATTGTGTAACTCTACATAATAAGCCACAATGACGTGGCACGCGTATTTGATTCAAAAATTGGTTCAGTCGAAATGGCTGAATTTCTTTGTATAGGGTTACGGTCGGTGGTTTATGCCAACAAGCCAACTACGCTAGAGGAGGTCAGGAACAATATCCAACGCGAAATTGCCAACATTATAGCCGATATGTGTGGACAAGTGCTGGCAAATGAGCCCCAAAAATGTACTCGCGGTAGTCTCGTGAATAAGATCGGATTTTTATACTTAAATTTGACATGAGTACTACACGTAAAATAAATTTCAGCCCGATATATCAAATTGCCTGTGTTTTATTTAAATAAAAAACTGTTATGTCCTTATTGAAAAGTCCTGGACAAATGTAAGACTATAAGATTCATGGCAAACACTGGAAGTATCCTTCGAGTTCCTCACTCCACAAGCTTTAACTTTGAAGTTCCTCTCAGTGTCGAAGTAGAAAACGTCCACATACGCGTTGGCAATTACTATTCATCTCAAAGATACATCAAATACCAGCAACAGTTTATTTTTAAATTAGCTACACCCAAAAATATACATCCGAACGCTCAGATTATACATATTTTATCCAAGACATGTGTAGTCGAATTGAAATAAATTGCGAAATTCTTCCAGCAGTCATAGATTTCAGTCATTATCCGTAAAGTGTTTTGACGAATTATGTGCTCGACTGAAATCCTCGTAATAAGCTACTTTTTCGCATTCGTGTGTACAGGCAATACCAATAATCCTATTACGGTTTCGTACACTTTTTCTGCTCCCCAGGAGTGGGAGAATTCACTTAGGCAATTTATTTTCCCTTTCATGACTGCTTAGCTGTACACATAAGTAGGGTAAATCTTTTTTCCACCGATATCCATGAAATATTCGCAAATACACTTTCGCAGGAAGTGAATAATATTCGTGTACATAAAATAGGATACTCCGTATCTCAGTGTGTGTGTGGAAGTAGTGCGCAAATCCACATATGCAGAAATCGTTTCCATCGCCTTTTACGATCAACTTTGAGTAACGACAAAAAAGATACAAATAATTCCTGATCCTTGTATTCTTCCTCCAGAGCATTACATGCTCCAGATATGTTGTATGAAACCAAAAAGTGTATCTCACAATAATTTATGAGTTTAAAGGAAAGTAACAATTTTTCTTGTTTTTTTTTTTTCAAATTTCCTATTTGATGTCTTGAAAGCAAAAAAAAAAAAAAAATCCATATAAGCAGACTGTGCCCGTTTCAGTGGGCTTACTACCCTCATGCATGAATTGTTAAGCACTGGCTTGAATCTGTATCCGAATCCGAATCCTGTTCATCATTTGCTCGCTCGCATATGGTAATGTGGTGTGTCAGTGTGTCAGGGTGTGTGTGTGTGTCCATGTCCGAATGTGGGACGCAATCCGAGCGGACTGGGGTGAATAAAATACACAAGGCATTCAATGTCAACGTACTGGAAACACAGGCTCTTCGCAAAGTGGAGTTTGCTCTTTTCACAGTACATATGTACACATATTTGTTTTCTTTGTATCTACAGTGGACCGGACTCCTTTCCATGGAAATAAACCTGTGTCACATTTGATGTAAATTCCCATAATACACATAAATAAAAGGAGAGCAGTTACTGAAAAGGAAAATAAATCTACAAAAGGCTCCAATAAAAAAACGGCTTGCCAAAGAGGGCATAAAGAAATCATTAAGTTTTCGGAAGTGTGGCGGAGTAAGTGCGGGCGGACAGATTTATTCCGCCTCATATGATGTTACCTTCTGTGTGCTGCGACGGAGTTCCCGACGTTCTACATAGAGCCTCGTTAGATGTCGCCCGGGATAAGATGCGATAATTGTGAGGTTTACGATCCGATATTCTAGTGAGAGCTAGAGTAGGAGTAAACCTTTATGAGGTGTATCCGATATATATTTATTAATGGTTCTTGAGAACACATACATTATTTGCTGAGCCATAAACAAGCAGTGGACATGTCGTCAAGAGAGGAGGAATTCCAAGTATTCCCAGACTTGAGAGGAAACCATAATGTTAATCCATTAAGACTTGATGTTATTTTTCTTTGCGTTAACCCACATGTCAAAGTCAGAAAAAATTTTCATCAATTCAGTTAGGTAAACAAATAAAATCAGATGTATGCGGTCCTTTCTCATTTCAAAATACAGCAGTAGGTGTGTATAGATACATTCATAACTATCAGTACAGTCAGTGACATGATTGATGCTTGCGAAAATCACCACTCAAATTTCCACTTAAATGATTCAGAAAACATGTTCGAAAGTTCAAGGAAATCCAATTTCATTTGCAGCTGCATTACTTAATTAAGAATCGAGTGTGCAGGTCCTTTGGAGGAAATACTCTTACAAAGCGAGAAGCACGATTGGCTAATCAACTCAAAAGTCCTTTGAAGTCTCCTTCCAAAGAGCAGCAGCAAGAAAAGGACACAATTTCTGGAATAGCAATGTCAATCGGGATTCACAAGACTCCAATTGCAGATACATGTGTTTACATTTATCCAGAGATACGTTGCTTGACCAAAGTCATGGTGATATAGTGCACTGCGCATAGTAACCCTCATTTATAAAGCTTTTAGGGTCATCTGCGAAATATTAATTTAATTTTGTCAGAGAGTCACATTTTCTCCTTGTCACGGGGTTAACTAAAAAATCAATGACAATTAGTAAACTACTAACTAAGTAGGAGCAGATTTATAATCAGGTATCAATAAGGGTCCTTTCCAAATGGGAAGTAAGTACAAGCAGAAAAATTAAAAACTCAAGGGTCTTACTATTCAACTGACTCATTGCTATGTCACGTTGTCAGAGTTAGCTATCTCATTGCTATGTATGTCAGATCAAGAATAACTTGCCAACCCTCCTAATGCTGAGACACTAAGTTCATCTGTCTTAGGTTGTCCTTTCATCGACTGTCCTAAGATAGGATGCTGACAGCTTTCTTTATCATATTCCCATCGTACCTTTTCATTACTTGGTCATACTATCTGAGTTAATTCTATGTAAGATGTTCGCGTATGTCTGCTACTTTCAGGGTGACCCTGACATGGTTGTTTTGGATATTGGTCATATGCCCAACGTATTACATAAGGCGCAAAGTACATTTTCAAGCCCAGCTTAAATTTTGACCATGACATCTTACTTTAAACACCTTGACTACGCTGATGGTGTTTGTCTACTTTCACATCGGATAATGGACATTCATCTGATGACCACAAACTAAGTGGGGTTTCACAACTAGCGCAGCCAAAACGAAAGGTCTGAACACCAGGGCTTAATATTGGTAGACAGGTGGTTGAGGAAATAAACGACTTTCTAAATCTGTGTGTGGTCTCAGGTAACCACGGTGGCACCGAATTGAATGAGTCGGGAATTCGAAAAGCTAAACAACGTTCGGAATTCTATCCGAAATCTGGAAAACCAATGCCATCATGTTAGGGACCAAGCTGGGATTTTTCCGTTTCAACGTAGAATCAATACAGGTGTATATGTAGAGGCCTTGGAAGGTGTATAACACTACCTACTTCGTAAACAAATGTCTAGGAACCATCAAGACTTTATTTTGGTCCAATCGAACTTTATCGGAGAACGAGCCAAGAACTTATAGATATAACTATGAGGAGTAAAATGTGGCAAGCGATCGAATATACTATGCAGTGAAATCCGCTCACTCAGGCAGGCAGAACAGCGGTACTTCCTAGGCAAATATCGCGCAGAACAGTTGAGAAGGTATTGAGTTCGAGCTGAAGGCAGCTCAAGCGCGTTGAAGAAATCCGAACAAGATGACGCACAGTCCTATGGTCCGCGAGGGTTTCAAGGACTTAACTAAATTTTGCTACAAATGTTATGCCATTTCAAATCTTACTTACACATATGTGTTAGTTTTACAAGTCCTCGATAGGACAAGGACCTATCGCAGATGGGTTCGGTTTTTCTTATCGTCTGCATATGGTTCATGGTTCTTTCTTCCGTACCTTTGCAATAGGTCTTAAGACTGAGCCCTGGTGGATCTCGAATTCTTTATGAAGCATTTCAGGGCGTGTGCATATCTAAACTTGATGAGTTCAATACACTGGTCCGGAGCTATGCCTAAGAGAATAAGACTCTATTCGAAAAATTATCAGAGGCCTGAAACATGAACTTTACCGAAAGGAGGTGAAGATATCCTCGATCGTTTCGACAGGAAAAATCTTTGTAACATAATCGGTTCCGTTTGGGTTGATAGACTTTAAAGGAGGATATGAAGCGAGGAACTATTCTATTACTGTGATGTCTGCCTCGTCAAAAATATGGTGAGGACTAGTAGCGACTAGACTTGCGACTGTAGGGGCAGTCGTGAATGCCTCAAAAGTTCGACGACGTCTTCTAGAGGTTGGACGACGACCAAAAAAGTGCTATGAAAAAAAAACGAATGGCTTGGGCTCGCGAATATAAAGAATGGACAGCAGCTGATTGGACGAGGGCCATTTTTCGTATCGGCCATTAAACATCAGTACGTTCGAAGATCCACTGGTGAGTCAATTTTAGCTGCCTATATCCAGCAGACTGTACAAGATCCTGTGACGCAAATGCTTCTTTTTTTTTGGCACATGAACCCTAGCTCCAATAACAAGGAGGATGAACAGAACAAATATATCAAGTTATTGGAAGTTCCTGAGTTGTCGAAAATGAACTCAGAAGCCCCATTTTTTAACAAGATTTGGCCCCGTGTCATGCGTCAAAGAAAGTAAAAAAAATGTTTCGTTGAGTTGGCAAATCGCCAGCCCTAAATCCGATAGAAAACTTGTGGGCGATATGCAAAACTAGGCTAAGGAAACTGGCTTGTAACACCAAAACGAAGGTTATTGAGTCAGCCATTCAAGTGTTGTGCCGGGATCGAAAAATCGTCAAAAATTGTCCTTGTAAAGAAGTGAATTCACATTAATTGGAAAATTACTGCTCTACATTAGTTAAATTTTTGCGACACCAGGGTTGTTAGCAGTTGATAATGTGTCACATACTGTTCAACTCTACTTGTAGCATTCGTTCAGAAACTTGTAAAAATAGCACATGTTGTTCGTAAAGATACCAAATCCGTCAAAAACAAGTAAAAAGTACGTACTTCCGAGGAAATTCTCTTGAATAATATTTATGCATTTTTTTCGTCGTAATTCAATGCATCAATCTTGAATGTTATCACTCTTGCGACTTGCAAAATAAGGACTTTAAGGACTCATCAATCACTCGGCAAACTTTCGACAGATATCCATTACTTATAAATGGCAGCTTAATGCATTCGGTGTCAACAGTGTTTTGACTGCAAAAGCAAAAGAATTTCCAACCATTGAAACGTATTAACGATTTGACATTTTTTTCTTCCTGAACGGCTTGAATGCCAGAACTCTTGGAAACTTCAAGTAGTTTCATTGAAGAATTTAGAACGACGATTAGTTGCCTGGATACATGATCCCCGTTTTCATGGAATGGCTTTGGAAAAACAGTCGATGTCTAAAGATGTCTGGGATAAGACAAAGAGGTACCATGACCAAAGCACTCTGCACAAATATAGATAGATTCCATCGATATTTGGAATTTCAAAAAATGTCCGTCTATGGTACCGGATTAAAAATTCCCAATTACAGATTCTTAGGAATTGATTTGATATTTCATGCATCAGTAGGCTGGAAATATGTAATATTTTACTACTAATAGCTACGAGCTTGGATACATTTGTGGTTACTAATCCCAGGTTTCCTCTGAATTTCTTTAGTAAAACAAACAAAGTTTGCAGGAAAATATAAATTCCTCCTACCAAGGTGTTCGAATTTTATGCGAATTTTGCAAAAACATGTGGAATCTGTTCCTCTTTCTCCTGATTAATCTCATCTAACTGGTGGACCAGATGTCATGAATACAAGGACGACTGGCGAACCTGCCTCGTTTTGCTTATTATTGTTTTCGAATGGATTCATTCTTATCTACATACATAGAGTTTGGAAGAGTCCTCGAGTATTGCAAGGGTTATACGGGAATTTATAATGAAAGAGGTAAGGCAAAGCCAATTTATGGGCCAACAGGAATGTGAAAGCAAAATATGCCAAGGATGAGCCAGGCCAACTCAGCAGTATGCAACAGTATAGAACTTGTTAAAATACATGTTTTCCCAAATCATCACGAATGACAGCCTTTACTCGCTCGACCGAATCACAATATGGATTGATTTCCCATTACATCGCCCTCCTTTCTTAGACTGGTTGCTGGTCTATTCCACATACAGGCAGCATACACACAGATACCCAACGTAATTGTGTTGTCGGCCATGTTCGGCAAATGGATAAAAAATTAGATACTTACAAACATGTATAAGAAGGAACAGATATGAGCGAGGGACTATTTCGTCCTGAAAGAGAAATTTAATCAACTGACAAAATCTCTCGTTTATACAATATTATCCTTTTGGTTTCTCTGGCTAAATTTCGTTTTGCCATCGTGTGTATGGGACATGATAATAGAAGAAGTTCCTACTGCCTACTGACACAACCACACACGCAGGACTACCGATATCATAAACCTTGTTTTCTTTTCTTCTCTGTTTTTTCTTTTTTTTTTTTTTTTGATAAAGGAGGTGTGTATATTATAATACCTCACTCTTTAAGGACACGTTAAATGTGTTTTTGGTTTCTTCTCTCTTTTTTTTTTTAAGATGTTTCCAGAGTTGCTCATGCGACTCAATATCCTTTCAGAGCAATCAACAAAGTTTTTGGGACAAGTCCAGGGAAGGCCTTTACTTTTGCAAAGTCTACACCTTTCGGGCCGGGCTCCGTTCCATTCCCATAGCACTTACATATGTGAGTCTATATGTAGGGTGTTTTTTTTTTTGTTGCTGCCAAAAAATCATTTCCACTCAAAGCTATTGTCTCTGGGCGAATGTGGCAGCGAGGGCCATTCGCACTAAAGTGTATGTGAACTGATAAGCACTTCGTCCAGGGGAAGTGCTACATTATTATCCTTCCGTTGCTTTGTTTTCCCTCTTCACTCAAAGGTATTTCGTATGGATGGTATGGTTCTCATGTTTTCCTCCCCATTCCTCATATGGGGGGGAGGAAGGAGAGCCTCCTCGGGGAAGTCAAATTGTTGTTGTTCGCTGAAGGAAAACGATTTCCGTAGGCAGTTTTAACGAATTTCCTATTCAGGGCGAAAAAGGATAGAAAAATCGCCATTACATTAACAAATGAACACATCTCGGAGGAAACCTTTTATTTCAATGGCATATGCGAGTAAATTAAAAGAACGATGCCTTGAGCACTAGGAAGGAACTACTACTACGAGTGCTGAGCACACTAACATGAATTGGATCTCAGTTTGATAACATGACAGGATTCCGATACCAATGAGGCATGAAATTCGTCCTTGGCAATCCCCCAAGAGTGGAGCATTTACATAATTTGACAGGTCCTGTAGTAAAGTTAAATTATAGTATCTTTAGGTGAAATGGATTAAATTTTGTTTTTAAAAGGTCAATTTGTTACACAAACCTTTGCAGGGGCAGAGGTTCCATTCGTAAATTGCGATTTGCATTAGAATATCTACACTGATGGTGAGCTGCTTTTAAATGGAATGGAATAGCAATCTGGTCGTGGCATAAATTTGTGGCTAAAGTTCTTAAATAATGCAAATACGAGTTCGTTTAGAGTGCTCTCCCAGCCGTCTTTCCATTCGAACTTCCTCCAATTAAAACTGGACGACCTACTTAAGTAAAGCGAAGTGTGATCACCTTTCAAATCTCTCAATTACTACCAGCACCAGAGAAACATAATGAAGTTCTGCTAGGGACATAAACCAAACTGGGAAAACAAAAACAGCTTACCAGGTCAAGTCTAGTCTGCGGACCATTTAAACTGGACGTACTTAATCAAGTTGAAAAGAAATGCACTTACTTTGTGGTGTCACAGCCAAATATACTTTTGGTTTACGAGATGGTGAAGGAGAAACATCTCTGATTTATGTTTGGCTACAACAATCATACGACTTTCTGATACAGTCAACACCCGAAAATATAAGTCTATAAGCCGAGATGAATTTTTCATTAAGCTGGATGGTAACATTCGCTTGATCCTACCAATAGTAACGAACTACAACAGACTCGGCCTATTTCTGTAGGGTTCAAGAGAGAGTACGAGTATATTCCTGGTTCGAATAACAAAAAGCGATCAAACTTACAAGGAAGTCTTAGAAACTCTTAGGACTGAAGAATAGAGAGATATTAGAACAAATGATAAACTCCACCAAAGAATGATGTTTCCTAACAAAACTCAGAGCGAGCACAACAATTGCTGTAGCCAAGGAAAGTGAAGAAGGATTCTAAGAGTCAAAGAGCCATAAGGTATCATTCCCAGAAAGGTCATGTCATTCTCAGTTTTCTTTTTTGAGCTGAAAGCCACAACCAAGAAGATGAAAAAAAAAAAACCAACTTAAAACTCGTTCTTACAGCAATATCCGAGATATCCACCTCGCAGTAAGTCAACAAATATAAGTGCACTAGTGAAACCAGCAAAACCAAGCAACGAAGCTGAGACTTATAGACAAAAAGCCTTACTTCGTATTTGCTACAAGGAACTTGAAAACCAAGTGTACGGAGCTGTGCAGAACAAAAGCCTTGCTCTGATAATATTTATTGCATGAATGTTTCACAATTAAGTAAACACATCTGTATGAGAGAAGCTGTGTAGTCTCATTGACAACATGCCCAAGTGGGTTTTTTAACTGCCTCTCAACGACGACCAGTAACCCCAAAAAACCCAAAAAAAAGTCTTCTTCAAGGATCAGTCCTAGTCTCCCTTTTGTGCAATATTTACCTATCTGATCTGGATATGAGCATGACTTATGCACTGCTAGACAGAACCAACACATGAACACCACAGAAGTGGTCCTAACTCCAAATTTAGCTTAACTGAGTCAATACTTACAAAAAGGCAAACTTATCACAGAGTCGTCTTGAGCAAGAAAGGTCAGATGACTTCATAAAAGTTTTACCAATTCAGATACAAAACAAGTGATGTCCAAACAAGGGTCCTCGAAATTCATGTATTCGTCTCTTCCTTTTCTTGATCTTAAGAATTACTTATTGACTTGTACCTCTAGCATATTCTACTTCCGCACCAGAACCATCTTATTCAAAATATTTTAAATTGTTCGGACTTCACGAATAAGCTCAAATTTTTAGGGTTTAGGAAAATTCAAGGAAAAGATTATAAATAACAGAATCGTTAAGCTCACATGATCCTCATACATTCGGCGTTCGTTTGGCTTACCTGGAAATAGAAAAGAAAAAAAGGTCATTATTATGTTCAAACATTCACGTTTCTAAACTGCGTTTATATAATTTGAAACCAAGAAATCGAATAATATCGAAATACAGGTCAAGCAGTGCATTTGTTTCATAAGAAGTTTGTTTCACCTAAACGTCACTCCTTCGTTTGATACAGCGATGGAAACGCAAAGTTTAGTCACAACAATTTCAGAATAATAAACTTACATAGGATCCGAATGGGGGATTGTTACATTACTACTGACATAACAAAAAAAACAGTCAACACAATTATTAATTCGATAAAAAAGCCTTGTCTAGTAGACCAAAACCGATGAGTTCTTTAGAGTTATTCCCCAATCAAAAATTTGAACAAAAAACAAATACCTAAGCCATGGTCAAAGACATTTTTCAAAAACTATGCGAATTTTGACTATATCCCTATAAACGAAGCTAAATAAATAGGGTATGTAACGTTTGTATGTGAGTAGGCGAGATGACAAGTATCAACAACGCCACAGTCAGGTCAGTACAAAAGATCCAATTTTGATACACATCCTCCTCCCCATGTCCCTTGGTTAACCTTGTTCTATAGCTATGGTGCAGCTTCTTACTGTAATGCACTTGCGAATCCAGTTGAATTGATGTAGTTCAAGATGTCGTACATCTACGGGATGTGTCTTCCAAGTAGAAATCTATATTTAAGGTGAATGAGTCCTGGACAGTAACAGAGAAACTGGATTGGAGTCAATGTCTTTATTTCTGCATCCTCGACATATGTAGGTCTTCCTCCATTGGACGTAGTTTTTTTCCTGTGGTAGTATTCATATACTATCAACCTGTAGGTGCATGTTTTGTCTTGTATTCACACAAGTTTCCAAGAAGGACTATCCGGTGTTCGCCTACATTAGACCTTTCATTCCTGTTTGGAGACTCAATGTGCAAGACGAGATGTTTACCGAGGCTTTGACTTTTTCTGATTTCAAAACTCACCAACCCAATTTGTCATTACCTGGCTTGTTTTATATTTCGATAGTAGAATATGCATCTACAGCTGTCTGGTTCTTAAGCTGAAACACAATTAAATTTTATGGAGACAACATAACTAGGAGGAATATAAATGACGCATCTAAGCATTCAAAGATTGAATAAGGGAGACTAACTTGCCTAGCCTGGTAACATTTATAACAGAAACTTGCTTAAAACTAGCAAACTGCTAGAATCTTACGAACTAAACAAGCTTAATAGATGGAAAAAAATTAATAGACTAATGCTAAGCATATCAAAGGAGATTTACTAACATCTCGAACTTAATATTGGCCAAATCCGACTATTCTTGACCCAGGGAAGAAACATTAGACTGTTCTGCAAAGAACTCTATATCTGATTTGGGAAATCCCTCAATCGAGCACTACAAATCAATTGCATGCGTAGTGCACTTTTCATAGAATTACAACGAATATTACCATAATTTCCAATAAAAACGCCCCAAAAAGAAGGCGTGGCCACATACAAGGTATGGTTTACATGATCTGCTCATTATAATTTTTTTTTGTAGTAGAAATATGAGGGTTTTCCAAAGTGATCATGTCAACAATTTCAAATATTTTATGAGTAGGAGGTAACTCAAGTTCTCAAGTCAGTATCTACCATTGACATACCGACAAATTACTCACTAATGTAACTCTTCCCCTATCAGTGGAAGAAAAACCATTGCAATCCTTGACCGCAGAGTTGAGGCAACTAGGCGAAGAAAACTATTCGAAGATAGTGTAAGAGCAGAGGATAGTGAAATGAACCCGCAATTGGAGTCTCAGTGGCTCTGAGTCTCTAGAGATCCACAAGTCATCAAATGTTTTATGTATTTATTGACAAATTCATCCAGGAATTTTGACAGCTGAAAAAATATTGCCAATCGACCATACGGCAGCAAATGGTATAAACTTGTTTAAACTCTACAAATCTACAGGACTGGACGAATTTTTTCTCCAAAAATTCTTTCCAAACTACTTATGTATATACATTCCAAAGCCTTGGAGGAATAATCTCATTACCCAGACAGGGGAATCCAGTCCACGATAGATGACGGTTATAGCAAAATATATATAGCACTAGTCTCAAAGAAGTTGGCTATGGCTACACCACATAAAGGATATAAAGTCCCTGAATGATGGCAACATTTTCTTAATATCCTGCTTACTTAAAAAATCGATAAGACGTAGCACGTCTTACCACCGCATCGCATACCAAATCGAAATAAATTTGTATCTTTGGACTGTAGTTCCCCTTGATTAAGCACTATTTGATCACCTGCTAGTCCTAAATGATATTCATTGCAGAGGAGTGGTTAAGGCGTTACACCTTTACTTAATATACACTGATTTGCCCTAGATGAATATCCATAGATCTGTTCTACCAAGTATACATATCTCTTCAGGCAAAGAAAAAAAAAAAACACAAAATAGCATTATGTTCAACAAATGCTTAATGATTTTGGCATTAATTGTACTTTCCTGACATGTCTAACAGAGATACATACATACACATGTATAGTATGTAAGCGCGGTAAGCCCATTATCTTCAGAGAGCAACCAAGGACGATGATTATTCAAGTGGAAAGACTAATCGTTTGTAGGCGGCACCACTTACACCCCCCTGTAGATACAACCAACCATCTTCCATCTTCGAACATCAATTCAATCAATCCCAGGTGTTTCTCAACGAAAGTGGTCATTAATATGAAGCACGGTGATGTACAACTAGCCCTAAATCGATTGGAAAGCTAAATTAATTAGTTCTCGAAGTGCGATGGGCTTCATCGCAGGACGTGTCCGATGGACATGGGAATTTCTGAAAAATTATTTATGCCATTGGGCTGCGTTCACAAACCGATTTTATTGCTACCTAAACATAAAGCTAGAAACGTAAGAGACATCCTTTTCCTTTTTTGTCTGATTAGCATGTCAAAATATGTATGTTTCGCAACTACCCATACACTCAGTAGGCAGTATAGTATGTATCTCTGAAGTACGCCGACCTTATGGTGATTTAAATGATAAATGACTGTCATTCCTAAGCATGGGGTAGTGTAGTGGTTTCGAAAGGGGGCGTTTTCGGTATTGAAAACCTTTTCGACTGAGGGGTTGCAAACTATGATGGCGCTTGTTATCTGGTGTAGGCGAAACTAAAGTAATAATAATCATCGTAAGCAACCAGTTGACACAAAAAAAAAGAGAAAAAAAAAGAAGTCCTGTCGGGTTTGATTGATGAATGAAAGTCATGTCAGAAATTTATGCTGAGAAGGTACACGTACTACCGCAGTCTTCTCCTATCTCTACATGTATGTATGTCTTGCAGTTAAGTAAAATGGGATTTAAGACTCTTTAAAGTCTCTGGGATTAGAACCGTCGTATGAATGTATGTGTAATCCTTTTCTTCTTTATTCTGTTATTCTGTAAAACCGGCAACCGTTCGAAACATTTCCTTTTAATGAATTCTTGTGACTGTAGAGATCTTTGTTGAAAGAAACAAATGAAACCTTATCTGTCTAATGGTACATTTTTCTTTGTGATTGTTTCATTGAGTGAAGTGCGTTCGTATGAGATACAGAAATAGTACTTCCACATGCCATTGTGAATATTGTGGCATTGTTTGACACAGGATCAAATAAATTCAAACTCGCAAGACAATAATTCAACACGCAAAAGGAATACGTACGTACACTCGAGAAGGATGCCAACAATGTGCGTATTGTCTTCAACAAGAAGACACAACTGATATTAATTCCTATAGCATGAGGGTAAGAGGTATGACCAGTTTTGTAGGCAAAGAATCTCAATCTCACAACGCACATCAAGAGATTACAAAGTATCCTAAACGCCTCACAATCACAACGTTCTATGCGTGACAAGTCGCCCTAAAAATCCTCCAGACAATGGTCGGTGCTTAGCCTATTGATTGATTACCTAATGCCTTGATGCTGTTAAACTTGTTATTATCTACATGTATCTGCTTTTACTTATTATTGTCATAAAGCCATATCGACGTAAACTGTTCCGAGGTTTATAGCCTTCAATTGAATTAAGGGTGTTGCCGCCTACAGTTTTATATTTGTCTGAATATTAACGTCAACGTCTCAAGTGGACGGAATTAAGTTCATTGACTGGTCGGTATAAAACGTATAAACCATCTTTGACAGCTTTGACAAAGGAAGAGAATTATGGCTTTCGACGCACGTTCGGAATGGTCCTTGTGTTAACTGTTATTGCAGATCTGAAATGAAGAAATTGCGTAAAAAACAAGTGAGTCTGCTTTATGTAGGCAATTCGAATGCTCCGTGATTGTGCAATCAACTTGCAATTTCTGTGGTAAGTTGTGTAGCACTACGCTATAGGGTGACCAGATAAGAACAACAACGGTGTGAGATTTAACACAGATTCTGGCTTTATTTTGAAGATCCATTCATGCCAATATGTGTGGAATAACACATCATTCAAATGGCTGCCTTGGCTTCGTTGATAGTGCTTCAAGAATGACCGCGTGAGAGGACCCAGTCGCCAAATTTCTCCTTCACAACTTCGTCGCTTGTTTAGCATGTAGCGCCATCTTGTTCGAACCACACCTGAGAAAGTCAGTTAATATCACCCTGCACCTGAAGGACCATTGAAGGTCCTTTTTCATTTTGAAAGAAATAAGGCCCGATGATGCCACCAGGTTGACTCTCTAGTGATGGCCAATGCAGCTGAATCGACATTTCTGGATCTTCTTCGATAATGGCCTCTACGACGACTATGTTTTCTTCACTATCCACCAATCTCTGTCTGGTTGGTGGCCTAAGGTCCAAAAGAGTGTACTCACGCTCAAACTTTTCCACGGTGCGACGAATTGCTTGCCGTTCTCGATGCGAATTTACAACTGAGTCGGATTTCGATATTTTTTAATGATTTCCGCACGTTCGGCGAATGTGAAACGATGCATGATGGAATGGCAAGCCTTACTGAATATTTTGACAGCTGGATGTCATTGATAACTTTGACAGCTGCTGAAACATAACAATTGGAAAAAGTATCACTGCTATCTGGTCACCCTTTACAAATTACGTGTCAGAGAAAAAGAAAAATCGCCCAACCAACTGCAAAGAATTCTTCCCACCGGATTCGAATGGAAAAAAAATGATAAAACGTTTCTCGAAGTACCGAAGAATAGTGAAGAATATTCATCGACTTTATCGATCCAATCCCAACTAGAAGTTCTTGCATACTCGTAAGTGAGGACAAAAATGTTCCACATCAAGATTTTTACTTTAATTTTCTTCCGGTGCTTCCGCCGTTCTTGTCATTTAAGTTACTCAGAAGTCTTGCTTCACTGTGCATGAATTCTCAGAGATTATTTCCCATCGGTCCTTGATTACGGAGTAAACGACTCGCATGCAAGGATGCTGTGTACTCATCGCATATCCATACATACATACTTCCCTTTCGTTCTTGAAGGTTTGAGAAACCACTAAACCATAATTAATATTCCCAGCACAATTATTTTTTAAACAAATGCACATTTTTGAAAAAAAACAAAGCTTTTGAAAAAAAATATTCGAGGAAACTTCAAATATTTGAAAATAGTTACCTCTAGGGACGGGAACGTAAGTTTATATAAAAAAGAAACTTTGTTTACAGAAGGAAGGAAGGAAGGAAGCCACCTACCCAACAGGTACAGGTATAGATATAGCCTAGTCAGGAAAAACTTCGAAACACGATGATATATGATATTCCATTACCTTTAAGTTTAATACATTTTCTTTGCTCTTCCCCAGCGAGTAGCTCAAAGAAATTAAGTTTCGAAAAAGTTTGCTCACCGACCAGCTTCTCCAACATTCCTGTGGCATTGATTTTTAATGAAATCTGATATCTCGAGTGAAACTTGCTACTTTTTACAAGACTTCAGAATTTAATGTAACAGGAAAACAAACAGCAACTTCATACCTCTGGTTTTGAACGAAAATGAATGAACTTCACATAGTTTTCAAGTGCAGTACACTGCCCTGGAGTGCACATTTTTCGAAGTCATAAAAATGCACTCAATCAAAATATGAGGTATTTCGAAAATCCATAACGAGAAAGGGCAATGTGCGTGATTTCAAACTTATGCCCGTTAACGACCAAAACTACTCGTAATGGCTTATTATTGCGTCCTGCCAAAATACACACCCATACACAGGCAATGCATCCTTGCATACGTCAAGATTTACTTTTCGCAATGCATTAGGGCTCCTTTCCCATTAGGGTGTTGCTGGTGTTTTTCATTTTGCAAAAGTTTGAATGCTTTACTCTTTTGCTATTGTGTGGGCTGCACATATAAACGAGGACAAAGCGCTATGTGAGGAACCATAGGGGGTAAGGAATAGCGTCCTATATGGGAGAAAATGCGATTGTTGTGTTGAAGGATAAATTGCAACCAAGAATAGACGGTGCAATAACGGAGGCGTTGCCTAAGTTATGCTTTCGTATTGTTGTTTTGGGCGAGGTGTTATGCTGATAGATAAAGTATAGCAGCTGGGGTTTTTCGAAAAACTTTTTGGTATTTGTTCGTTTTATAAGGATAACTTGAAAACGCTCTACTGTATGGGGTTCCACGTGGTTGAAGTTACGCAAGTTTCTGTCGCGTGAAATTATTTTTAATGCATTTGTTGATGAACTAGATTGTGTATCTTGAGGGAAACCACGGAATGTTAGTTAAGGCGCCTATGTCAGATCTGTCAAGATTTTAGGAAAATGAGTGTGGCATTGCAAGGAAGTCTAAAGCTGGCACTAAGTAGGTCGCCACTAAGTCCAATGCAACACCATAAGGGCGAGAATAAATGAAAGAAAACATATCTGACTTCAGAAACATGTAAAAGGAATTCTATGTACCCCAACCAACGTCATCGCCGGTCCTGAGCAATAGGGAAGCATGCATATAGGCTCAAAACTTCTCATATCGATTTATGTTCCTATTCACGTGTCTCGTTTTCACTTACCATACTGTCTTTAATGGAGTGGGGTTTCTCAACAGATCCTGGCATTCTAACAGGGTCAAGGTTGGTCTTTGATATCTGTTGCTATATTTATTCGGCAAATGTTCACAACGTTGTCTGGTATTTTTCATTATCCAACTTTGTCCTGTGAGCTTCTAAGTAAGTTCTAATAATAGACCCGTATCTTGTCTGACTTCAAAAGAAGTTGACTTCACAACGGTGACTCCGCATCGTTATGTCCATTATCATCTGTGCGGCCATCCTCGCCTTTGAGGACTGATTTTATTCAGACGAGGTCTTTGAGTTCCTCAGCGACTATAACAATAGTAGTACTGCAGGCAAAAGTCACAAATTTGACTTTAGAGATTCTGCCGCACTGGACGATTGTGTAGTTCACGAACGAACTAGTTGAAAAAAGAGCTCAAACAAGTGAACGAAGTGAACTAGTTCCCAATGTCATTTTATTTTAGTTCATTCAGTTCAGTAGTTCATTTAGTTTAGTAGTTAAAGAAGCTCAGAACAGCTGAACTATATTGAGTGATGATTACGCTGAGTGTTGGTATTGCGTTGATGTGCTTTTTTTTCGTTTAATTTTTACCACAGCAGCACGAGCACATCGTTGTAAAAGTGTGTGCCTAATTCACACAAGATCGAACTCCCGCAGCAGTGCACAAAGCCAAACTAAATGAACTTAAAAAACGAACTAGTTCAGCAGACAGATTTGAACTAAACCGAGCGATCACTGAACTGAAGTAATATGAACAAGCCTAGTAAACAAGTGTCTTGGAGTACGTTCCACACAAAAGAAGCCGTAGTACGGACCCTCAGCATAATGCTATGGTTTGACTATCTGACATTGTATGATTTGTATCGAGACTTTGTTTGGACACATCTGTCTATGACATAGATTTCACCCTGAAATATGCTAATGCTTGTGCGCATGGATTCATAATATTTGTTGCTAGGTCCAAATATTCCTCCGTCCAACTATCTGTGTGGAACTTTAATGTTTCGCCAGTTCTTTTCATCGCTGAGCTTGATAGCGAAATTCTTTTGGATGCTGAACCTTCTAATGGTGTCGTATCTAAGAGTGCTATTTGCTTGAATTGCTTCAATATAATGCACTTACCTCTTTATATTCCTTTTTGGCCATCAAGACCATAGTCTAAGATCATAGTCTTATATTTTCACGATCCTTAATTGCTCTAGACAACCCATCATCGATCATTCCAAGGCTGCAGCTCAGACACATTTGGAGATCATCAGCATAAAGATGGTTCGATGAATTTTGTACAACAGAAGATCATTTGTGAACATAATAAAAAGTAAAAGGCCAAGTATGGACCCTTATGGAACGCCAGTTCTAGAAAACGGGATACTCGTTTTCAACTTAGAAGTATAGGAAAAATTAAAATATTTTTTCACTTTTTGTGAACCGCCTTAAACATAGGAGAGAAAAGCTGACAGTTTAGAGAACCATCTGAGACTTTTAAAGGAGCTCAGATACAGTCCTGCTTCGCTCTAAGTCTTGACTGGTGAACACACAAGACATTCTTACCATCAAAGGAATGCAGATCTGTAAATAAGTTTTTCCAGCATTTTTGACAGAAAAGGCAAAATATACATGCGTCCCAGCAGAATCGATTGCCCCTCCTGCTCTATATTGTTCCAATTGCCTCTATGTTTTCTAGTTTACATTCTCAAGGCATTGCATTGCATAGATAATTCAATTGCATTGAATGGGTATATCCTGCGATTGGAGGATATACCCATATTGTGGGTATCAAGAAGTGTGGGCTATACAATGCCCTTTTTTTCACACATTTTTAGGTTGAAAAATTTTCTGTCTCCTACTTCCATTTCGAGGCAGCAACTAAGCTAGTTTGCGCCTCGGATACACAGAAAGAGGATATCTGGCCTGAAATGTGCGATTGGAGGATATACCCAGATTGTGGGTATCAAGAAGTGTGGGCTATACAATGCCCTTTTTTTCACACATTTTTAGGTTGAAAAATTTTCTGTCTCCTACTTCCATTTCGAGGCAGCAACTAAGCTAGTTTGCGCCTCGGATACACAGAAAGAGGATATCTGGCTTGAAATGTGCGATTGGAGGATATACCCAGATTGTGGGTATCAAGAAGTGTGGGCTATACAATGCCCTTTTTTTCACACATTTTTAGGTTGAAAAATTTTCTGTCTCCTACTTCCATTTCGAGGCAGCAACTAAGCTAGTTTGCGCCTCGGATACACAGAAAGAGGATATCTGGCCTGAAATGTGCGATTGGAGGATATACCCAGATTGTGGGTATCAAGAAGTGTGGGCTATACAATGCCCTTTTTTTCACACATTTTTAGGTTGAAAAATTTTCTGTCACCTACTTCCATTTCGAGGCAGCAACTAAGCTAGTTTGCGCCTCGGATACACAGAAAGAGGATATCTGGCCTGAAATGTGCGATTGGAGGATATACCCAGATTGTGGGTATCAAGAAGTGTGGGCTATACAATGCCCTTTTTTTCACACATTTTTAGGTTGAAAAATTTTCTGTCTCCTACTTCCATTTCGAGGCAGCAACTAAGCTAGTTTGCGCCTCGGATACACAGAAAGAGGATATCTGGCCTGAAATGTGCGATTGGAGGATATACCCAGATTGTGGGTATCAAGAAGTGTGGGCTATACAATGCCCTTTTTTTCACACATTTTTAGGTTGAAAAATTTTCTGTCTCCTACTTCCATTTCGAGGCAGCAACTAAGCTAGTTTGCGCCTCGGATACACAGAAAGAGGATATCTGGCCTGAAATGTGCGATTGGAGGATATACCCAGATTGTGGGTATCAAGAAGTGTGGGCTATACAATGCCCTTTTTTTCACACATTTTTAGGTTGAAAAATTTTCTGTCTCCTACTTCCATTTCGAGGCAGCAACTAAGCTAGTTTGCGCCTCGGATACACAGAAAGAGGATATCTGGCTTGAAATGTGCGATTGGAGGATATACCCAGATTGTGGGTATCAAGAAGTGTGGGCTATACAATGCCCTTTTTTTCACACATTTTTTGGTTGAAAAATTTTCTGTCTCCTACTTCCATTTCGAGGCAGCAACTAAGCTAGTTTGCGCCTCGGATACACAGAAAGAGGATATCTGGCCTGAAATGTGCGATTGGAGGATATACCCAGATTGTGGGTATCAAGAAGTGTGGGCTATACAATGCCCTTTTTTTCACACATTTTTAGGTTGAAAAATTTTCTGTCACCTACTTCCATTTCGAGGCAGCAACTAAGCTAGTTTGCGCCTCGGATACACAGAAAGAGGATATCTGGCCTGAAATGTGCGATTGGAGGATATACCCAGATTGTGGGTATCAAGAAGTGTGGGCTATACAATGCCCTTTTTTTCACACATTTTTAGGTTGAAAAATTTTCTGTCTCCTACTTCCATTTCGAGGCAGCAACTAAGCTAGTTTGCGCCTCGGATACACAGAAAGAGGATATCTGGCTTGAAATGTGCGATTGGAGGATATACCCAGATTGTGGGTATCAAGAAGTGTGGGCTATACAATGCCCTTTTTTTCACACATTTTTAGGTTGAAAAATTTTCTGTCTCCTACTTCCATTTCGAGGCAGCAACTAAGCTAGTTTGCGCCTCGGATACACAGAAAGAGGATATCTGGCCTGAAATGTGCGATTGGAGGATATACCCAGATTGTGGGTATCAAGAAGTGTGGGCTATACAATGCCCTTTTTTTCACACATTTTTAGGTTGAAAAATTTTCTGTCTCCTACTTGCATTTCGAGGCCGCAACTAAGCTAGTTTGCGCCTCGGATACACAGAAAGAGGATATCTGGCCTGAAATGTGCGATTGGAGGATATACCCAGATTGTGGGTATCAAGAAGTGTGGGCTATACAATGCCCTTTTTTTCACACATTTTTAGGTTGAAAAATTTTCTGTCTCCTACTTCCATTTCGAGGCAGCAACTAAGCTAGTTTGCGCCTCGGATACACAGAAAGAGGATATCTGGCCTGAAATGTGCGATTGGAGGATATACCCAGATTGTGGGTATCAAGAAGTGTGGGCTATACAATGCCCTTTTTTTCACACATTTATAGGTTGAAAATTTTTCTGTCTCCTACTTCCATTTCGAGGCAGCAACTAAGCTAGTTTGCGCCTCGGATACACAGAAAGAGGATATCTGGCCTGAAATGTGCGATTGGAGGATATACCCAGATTGTGGGTATCAAGAAGTGTGGGCTATACAATGCCCTTTTTTTCACACATTTTTAGGTTGAAAAATTTTCTGTCTCCTACTTCCATTTCGAGGCAGCAACTAAGCTAGTTTGCGCCTCGGATACACAGAAAGAGGATATCTGGCTTGAAATGTGCGATTGGAGGATATACCCAGATTGTGGGTATCAAGAAGTGTGGGCTATACAATGCCCTTTTTTTCACACATTTTTTGGTTGAAAAATTTTCTCTATGCAATCCAAATTTCAAATCCAAAGGCGAAACTTACAGCAAAATCATCGCTGGATTTATTTGTTATGCATATATACACCATCTAGCCTGTGTGCTTTGCCCTCATCGAGCCATTTGATGCATCCAAAAACAGTCCTGTAAAAATTACTCGCTGGAGTGTTGGGCTAGATGGTTGCTCTCATCCTTCAACGATTTTGCATATTTATTCTGCATGTTCCTCTGCTTGGATTTCATTTTTTTTTTTTTATTTTAGGTGATCTTGTTACCTCGCCATAGATTTTTAAATAAATTATATTTCTGACAAAACTACCAGGTATACATGTGCATTAATTCCCGAGTATAATTTTTTAATGAAGGTAATACAACTCATCAAAAGGTTTGGGAGATCCCTGCTGGGAAAAACACAGTATCATATTTTTGGTTGTTAATGAGAAAATGAAATTGAGAAACCTCTGTGTGACTGCACACCTAAATGCCATAAAACCCTCACAAAATACCAAAACTGGCATGTAATGGTGATATGATCATTGCGCCGCGCCGGTAGAAATCATTAATTAAAAATATTGTTTCGAAGGAAACCGGTGGCTACATTTATTCATGATGGAATAATTGCAATTCAATCTACACCCAAGGCGACCACGACCGTTCAAAGGGATTTCTGTTGAATAATTGCAACAAGTTCGCAGGAAGGTCTGTATTTAATATTCCGCAGGTATTTATTGCTTGGGCATACATGCTGATGCTAGGAGCAGCCCAAGTACAGCAGCATCGTGTCCTATCATAACTTTTTAATGAAAACGTATCTACTATTAATTTCTCGAAATTCCTCCTCGAAAGAGTGTCTTTCCACTTTAAGTCCCTTTTGCCGAGCGTAATGCACTATTAATGTGCCATTACGATAAAATGTTATTTCGCCATAGCTTTGGCGTGCAAGCAATTACATAGCGGATAGTGTCGTTAAAAGAATCATTTAATAATTTCCATCCTCTTAAAATAATCATAGCAGCAGCAATGGCACACGTACAGTGCTCTCGCAATGGTGCAAGCCTTTATTCGTTTATTACACACAGGGTGGGGGTGTGAGCTCTCTAATAAAAACTACAAGCACATTGTAGGAAATTAATTCCGCTTTTTAATTACATAATGGCAGCTACATGAATGTTTTACGCAACATTTTGTAGTAATTTTACAATAGGTTAAGACACACTGGTGGAGAAGCCATATCTTTTCAAAAAAGGGAATACTGCGACGGGGCTTAGGAAATTAAATGAAACAGTGATTTGGACAAAATATGACCCTTTCTACGGCACCCATTGAAAATGGGGAATGACATCATGAGGAGGAAATTAGGGATCCAGGGATTCTGAGCAAATGGCTAATTTTAAAAACAGATTTATGCATTTCAAAGGAGACGAGATGGGTTCTTCATTAAGATGCATGACGGAAGGAAAAAGGGTAGGGAAATGCTTTACATGGTCGGCGAACCGTTCTATTTTTTAGTGGCTTACACAAAATGGGTAATTGTCTTAACTCGCTTTGTTTTGTTGGCTTTTTGTGTTTAATAGAGTCGGGCAAAAAAGTAACCACTTTATCCTAAGCACAATGACCACCCATTCCGGGGAGAGATGGTATCTGCAGCTACTCTCGTTAATGGAAAAAAAAATAATAGAAAAAGGAGTATATTGGTACGTGTAGTGTATGTACTTAATTTAATCCTTGGTTACCCATCTCTGTGTCTATACTTTTTTTCGGGGCCCTGAAGCGCGGAGGAGCTATATTATATACTCTCGGCTTCATAACAAAAAAAAACAACATTTTCTAGCCTATCACCTTGCCTACACGCAATTTTCTCAGCTCTGTCAGTCTCTTTTTCTTAACTATTTAAACCAGATGTGTTACAGCCTTATTTCCGATCCTAAACGATTCTATCAATTCATTAATACCAAAACGAAATCGGGCAACTATCCCACTTCCCATGATCCTCAAAACGATTGCAAATCTATTTGGTTATTTCTTCAGACTGTCTAATCACGTCTGTCGATGGCCTGTCTGCCATTCTTCAAAAAAAAAAGTGTATGGATCACCTAGTCGAACCCCTCACTCGCTCTTGGCTTTGAGACGAGGATTATTACGTGGATTGAATCCTATTGATAATCTCGAGTTTACAATGTTTTGTTTAGCTGACTTCTATTGCAGGATTACTTGCATAACAAAAGCCAACTCTTGCCTTGAGTTCATCCAGCGTTGGTCTAAGGAATTCTCTAATCCTTGTGTCACTAAATTCCTGCCACACCTACTTTAGTACATGATCATTAGCTACTCCTTATTAAGATAAGAACCCAAAATCCATTTACATAAGGTAGCTATTTATACCCACCTTTCAGGGGCGTTTACCAGACCGTAAACAGAAGAAAAAAAAAAAAGAATCGTTGACAATCCACAGCCTTGAGGAACATCAGCATTTGTATGAATAGCAGACTTAAAACACTGCCCAACCAAAAGGTAGTTTATAAATCCCTGTGAAAGCGACTGAATGACACCTAATTGTAGTAAAATGTTTGACATAAGAACTAAATGTCAGTTTTTACAATCCTTTTGCTTCCGCACGTGTACAGGGGCAAAGTAGTCAAAAAATGTCGAGCAGGAGTAAAAAGAACCCATGAACCTATGATTCATTTTGTCTAGAAAGATGACAAGACCTATTTTTTTCATTTTTTTGTACGAATATCCAAAAAAATCTTCTACTATAGCGACAATGTAGGATTTTTGTCTCAGACTTTGGTCACAAGAGAATGTCACATGACACGACGTATGTTAAGTTTCAGTCTCTGAGGGAGAAATGGCAGTGCATTCACATACAATTCATGTCTGCAGCATATTGTCCTTCGGGCTTTTATCTGTCAAAAGTTTGTATTTGAATAAGGAGAGGAGTTCTTGAAATTTTATTAATTTTTTTTTTGTTTAACGAAGATTTTCACTGGTGGTGTTAGCTGGTTGTTAGTCTACGGAAGGATTCAAGGCATATTTGAAAATATTTGTCTTGATTCGTCCGCAAGAGTGTATTTTTTGAAACCATTTGGGATCTGTAAATGAAGGAGATTAATGTTGCATTGCTTTGAAATTTTGTGAGTCTGTGACACTCGTCACTGAGGAAATGCAGCAGAGCTTGGTGTGTAGCACGTAGTATTAGTAACGACTATATGTACATTATGTCTCAGGTGCCTTCAACCTTTTTTAATGTAATATGAGATGATATAGGAGCGACAAAACTGACACTTACTGTAGTGAATTAGTGTAGGTTGAGGGTGTCCTTCTTTGCATTGCTTCGTATACATGCTTGAGTAGTTTGTTTGGGCTTCTTCATCAGCAATTCTTAGACCAGAAACCAAATGGTTTTAGCTCGTCTACGAGATAACATATTCTCATGAATTAAATCAAAGGGAAGACGACATCCTAATGGTTATCTTGAATAATTTTCAAAGTTTCAGGTAATTGCTTAATGTTCGCTTTAATGGTTATACCGCTAAACAAAGGGGCGTATTTACTTAATGATGGATGGTGATCTAATCCTTCAGTAATAGACTTGGCACGGTTGACATTTTTGGCTTTGAACTTCAGAGTTGTCCAGAGAATGTTTTTATACTTAAACCCATTGATCTATGTGGCTCGATACCCAATAGAATGTACTCGTATACCCCTTTGAATTTTGAAATTTCAAGATTTACTATTTCAAACAGTTTCGTCCTTCGTGTTCTTTTTTTAGAGCAGAGGTTCGCCCAGGGATATTTTGAAACTCATGAAACTTCTTCAGACATCTGTTGGCTGCAGTACGTCTTTATAAAGGATGAAGTAACTTGAAAGAAGGAATACTAAACAAAATCTTCACCCATTGAACACAGCGACTTCAAGTCCAGCGACCTCTAGCAAAGCATTGGTTGCATACTAACACTTAAGTAAAAAAGTAAGTTATGGCCAAGGCTGTAATCTAAGTCCTCTTTTTTGTCAAATTTCATGGATGATACAGAGAATGATTTTAAGTAATAAATTCTGTGACAAATGTATGCTCTAGATGAGCCTTACATATGTGTCTCGCAAAACAGGATAACTAATAGATATTCTTCGAAGGGAGAAATGGAACTTAGGGTATCAAGAAACTGTGTTATATCTACCTTCATGGTGAAGCCTAGGCTTTGTGAAATAATATGGCTAGAAACTTAGTAAAGCGTTGACTTAATGCTGGAAATACGTAGAACCACCAGCTTCTCTTATTTAGGTGCTCACCACTTGCTCGAAACCATTGAAATTGGTGATAGAACGTGGGTAATGGTTAGAAAGACTTGACATCCTTGGGTAATGTTGACCCTAAATGACTGACAACCTAAGCTACAAACCCAACTCAACACAGTCTTCAATAGATTGTTCAAAATAGAAATTAAAAATTTAAATGAAAGTGAATATCCTTTCCACGTTTTGAGGCTTTTATCAGGAAATGAACAACTTCCACTAGATGTTGAGTTGTGAAACATTAAGTGTGTCCATCCTAAGTACATGTCCATGTAGGTATGTCCTACCACTCGTTCTGAGATCTACTTTCACGTTTTGAAGTGCCTCAAAACTCTCCCATTGTATCGGAGCAAACTAATTAATAATAAAACAGTAGACCGAAAGAGCCTTCTAGAGAAAAACAATAGAATACACATCGGACTAATGTGTGCTGAAAGAAACTTTCTCTGTTTGTTCCTGCGTGGGTGACCGAGTTTCTCGTGAAAAGTAAAAGCAACCCAAAGCAAACCTCAAACTTTCCCTAACTTATTTTTCCTTTCATTTTGTTTTCATTTTTTTTTTCAATGAATGTCCTAAAAATGTCCATTAAACGACCCCGCTGTTGTAATTTATCACAAGGATTTGCCATTACCGCAAGCCTACCTCTTACCTAGGACACAGACATTTATGGCTTAATATGCGAATTAAATATGAAACAGGCATTTCTTTAGGGCGAAAGAATTGGGCTTCCATTCATAATCCAGGAATTCCAGAATTCTCTTCAACAACTTGAGGAATTTTTTTTTTAAAAAAATATTGCCATCTCACTGCCATTTGTTCACGGCAAACTGCCTTCTTCCTGCTGCTTTAAGAAGTGTTTCCTTTGGCATCCTTCATGGGCCTCCCCCATCCCGTAAAGGTGCACACACTATACTTAGGTTTAGGTTTAGGTACAACGTAGAATCGAGTAAATTGTTGGTAAATTTTTAACTAAAGCTTATAAAATGCGATCCATTAATCTTTAATGTAAGCGTATGCGCACGACAGAGAATTTCCATTTATCATTCAACAAACCGCAAAAAAAACTGGAAAAAAAGAATTATTCTCTCCTTTTTATCGAGCCATGTGCGTGTGTGTGTGTGAGTGGTGTTTCAGTGTTTTTCTCAACATGAGCAGGATAGATAAAAAGTTACAACATATTCAGCCGCCCTCGACGAGTTTTCTTTTTTTGGTAATGGACGAACGCATTGGTTATTCGGATTGAATTACGTCGATTATCCTTTATAATGGCATCCTTTGTTTGGCCTCTGCCATCTTAGTAGGAGATTTATACATATGTATGAGTATGTGTTGAGAAATCCATTGTGGTTATTAGGACGAGATGGGGCTCGTCATATATTACACTGATTGCTTTGTTGTGTATCTGGCTGGTGGAGTAGTATTTTAGGCAAAACTTTATGGAATTCCTTGATGGCATTAGCGGACTTGAGATTTATGTGAGTGTATTGGAGGTTTTATTAAAATTTATAAGGATGCTTAAATTCGAACTGTGTATATAAAAATTGTAATAAAAAATGAGAAGTGTTAGATTAATGGGACACGTAATGTAAGGTCCTTGTATACGTTATTTTTTTAAAACTAAAGTGGGGGCTACGGTCCTTACTCATAGTAGGAGCTTGGGTAGCTAAGATGAGTGGATGTGGGTAATGATCGTTGAGCTTTGAGGTCGATAGTATCAAGAGATAATTTATTTGTTTAAGACTACATTCCATGATTTCTTTCAAAAAACACATTAAACACAGAGTAACTCTATCGAGATTCAAAGTGGGGTACTTCAAGGTGGCATTCTTTGGCCAGTACTGTTCCCACTGGTGATTAATGGTGTGCCTCGTGTTGGTTCGTGGAAAAAAAGAGGTGTTCGATGAACGTTTACGTCCCAGATACTATGCAAGCAATAGTCATCGTTTTAGTGGTTCCGAATGAAGTTTTATATAAACAAATTTATGATTTAGATTTGTTTGGATCTTGCCATGACGAATATGGATTATAACATCGAACAAAACCATCGGGCAATAACTCGACCATAACATGAAGATTATTCGGTTTCAAAGCTTTACGAGTTTGTGGATTGTGAGCATAGATACGGTCTTGTGATTAGCCTCACTAAAAGAAGTTCAAAGACAACAAACCACACTTCAGATCACCAAAACCCAAAATAATTGTTTCTTGCAATCAAGCAAAAACGGTCGTGTTGTGTGAGATGTGGCACCGTCTTGTTGAAACTACATGTCTTCCACATTCCCATCCATTTGAGGCCAACAAAATTTCGGTTAACATTTGTCACATCCACTCAATGACGGAAATTGGAGTGGAATCGGTTAACTCATGATGGGAATTCGAGAAGAACAAAGCTGGAGTTGGGAAGAGGTGAGACACATTTTCAGACAATAGAGAGACTATAAATATCTACACCCTGATGGACAAGATATAACGTCGCTGTCAGAGGATAGCAATAGAGAATATATCACGGATAAGTAAAATAGATAACCAGTCCAGGCTTTTTGGACGTGATGGTGCTATCAACTACTGCATAGCAGCGCTCGACTCCCATCAGAGAAAAATTGAGGAATAAAGCCAGTAAAAGCGAAGTGTAACATAGTGGTTCTGCTCACAGAACAGAATAAGGTTGGCGCAGGACAGGATAAGGTTGCAGGAGAAGATACCCTTACAATCCTTCCATTTAATTGAGAACTTTGAGTGATTTCACTTTGTTCACTTTCGTTCTCATTAGTGTCTTTTTTGTTTACTTCCTCGCATCTTGTTCCACGGGACAGCATTTTTCGGGAAATGACTTCAATTTCACCTAATTAAGTAACAAACACTTTGGCTGCCTTGATTCACTCATATTATGAAGGTAGCCACAGGCCTGATTTTTAAGCCAGAATGTGAATTACACATCTATGTCCTTCGGACATGAATGCATTAAAAATGTGGACTATTAGAGGAACTAATGCGTTGGTCTTGGAGCCTGAGTGTTTCCAACCGAAATCGTAATGCGAATTATGTGTTTCTGAATTGCAATTGTGGCCATTCGATTCCACTAAATGCCCCCCCGGAGGCAATCAATGCTATTAAATCGTTACGCGGGTGGGTAATATAATATTGATTCTGATTAGACCCATGGCGAGAGAAAACTGTGTTGTGTTGCTAATTCTGTTTTATTTTAATGTGTTTATTTATTTTTGGTCAAAAAATAGAACTTTAACTTGTTTTTGTTTCACTAGTGCTTGCCAAACGTGAATGTATTGAAATGTAATGTAATCCCTACCAAAGTCGTTAGCCACCTCGGTAGCGGATTAGAGTGCTCAGGGAGCCTTAACAATACGTATTTAGCTATAACAAACATGATTACAACCACGGACTAAAGTGCAAGTTAAACCCACAAAATAATTTACGATTGCATTGCAGACTTAAGTGCTTGAGTGACTAACAGTCGCCTAGGGCCTGTGGATGAGACGCGTAATTTTAATTTCTGTGGAACTTATACCTAAGTTTTTCACAAACCCGAAATAGCAGCCGTTCGAAACTAGGATGGGATCGGGGACGAGGATCCACTGCCCAATCTCAATCCCAAAGCCCATCTAGAACAATTCGTGACTGTGTTCCAGGCTATAATATAGGGTGTAGAACTATTACTCAGTACCGGAACCCAAGGTAACTGCATTAACCTCTGCCCTATCAAACCCAAGAAATAACTTGAATGCAAGGATAATCTTAATATATTAGCGAGCTCTTCCCAAGTCAACCTGATTTGAGAACCTGGTCACTAAAATATACTAGAAAATGAAGCGGCGGGTAAACTGGTGAGGAAGGAGACGGAAAACATAGATATGGCTACGGTCACAACTATAGGATCAGCCTTAAACGTTATTAAAACCCCAAACAGCAGCTCGTTCGCAATACACTACGAAAGCATGTGTAAACGTCTGCAAAGCTGAAAAATGATCAACGTCATGAACAAACGCTCTTGCTGCTATCAAACAAAGACGGCACTCGATCTAGGTCGGTCTGTAGACTGGACACATCAACCTGAACAAACACGCTCTGACTAGGACTAGTGACATCAAGCAGCTACCCGGTATGTAAGGAACAAAAAAGAAAGCTTTGATCACTTCCTCAGTGAATTGCCATTGCCTGTATTAGGGTCGCTAGGATAATGCCTGGTAATACAAATGTTTTACGTCTGCGCAAAACTTTGAGGTACGCTTGTGGCCTTCTTGTCGGATATTCTTGTTGAGTCTGTAGCTTGTTTTGATAAACAAGTGATTTAAAAAAAAAAACCCAAAGAAAGAGCTCTGATATGGTCAAATAGGGTGATCTTGGTGGCCAGTGCAAATCGCCAAAACGAGACATTAGACGATTGTTCAGAACGGGATGTCCTCCAGTACCAATTCATCAATTTGCGGCACTAAACACTCGCTGATCATGGGTTTGTATCGTCTAGTCACTGTAACCGTATTACCAACGGCGGAGTTCAAATAAAGTTCTGATATTTTCGTCGAAAAGAGCACTACGAGGGTTTTCAGAGCCTCTGCTGTCTTTTGCCTTAGAAGCGTTTCCATACCAGCTACAGTTATACTCTCGGGTGTTTGTCAAACGTTCCCTCGTGAAAGAACTTTGGGTGTTGTCTTCAGGTTCCGCTACGTACTGCAACGTACTCCGTTTTATTGAATTATACTATCAACATCACAATTAAATGATCCTAAAATATGCTGACTTTCCAGTCTCATGGAGAAACAGTAGTGATCTGTCGGTAGGGAACGATTACAGAAGTTTTTTCTAGCAAATATCGGCATGAAAGTTTAGACTTTCAGAGTTAAATTACGACTTGTGCAAAAAAATCAATTATTTCAGCTTTGACCTAACCCCCTGGACGCGAAGAAATTATAAAAAAAAAGGCCGTCACTGTCAGCATTTCCTAAATCTAGCTACATACATCTAAGTACGTTGGAAAAGTAGTACGTAGAACTACATAAAGGGTTTTTTTTAGCGGCGGAGAACTTTAAATTGAAGTAAAACAGAGAAAAATGTTTTCAATATCCATGAAATCGCTTGTATTTGACAGATAAATTTATGTCATTATTGATTAAATTTGGTATCGAGAATGTGGTTGCCGCGACTGGTAATCTGGAGGTCAAATTTGTTCTTATATTCCCTAAGTTTTGGAAGATAAGTTCGACTATTGTGTGGAAGAAGTCTATGAATATCTTTACTAACAATGTTCGCACAGAACTCATTTATCTAAAAACAAAATTTCATAATCATTTTCTGGGCTGAGACATGAGGATGGTCTTTAAAATCAGATGAAAATCCAGCTCCGCTATGGTTAAAATTTCTGGCATCCACAATGTACGTATTTACTTAACGAAAAGGATCTCAGAAAGTCTTCCCTTTCTTTCGAAACCTACTGTACGATACATGTCATTTAAAATTGCTCGACGTTCTTCTGCTATCCCTCGGTTAGTCAGCAAAGTACTTGAGTAGTGTAGTACATTTAGGAAATAACAATAATATCACAGATTGATCGAAACCAATATTTGCCGTTTCAAGGAGGGGCCAAGCCAAGAAAAGGGTCTTTCGTAATTTCCCCCAACGCACTTAGTTTTTACAATCCACTCACCACATATTCCCACACAGGCTCGTAAGGAGCAGCATTTTTGCATACCCGTCTCCTTTTTCAATTCACAATATCATTTCTGGTAAGGATTGTGTGGCACAGGATGGTGTCACTTTTATGCGGGTATCAAGAGAAGTTCTGTCGCATATACATACATATGTATGTACATGTTTAGTCGGCATTTCACTTGTAAAGTATAGGAATTGTCGTGCCTTCAAGTACAGCACGTAATAGTCCTTTTTCCAACTCATCCGAGTGCGAGTAAAAAAAACATAAAAGACAATATGAGCCTACACACACACGCAGAAAGAAGAAACACAGTTTCTTTTCGTTTGGTTTTTTTCTTTCAACGCACCAGTAATATCTGATAGGATTCAGGACACCCGCCACATGCGACCTTCTTGCTCACCATAAGGAGCACAAACGCCACGAACACACCCAGCACATGTCTAATTCATTTTTAATCTAGTTTGTCTTCTTGAAATGTGATTTTATTGCTGTTGATGGCGTTGCCTGCTTATAATTATGTGCACTTTTGAAGGATATTCTGTTTTGAGAACATTACCTCATTAGGATACTCGGCACGTTATCCTTGCTTCTTGTGAAACTTTCGTCATTCTTTCTTGCCTAACTAATTATCTGCGTAAAAGAATTTGCATTTTCTATTCGCCTGGGTGAGGCTTTAAAGCGCTGACGCTGGAGATTAAAGCATGTGTGCGGCATCCTGTCGCCCGACGTTCGATTTAGTGGGAGTGTGCACATACAATTTCGAGGATAACGTCTTTATTTTGGGGATTGCAAATTTCGGTGGATGTGTGCGTGTGTACATACTTAAAGTGATTGATGGGGAAATTGATGGAGACAGGAAGGAATAAGAAAAGATCATATCTTGTGTGACTTTGAAAAAGAACCAACACCTCCACACACTTCAAGTGGCCGAGCAGATAATATTGACGTTAGTAAGTTATATGCGGGCGTTTGTTCTCGTATCTATCCCATTGTCAGGATGTGTTTTGACAGGAACTGGGACTGTGGGAGGAAACCTTTTAATTTCACAATTTTTATGCTCAAGCACCGTTTGGCGAAAGTGCCACAGCAGACTGTCGTAGGGTGGTAATTATTGCTGGTGGTCTGGAGACACGGAAAATTAATGACAAACGAGAATTTTAAGCTACCTTGAATAATTGTGACACGCTCTCTTCCACTGGAGTGTTTCATTTCTCATATTTCATACACATGAACGCATCTGCAAAATAAAGTAAGACATATGAACCGTCAGTCCGATCCTCTGAAAAATATCTGTCACTTGAAGATTAGTTGGAATGTGAGTGAGTTGATGGAGAAGTTGAATCTTGCTGGTGACAGAGTCTCTCTCGGAAGAGTGGTCTGAGTGCCTGATGGATTTCAATACAATATCATCGACCATTAGTGTAGATGGAAGCTTTCAATACTTCTTTATTTGAGAAATAAACAGAAAAGAAATTTAAGGAGGGCTCAGTGAGCAGCATCTGACTCTTACAGGCACCACCCACGAAGTATTGAAACCTACCGAAGCACCTAGCTTTCGAAGTAATTTCCAACTTACATCATCGAATGAAGTGCATACTCTTGGGCTATAAGTTAAGTCCATTACTCGCACTTTTTTCTGCATTATAAGGACATTTACACTCCTTGAAACGTGAGCAATAAAATAAGAAAAAAACATCTCGATTTCTCCTTTTATTACACATTTAATAGTTCTGATGGTATTTATCTCGCACTCCAGTAAAAGGATGTAGGCCTACAGAGTACCATGATCTCTAGAGTTAGCATCACTCTGTGCTACATTCTCTAGTCTAAGACTTAGCTAAACCACCAAAGACTGCCTATGACCTTCCAAAAATGCAACTCATTTCTGCTGAAAGATTTTAAAGAACTGATGGTCAACAAAAGTAGTCAAGCCTCTCAGAAAGGTAAGTCAACGACATGGTGAATTGCAAAATTTCTGATCCTTCTCCATAAAAGCATGGAAAATATGGTTACGATGGACAGATGAGCAAAGACTACACAAGTTGGATAACTTACATGCACGTTGTGGAATCTATTGCTTGATTGAGAACGCGGTGGAAGAAGTATTATTGAAAGCTTATTGCTACTAGCAGCCACAGCCATTATCCGTCAGGGCAGACATAATGCTTCCACAAAACGAACAAATGTTCCCTATCTGAGAAGGGCTGCATTTCAAGGACTTACCTAACTACCCACTTCTTCGCTTCTTCATTTAGGTTTTTCTTCGTTAGAGGCATGATGAGAATAACTCCCAGTCCTCCCGAGGAGTGGTTCAGGGAAGAATTTTAAAAGTTGTTCTTAGTAGCCAACTAAATTATCGTAAAGATGTACTCAACTGAACTTAGATTTTTCCCGACCTCTCGGAATAGAACAGTGAAGGATGAACTGAGTTCACATCATTGCGGAGCCTTTGAAACGCTGCCTACTAACTTTGAAGCACATATGCAAGTAATCACTACCACCACTAGTGTGGTAACAGATGACCCCGAAGAGGATATGAACTACGCATTCAGCACTCCGTTTATTGTCATGAAAATTGTTTATGTCCCAGTTAGTGGGAGTCTGAAGTGGCAATGAAACCACTAATATAAGAAGCTGCCTTGAGACTCATGAAACAGTTTCACATTTTATCTGCGAATATCCTGTCTTCAACACCAGGATGATTATCGTGAGCGAAAAATTCCCTCGAGCTGAGTAAAAAATTCCAGCTCGTTGCACAATCGGTGACAAGCAGTCGGTTATCCCGAAGTACAATGGACAATTAGATCCACGTGCTTTCCCCTTCAAATGACTCTCTTACGAATGCTGTTCAATTCAAAGTAAGAATTTGAAAAAGACCAAAGTTTTGACATATCCGAAGCACATTGTTCACCGAGGAGAATCATGATGTTTTGCTTTCTTGATGTACATAGGTAATTCTTGAGGGTAGCTTCTATAGACTGGGCCTTCCTTATCCTTCGAGCTTATTTGTCTCCTTCGCATATCCGAATAGATGACTTCATAAAATAGTTCAATATGCACTCCACAAATGCGACTGTAATTAAGGCCAGTTTTTGCACAACAAACCATTGGAGCTACTGGCAAAGATTAAACCCAAAAAAATATAAGAAGGCTATACGTAGAAGTGGACGTTGTCATTCACGCCATCATGTGCCGTCCAGGGGGATGATTCTATGCAGATAAATAAATAATTTAAAGGGACTATTATAAAAAGGATAAAACCGGTAATAGGATTTTTCCATTTTATTTTCAATCGCTAATGAAAAATCGTTGTTGTTTCCGTTCTTACACAATTTCCGGTTGATTTCTCATTTCGTGTTCCTTTCGATTTTTTCCGATTAAGAGGCAGCTTTCCATCAAAAAATATTTACGACAAAATTACCTTTAAAATGCCTCAGTCTGCAAATAGGACTACTTTTCGAAATTGTGTAAAGGAATTCTTTTGAAACAGCACGCAGCTTTTCGTTTAGAGTTGAAGACTGTGATTGGTGCCTTGTTCAGTCCTCAAATCGGTGATAAGTTGTTCAGTGCAGACACGAAATTTGTTGTTTTTTTCTGGAAATTTTAGTACTTAATGTGCGCTGGGACCTACAAGACCATTGAGCATTAACACACCTTAGTATAGTTTTAGGTTGCAGGTTCTGAGTTTCTGCTGGGCCATGTTTAAGTGGAGTACTCTCTTCATTGCGACTCCTGGACATATGCATCTTTTACTGTCCACAGAGCCAGCACGTATCATTTATTTAAAAATTTTACTTTGTGTAGATAGTGCCTAAGTTACCAATGTTCCACAAGGGAACCGGTTAAGGTAACCGTGATCTTGACAAAGTTTTTCGGTTGCCTCAGGCCCTGAAGGTTAACCTAGTAACCTTAATGCAAGGATGCAAGACTTTCGAAAAAACTGACGCAGTCCCAGATCAGGTTAGGAATATGATTTGAGCGCTAATAGTGCTGCATGACAGTCTGAAAAGATATGGATAAATGCGTATTCCTTAACTGATCCCCCCCTCCGGTGCACATAGTTCAATAACATGGACTTCTATACAAAAACAAATATTTGGACCTAGCTTCTCATGCTGCGCTTGTTATATTCTTTACACAAATGGAAGGGTCCTACTCTATAACGCTGTATCCGAATGGTGGCAGTTTGTTATTTGAGAAGGGTTTTCATGACAGATGTACCCTCGGATGTTTGTAAGACGTTCACGAGAGGTGAAATAAATTTTAGGTGTTTTGGCTGGGATTTAAAGCTCGAACCTTTTTCTCCGTAGTCCAAGGCACTAACAACTTAATCCAAGGCGTCCATGGACTTCAATCGCTCGTTGGGCAGCTGGGTGATATGTGTCGCCATAAGGGTATGATATTGAGGCATGCTAATTGGTATAACAACGATGAGATGGCTTATCATTGGACGTGCATCGGTCGTAGTAAGATTTAAAGCAATGCATTTCCAACCATAACATCTCAAACAAACAATGTCCGATGTGATTAATGAAATTCTGAAAAAACTTTTTGGATGCTTCTTGCTTTTCAGTTGATTGCAGTTTCTTTTTTTTTTGTTTACCTGTGTTCGTCTTTGTCTTCTGAATATTTTGTCGTGCCCAGCTCTTTCGTTAAGAATTCGAAAAGTTGCTTCGCAAAATTTGAAAATAATTTCCTATATTTCAGGCTAGGAGAAGTATTTCAAAACAATTTTCATTTAAAGTCAATCATTTCGCAAAGAAAATGAAAAGTTATTTCAAACTCTTCTTCTTTTTTTTTGTTGTTTTCTGTCAATTAAATTGCAGGACATGCTACAGAAAAAAAAGGAGGAAAAAAAACGCGTTGATTAGCTCCTTGTTTGTTGTTATTGGCAATAAAACTTAAAGAAACAAACTCTTTCCCTTGAATTAACTGTCAGGACTTGTGCAAATATTCGCTTACTCGGGTACAAAGTCCCATTAACAGCGCCACCTTGCTTTCTTTTCTTTCGTTTTTTTTTACGAGGGTATTTTTAAACGGCTGGACGACATTATTGGATGAGAGAGGGTGATCCTGTAGTTTTTTTATTTGTCGCATCAGTTGCTCCCTCACAGATATCGAATCTAGTCGTATAAACCCATTCTTAATTCTGGAACAGAAGGAACGAAATTAAATTTTATTACTGTTGCCGAAGTCCATTTCGGGATCCACGCCATGTTCGGTAGTGTTGAGCTTGATAGTCTTTCAACTTAATCCTCTTTCATTATTGTCTACCTAAAGGGCACTAAAAGATGTCAACATCACACAACGGAAGGAAATCAACAGATAGGTTGATATCTCATCCGGAGGAAGTCGTGACTGGAAAGCAAAACACCCTGGTAGTTAACCTTTTTGGTCTTCTCGTTCTGTTTCTATTGTCAGATATACTCGCTAGTATATATATTTTTGGCTTTTGATGAAATATTTTATTTGAATTTTCGCTTGAATTACAAGGCAATAAAAGATTGTTTTTTTTCTTTATGCGTGTCGTCCTTTAATAGATTTTCCTTTAGTTGTGATGATTGGCTTTTTTATTGACCAAATTTTGGTTCGATTATAAGTGGCTTCCGAGTGAGTTAAGTGAATACACATTTGCTTATGGCACAGAACGATGGAACTCATTAAATTTGAACTTTTGATGCATTTATGCCAACTCGGGGATAAGTTTTATGATGTTATTTCCACAAATAATTCTAGTTTTGTTTGTGCTGATGGCGTATCATGAACCCTTTGTCCACATTTAATGAAGTAATCTTCAAAAGGTCCCTCGATTACGGTGTAAGTTTGTTCTTGGCAAGAGGTTTGAACTTTTATGTTGTTTGTCGTGAATGACATAATTTTTTTTGTTTTTTTTGAAAATGATTTCTCTTGGACTTGTTCCATTAGGGAGGTAAACTTAACCACAAACATTATTTTCACAAAACTGCAAGATGTAGAGCAAGGTTATGCAATCATGTTATGATTCACCGAGGATTGTTGGAAAGGATAAAACTTTTAGTTAAGAGTAAAGAGAGTTTGGAAAACTGCAATATAAATGGATGTTTTTAAGCATTCAAAGTGGGTGCTCCTTGAGAGCACGCCATTCCCGTTCAATGTCGTGATTATGATGGCGGATTGAGAGAGGTTAGGTGTATGGGCACTGACTCCGCGTCAAATTAAACATTAAGGACGAGCGATAACCAAATGAATCTCAGGAGTTTGGTAGGTTAAGTATGAATTTCGTAGCTCCTCTCACTCCGAAAATGAGTGACTACCAACAGTAACGTTACATAGCAGGTGGCAACCTCTATTACAGTCATTATAGGGTAAGCCCACAATTGTCCACGGTCAGATATTCTAATGTCCTTGCGGCAAAGTTTCAATAAATTGAGGCGCATTCACCTCGTGGACACCAGGATCTGTCAGATTACTCTAGACACTCTGCATCCATTTCCCGATATAATGTACTAGGCATTATTCTGGGCTCAGAGAAACAATATGAAAGGTGCATGTGCTACTCCTTTCTGGCTAATTCATACACTCTTTGGTTTTCGGAAACGTCCACATATTGGAGTGTAGGGTCGCCTTGTTGGATGTTGATACCTGGTTCGGATTTGGCTTACACTCACTAGTTTATCAGCTTGGATCTTACCAATGTTGGTAATTATTTCCCGATGTAATCATTTCCATAGTTTAAAGAACGTAGGAACCAGCTCTGGTACCACTTTCTCCATTGAATCTGTCAACTGTATCGTTCAACTCCTCTCTGATTGCATTGATAGAGTTTCACTTTCGTCCAGAGTCTTGAGATATGGAACCGGCTTAAATTATAGGCGTGAGCACGAACTTGATGAGCTTAAGGTTTAGTTCAAAGTGTTACTCTAACACAAGTTTCTCGGTGCTAATGGTCTATTGCTAGTTAATGTAAACATCATCGGCCTAAGGTGGCTGCTATGTGGGACTCCAGTTTAAATGCGATTCGCTACAGATATGAGTATGTATTTTAAAAAAAAATTCTTATCACCTATCTCTCACTTTTAGGTATAACATAAAAATATTGCTGTAAATTTAAGGAAAGTCTCTAGGGCATTCCGAAGCCATAACGTATTGTAAGGATACCGAGGTCACTGATGGGTGAAATGATCAACATCGCGTCGTTGTTAAATACTGACTGAAAAATTACTAATCTCGAGCCAGTAACGTAAACAGAACCAGATGTGTTTCGTGTTGTGACCAAACGCATGCAGGTTTCACATGCATTCAACGTCATGTCGCAAATCGAAAAACAAAGGATAACGTCAGAACATACCACGCCGCGACACACCACATGAGGCAAATGTGGTTCTGGCTTTTTGGCTGTTCAAAATTGTTTCATCCATATTACTGTACCTGTATGCATAACCAATATGCGTCGTCTGTGTCACGTACAACCTTTCAGAAGTGCACAGTCTCAATTGATGTAATATGGATGGTGGGAAAAACGAATCTAAAAAACGCAATAACAGACGAACTGTACCGACGTCGCAGGACCTTTGAACCGCTACGTGCTGTGCATACCAATACATAATAGTCATAAATCCAAAAAGGATATAATAAGCCTGTTACTCCCTGAAGCTATTTTTGATAGAAATTGGCTGCAAAATTTTGCATAGGAGAGTATATTGGCACAGAATCCCTTATCGTATCGAGTTCCATTCGTCGACAATTTAAATAATCCTTTATAAAGGTGTTAAAGGCTACACCTGGTTCAGGGTTCTACTTGAGTAAAATAAAAGTAAAATATTTAGAGGAAGTATGACTAATCAACATCGTCTGGCTAGTGCACAAGAAAGCAGGCAAACTACGCCAACTACAGAGGCATTTGTGTCACTTGTTAGGCCCTATCAATGCGGCTCTAAACCAGATAAGTTGACAATCGACCAAACATTCTCACTACGTAAAATCATAAAAAAAACCCAACAAGTCCAGATCGAAACTTTTGTATGGATTTTACTCCCGCATATGACAGCAATTATAGAGACGAACCATGACTAGTTTTGATGTTCCTGCAAAAGTCGTTACCGTGAGGATAGAAAACGCTCGGTGCTTCATAAAAGTTGGAAGTAATCTTACGGAGACCTTTGGTGTAAAATAAAGTTTAAATACAACTTTTGGAATACCATACTTCAGAAAATTGAGCGAAAGTCACATCCAACATCCAGCAGCCCCAGATTCAGACTATAGAACTAAATTTCGAGGATCAAGTCGTGGTATTTAGTATGAAGTTATCGTTGCTTGATTCCATATGTGAGTGCTGTGGGTGAATAGGACTAATAGTTTTTATAGTCAACCAGCGGTTTCGTTTTTCCCGATTTTACATTTGCCGAACATCTGACAAACATTCAAGAGTACGCGCGATGTAATAGTGCATTCCTTCCATTCCGATGCCTTCATGTTGAAAATTTATATTTTTTGTCGAACCGCAACTGAATTTTATCCTCGAGTTAGGGTTTAAAGCTGAAGACATGAAGACATCACCTTTGTATAAGTCAAAGATGCCTTTCACCAGTAACTTCCTATTGAGTAAGAAACAAAAAAAAGATCACTGTTCCAAAATGTTTCCAAACCCTCATTTGACGCTTTTCGACAGCCAGCTATGGACAGCTCTAAGGCTTCAATCAAAATTAAATTGCGGAAAAGTTTTGCGAAAAATGACGAAGGATTTGCTTCAATGGCGTTTTGGCAAGGACCTCAAGGACTTACACCTTCTCATCCATTCAAATAGCTCGTTCCTTCTTTAATTTTAAGAAAATATTTTTCGGTAATGGAAGTGAAAGCAAGTATGTTTGGAAAAGGAACTCCATCTAACCACAGAAGGAACCAGTAAAACCTTTATACAAACACTGTTCCAGTTCGAAGGTGTGTGCAATCTCCTTCGGTTGCCTAAACCGAAACTCACTACCATGTTTACATCGAGGCCAAGTGCTGAAGAGTGATAAAACTTATGGTTCTGTTCATGGTTTTATTGGAGTTTTATTGCAGATTAAATCCTATTTGTCGGAACATCAAGTACACCAGCAGCGCAGACGTATGTCAGAAGTCTTAATCTTACACACATAACATCAGGAAATATTATCCTCCCTCGGGTGTACATAACAATAACTGCTCGTATCCTCGTAAAACAAAAAACTCGCAACTTCAATATTCGTGCACTTAGGTAGTCATAAACCAAAAAAAATTATGTTATCACGGGCGGGACGACTCGTATATGTAGTCAAGTCATGCAAGTACATATGTATGTATCTATGTATAAAAAAAAGATATGTATGTATGTATTTAGTGAATGTGATATTTACCTGATGTCCTGAACAAATCGAACCATTAGGCACTCGTACTCGAAAAGGGCTATGAACAGGGCACGACGTCCTTGGACCCCATCGCGACGACGACGGTCCCGGCATTGGCACTGAATTAAAACTATTTGAACTACAAGGATTACAGAGGGGTGGCGGCGGCGGCACCGATGGCGGTGGTGGTGGACCGGCGCCGCCTACGCCACAGTGACCAATACCACCGCCACCAATGCCAATATGTGAACCTAAATGACCGCCACCACCAACACCACCGGCCAGCATGGATTGTGGCGGGGGTGGTGGCGGCACTGCTGGTGGACCACCCGGACCTGGTCCATGATGACACATTGGTCCTCCGCAATTCGGTATGCCCGACCATTGACCCCCACTGCCACCGATGCTGTTCAATTGTCCCCCTCCGCCGCAGTAGTGGTCCACGGCAAAGCTGTCTTGGCTACCAGAGCATTGCAATCTGTGAGGTGGTGGCGGAGATGATTGTCTTGAATAAATTTTTTTAGCTAATTAGTTATCTCTTCAGCGGAACTATGATGGTGGCGATGTGGTGGCTAGATGGCGCTGCGCTCCTCGAATTCAATGCCTTTCAGTATCTTCGATTTCAGTTGCTTCGGTTCGAAAACTAAAAAATATTGTCTCTCCTACTATTTGGATGATGTAGCCTCGACGTTATTATAACACCACGTGAATTGATCGTTGTTAACTTCGAATAAACGCATTTTTTTTCTCTTCTTTTTTGATATAAATATGTGTTTTTTTTTTTAAAGTTGTTTTCCTGTAGTCGATTTGATAGCGCAAAACCCTCTTACATTTGCCTCGTAATTTAGTTACTTATGTTGCTCGTTACTTTTTAATTTGAATTGGAGTTTTTGATCACAGAATTTAACACCAAAATTTTAACTAAAAAATTATTATATTCATCTAAGTATGTTATTGCGTTTGCAGGTTTTCTTTTAATTAATTAATTTTTTTGTTTTGTTTTGTTTGATTTCTATTTACATAAATATAGTACCTCTGGTGATTATAAAAAAATAACAGTTATATTACAACAACAACAACGACTATTCTAGCAATAACAGCAAAAATTTTTCATTTTTTTTTAATATATTTATTTATGTATTTTTTAAGAGTCTTTGTTAAATTTTTTCTATTTAAATAAATTTGTTGTTATAAATTGTTAAATTGTTGTTTCGTTTTGCATTGCGCATTAATTTTGTTTTAAAAATATTTTTTTCTATTAAATTGTTTTAGGTTAACATTGGTTTTAATTATTGTTTTAAATTTGTTCTATTAGTTTACAGTTAATTTGTGTTTTGTTTTTTTCTTTCCAAAGAAGGATGTAGGAGAAGAGTATGGGGCATCTGTAAAAAAGAAATTGAAAAAGGTACGAGCGGTTATTTACTGAACTTGACAACTGACTACAGTTGGCCAACGTAGGTATCTCTGCATAAGTTCGAGTTTAATTTTTGAGTACGGTCCAGGAAGTAACGACAGAAGCACACGAAAGGAGGACAGAATGTTGAAACACAGCATGCAAGAGATTTACTAATTTAGAAAACTCATTAAGTGTTACTTTCTCTTCTAAACTCCCCCGTCCATCTTGTAACTTGAGCTGAAAAGCGACAGAAAGTTGCACAATTATAATTGTTTTTGTTCCGTATTCCCCGACAACAGATGTCCCAATTCGCAGTGCGAGGATCGATTGATAAATCGACATGACCCAGAACCCAACAAATCCTTTAGAAGTATCTAAGGCTTCTTTGTGATTGGAAAAGTGATATTGCTTTCATTCTGCGGCTTGAAATTATGTTTAACTCTTGAATCATTTGTCGATCATTGGCGTAGAGCGTTAAATAAAGTCTCCGCTGAGCACAGTTTATGGTCAGCATGGAAAAAAACGAAATTTACGGAATGTCCCTCTTTGATTTTTTTTACAATTTCCCTGTGTTACTCACTCTTACATATATCTTTTTATTTTCTTGAACCATATAGTTTCTATTTGACAGCTGTCAAAGAACCAGAGCTTTATGTTCAAAAGCTCAAGAATGCTGTGAAATTTAAAATGAAAGCTCTTAATGGAATGCCCTTCATGTGCACATATCTTTTAGAAAAATTGAAGCTAACAAGTTGCCTCCGAATAAATGCATTTCATACTTGGCTACCCGATAAAAGCAGCTCTCACACCACTACTCATGTGATGACACCATGAAAATAGTATTTACAAAAAAAAACATCCTGAGACATTCACCACTTCAAACCCTTCAAGACTCAAAAACCTGAATCCAATACCTTAACTTATAATTGTAAGTGGACTGAGTTGAGTTAAGGAAGCACTGAAAAGACTGATTGATAGCTATCAGCCTCAGAGCAATACATTTTTTACAGGGTGATGGTCAGCTCGTCACTGACGTAGCATTTTGCTCCCTCTTCCCTAAAGTCTATAAGCTACATAGTCGACCTGGAGAGGGACCGATGAAACTGGGACTGGACTGGAGTTTAGTACACGGATTCAAGAACTTCGAAGCCAATAGAGTATTTTTCAGACAATCACAATATTTCTCAGAGATATTAGCACAGTCAAGCAGGAAGCAATGGTCCTTCCAAGGCCGTTTTAAATGGATTAACATTGATCAAAGATGTGTACAACGCGTTAGTATAATTCCGGGTTAAAGTGCAAGTCTGACAAGGTCACCAGGATAGGTGGCTTCGGCTTCAGTCAATACAGCCGATCCAAACTAGGTCCCTCACAAATATTTGTTAAAGTTTTTAGCAAGACCAACCTCAGACTGTGGTTCCACGTAGGTACCACAGCTTGAGACAGATTTGGTATAAACTATATCATGACCTTTTTGTTGGAGAATAACAAATCAGCTATGTAATCGCTGTTCTCCGGGAACTTGTGCTAAAGGATAATTTCAGTGAACCGGCGTCCTAAAAAAAACGTTCATAACGAAACGTCGCCCAGTTCATTTAGTCCTTAGGTAACTGTAGGTTCTTCACGACGCATCGTTCTAATATTTGCGAATGAACAGAGTTGGAAATTAAAAATCCTATTTCAGCTTTCCAAGCCTTTGCATCATGGTCATCGCGGACTGGAAAGCTGGTAAGACTGCACCCTAGACAGGTAGTGACTTCTATATACAGTGCGAAGTAATATCGAGAGTAATTATAGGCGAATACTACCTATTAACGTATCGGAAAGCACAAATGTTGAAGGAAAAACAGCTACATTATTACCCTCCACATTCAGAAAGCTTTAAACTCTACAAACTGGATACTGAAAGCACTCCAATGTGTGACGGTTTCAACCTTTCCTTCAGAAGAAATACTTTACTCAGTATATTCACATTGAAGGCGGACGGAATCCTTACAGAATTTTTCCCATAAAACAGGGAGAGAAAGTATTCGAGTTCACAAAAATGTGAAGAATTCTATTTAACATGGAATTTTACACATCCACAGACCCTTTTTCCTAAAATTAAACTTTTTCTGGGTAACATTGTGTTACCCACATAAACATTGCAGTAACAATCAACTACTTAACTCATGTAAACACTCACACACATAGTATTCCTAATCGCTCTTTAGCGTACTTAGGAGCATCAAAACCCCCGATAATCTTTTCTAATTCCTTCATCCCATCACCGTACCGTACCGCCCATGGCCTACACTCGAATAGCAACACAAATAACATTAACAATTTCACAAATTCACTATCACTTGAGAAACATTGTACTGTTGTTCTATTTACATATCGCGCAGCCATTATTGTTATTGTCCTCTGTGTCGACACACTTTCGCAATTCAATTTCGTACAGTTCAGCCGCACGCTCGGAACATCCCTGAGCACTCTATCAACCCGGCAGTGTTCCGCTCTGTTTCAGGGATACACTCGTATCCATACGCATGGCTGTCTCCTTCACTCCATCATTATGCTATTTATTTTCATCAGACGACATTTCAAGGACTAATTTAAATAAATACTTATTTCCCCCAAAGAATACGAATACGAAGGCAAAATATGTGTCCTGGCGGAGGGATACAAATATGACAAAAGTTTACATTAAAAGGATGCCAGGGTTTAAGCTGATGTCATCTCTAAATGCAAATGATCCTATATACACCCCAACAGGACAAAAAAGGAGTTGTTTTCCGCTGCTTTAGATTGACAAACCGGTGGGCGGTATAACAAATCTATTGTAGAGATGCTGTCATGTGATGTACAGTAGTAGTCTACGTCGCCTGCTTCCTTTTTTTTTCTATTTAGCTTTTCTAGGATGCGGGATATACATTAAGCCTTGACTAACCCCCAGCAGCATGATTGTATAAATTCTTATTAAATAATGTCATTACTTTTATTAGGGGACACCCTAATTTTGAGGAGAGCAGTAAATGTATTTTTAAAGATAATTTAAGGGCAGTGGATCAGAATTTGTGTCCCAAAAAATGCCTCCAAATGTATCTACATAGAAACTAGTTCCAACAGATTTACTATATTTGATCAAGTGATTGTGGGTATAGGAAAGTGTGTGTATGAAAGGATAACTACGCACACCAGCACAATTAGGGGACCGCACATAAAGAGTTTCCCAGTTTCGAACGGGGTTGAGGTTTTCTCGGAATCCTCGGATCAATGGAATCATTGACGAGAAACGTTGTCCACTGTTATGTATCGCTGGCTCTGCGATGGTCGGTTGTGGGATTTGTTTTGACACCATAAAGATACATAAGGGACATCTTAGACGAGAACGGAGTGCCCATCCAGAAGAAAACATTTTAATGTTAATGCGTTCCCATAAGTACGCTAGCGTGTGCTGTTTTAAGTACCATGTGCTCGTTTTAATGTTCACACTCGTTTCGCTCATATTTCTGCAGAGATGTTATAGAGGGCAACTTAAAAAGTTTCAAGATGACATAAAAATATAAATTTCAAGTTATATCAACCTCACCTCTTCTTAAAGCGCAGGAGTATGCGTTGTGATGTGATATGTATGAGTTCGATATCATGAGTGTTCTCATGCCCGTGGGAGTGCATTTGATTTAACGTCAAACCGAACTGTCATTCAAGATTGTATAAGTTAACCCTAAGGCTTCACAATATGGATTGTTCAACCATCGCCGTGTTAAAGTTGTGAAAACGTTCGTCTGTTACAGATGCCTTAAAGCTTATCCAGCATCGAAATACATGTCATTTGTGAAAGTGCTCAAGACGATCCAAATCTATCGATTTCACGGGCAGTACAGCATTTGGATTTTAATTTACAATCTTATTACTTGTGAGTTGCCCTCAAGAATTTTGAGCCAGCTGACCATGGGATGAGTAGAAAATACGCCGATTGAATCCATGAACATCAGCGTTTGGATGGCCAATTTTCACAGAACATATTCTTCAGCGATGAGACTCATTATGTACCCGGTGAATATGTTAAAAAGCAAAATTGTGGCATGAAGAGAACTAGAAATCCACATGACCAATGCATCTATAAAAAGCCACTGTATGGTGTAGAATGTGGTCTGGTGATGTCATTGGCCAATACTTCTTCGAAAGTGTGGGAGGTGTAACCGAAGACATGAATGTGAAAGACATGTGGTTTCAGCAAGATGGTGCCACATCTCAGACAAATCGATTCGCTTTGGTTATGCTGGAAAAAATCTCCTGGTCGAGGTATTTCGCGTTTTGGTAATGTGAACTGGTGACTTGCCGACGTTGGGCTCAATGTGAAAACATTTGATGCTTTGAAAATGAAAATTCGTCAAGTTATGCTCATTATTGGTCGATATGTGTCGAAAAGTCATCGAAAATGACCTTGTCAGCATCGAGTCTTGCAAGAACTCCTGTGGAAGACTTTGGAATGATGTTACATCGTATTCCATTCGTAATGGCAATATCCAAACAATATGTATATTGAGATCTAAATCGCGAATGTGTTTTATTTAAATTTACTTCCGAAACCAGAATCCTATATCTGTTTCATCCGTAAATATTCGGATCTGTCGCTCAGCTTAAAACAAACAACTTTACAAATCGTCACTCATGTGACTCATAACGGATAAAACTCTTAAAATTTCTGAACGAAATCAGGGAAACCAACAGATGTCATTTCAACTTTATCGCATATGTCAAGTCAAAAGTGGACAGCTCTAGTGCGATCATATCGAGACAAAGTTACACGTTCTATGCACTCCTTGCCGAGAATATCCTTTTGCAAACAAACAATAATCCCAAAATACATTTCATATGTCAAGTCGGCGGGCCACACCCATCATATCCTGATGGGAGGAGGGATAAAGCATTGTATTCATTCCCACCAGCAGAACCGATTTTATTTTTATTAAAAGCCAGAGGAACAGCGCAACAGTGCCTCGTGAAACGGATTGGTAAAATGAACATTCTAAATAAAAATTATAACTCGCTGGAGTAATGGAACTGTGTAGGATACATGTACATGCATATGTACATCCATCCCACACCCACACATTTATTTCGCAAGGATAAACATATTTATTCTCCGTTGCGGTGGAGTGCCATTCCACCCCAGCAGCGCTATGGCCACAGATTACTTTCACCCGCAAGATTTCTGCCATTCCATTTCGTTTTGACAGAAATTTTAATGCAGTTTTTGGCTCCTTTGGCTGTTTTGAAAAGTGTACACGAATACGAGAGTGTGTGCTTAGTTAAATTATATATTTTTGCTTTGATGATATGATTTAAGGATGCAGACATAAAGGCCTGCTTTCGTTCCCGAAACAGGATGCTATTGGATGAGAGAATTCGGGAGCCATGCGGCTGAAGTTAACAAGGACTAATTTAGCTGAACACATGAAAAGATGGATTGTACTTTCGAATAAAAATATACTTAGGGTTTTTGTGTTTAGATTGATGGAAGAAGGATGAGTGGATTTGGTACTAAAATATGGCGGGGAGTCGGTTTCGGTTTGGAAATGCCGCAAGTGATTAGCGCACAAGGAGACCACTTGATTGCGGAGTAACGCTTTGATTAGACGAGTTGAAAGTTGTTTCCTTGTTGTGTTATGCTTTCCCCTTTTTTTTTCAGGCAAGGGTTGCTCGATGTGTTTACACGCACTTTCATGTGGTATAGGGGCGGCACGTTCCCCTATATGAATTAGCTATGACAAATATTTAACGCTCACGGAATATAATTAAAAGTTACATAATTGTGGGGCCAGGCATGGCCTGACAGAGACTACAAAGCCTGTAGGAATGCCAATAAAATTGTGTTTGCTTTACATACCTACACATCCACGAATTGCTTGAAAGTAGGCTTTAGTCCTTTATTAGCGAAAGATAGGATATTGTTTTCTAAATCTCCCCTCAGAAGATAATTTTGATTTTCATGTTGTACGAGTATCAAACCCTAGCACTACAGTCTTGCAACTGACTATTAAAACAAATATAAAGAGGAATATAAAAATCTATGAATATATAGTGAAATTCGCATACTGATTGTCATACGGAAGGGCCTAACAAAGTTGGGCATCAGATATACGCTGTAGGATTCATTTCGGGCAAGTGAAGTCAATTGTGTTAGCACTATTGATCCCTAGCCATGGGGTTTAGATGTCTGTAAACTCTACCCTTGCGTCTTTCATGTTTAAGATCTTTGTGTCGTGTATCACCACTGCTCCAATGTATTGAATCAGTTTAGAATCAGTCCGAGTTTAAGCATCGTCGTAAACAGACGGTGCATTATTTCCGCACCACAAACGACCTATTTACAGCTCCTACAGACCTATTCAAAGCTCTTTAACAACCATGTAGCGCAGCCTACTTATTTTCCAGGTCAGCTTCTGGTCTAGTAAAAGAAAACTTTGCATTTGACGTGTTTCAGATGCAGAACTACTTTCCTCTCTATGTGCCTTTTTCTGAAAAATCATTAACTTTACCTTCGCTAGGTTAGCTCTGAGACCACTGCTCATTTGATCGCCTTTTATAGAGCTGATTCTACTAGATTTCGACGCGTCGTCTTATGTAAAACGTTTTTGGGTTAACCAGTGATTTTTGTTTGTGTTTATAATGGAATCGCGCTCAAGGAATTTTGAATATCCTTGAATTTTGACCAACCCCTTAGAGTATGCACTCTTATTACAATTAAACGGCGTAAAGCCGAAAGGAAGGGAATAAATGATAAAATATTCTGGTGTAGTGGTTTGAAACTCAGGAGTATTAGGTGTCATTACTGCGCGGGTGGTGTCTGAACTAGTCAGGGAACATTTTGTAGGGTTCTCTGTGTATTCAACTAGTTTTCTAATATTAACTAAGAAGTGTGTGGGTGTCAGGTTTTATTAGAGAATACACACGACTTTTCCGATTTGCGATATGAAGACTCCATTAGCTGCGTTACTATTTTCTAGGTAGGAACAGAGTACTCCCACGCCATGGGATATCTTCATGTAGTCCTGCTGATTCGCCCGTAAGGGAACTTTATTTCGGTCTATAAGAGCCTTCGATCGTTTGCAAATCACTGTTTTGGTTCTAGAATTGGGGACAGGATCTCTGTACATAGGGAACTTACTCCTACGGTGTATGCTTTCGAAGCATTTGCCTATTTTCGTAACCATTTCTTTGAATGAATCTGCAGATATTAAAGTATTCATTAGTAAGCTCGGTAAATAGTGAGACTTTTCTGGATATGAACGGAAGAATAGAGAAAGATCTACTACAAGTTTGAGTCAGTACTGCTGTAAGAGAGCACCACTTGGAGAGGTTTCCATTGTCATTCAGAAGTTCACGAGGTCATTCAAGAGGACTTTTTTCCAAAATATGTCATGAACATGTTCAAGACGGGGGAGAGGCTCACCCAAGAGTACCATGACATAGAACAATTGTAGTGGAACTGATTGTATTGGGTATGAGTTGGATGCAGGCAAAAGCTATTTAAGGTTGGTGCACAAGATTTGTGGATTCCCTATGTACCATGAGGGGTCGCATGATACAAACTGTTCCGTGTCATGTAAAACTCTGAATAATTAATTCTTTCAACAATGCGGACTATCTCTTCTCACGGATCGGTGCACCTTTCCAAAAATAGAGAGAAAATATTCTGAATATTAGGAAAATTTCAAAGGTTTTAGTTCCCAAAGGCAGTCAACATTCCTTCCAATCCATGTATTGTCCCTGCCCCTGATAAAAGTAGCTTCGTCGATCCTTGGTAGATACCTTGCCATTGCTTAGATCCAGTGCTCTGGCATCCACGATCGTTTTCTTTAAGAAACTTCAATTAGAACCTAAAACTGTTTACAAAATGTTCCACAAAAACTTTTACCAATTCTCTGGCTAGTAATCGAAACCATTGTCAACATTCCTAGCGAAACAAATATTTTTTAACCAAAATTTAAGCTAGTTCCTTAAATTCTGTTTCTCATACTTAATTGGACAACATCCACTTATACGTCTAAGGAATCATTCTACGAGTTTTACTTGATAACAATTTCTAATTAAAGCTGCTTCTCCTTACCCAAGGACTCTCTGGATATAATTCCAATTCATAAAATCTCAAAATGTCACACTCTCAGACCATCAATGTATGATGTGGTGGAACTAAGTGCAAAACTTCGAGGCAAGCTTCCACACACCCACACAATCCTTTAACCTTACCGCCGCCTGCATTATACGGACACATTGTAGTCATGTTATTGATAAAATAATATAAAATATCCCTACAATGTCTTTGGCGAGCTAGAAGTAGCACAAGGCACAGCAGATACACACAGTTTGTCATGTACATACGTGCACTACGACCAGTTAGTATGTTTGTTGTGCATTCACTTAATTTCTATACAAATAAATCTACAAATAAATTGCAATCTTGTACAGAGATACACATAGTGTACATAGAGATACCACCCAACTGCCGACTACCTCAAGTGAAGTTGTTTCTAGTTGTGAAAACACGCTATTGTCCTGATGCATTGTTACTCGGTACAGTGAGGGAGGAGAGGCCCGCTCTCACCCGACAGAAAGAGTTATTATGTGGAAGGGTGTCAATAGAATCAAATGTACCTAAGTATATATGTTCTCACATGAATCCTCCATTTAAGTGGCTGTACACAGTAAGGAGCGAGTATCCTTGAAACATATTGTCTGCGCTCATCATGTACATACATACATATGTATATGTAGATACAGACGTTGGAAACGGAAATAACGCAGAGTACAGAGTGAATTCAAAGAAGGAAATAGAAGACCAAGAGTGCGGCGCACTAGTTTCGTAGTTCGATGTGTTCCCCTGTGTTCCTTCCCTGCAAATTGTATGTTTTCACATCAGGAGATAGTATTTTCATAATAGTACAGTATATCCTTGAAGGGAGCTGAAATTGTTTCCACTCAAAACGGAAATATGAATTTTAAATTTGTTTGCGTATCTCCAATGTTTATTTGAATTTTATGTCTAGGCCCGAGCGAAACTTACAAGCTTTGTCGGTGAAAAGCATGTACCTACTCCCCTTCAAGTTCGAGGACATAAATTGTAAGCATGTGTCTTTTGGACATATGAGCCGTCAATCTTGACGCATCAGAAACCAAACCCCAATGTTATCATGTGTTGTGATGAGCGACTTCATGAAAATGTTATTTATTATCCCCTCGAGGGTGGCAGCGTGTGTAGACGATACGTACCGAATGTTTTTTTCCCTTTTTTTGATGTGAAAACATCCCTGGCGTAGAGAAGAAAGTAAAGGGTTCTCAAGGCGATGAACAATTTAAAGCGCTTCGATTACTTTAAGAATTCAGTACAATTTTTTTTTTTGAGGCAAAAAGGAATAGACTCTCGAAATGGTTAGTGAAGTAGCTTGTGGATGAGAACGGTCTTAGAGTGACGCTCACCAACATAATGTTATTTTAAACAGCATATTTCTTAAACACCTTTAAGGTAATAGTTGTATTTCCGTTTCCACTGGATGTTTCAAAAAAAAAAAATGGGCGTGGACTTTGTAAATCCAACAACTCACTGACTACCAGGACAGTTTGGTTCCCAGGTATAGTGTATTACATATGGTGTCAACCAATCTTACATGACTTATCGAACACTGTCGCGATGAGTCACTTTGTACTGCTCTTGTAATGACTTTCAAAAAATAGGATAATTGTAGAACTTTGAAGTCAGACTGACAAAATATGGAGCGCACTCCTATGATGCCACACTCTGGACGTGAAACTATAAAATGAATATCCTTGAGCGTAAAAGCGTACTTGACACTTGTCAGTATTCATACAATGGTAGATTTATTAACAAAGCCAACAGAGGTCATTCAATTCATACAATTCATACGTGAATTCCGAAAGTGTGTTTTATTCCAAACAAGACTGATCAGTCAGAATTCTTCTTAAATGAATCCACAGATAGTCGAGTCAAAGTTGTCCGCCCAACATCCTATCCTTAGGAACCTAAAGGTATATCTGTCAAAGAAATCACTCCGAATCGAAACAAGAATCACAAATAGGGTTCACAATTAGTTTTTGTTTAGTCATGTCATAGTTCTGTACTTCTTCCTACTGAAGTTGGCTTATCGCAATGAACTTCTAGGTCTTACAAGTAGCCCAACCATCTGTGCTCACGTATACACTTGCTAAAGGTATAGTTAGTCGCCACAATGGGTGATTCATAGTTATTTAAGGGCGAAGTGGAAAATCATTCCTTTGAACAATACCTTGACTCACCCTACGGTCGAGCCATGTAAAACTTCGAACCCATAACCAAGCCAAAGCTTGGAAAAGCTTAGTAGGCAAGAAACAGTAGCACAAAAGATATCGAAAATCAAAAAAAGTAGCTTAGTTTTGCGACTCGGAATGGAATGATCGACAAAGTTTTCAGGGCTCCTTCCGAAGACGCTTAAGCAGATAGAAACAATCAAGATAATCCGCCCATTTTTGCCTCTTTATACACCAAGACGAATTCAACGCTGATAATCACAAAAAAATTGTAAATCCATTGCATCTCCTCTAGCATTCAAATTCAATTGAGTATCTTATACTAAAAATAGAAAGCTGAAATCCAGTGCGGTTCCCCTATATAGTCTCTACACTTAGTCTTGAGTTCCTTCCGCATCAATAACTATAGAAACATAATGAGTAGCAGATTTTAGTAAGACTCAAGTTAGGTATGGTTTTGAACGGAGACTAGACTATTAGGTGTGTACGAGCACTGTTCAAGAAAGACGTATGATCCTATGTCTTTTAGGAACTATCGAAGCATAGGGCTGCTAAATTCACATATAAGAACCTGTCCAACGTACTGCGGTAATGTCAACCTCACCTGCACATCAACCTTCATGGATGGGGGAAAGGTGTAGCGTGTTCCAAGAGGAAATATGTGGTATCACCGAAGCCTGCCTATCCACTCTGAACAATAACAAGAATAAAGACATCAACTTTGGGGAGTAAAGAGAAAGTCAAATCTCTTAGCTCTAGGCACAGCATCACACTATGCTGGATTCCGAGACTGCTGGTTTCCAAGGAAATGAAAAGGGCCGATAGAACACTCCGTCCAATCGCCCATTAGCCTCCTCACTATGCTAGGTGAATTACAATCTCCTCACGCCGTCAATACAAGGTCCAGACAACTCCCATCACTCAGCAGACCACAGCTCACTCTCCTCATGGTTATCCTAACAGGCTACAAGCCAATGGCGACCCACATCAGAAGAATGGGAATCGGCAGCTCAGAGCTATGCAAATGTTCAAGCCTCAGCAAAACCAGATACCTAAACCTCGGGAAAGTATTTTTCAATTACCTCAGCGAACTAGCTAACACGCTACCTAAAACCACCTTAAATTTCATAACGAAAATCTGCAGATTCAGTTGGAATAACTCTTGTTTTATATTTTCCAGGTATCCCAAACCGGGGATCGAGATCCGAGTGTGACTACACTCCCTTTTGGTTGCAGTCACCCCTACCCCAGAGTAAACATCACCTCCACAAATGACACCCCAAGGTAGATTCGGCGAAGTCTTATCGCAAAAAAACGCTCCTAATTCGGTTTGGCGAACAAACCGGTAGGCAAAAAGAGCAAAGCTTTCGAAAGAACTCGACGGAGGTCAGGTGTTCCGAAAAATGGCCAAATTCTCTCGATCCAACCCATAAGCAATGTGGGGGACCACATTGAAAAATGGCCAAATTCTCTCGATCCAACTCATAAGCAATGTGGGGGACCATAGTGAAAGATGGTGAAAGTCCACTTCAAACGCAATATCGTCTCCTATCTCCTCTTCCTTAGCGTTTTGAGTCAAAGGGATGAAATTGTACAAAAAACTTAACTAAAAAACGTTTAGCGTATGATCTAGACGTTGGCGTACTCAGTTTGCCACTATCTGCCATTCGACAATCAATGCGGAGTACCACGGTCAAAGATGAAAAAAGGCCCTCGATCCAACCCATAAGCGATGTGGGGGACCACAGTGAAAGATGGTCAAAGTCCATTGGTCCACTTCAAATGCAATATCGTCTCCTATCTCCTCTTCCTTAGCGTTTTGAGTCAAATGGACGAAATTGTACAAAAAACTTAACCAAAAAACGTTTAGCGTATGATCTAGACGTTGGCGTACTCAGTTTGCCGCTATCTGCCATTCGAAAATCAATGCGGAGTACCACGGTCAAAGATGAAAAAAGGCCCTCGATCCAACCCATAAGCGATGTGGGGGACCACAGTGAAAGATGGTCAAAGTCCATTGGTCCACTTCAAATGCAATATCGTCTCCTATCTCCTCTTCCTTAGCGTTTTGAGTCAAATGGACGAAATTGTACAAAAAACTTAACCAAAAAACGTTTAGCGTATGATTTAGACGTTGGCGTACTCAGTTTGCCGCTATCTGCCATTCGAAAATCAATGCGGAGTACCACGGTCAAAGATGAAAAAAGGCCCTCGATCCAACCCATAAGCGATGTGGGGGACCACAGTGAAAGATGGTCAAAGTCCATTGGTCCACTTCAAATGCAATATCGTCTCCTATCTCCTCTTCCTTAGCGTTTTGAGTCAAATGGACGAAATTGTACAAAAAACTTAACCAAAAAACGTTTAGCGTATGATCTAGACGTTGGCGTACTCAGTTTGCCGCTATCTGCCATTCGAAAATCAATGCGGAGTACCACGGTCAAAGATGAAAAAAGGCCCTCGATCCAACCCATAAGCAATGTGGGGGACCACATTGAAAAATTTCCAAATTCTCTCGATCCAACTTATAAGCAATGTGGGGGACCACAGTGAAAGATGGTGAAAGTCCACTTCAAACGCAATATCGTCTCCTATCTCCTCTTCCTTAGCGTTTTGAGTCAAAGGGATGAAATTGTACAAAAAACTTAACCAAAAAACGTTTAGCGTATGATCTAGACGTTGGCGTACTCAGTTTGCCGCTATCTGCCATTCGAAAATCAATGCGGAGTACCACGGTCAAAGATGAAAAAAGGCCCTCGATCCAACCCATAAGCGATGTGGGGGACCACAGTGAAAGATGGTCAAAGTCCATTGGTCCACTTCAAATGCAATATCGTCTCCTATCTCCTCTTCCTTAGCGTTTTGAGTCGAATGGACGAAATTGTACAAAAAACTTAACCAAAAAACGTTTAGCGTATGATCTAGACGTTGGCGTACTCAGTTTGCCGCTATCTGCCATTCGAAAATCAATGCGGAGTACCACGGTCAAAGATGAAAAAAGGCCCTCGATCCAACCCATAAGCGATGTGGGGGACCACAGTGAAAGATGGTCAAAGTCCATTGGTCCACTTCAAATGCAATATCGTCTCCTATCTCCTCTTCCTTAGCGTTTTGAGTCAAATGGACGAAATTGTACAAAAAACTTAACCAAAAAACGTTTAGCGTATGATCTAGACGTTGGCGTACTCAGTTTGCCGCTATCTGCCATTCGAAAATCAATGCGGAGTACCACGGTCAAAGATGAAAAAAGGCCCTCGATCCAACCCATAAGCGATGTGGGGGACCACAGTGAAAGATGGTCAAAGTCCATTGGTCCACTTCAAATGCAATATCGTCTCCTATCTCCTCTTCCTTAGCGTTTTGAGTCAAATGGACGAAATTGTACAAAAAACTTAACCAAAAAACGTTTAGCGTATGATCTAGACGTTGGCGTACTCAGTTTGCCGCTATCTGCCATTCGAAAATCAATGCGGAGTACCACGGTCAAAGATGAAAAAAGGCCCTCGATCCAACCCATAAGCGATGTGGGGGACCACAGTGAAAGATGGTCAAAGTCCATTGGTCCACTTCAAATGCAATATCGTCTCCTATCTCCTCTTCCTTAGCGTTTTGAGTCAAATGGACGAAATTGTACAAAAAACTTAACCAAAAAACGTTTAGCGTATGATCTAGACGTTGGCGTACTCAGTTTGCCGCTATCTGCCATTCGAAAATCAATGCGGAGTACCACGGTCAAAGATGAAAAAAGGCCCTCGATCCAACCCATAAGCGATGTGGGGGACCACAGTGAAAGATGGTCAAAGTCCATTGGTCCACTTCAAATGCAATATCGTCTCCTATCTCCTCTTCCTTAGCGTTTTGAGTCAAATGGACGAAATTGTACAAAAAACTTAACCAGAAAACGTTTAGCGTATGATCTAGACGTTGGCGTACTCAGTTTGCCGCTATCTGCCATTCGAAAATCAATGCGGAGTACCACGGTCAAAGATGAAAAAAGGCCCTCGATCCAACCCATAAGCAATGTGGGGGACCACATTGAAAAATGGCCAAATTCTCTCGATCCAACTTATAAGCAATGTGGGGGACCACAGTGAAAGATGGTGAAAGTCCACTTCAAAAGCAATATCGTCTCCTATCTCCTCTTCCTTAGCGTTTTGAGTCAAAGGGATGAAATTGTACAAAAAACTTAACCAAAAAACGTTTAGCGTATGATCTAGACGTTGGCGTACTCAGTTTGCCGCTATCTGCCATTCGAAAATCAATGCGGAGTACCACGGTCAAAGATGAAAAAAGGCCCTCGATCCAACCCATAAGCGATGTGGGGGACCACAGTGAAAGATGGTCAAAGTCCATTGGTCCACTTCAAATGCAATATCGTCTCCTATCTCCTCTTCCTTAGCGTTTTGAGTCAAATGGACGAAATTGTACAAAAAACTTAACCAAAAAACGTTTAGCGTATGATCTAGACGTTGGCGTACTCAGTTTGCCGCTATCTGCCATTCGAAAATCAATGCGGAGTACCACGGTCAAAGATGAAAAAAGGCCCTCGATCCAACCCATAAGCGATGTGGGGGACCACAGTGAAAGATGGTCAAAGTCCATTGGTCCACTTCAAATGCAATATCGTCTCCTATCTCCTCTTCCTTAGCGTTTTGAGTCAAATGGACGAAATTGTACAAAAAACTTAACCAAAAAACGTTTAGCGTATGATCTAGACGTTGGCGTACTCAGTTTGCCGCTATCTGCCATTCGAAAATCAATGCGGAGTACCACGGTCAAAGATGAAAAAAGGCCCTCGATCCAACCCATAAGCGATGTGGGGGACCACAGTGAAAGATGGTCAAAGTCCATTGGTCCACTTCAAATGCAATATCGTCTCCTATCTCCTCTTCCTTAGCGTTTTGAGTCAAATGGACGAAATTGTACAAAAAACTTAACCAAAAAACGTTTAGCGTATGATCTAGACGTTGGCGTACTCAGTTTGCCGCTATCTGCCATTCGAAAATCAATGCGGAGTACCACGGTCAAAGATGAAAAAAGGCCCTCGATCCAACCCATAAGCGATGTGGGGGACCACAGTGAAAGATGGTCAAAGTCCATTGGTCCACTTCAAATGCAATATCGTCTCCTATCTCCTCTACCTTAGCGTTTTGAGTCAAATGGACGAAATTGTACAAAAAACTTAACCAAAAAACGTTTAGCGTATGATCTAGACGTTGGCGTACTCAGTTTGCCGCTATCTGCCATTCGAAAATCAATGCGGAGTACCACGGTCAAAGATGAAAAAAGGCCCTCGATCCAACCCATAAGCGATGTGGGGGACCACAGTGAAAGATGGTCAAAGTCCATTGGTCCACTTCAAATGCAATATCGTCTCCTATCTCCTCTTCCTTAGCGTTTTGAGTCAAATGGACGAAATTGTACAAAAAACTTAACCAGAAAACGTTTAGCGTATGATCTAGACGTTGGCGTACTCAGTTTGCCGCTATCTGCCATTCGAAAATCAATGCGGAGTACCACGGTCAAAGATGAAAAAAGGCCCTCGATCCAACCCATAAGCAATGTGGGGGACCACATTGAAAAATGGCCAAATTCTCTCGATCCAACTTATAAGCAATGTGGGGGACCACAGTGAAAGATGGTGAAAGTCCACTTCAAACGCAATATCGTCTCCTATCTCCTCTTCCTTAGCGTTTTGAGTCAAATGGACGAAATTGTACAAAAAACTTAACCAAAAAACGTTTAGCGTATGATCTAGACGTTGGCGTACTCAGTTTGCCGCTATCTGCCATTCGAAAATCAATGCGGAGTACCACGGTCAAAGATGAAAAAAGGCCCTCGATCCAACCCATAAGCGATGTGGGGGACCACAGTGAAAGATGGTCAAAGTCCATTGGTCCACTTCAAATGCAATATCGTCTCCTATCTCCTCTTCCTTAGCGTTTTGAGTCGAATGGACGAAATTGTACAAAAAACTTAACCAGAAAACGTTTAGCGTATGATCTAGACGTTGGCGTACTCAGTTTGCCGCTATCTGCCATTCGAAAATCAATGCGGAGTACCACGGTCAAAGATGAAAAAAGGCCCTCGATCCAACCCATAAGCGATGTGGGGGACCACAGTGAAAGATGGTCAAAGTCCATTGGTCCACTTCAAATGCAATATCGTCTCCTATCTCCTCTTCCTTAGCGTTTTGAGTCAAATGGACGAAATTGTACAAAAAACTTAACCAAAAAACGTTTAGCGTATGATCTAGACGTTGGCGTACTCAGTTTGCCGCTATCTGCCATTCGAAAATCAATGCGGAGTACCACGGTCAAAGATGAAAAAAGGCCCTCGATCCAACCCATAAGCGATGTGGGGGACCACAGTGAAAGATGGTCAAAGTCCATTGGTCCACTTCAAATGCAATATCGTCTCCTATCTCCTCTACCTTAGCGTTTTGAGTCAAATGGACGAAATTGTACAAAAAACTTAACCAAAAAACGTTTAGCGTATGATCTAGACGTTGGCGTACTCAGTTTGCCGCTATCTGCCATTCGAAAATCAATGCGGAGTACCACGGTCAAAGATGAAAAAAGGCCCTCGATCCAACCCATAAGCGATGTGGGGGACCACAGTGAAAGATGGTCAAAGTCCATTGGTCCACTTCAAATGCAATATCGTCTCCTATCTCCTCTTCCTTAGCGTTTTGAGTCAAATGGACGAAATTGTACAAAAAACTTAACCAGAAAACGTTTAGCGTATGATCTAGACGTTGGCGTACTCAGTTTGCCGCTATCTGCCATTCGAAAATCAATGCGGAGTACCACGGTCAAAGATGAAAAAAGGCCCTCGATCCAACCCATAAGCGATGTGGGGGACCACAGTGAAAGATGGTCAAAGTCCATTGGTCCACTTCAAATGCAATATCGTCTCCTATCTCCTCTTCCTTAGCGTTTTGAGTCAAATGGACGAAATTGTACAAAAAACTTAACCAAAAAACGTTTAGCGTATGATCTAGACGTTGGCGTACTCAGTTTGCCGCTATCTGCCATTCGAAAATCAATGCGGAGTACCACGGTCAAAGATGAAAAAAGGCCCTCGATCCAACCCATAAGCGATGTGGGGGACCACAGTGAAAGATGGTCAAAGTCCATTGGTCCACTTCAAATGCAATATCGTCTCCTATCTCCTCTTCCTTAGCGTTTTGAGTCAAATGGACGAAATTGTACAAAAAACTTAACCAGAAAACGTTTAGCGTATGATCTAGACGTTGGCGTACTCAGTTTGCCGCTATCTGCCATTCGAAAATCAATGCGGAGTACCACGGTCAAAGATGAAAAAAGGCCCTCGATCCAACCCATAAGCGATGTGGGGGACCACAGTGAAAGATGGTCAAAGTCCATTGGTCCACTTCAAATGCAATATCGTCTCCTATCTCCTCTTCCTTAGCGTTTTGAGTCAAATGGACGAAATTGTACAAAAAACTTAACCAAAAAACGTTTAGCGTATGATCTAGACGTTGGCGTACTCAGTTTGCCGCTATCTGCCATTCGAAAATCAATGCGGAGTACCACGGTCAAAGATGAAAAAAGGCCCTCGATCCAACCCATAAGCGATGTGGGGGACCACAGTGAAAGATGGTCAAAGTCCATTGGTCCACTTCAAATGCAATATCGTCTCCTATCTCCTCTTCCTTAGCGTTTTGAGTCAAATGGACGAAATTGTACAAAAAACTTAACCAAAAAACGTTTAGCGTATGATCTAGACGTTGGCGTACTCAGTTTGCCGCTATCTGCCATTCGAAAATCAATGCGGAGTACCACGGTCAAAGATGAAAAAAGGCCCTCGATCCAACCCATAAGCGATGTGGGGGACCACAGTGAAAGATGGTCAAAGTCCATTGGTCCACTTCAAATGCAATATCGTCTCCTATCTCCTCTACCTTAGCGTTTTGAGTCAAATGGACGAAATTGTACAAAAAACTTAACCAAAAAACGTTTAGCGTATGATCTAGACGTTGGCGTACTCAGTTTGCCGCTATCTGCCATTCGAAAATCAATGCGGAGTACCACGGTCAAAGATGAAAAAAGGCCCTCGATCCAACCCATAAGCGATGTGGGGGACCACAGTGAAAGATGGTCAAAGTCCATTGGTCCACTTCAAATGCAATATCGTCTCCTATCTCCTCTTCCTTAGCGTTTTGAGTCAAATGGACGAAATTGTACAAAAAACTTAACCAGAAAACGTTTAGCGTATGATCTAGACGTTGGCGTACTCAGTTTGCCGCTATCTGCCATTCGAAAATCAATGCGGAGTACCACGGTCAAAGATGAAAAAAGGCCCTCGATCCAACCCATAAGCGATGTGGGGGACCACAGTGAAAGATGGTCAAAGTCCATTGGTCCACTTCAAATGCAATATCGTCTCCTATCTCCTCTTCCTTAGCGTTTTGAGTCAAATGGACGAAATTGTACAAAAAACTTAACCAAAAAACGTTTAGCGTATGATCTAGACGTTGGCGTACTCAGTTTGCCGCTATCTGCCATTCGAAAATCAATGCGGAGTACCACGGTCAAAGATGAAAAAAGGCCCTCGATCCAACCCATAAGCGATGTGGGGGACCACAGTGAAAGATGGTCAAAGTCCATTGGTCCACTTCAAATGCAATATCGTCTCCTATCTCCTCTTCCTTAGCGTTTTGAGTCAAATGGACGAAATTGTACAAAAAACTTAACCAGAAAACGTTTAGCGTATGATCTAGACGTTGGCGTACTCAGTTTGCCGCTATCTGCCATTCGAAAATCAATGCGGAGTACCACGGTCAAAGATGAAAAAAGGCCCTCGATCCAACCCATAAGCGATGTGGGGGACCACAGTGAAAGATGGTCAAAGTCCATTGGTCCACTTCAAATGCAATATCGTCTCCTATCTCCTCTTCCTTAGCGTTTTGAGTCAAATGGACGAAATTGTACAAAAAACTTAACCAGAAAACGTTTAGCGTATGATCTAGACGTTGGCGTACTCAGTTTGCCGCTATCTGCCATTCGAAAATCAATGCGGAGTACCACGGTCAAAGATGAAAAAAGGCCCTCGATCCAACCCATAAGCGATGTGGGGGACCACAGTGAAAGATGGTCAAAGTCCATTGGTCCACTTCAAATGCAATATCGTCTCCTATCTCCTCTTCCTTAGCGTTTTGAGTCAAATGGACGAAATTGTACAAAAAACTTAACCAAAAAACGTTTAGCGTATGATCTAGACGTTGGCGTACTCAGTTTGCCGCTATCTGCCATTCGAAAATCAATGCGGAGTACCACGGTCAAAGATGAAAAAAGGCCCTCGATCCAACCCATAAGCAATGTGGGGGACCACAGTGATAGATGGCCAAAGTTTCTCGACCCAATTCATAAGCGATGTGGGGGACCACAGTGAAAGATGGTCAAAGTCCATTGGTCCACTTCAAATGCAATATCGTCTCCTATCTCCTCTTCCTTAGCGTTTTGAGTCAAAGGGATGAAATTGTACAAAAAACTTAACCAAAAAACGTTTAGCGTATGATCTAGACGTTGGCGTACTCAGTTTGCCGCTATCTGCCATTCGAAAATCAATGCGGAGTACCACGGTCAAAGATGGAAAAAGGCCCTCGACCCAATTCATAAGCAATGTGGGGGACCACAGTGAAAGATGGTCAAAGTCTATTGGTCCACTTCAAATGAATGTCAGGAGAGCTATTGGATTAGGAGATACAGCAACCCAATGTGAACTGTTCGGTAACGACCATCAAACGAATGAATAACAAGACTTCAACAAAGAGGATCTTCGCATCACCGTCCCCATGTTCGATAGAACAAGGAAGATCGAACCTCCATGTTAAAACGGAAGCAGAACGCTTGGTCTAAATAAATGCAAACAGCGTGTTCGAGATCAAGCCTGCCTTGTCTCAGGGGAAGACTCTTCCTCCTATTCCATTGGATAGTTCGTCTAAACTAATACAATAAACAATTCCAGTAACCCACACGACATCTATCAAATGTCCAAAGGGTCCCCTGGAATGTTTTCATTAAAAAAATTTAAATTTTCATGATTCCCATGAAAACTACTGTGATTCCCCATCGCAAGCGAACCGCATTTAACCCGACCAGCTTTTATGTGCGGCATAACCAAACACAAAGGTTCCCCGACATTAGTAATTAAAGCCATTTAATATTACATGCATAAGTAGAGCCAAGCTATAAATGAATTTGGTAATATCTGACCAACCCTTGTAACTATAAAATTTATAAAACAAAATGCCATACACCGCATATTAACCAAACAAAAATCGATATCACATCAAACTGACCCCCGCCCACCCGCAAATATGCATTACTATTCTTACACTACAGCCGCACACATGTGCGGCATTCCAGTAAAACTGTAGTAATCCTTGAAATGTCCTCGTCCGTAAAATCCCTACTCAAAATAAAGAGTAATTGGAACGTTATGCCACAAAGCAACACAAAATCAAAAAAAAAATATAAAAAATCCTTCGATTGAAATGCATACATATTCTAAAAAAAAAAATTAACTTAACAAAATATGTAATACTATATGTGAAGGAGTGAAGTAGTACTTTGCATTACACGGTCAGGGATTTGAAGTTTTTAAGGATTTTCGTTGTTAAACTCATGAGTGTGTGTGGGTGGGGGGGATTTTTTCGGGTGAAAAATTAAATTTCCTGTGTGTTTTCTTTGATGGGAAATATTTTCGCATGATTTATTCGGTTTAATGAATGCAAATTTTGTCTGTGGTATATTTAACGAGCTCCAAATTGTGATAAAGGGCGTTTAATTAATTTTAATTTGAATTTATTCCGAGCATTTAAGCGCGCGCCCTCGCCAAACCTTGGCCCACACCGCGCGCAGTGTAACATTTCGCTAAGCGTCCTGAAAAACCGGCATACACATATGTACGCGTGTGTGCGCATAAGTAAACAACATATGCGTGTACATTATCTTTGGGTCCATTAATCATCATCTTAAAGGCTCCTTTGATAGTAATTAGAATTAGCAAGGGCAGAACATGCGACTATCGTGAATCGATTTGGGCATTATGTATACACCACATTCGCATAAATTTCCGACGCAAGATACACTGCATATGTGTGGAAATAATCCTATTACATACAGTCTGTGAGAGGCTTTGTTAAGAAGTTTTCAAAAACGTCCCATCACTGTCGGTACTGTATCAACAGATCTGTTTAATAAATTAGAGTTTTGACAGTTGCCATGAAGGGCGCATTTTGATTCGATATTAACAACTATTTCTGACTTTATCTGCTCGTATAAGTGTGTGGGGAAGTTATTTTAGGTCTCTAGAATGAAGTGAATGTGCTGAGTCAACCCTTGTTTAATCCGAACCCGAGGCCCACGCTATTTAAACATTTTTAGGTTTGATGCTGCCTACGTCTTCAGGGATCAAATGAGCCATTTGGCTGTATCTTTTCTTTGTCATCGCGCGGTATGTACAGTATTATTCTTTGGTTTGCCACATACATACATTTGTAGTCCTTTTGTAAGAAGTAACTGTGCGACTTGTGTCCCTTGATGTGTCTAGATATGAGTGTTAGGTCATGTTAATTAAGTTCAAATAATTTGTTGGCTGTCCCAATAGATTTGTTTTTGATGGCAAAGCCCGCCGATTTTTGCTAGACAATGAATCATCGAAATCATTGTAATCTAGAAGGATCCTGTGAGCATTGATTGAGAGTCTTTAAGGAACTCCTTCACCAGAGATTTTTAAAAAAGAGCTGCCATAAGTCCTAACTAATATCACACTAATTGCTCAGATTCTAGCAGTCAGTAGAGGCTTAATCCCGAATTTTACCTTATAGCCTTGGACATTGTGAGTGCTCCATGTAAGAGCACTTGGCGAATGCTAAGTTCTGTTTTACTTGCTTTGGATTAAGTTCTTGCACTGCAGAGATGTGTAGTAGTTAATTCGTTATCCTTGAATCATTTCTAGGAGAAAACACCATGTGGACCTTTATGCAAAGAAGTCATTCAGAATAATTGGTGATATGTTGCATAGAGAGCTAGGCTGCTGGGAATAGAGATCTCAGACTCAAAGCGGCGTTCGACAAGGTTCCATACTATCACCACAACTCTTTTCGGTGGTGATTCAGAGCATTCTGATACCGACCATTGTTCTATCACTTTTAAGTTCTATGATGGTGCAATGTATACTAGTCTGACTATGCGGAACTAAAATGGATCACGGTCACATATGTATGCATGGCTAAGACATTTTTGATGGGGTAATGTCCAACACCGGAGGCACAATCCTTGAAAAGTCTGTGCTATAACAGGATATGGCGCAATGGAGTTAGCAGTTATCCAAGGAAAAACCAAGTATATAGGTCAAAAAATGTTCAAAGAAAAGAACGCCTGGTGCAGACGGATGGATCTTTTCTAATGCAGATGAAGATATCCCCGAAAGAACAAAATTTCATATTACGTTCTGCCAAACATCGAATCAGACTAACTTTGTTGAGATATTGACATATTAACAAAAAATTGTTCACAGAGGTCACTTAATTCCGACCTGAAGATGCTTTCTGGGAATACATGTTGAATGATAAAGAGCTTCGCCCGAGCTGTGGCGCCATCAACTTAGGTAATTCATTGTTAAAAAGTACCGTAGAACTTGGTTTTCTCTTTCAAATTCCATCATCTTGTCTGGGTCATGAAGATTTAGCACTTGTAGCTATATGTCAGTAGTGTCAGTTGGCCATGATTGAATCTTCTTTGAGTAGGTTGACATAAAATAGCCCGCCCGATGAGGATATTTTGAATTTAACTCACTGCGAACAATGGCGCCCAACGTGGGGCCCAAACCAACAACACTGAGATTAAGTATCTTAAGCAATTATTCCATTGGTTATTGCTTATGCTTCTAGACAAACTGCGTTCATTCAAGCACTTTCTATCTCCTATTCATTAATTCAAAGGGTAGACTTTCCCTGAACAATCTCTTGAACTTGTAACTTTCCTAACATGGCCTTGAGATACACGTGGAGCGTGAGTCCTTTACATAAGCAATTATTATGGGTAGCCACTGGTATTGTAAAACATCATCTGCATATACTGGTACCCAATATTAAGGCAAAGATGTGCTAAAAAGAGAACATTTCAATGTAGATCGTGGTCGTAAAATTTTTCAAGTCCACTGATCGCCCACAGCACCTTAATACCTCATTAAAATTCACACAGATACGAATCTACGACCAAACCAAGTACGAGTGCATACTTGAGGTTTATTTTATTCTCACTCATATAAAATATTTTCAATTGTAATGAGCAGCCACAAACATTTTCTGCAGCATCAATTTTATATTTCTATTTAATGACTAATAATGATGTATATTTTGCACAATATTATACACGCAAATGGAACATACAATTCGCCCAATAAATATTTTATAGCCTCGTTGATTTACATGAGTCCTACATACGGGTAGATGCATGCATCTGTAGGTTTCACATTTAGCTACACACCGCCGGGAATATAACACCAGTTGTGCTCTGTGCTGCAGTGCGGATTTTATGTTTCCACTTGGAATGCAACTCGTTAAATAGGGATTATGTGTTTGTGTGCACATCATCTATGTAGTTTATTGAATAAAATTTAAGCACCTTGGTGTTGATAAGACCTTTTGCAATTTTTATTAGTCGAATAAATATTTTGTCGTAAGCGAATTCCCCGGGATCAGTGTCTTTCTGGGGATTTTCTCAAGAAATAAACTCAAACTAGAGCTTAGATAGATATTCTTGGAAACAAATTGACCGTCTTACCACATAACTTCACATAGAGACACATTTAGCTACGAGGAGATGGTTGTCATATACCTGTTAGTGTACATCTGTCACGACTAGGTGCAGTCTTTTCGAGGGGAAAGAGAAAGGCACGTACAAAGGATGTGCAGCGTCCATGCAGCTTCTACAGTTATATATAGTTATAAGCGAGGAGTCTTAGCGTATTAGCATGCCTACTGCTATTAGTACATGAGCCATTAAGTAACACTTGAAAACTAAAGTAACTGCCAGTAATTTTTAGAATTTTTCCTTATTGTCTCTCCACTACTGGAGTACGTGGTATGGAGATGTAAAGATATCCTGATCAGTAAGCCAGCGATCATCAAACTGATCACATTACGACCAATGGGCGCAAGACACATCCGTTCGCTCCCTTATTGTAACCAAAGTGCAGATGCAGATATACAGAAGATCATGGACCCAAAACTATGATACTATGATAAATTGTGACGTCAGATGACTACAACCGCAAGTGAGCGCCAGAACCTTCTCCGGTCCAGGATCTTTTCGTCTCACAAGTGGTATTGCGTCAGCACCTCAAGTGGTTTTATCGACCAGCACAGAAAAGCCCCAGTTCATCTGGAACAGATCGCTTATATAAGTGGACGTGGCGGTACTGAACTTTTTTTTCTTGAATTACTGTCATAACTTTGAAAATTCAAAGATGTTGCTTATAATATTTCATTGAAATCAGTTTTTTTTAATGAAAACGCCTCCAAAAAGTGGGCGTGATGTATGAATTGTAGAGTAAATATCGAAATATTTTATTTTCATGAAGTTTTTCGATTTCTCGTAAATTGGTGAAGTTATGGGTGGCAATGGGCGGATTATGCTTGTACTGCTTGCCCTTCTCGATAGCTCCGACATCAAACTGTATCCTCTTAACTCGAAGTAGAGACACATGTAGAAGAAGATACAATTATGAGCTTCACAAAGGGGTACATATACATTTAATACATATGTATACCGACATTGACATACTAACTCGAACTAATGGGCATCACCGTTTCTGCTGAAAGAGTATCACAATGGGAGATAATGGTCAGATAGGACCTGTTTCTGTGCATCCTCAGGACAAACAAACTCATCTATTACCTCGTTTTTCATGGAAAAAACCAGAAACTTGAGGAGCCAAACGATCTATGAAAAAAAAGGTTACGTATACGCCACCGAGCCAAACACATTGTTCCTAGTTCTACCTACTGGTTTTGATCTCAATTGAGATCTTCTGTTTCTGGGAATCCTAGGCACAATCTAGCTAAGCTCCTGCCTTACTGTGTAAAGCAAAAAGAGTCTTATAATTGGACGACGTTCTCATATTCTGCTACTGGAGCTGTTTCAGCGCTTTCTCTCAAGAAGGATGTAGCAGCTTAAGAATAAGTGATCAGATAATTAGTACACCTGCTATAGATACGTAAAAGGATAGATCCTAGTAGGATGGTTTGGTATAAGATGTTTAACAACGTGTCACTAAAACTGAGCTATTCTACATCAAACGTGCTAAATGGGTTGCAGGTCAGTAACGAATAGTTCGCACACAATGTACGCTGTTGCGACGGTATCCTGCGTCTACTCTCAACGTCATCCCACGTTCCTAAATATATCAGGACGTATGTATCTCTTTATATTCAACTGAAACCCTTACTTCATTTTTGATTAACCCAACATGGTGAAGTGAAGTGAAGCCAAGTCGAGTGTGACATTCATGATGTAAGAGTATCCAACCACAAAGTCATCTTTCTCAAATCAACAAGAAATCAAAAATGAATATTCACTCGCACGTACAAACAGTCGCCGACGTCGCCGTCGTCGTCGTCGTCATCGTTGTCGTCAGCCCACCCATTTTGACATTAAGCTCGAAGTTAAGTGCATCCTTGCACCTTACTTTATCTCTTCGGCAAACTAGTACACAGTGTGAGAACTAAGACTACATAACGATACCCATATTTTGACATAAGCCTCTGAGAAACGGGGCAAATATCTACACGAAAAGAGCATAAAAGACTTGCTACCCGCCGTAAACTCGTCCACACAAGCACCACCATCACCACCACCACCACCACGACCGCCACGCCACGACCACCACGAGCGTGTGTTAGAAAACTAAAGTAAAAACAGACACAGTACGGCAAAAAAAAAGGCCCTAATCCAAAAACAGTAAAGCACACTTTGTCGTTAGCATAAAGCAGGATGAGGGTAGGTACAGGAAAAGGATACAAACACACGTATGTATGAGGGATAGTCTCAGTGGGAGAAAGATACGAGCAAAATGCCAACTAAATGAACTTTTTGGTCGTGTATTGCTCCGAGCCATATACATATGTATGTATGTACGGATGTGTGTAGAGGAGCCAGCAATGTGGCCATTTTTGCATGAAAAGGATAAAGGAACCATCATCCCACACACACGAATGGATGGCACGGACTTTGCCGTTTTTATTTGTATTTGCCTTTTAGAAATAAGTTTCGAGTTTTTTCTTCTCCGTTCTTCTTATACTCAACTTACAACCCCCCCTGCCACCACCATCACCACACCACACAACCCTTCAATGTCCGTTGAGGAAGGTGCAGGATAATTCTATTAAAAAGAAAGAAAAACATATGGCAACGCCTCAGCCCTTGAACTTTGTTATTCATTTTCATCTGCAATTTGTTGAAAACAAACATATCACAGTTGTTGTCATGCATGCAATCCCCATCTCGCAGCAACCCACGGCAAGGACATGATTTAAGGGTGAGTTACACATTGCATTGCAAATAGAAAAAATAAAAAAAAATGTAATTCAGCCCGCGAGTGACAAGAAATGTAATAACCTGCACTCGAGCTGCGCGTGTTGAGTTACAAGCATGTTTGTGCTGCTAAGAACACAATTACATGTACCTCGGTGCATTTAGTGTAAACTCCAACTCATAACAGGAATTATCCTTTCTGCGCGAAAAAAAAAGTCACGTCGATCCGCATTGTGAATACTCTCTCGAGGAAATTTCTTGTTAAGGAAGAGTTTTAAGGAAATTTCAAGGAAGTCCTTCGTTACACAAGGCAGTGCGCGGTTAGCTCTATACGTACAGCGGGAAGCTACATTTGAACCGACCTTGGCATTGGATTTCTTTTTCTTTTCTTTTTACACAAAATAGCCAAGGGTGCTCACAGTGCCATGGCGACTGATGTCGTTTACTCCTTGACGGAGGATATATGGTGCAATGTCACTCCAGCGAGCTCGTCGGATAACACTTCAATTGATTAATGCATCATTACCCCGAAAAGCTTTCAGACGCGCTCTGAAAAGGATTCTTTTTTTCCAGGTCTGTGCAGTTAAGGACCTGCTTCATTGAAGCAGTACAATGTTCGAATAAGTGGTTTCTTTTTTTTTCTCTTCGCTCTTCTCTAGTTGCTGCTGCCATTGAAGATGCATGTATGCATAATGGAAGTACGTACGTTACCACTGACGACACGACGGGATGTGTTATGTCAAAGGATACACTCACGAGGGGGTTGTGTGTATTTGCATTTGCGTAGACATGGTCACATGGTGTGCCCAATTCGTGTGGATAGTTTCGATGTACAAGACGACCGATGAGCAGCGGCACAAATGAGGGGTAAACTATGGATGATGTGTCCTATGGACATTCAACCAGTCTCTAGAGATTAGATGTTTTGTTTATTTCTCGGAAGACAATGGCAGGTTTCGGAAGGACCCTCTCCTTTAAGCTCCTACAGTATTGCAGCGTGTTTCAGCCCGAAGTCAATACCATTCGTGAAGCAGCTGTTTAGCTGGCGGTTAATGGAGTATCAGCATCGGATATTATACTCGTATAAATCGACGGTCACGCTGTCTTCAAATCTCTAGCATCCAGCACTATGAAATCTAAGGCAGTAGATACTTTGCTGGATACCAAATCGTTGTAACTTACCAGGGAATTGTGAGGCTGATGTACTGTCTAGAATAGGCTCGAAGAGGTAAGTAAGGACAATCATTAATGGCATCAACTTGACCAATGCTTCGCCACCAGTCTGCTCTAGCTGACCCTAAATGAAACCCGGTCCATCGGACTCTAAGATAGTTAATACCCTAACCTGTGACTGTGCTACAGGAAGACATGCTCAAAGACTGGGCTTCTGCAGAATTAGTATGGACGGAGAGGAAGGGGAGACCATTTGTCACCCCACGCACACGCCCTGCACTCACCAACATCAGGAAGGCTACACTATGTGAATACATTCAATGATCTTAATAATCTCAACACCGACTGGACGGCTTTCATACAAAGATAGTTTCCAGAGTAAGAAGGTGATCCACCCACCTTTTACATCGGCAATGGACTTCTCTGGTCTAAGTGAATGGTCACCGAGGGCCAGTCTAAACCAAGCAACCAACCAACCAAGATTGAGATTATTGTCATACTTAAGAAATGTACTCAACATAACTTCAAGGGTTTGATAGTATTCCCTTCATCTTGTAGCAATGTAGGCCATACCTCTGTGTAAGACAGAGGAAAGTTTTCACAAATAAAGTTCTTGCGTGCCTTACGTAATCCTTCACTCTCGACTCACGACCCTCTCAGCTGAAGTGATAGCATGATTTGTTAGTTTAGTTTCACCAATACACGACCGAGATGAAAAACTTATTTCAGAATAAGTTTTTAATGAACTTCTGGCACATCGGTGACATCAAAAACGTGTTCCAGACTTTATACACAAAGTGGTAGTAAATTTTAAAAACACTTTTAAGGTAGCAAAGATCTAGTACCTACGAAGGCACATCATGTCACATGAAGCACAGGAACAGTCTCTAAAAGCTATCAAAGTAGTTGTACATTAAATTCACTATTGGTGCCACAGTGAAGTAGTTATATCCAACAGATTCCCATAATCATTTTGGTCTTTTAAGGCTTAGAATTATAGACATACACTGGACGTAAAAAGTAGAGTACACAACCACCAAAGTCAGTATTCAGTATGGAAGATACGGCCTAGCTTGAGTCCTCATACAACCAGACGATCAGATCGTCCAAATTCATTAATAGCCCCTACGTTATTCCCAGTCAATACTACTGAGCTAAGTACTACATTCAAAAGCTTCAAAGCGTTCGATCTGTTCCGACCACCTCTTCTGAACATGGGGTGCCACAGGGTTCCATTATGTCGTTATACATGATATAAGACAGCCTTTATTAAATTCTTTCTTGAATCTGAAAAAAAATTTCTTTCAAGAGAGGAATGGATTCGGCATTGACAAGAATAGGTTCTCGATCTACATGGGCGTATCTACTCATCTGAACCCGATATTGTATCCTCGACGATATTGTCGGCCACCAGGACAGTGTATTCAAAGCGAATAACTTAAGAGTCGCAAAAGCTAGAAAACTACACTCTCGGTAGATGGTCAACATGTACAATGACAACAGAGTCGCCATAACTCCACTCAAAATTTACACCAAATCACGAAGTGTCGAATAACATATTAGCAAGAAAATAGTTTAAAGAAAATCTGACAGAAGTTCATTCTACGTCCTTTAGTACTAGTTAGGTCCAGCATAATGCAAGACTTCTTCAGACGAGCCGATGAGAGATGCAGCATACAATTATCTTGTATGCCACATCTATCAGCCACACTCTCTGAGCGACTCCCATAATAGAATGCGACTAAGTCCCGATGATATAAGCAGAAGAAAGCATAGCTTACTTCTTATGTATTTCATTGAGCTTGGACAAAACCAAGAAAGCGGCTCTCGGTGAACACCATTTCAGAGGCAATCTCTCAGGAAAGCCTTCATTTATCAACAATCAACCTCGGGTTCAGAGAGGCCGCACCGTCAAGTCAAAAGTCTTTTCTTTTTCCATTCAGATTTTACCACGACACAGGAGCTACAAGGAATCCATTGAGATCTGAGTTTTACCTGCACTTTTAGAATCTTACAATCTCCAGCTATTCAGACAGACTGGCACTGGGCACAAACGTGCATTTTTCTCCCAAACATACTCAAACGAGACATACTTTTCGTTTGAACCAGAAATGGAACCAAAAGGGATCAAATGTCTAAAACAGAAATCATACAGCCTATAGAAAGAGAAAAACAAAAACCAGGCAAAACTGTCACCAAAAATTTTATGAAATCATAAACATCAATAGCACCCGACCTCAAGAACCACATCCAATCTATCCCAAGTCTGAGTTCATTTCTCTAATACCTTGGGCACGTAACCAAATCCCCACCCCACTCCGAACGACAAAATTATTCCGAAATAATAACTGTCAGTCAAAAGGACTTTGCAATGCATCCTCTGTAATTATAATTTCCTCCACGAGCTCTCCCACAGAACCCAGAATTGTTAATTCAAAACCTAACAGTAGTAAAAAATAAAAAAAATATCCTAGTCTTCCTTTGCCTTTGCCTCGGATAACGTTTAGCAGAGTAAACATTTTTTAATAAGTACACCAACTTAAGAGGATTTGTGATAAAAAAAATAAAAAAAAAAATACCCACACCCTGTTGCCCTCCATATTTATCTGAAAATTATTACGCAAATGCAAATTGAAAAAAAAAAAAAACTGTGATGGCAAAAAATCATCTCAGCTCAATTTCTTAATTCCCACATTTATTTAGGCTTCCCCCACCACTGCCACTACCGGAAAGCTACCATCATTTTGTCCCTTCGTTTGCCCGTCGATCGCCGTCGTACCTTAACAAAAAAAAAAAAATGGAAAAAATGAAAATTAATTCCCTTAAACGTATAAAAACTGGAAATTTGCATAATTGAAATGTCGAGGCCATATTTCCCATTATAATCTACTTCAAAGCACCAGAACAGCCCTCTTCGCCCACCGGGTAGGGTGATATGACTTTTCACATACTCTACACTGGCCTCTCACAGTCTAAAGTGTCCTAATGGCTACTCTATCCCCCTACTCCATCCCCCTGTGTGTATGGAGAGTTTTCATAATCCCACTAACCCGATGTGTTATCCTTTTAGTGGAAAACAAAAAAAAAAAATTATGACTCGCGCGCACAGAGTGCGCCTCCCACGGTTTATTGCAAAAAGGAAGAGGAAAATCGAACAAAGCTTACATTAATCCATAATTTCGTCCTTGCCAACCTAAGAAGGCATCTTTCTTCCTTCCGCCAAAGATGTAATAAACAACCTCATAAAGTGTGTCATTAGACGCGCGAGGGAGGTCGCCCATAGTTGGCGGTTCGTGAAGCCTTAAAGCCAAAAAAAAAAAAACCCAAAAACAAATCTGCGACAAGTGCTTAGTGGGTGTTTGCTATAAATGATGCAGCAAGGAGCATCGACGGCGGGGTCATGAATTTTATCCTTTTTTTTTTGGAATGAGATGCTAAATCGGGAATTTTTAAAGGAGATTGCTTAAAGTTTTTATGGGTGCGTCGCTGCGCGACGAAGGTGTCGAAAGAATGGCTAACAACTCTACAAGAACAGTCTTTGTCTCATAAAAAATTATGGCTTTCTTCTGATTAACTGCCATTTGCATCGTTTTTTTTTGCTTCCTTCGTTTCTGTGTTTTTTCCGCACCGTTTTTCAATATCAATATCGAGAGGAGAGAAAATTACAAAAATTTGCACTCAGGGGATGATTTATTTATCCTTTATGTGTGTAGGGAGGAGGGCTACGCATCGTTGGGAATTCCCTTAACTTTCACCATAAATAAGCAGTTGGCGGTGGGTGGAATTTATTAGTTAATACATTTCATTAACACACGCGATAAAGTATATATACTTACTTTTCCCTTTCCCCGACTGCACATACATTTATTTATTTCTCTAAGAATTCTTTTTGCTTTTTAATGAAAAGTTAATGGCTTGAGAGAATAATGCGATGGCGAAAGCGATTACTATCATGAAGCCCATCACTTTGGTTAGGACAAGGAATCGTTATTGTGTAGGCGTACAGGACCTATTTTTATATTTGTATTACAATCAATCATTGAACACACACACTTGAACACATTTTAATTTCCGTTGTAATCAAAAATGTATCTCGAGTGAGAAGTTGACAACTGAATCAATTGAAACGCCCTCATGCATGGTTAATAATGGAATTCACTCCAATTGGAAAACAATATATTTAATTCAATTGCTGCATAATGAAATTTCTACAAAAAAAATCGATTTTTAAAATTCCATTAAATTTAATACCATCACGGCACGTCTCGTAAGAATAGAGAGAGTGCAAAGTGTCGAAGGCTTAATTAGTTCGTCCTTACATTTTGAGAACAACAGTCAATAGAAGTCCGAGGAATCTTTTGGAATAAAGTCTCTATCGAACTGGAAGACATGCCGTAATGCATAAAAGTCAATTTAAGAACGTGCCCTTCAAAGTTGTAAGACCCAGTGAGGTATACGCCAGTTAAAGGATTCTACAAATGGATGCTGTACGAATATATTCGTGTGTATCTCTTAAGGAGTACAGACATCATTGTACCAGTTCCCTGATAACTCAGGATTTGTCAATTTCAGCAAGTACAAAAAAATACAAATATTTGGAGCGCTGGATCAGCCCACCTTCCACAGCCATTAAGTTTTTCACACAAATTACTCTTGTAACACAAGTAATACCATATTATACTCTCGAGTGTTTCCCAAATGTTCGGGGGACGTAGGACCGGAAAAATCAGGATCAGGTATTCAACGGAAAATGACGATAATTGATGCTGAGTCTTACAGAAAGTAGAGCTTTTGCCAAAAATTACTAAACGAAGACTACGGACTCTGACTTTCTGTCTATTTGACTCCATAAGCGTATTCATCTGCATATCTTTTTCAGTTAGATAGAGAATAATATGCTAGGGAGAGGCTACGCCGAAAGTAATAAGTCACCCATGCACATGGTGATTTTACTCTTTATGGCTTTTGTGGTACTGGAGATGTTTGGACTTCTAAGGATATGAAATGGTGGAACTTACACATGTATGTCAAGCATATGACTATATATGCGTGAGCTTGCATTCAAGTTAAGCTTAAAATTCCATGGAAAGTTGCACAAGGATTTGTTAATACCCTTAGACACTCAAGGCGGTAGTGGAATCAGGGGAACAAAAAAGGTTACATCGATGCACGTTGGTTTTAAATGTTCGCAATCCATAATGGTAGGGTTGCACCGCTCTAAGAAATTTGTACCTGACGTTATATAATAATATAATCTACGAGCAGTATAACCAAGTTTAAAAGATTCGTAATCTTATTACTTGAAATTATCTTCGTAAAAGCAATAACAGTTCAATTTTTACGACTGGAGCATTAGAATGTATGTACATATTTCAGCTACGGGTTAATTTTAATATTTCCTTACGCTTATGAGACTACATTTTTTTAATCCAACTTGATACTAATTCTACGACACAAGCCAATGTATAGACACTGGTTTGAAACTCAGGTGGTGTAGGACAATAAGTGGTGTCCGGACTAATCAGGAAAAATCTGTTCAACTTTTGAATTAGATTTTATTTGCTGACTTTTAAGGAATCATTTAATTCAGTGTGTATAGCAAAGTCTTGAACTAACAATTCAATAACGACCACATCTCAACCTGGTCACCACATCTCACCGGACACATACACGTTCCAACATCTTTCAAGTCGACACACGTGCTCAAATCTCATGGAGCACACTTGGAGATCCAATGAATATTTGAGAAGAATAAGCCGACCAATACCCCAATTTCCATCCTTTGATTCCAAAGTTCCATAGAAAAACTGGATTAGGCAAGAATACAGTGGAATGACTCTTATTGTAACCAATCGAATATTGCTATGGCTTATGTATCTTTGTTAGATACACATGTCTCAACAATAAGAATGGAGCATTTAATGATAATTGTGGACTGAAGAAAGTTTGGTAAGAGTGGATTCAACACGGAGATATTCACAAGAACACAGTAAGTCTCAAAGGAGCTTTGGGAATGTAGGTATTTCGAAAATCCTTGTATTTACAAAATCCAATCAGCCAAAGGAAGCAAAATAAGTATTTTTGAAATAAATCACAAAAGTAAACGACAACGATTTCAAAATTTAGCGTAGTCGAGTAGATAAATGACATTTTAATCCGCAAGACCCTGCTCCAATGGTATGAAAAGCTATTGTATACCACCATGCCTAGTGGAGGTTAACGCGACTTTAGCAGCGACTTTAGGACAAACGTTCTCCCTCATCTGTAAAGAAACTGAACCTAAGGAGTGCCATCAGAATAAATTCAGCCACTCTCATAAGAATACGAAATTTGGCAAAAAGTAGACTCTTCGACTTTTTTAGTTCACAAAGTGAAAATATCTACGGGCTTGAAAACATACAAAGTCCGATTAATTCCAGATCGCAACGCAAACAATTTTGGACGTAAAATAGTTTTGGCCAAATATCCAAGCACCGTGGACGATGAAACATATGTTTTTGCTGATTAAAATTAAAATCAGGGCAGGCATTTTATAGTGCCGAAGTTAAGGGAAAACTTGAAACTAGGTTTGAAAAGCAAAATTTCCAAAAATACCTGGTTTGCCAAGCAACTTGTTCTTGTAGACTCAGAAACCTACTACTACTGGCTCAATAGATGGCGAAATTTATGTGAATGAAAGCCTGCAGGAGCGTTTAAAGCCTTTTTATAAACGTCATCCAGAACGCCTCCTATTTTGGTCTGATCATCATGTCACTATGGAAGGAAGGGGATTGGATTAATATAAAAAAACAACATTTCGCAGCTGCCTAGAGAGGCAAAGTCCTCCGAATTCGCCAGATCTTAGGTCAATTGATAGATATTGAGCTCTGTTCAAAAGAAAATTAAAGGCCACCAAAAAAGCTGTACACCATGAATATTGCAGGTGATGTGCTGGTATCAGACACCTAGCTTCATAGAGAATCTGGGTTATTGGAATCTGGTTTGGCTTCAACGACCGACTAAAGGAGTTTGATCAATGTACCTCTTTAACTATTGTGACTAAATATGGCAGCTGATTTCCCACCAAACAAGACTATTTATTTCTCAAAAACTGATCCAAAATCGAAAACCCTTACACCGTCCCATTTGGAATACTTCTACCTAAGTTCTGTCCTATTTACTTTAGAATAGGAGATATAATAGAATAGGATCGACCACCATAGCGAGCCAAATCAGACAAAACTGGTAAATGACTCAATATTGAAAAGCAATCAGATAGTTTCCGGCTCCAAGGATAGTAATAGCCTTAATATGGAAATGAACAATTTTGACTTCAAGCGTTGAACTAGCTCTGACTCCTATTCTGTTTCGGTCCATATCAATGTTATTACAATTATATATCCATGTACACATATACTAAGCCTCCCTTTTCCTACTTTTCTACAATTCTTTTTAGATATCCAAACTGAACATATAACTAAACATCTGCAACGTGTTAATTACAATTAACATCACATTTTTTCATAACTACTGAACAAAAGACGTTTAATTAAAAATAAGCATCTAACCATGTTACTTCCTTCAAATACAGAATTTTCATTACATTTCCTTTGAAAAGGAATCTGGTAGCACGCTGAAACCAAAAAAACCAGAAGAAAACCGCATTATTAAACAATTCTCTGGTTGTGGTAGACACTATCTGAAAGGACTTAGGTCTGACATTTTTGATTTAAATTTAAAAACAAAAAACAAATTTATGCTTAACGCTTCTGAATGTTCTGCATTTTTGTAGGTAAAAATATATCCAGTTGAGCAGTCTAAATGCAATTTCCATGCATCTCGCCTCACCTTGACACAACTTTGTCTGCATTTCATGATGAAGGGATAAGAAAATTTGAATGTGTTACTAATTATATTTATTTATGCGTATCGCAGTTGCAGAATGTGACAAAAAAAAACTGAATGCCAGATTTGCTTTCCAAATGATTTAAAAGTACCTCGGATGACACGAAGTGAAAAATTTTTTTTCTCCCATAATCACAGCTTTATAGAGTTTTAACTTTTATGAAATTTTGCCAATAGTGATGACTTAACTTACAGCAGAATCTGATTATAAAATTAAGTAACGAAACCGTAAATAAATGTTAGACTTACCGATAACCGAAAGTAATGAGTTATATGTATGTAGCCAGATAGACGATCGAATGGACATACATAAATTAAAGGAGGTTATTTATAATCCTGCTATAGTTTATTAACTTATGGCAGGACCTCATCGTCACGCAAAATTCATCGAAGCAAGTTTGTCAGCCGAAGCACAAACAGAATCGGCCCCAGAAGTGAACCATGAGGCACACCTTACTGTGAACTAGCCAACAATGCATGCTGTTCCGTATGAGTCTTTTATCGCAATCAAAATAATGCTGAAATAGCCAATAAAGCACCTTATGTGTGACTTTGTCAGAGCCTTTAATAAATCCAAACGGTGAAGAAGTATAATAAGACCTTTTACGAACCAAAAAATATTAACTACTACTGTGGTTAGGTAACCGGATTCAAGAAACGATTTAAAGGCATGTGTCGTATAGCTACTCGTATATAGCTATGTATGTATAGCTACTCGCATGTGTCTCAGAAACCTAAGATGAGCACTGCACGATGCTGGTAAGCTTGCAGTTATGGAAGAACACACCATTGAATATTTGTATGGGCTATTGGCAGGACTCTGGCGGTGTTCCAATACTAAGGAAAGCTTGAGGTCTCATTCCAGAAATATTTAATGTGGGTCACGTACCTGGTGAATGTTGATTAATAAAATGCATTGGTAGGTACCTCATTCTACTATTTAACTATTTAACAACAATTAAAACTGCTTACTTCTGTAAAAAATTTTCAAAAAATAGTAATAATTGAGTAAGTATTTCTTACACCCAAACGTCTCCTCATTGACGAAGCGTTATTTTGACACATTGTCAAAACAAAACAAAAATTCTTCTCTAAAAAATCCATCTTGGTCTAAAGCATACATTTGCTAGAAGACGATTATGAAGCTCGTAAACGTCAACACGTCTGCATCAATCACAGTGCATGGTGCATTCATATATGTAAGTACGTACCTAAATGTACAGTTTGTGAATTCCATCTGCAGATGGATGGCCTCATAGTTGCGAGAACACTTTCATTCAGACATAACCTTCATGTCAACAACTCTTTCTTTTATGAATATCATCATTCCGCGTGCCACTTTCAATTTTACTCTCTACGTAGTTGGTAGCGCCATCTTAAATAGGGAGTAACACATTCCTGTAGCCATAAGTCTAATCTAAGTGTAAGGTTTGACGTATGGTTGACGTTTATGAACTCACGACCTGCTTTTGCAGTTTGAAGTTATCGAGCGACTGACGTTTATACTCGTAATCTTGCGAGAACATTAAAGTTTACCATAAGGCAAAGCGTTTTTTGGACCACAAAATTGAGAATTTCAAAACAACAACGACGGAAACTCCATCCATCAGTGTTCGTTTTACTATACCCTCTTATCAACACACTTTCTACAAGAGCAGAACATTGAAAATATCCCCGATACGCATCAATATAATAAAACATCTGAAAGTTTTGTCGAATCAGTCGACTGAACCCCAGAACGAGGACGAAGACAATCAGTCAGTCAGATACCATAAGAAGTGACAAACAAAATTATTTATCCCAGAAGGATATGGTGTATACCTGCTCCGAGCAATGAAACACAAGAAAACTGTGGCTTTCCTCCTTCGAACGTCTGGGTCCTGTTGCCACCATTCCTCTCGTTCGTATTATTTTTGTGATGGCAATGCACCATGACACACTATTTCTTGAACGAACGAATCTTCAAGCAGTTCATGCCTCATCTGCTTTCCTAGTTCATTTTGGTAAGTTTTTTCCTTATTTCCTTCCTTCATCGAGAGGATGAAGGGTTAAATAATCGGATTGAAGATGTCGAGTAGTGGTTCAAGTCCAGAAGAAGGTTCTGAATGATGGCCACTATATAGGAGTACTTGAAGGCAAATTGAAAAGTACGTCTTCAGTTGATAGTTTAGCATTTATATTCAGAAATGCACAGACTTGATGAAATATTTGTAAATGTTTCTAATACGCCAATTGGTATACTTAGTCGAACAGCGCTTTGACTAATATTCAGGAATTACATTACAGCCACTGTAAATGCTAAGTTCCTTCTATCGACAAGTGAAGAAAAACTTGAGACAGCTACGTTTAGCAGATCTTTCGAGAAGGGATAGTTTTACAAAATCTTGAATGTTCCTGAGACTAGATATGAAAAATATCATGCAACTCCTTTATTCGAAGTTTCACCATCGACATCGACTTTCCAAAAATACAAAGCTGTTGTAGGCCTGAAGACATTTGTGGCCCAAAAAGTTCCGAAGAGATCTGGAAAGCCAGAAAGTGTAGCAAAAGCGAGAGCGAAAAATTTGTACCAGCATAGTGTAACAGATGTATGTATTTTGATTGCATTTTGATAGATGACGAATCGTACTATCGATTTCAAATAACTTCCAGGCAATAGTTTTGCACTGCGACCGGAAAAGGAAATTTAGAGAAGTTAAGCTCGAAAAATTCGGGGCAAAATATATGCAAGGAATACGCTCACGTGGATTGAAAATCGATACTTTTGTAACGAAAGAATCAACGCTACCGTCTACATTAAATAATGTTGGCAGAAACGAATTTGGCCTTTTATTGGACGTCAAAGAGGATCAGTATTGTTTTGGCCAGATTTGGTACATCCCATTACGCAGGACAGACTATAAAGTGGTTTGAGGAGATGATGTCCAATTTGTTCCCAAGGACTGCAATCCCTCGAACTCTCCCATGCTAAGACCTATTCAACGATATTGGGACCTTGTGCAATGTGATCTGAAAAAAAGAGGAGGAGTGGCTAAGGATGTCAGATGAGAGGCATTACCTGCCAAACATCCTTATTTCGTGAAACTAAAACTGCTTCATAAGTCAAAAACTTTGTTGTACTAAAAAGAATGTACTGAATGAGAAAAAATGTTAAAAAAAATTTATTTAAAGAAGTTAAGTTATACATTATTTGATGTTAAATAAACTCCACAAATACTAGTTTAAAAAAATTAAGAACATAACTTAAATTTAGAATTTAAGAAGCGGAAACTATCGACAACTAAGCTAAAGTTTTGACTGAAGATTGACTATTTGAAGCAACAGTTACTGAAAAAAAAAACAAAAATTTGCTTAAATATATAGATAAACATAAATGTCAGTGTAAGCTAAACTTTAATAGAGCTAATTAAAGTGACAGGAAAATCAGTTTCTCGTTTAGGTCATCACCTTAAATGAAGTCATATCGTACCATGGTTAGTAACGCATTTTCCAAAAGTCATATACTCATAGTAGGAATACAAAAAATTTGGTTATAAAATTCGAAAAAAAACTTCTCCATATTTTTTCAAAATTGATTGGAATATTGACAGACTCACTTGGGAAACTCGAAAGCCCTGTTCCCTGTTTTATCGTTTTCTCCGAAAACATTCGTTTGAAATTCTCATTTTGTTTCCAAACTTGTTTATTAAACTCTTCACTTTGGAATTGGAAAAACTGCTTTCCAGGAAAACAACCGTAAATATGTTTACTTTTAAAAGATGCTATCAAGGACATGAAACAACAGAAAGAATTTTCATTTCGTAACACAAATTTGATTTCCGTCAGAATTGTTTTCTTATTTTTTTGGCAACAACACTGAGTCAATTTAATTTAGTAACATGAAGGGTTTTCATTGGCATGTGTGCATGTAGGTCACTTAAATGTTCTTACTTCGGGTTATATAAGGGAAAGTCATATATAAAAGGGAGAAATAAAATTCTGTCAAAGTACTTGTAGAATTTTGAACTTAAAAATCATGCATGCGGCAGACGCAAATTTTGCGTGGGAAACTTGTGAAGCAAAAATTGACCACCACTTGATTTTTTTGTTTTAATGAGAAAAACAAAAAAAAAAAAGACGTTAATGTATTCTTTAATGAAACACGATTTTAATAGAATCAGGTTTCACTTTCATTATTCATCGCTGCACGTAATTACTCATCAGCTGTAGATGAGAACGTACCTGCAGGAATTTAAGTAGAACCATAATTTTAATTTTATTATCGCCACTGCCATGCGTTTGGGATATTTTATTCAGGCAATCCCACAGGCCATTTGAAAATATATTTATTATGTGTATACATATAGATTTTACGGACTTTCCTCGGCCAAGTTAAATAGTAGGTCAGCCATGAAAAATTGGTTAGAGGCCATGTGCAATATTTCATCGAAAGTCGACTTAAAAACAAAAATCGAACAACGAAAAACCCAAAAACCCAAAAACGAGACCCCAATAAATTTATGATAGGAAAGGAATGAGAATCCTATTAGAAGTCGAAAACTAACTCCGTAATCCCTTAAAATATATGCAGAAAGTTTTTCCGCAAACGTATGCCCACAGTGATGTGACTTTTATTCTACAAGAAGAGTGCTATTTCGACGGTTTAAACTTGTTACTAATTCCGATCAGGAGTGTCACCCTAAAAAGGAAGAAAAATAAAATAAAAAGGACGTACATCCCCCACAGATTCATCATCACTTAATTCCACACAAAAACAGGACCCAGTAGTCGTAGTACCAGAAAGAGGGAGAGAAAAAGCCTGTGATAAAGAAGTGAAAATTATCTTAATGCAGATCCTTATGCAGAGATAAAACTGTTGGCTTTTGCAGATCCAGGAAGAAAGAAAAAAAAAACAAAAAATGCACACAATACACTTACAGCAGGAAAAACTTCTCCAAACTTTACGATTCCTTATTTTTTATTCTCTCTCGCTATATGTGTTGTACTCGTATAAACACACCACTCTCGAGCAACGAAAAGGAAATTTATCAATTTTTAAACACAAACACAAAGTTCCATTTTAGCAAGGACGACGAGGATATATGTATTTTTATTTTTTTATTTTTTTCGTATTGCGTTTTCTTTATTTTTTTTTTGGCGAAAAAAGTTTTCTGATATCCCACTCTCGAGTGAGTGTTGAAAATTGAGCTATTCGAAGTGTGTGTGATGTTGACAGGCTACGAAAAAATTCAGAAATAAATGAAAATATGTTTGTTACTGCGGATTGAGATATTTGCTGCTGGGAGTACTCGTATTGTAGGTAGATACGTGTGGATCGCGTGTGTATAACAAGCGCGTTTCGCTCGCAGAAAAAACGAGAAAAAAAGAAAAGAATTCATCTACGGTATGCTCTCGCGTCCAGGAATTTATTTTTAACACTAAACACAGTAAATTTCATCGTTTAATAAGTCACATACACAATTGGATTCGAAAACTCAGGAATGACGACTGAAGAAGAGAAAAATCCGAAGGCGAAGTGTTAAACTGAACTGCGGCATTTATTTTAAGAACTTAAAACACAAAAATTAGATTCCGTATGGTTTGCGTGTTCCTGTTTTAAGGAGGACAAGGATTTGTTGCTTTCCACTACATTGTAATATGGTGGCCCGATTTTTATAGGTTCTCTTTCAGTTTTATTTGTGTGTAGGTAGGTAGTACTCTCTTTATCGGTAATCCTTGTGATGTTCTGGGGTGTACCCTTTCAAGTCAAGGGCTCGCGATGTACTGGCAGGATTTGGTCCATATATTTGTTGAATTATGGAGGAACAAAAACGGTGATGTACACACAGGGAGACAAGTGCGGGCTTGTGTAGCTGATTATTGCCCACACTGAGATTGTGCAAGGACAGATGACATGCGAAACGGAACGGAAACTGGAGAAATTATGATGGTACCTATGGCTGCAGTGTGAAGGATACATCTGGGTTGCTAAGGGTGGCAATGGTGGGGATAAAGCTTTTGTATTTCTATAGCAACTGTGGAACAGAATGTCGATTTTATTGGAGAAAAAACGAGAAGAAGAGTTTTCCTTCAGGAATCTGCGAGTACAAGGATGCTTCAATGTTCGGAGTTAGCTTGCACTTTTGAGCGATGGCATGCGCAATAACCCCCACCGTTGGATGGTGCCGATAATTTATGGAATAAAGATAAACTCTTGTACCATGTAAGCAAAAGCTTACAGTAACTCGAAGCTTTTGTATGGAATGTAAGCTCAGGATGAGCATATAACAGTTTGGCTTCGTTCATTCGGCCTAATGCGTATATTTACGCCGTTTCACATGTCCTTTCCCGTAGGGCACAGGCACATTAATGTGTACTTATTCTTTTGAGTACTGAGGTTACCGAGGTGAATCTATACAAATGCCCCTCTGTACTTACAGCATGTGGTTCTGGTTAGAATTGAACATACATAGTTCCTTGGGTATTACCTTGAAAAAAAAACTCATGATAGGAATATTTCAAAATTTCATTTGTGAATCCATGTCGATTCCACCTCAAAGGCGAATAACTTAATGAATGTTGGTCTAATTGAGCCTCGCATTACGTCCCAAGTTAAACTATGTACGTTTAACCAGAACAAAGGAATGAGGACGCAATTAAGTCAGGCAGACAACGAAATGTAGCCACAACGATGGCATATGGCCACAACCCAATTCAATTGTGGATGATACACATTGTGCAAGCTGATTACCTGATTCTCTGAATGGACTTGAATTGAAATAACTCGATTAGAATGTCCGAAAGGATATAGAGACTTCAGGGACAAGGTTGTCTGTGCAGATACTATGTGATAAAGCAGCGATTAGTAAAAGTTTCTTTCGGGATTATGGACTTATTAAAATTAGCGCGGGTTTGCGAAAGTAGAAATAATAGTTTTTAAGTTTTTCACTTGTCCTAGGGAATAGTTTGAGGGTATAGGCACCATGAATGGATACCATTCGTTTTGTGATGCTTAAGGGGCAAGTGAAACTAATTCTGAAACTCAAGTGGGTACCTGCGAGCTGTGTTAAGTAAGGATACGTCCCCTGCTAAGTCATACATACCTCAGAGCGCTGACCAAGTACAAGGATTGACATGTACAGGGCCACACTGGCCGCAGCCTTTGAAATCATGGATAGTTGCGCCCGTTAGTTAGCTTAAAGCAATGGGGACACTTGGGCATGAAGACAGATTATATGTATATCACCATCAGAAGACTTCAGCTTAACCGTTAGCTGAAGAGAGGATTGGATTTACGGTAGGGCCATCAACTCAAACAATATCTCGGTTTTCCCGGACGGGTCAACTAACGAAAGAGTAGGCTTTAGCATATATTCATCTGAACCCGAAATTTCTCACCCTGAGACTTCCAAACCACCGCAGTGTGTTCCAAGTAGAAGTATTAGCAATCGCAGAAGTGGCATAAAAACGATCCACGAAGCTGCACTCTAGAAAGATGATCGACATGCATATTAGCAATTAAGCCGCCATGAAGGTCATCTCATCCAGAGTCGTCAGATCAAAACTGGCTAAGCTATGATATGAAAACTATGACGTCGCACTCCTTTGGACGAGTAAACAAGAAAGTGGTCCGACCAGGACCTGACAATGGTCAACACGTTTGTTCTACCACCTCTAACTCTTGTTAAACACAATATAGAGAAAACCTTCGTGAGCCTAGCTAATGAGAGATGGAGTGCAACTCTGGACAAAATATTATATCGCCAAATAAATCCTGGCTCTTAACAGACCCAATTTAGCACTTTTCACGAGGATTTTTACCGACTACTACCTCCTGGGGCTCACCGTAGTCGAATGCGATTAAAAACTGATGACCTCTGCCGAGGCTGTGGCGATACAGAAAAGAGCATATCTTTTTTTTATATCTTTATATGCGAATGTTGAAGCCTACGCCGAACTTGGAAAGAGGCCCCCGGTGCATACCTCTTCGAAGAGGCCTGGGCGACCTGCCAGAAAGCCACCATTAACCATGAAATTTATAGCAACCTCGGGGTGGTTGGAGCACAGAATAGTGGTATTGTATTGGCTTAGAAAATCACAAACAGCTACTTATAGATGCACTAAATGCTACTAGGTAGAGGATAGGTATGACCTACAATCAACTCGAACCAACACGCTACCTAATCAACCAGTCTCTCGCTGTGCCACATTACTAACAGAGCTTCACCTGACATGTCGAACGGAAACACAACTGATCTGAGTCTAGCAATTCAGGACCAACAAATGAATGCTACAGTAGCTACTTATATTCAGAAATTAAAGACTGTCTCAGTTTCCATCTACAAAAAAAAGAAGCAACGAACCAGACGTGAACCTGGTTCTTGGAGAATCATAAATAAATCGATGCGACCAGACACGCCTACCAGGTGGTCTACTAATAAAAGTGTCAGAGCGAAACGAATTTCTTACAGCTGATCCCAATGTTTTCTCTATCTAAACCATTATTTAGTCATGCTCTTAGTATCAAGTTCTGGTCATACTGTACATTATATATTGTTGATAGGGCTACTCTATCCCAGACTTGGTGCATGCACCTCTCAAAGTATCTTACCACTGAGAAGAACTGCTTCTTCTCTGACAAGAAGTGGCTTCTCAACTTCATCGCCATCGACACTCAAAAAGCAGCCATCACATTCACATGATCACACATCAGCTCTTCTGCGTCTGTCACGCGCACAGAAGCCTGAAAGACTAAGCTACGTTCATGGGAAGGATTACAGGTAGATCGCAGGATTATTCCCTACATCCGCCACAAGACTCCAATACCTGACTAAGCCCCTGCATACGTTCGCATACCAAAGTGCCGGGCGGCCCCTAGTTATGCTTATTAAGCGTAACAAGATATCCCACTTCCCTTTTTGTAAAACGACCCATCTGCACCAGGCAATCCGAAGGGTTGGAATGCTTTGTACACATTCGTTGCCTGAATTTTGGCATATCAGCCTCCCCGTTAAAGTAGGTTTCCAGTAGCACCAAAATCCTTTGCCCTGTGTAACGCTGCCATCCCTTTCAGTTTTCCATTTGACCAAATTGAAGTCTATTTCAGAAATTGGAAACTTTCACGCTCTCAGTAGTTTCGCAGAGAAAACCCACCATTTCCGTATATCACACTTGCCATTCGCAAATCAACATGAGGAACATGCGACCAAGCCCTCCCACAACAATGGACAAAACTCCCAGGCTTCCTGGCGAGAAATGTAAGAAACAAAGAGCGGAAACCATCTCATATCGACGGCACTGGCACTGGAAAACCATCCACACCCGGTTACATTGCCAAAACCGAGGCGCAGATGAAAATTACGATCCTATGTTCGTTTGTATTTGGTTTGTGGCTAAGTGTTTTGTTCCATCCCCGGCCAGGTGGAGAGGTGAGTCTGATTCAATGTAAATCGCACGCATCATTGTTAATACCCCGAGGTGGTATCCGTATCAGTGGAAATCATATTTAATTCAAAAGTTATGTTTTCCGGGCCTATATGCGGTTAATATTTCAGTCTTTCATACACGTTCAGTACGTCTGTCTACAGCAGCTAATGCTTTTATCAAACACAATGCCAGCTAAGGGAAAACTTTTGTTTAACAATTATTGGCGCAACGGAAAAGTTGAACTTCCTTTTTGGTTTTTAAATCAATTTGTCGAACTGAACGGCAGAGATTGTGAGCGCAATTCTGGGAATAAGGCGCAAGGTGGGTGGGGGTTCAAGCCCGACGGCTTAACCGGTTTGTTTTTGTAGCGTGGTATTAATTACATCTGAAGTTTTTTAATTGTGTCACGAAAATCGTTTGGGGGGGAGGCTTTTTTTTTGTTCTTGTTTTTGGCTAAATGTACGCATTATTTGAGGAGGCAGAAACGCCACCGCTTCAACGCTTTGATTGCCGAGGGCAATTTTGCCTTTATTTGAGGGACAAGTGACTGGTGACAAGCGATTTTTTAAAAAAAAAAAAAGGCCTGTTGGCGTTTTCCTATTTGCGTAGGTTTAAAAATACAGCATTTATGCTTTTTAAAAATTGAAGAGGTTTTTGTATTACTCAGCGCCTTTTTGCTTGAAGACATGTGAAGCGGATTTATGAAGTGGAACCAACGAGTGGGTACGTTGTGAGGTGTTTTTCAATAAGGACATAACAACTTTGCACTTTAATAAAACACGGAATAATACAGATGTTGGGCTGAAGTTTATTCCATGTGTAGTCCACATATGTTACATTTAAGTATGGTACTAGATCTATTTCACATGACCACCGCGAGCACGTTTATCGATCGACTCTTTGGAGGTAATTTTCAAGCACTCTTCTGCACATGACATGTGGCACCATCTTGTTGGAACCACATTTCCCTGAAGTCAGTGTACATACATAGTTTTCCAACATGGCACGATAGCGAACGCTCTTGACTGTAACATGGCAATTGATTTCATCGTCCACCATAACACCGACATCAAATCTAAATCACTTTTTGTGGATCCATTGGAGTCTCTTAAAGCACATGTATGTAGGTTTATTGCTCTCAACCAACTAAACCAAAGAAGAGATTCATCGCTAAAGATTTTTCCATGAAATTCAGGATTTTTTTAAAGTTCTGCGGAGAATCGAAGAAGCTTCGGCGCTTCAAATGATCAAGAGGCTTCAGGTCTTGAGTTGATTTGATCTTGTAAGGCTGTGTAGGGTGTAGTGTAGATTTTTACGCAAAATTCATCACAATGTGGACTGAGAGATTCTCAAGTCGTGTTCACGGCGTTGAATCGACTGATTTGGCTGATAAAACAAGTTTGAGGGGCGTTTGTATTAAAATACGACATACGTACATACGTCTCTATTAATAAATTTTGTAGTTACAGATGGACTCCCACAGGAGTTAGTACTTGGCCCGCTTCTATTAAGAATTTACTTTAGACTTCTCTTCTAAGTAATTTCTTCTTCAAAGTTTTCTCTTCTTTTAATTTCTTTTCTGTATTAATGTCGTTTCACTTTGGTTGCATACTTTGCCTATATCACGACAGTGATTCAATTCGATATTGGGGGATACGTTTCCAAATGAAGTTTCGTATATCACTGCGAGTATCTGTTCTTTTAAGCTTAAGCTATATACTTTTCATGTCATGACCACAGATGGATTCTTAAACGGAAATACTAAAAACAATTTCGAATTAGTTAAGACTGACCTCGGAAAAATGTGCTACCAATGAACTTTACTTACAGACTCGTCCAACAGCAATATTCCATACTTTTGTTCATATAATCAACATGTCGAGTTGGAATGTTATTAGAAAAAGCTTGACTCTGCAAAACGTGGTAGTTGTAAGAGAGACGATAAATAGGGATCTAATTGAAGGGGAAAACGTATATTCTGTTCATGCAACTGAGTGAAATTAAAAACCTGTTTATGACAAGAGTGTCATAGAAATTCCATTGGCTAACATAACCACTCATTTGTACGCTATTGCGTTATATTTCAAAGGACGCCTGAAATTTAATTAATATTTCGTTACCAAATCAAAATAATGCATATCCACATGAACCATACTGGTATGTGGTATGCTGCAGGTTGTACTTCCTGAAATGGTGATTTCTAAAACAGAAATTCAATCTCATCGACGCGGGAATAGGGTCCTATTTCCTGGGAACGAACAAAAACATCGATTTCATTCATATATACATTAGTCAGTTAAATGCTATTTAGAACGAAATAAAGAACGCTAATCTTTACAGCGAATTTTTTAATTAACCTGTTAGAACCCTCCGTTCATGCCTTGAATGTTACATCGCACACTGGGAACCTCTTGTTTTGTTTCTGTTTTTCTTAAAACACTTATATGACTTTGAAATCAAAGAAAAATCAAAATTAGGAAATAGGAGGACAGGATAACCTTCAGAGCCTTCACACTTTCTGCGGTTCCTGTATCACCTCGGTCATTAGTTGACTGCAAGGAAAATCTTCGCAGTACCAATGGTGTAGACAACTAAAAAATCATTAAACGGACTGCTTTTTTTGGGTACTACAGAAAAAATGTCGGGTCCTAAATAAATGAGTATCTACAGAATCCTGAATTGTGGGTATACATGTAGAAAATGAAACAAATGACTGTGATATCTTCAAGGTTAAAAAAGTTGACTTAAGTTTTTTGTAGAAGTCACTCTAGAGCCCCATAAACTAGTTTAAGGCGAGCTTAATCACTCAATCCATGATTGCAATCTTTACAAACCTTAAACAGAGGTGTGATCTTAGAAAATAAAATTCAAAAATGTTAGCAAGATACTTCAAAAAGACGTTCCACAAAGTTAATATGGAATATATCGACAAAGAATACCTTTTTATGCTCAACATAGAGAAATAATCGAGATAGTTCCTATAAAGACATGTCTGTCCGTCCGTCTTCCCGTATGTCACCACCTTTGGGCCTTCAATTTTTGAGTTGAGAGGATAAAATTTCATATCTGGGCTTCTAGGAATAGAAGCAGTACAGGTGTAAAAAATTTGTATGAAATCGAAACAAAATTATTGAGACAAATAATTTAGATATTCGAGTTTTCTACAAGTCGTCCATACTTTTGGCCACGCCCACTTAAGGGGGCGTCTTTTTTAAATCAAAAAACCGAATTTAATGAAATTCTGCATAAAACATCAACGAATACTCGAAGATATCGTTACAATTCGACAAAAAAAAATCCCGTGCGACACGCCCACCTCATAAGGGCTTTGTAATAGAAAGGATAGGGTACCATACGATCCGTTCCAGATGGATTTTCGCTTTTCTATATGCAGTTTTGGAAAGTTATAGAGTAATAGCAATTAACAAGTAAGACATAGTTGATCTGAATCGCAAGATCGTCCTGTAAACAATTGCAACGAACGCTGTCGTCTGTAGTTTGTTTTAGTGACTCTCACAGTTGACAGTTTTTGGCGTTACTTCAAGGAGAAAGGAAGGTTGTTTCATCAAAAGAATCAAAAAGATGCTGATTTTCAATTTTACGTGATGCAAAACTATATGAGAGCCCTGGTGTGGACCTGTTGATTCCTTTTTGAAATTTAGGAACTTTTTTCTTACAGTAAATAAATTCTATCCAAAATTAAATGGGAAACAAACAAAGGCACCTACTGAATTGTAAAGCAAATCAAAATAAGAAGTAATCAAACGTAAAACTCTTCCGCGTATTTTAGATGTTTCCATTAAATTCTGTAACGAATTTGTTGTACATAGTTTAGAAGGTTAAAAACTTATTTTTGTTGAATAAATGTGAGCTTTAAATGATTTCCTTGTTAGGTAAATGGCTTTCCTTGTTCACGAAGATTGTCTACGACTCACTTACTCCATCGTGTCCAATTGTAAGACCCCTGAGAATTTAATTTCAGTCTTCGAGGGTGGAACTAGACCACCAAGATGAATCTCAAGAGTTTGGTCAGCTCAATGTCTCCTAGATCATGGAGAAGGAAATAGCTCCCGAAAGTCTTGTGGTAACTAATGCAGTACTATGACTTAGCCAGTGACATGGCTATTTCACAAGCTTTTCAAATATCCCGGCGTTTACGTTTCCGGAGATTTGTAGATCCCTTTTTTCGTATTATAGACTCTAGACAGGCCATTGCGATTTGGATACACCAAATCTTCTCAGGGATTCAATGCCTATTTCCCAGTTCACAGTACTAAACGATGTATTGAACTCAGAAAGAACCTACAAGGAGCTTAGATCTAATGTAAATGTTGAAAATAAAATGTATTCCGAATCGTGTAAGCAAAGCAAGTTTTTGACATGATTTTCGTGCAATCGACTCCAGTGATCAGTGTGGGCCGTTCACAAACTCCCCTCCTTAGCATTGAAAAAAAATTAAAATCCATTTAATTAATCATACGGTCCTCAGCAGTACGAAGCCTTAATTTTTTCCTGGTCTTTGACTACAAAACTGCTCCTTTCGAACTGATTATCTATTTGCCTTTGCACTAGAGTCGACAACTTTCTCGTCTTGATGTGAATACACTTAAACAAAGAATATCCACTTCCTTAAGAACCTCTAGGGTAGATTGTTCATTACGTTAAGTATTCAGCACGCTGGCTCCAGAAAGAGAAAATGAAGTTTTTGCTTTCGTTCTGTAAACGTCCGCCTCTCTGCTTATTTAAAGATTCTTAAACACTTTAAACACTGATAGAATATTAAACGCATTCCGCCGCACCTAGATCATAAAACCACCACCCCAGCACCACCCTGTGTGCTTATTAAAAGGGTAAGAACTCATACCTTACGAGGGCAGATTTGCAAGTCACAGACGCTTCAACAAAAACACTCCTCGGTCTTTGTGCGAAAATGCGAATAACACCTGCTGCTGTAAAAACGAAAATTCTTTGAAGTCATACCTGTAAATAGACGAAAAGTAAAAGAAGAAAAAAATTAATAAAGTTATTCACAAGCCAGAGAATAGTTCATAAAAACGAAAGGGAGGGTGCTCTGCCGGGATGGGAGAAAAGACACACTTGGGGTGATCGAAAGAATACCTGCGGGACTTACTTTGCACTTTTGTCTTGAATACACTGTAAAAAGGATTTCCGAAACTGCTGCTCTGTAAGGGGTAACCTGAGCGTTAAGGCGAATTAAGGAACTTTAAGTTGTGTTCGAAACTGAGAGCAATGTTCTCAAAAGGTGAAGATGCGGATTACGGCGTGATTGAAAATTGTGTGCAAACACAATTTACCTCAAAAGGTTGTCTTAACTCACTCTGTGGAATTATACCTTTCTTTGGTATCATTATGCAAATAGTAACTTCGGCGATACTTACTGCAGTGCTCTTTAACTGGTTCAACTTAAATTAAAGAACATTAAGTTTAAGATGATAAATCGTAATTATTATGCACAGCGATCAGTGTGTACCCAAGGTTTCGAAAACCCTGCGCTCTCCAAATAAGTATGCACACAGCATTAAGAGCGTGAAAAAAAAAATACATTTCCTGCGAGGTACTTATTTAAATACTAATGTGGCACAGAGAGTAAAATAAATTTGCAACTATTTTTAGGGAGGAATACGTTTAGGAAAGAATATTCCATAGTCCGGACGATCCTGGTTCTAGAGAACAATTGCATGAACGCCTGACCCTTTTTTTTGCTACTCTTATCACACCAACAGTTTTTTAAAGTGTCATGTATGTATGCTGGATGTTTATAGAAACATTTGCAAAGCTTTTTCAAAATTACTTCCACAAAGGACCGAGTTGACCATTAGGCACTATTTGTATGAATTGAAACAAATCTATTAGCTCGAATATCTTAATGAATCCTTTTGAACTCATACCTATAAGTTGATCGCCAAACTGAAATTTTGAAAACATACTACAATTTGTATTAAGGACGGAAAAAGGGGCCCACCCAAAGGGATACGATGGAATTTAAATACTTTCAGGCAAAATCGCTAAAATTTCAGTTTTTTTTTAATGTTCTTCATAACTTGGGACTAAAGTGCTGCAAAGTTATAAGCCCAGCGATTGACTCATAAGAAAGTGTACATATATGTCCGATGTTGGAAGGAAAAGGAAAGAGAGTTAGATGGAAATAGAGACAAAAGCAAGTTGTGTTGAGTGACTAAAGCACGAGCTCCTAAATTTTACTGTTCAACCAAAGGTAGATTTTAAAAGATAGGAGTGTAAGGAAAAGCCCGGTTGTTTAGCACGATTATACTGACGGACAGGCGGGACACAGCTATAGATTTCATCCGTACAACTATGGTCGAAATATCGATACGGGACCAATAAGCATCCAGCATTCCGACGGTGGTCTAGCGAAGGAATTTCGTTCCTAGTCGATAGGTCTACATGCTTCACGCTGAACATGATCTGATAAACTCACGACGAATAGCACCTACTCAAATAAGTGAGTTGTATTCAAGTTTCGGACGCTAGATAACAGCGAGATGTGCAGAACTGAAAAATTGTTTAAAATTGGAATCCGAGTCATCTAGAGCTTTTTCGCAGACTTAGACGAAGGTCTGCGGTAACTTGCATCCCAAGCATTGGCAAGCCATTTGTGCCCTGCTCTCAAATCGGCCTTTCACACTACATTTGATGAGGGATTGTTAAAGAATAGGTGAATCAAGGGTACTGTCATCTCCAAAAGAATGGATTGGATTGCGAGTAAGAGAAAGAAGGTCGCAAAATTTTATATTGAAAACAGTATCGGACAGTGGTGCCCTGAGGTACACCAGCATTAGTTGAATGAACTTGTATTGACCGATTGCTTAAAAACTTTGCAAATATATGATAAGGAGATTTTACCGCCACTTTGGACTTTAAGAGCCCACAGTCTATCGATAGCTTTAGAGATATCAAGGACTTGGGATTCACCGTGATGGTGAATACATGGCCCCCTGTAAAACGTTGTACTGACTGTCATTAAAAATACGGTTTCTTTTAATATACTTATCTCATGAGATGAAAATCTATAGGTAATACTGTCCATCACCTTAGAAAGCACAGATGTTAGGGGTATAGTCTGAAGGGAGGTTTCAACACCCTTTTAAGGGATCGGCTGGGAAAGATGCCAGTAGAGTAAGAGCCTAAATAGAGATTTAGCCAAGGTAGAAAAACATCTCTTCAAAACAAATGAAGGGATCCCGTCTGGGCCTAAAGTTTTCTTACTGATGAGATCTTTCATTAGCGTTCAGAAAAATGTTTTTCCTAAGCTAGTATATTGCTGTTCCTTTAAGGTCTTACTGAGGCATCTGATGTGACTTTTAGAATATCATACTGTAGAAAATTGGGCAAAATTCACACCTGGAATGAAAGGGGTTCGCCAAAGACCGCGCTAATTGGAGAAATTTGTTGGTTGGGGCCGAGATCCACCCCATACTGTAGCGTCACCTAAGTAACGTAAGTGCTAAGCCGTTCAGTGCAAAACTACCGACATGTGACTGTTGTTGGAGCACAGAGCTCTCCAAAATGCTTAATTAAGTTTAAACACTGACTATCCGTTAATATGTAAAATGTACGATGTACGGAGCGATTTTGAAACGTTTGAACGTTATCAAGCTTGCACCGAATTTTGGGAAGAACACCCGCTGTTATGGGACTTTGACATCGTGCGGGAGGAACCAGCAGAAGCTCATTGATACCAGCGCACAAGGAATTGTCAAGTCCTCGTCCCTATAATTTCTCTGCGACCAGTGTTAATCTGTATTTTTCGGAACAAATGGCTTCCATAGCAGCCGATACCTTCAGGACATACATTCATCTTCTACAGCGTTGTGATATAAAAACTAAATTGCCACTCCGATATTTTCCAATCGAAACTCTAATTTACTTGCAGAAGACATTATTTTCAAATATTCAAACAAGAGAAGAAAAAAAAAACATGATTTCAAATAATTTAATGAAAATATCAATCTAAATTCTTTATTACTGCTGTCAGCTGTCCGTGAAAAAAGATAAAAATGTCTCGGAAAACATGCAGCAACCGTTGTCCCAATCAGAACTGGCAATTCCTCTTAGGGGCAGTTGGATGTAATTGATTTGGAAATGTTACAGCAAACATTAAATTTTAATTAACCAGTGTTGCGAACCTCGTAATGTGTTTGCAGACCCATCAGAAGCCAAAATAATGTTGGTTGGGCACTGCGTTAATTAATTCTACTGAGTTATACATGGCATAACCTCCGGGCTTCGGATTCACGTTATAGTATATCCTCATTCTATAATTTTACTCTACGAGGTTTTATTTTCAAATACATTCACTTTGAGTCTACCTATACCCTGCACAGTACATACATATTATTCGGAGAGGTAGAACGAAATAAACAAAAAGCTATTAGTGCACTAAGTAATGTTCAAATGAATGAATGGACACAAAGAGTAAACCTATACTCTTGGGTTTTCGGTCGAAGGATAGTTTTCTATTATCCTGTTTTGGATTCAAACACACATAAGCAGATGAGTAATGGAATATGTTCTTTTTTTCGAATTGTTCGATAAGGCCTTTGGCTAAATGAAAGTTTGATTCTACTACATGAACTTGTTTATTGTAATGCAATGAATGAGGATTACAAGATGGCTGTTGTTAGATGGTCAACAAGGTAGTAAGTAACAAAACATCACACAATGAAGAATAAAGAGTTTTTTGTTAGAAAGCTTAGCTCAAATTATAAGCAATCTTGCTGGTAAACTGCACATCCATGATGAACGCCCTCATGTCCAAAAAAACAGGAGAAACTACCAACAAACAGAACAGATCGACGAGCAAACAATGACAGTCCTTTAAGGCGAGTCTCTTGGAAGGTCATATCGCATCACACCTAGTTAGATACCTGCTAACTTCTGTTTCCTTTAAATACGGTGCACAACTTGGTGCTAGTGGTACAATGAAGTTCAACTGAAAACGCTACCTTGCGCTTGTAAATTGTGAAAAAGTTTATGTCTATCATAAGGTTGACAGCCTTGCATAACAAGGACATGAGCATATGTCAATACCGGCCTAACGACTGCCAGCCGACCGTATAGAGCCATATAATGGTTTGAGGACTAGGGCTACAGATTTGGAGGACTATCATTACCTTCTTTACTCTTTCGTTTATGTTGAGATGCCCGTTAATTTTCTATCTAGGACAACGTCAAACTAATTGACTGTCCCACACGATTGTCTTTTATTGGTACGTCATACAGGAAAGAGAAGAAATGAGCCTAATGCCTGTAATGATGCGCTGGCTATATATTTTGATAGTCAAAGCCATCTTTACATACGAAGCTCGCAACACTGCTTCCATTCTTAGGGAATCACTACCCGAAATTCTTAACGAATCAAATGATATCCTTGGTACCCTAGATGGAAGTCGTACACCACACGAAGTTATTATACTCGGAAAGGGAGGTTTTGGCAGAGAAAAGCTGTCCGTCCAAAACCGATAGGAGTACTGGGTCCGGTATATACTTTAAATCTGCAAATACCCATAAAATATCCAGACATTTGTAGCGTATTTCCAGCTCTGTTCAAAGATGCGAAATCACTAGATATGAGACCAATATCTAACGTGAATATAGCTATCAACCTTTATAGTCAGACTGTGATTATGTATTCAGAATCCAACAACTGTGTCAAATTATGCTACGTACGTGGACACTTGAACATGTAGGGAATTATTTTAAGTACAAGAAGTCCAACGCTTTCAACTCTGCATTATTGAATTAAATTTTTTGAAAGAAACTTCCCCAAGATGTTTAACTCGGTGTCACTCACACGATAGCAGCATTCCCTACTCATTCCACGGTCGGATAAATTTTCTACGTTTTTCTCAGACACGTAATTTACATTCTCATTACAAAAAACAAAATTAAAAACCACCAAGATTTCTCAAAAAACCAAAAGTATGTGACAACATTTTTAATATAAATCATTCTGTCACGAGAATATAACTTTTTGTTTGAGTTTAGTAAACTGTTTGACATATATTAAATGACCACAGATTCAAATGAGAATAAAAGTTTAGTAAACAAATAGAGAATAAAAGTTTTGTCATTTCGGAGATGTCGGTGTGTACCAAGACTTTTTTTTTTAGAATCGATTGGGTTATGGGTTCTATGGTAGCCTCAAGAAGCACCGCGATCAAATAGAGATCTTTTGGGCTATCTGCTAACAGATGCTGAGTGAGTTTGCCTGTTAGCTGATCTCAAGTTCATTAATGAAGCTTAAGATGGTTTGAGCTGAGGAGGAGACAATATCAGAAGGCGAGGTAAAGCCTTTGTGGTTGTGTTGGAGACTAGTCCGATCAATGGCGGGACATTTACATAAAATATGTTTGCCGGTTTCAGTGTCCTCGAGCCATAGTCGACACGTTTCTGGTTGGCTAGAATCAATTTTCTTGAGGTGATAGTTGAGAGAGGGATGTCCCTCTAGGAAGTCCGTCAGGATCTTAGTGTTATATTTGGTCACTGGTAGAATCTCCTTCGTTCTTTTTTGAAAAATTAATGAATTTCTTGGCATGTCTTAAGCCAAATGTTGACTTGAGAAGGGTTCAGGGCTAATATATCAAGATTGGGGATCAGTACCAAGATAACGATTGAATACAAGAAAAACCCAATTCCAGGTGACCCAGGTAAAGGAAATCCTGACTCTATGAAACACACTTAGACAAAATTGCCTCAAGCAAACATGATGCAGTGCCCGCCATAAGGGAGGTTGGAAAATATTAAAGCGCATTGCAGGATACCGAACAGGATGTTAGCTAATCTAGGCCCCATAAGGATTAACAGGTCCCAAGAAGTGGCTTCTTCAGATACTCATGTCAAATTGGCGAAAGCTTAAGGACTAAATTCTAATCAGCGCCACCCTCTAACCTTCAAATTAGATTAACTTTGAAATTATTCCTATTCTAATGAACAAATGTTAATTAGACTTTCTCAATTTGTTCGATTTGACATCCTTCCCATTGCAAAAAAAAAAAAGAAAACTAAAAATTCCAATCTCATTACGATATTACGAGCAGAAGCACCCATCAGCCAGTCAGGCAGGGATGCCCCCTCTCCAACCACACGTATCCAATTCACCACATACTCCATCTCAATTCCAAAGAAATCAGAATTCCATTTCCATTCTCGAGATAAACACAATGTCATCGCTTACAATGGTCAACCACAAGCCTTCCTTATGCTGGCCTTGTTGCAAATGCTGCTATCTGCACAATGCGCCAAACATCCATTAGTTTGATTGTCAACACACTTGGTTTTAATTTTTGAGCAAAATGAATAGGAAGGAGTATGAGGAGAGGATGTGAAAATACGTGGAAAAGGATATGATATCGCCTCTAGAATAAAATATAAGTCTCGGTACTTGCCGATTCGTGAATTAAAGCCAACCAGGTCAACACACAAAAAAAAGAATGAGATTTCAATGGAAACTTATATAGAAATTCTTTTCCGACGCACCCTGCACCCTGTACCCTCTTCTTCAGTGCAAACTGCTCACTGCTCACTGCTCACTGCCTGGCATTGGAAAAGAAGCCAGCAGTTTGCCATCAACAATGCAATCAGCTGCTGGCATAGGTCAAGGACAGGCATAGGAAATGAATATTCTGAACGGCATGTGAATGGAATGAATTCTATACATATAACGTGATTATTATTTCTACTCTATCTATGTATGTGAGCAAGGATGTCAACAACAGCAGCAGGACAAGCCAAAGGCAGTGCCCCAGGGAAGGTCGTGTGAGCGTCCTCTAAGCCATACCTTTTGATGTAGATTGTTGTAATAGCGTATGATGTACGGCGGAATGAGCTGTGCAGTTTCTGAGCCAATCCACTGCTCGATCGGCGAAGATGAGTCCGGCGAGGTTTCGTCCATTCGACAGCCAGTCGGTGATAGAACTGATGGGCACCCGATTGACAGTGACACATTCATTCCTTCCCATCGACACTATGGGTCAGCAAACCATGCAACGAACCGTGGTTTTACGTTTACACTACGACTATTGAGTTGGCGCGCACTATTTCGCTTTGTTGTCAAACATATTTCGCAAGTGCACCCGAGAAACTACTTGTCAACACTTTAAAGCACGGATTTCATCCACGCGCTCACACCCTTCGCATGTCATATAACCAACCAACCAACCAACCAACCAACCCCGAAGAACGAACAGCGAAGGGGTGGCTAGGAGGATAGTCTGAAAATTAAATGGAGCTCGAATCTAAACAAACACAAACTAGGTCATCGTTTTAATCCGAATAAAGAGGCTACTTCGAATACAGTTTCCTTTCACTCTGTACTCTCCACTCGTATGTCCTTTAATCCCTTAGAGTTTGTTTTTCGTTTTGCACAGAACAACCCGAGATAGTGTTGTTAGCGACGACAACTTGTGAAATCTTTATTTAAAAGTAAAATACCGCGCGAATGGCTGCAAGTCAACTTTCCATTAAAATCGAGCACGTGATTCCTTAAACTTCACATCGTTTTCTCTTTCTTGCGAATTGCGAACAGCGACAAGGACGAGATGGGTGTCGGGATTTTCACCAACAGCTGGTGGTGCTTTATGGAGTGAATCCCCCACCCTCGCCCGAGCGCAAAACCCAAGTAGTTTTGATGGGGAATTCGCCTCTTGCGGATGACCAAGGAACTAGCTGACTATTTATTTTGGGATACAACTGCATGCAGCTGCTGCTGCATCCTACGAAAGATGCACACCGCCTGCTCGGACGAATAGTATCATCAACAGGAGGAGGGATATGGCAACACAAGTGTTGCATCATCATCATCATCATCATCAATACAGCATCAGCACATAGCTTTTGTTTGCATAATATGTACATATAAGCGTGTAGATGCAGGCATGAGGGGGTGGCGCTGGCATTTGCCAAGGGGTTGGTGGTTGAGAGCAATGGTTATGGAAATCTAGCGCTACTAGCGCCGTGCTTTACAGTAAGTGGAAAATAGCTGAACTAGGCATGGGGAAATACACACACTGTCGTAGGGGTGATATCCTTGTTCGACTTTCGACTTCTCGAAGCCTGGCGACGACCGACGCCTACTGTGAATGTGTCAGAGGGTGGTTTCGGTGGTTAAATATTAACGGCATTTTCTAATTAGGACAGGTCTAAGTTAATTGTAATCAGAGGCTGGGTTCCCAGCATAATGTCTCATTACAGAAACATTGACGGGGATGGGTGTGTACACAGACTGCCCGAGGGTGGCGACGAAGGTCAGAGTAAATGAATGAGGGAATAAATTTTAGATGCAACATTACCTACACTCAAATGGTTGGACTTTGATTCATTTTCAATGCGCTTTGCGTAGAGGGATGAAGATAATTATAAAGTAATAATTTGCTTTATTCAGTTTGCCGTAGACTGTCGTGGATCTTGCATCATTGTATGCATCATGTTAATATTAGTAATCCTCAACGAAGAATCGCCAAATGGTCGAGGATCGATTCTCAGACTAGGTGGTCCTTAAAACTGCAAGAAGAGGACAAACCTAAATGACTTAGACAACTTACACATTAAACAATTTATCGCCTTGATAACTATCCACGGCAGCCAAAGCAGTAGCAGGATTATGGCATTTACCCATCACACGCAAGAATCCAACATCTCAATACCAACATCAGCCGATTGGATTAAGGAAGAAAGAAAAAAATGGTTTAAAAGTCTGCGAAAGTGTAGTCTGGATATGAGAATTAAGAAGATCTAATCTACTGCAACAGTAACCATTCGATGAGAACCCATAAGAAAGACAAACAGAACCAAAAAAGATCAGAGTACGAGTGATGAGGAGATGAGGAGAATACCAACGATAATTCTGGAGTCGATACTGAGTCTTTCCCAGTCAGACATGGAACATAGATAGCCATAGCTCAAACAACACTATAGTCATTCGACACCAAGGACTCGCACGTTACTCTTACAGTGATGCGCTGTTTCAATGGAAACGTCCAAATCATCTCCTTCTGGAAATTCAAGCAAAGATTTTCTATTAGGATTTCTAGAAGAGAGCAATCTGCCAGGTGCCCTTCTCATAGATTGGGAGGATAAAATGTCTAGAAGACACTAGTTGATATCAGTGCTTTGTTTAGCCAAATAGACAAAGACTCCGTCCAAAAGCAACCAAACCCTGTATCAAATAGATGTGGGTATATGCATTGCTAGTCTATGATACATTACCACTAGGCTTTAGAATGACTGCCACAGACGCTGTTGAGATAGAGAATTTATTTGCCACCTATAGACCCACACATTCCTGGGTAGTGATCTTGGTCGTTGGTCTTTTTTTAAATTACCCAGCACTGATCTAGAAACCATGAATATCAACGACGCAGCCCAATAAAAAGAGGAAGGAATGCTGCTTGAGCCTGCTCTAGAATTCGGAGAAAAAATTAGGATCCAAAATGTAATTTTTTGTCGAAAAGAATAAATTAATCACTATTGGCCTTCAAAATTGTACTTCCGACTTGTACATATTGAGATAATCCCTGAAATTCCAATCCAAATGGTAAACTGAAAATGGTTTAAAAAATGACAAATGAAGTAGGAGTCAAAAGTTTTGGTCCAATTAAAATTGTCTGCTCAATTTGGACACTTTTCTTCTATCTTGCAAGGAAACGTTTTTGCTATTATTCCAGAGAAGAAGAAACCTCTTAAGATCACGCGGAAATACATATTCAACCATATGATAAAGCCGACCTAAAAGCCATCATGCCTTTAACTTTGAATCTAAACTGGTTTGAAACCGTCTTTATACTCTACTACAACTAGCTGCAAAGAACTTGCCATATCTGGTGCCCAATCTCCATTTATTGGACCAAATAGCGAATAACCCTTTATTGCTTCTGCAAAACACCCTTAACTGACATCGTGGGGACAGCCAGAATAAAATCAATCGAATCGGAAACAACCTTCGTTCTGATGGAAAATAGCACAATTTATCTTAGTGGTACATCGGAAATGGAACATTTTCGTAAACGTCAGTGCATGACACATGTCATCCGGCCATCAGGTTCGCAACATCATTTTGTGCAGTTGACTTACATATGTCGGATGACTATTTATTTTTTGGATGTGTTGTATGTTGGTTGCATGTTGTATGTTGTGCTACTACTCTGACAATCATTTCGAACAAGTGACTTCGTTTTGTCCCAATACTTGAGAAATTAATGTCAAGTGGCTAGTTTGGCAATATTGTCAGTTCTCACGGTTGTTGCTGACATTTTTTTTTTCTTTCGTGTCATATAGAATTGAAAACTATAAATACTAGTAAATTAAAAATTCATTTCGAAATAGAACAAAAGGATACACTTATCACGAAAAGTAGTGAAGATGATGGCGAATCAGCACGCAAATCCCGTACTTTGTGATCGAAGAATAGGGTAGACTGCCTTTCACAGGACAAAATTAAACTTGAAACGAACATCGTCACAGAACGCAGGAGAACGTACCACGCCCCAAAATAATATGTCACCAAACACAACAAAAACATATTTCAACAAGTTGTCAGATGCCATAGATGTCGCACATCTCCAAATTTTTAATGAACTAGGATTGACAGATACTTCCAAATTTATGACAGATGGCGATCTGGCAATTGTTTGACAATGATCTAACAATGTGTTGCTTACAATACTATGTCTGTTCGCGTACTTTCTGCACCAAAATTCGTAGATTATGAAATTTGAAGAAGTGGGGGTAAAATTCTCTCAGAAAGTGGTAAAATCACAAAAAAGTAAACTCGCGTTCGTTCGCTACGAAATTTGCCACTTTTTAGACGTCAAAAGCAAATGTATGCAGATACACAAACAACAAAAAAATACGTACAGGAATCTGACAGATTTGACAGCTGTAATAAATCAGTGCAAATGAATTTCCTGCCCTAAAATTCGTTGCATGGGGAAATGTTTTACTCTCTCGTCACAGCTCTCTTCAACGAAAAACTACGAAACTTTTGCGTACTCGAACAGGATTTGGTGACTTTTCGTAGATTCTCGTGAAAATTCGTTGTTTTGGGAGAGTACGCGAACAGACTTACTGTCAAACAAAAATTAGTATTTCAGACAACTGTCAGATATTTAGCACACATTTTTCATTGCAGGTCTGGCAATATTTATAGATCTGACAATCATCTGAGCATAGTGTATGCAATTTTGACAACGTTGAGAAATATACTCATTCCATGGTCATTGTGCGAAACATTTCTCACTTCCTGCCAAGGACGTAGTTATATACCGGAATCCATGTCAGCACCACCTTTCAAAAACCTGAACAATACAATAAAACAATATTTTGGCCACAATTTCAGTAACAATCTCCAATTTATCTCTATAGACGCTCGAGTTATAAAGTCGTTCAATTCGAAACGACTTTCCCTTTTTTTTGTGCCTATGCCTAACCACTTCCTCTAGACAAAAAATATTACCAAAGGGAACATTACATGGTAATGTTGTCTTATAAAAATCATCCATTTTTTCTACATAACTGCCCTGCTGATGCAAAGAAGTCACATTAATGGCCGCACTGGGGTTCGGCATTTCATTGCGTTAACCTTTATGTTTTGCAATTTGAAAAACCCCACACTTGAACTGTGAACGTATAATTTCTTAACAGACATACCATACGCGACCAATGATAACGCACAGCGTACGAGTATAATGTCCCTATCACACATAACCCGGCGGAACGTACATACATTTGCGGTAAATGATTGTTCCTTACACACACGCTGTCTATGCTTTATTGCATATTGTGGCACAAAAATAAAATACGACTCTTTGAAAGAATGTTAATGACATAATACTAGATATTTAACAATATTTATGTAAGCAAATATTGCTGGCGGAACTCGACGTATCCGAGGATAAAGTGAACACTCATGAGAATAATATAATTTTAAGTCGTATGTCATAAATCATACACTTTAGCACTTTACTCCTTATCCTTGTATGAGGCAAATTGATTTTTATTCCATTACGAGCGTATGTCTTAGTCCTATTTCAGGGATATGCTTTTGGGGACGATTATAACACTCAGATACAAGTGTGTTTGTAAGTCGAAGGGACACTGGGGGTGTGATTAAAATTTGATATGGCATTAAGGACTTTACCTGTAAGTGTGGGGACGCCAGCAGCTGCATGAGCTCCGACTTCTCCCTTGCGTACTTGTGTCCAGACGATGATGAAATGGCATCGATAGCATCACGGCTACGGGCAACGGCATCTCCTGGTGGGGCTCTAGATGGCGACATCACCGTACAGCTAATCCGATCGTAAAGCTGGACAAAACATTATTTTCGATTAATTTTAGGAATTCACTCATCGTTTGAAGGGAAAATATGAATTCAATGTTTTAGGAGAGACATTTACATACCTGAAGTAATTGGTGAAGTTTGTTGTCCCGCAACATTTCCCTCAACACCTCAGGATCCACAAAAGTATCTTGCAGCGCATAGATGTCATCTAAAGAATCGATGACTCTCTGAACAGCTTCGAGGCCAGCCTCTTCATCTGCCCATTCATTTAGGGTTTCCGATGCTGTTCCAATAGGCACTAAAGTAGAAATAAAATATAATATCCTTTACAATAAAAATTGAAACAAATGCAAGGAGAGGTTAACTGTACTGTAAGTACTGCAAGTTTTATAAAAATAAGTCAAGTTCTTGCTTTTTGAAGTCCAAGTGGTTTCAAGGATATGTGGACATTCATTGAAACTGCGTTAGGTCCTGGCTCAGTTCCTGACCGACCCCATATAGTATGTCGTTCCTTGCACTTCCTTTTCTTCTCTACAGAAGCGCCGTTGTATCCTTGATTTTTGTGGCAGGACGTCAGTTCTTACTGATTAGACATATTAGGTATTATGTTAGGTGACTATCCTCCGGTTACGGTAGGTTACTTGGACTAGGAAAGACTAGTCAGGTCTTAATAAAAGGTATGAAAGCCTTTAAAAAAAATCGAAAATTTAGAGGGAGGTCATAAATAGAATAAGTTGAAGAGAAGTGGTTTAGCACTCATCCTTGCGGTGAACCACTGTTCAGTTTTTTCCATCCAATTAGAGTACAGGCCTACAAACTTTTGCCTACTGTGTACCTACTGTGCCTAGTTTTCTTTTTTTTAATGATGTTCTTGACCTCAAAGCGTTTATCATGCCCATACACAGTGATTTTAACTTACACCTAAAAGTATAATAATTCCCCTTCAAGTCCGGCTCTGTTCGATTTTAACTTCTGATATTCAGATATGCTCCAGACAAAGCAAAAGTAATTTTGAATAGAAAAATAAAGATTCTCATTTTCCGATGTTAAGGTTGAGGGAATAGTCCCATATTTTGTTCCACTAGTTCCTGTAGTGATAAAATCAGCGGATGGGTTCGCGACATAAGAGCAGGGTTTGTCTGAGTTAATGGCCAGAGTTATGTATGTCATTAGCATACAAAGTGGTTACTGAATAAAATTGGTGAAAATTTTCGGAAACAAAGTATGTAAGACAATTTTCTTAAAGATATTCGAGTTGGCAACAAATACGAAAATGCTAACAGCTTCCAAGAACTTCATTATCATTACATTCATTCAAGGTTATATACACAGTACATACATATGAGTATATGTCTTATCATATAGTTAATTATGGAAGATTTCCAGATGCCACCCCATGAGTACGACAAGACATACCAAAAGTGTAGAACTCCTTCCAACAATATGCTTTCAACTAATGAATTATCTTCGCTCTATACTCAACCCGACATTTAAGGACGTTTAATTAGCGAAATGGTTTTGCAACCACAACTTTGGGGAACAAAGTGTAGCAATTGTCTTGTTAAATCCAAATGATAATCAAACATTTTCGCACGTAACACGGTTAAGTACATAAGAGCATCCACGCTTCGCATTCGCCTCACAATCACCACATTCGCAATCGATATTTCGAAAACAACAAGGTCAAGCGCAACTTGAATCAATTCAATATCCAATTAAAAATACAACGCATATTGCTCCGCAAAGTTGGCGGATCCACAGCTTTCCTGTACGGAAGCAAATAGTCAAATCCTCAAAAGGACTCCATTTTCCCTTTCTTCTGTGTCGAGCGCTTCCGCTCGTTTGTGTATGCCGAGTGTTCTCTTTTCTCTAAACAAACATAAAATGAAAATTGCCTGTTCTGCCTCGAACCCCGCCTGCCACCGGTACACAGAAGGGCACACAAGTATACGATTGGAGGGAAAAAAACGAAGGAAATTAATTTTCAGTACTATCCTGTCAGATGACAAGGACAAAACGACCGAGATTGCTAAAAAATTGATATTGGGGAAGAAAAAGTAGTAGTATGAGGGCGAACCTATCATCATCTGTTACTTACTTGAGTCAGTGTCGGTTCCAAACAAGGGATCCATGGCAATACCACCAGCAATAGCTTGCACAGCTCCTTTCAATTTTCTCCGGGCATTGTAGCGTTTCAACTCTTCGACAGTATCAGCCAAATGTTGTCTCTGTAACTTATCTCGATCCTAGATACAAGAGTTGAGAGAAAAACAAACGAAAAAAATAACACAAAGGCGAATTGAATGATATATATAAAAGGACGATTGAATGCAAAAGCAGTTACTTACTCTCATCCATGGATGATCGAGGACTTCTGTTATCGATGGTCTATGATGTGAATTGGCGGCAAGCATTTTCATAACCAAATCCTTGGCTGTGGAAGAAATCGATTTCCATTCGGGCGCTTCGAACTAAAACGAAACGAGGAGACAGTGTGTAGCAGAAGTGTGTAACAGCAAAAGAGCAATTCATTGAAACAACCACCCGCAGGGTGTATGCCACATACAAATGTGTTTGCCTGCCGTTCAACAGAACTTACAGAAATCCTTCCACGTGCAATCGAGTCCTGCAATCGCTTTCCAGATCCAAGGAACGGCAGTCGACCTGACAGCAGTACATGCAACATTACTCCAGCGCCCCAGACATCGCATCCTTTGCCATAGATTCGCCTTGAGACAACTTCCGGTGACATGTAATGTGGACATCCAACACGACCTGCACATGTGAACGCACACACAAAAAGTAATTCAGATTACTGCCCAAGAAACATGGCAAGAAAAAGGATTAAGTTTAAATAAAGAAAGCACAAATAAAGGAAGACAAAGCATCCCCGTTTCTGAATAGAAATACCGGGAGCGGATAAGGATGGGGTGGAGATTGGAGTGGAGATGATTTTCAATTCTTCTCTTAGTGCAGATTTCTTTTTGTGGCCAGCTACCGCTACTCGTACTATAGGTAGTTTGTTGCATTTGCATATAGCCGGAACGGATAATCGCCTTTTGTCAGGACAAATAAGAGGGTTATTGTCTTTTTTTTTTACTTTTTTTTTGTATCATCCTCTCTCTCTTGGAAGCAATTTTAAATTTTCTTTTTTTTCTTTTTTGTTTATATGGAAGAGATGAGATGAAAAATAGTTTTTATGGTTTTGTGCATGAAGTAGGTAGTAGGATGCACTTATTCTACACTACGTTACTGGGTAAGCAGCTCTCATTCCTGGGGTTGGGGGGGATGGAAAAAAGTTTATGGATAGGGTGCTTCAACACTATAATCAACATAATTGAGGGGTTCGCAAAACAAACAGATGGCAGATGCGGTGAAACGGATGGCAGATACTTATATACAGTGGCTTTGCTAATTAAAAAGGTTGCTGCAGTAAAGGTGAAGTCCGCATGCCATATGAATAGCTGATTAGTCTACTTTAAATGGCGATATGAGTTTTGAGACACACACACACACAAACAGTGGGTAGGAAACTGTGCCGCACCTAACTTGGCCTTTTGATAGACTTAAAATTAAATAAGGGGACTCAAGAGTTAATAAATAAAGAGTGGACTCCATGATTTTTCGTTGTATGTACGACAGGTACGACAGGTACGACCTCCCAGGACTCACCATCTATTGGTTGGTGCTGTCAACTAAAAACAAAAAATCTAGTAATGCAGATTACATTTCTACGTGTTGAAAACGTCCTCATCCTTTGAACATTACTATGAGATACGGCACCTATTCTGACAATACCATAGCTGTTTCTGGCTATTGCTGTTGTGGGCCATACAAAGAGAAGGAAAGTGTTTCAGTTTCTCCACAAAAGTTACTTCACTTTGTTAATGCAATTTGGAGCCTATGTAACAAAAATGTCTAAAGATGATCAGAAGCATTTAACTTCATTGCTTTCAGTCTCTTTACTTGTACTTTCCAGTCTTTCGCAGTAACAAAATAATCGAACAGACAGGGTTATCCAATTTGTGTTCCGAATTTGACATCCCTTTTTCAATCACTTAAATACGTCAAGTCGAACTGTCATTTGGGACGGTATATGTTTAACTTCGTTTGCTATGGATCGTTTAAAAGTCGCTGAAACGCTGAACAAACACTAAGGTTTGTGAGGTGAAAATCCACATGTAACTGACGAAAGACCATTCCACATTCAAAAAGTCACTCTATGGTGTGCAATTTGATCTGGTGGTGTCATTGGTCCATACCTCTTCGATGTGACCTTCACCGTCAATTAGCATCTCTATAGTCAAGTGTAAACCAACATTTTTTGGCCTCAAATAGATTATATGGATGTGGAAGACATGAGATTTCAACAAGACGGTTCCACATCTCATACACTTTTGCGTTTCATTCCAAGAACAAAAGTCTTAAACGAGCTATGCATTTTGCGTTTCCGAGATGTGAAATATCCACCAAGATCATGTGATTTGTCATCGTTTGATTTCTTTTTGTGGGGGGATATCTAAAAGATCGTCTCTATGCATACAATCCGCAAACTCCTTATGCTTTGAAAACGAATATTTGTCCTACTATGGACCGATATGTGTTGAAAGGTCATCGAAAATTATCATGTCCCTGGATGACATTTGAACGGTGTTATATTCCATTCATAATGGCGAGAACCAATCAACATATCGAAACAAAAATTTAATCGAAATCTAAATCATAAATGTCTTTCGAAACCACAAAATGGATGACCCTGAACAAATAATCGTAGTAAGTTTATGTAATTTAGAAAATGGTCTTCATTATTCAAACTTTAATTTGTATTCCACAAAACAGTCTTTGGAATATTCGCATTCGAATTTTCCAAATTACTATTCGTTTCAAGGTCTATTCTTAAACAAGTAGAACGATGTGTATCTAACAATACGCCGTTGACGGCAAACTTTACTTAACTAAGTAATTTTCCAAACCCATCTCTAGTCCAAAAGCCTAATCTATAAACTTTTTATAAATACCAAACACACTGCTATTCATATGAAATCGCCTTATTGATTTCGATCCTTTGTTATACTTTAAACGCTTAACGTATTGTTATAAAACCGTAAAAATACATATATCAATGTTTACACAGATTCGAACACGTAGAATAGAGGACACAATCTCATGTAACAAATTTATATTTATACCTTTAATCTAATCCTATTGAATTGAAACACAGGCATGAAAAAAAAATGTCACACTTATCAGTGGTAACAAAAAATGATTTTGAAACAATAAAATCGGTTTTCCAAGTGCAAAGTAAAATATGTGTGTCGTTTTTTGCATCCTGCAAAAAAAGTGTACAACTGCATATTGGCAGGGAGTTATTGGAACCCCTTTGTACACATAAATTGTTCAGCGAAGATGTGAAAAAAATTACATAGTTAACGCGTTAGCACACCGGCTGATGTAACATTTGGATAAAACGCCGTGTTTTCTTAACGTTTTCCACATTTATTTTCCGTCATACAGCAGTCGAATTGAATTTAAATTATCACCTACTTCGGCGTACAGATAAAAAAAAAGGAATTCCGCCTATAAATCGCAAAAATTAGTAAACAACCTTGCGACAAAATACAATGACTTTAAAAAAAACACAGAATATGCTCAGATACACAGATGTATTCATAAGACAATGTTCATAATCAAAACACCTCTTGACAATACTCGGAAATAGTTTAGAGTCCAAGGGTACATAGGTTACCCTACATTTCAAATTTGGCCAGAATCCATTAAAGGGTGCCTCTGTACCCTAAGAGAGGAATACTTGAAAAACATACTTGGAAATCTCATGTCTAAAAAGGCAAAATCGTTCTGTTGATCTCTCTTTAACACAAAACTAGGGCCTTAAGCCCAAATGATATTTTGAAAGCCTCAATTTTGAAAAAAAAAAAAAAGCCAAACAAGGCAACATTTATGTGGCACAGCAATGTAAATTTTGAGAGATCTATTCAACATGACCAAAGTTTCATCTCAGGCAGGTGAAATTTATAAAAATTGAATAGTAATGGCTCCTACACTCTACCATGAGGTTATCTATTGGTAAATTTACAATTGACGAGCTAAAACATTGGAATCTAAGAGTGCATCGGACGTTTTTCTATTTGCAAATCTTTATACTATTCCGTCCGACAGTCAACACTTAGGCTAACAGAGCTTCTGTTTCAAGACCCCGATTCGATTATAAATTCAACTATCAGGTTTGCTCAACTGCTTATCATAAAATCTAAACCTTAAATCTGCAATCCCAAATAAACTAGGCGTGGCATATAATATCTTTGAATTTAGATGTGACAATAACTTCGAACCTACATAAGTGTGTAGCACTACAATGTAATATTATAAAAATTGATTTTCGAATGAAAACGCCCCCAAAAAATAGGCGTGGATACACATAATTGCGCGAACGATTTCGGCATGTGCTATATAGCGTCTATTTCAATTATTTCTCCACATGAAGAACTATGTGTCAAACGTAATATAATCTCAGAATAGAGTAGGCTTAGGATAGGAATTGGTTTCTGTTCACTAAAGAAGGGAAGGAAAAAACCAACTTTTGTTTCAAATATCAGAGTTTCAAGATCCATTCGTTTCCGAGTTCGCTAATCTGAAGACGGCAGAACATGAGATACTAAATAGTTTATCTTAGGAAATGACATCATTCTGGGCCCTCTTACGAAGTCTACACCACGATCTGGTGTGGTCCCTGTATGACAATTTTCAGTTCTTTACAAGATAGTTAACAAATTTAAAATCAGCAACAAAATGGCGACAATCGTTTCAGGAAATCCTCAGTATGTACAAAATTCAATTTTTCAAATACTCGTACGACGACTAATATCGAATTGTCGAATTCCTTGTAATGAAAATGATAGACCGCAGCGACTGATGATATTCGATATGTGTTCCAAGCTCAATGACATTGCTATACTAAGAGTGTGCAACTGAATTATGTATGTATAGGTATGTTAGCTTTAAAATTTCTAGAAACTCTCTCTAAGCAAAATGTGCGTTTGCAATGGCATTTAAAACAACTTCGTATCGCATTTTCTAAAGTAAACCAAAACATGTGTTTTTTTTTACATACTGGTCTTGATATCACACGAAATATGATAAATAAATTGCTGTACTAAATGGAATATAAACAAAAATACAAAAAGAACAAAAGTGTATCACAACAAAAATATAAATAAAAAATAAACAAAACAAAACGAGAAACAGAAAGAAAACAACAAAGGTAGAAAACAAGACTATAGGTATATCATGGGGGCAAAAATACTGCGCTTACCCTCCTCGTCAGTTTTTAAATAAAGCTTTCCACGGGGTGTCATTATCATGCATTTGACATCCATATCTATTTCTGTGTATTTGTGTGGATACATAACATTTACGACGACGAATAACGCAACAAGGGTGTACGGAGTACGGAGTACGGAGAGAAAGAAAGAAAGAAACACAAATATGTAATTTTTTTTTACTTTTTATATATAAATTTTGCTTTGTGTATTCTGTACGCTTTTCTTATTAATAATTATTGTTATAGTATTACACTGTAATTCTGGTTCTTATCCTTGAAAATTACAAGAAAAACGAGGACAAAGGAACATACATACATATTGTGCAAGGGTAGGTTGAATGCTGATACACACGCATACATACGGTTGTGTCCTAATTAAAACAGTATTATGGAGCAACGCCTCCATATTAACCAGGTGCTTGTGTAGTAATTAAGATTTGAGTAAAATAAGAAAAAATTGTCGAAAAAAACGAGCAAATTCCGGTTGGCTTTTACAAAGTTTCAGATCAGAATATCGACACAAATGCTATATGTGCAGATCTGGAGAAAAAATCGGTTTATGTACCGTGTGCAGGATTTTTTATGGCCATAGAGCACTTGTGTGTGTGTTTACCGATATGGGATGGATTGTTAATTAAATTTCAGTTCACATCCATGCGTAGCCTGTGTGGCAAGCAACTTAGTGCTAGCATCTCCCTACAGAAATAAGTTCGTAAAATTATGAACACTAACAATACTCCCTGCTCCCAGCATCCGTGCCTATTAAGTCATTTGGGAATGTACGTAGAATCCTTCGAATATAGTGATAGTTCATGCGAAACGAAATTGGTATCGAGGGACTAAACGAAATTACATTGTTCGAGGATAGGGGGTAATGTTCACCGTTCTTCTGCTTTACAAATCAGGAGTCTTGCTATTTACGACTTCTGACTGGTGAACGACATGCAAAAAGGACATTTAAGGTAGGTGCTGGAAGAAATCTGAAATTTCGATACAAAGATCTTTTTTTTAGTGAAATTCTTTTTTCTTACTCTTTTGCGCAATGATTGCAAAAGAAAAGGACTTGCAAAAGTAGTTCACATTCATGTGTATTCTAAGACAGAGTAGTTCAGGTTCTAAGAGAAAATTACCGCCTTAACTATATAAAATTTGAACAAAGTCTCAGCCTCTTGCAAGACGGAAGTCAATATATTGGAGAAATCAGCAGCAATTTTAAGGAGTCGCCTAGGTGCCATACACCTACATTTAAAGGGTAAGGATATACCAAACTTTGCAAGTTCGCATAACCTGGCTATTAAAGACACCTTTTACAAGAAAAGTCCTGAAGTCAGATTGGCTTTATTCTAGCTGGTCGTAGGTTGCTACAGTTTCGTTGATATCAATACTGCAAGAAACTACTAAGGAGTTCTCGAGCAAAAACTGAAGAACCTGGTTCCAATTAGGATTGTCTAGTTCACAAACGAAATAGTTTAAAAAAAGAAGTCTGACAAGTGAACAAGTTTCATTTTAGTTCAGCAGTTCAACAAAATATTTACAAATGTATGAATGTGCGTTGCACAAGACCGAATTTGATGGACAGTGAACTAAATTGAACTAAATGAACTAAAAGAACGGAATGAACTAGTTCAGCAAAGAGATTTTAACTAAACTGAGTACTCACTTATAAACAAAAGGCTTTCAGATATATTATCTAGTACTGAAAACCAATTTAGGTTTGTCAATGGAAAATCGACGACGATAGATTCCATACAGGCGAGTAGTATACCTATTGCTTATCGATCTGGAAAGAGTTTTTGATTGTATAACCCACAGATTTCTATGGCAAGCCGGAAAGGACTAAAACACACAAGGGGCAGCAAATAAGTTACAGAATTTAAATATGTATATCCCGGTTCCATGCTTCATTCAGAAGGATTTTAAATGATGCTCTATCTCTCCGATATATGTATGCGATCCAAACAAGGCCGCACTAAGACCAGCTTTATTGAATGGCGCAGAGTGTAAACAAGGAAAACATAACTACCAACCGAACGCTGAGATGGGCTGGGGACTTCTCAGAGTTGGACAAAATCAGAAATAGATATCTCAGTGGTAGATTCAAAATTGCACCTGTAGCGGATGGTATGCTCACGTCACGTGGAGGCCAGTAGGTCAGACGTTTGTTTGAAAAGTAGTGCAAATTCGAACGAATCCAAAGAAAAGGGAACGGCCTGTTTCATCTTCAAAGAGATCAAATAGTAGACTGATAGCCAACTCAGGACCAAAGGAAACTGGAGACTAGCTCCGGCAAAGACAAAAAAGGAGAACACAAAATTGGATATTTAGTTCGTTCCTACTCCAATGCCGTGCATGCGTTATGGTTTCTATTTCTTGTCGCTATTGACACCACCACAATTTGAATTAAATGAGCATTAGACCATTAATCCCCTGATCTGCTAGTGATGACAAATACAAAGCATTATGTAGTACCTAAGTACATACGTTCCTTACAAGCATTGAGTTTCGATTCTTGCTCAGATTTCACAAAAAATACGTTTGTTCTTGTAAAAACGCCCTCAAAACGTGGGCGTGTCCATATATGGTTATTTTGTTTTTACAAATTTTTCTCAATTTCAAAAAAAAAATAAAATATTTTCAAACAGGGCGTGGCAGTTCCATATTACACCCCAGAAACTTTTCAAAATTATCTTCATTTGAATTATTGCTGGAAAAATATAGACTTTAATCCCAATTATTCTTTTCTCCGTGATATGGTGGCTGGGGTCGTCCGTAGATCACCTATATTGTGTCCAAGCTTAATGTTGATCGAGGCTTCTTAATGTTTACTGCAAGAAGCAGATGTTAGTTTATGCTTCTACGTGTAGCAATAGTTCATACGTTTTACTATTTTCAAGAAACGTTGAAAACGCCATACAGACAGAAGGAATTGTCGAACTCACTTTTCATCCTTTAGGTGCAAGTAAAATCGAAACTCATTACACATTCTGAAGGAATATATTTAAGGTTCTGATTGTGTTCCTACAAAAGTACAGGGATGTTCTATCAACAAGTACAAAACTCATTTATACGAGCCAAGCACCCACTGAATACCGCTTAAATTATTACCGACACCTCCAGCGAACAAAAGTAATGCAATATTTAACCAGAAAATTAACAACAAAAACTTAATTAACAAATGCAAAGATACTTAGAAAAATTTCAAAAAACAAAAAAAAAAACCCATCTTTCAAAGCACTTCCCTGTCGCTTTACCAAACTTTGTAAGGAACATCTCATTGAAACCAGACAACGTCATCATCGCTGCTATTTACCAGCGGGGGACCATTTTTCTTCCGGTTATCACTTTTCCAGTGAAGTCGTGTCACATAAAATATGAAAAAGGAAACAGTCTTATACCCCGTTCTTTAATGTCATTTATGCGATTCACGAACATATTATTCAGTCACAGGACGAGCGCGCTGAAGAGGCTTAAGGCTTTTACCACTCCGCGTAAAAAGCAAAAGGGTTGCCCTCGCTCTCATGAGTGTGACTGTGGTGGTGCTGGATGGGTGGGTGAAACGAACAAAGAGTGGTGTCAGTGCGTTACGTTAAAACAACATTTCGAAAGGATAATAAAGTAAATGGTTTGGTTACGGTTTTCCCTTTGCCTTCGCCTTTGCTTTTGCCTTTGCTTCACACTGTCTTGCAGTCTTATATTGTTCTTAACCCAAACCCCCCCCAAGTCAGGTAACATGACAGTGAATGAGACATGTACTAAAAAAAGGTGGCAAAGACGAAATACCCCTTTGAAATCAATTTTGGTCCTTAATGTGTGTCCTCAGCATTTTAAAGAACATCCCCTCTCTCTCTCCCGAACAGACTTGGAAAACATTTCCCTGCATTTCTATTTAATTTGAAATAAACGAGTTCAGAGCAATTGCAATTTTTCTTTTTCACTTCAACTTTCAAGTTGTTGAGAGCAAATACAATTTTCGGGTAATAAACGCTTTAGAGTGGAAAACTAGGAGACGAGCGGTGATTCCTTGTTATACTGCACTTGTGTGCCAGGATTAGAGAGTACGCGAATGGGGTAATCACTAGTCGGTATGCATTATTAAAATTTAATATAAATTATTCGCATAGCTGCGAAACAATCAAAAATGTGTTTAACTTCGTTTCGAAAATTTAGAAGTCAATTAGTTTGATGAACAAAAACCAGCAATCTAAATGGTGTTTGCAAAAAATTTAAAACAAAAACATTACTTTGGATTACGTTGAACATGGATGCGCAAATTTTAACTACAAACTATTCCACAAATGTGGTGTTGTTGCATATTAGTATGGAAGTCCTTCAACCTGAAGGGGTTTTGTGTTTCTCTAGCACGCCTCTTATAAAACGTAGTACATTACACAGTGTCGGAGCTTATTTTTGTTGAAAAGAAGCAGCCATACCAGGGCATCTGCAAAAATGTGACGAACATCCAAGAGTATAATCCACATTTACAATATTTTCAATTTAAAATACAGTGTACGTAGTTTCTCATACAGTAGGTCTAGTCAAATGGGCGTGGCATTGCGTATTACTGAAATCACCGTCGCAAAAATGTTCAGCAAATATTATCTATTGAACAAATTTCACTAATAAAATGTTTTTTTAAGAAATGCCTCAAAATGTGGGCGTGGCTATGCATAATGTATGATTTGTTTAATAAATTTTTCAATTTCTCGTCACAAGGTAAAAATATCTGAATGATTTTATAAATGGCCGTGACTGTTTTAAAATTTGGGACGTCACTACATTTCTGAAGCCTATCCGTCCATCCGTTAAGGCTGCAGTCTGGATCATAGACAGACACACAGAAAGACAGTATTGACGGAAAGTAATGCCAAGTTCGATTAAGATCTCTGAAATTTGAAATTTTTTTAGAAACCAATACTTCTCCCGTCGTCGTAAGTCTGAAAAAGTTAGCAGCTCCCACTTATGCCAAAAACTGACCTTTGAATATCCAAAAAGAAGATCAGAGAAAAAAGACCCGATTTGGTAGTGTAATGGTTCGAAGCTCAGGTAGGGTAAGGTTTCACTATGTACTCCCTGGGTGGTGTCTCTACTAAACAGAGGCATTTGTTGGGACTTTATACATTTGGGTCTTAACTTTCAGCATTTGATTTGAGTTTGTACGAGTTCCCTCATTGTGAAGTTGAAAGGGCGCCAATATAACAAAAATATACTTTACATGACTAGGATTTCAAAAACTTTGTATTCTTGCAGCTCCAACCTAGAATTTGTAGTTGTCTTCTGAAATTTTTAAACAGGCTACGATTTGTCTGTCTTTTCACATGTTTTGAAACTAAAGTACAAAAAAAAAAAACAACCTGCCATCATAAATGATTAAAAAGTAAACATCCTACATTTGTACGCAACATTCCCAAACTGAGTTGAAAAAACAAACAAAATAAACACATTTATTAAAATACTCTCTTCAACTTGTGCAGTACACATATCACATTGAAAGGCATACAAATAACCAAAACCAATAAAATTTTAAATTTTTTACAGAAAAGCACAATAGATGTACTTATTCTCCATCTAGATTAGTGCTACTCACCATGAGTCTCAATAGTGTCCCTGCCTCCGGGCAGTTGTATGGCCGACCCGAATCCACCCAATTTGACCGGAGCTGAGTTGTCTGCCGTAGCCAATAGGGCACATGCCGGCCTAACATCACGGTGCAAGATATCGTTTTCGTGGCAGTATCTGAGTGCCTCAAGGATCTGGCGCATGTAGTGGCTGAACAAAATTAAATTACATCATAATAAAATCCCGAAAGGAATTTCCACTCCAAATACAACTACTTACCAAGCTACTGCTTCACTATAAACGAATCCTGCGACTGCCCTGCGGACGACCTCAAAGCATAAATCCGATCCTTCCATACTGAGCATAGAAAAAGAAAGAAAGCAAAGTTCCGCATTTAACGCATACTGAAATCTTTAATAAGCTCTTTTTATTTTGTTGGTAAATTGCAAATTACAAAAGTAAACACAAAAAAAAAACAATGTTGCAATCAAAAGGGAGCGCTCTATGCAATATCCTTGTCAGAAGTTTTACCATTATTTAAACTCTGCGGAATATAAATGATGAAAAACAAATTTTCACTTCGCGCTGGCAACAGCTGTTATACGGAAGGACACATCCTGGGCTGAGCACTCGACTACTCGTACAATGTTGAGGTTTCTATTTTGCCGAAAGTATTTCTGTTTCAGTTCGCTGACCATTTTACTTTTGACACATTTACAGCGGTTTGTTGGTGAAAAAAATTGCGGTGCCACCTTGGCTTTTTTGTTGCCTTAAAAGTAGAAAATCAATCATGTCATCCGACGGACTACAATGCAATAACTTCAAAACGATGCATATTGTAGTGGAATTCGGGGAAACAAAGTCTGTGTGGTTATGATCGAGAACGGTTTCCAACCAAGCAGAACCGAAGGTGTCGACACTTGTATTCGGTATTAATAAATGCGGCCATGGCATCCAGAAGATGTACTGCCGCGTTTTGGTCACAGTAGCGTTCGGGTGCTTTGTCATTTATTGGCAGTCACCTCATCCAAGTTTAAATTCCCTGTCGACGCTCCGATACACCACAGCAATTAAATTAATTCAACGTCAGCTACGTGATGTTTTTGACTTTCGTTGTTATTGACTTTTTCGTGCAGGGCTTCATAAATTAAAAGTGTAGGCTTTAAACGTTGACGTGTTTTTCACCTGAACAGGGATGATCAACGATTAAGGTATGAAACCTTATGACAGTACCAGTGTACTAAATAATAAATATTTAGTGTAGAGTGGTGTAAATTATCCAAGTTTTTCTATATTACGTGGGAAATTAAACCAATTCAATTCAGTTTCAAGACACGCACCATTCGGCTTCTTGTTTATTAGGAGCGCTTTCGACAGTTTGAAATTAGTCTTAGATTTTACTTCCTTTAATTCAAAGACATAAGTTAAAGGAAACAAAAAAATAGAAAGAAAGTCAATAATCCATTTACCTAGTCATGAAATTATTGATGAACCACAGGGTAGTCATTTATTTTTTGTTTCATTTAGTGTCATAAGTCTCGTATATCGATGTTTTCAAATGTATTGCGAAATATTTTAGCAACAAAGACTCTGAAACCTTTAAATTGTTGGCCTACCCTAACCGCACTTAAGATGTTCTTGGTCATCTGTCACACCTATGTATATTATTAGGAGAAGCTAATCGGTATAGAAGATCCATTAGACTACTGTCTCGTACATGTGTCACGTCTATCAGAACTTCAGTTTCATCACAGCGTGACTGAAAAAATTCAATTGAGCTGAAATCTCATTCTGATTGCTCTACGCGATATAATGACATATAGACCCAAGAGCCCGCAGTAAGATTTGGACGTGAGATATACCAAATGAGCTTAACGTCATTGATTTGGTGTAAACCATCGCCAGATTCAAATCAGCAATAAAAACGATATCAATTCTTCAACGCTAGATAGCCTTACGCCAGCTGAGGATAAAACGGAGACTGTATACTCAGTAGTCGGAAGAGAATCATCCACAACTTGATTATAGTGACTGAGCATAAGCAAATGGCATACAAGCGAACCATCCATTTCAAAAATATTAAACTACCAAATACATTGTACTACTCATTCGCAAAACCCTGTACTAGTAATGAGTTCCAAAATGATCTCCAAATCGGCGCAGGGACGTAATTGAATTAGGGACTTATGTTTGTTGCACCCATTCGGGAACATTTTGGCGGTGATGGGATAAATTTTCGTAAAAGCTTTTATTGAAAAAAAAAAATTGGTTCAATTCTAGTTTGAGGACCAACTTCCGTGATTCGAGGGTTCCACCCTTTTCATCGCAGGGTTTAAGAGTCTCAGGCTATGTCAACAAGTGTGAGGCAGGTGCCTATAACTTGAATTTGTTGTTTGGATTTTATTTCCATTTTGCAATGTACATATTTTTTTTCATGCTCTTATCAAAGCTTATCAAAAAAAATATTTGTTATGTGGGACTTCGATGCGGTGGAACACAAGTTCCTAATTCGATTTGGGGCGTATGTCCTAATGAAGTGGGCCACATGTCCTTTCGCCCTCTAAATTATTTTTTACTTTAAATTCTACAAGAAAACCAATTGGTCTTTTTACAGGGAACGCCTAACAATGTTGATCGCTCTCGCTTTGGCTATTGTACCTAAAAACACCGATGAACTCTGCTACATGGTAGACATCTTTACTCTATGACGATGGCTTTTACTCTCTGTCAAGTTCGAGGGAAGTACATACTTCCTTATAGCTTCTCTGTTCTGTTGTTCTAAAAACACTTACTGCAGTTATACGCAGTTTTAAAAGGCCTATACAAGATCTGTCCTACGCTTGATCCAGATTGCTTATGTTAAGGAGACCCCCGATTAGCTACGAAGTAGGGCGGTGAAATGTCTCATAGGCCAACATGCTAAAAAATTGTTCTTTTTTAGCAAAAAGGGTAAAGAAATCATTCTTTACCTCCAATGCAAAACTGATTCTTAGAAGCCACGGGTATCCACAGTGTGAGCATCCGCGATATCACAAAGGAGCTCTTTCTGTCTCGTCTCGTTAGCATGCCTTCCAATCTAGACCAAAACATAAACTTTTCGACTAAATGTTCGTCGTTGTACTTTCTTTGATTGCGTTTCAAAAATGTTTAATACTGAATAAAACATGTTTTTTTCGGAAACTAATTTTGAACCTTAGAACGTAACACTATATTTACTGGTTCTACAGTTTAATCTTTCCCATTCTGTTGGACCCTAAATAGTACTAGGACCTCTGTAACACTCTTATAGGTACCTTAGCTAACAAATAATATTCTTGAATTACTTCTCACCATTTCTTCACTTTTCTTAAGACACTGAACGGAAACAGTAGGTAATGAAATGTTTTAAATATTTTTTTGTTACACAAATTTCTTCAATATAACGCTATAGGGTGCTGTTTATACAAATTCCAATGAATTGTATCATTTCTGTATATTTCAATTTATTTATAAATTAATAACACATTCTTCGAAAACCCTCTGTCGCAGGAGCATATGAAAAAGGAAAAACAAAAAAGAAGCGTAAGGCTTAAAAAAAATCAATCAATTATTTACAACAGACACGGACTCAGTTAACGAGAGAAAAAGTATTTAATTATTTCAACAGCATTACGTTTACTGGTTCATAATAATTACATATTAAACATACATAATCATCAATGAACTGAATTCGAGTGAAAATTTAAGTATTCCTCGCTGCTGTTAAATGCAACGTAATGTTAAATTAAACAATACCTCTCAAGGGCATTAAAGCGTTCATGAGTTAACGTGATTTAAATTATCGGATTTACAACCATATTTGATAGAACACAACATATTACATTTGTAGCCAGTAAGCTTTGATTTGAGCACCAATGCGTAATTTGTGTTACATATGTAGACACTTGATATGTATCATTAATATTATATTTGTTCTTCCTCGCAACCGAATTCCGGAGGTTCATATCGAGCAAGGCGCATTCACGTCCACTCAAATATGTATGTATGTATGTATGTAGTCGATTTTAATTTCAGATTATATCCTAAAGCTTGAAACTTAAGGCTAGCAACACTGTAAAAATTACTGTCAATCAATTTACAAACTAAATCTGGAGCTGTTCTGGTTCTGGTAAAGGATACAACATATGTTTGATATACAGGGTGCGCCATCTTTTATGTCGATATGCAAACATAGATTAACTTTGACATTTGTCAACTGACTTGAGTAGACATGTTTTTGAAACGTCAACTGAGTACAATTTTAACTGAATATGGATTAATATGAATCGCTACATATCGAAAATAGTCGTTGAGGTGTGTTAACTCAACGTGCATGTCGTAGGAAATATCGTGGCAAACAAACACCGTCTGACAACACTATTCGTCGTTTGATGTCGAATCTTGAAGGATTATCTGCATTTGTTTCCGTATAAAGAATATTGCCGACATACCGATTTTGGTTGACACTGAACCTGATTTTTGGAAACACATTTTGATGACCGACGAGGCCCATTTCGCATCCTCTGGCGCCGTGAACGAATAATCCACACGAATTACATGAAACACCAATGCATGACCAAAAAGTGACTATTTAGGCCGGTGTTTGCGGCAGCACCATCATTGGGACATTTTTCATCAGAGAAGGCGAAACGGTCGATGGGAATCGATATCGGTGGTTTGGCTCATTATGCCTGCCCACCAATGTGTGATAAAGGTGTGGACAGTTACTGGTTCAAGAAGACTCGCACATAAGCCAACAGATAGTCAGTGGAAACCGCCTTATATATGTATGGCGTCCTATTTGTTTCCCATTCCACCCTAAATAGTGTAAGTTCAACTTTTCCAACGAATTGAAATAGAGTTTACAACTCCGAATAACTCATTGCTTCTTTACCTCGGAGAAGTCATATCATAAGATGAAGCAATAGCACTAGACATTCTGCTTCATCGGGTACCCATTGATATTTTCAAAAACAAACTTTACAATAGTCAAATAAGAATATTGGTCACGCCACCATTTTGCATATTTAAAATAAATTCTCGAAAACATTGACAAAATCACACCTAGAACTAATTTTGACACAAACTTGCAAGCTACGATCACTTTCAGATCGTTATGGGAGGAAAGTTCAAAAACTAACCTTAGGGGGGAACCTAAAGACCGAGGGACATCTTACGAAAATGGAACTGGGCAGATACAAAATAGCTAAATCAAGGGAAACAATACATATCATGATCGCTATACATATGTAAACACAGTGCCTATAAACCTGAATGCTATCAACAACACATACATATTTGGCACTATAAGTCTATGGGACCCAGGACCTTGTTTCTCACAATCATTTGTATTGTGCGTGTTATATTCTTTACACGAATAGAAGAGGCCTACTGTTGAATGCCGTGTTCGAAGGGCGGTTTGCTATTTTTCATGACAGCAATACTCTCAACTGTTTGTCAGACGCTCGTTAAATGCTATCAGAAGAACTTTTGAGTACGATAGATAGAACAATGTCTCCAGAACAGATCTCTCAAATACATATCTCTCAGAAGACTGCATTTTGGCGATATATTATGTGTAATACCGGGCACTGTGTAATGGCCAATTATTCACAGCGAATTAGTCCCTTCCAGTCGTTCATTTTTTTGTAGAAGTTGTGCGGGCGAAGCGAGCTGTCGCTTTTACAAAAAGAAACTACGTGATAGGAACCCGTTTCAACAAGACGGTGCCACCTGCCATACAGCGCGATAAAACAAACAGGGACAAAAAGTCCAAATATTCAATGCAATTATTTAAAAGAAATTCAAATTGACATAACACATACAACAGCGAATTAGGTCCTCTCTTATTTGTTTGCCAAAAAACTTTTCTATGATACCGCTGTACTTGCTGTTGAAAAACCGTGAACAGAAGGAGATCCCAATACCAAAACGTTGACAGACCTGAAGTATCATATTTTATTTCTACTAGGACCCCTATATTATGCAGATGTTGCCCGTATCATTATAATTCAAGCAACTACGTATGCATTTCACCCAATTTCACCCAATTAATAAAATAATAAATAATACATTTTTTTGTTTTATTTTTTTATTCCACCCAATTTTTAAATTGGAACTTTATTATAATTTATTTCTAAAATACAAATCTCTACATCTGCAAACAACACGGCTTACTACATTTCGCAAAATATAGATGTCACATGAACAAGTTCCCATTAGATGCCAATTAATTATTCAACAGATAAGGTATTAATTAAAATAGCATGCTTTTTAGTTTAACTAACAAATAAATAAAACATTTTACAATGTAAATCAAATATAATGAATACTTAATTAAAAAGTAGTTACATTGTCCTGATTTAAATTCGTTAAATCAAATCGCATAATTCGATTGGAGATAAAAAAATTGATTTTCATTAAAAATTTGTATCTCAATGTTGTACGAATTGAATGAATTGTTCCAATTGGTAAAATCCTTTTCAAAATCTGGAATTGTAGTTAGGAATGGAACATGGGTTAACGTTTGTGAAACTAGATGGAGAATTGCCTAGAGTCAATCCTTGTTGTGGGTCAATGTTTTCAGCAGGAAGAAGACCTTAACGAAGTCCTGTGAAACCTGCCTGCTGGTTTATGGGATTTCAAAAAGCCTACGCGCCATTGTGTTTGGCTACCCATTCCAGGTTTGAATTCTCTCCAAGATATTCATCGAAAGTTCTTTGTCATATTTTCATAAGGTGACATATGTACATATATTTCACAACGTTAGGATTCTGACCGCTGCAGTATTTAAGTGCAACTGATGAGAGAATACGGCATGGAGCTTCCTTTACTAGCTTGTTCACTTCGAGTGTTGCCTGTAGTCTGCAACGCAACACAAGAAAACGTCGCATCTGACACCTATCTGGTCAAGGACGAATCACTCAATTGATGCCAAATCGCTTTTACTAGGAATATTGGTTTTATACTTGACGTTATAATTAAGAGACGAAATATTTTAAATTTTATGGACGTTTGGGATACTACTACTACCTGCAATCTATTTAATAAGCAGGTCCTCACTAGACGCCTGTGTGTATAAGAAGTTTATTGTTTTGACAACAGTAGGACCTACAGAATTATGCAAAAGGATAGGAAATCCTTTCTACCCTAATAGGAGTAATCACGGGGCATCACACTTTTCTAAATCTCACGGAAGAAGACATATGTCGGGGCTGTGGAAATGAGGAAGTCAATGAGGATACTACCCACTTTCTCTGTCACTGCCCTGGTCTCATCCACCTAAGATTTCAATTTTTCGGGCGACACTTATTCTATGACCTTGAAGTATTATCCTACAGACCAATTAATGACATCTTGAACTTGATGGATGGCTTGGTAGTTCGTATGAAGCAAATTTGTAAGACTAGAGTTAACCATTGGTCAAGGGACATCTTTCCCTTATGGGTATCACAATGGGTCTGTATTGACCCGAGTGTGACCATTTTTCCACTCGCCTACCCACTAACCTAACCTAACCTTAGCTAAAATGTTGCTTTTGTATCCAGCTTATGACAAATATTCAGAAATGTACAGAAAAACGGAAACGCATGACTGGCAAAAGAAAAGACGTCGCAGGGTTCCGTAAAACAACAGAAACATACGTCTGGCTTGCATGGATAAAAGAAATACCATGGTTTATACACGACCAATCTCTTTAATGGGGTGCAGCTGCTTCCTTAGCACCAGCCATAGCAATAAATCACATTCCTTTGCGTTCATATTCTGAGGGCACAGCAAGCATATATAAGGTCACTGCAAATGGTATTAAATCGCTAAACAATCTCAACATAGTTCTGTATCCTCTGCCTTTGTAGTACCTAATGCTTTTCCCCTTTCTACTCTCGTTACTGAATCAAAGATCAGTGTAATTGCATATGCACTTCAAAGATTGCAACAAATCCAAATGCTGATGGAATAAGTAAGACACCTCACATGAAAGGATTCTCCTTCCAACTAAACGTCTGCGAATAAAAACGTATTCCACTGTCTGTAATAAAATGCACTTCTATTTCACATGGCTGCGACGCATCCTTTATCAAAAGCACGATAACAGAATGCTAAGATCACGTAAGAACTTCGTTTCCTTCTGCTCCTTTCATGAAACTTTATTTAATTTCTTCTCTTTCGTTGCCTTCACTTCTATCAACTTCCGGCAAGCATATCCGGACCAACAGCACAAAAAAATGGCTTCAAAATTAAAATAGATAACTTAAATACTGCACGTCGAGTTATTATAACTTTGAAACTTGTAATCCAATTTACTTTTCGGAAGGATGTCTTCGTATCCAACGAAATTTCATAGCTCATGCCACCGACAGAATAACTTTATCCTCCTAAACTGCCGCGGGAATGGCGCAAGGAGCACTTATGAAAATGCCATTCCTTGAATATTGTCACAAAAAAACAAAAAAAAAAAAAAAAAAAAAAACAGAAAAGTCCATGAAATCGATACAGTTAAGATTGTTAGACACTTAATTTGCAAATTCAATTGAAGCCATAATCTCCAAAAATATAAGTACTTACAACTCAAAGACCATGTAAAGCATCCCCTCCGAGCTATAGGTCTCCAGCAGCTCTACAATGTGTGGGTGTTTCAGCATGTGGCAGATGGTCGCTTCACGTTTCAGATCTGAAAATAAATTTTTGATTTTAGATACGAATTTGACAAAATAATAATAATTTGTCTTGCAATCGAGTATGAAGGGGAAAGCGTCAGAAGATATCATTCCAATTTACTTAGGAAAATTAGGATTTATATGTATGTATGAATGAACGTCCGCTCGGATAAAATATGCTTCAGGGAGCCTTGCAATAACTTTGACATGATGAGGCCCATGGGGTTGAGTATCGATTTGGAAACATAATGATACGTACAGAGGTGAACATACTGCAGCATCAACTCACACAAATACGCTGGTTTTTAAGAAATGCAAACTTCCCAAGGAATATTATACACATAAGCTTCAGTTTAATTTGTCTGTGGCTGTGATAATTTCACACAGGGATGCGGACGTGCTTATGAGGGTACAAGGTTGTTAAAGTGGAAATCCTTGTGAGCTTTCCTTTTATGTAATATGAGGTAAAATTGGCCAGCACTCGGTGTGTAGTAGTATCATAATGTAGGGATTATAAACGAGCATGTGGAATTACTGAATCCGTAGCGCATAGGCATGTAGCAGGAAACCTTTTAAGGAAATTACTTCAAGCTTACCATTGTAGATAAAGGATGAAAAGATAACTTTTAACTCCCATTCGGCAGCATGATGGAAGTTAACAATTTTACTGAATCGGTTTACGGGAAAATATTGTGAATACGAGTGTATCTAAATTTCAGGGTTACCCCCGGTACATACATTTCGGGATTAGTCTCATTTCAAGAGTATCAATGGGTGGCGTATCACTTCCACAAGGGTTTGCATACACGCATAAAAGGAACCCATTTGAAATGTCAATGGACAATAATGATGGACTCACAAAATATGCCAATCTTCTACTTACACCGGATTTACCAGATGCTATTCAGACAGAACAATGACAGGGAAATCATTCCACAAACTGACCGAATAGATGGCGTGGATGGTAGTTGTCAACGTGACGGATCCGGTATGGAAATATTTTTTGAAATGCATATGTCAGGTATAAACCATCATGGCAGCCATGAAGTTGTTCGGAAAGTAGGGCGTTGAAAACACTTTTGGTTATTTAACCCAACCGGTCCATGAGACGCAGATCGTACAATCTTTCGTGCTCTGAGTTTAATATATTTTACACGAATGGAAGGGTTCTACTATTTAATGCCATATTCGAAGGGCAATTTGTCATTTGAGAAACTTTTTTATGACGGTAACACTTGCGGATGTTTGCCAGACGCTCGAGAGCTGTAAAAACATTTTTAGATGTTTTCTTTACGGATCACATCTTGAAGCTCTTGCTCCGTAGTTCAAATGCACCAACTACTTGTTCCGCGACGTTCAAAGGATATTGCAGAAAATAATGGTTCGGTAAAAAAGCTAGATTTGTAGCTGAGTATTGATTTAACATTCAAAATAATTATATTTATCTTTCTAGTAGATAGAGGGCATAAAATGTTATAGAAGATCAACATTGTAAGGGCAGTTGCAAAGGACATTGGAATTGGAATTGTCAATCCAAGAGTATAGTATATAGAATGTACAAGTGGTGTTGTTACAGGTATCTTTCGACATAAAGCCAGTTTACACGCATATCATTATTATGTATGCAGAACTGACAACGAACTGGCAATCTTAACTGAAATGCTGAAGAAGCAACAACACCAACATCTAGGCTATTCTGAGATTATCCAAATGTATGGAAACAATAGGAAATGGTTTGAGCCTACCACAAGAAATGAAGTAAGAAACATTCCATCAGGTATTTTCTGCCACTTTTGTGGCAATGCCAATACATCATTTCAAGGAGGACTAAGTAAAATATCTGGCGCACCTAGTTAAGACAAACAAAACGTAGTCTGCCTCCTGAGTACATACCAAATCAATGGACGACCGATAACCACTCTTTTGGGAGCTTAATCTGTAGGATAAAACCGCTGAAAATATAGAAATAGCTGGAAGAAGAAGATAAAACCAAATGGCTCACATTTGGTAATGTGAACAGTATATCTTGCTAAATGTTGAAATCGAAAATGTTGGATGATATATTGACCTCGAAGAAAATAACGATTGGGTCGTACGTACTTGCACCTGCATTCTTGTTCTACTAAAGTGGGCGTGGCATTCTCTATTTATGAAATTCTTATAAGATTGTTGATATCCCACATCATTTTTTTTTTTCCTTTTTTTCAAAATCTCTCTAAAATAAAGTGCACGACTGGGTCGTACGTACTTGCACCGTAATGCTATAAGTGTATAATTTTATCAGGATTAAAGTCCAAGTCTTGCTCTTCCCAGTAAAGTAGGCGTGGCATTCCGCGTTTCAATGGAATAATAGTCATAACATTGTAGGAGTTTTGTTTTTATAAAAATGCCCATAAAAAGTGGGCGTGGCCAGATAGGGTGTTTGAGTGAATTATAGAGAATTTGAAGGTCTATTACTTTGCTTAAATAATTTTTTCTCAATTTCTAGTAACAATTTTTAAAAAAATAAGTTTTATAAAAGTGGGCGTGGCATTCCAAAATTTGGTATGCCATTATTTTGCACTTGTCTTATAACCTACAAATAACAATTTTTAGCCCAATCGCCGAACAAATACCAGAGAAACAGCTGATTTTCAATATTACCGTTATTCGAATTTTTCGTGAAAAACGTGGTATGCCACCTCATAGCATATGCCCAAACTAACCCACACATCAAATTTTATCGAAATCGTTAGAGCCGTTTTTGAGAAAATCCATTTTAACTGAAATCGGCCTTAAGTAAACTACCCTTAATTTTGAGGTTAGAATGAAAATTCAAATTTCTCCTCTAGGGAATATCCCACAGACCCTATATATGAAGTTTGAAGTAAATCCGTTCAGCCGTTTAGGCTGTAGTCGAATATACAGACAGACAGACAGACTGACAGACTGACAGACAGACAGACAGACAGACAGACAGACAGACGGCATTGGCGGACCTACTTTTGCACGAATACAATACTTGCCCTATAGGTATAGGTGCAAGTAAAAAGTGAGCGTGATAATGTATGGTCCTCAGACGAATTATAGAGAACTTAAGGCCTGTAAGTTTTGCTTTACGAAATTTTTTCGATTTCTAGTGAAAATTAGAGAAAAAAAAATAAAATTTTAAAAAAGGATACGTGGCAATTCCAAAACTGTGTACCCTATTACTCTGTATTTGTCTTCTAACCCTCAAAAGTACCATTATTGTACTTTTATGGAAAAACGTGGTATGCCATCTATTGTACTATATATGTATACATATGTATATACTAAATGCAATCAAAATCTAAAATCTAGATCCCGAGTTGTGATCCCACAGACTCTAGACAGTATTGGGGACCCATTTTTCTTCATTTCTCCATCATAATAATGTCAATTTCGAGTTCGAAATTTTTTAGGAAACTGATACAAAAAGTGAAGCACTAAGTACTCAGCAAACACGTACATACATACATATGTATGTACTAAGATTCTGCGCATTTTCTGTGGGTCATGCTGATGAAATCCACAGTGAAATAATTCATTGTGAAAACAACTTTAAGTGATTTCGGAATATTGAGGAAGGAACTGCTGTAGACATTTTTGGACGCAATGAAATCGACACACGAACTGGGAGAAATGGATAAAAAAAACCATAAATATACCTATAGCCCGGATAGGTCTGAAAAAAGGCTAAAGAAACATTCTAGAATCGGTTCCAGGTTTGAAACAGTCTACGAAACTCTTAGCAGCCTAAGCGTATCCCATCAGACTTTGCAACGAAATTTCTTAAATTAAAGGGAACTAGGTACAGACTCTCCAATTGGTACTCTCCATTGCGACTTGAAAATACATTTTAGAACCTTGTTGAGCACCATTGTGAGTAAAATTTAAATATTAGTTAAATATGCATACACCCTAAGTGTACTTCAATAGACTTTCTATACATTCTGAATTATTGCGAGTGAGGAACTCGATTGAGAGAGGACCCGCGGTAGTTACTAAGAGAGACACAATGGAAACAGAATTCCCTGTCCCACTACCATGGCAGATGTTATGAAACATTGAATGGAATGATACACACGACACAGGCCAAAAAATTCAATGTTCACCTCGGAAACTTTTTGTTAGAGCTGTTGTTGAACAGCTAACACCAATGAACTACTAAACGAAATAAACTATTGAACTACTGAACTACTGAACTAAATGAACTAAAGTAAAATGACATTGGGAACTAATTCACTTAATATAGTCACTTGTTAGAGCACTTTTTTGAACTAGTTCGTTCATGTAATACACAAATCTAGTCTGTCGGTGTCTTTTATCACCCATTCTGTAGAGAATGAACGGCTTAAGATCACGAACTGAATTTATGTCAAATTAACCAGCTTACCCCTTTAAAAAAAGATTGAAGTCCTGAAAAATTAGATTCATGCTTATAAACGAAAGCGGATACAAGAAGATTAAATCTTCCCAAGAAACATTGATCAACTGAATTTAAATCACCATCATCCGTTCTTCAAAGCATTTTTCTGTTAACAAGTTAGCCTGGTACATACAATGAAATTTAAAATACAATGGAAATTATATTTTTAATTTATTGCTTTGTGCATTCAGTCAGGACTTTGATCACACTGTCAACACCTCGCCCCAAGCACAAAATGGCATTTACGACGTTCAAGGCAATACCAACACTAATCAACGTCTTTGATAGATCAAGCAATCAATAGACCTGCCATTTACTCAACAAGTAAAGCGAACAGTACTCCCGTCAAAGGAGTCCTCAAAGGAAAAGACGAACAGAATAATGCCCGCACTTTTCTTGCATAGTTTCTACAATTTTTGCTTTATTAAAAGAAAAATGATAATAACGACCCCAGCTACAACTCTCTCCTTTCATTAACCCGGATGAACGAACATAAATCCTGAGTTTAACGAACAGGAAAGCAACTTAACGCTTCTATCACAACTTAAGTTTTTCAAAATTCCGGTCAAGTACACGTACTTTTGTTGCAAAATTTCCCTCGGATATATGACTCGTGTTCCTCCTTTTGTTTCCCAAGATAACCTTCTGCGAAACTCCTTGTATCCGACTCCAAGTTATTATTCTGAAGTCCGAAGAAATAATTTACTTTTCTCATCCGTCCCCCCACACTCATAGTCTACAAGAACTACAAATTCCAAAACAACATAAATACTTACATAAGCAACAACTCATTTCCAAATGGATTACAACAATTGATGGGAGGCTTACTAATTGGACAAAGAAAAACTTAAGGAAGGGGCGCCAAAGCAACAAAATTCCATGCTCCTACACTATTGTCGACAAAGCCATGACATCCATTATATTACACCGACCAGTGGAGGGTGTCCGTCCGTCGTCCATTCACAGCAACAGCAGCACCAGAAGAGGTCAGACACGTTCTCGCTACCTAAAGAGAGCCTTTGTAAACAGACAGCAGTGTCATGAGCCAGAAAACAGCAGGATATGGTATAATTAAGAGAAATAACCCTTCAAAAATGTATTAATGCACGAACATTTTTCAAAGGATTTTAACGAAACCAGAAAAAGTTTGAAAAAAGGAATAGGATTGGAAGAGAAAAGGAATTCGTTTATTGATCGACCGGTAGCACGAAGTTTCTCACTTTGTCTGCCTTGCCTCCTCTTTTTCCGCCGAGCAAACTTAGGACATTCATTCAAAGAAAAGAAAAGTCTAAAGAAAGTTTCCTTGAGTTCTGTACTACTGCTCTGAATGCAAGTAGTGTTGGCTTCCTTTATTTCTGTTTTTTTGTTTTTTTTTATTGGAATCCTAGTTGTACGCTGTGGTATTGATGCAGTGGAAAAAGCGCAAGTTATATAGAAAAAAAATAATTGGGATACCATTACTTTTGTCGGAGAAATTAATTTCCTGTTAATGATGTTTACGGATAATTACAGTAATAATAGAGTAGCTGTACGTACCTGCTGTACTTAGCCCAGGACTTGCAGTAAACTTAGCAACGTCTACTATTTTCACCGCGAATTGCTGTGCGGATTCCCGATGAATGCATCTCCTCACGATGGAAAATGGTCCCCTGTGAAAGAAAAAGGATGTGGTTATTAATTGGAAATAAGAAAGTGTCTCAGGTCTTGAATCTGAATACACGCCTTATGCGAAAGCATCAGGATTGTGAGTGATTTTTCTAAAATAAGAACAAATATTATACATAAAGGCTTTTTCAATACGGACATAACAATTTTGTACTTAAATAAAACACAGAATAATTGAAATATCGGGCTGAAATTCATTCCAGGCTTAGTACACATGTTAAAATTAAGTATAGAATTTGATATAGTTTGTATGATCATCGCGAGCACCTTTGCAGCGACCTTCTTTAAAGTCGAAACGTTTGCTATTTTGCGCGCGATATTATTCCGGAGTATATCTAACGTTGTTGGTTTATTGGCATACACCAATGACAATGTAGTCCCCATTGGAGTTAAATCACAACTCCGAAAGATCCTCTCAATAGATCAATTATTTGACCAGCTGTGTGGAATGTGGCAACATCTGGTTGAAATCACATATCACTGATGTCAAGTCCATCTAATTCTGACCAAAATTTGTCTTCCATTTTCACACTAAGGCAAACTCTGGAAAAGACCAACGAATTTCAAGACTTCTCTTCATCGACTCCATCGACTCACTTCACTCTTTATCGACTTTGAAACCGACTATGACAACATTCATCGTCTGTAACTCTACATAGCGATGACTGAATTCGGAATCCCGGAAAAACGGATCCAGCTGTGCCGTGTGACGCTGGAAAACATTGTAATGTGCAATATGGCAACAGTTCGTCTGAACTATTCCAAACATGCACTATCTTCAACACAAGCCAAAAATGAGCTTCATTGCTGAAGATAGATCAGGATTATCATCAAACTTTTCCATAGTCCAATCGGAGAAGTTTCGTCAAGAGGCTTCATTTCTTGAGTAAATTAGATCTTAGAAGGGTGTAGTCCAAGATCTTTGCACAAAATTCGGCACATTTTGGACTGAGAGATTCCCAATTCCGCGTGTCGCGACTGAACACATCGACTGATGTGATTCATTTCAACTGAAGCACTTACTCCTGCGATACTTTGGGTACTTCGACCGGCGGTGTCTCAATGTCGGTAGTAATTTGTTTATAATTTCCAAACGTTGCTTGTGATAAAAATGTAAACCTTGACTGACGTTTTGACATTGACATATTATAAAAAGCAATTAAGGGTACGTTTGTATTAAAATACAAAATTGTTATGCCACTATTGAAAAACCCTTTATATCAAAAAGATGAAAATATGGTGGAGCCAAATGTGACTATAGCAAAACACACTAGTAGTGAAATAAATTCCCATGTGGGATATATATCCGTGCAATTATTTCCCAGCACCAAAAATGTAATGATGTGTTTTGCCAAATGCAAAATTTTGAAGTCAGTAAACTTGAAATGAGCAATTTTGTGATGCAAATGTATTGGGAAAATGAAATGTTAGTTCTTCAGGTTTTGCAATGAAATATTTATAGCGAAGTATAGGTACATAGAACCCATAGAATCAAATCAATCATTCATGTAATTGTCTAATTAATTATCCCAAGAGATAGAATTCCGCAGGCAAAGTGCATTGAAGGTATGCACTAAATCCGCTTATCCAGGCAATAGGATATCACGGCATTGCATTACAGGATCCTCATTACACTTAACGTACGTATGCATTGCATTGAAAGAGAAAAAACCAGAAAAATAAAAGTTTCCCTCCTGCCCATACATATATGCAGGTACATTTCTAACTCTGAAATAAATCTCAATAGATACCCTTACTATACGGATGGAGATAAAATTCTTTACAAAAACAGTTTGAAATAAAGGAACAGACAATATCAAACTCATGCTATCTATCCTATCCCATCCCGTACTCGTAGCAGGGTAACGACCTACCAAATGGATTTTCATTTGGAAAGCACTTAATGCTTTTCGACAGCATTTCTCTTAAATGGATTATTTATCACAGTTGGAGTAAAAAATTAAAACTAAAAACCTTGTACCTTGAACCCGAGATAAAACAAGATAAGTGTGGCATTGGCTGGCTATCCCCGAATTGAGAACGTTCAGCCATCCATTCTATTTATCTTTCAATTATTTTCCATAGTTTCTATAAATTGGTCTGCTCTCCGTACAATAACCGTGAAACAAAAGGTTTGCTTTAGGTAGGTACTTTTTTTTTTATTGTAATGGCGACCTCCATCAAAAGGTCCTTTTGTGATGGATAAAAAAGATAAACTTAACCTATGTACCAAAGGATATCCACTATCTCCATAATTAATATCCTCATCATTTCAGAAATTGAAATCACTTTGCCAGCGAATTGGTAGGGAGTTCGTTAACAATCTAACCGCCATACAGCAGTCTGCCGGATTCGCCTGTATTGTATTTTATACCGATACCAGGATCGTATGAAGGAAACTTAAAAGTTTTATCGCGGTTAGGCCACTTCATTACTCAATTTCCGTCTAATCCCGAAAAAAATGTATAATGGATGTCTTTTAAGATTGTACTAATAGGCTTTTATGGTGAAAGCACCAGTTAAGTTGATTTTAATTAAATTTCATGAACCTTCAAGATTTGAATGGCCACGGTTTACGGTCGTACAAAAAAAATAACTTGTTCAGGGATTAAACACGATAGGCATCGAGGCGAAACTAAGGTTCGAGCACTGAGTGTCATGTTTTTATAAAACTAGCATTTCTTTGTGTCCTAATTTATTTGGAATATCTTAAGCCGATTTTAAGTTTTTACTTAAAGAAGAAAGGACTGCGAGCGACAAGGTATGACTTCAGGGTAGGAAAATCCAAATTGAAAAAGCGGATACTGATATATAATTTTAAAATAAAAACCTCATTACCGTCAGGTAGTTAGCAGACCATTAAACGAACTAAGAGTACAGCAATATTACAGGAGATTGGAGCTCATAAACAGAGATCTCCACAGCGTTTGAACTTCGTCCAGTGATGACTCAAGCACTCACCGTCTTATATCCAAAACTATTTCAAATAACAATATTACTGAAATGTTTTCTACTACTGATGAAATGTGATCCTATCCTGGTTTAAATTCGCATTAAAAAACTGCTTTAACAATTTAAGTTCTAAGCTATGTTTAATTAATTTGGTATTCCTATGTTGGATACAAGCTACCTTGTTGCCAATATTTCAATATTTCTCGCTTTTCTTTCTACGACGGGGGCCATCCTTTTTAAGAGATCTATTACAGGTATCTACTGGTGCAAAGTTACTTTGTTAGTATTTGAAAAACCGACCAGAGTTATAGGCATCCAATCCTATAGAACTTAATAGTTTGAAGCCACACAAGTAAGGACAGAAATTTGTGCAATTCTATTGAGGAAGGGAATTTCGACATCTCTCTATATAAGCTCAAGCAATAAGTACTTGTGGTTTGAAAAACACGCAAGACCCAAAAACAGACAAGAATCCCCTCTGTGGCAGTTGCATAAACAAAGAAAGAGGTAGCTATACAAGGATCTCTTTTAATTTGAAGAAAGCTCACCTAAATAGTAGCTCTTGTTTTGTCGACAGCAGTAACCTTGGAAATACGAGAGCTAGGTGCCTTGAGCAATCTACACTAAACTCTGGCTGTTGGTACTATTTTCTTCTAGGTTCTTCAGACCTATAGTCCTTGAATGTCTACGAATTCAGGTCTTGATCCTTCTACTTTCACAATTCATAGACGCGACCGTGAGACAGGAGTTTTGTTCAACTGATATTAGTCATCATCTACAGTTCTACTACCTCAGACACCTTTCTGTCTATAATGAAAACAATATCCGGGGAATATATACTACATATACCTCGGCTAGCCAGATTTTGAAAAAGTTGAACAGCCACGCCCTTTTTTAAAAACATAATCACTTATTACGATATTTTTTTGACAGAATTTTTGAGGAAAGAATTAGTAAGGATCGCAGTCTTCTTTCACCCCAGTAGGCTTTTATGGAATAGAGCTGGGCAAGTGCATAAATCGGTTACCGCCTCCACCTCATTCCTACAACTGCAAAAGTAATATGAAAAGAGTCCTAGCCTTTTGGCCTTTAGACAGTGTCCAGTGAGAACATCGATAACGTGCCTGATCTGTGATCGCTTCAAAAGAACCAACTCCACAATACGTTTCAGATCCAGCCTAGGTCAGATCTGTTTAGAAATGTAGCAAGTAAGAAGATTTTGTTGGTACTACTTAAAACATCCAGCCCCAGCAAGAGTTTGCATGAAGGAAGGGGCACACCCAGGCTCCGCAATTATGAGTGATATCCAGACTTACGAGTGCGTCAGCCTTGCAATATCTCTGTGGAGCGAGACGTCTCTAGGACAGACAATTTTGGAGGGATAGAGCACGACTCTAAAAATTAAACTGTTGCGCAACTGTCAGAGAAAATGCTGACAGATATTGCACTTACTTTTTAGCCAGGACAGAGGTGCCTTGATCGCTCAGTTCCGCCTGAAAAACGTTACGCTTTATTTAAATAACATTTTGGAGTTTCATTTCTTTTGCTTACTTATTGTGTTTAATTTTTAATTTATTTAAAATAAAGTCTTCAGTTAATTAAGAGGAATTACAAAATGTTTGAGGGCTTATTTCATTTTTCATCTTGAGGGCTTATTTCTTAAGGTCAAACTTCCAGCAGGCCCCATACATTCGTTATAGAAGTAGAGAATGTAATGAATGCCATGTGCCTCGCTTTATAATTTATTTATGTGCCTAGATTTACCAAAGGAGAACTATCTACCTCTACGGATACTACTACCAAGGATTGGACGTCCTCCACAACTCCACAAATATTATTTCAACTCGAATACAAACTGGAAAACAAATCCGAGTCCCAAACAAAACAAACACAAAAAAACAATGCCTTCTTCAATTTCATTAACATATTCCAGGTATAATTTTGTTTTCGTCAACAAGGCTAAACTGAATAACATATTCAATCCTTTTTATTGAATTCGTATCTTGCTTTTCATCGGGAGACCGAGACGCTCCAAGTGCTTTGGTCAGGCAACCAAGGGTTGTACCTTACCATATTAAATCGATATTTGAACTCTTCCAACATGGATGATATGTAAATTGAATGAAAGCAGTGGAATACTTGAGAGAAAACAGAAAATCCATTCAAGGGTCTCAGCATAACCTTTCCTGAGCGAGGTACATACAAACGTATGTACATACCCAAAATTATAATTTAATATTGTGCACATGTTTTTCATGCGAAAAAAATATTATTTTTAGAGTGAATATGGCGTGCTTTCAGCTCCGTAATTCAGGTAAACTTTTTAATGATGTATGTTTTACACGTGGCACCAACTAGGAGTTCCACTAAACTAATGGCCACTTGAGACTCACCACAGAGATGAGATATTGGCAGGCATGGCAGTACTCGCAATATATATCATGACATCTTGTTATATAAAATTAACCTAAATATCCTTCTTATTCTCATGTCACTTGGATTCACACCAAGCACACAAATTAAAAAATTCTTTGGAAGGCTCTACTGATTTAAAATTCCTTGTATTCCGTTCTGTAAAAAAAATAACCAACAAAGAACAGAATCAATGTCTCATGACTAAAAAGGATATCTCTGTATCCGGTTTTTTTTTTCCTGATCACCATCTAATGTTCAATACAGCAACCGTTTACTTTCCAGGCAATTAAACATAAACGACCATTGATAGTTCAGACCACTTCAATAAAGTCTCCAATTTATATTTATGACCCAGAATATCCTTTGGATATTCCCTTGGAAAACCAGCACCACAAACATTCGTGTGAGGCGGCGGCACACACAATCGTCCCCGGATATCTTGCACATTAAATTTTCAAAAGCAGAAGCATCCACAGTACGGGCTTCAGCATACGCAGGGAGAACGCCCGATACAGACGACCGTAAGGTCCTTAATTATTTACCTCTGCACCGAAACCAAATTAACTTTTGAATAATAAATTATCATTGTATCCTTCTCACGAGTGCAAGAATACGGAGTACGAATAAAGAGAGGAGTTTTCCGGTCCAACAGTTTGATGCATCAAAATAAGTCAATAAGGGCTTGTTTTCCTTTTCCTCGCTTGTGATGGTGGATACAAATAAAGCTAATCCTGGCAAAGTGGCAAAATTAATAATGAAATAGAATTAAAAGTTGCACTTAAAACTAATGTCCAAGATTACAGAAAGGTGAAATATTATATGCAATTTTATTTAGATTGCAACATTACGCAGGATACTTTAGATGGATGGATACTTTACAAACGATTGTGGTTTCTTACTTACTATGACTAAGAAACTTGGGACAGTCAGAATAACAACTAAAATGCTTGCCTACGGACTAATGAAAGATCAAATTATCTAAATAATGACCAGTTAGAAGAATTTCACATCCAGGCATTTGAGAAGGTAAAGTCTGTCACTTGCAGATATTCATTTTGTGGGCACGACCTCGTCATTCATCATATTTCAAGGATATGCTGTTAACACCCATTGTTACTCATGTTAATAGATTCGACAAATTGAGCTGAATGTCGTAACGAAGGGTTGTTCAAAGTAGTTAGAAACTTAGGTAAATGGATCTTGTTACTCAATGCTTTTTTTCTTCCGACTGAGAGTACAACCCTGAGTGGAAACCTTAGTCAACCCTGACCCTATCATTGTATGGATGAGGTAGGTATATAGTATATGTTTGACTTCTATATCCGATCGTGAGTTGGGTCTTCCCGCATTCTCGGTCAGTCTATATTGACAAATGTGTTTCAATAAGCAAATCGAGTTGTAAACAACTTATTGGCACTTGAAAGCAATTATTTTGGCAAATATTACAAAGAATTCTATGAGATGATACAGAACAAATCTTCGTTCTGGTACAGAACTAGTAAACTCTTAAATTTACTACCAGGAGGAAAGAGTAAATCGACTGATAACTATACTTCGAATCTCAGAAAAAACTTTGCACCTTAACGGTTTGCATTATAAAATCTTAAAAGCATAAGGTCTAATAAAGTGGGTTGGGATTGTAAAATTTTTTTTAAAATGTTGCCAACTATTATAGGGTGCTAATTTTCTTTTCGCGATTAAGTCAAAATTCTGAAAAAAAAAGAGAATTTCAAAGTGGGCGTAGTATGTATTTCCGAAGCCTGGTATGCCATTTGTTGCATTTGTCATTTCAAAAATTACTTTTAAGCCAAATCACGGAAAAATAGACATTTTTTAAAATTGCCTTTTTTCCGATTTTTGGCGAAAAAGGATATTTAGAAGACAAACGGAATTAGGTCTGTTCGCGTACTCTCCCCAAACAACGAATTTTCACGAAAATCTACGAAAAATTACCAAATCCTGTTCGAGTACGCAAAAGTTTCGTAGTTTTTCGTAAAAAAGAGCGGTCACGAGAGAGTAAAAAAGCATACATTTGCTTTTGACGTCTAAGTGGGTGAATCTCGTACCTTTCGCGTTCGTTTACTTTTTTGTGATTTTAACGCTGTGGGGGCAGACCACTCCTTGAAATTTCACAATCTACGAATTTTTGTGCGGAAAGTACGCGAACAGACCTATTATCGGAGCCAGTTTTCTTAAAATTTTTCACGAAACCAATACAAGCTTTTCGCGTACGATAACCAGAAGTTGTAGTACATGTCATATTTAGTGACAAAACTCTCAGACATTTTTTAGTTTTTGGATCAGTTTATAGAATGTTTATAGAAATTTTTTGAAGTGCCTTCCATGGTTTTCAATATATGTACTTTCATGTACCAAATAATGATAGAATTTTGCTAATGGCCACTGCGTCAATAAGAAGAGGAAGATTTCTTCATCGAAAACATTTTAACATGATAAGGCACAATTCACCAGGTATGGGGTTACTAACCACCATAATTTGGACAAATTATCAAACTCTAATCTCCTTTTAACATTATAGTTAGCAAATACTTCTCCATCCATACACTTAATTAGATCAATTACCTGGAGTTTCTGAGAGATCAATTGCCAGAGCTTCTTGAAAATGTTTTTTAACAAGATGGAGCACTGTGCTGTCCAAATCTCCCTTCTTAGAGAAATATCGAGTTTGAAAGAGCTCCTAGAAAAAATTAAACCCATTTCAGAAGAGACGAGGAGTAATTTCCTCTCGTCAATCTGAAAAGCCGGAAACGCATCCAAAAGTGTATATACACATTTTATAAACTGTTCCAAAAGAGCTCCGAATTGAAAGTATTCCACTTCAACGGTGATACCCTGTATATAGCTCAAGTAAATTATAAGAAAGGGCTGTTAATTAGATTTTAAGCAATTTCATTTTATTTTTAGTAAGAATTCTGAATAAATTACATTCGTTTATAAGTGGGCGTGGCATTTCCAAAACCTGGTATGCCATTTGTTTCCACTTGTCATGTACACCTCAAAAATGAGAAATTGACGTTTTATTTCGAAATTATCTTTACGCGCGTTATACAGAAAACATCTGATATCATATTAATCGAAATATACAATTTTACAAAAATCGTTGGAGCCGTTTTGCAGAAAATCGATTTTTATTGACATCAGCCCTTAATTTTTAGGTTAGAATGGGAGTTTCGATTTTGCCTTGAACACACAGATCCTAGTTATAAAGTGTGAAACATATCCGTTCATCAGTTTAGGCTGCATAAGACCGTACAGACAGAGCGAAAAACAAACCGATTTGTCTGTAGATTTTCGCTAGAAAAATCCTATTCACACAGAACTGACGGACTGACAGTCATTATTCATTTGACATTACGAGTAATCCGGATTATCAGATTTTAAGATATTTTATGACGTTTGTAAATTTCAATTGCTGTCACTCGAAATCCATTCCCTTAGTAATCTATGAATTAGATTTTAGGTTCTAATATCATCGTTATCCTTTGCATTTGACATTTGTGATGTCCTGCGATTTTTCGCAATGACATTTACAGCCAACTTAACCCCATTTAACCAGACCTTTTGTATTCAGTGTGCCGTAAAGGTTACTAGGAGGTGTAAACGATGTGGTTTCAAATGCTGAAACACATTTTGATGGACAATTGTTTGTTTGATTGTCGCTGACTATCACCATGACGTTTTTAATAAACACAGAGAGAAGTCGATACAGATACCACAAATATTGCAACAGATTAACGCGTTTCAGCGTGATCTTGCTATAACCACAAATATTATTACATCCGTCCTGACAGCTGGTAGCTAATATTCGCACTCAAAGGGCAAGGACAAAAAGAATACATGCTATATACCTAATTTGACATGTCAAACACAAGACTGTGGTTAGCGCGACAAGTAAAGTTCACCCAAGCAGATCGCAAATCACACTCGAGAGGAAATGTGGTTTTTCAATAGCACCGACTCTCAATATGAACTCCGACCCCCAACTCCAAGATGCTAGACCAAATCAAATAGAGGTGCCGCAACTAGTGTGGATGAATTATATGTGTGCGGAGTACTTCTTTGAATAGTTCCCATGGAGTGCTGTGCACTGTAGAAAAAGTCTTTGCAAAACCACTTCTACAGAATAATTTCGCAAAGTTTTCTAATCCGCAAGTCTCTAGAGATTTATGGGTATTCACTTCGGCTCGGTTAAAATGGGGCTGGGTTTTGGGACTGGAGGCTGGGGGGCTGGGGGCCACAAGGATAAGATGTTTCCTGCAAAAGCGGAATAACAAATTATCTCAAGAAGAGTGCACATTGTAGGATGTTTGTAAGACGCTTTGTCGACGGCCCTGATGCAACTAAATTCGAGGTTTTCTCTCAACCCGGATTACAAATATTCTTTAAGTCCCAGGGTGTGTGTGTGTGCCTCTGCCTCTGCCTCCACAAATCAGCAGACTAAAAGTTATCAACATCCTTAAAAAAAAAGGAGGACAAAGTCGAAATGAGTTGTAATTTTACCGGCGGTCAATAGAGAAGTTACACTTTAACTTGTGGTGTGGGTGGAAAGTTGATAAAGTGTTTTACACATTTACCGAAAGACTCCTTGGAGAAGTGGTGGGACAAAAAAAAGTTTTTATTTTCAGTTTACCCCTCGGTGGAGGTACACGATAAAAGCAACTTGAGATCATAGAGCAAAAAAAAAAATACATATTATGTTTGCATCCCAGGGGAGTGAAGTCCAGAGGGGATTGTTTCAAGTTCGGTTAAACTTTAATTTGTAAAGCGAAAACCTTTAGCCTTACTGGCCGAGATTTTCGTAATTTTTACTAAAAAACAGCTTTAACTTTTCCCCTTATCTGTGTAATAAAAGGAATCAATCCATGTCAGGAGCAATCTGGTAGACGTACCACCAGGCAGATCTTTCATTCAAATGTCTTCATAGTATGCACCGCAATATAAAACAACCAACCCTAACGGTTTCCCTTGCTCGAATAAAATTTAAATTTATATGTTCTTCCTCGTATACAATCGTACGAGTACATATGTGTTTGAGGTATTTTCCGAAAATCTGATGGTGGTCTCTTCGCTTTGCCGAAAGAATCGAATCCGTGCCCTATAAATCGCTCGTCTGCAATTTGAAAGGAATTTTATGGTGGGTTTATTTCAAATAACTTAAATTCCAATTTGAAATTTTGGGATTGTTCGAAATGCTATTTTAGGGTTAAAGTTGAAAAAAGGGAAAACGAAACATCGAATCGAGCTCCGAATTTTGTGTGCGAGTGTGTGTAGTTGCACAAAAGTCATCCACGAAGGAAGACGGGATCCTTGTTTTCCATATTCGTACACAAAAATTGGATATAAATTTTCTGGTTATGTTATATACAAAGGATTACTATTATCCTGGATGGCGTTTTTGCAGCTTTTTCCGTTCGTACATTTGTGGCGTCTGACTAATCGAATTTTATGTGTGGTGCGGAACAAAGGTGGAAATATTTGGAATACAAAACGAGAAATACTTAAACCAGAACTCCATTCGTTATTTATGGAGTTCGGAGTTTCGAATATACTACAGTACAAATGAAATTTAAAGATAATGGGGTTTTGTTATGGCATGTTAAATGGACCATGAAGTACAGTACAGGTTGCTGGTTGTTGGTTGCTGTTGCGTCATTGCCACTGGGTTTTGGCCAAGAAGAGTTTCGTGAGGCCATGAGAGCGCAATCTAAACATCACGTAATGGAGAGTGATTTTAGGGCAGAAAAGTACCTGACACAAACATGTAATTGCTAGTTGCAGAGGAAAGTTCAATTTTAGATAATTTGATAGTTTGAAAGATGAGCAAGAATTATACAAGTTTGAAAAACGAGTTTCACTAGACTTAACTGAATCATTCGGTATCTTAATTGTTTCCTTGTCTTTGCATAGTGTGTTCCTTTGTGTTGCATTGGAATCACCAATAATTCTAACCAAATTGTTTAAGTATTGCCGCTGATTCCTCATCGAGATTGTTGGTTGATGCGATATTGTGGGTCACAGTGATGCTCCAGTCACTCCCAAGGCGGAAAAACTGACTAAGTCCACGTGGAAACAACCATGATAAGAAGGGAGGAAAACGATAAAACTACACCTTGATACTACAAACAATAAAACGGAAAATATAGCTATCACTTGAACGGCTCTGGTCGTATCTGGAATTGAAAAGATTAGAAGACCATTTGCTCTACTACATAAGTCTTTCTTCCTTTTTGGGATTTATATTCCACTTAAGTGGGACAGAGAACTCAAATTCAACTTCGCACATCGGGACATAAGTCAAACCTTTCTTTTGCCGATAATGGGACATAAGTCATAGAGCTAAAGTCTGAAAAGAGTGGCTCGCTTCGCTCGCTAACAGAATTTCACTCTTTTCTCTGCGGAGTTTAGCAGCTCACGCGACTTCGTCGCTCCGCTAAGTGTATGTCAGCAACTGTCAAGCAGGCGCCTGTAACAAATTCTTAGAATTTTCTCATGAATTTGTTGTTCGGATTTTATTTCCATTTTGCGAATAGTTGGAAATAGTTAGACAAATACAGCGCTAACTGGAAGGGCTTGTTTGTTAAGGTCCAGGTCCACCCCGGATTGTAGCGCCACCTGAGTATGGAAGCAAGTAAAGTACTTCTTGATTCGTAGGAATCGTAGAACCCACTTAGCAAATCACATCAAATGTATATCAACGCCATAATGGACAAATCTACACAACTCAGTCCTGACGCTGCTCCTGAGTTAATATGAACTAAACTAGTAGTCTACAAGGCCTACCACCATAATGTCGAGGGATAAATAGTACAATGTCTATTCTTAGAATTAAGTCAAGTATTTTCAGATGTCCCTCAAGTTCAGTTTTTTTGTTACACAACGTACATACACATGTTTACCATAAACAACAATCGCGACATCTTCCCTACGAGTGATGGCGACGTCAATGACCGAAGGGAAGGACTGATTTCTTTGGTGACTAAACACATCTAAAGTTTGCGCCCTCAATGTGGCAACTTTATTGTTGTTGGGATTAAAAACTACCCCAAAAGGGCGTCTCGAGGTTTTCCCAAACTCTTCACCCTACCACTGGTTTGTGAAAGGCAAGCATCTGTAGATACTGCCAATTAAATTTTCAACAAAACATACATGTTTGGGTTGATATGTAGTTTGCATATTTTCAAAGGTCCTTTGACTACTCGCGTGCTTTACTTTTACCTCTCGACTTCATGATCCTTCAAGCGAACCATAAAAGGATTTTCTATATACCAGAAAGACTTAAAAACCTTCGTGGAACTAAAGGAAAGAGCGTAGAGGAAAATATTCATATTTCAAGACTTATGATTTTCTATTTTATTACAACTCCCCACTGGGGGTAATTTTTCACCACAAAAACGTTCAAGCTCTCACTTGACTTTTGAGGTATTTATTTCTACCCCTTTGAGAGTACATCCCCCCATGTAAATATACAATATTATTATTTTCTTTTTTGTTGCTTTATTTTGGTTTAATTTTGCATTAATTCTGCTGCATATTCCTTTAGTCATGGTTAGTGGATCAGTCTCCTTCCTGTGCTTTAAGAAAAGACTACGTAAGCATACCCAAACAAAATGGAACTTTATTGACTTCAGATAATTTAATATAAAATTAATTCACAAACATTCTACACCACACTTTCGCAAAAAATAAAAGAAAAAAAAAACGAAATCCTCAAAGATTGATTTCGAAGGGGTTTTTTTGAAACTTGTTTGGGGTTTGAATTTATTTTTGCCAATCATGTTAGTATAAGTATAAACGACCTCAATTTGTTTGTTTGCTGGCAAAGCTACCTTTTTCCGCCCGAGTTAAACTCATTAAAAACCCTTGCAGATATCAATTGTATATTATGAATGGAACTCCCAAATCCATTCGCTAAAGTACATGATATTTTAGAGTGAATTCCCGGGTCAACCTTTGGGAATGGAATGGAAATGGCTGTCCAACTTTACGATGAGTTTTATTTCGGTAGTTTATACACTAAGCTCATTATATTCGGACGTGCTTTGATTTTCTAGCTCCTTTATTTGTCGTTAAGTATTTCCACTTGCATCTCTACCAATAGGTCAAGTATTGGTTTCAAGAAAATGTTCAAACTGCTCCAATTTGACATAACACTGCCACTTCTGAATTTCTGTCCTTCTACTGACTGCAGTTTAACAGCTGGATGCCCTCGATTCAAACTGCATATATGATTTTCGAAGTAATTCTTTCATTCAAACCTCAAAATTATATCGTTTGCTATGGGTATATGCTACAGTACTTTTGAAAATTGACTATTTCCCGGTTAAGTCTTCTAAGATTGGCTTTGAAATTTAAAAAAAAAAAGTCTTGAAACTACCACGCCCACTTTTTAAAAAGTGACTTTCATAAATAATTGTTGGGTTTTTCTATAATTCATCGGAATGACACGCCCACCTTATTTGGACAGCGTACAAATAACAAGACTTGAAATTCAATTCTGTTTGTAAAATGTTAGCATAGAGGTGCAAGTGCCTACGACCCAGTCGTCCACTTTACTTTTTTTGTAAAAAAAAGGTAAAATGAAAAACATTATAAAGAAAATAATTCTTTACTTATATTCTACGTTGTGCTAATGGGATTGTTCGAAAAACATTAAACATAAATCAACTACATCCAATTTAACGGTGTTATATGGCAAGTAGAATTAAGGAGGCTTAGTGTTAAGAAGTATTTTCAAAGTTGTACCTATGAAATATTTGAATGTTATTAGAAAATATTAAAACAGATTAATCTGCTTAATGAAACTGTTTCAAGTATTTTGCCAAAGATGGTGCCTCTTATTCAAACTTTAGGTCATAATTACGAGCGCACATCCTTCAGAAATTCTGTTGTTAATATGGATACTGTTCATTAATTAAGTGTGACCTGTTGTATTGTAAATGAAAATTAATGATTTGCTGTCAAACGAGGAGTGGCCAATGTTTGAAGAGTTAAGATCAAGAAGCAATACCTTTCATGTAATGAATGTATATTACGAAGGTCCAACAGCAAAAACCGAATTGATAAGCCGCTTATTATTTGTAACCCAAAACAGAGCAATGTGAGGAATGTAAGTAAATCGGCTAAGTCTAGCATCACCGAACTTTATAAAGACGGAGGAGCATGCTAAGGCCATCTAGTGAGACGAAAAAGTACATTCCATACAGACAAAGAGAACTATAGTGCCCCTTTTCCACCACTCAAGGGCGTACAAGCTTAAGTAGACTAAGAAGTCCTCTGAAAAAAAAAAAATTATGACATGACGACAGAATCTCTCCGGTTAGAGAATCTCGAGAAAAACGACACTTTTATCTCGATGTAGAGTTTGGAGTTTTATGTGGGAATTATTAAAAAAATATTATCGCTCGTTCGTCACGTGGCTTCATTGTGCAGGCAATTCGTCGCACGGTGGAAAGTTAGTATACTCATTTGGAATTTAAGCCACCAACCGGACAGAGATTGGCACGAAATAAAGAAAACATAGTCACCGTAGCGGCAAGTATCGATGAAGACCCAGAAATGTCGATCCTGCGCCGATCAGCTGAATAGGGCATCGCCAAGAGAGTTAATCCGTCTTATTTTGCGTTGGATTTGGGCCTACATATATGACTGTGCTGGCGCAAGAATTGAAGCCAGATGACCATAGACCTTAGGAAAGGGTATACAAAAAATACAAAAGAATGTCTGAATAAAGTGTTCTTAGATTTCTACATCTGCTACGACGTCGTCGACCTTTAGTATTGCAGAACATTGACAGATGGTAGGGAGAAGGGTAAACATTTACATTAGCAAATACGACATCTCCTTGGTCTACCAAAGCAAAACCTTACTGCATAGTACAGTGCTTAACATCCAATAAGCCAAATAAAAACCACCTCCTGACTGACTTATGTACAAAATTCTTTAATTACAAATCACAGGAAGGATTGACAACCCAAAAAAATAAGAAAAAACAAAGACGTCTTCCCTTCATCACCTTTTAAAAAGGAAGAAGCCTTAATTAATTTCTAATTAACTTTTTTTTCATTTCTAAATCTGTTTTATTTTTTGTTTGTGCTTTATTATGGGAATTAGCATTTGTGTTCTCGAACAATTACTTCCTTTACACGGAACAGCGTTAATTATATTCGAACTGTTGTTCGCAAGCAGTATGAGGCCGAAAATAAAAACGGAGATTCATTTTTGTATTGATTTTGTGTTCTTGGTTAATTCCATAAAAAGCACGTTCAACACGAATGCAATTTGTATGAAAGCCTGAAATTACTGAGACATGTCTTGTTTGATTGAAAAGTTAAAGATCTCAAGAATGTACTCAACCTTGATGTGTATATATCCGAACGTTCTATATACAGGATTATAGCCGGAACAATTTGACCAATGGTTAACGTTAGATGAGTGAATAATACAAAAGTCACCATATAGGCATGAAACATCTCTGCTCATTCTTCCGGATGAGGGTAGAAAGCTTCAACAATCTAATCAGAGTAAAAAAGTCATTGATTCCTCTTATGCTGTGTCATTATACAAAAGATCATAATATTATATAGACAAGGAGGAAGAGGAAACAATATCTAACTTCCTTTCTATGAGCCCAATTCTTTTTAATTGAAGAAAAATACACCTAGGAGCCTACTTCCTTCACAGCCTTGGCGAACTTGTAACCATCTGTTGTCTCCAGTGGTTTATAACAAGCTTCATTACGCGGATAAATCCGAAATGAGTATGTACACGGATACCTGATATAAAAATATAGAAAATGAGCGACTTCTGTTTTCACTGCGCCAACGCTTGACTTTAGCCCGAAATCAAGCCTCCTACATGACGACTAAGAATGCATAGAGTCCGGCATTATAATTTTAAAAATCCTTTTTTCAGAGTAACTTGTAACAAAGTCTGAGTAAAATACTGTGCCTGGTATATGTTTCCAAATTGCTGTATGTATTTTTGATGTCATGGCACCAGGTTGCACTCACTAGTCGCAGACTGCTTTGGTTTTCCCGTTGGGGTTCTATCATTCAATAGCCTTTTTATGCCAATTAGATCTAATCGTCAACGTACTCTGTGTTTTTACCTTACAGTCCTATGTCATTATATCCCATGCTTCTTCCTATGCAGGGGGCGTGGCATACTGCATTTTTTTCCGCTATTCTTTGAATGTACATATTGTATATCATATAATGGATGCGCGTACACAAGTTTATTCGTGATCCGTATCACTAGCGAAAAGGATTGAGTCATCCGTTCGTACGTCGCCATATTTTGAGGCCTAAATTTTGAGCTAGGAGGGTTGAATTTCAAATTTCACTGGACTATGTTACATGAAATCGAAACATGTTCCTAATGCCAAATACTTAGGCAATCAAACTATCTACAATTTATCCATAAGCTGTATGTAGTCACGCCTTTTCATTAAACACCTATTGTAATGAAATTATGCAGGAAACGTTGCAAACGTTTGAAGATATCGCTGCAATTCGACAAAAACAATGCAGTACGGTCACGCCCACTTTACAAGGACTAAATACTAAGAAGGATAGAGAATCATTATGATTCTATATGATTTATGATAAAATCCAAATCTTCATAAATTTATCACCGCTCGTTCCGCAACAGGTCGATGGGACCCAAGGCCTAGCTTCTCACAACCATTCGTGTTGTGCGTGTTATATTCTTTACACGAATGGAAGGGGCCTACTGTTTAATGGCGTGTCCGAAGGGCAATTTGTTATTTGAGAAGCTTTCTGAGGACAGTTGTACTCTCGGATGTTTGTCAGACGCTCGCGAGAGGTGGGGCCGTGAAAAACTTTTAGGTGTTCCTCGACTGGGATTCGAACCTCGAACCCCTTGCTCCATAGTTCAACGCACTAACCACTGAGCCACGGGCGTAAGTTCACTCATTTTTATTTGTACACTTAGATTCCAATGAACTGGTTCATAATGAAGCCGGATCCCTAAATTTTGGAGTCTTATTTCTTGGTGACCAATTTCACACATTTGAAATGGATCATTCTTGTTGGAATTTCAATAAAACTTTCACTTTTGCTTTGAGTACTTTGACATTTTAATTTTTTGGACTGGAACACCGGAACTATAATCGTCCTTAAAACAAAGCTTCAAATGTTTACATATCTTTATAGCTAAGCAATTAACTACTGGACACACATCTCCAGTTAAATATCAATCTTACTAAAGTTCTTTCGATTCTAATTTTAACTCCAAATACTGTTCGAAATAGGTTCGCTGGTACTGACACTTCCCCTTTTTCAAAATTTTCTTACGATAGCTGGTCAGGAAGCAGATTTTAGTGCATGTTCCTTCCGCTAAGGTAAATACACATATACTTAAACTACAGATCGACTCTATAAGGAAAACCGTTGAAGTAAAGTAAAAAATTGCCTAAAACTAAACATTAGGTACAATATCTCCACCATGGGAGCCACTCTCTAACAATGCAGGTCATGAACACATATCATCTCATCTAGGACACATCGCAAATAGGTCGTTTTCATGTGCGATAAGAAAAAACCCGAAAGTTTCTCAACTTGTGTCCCTCACTGTCCATCTACGGAACACTTCAAATTTACTAAGGGTCAATGACGTTAGCCTCGAGAGCCATTTCTTTTTATAGTGCAAAGGGAGAGGAACTATAAATGGGGCCGCCGTCATTGTGAGTCGTGTATAACAAGTCTTGTACAGCCATGTTAAGGCTCCGGCACGTCACGATGAAGTACATTTTTCTTTTTTACTCATTCATTCGTGTACATATTTTATTGAAACAATATTCGCATCCCTCAAGAGGGTCATTTAAAACCATTTATAGCCAACAAAACGGCGTTTGATTCATTTCTTTACAAGGTATTTCCGAATTCCCGCCACGATCCGGTTTTACGAGAGGCTGTAATAAAAACATTCAAGAGTGCAAGCTCACTCCAATGGCTAATTAAGTAATTCGTCACTGTCAAGCATCTGTTATGTACATACCAAACCCAATATGTGACTGGCAGTCCCAAAGCGCTGAGCAACGCGCTCCTCCTCATTAGACGAAACGACAATCAATCCTTATTCTAATATCCTTCAGCTAATAAAATTGATTAACCCACACGATCCGACGACGCCCGCCAGTGGTGCACATTAAAGTCCAATTGAATAAATTCACAGACCGGGTCAAAAAGACAAGCACGTCTTGTGCTGCATTCACGTTTCACCACCCACCAAACGTGAGACCTTGAGTGGTGTAATTGTTTCGAGGACCGCACTTTAAAATAGTTATTGAATTACTTCTCTGTGCTCAAGGCTCTGCATAATTCAATATGAAGTACCAATTCGTTATTCAAATACTCCCCATCGACATCATCGATTGATTAAAGATTAATTCCAACAATTTCAATTACGGACGGGATTTCATAAAATTGAAGAACTTAAGAAGTTCCGCATAATTATTTTGAAAAAAGGCAAGCAACCCGAAAAAAGACTTATCCATCGGGGGGTTTTAGCCCGTAGTCCGCCCTCACCCCACCAACCACTGGGAGAAAAAGGGAGCGCAAGACGTATTGATTTTATGTGAAATAAATTTCTACACACAAGGCAAATATAAATTCTATAGCGGGAAACTTTTTCAAGACAAAATGCTGTTAAAAGCAAAGTTCCGTTTTCCTTTTGATCATGGGTACTTAACCGAATTGAAAGGCGGCCGGAGCGGGGTAGGGATAACTTTTGAGTTTTTGTCTAAGAATTCCGTCAAAATGTCTTCCTAATTACGTCCCCGTGGTGCGAAGACGAAGGCGAAGTCGGAGGCATTCCCAGTCTTAGTCTCAAGTCACGCCATTTACCATCAAAAAATAAAATAAATCATAAATATGTACATATGTATGTATGCACATATGAGTGTTAGCAGGGATGTGTAGGAAAGTAATTTTCCTAACAAAGGATTCGGTTCGCATGTAAATGGAGGAGTTGTCGATTATATCGACAGAGTCCGCTATGATTTAGGTGGGAATCTTTGACCCGGGTGCTGTCATTTATTATCGGAGCGTATAATTGCCGACAATTTAATGCGTGTTGCGTGCTCCGCCGGATAAAGTAATAAATAACTTTGTGCGCCAAATAACTGATGCAGAGACTCCAACAAGCAGTTGTGTTAGGGGAAAGCATTATTAAATTGACCCCAATTTGAAGAGTGCTTGCGTATTCCTTCTCAATTGCACATGTCAATGGAGAAGATGATTTCATTTTCTTACGACAAAGGGAACCTCAAAGTTGATTTAAATGCATTCAAGTGCTGTTCATCTAAGGCAAGCTTGAAATTAAAACAAAACAAATTGTATCTTAAAGCTTTAAAAGGTTCTACTCTATTTTTCCAATTGAGTTTCTCAAATCTGCCTGAAGTTAGGTGCAGTTTGTTTGACGTTATGATACTTTTTCAAATCACAGTCATTGGAAGTTATACCCGCCCACATCATAAGCCAGTCTAAGTACGGAAGTGTGTATTTACCCACATTGAGTCAGTCAAGTGGCAGCTTTGTTAGGCTTGACGTCTCTGGATTATTAAGTTTGGGTGTATGTCAAATTTTTGTGAGACTTTAGATGAATTTAGGGCGTCATTTTCAGACGACAACTTTGCAACTTATGCAAGAAAATGTATATCAAGTTGGACCTTACTTGACTACAGTGGGCTGACCCTATTCAGGAGAGCTCTACTTCCTGGAAAGCAACTTTTACAGCATCATATACACAAGTAGTTATCTCCCGAAGTTGCCTGGCCGATCAACAATACAAGGTAATCAGTAACTTTGAAGATATATCCTCTTATGCCAAGATGATAAAAAAAAGCTCTAAGGTCATAACATAAGGCTGCGCGTATGGGTATAGAGAGACACATGCTCTCAAAACAGGTTTCACGACTCCCAGTATTCGAGTCGTGTTCCCTTCACCATGCCTTAGGACAAGACATGTAGATAAATGAAATGGGTCCCAAAGCTTTCCCCACACAACTGCAACAAGTGAACTAAATACCATTGTAACTAAGCTTGTGCATTTCAGTTCAGTTCAGAGAGCGCTCAATTTAGTTCAAATCGGTTTGTTGAACTAGTTTAGATCACAGCTCAGAAACAAGGAAAACCATGTGCGATTCGAGCGTATACGTTCGTAAAATTCCCTTTACGCAGGCCAACAGAACGATGTCCTTGTGCTGCTATTTTATAAGTTAATCCCACACACCATACAAAAGGCGCACAATTTACCCTTCCTACTGAACTACATGTATGCAGAGTATACCTGAACTTGTTCAACTACTGAACTAAAATAACTAAAATAAAATGACATTGGGAACTAGTTCACTTTGCTCACTTGTGGGAGCTTTTTTTGAACTAGTTCGTTCGTAAACTACACAGTATGTGAACTACAAAGTACATATATTATCATACAGTGTTTGCTTCGATAAATTGAACTCCTGCCCAAGGCAAGTAGAGGACTCTCTTCCTCGAATCCATTCAACTCCAGAGGTGTGAACAACAAGAGGACATTGGACAGAAAAAGACAACATTTTTATATCGCTACTTATAATGAGTTTAGCGAGGTTGGTTGAAGGTGAAGCCAGGAAAAGTGCTAGACATTCTTTAAAGATAAGATATTAAACGGGGTACATAACTTTTTTAGAGGCTTCATTATAAGCGTTTACATGCCTACCAAGTCTGGGAGACTCTTGGAATCTAAGAAAAGTAATATTGATACCCGATACAAATTATAAAATCTGGTCACGGAGAATGAATGCCCAATACTCTTTCCAACAGGAAAGACCGACATGAACGAAAGATGTAAAACAGCCTCGAATTGCATCGAAAAGGACTTTCAAACAGAGTTAATTAGGATTTCATTTGGATTTAAGTAGGTCATAAATGGAACGTTGTTTCGGAGAAAAATTGGGTTATAAAATATATTTCTTTTCAATGGATTTTTATTTTTACTTGTTGGATATATGTACACATCTTCAGTGCGAATGAGCTATAAAGCCAGCATTCCTGAAGGACTTTATTGACTCATACCTCTTGTGCTTGTGGGATTGATGTAAGGAATTCCTAAATTTATTTCTGTATTACTTCAGATCTTGACTAATAGGATATTTATTGATTCAGATACTTGTGTCTTCGGGAAGTATGTACTTTATGTACAGGCAGTGGTTTATGGTTGGATTATTTAGAGCTAGTCACTAGTCAGAATCAATATTGATTTCACTTGTGTTTTGTAAAGAAGAAGAAATTTGGTCAATAAGAAGTGTTTTTGGTGTTCTCAACCGATAGCTCAACATCAGTTGAAAGTTTGGTCCTAGTCTTAAGAGGTGGTACGCCACTTGCATATGTAAAGTGTTAATCCAGTCATACATAATAATAATGGGTTCAATTTTTTGCATTTTGTGTCTAAAAAGTGAAAAAGGGATAAGTTTTAGCAGTTGGCATTATTTCACTTGGCCTTATTTCACAACTCCTACTGAAACATAAACTTTTACGAAAATTCCGCCGTTTATATCACGCACAGGAATAAGTCGGAGAATTTTCGTGCAAACGAGACCCAGCTTACAACTGAAACCATAGGCAACGCAGAAGCTTGACCGGGTTAGTTAGTTCAGCCGGAAGTTAGCTGCAGGTTATTTGAGTTACAATCGTCTACGTCACTATTTAATCATATGTACATATCCTGGTTATACCCTTCAGCGGTGTTTTGATTTGCATTTCAAAATCATTCTAAGCGATACTCTGACCCCTCTGACTTTTCCTTTTTTTGGGGCTATGTCAAATTCATGGCTTAAGCCAATAAGCTTAGCATTACAATAATTTTGTCATAGCTTTTCATATTTCAACGCAAAAAATGGGTTCCTTTTAATGTAAAGGCCCTTTGAAACAAATCTTTATTGATGCAGCACTCTTTCACATCGACGGTTACATCAGCAAGCTTAATTCTAGGATCTATTGTCAGTGAAAGAGACATTGCTGCTGCTTTCGAAAACACTAAAGATAGTAAGAAAACAAATTCTTTTGACCAAGTTTCATACTGTAGGGCAAAACAAAACCTGTTCAACAGAAAACTTTGTAAAAAATCTTTAAAAATGTCCCTTAATTGTGGATTATCCCAGAATTGTCAAAAAATGTCAAATTCATACGTCACAGGGTCGAAAAAATACATGGGTTTGAAGGAGAAATAGATAAAAGTTTTTTTTTGTTTTTCACACTTGGCAACTCTAGGAGTAACTTATTGTTGATTAAATCACAACAAAACATAGGTAAATCAAACTTTTTTATTTACACTTTAAAGTATGCTTTTAAGGACTCGTACATACATAAGGTTGGGTCTGTTTGTAAAAATAAGCTGCTGTTGTTTTCGCTGTATTTAACGAACAGGAAATCTATTCAAATTCGTAAAATTTATCTCAAAAGTAAAGAAAAACTGGAAGTACTTACTTTCCGATAATTTCACACAATTCGTATACGTCATCAAAAAGCACCTCGTCCTCAGCCATTGTTAACGATGAAATATTTATGAAATGTTCGTAAATAACTCACACCGACACGTCGAATCAAAGCACCCAATCCAAGGGCATAAAACACTGTCCTTCGCGTAACACGTTGACCTTACGAATATGAACTTCCTTTTCGTAGTGTATTTCTACGAAAAGTACACTCTCTCACATGTGATAACTCACAAGAGGGGGCAGCCGCAAACGAACACCACTACAGCGACAAGTTCAAAGTTGTTTTTAAAGAAAATATTAAAATATCGCGTCACAAAGAAATGTTCACAAATCCGTATAGTATTAGTTTAGTTATAGATTTTAAAAGAGGATACCCACTAGGAAGAGCGAAAACAAAAACACGAAAAAGAAACAAATAAACAGTCGCAACTTAATCCATTGAAAAATTCAAAGCACAAAAAAGGATTTTGGCTCTCTTTTATTGTTGTCCTATTTGTTTTTGTAATCTGCTACCGAAGGAGGAATGCGAGTAATGGCTTTTTACTATTGGCTCCACGCCAACTGTTGCAACGTCGTCGTTGTCGTCGTCGGTGGCGCTGTCGTTGTCGTCGTTCGTTTAAGGTGTAGTTGTATGCGATAAAATGGCCGTTGCACTCTGCTCAATACAACGATATCCTTCGATTGTTTTGTTTGTTTCGGTGTTGTGTGTCTCATCCAAAACTTTAACTCGTGTTAACATAAAAAGCGCCAAAAGCAAAAACAAAACAAATATTTAATGTTCTGCTTAGAGTCTTGCGTAGTGATTTATTTTATCGGCTCAGGAATAGCAAATTGAATTTATTTCGATAGAAGTCATAGTTTCCCGGAACGTTCAGACTGTCCCTATCACCATCATCAGCATCATCATCATCATCAGCATCATTATTGTCACTAAGCACCACTCTTTGCAATAGTGTTCTGAAATGAGATAAGAGAAAATGAGGCATTAATTTAATTGAATTGGCATGTGAAAGGATGAAATTGCTCTACTACTCCACTATACTCAAGATGTGAAAATTCAATTAGGACTAACAACAAAAAAATCTCTGATGGGACCTATTCTCAACACATTTCCACATTTCCACATTTCACCTCACCTTCTATTGTGTTGCTGTTTATTTTAGGCCCTAGCATCAGCATGCACTATGGGCTAGAAACACCCTTCAACTGTACAACTTACACCGCACCCACCCCCACAAACACATACACACACAAAAAACACACTATAAGGGTTCGAGTGCATCCGGTGAAAGGGATCGCTTTGGCACTACTGCCGTTTTCATCGTTTTTCAGATATGTACTACAAAAAAAAAAACAACACACCTCCCCAGGAAACATCTACATCTACTCTTTGTGGAGAGAAAATCTTCCCGTTTTTCTTCTAGTCCTTGTTACACACATAAATGGGTATTTTTCTATTTTTTTATTTACGTCGTTAAAGTCGAATTCACACTGAAGTACTATTTTCGGTACTCAACATCTTACAACCTTGGACGGTTAGAACATTGTTTGCCGGTCTGCAGGACTATCTTCGTAAAGGCAAATGGGAAAGACTTCCATCTTTAAAATGAAAGAGTAATGAAGAGCCACCACCAGGAAAGAGAAAAATGGCCCAAAAAAGAAGAGAGCGCGTGGTGGATAGGGTAGAATTATTGGGTACTCTGACGTATACGTAACCTTTAAAAACCCAACTCTCATGGTATGAAGTTCGTTTGTGATTTGAATAATAAATTAAACAAGGGAATAGTAAATGAAGGGACAGTTAAATGGGACAAAAATGGAACGAAATGAATGACATACGATAAACAAGGAGAAGATTAGATAGGACGATGTCTTAATAGGATGTAAGTATGTACATATCGCGGGAGGGTCATCAGGAACCATAAATCATTTTACGAATTGATAGTCTTTATGCGTGTAAGTGGTCCATATTTAGTAAAAGTGGACAAAACGAATTTGAGGATTAAGTCATTAAGTCAACTATAGAAAGAATCGAATTGTTGAGTTGGTCATTGTGCTATAACCGATTGAAAGTTGTGACTTACGTCTTAAATGTAGTCTGAGACCATTTGTTGGGAAAAAGTTCGTAATAGTAGTTTTTTTTTGTCTGTCATGTGCCTAACATTGCTTTCTGATATTCGGAAACTTTTCTGGTTTCTGAAAATTGATTTCAAAAGTTGTTTTAACTCACAGAAGCAATACCATAACTCACCATTCTCAGGCCTTACATCTTGTGACAGTAATAAAAGAGAAATCAGGGTAATACTGATAACCGAATCAATGATTGAGATCTAGTGATAACTGGACTTATAATTCTCCACCCGCTGTCTTTTCCGAAAAGTAAACTCAGGATGTGGTGTTCGATTTAAAGGAATCGCAAGTCTCAAGGTTTTTAAATTTAACATAACTTATTGGTTCGATTTGGTTATTTACTTGAATGAGGAGGACTGACATTAATTTAGAGGTTGGTGGAGTAGATCAACTTATTTAACGAAGTAGATCGGGATTGTGTTTCGTAAAATGACCAGGTTGCTACAATTACAAGCCGATACTTTTATCAGTACCATTAGTTATAGTTATCAGTTTAACCCAAATTATAACCAGATATCGCTGCCACCACATGTACTCCAGTAACTAAAAAACTCGCTTTATCGAGGAAATCAAATTTTAAACACTCTCAGGATCATTATAGTCATTAGTAGTCTTAGTATCCTTAGAAGTGAGAATAAAGTATAAACATAACCAGTTCGTACATAACGTAATGCTAGAAATATGTGCAGGCACCTCGAGTTTGGCTTTGGATAACTATGACTCTAAAGGCATATTGTTGAGAAAATCTGTCTTGAGTATCGCATTACTGTCCAAACTTTCCAGTATGCGATATTATTTCCCTCTGGACGATAACCTAAACAGAGCAATTCTCCAATTCAACACATCAAGTATCTAACATTTGTCCGTTTTTGTGCATCCATTATTTTATGCAATCGTTTTAAACGTTTTGGCAAGAACTTGTCACACTCTTGTCGGATATACTTTTTGAGCTTCCAGAATCGGTGGCTTGTTCTCATAGATCCATGACTAGTGTAAGTCCTGTTTTTCCTGATCTCGTCCTAGTTTTAACTTTCGGTGTTGATCGACAATGAATTTTACTGTTCGCGGTCATACATATCCGTCTATACCATGCGTCAAGAAGCTAGATCAATTGCTAAATTTAAGAAACGCTTGAAATTTCTTAGGACCAAACGTAAACGATGCAAGCTATCCACATCAATTCAATAACGAAAGAAGGTATCAACCAGAAGTGCACTCATGTGGAGAAAAGTGCACATAAAGTGTTACGAGCTATTGAAAGACAAAAGAAAAGAACATCAATCAAGATCTGCTAAAGTAGTTCTTTCGCCAATGAACGATGAGCCATTTAGTCATAGTGTTTCCTATTAATCACTAAAATCACTCATTCTGAGGTAAAATTTACGACATACTTAAATGTTCTCTGCAGTATAGGAGAATGTTAGCAGAGAAATAAACCCTAACTTCTCCGTTCTAACATGGAATCGGGACTACTAAATCCCTTCATTAAGTGGAAAGTGACGAGTAAACTGCAAAGGTTTTGTAAATTACTGTCCACGAGACATATATGTAAATGATTTGGTTAAATTGTATCTAAAACGAAGAGATTAATGAGAGAACGGATTAGAAATGTATAATAAAGATGATAATTATATTGACTGACAATTCATGTTATGGAGTTGGGGACCACAACAAAGCCAATAAGCCTGTACTGCCGAAGTCACCTTATAGTGCCTTGCAATCGTAGTAAGCGATCATTAGACATATAATCATAATCATCAACAGTCGAATGGTCATGACCGCTAAACTTGAAACCCGGGAATGGTCATCCATAGGAACCTTTCCATTTAAGTGACTTATTACAGAAGTCCTTGTAGCTAGATTACCTAAGATAGTCCGAGATTCAATGCTTTTAAGAGAACAAGGTGCTCAAATAAGAACTTTTATTTTACGGTACAGATGGTGCTCTCTTACACGATGCAAGACCGCGGGGGCAATTTCGCACTTTTGCTAATTGAGCGTTGAGCAGGACAACAGTGCAGGTAACCCAAACTGCATCACCCTATCGGAAGTTGCTATAACTTTTTGTAGTAAAACGTAAATTTCGACGCTGGGTTTCGGCTGTTCTATGCCAACTGGTCAAACACTAATTGGTTTAGCAGCTCGCCTCGAGGAGTTTGACATAACACGTGACAGATGAAATGGCCGCCGAAATCGTGTGATTGAACGGTATTTGTCTTTGGGACCTGGAACTGCATTAAATTTAAGGTGTATGGAGAAGGCTGCAAAATTTAAAACTTAGAAAAAAAGGAGATAAACCAGAAGTATATGTAGAGCACACGGAACGTTTTCTTTTTCTTGGAAGTGTGTGAAAAAAGATGGAGGAAACTCCTTTCTCTTCCTGATAGAAAAGGAACACAGTCTCTGGAGACAGGTTCGCCTTGTGAAGATGTTATTCAAAGACCTTCAGTCATTCAACACTTTCCTATATCTAAGAAATGGACTAACGTAAATTTTGATAAATAAGTCTTTAGAGTGGGATGTGATTTGATAGCATGGAACACATATTCTAATCCCTACCGGAAGTTTAATATTAGCTTCAGAGACTTACATACATAAGTCCTTATTCATCATACGTTTGCCATTCACATCAGGTGCCTGTAAGCTAGGGCCTGCTAATTTGTTGTATCATTACGTTAATATTTAAAGAAAATCCACCTGAAGGTGCATACATACATACATACACACATGCATACATAAATGACAGTTTGAGAGACCAATCAATCAAATCAGGTTAACGATCGGATGAACACATGACTTTTGCGTGAGTATACTGGCATACGCCCACTTATAGGTTCTCCACAAACTACGGAGATTATTTTTTTAAATAATATTAACTTCGCATGGGTCGCCGGCAAATGTGCCAAAATTTTGCAACAAACAATACAAAAAAAAAAGAAAACAATCAAATCCACCACACCTCGCATAGATGTGTTTGTGCATGCACTTTTGAGCAGAGAGCAGGTGTCATTCTCTCATCCAACTGATAAGAGAACTTCCTCTCTCATTTGTAAACTCTTCTAATCTTCAGGAAAAAAAAATAACTTTTGCCCACTGGGAGTTTCACTTCAAAACTATTACAAGCCCAATTGAATATCGCAGTAAAGTTCAATAAAACTCACCTTCGAATGGCTCGAATATCTATTAACTCGGTTAAACTGCACAAACTAGTTAAATTTATTTCGTCTTACTGTTGCAAAATTCAATAAACAAGAGCGAACACACCCCAAATACAACTAGACAACAACAATTACACAACACAAATTACTCACTTCACCACACTGCCGTCGTTAAATCGAAGGAAAATTCTCTTTCTTTTCTAATAGCTGAGCGCGCGAGAGAACAAAAGGGAAAAAAACGAGAGCAGACACCCGAAAATTTTCAATGTTGCACGGATAATGAAATATTCATTGATGTGAAAATTGTTAGGACACGAATTTTACGAGACTAATGAGAACGATATTACTGCCAAATGGAGCAGAGATCTTTGGGCGACAGAGTTGTCAAATTTTTTATTAAGTTGCGGTGAATTTTCCACACGAAAATCGGAAAAACATACTAGAAGGTTACACTATTTTGTTGACAGTCTAACACTGTTCACTTTTGCTAAATTTTCAATTGTCACTGTCAGTGGGTACACTTCAATTGTGCTGCCATCTGTTAATGGAGATGGACAGGGGGTGACAATGAAGTTCTTGTTGGAAGTTGTCAGAAGAATATTTGTTTCTCGTTTGTTGGCTGTTCTGGTCAAAGTTTCCACTAGTAGACTACAGGTGGCTGAAAGTGGTAACTGTCTCGGAATGGGATTTTTCTTGTTGGCAATGAATTCTGCTCTCATGTTGCGTTTCTTTACAGAAATCTTCAATCTTTTGAAGAGGTCACATAAATTGGGATATCTAGATACACGTTAACTGGAAAAACTAAAATCAATGGAAGAAAAGCGAAGGAAAGTTAATTTGTTGGTTGGCTGGCGAGGGTTAAACTTCTAATCAACATTATCATGCAATAACAATTTCGAAATTCGTAAGAAATAATATTAAAATCGGAATGAGTCCGAATTTGACTGCGAACTCAGAGCGTAAGGAACATTTTTTACAGACTCAGGTAAAGTAAGCGTTATTCTAGAATTATGGTAAGAAGTACATGTTTTTGTTTATTAAACGTCAAATATTGAAATACTATTGAAAATAGTCTCCATTGAAGAGGTCTTTCTTTCGATCAAGAAGCTGTGGTCTCTGGTGAACAAGGATGTATTAGTTGTCCTTTTCGCGTACACTCCCATAAGGAAGAAATATCACGAAATTTTAATAACTTGAAATTCCAGTCTACCAACTTTGAAAGTAAGCGAACAGACCTAATCGGTGTCACGGTCCTAAGTCTTGTCAAAAGTGAAAATAGGCAAAAATGAATGAAACTGAACACAATGAATCCCTGTCACTGATTATCAACCTAGATTGCGATATTCTTGTCAGATATTGATCCAATCTATAGTAGGTCTGGTCTGTTCGCGTACTTTCTGCACCAAATTTCGTAGATTGTGAAATTTCAAGGACGAGGTAAAATTCTCTCAGAGAGTGGTAAAATCACAAAAAAGCAAACGAACGCGAAAGCTACGAAATTTGCCCACTGTATGGACGTCAAAAACAAATGTATGCAATTACACAAACAACACAAAATTTATAACAGTTATCAAACAGATTTGATAAATTTCGTAAATCAGTGCAAAGAAATTTCCTGCACCCAAATTGGTGTTGCATGGGGCAATTTTTTTTCCTCTCTCGTGAGCGCTCTCTTCTACGAAAAACTACGAAACGTTTGCATACTCGAACAGGATTTGGTGATTTTTCGTAGACTTTCGTGAAAATTCATTGTTTTGGGAGAGTACGCGAACAGACCTAATAACTCCGTATCTTTGAGCGCAGGTAGATTCTATGTTTGGAATACACTGCATGTGTCTGAAAATCTCAATGCTATTTTCAGATCTATGTCCCCCATCAGTTTTGGCACCTTCCGTATACATACATATGTATACTGTAACCCCGTTTTTTGAACCGTCAGCCAATCATTTCTACAAATCTGGGTATAATACTTCATATGGTGTATGGAAGTTTAGGGAACCGAGGATATCTTTCGATTTATCAAGGATCTCGGGAAGAGATTCCCTTAGAAAGTAACTATGCTCCGCACTTGAATAGCCCTGCATTACTGCGCACTATTATTCGCCAGTACATTTATTTATAGATTTAAATGCAACCTAAGACCACTGTGCATGGCATTTTCTTGCAATTACTAAGACTGACATTCACATCCCATGGTACAATAATGCTCTCTGAACTTTGGTAATCAACTCATTTCCACTGAACTAGCTAAGTTATCGATTGGATATACGTACATATGAGAACTAATAACCATTACAACTCCTCTCGAATGCTTACAGTTATAAATAAAGTACAAAATAGTTTGACCCATCAATGTTGGAGTGCCCTACGCTCTACCAGAGTAAGGCTGATCACTATGAGTATATGTACAACAGGCGCTATGAAAACCTTCTCTAGAGCAGCTTTAAGGAGAATACATAGAAGGTCACCTCTCAACACATAGTGAAGTAATTGAGAAACGGAGAATCATCGCAAAAAGTTTCCCCAGGGAACAGGGAACACTTTATAACATATACATACATACATACATTCATATCTAATTTTAAGCAAAACCGACTGTGTATTGTGTTAACGTAAATTAACAAGGCTGCATGGACGTAAGACGATAGGCCCAGTAGATTGGTAAGTTGTAAAAAAAAAATGCAAGACTTTTGGAATGCGAAATGCATTCATCAATTTAGTGAAAAAAATTAACTAAAAAATCAGTACAAAAAAAATTGGAAAGAAAGTTAAATGTATGTAAAAGAATGCAAATAATGGAAGTGATTGCAAAGGAATGCAAGAAATGCAAATGAAACCACAAAATCCTAAAGCAGCCATCGGATCGCTATCCAAACTTCGGAGCATTTCTTAGAACTAGAATCAAACTACGACTGTTCCGTACATGGAAAGCAGAAGAAACCACTTTTCAAGAGAAAAAGACAAGTTGAGACATTACTATACGAACGAGAAAGTTACAGTGAATGCGACGCACCCTACGACGCGAAGACCACTTTATTGGGAAATTTACCATACAGTTAAATTCGATCATATAGGCAGAGCTGCTACCCAAAGGTAGCGCAGAACAATTGGGGAGGAGTCCAGCGTTTTGAGAGTGGCGGTACTCCCAACAAGATGCGTTTTTATGGCTAAAGGAATTCATAAAAAAAAACGTTGTGAGTAACTATTGCGGCAAGTTTCAAAGATTGTTGTCCTGATTATTAAAGGAATGTATGAAATGTATTATTTCCATTGCATGTGTATTTATGTATATGCATATGTATGTATATGCATCCATGTTCATGTGTAATTGTGCTGACAGCAAATAACATCTCACATCAACTGTCACCACTGAACTGTGTAAAGCGGATTCTTTAAACCATTTGCCCACCTAACATGGCTCCGAAAACCGCACAATAATTTCTCCCAAATTCCAAAATTGCCACATCGTCACACAGAAATTTAATTAAAGCCAGCAAGTTGTCACAAAACAAGCTCATTACCCCTTTTCCGCACATTACATGCATTCATATGCATTTATTTATAGAGCACCGCCCACAGTCCGTCGCAGGATTGACAACCGACAACTAAATCGTATTCATCAGCCACCTGAAATGCCGCAAATGCACCGCATCAAGGCCTCCCGGTCACCCCACATGCACCTTTCAGATGAAGTTCAATCAATGTATGAATTTGCCATTGCATGCGAGTTTCATCACGGGTGGCGCCGCGGCCACCGTTGTTCCCGGATGCATTGGGAATCGTCCCATCCTGCTGGGAGTGAAAACCAATTCATATGGATTAACAAAATGAATAAATTTCTTGTATGACGGCCAACCGAAGAGAGTGAAAGGGATTCAAACAACAAATTCAATCGAGGATTATTCACGTGGAATCGGGCTGATAGAGATAACCAGGTAACAGCTATTGAACTTCATACATGAATATATAATTTCCTTATCAATTGGCAGGATCTGATTTCGTGCAGAGCGAAATCAGGATATTGTTGAGTTGAGTGTCGAAAACAACAGTCATAATGCCATCAATGATTATCTGTGCTGTCTGTGCACCGAACTGTGGGGTGGATGTGCGATTTGTACATCACTCACAGGATTTGGTTGTCTGTTCGCTTGTTCGTTATGTTTTATTGGGAAATAATTGGGAATATCTTGTATTGCCTGAATTATTCAATAATTACAATTGCGGAATAATAAAAATGTACACAATTGCACTTTGTATAACGGGCAACATATTACATGAAAGTGGAAAAGTAATTAAATATGCTTGCAATATGTTCATACTTTCAGGGCACTTTGATTCAACATATGATCATTAAAATCTGGTGTCACACTTGCAGCCAGATTGAACTACCTACTTAGTGAATGCGGCTGAGAATGTGCTTCAGTTATTCATTCTATAGGTGCACCTAAACTACTATACGAGTTCTTACCAGATAGCAATGATTCTTTATCCAATTGCTATGTTTCAGCAGCTCTCAAAGTTACCAATGACATCCAGCTATCAAAATATTTAGTAAGGTTTGCCATCATGCATCACGCTTGTCAAACGTGAGAAAATTATTAAAAAATATTTTTGAAATTCCCGGTCAGTTGTAATTCAGTGTGCAAGCAATTCATCGCACCGTGGAAAAGCTTGACCATGAGTACACTTTTTGGACCTTGAGCCACCAACCAGAAAGTGCTCAAGGTGCTGAGAGGGTTGGAGATGAAGAAAACATAGCCACAGAAATGTCGATTCGGCTCTCATCAGCTGAATAGGTGATCGCCAAAAAATGAACACGAGTTACTTTGAGGTTGGATTTGGGGCTAACTCCGTATAAGATTGTGCATACGCAAGAATTCGAGCCGGACGACCATACCCAACATCGTGAGTTCGCTAATTGGGGGCTGAAAATGATGGCCGGCGATCCGGATTTTGGCCAAAAAATCATCTCGGCGGTTGTGTTAACAAGCATAACTGCCTTAATTGGAGCGAACACTATCCACAAGTGTTCTGCTAAACATCAATACATCCACAAAGATTGACTATTTTGTGTGACTTATGGCATGGCGGCATCATTGGACCTTATTTCTTTTGAAATGAGAATGGAGACACCGAGTGTAGCGATGTTAACTGCCTTTGTGTGGGCAGAACTTGAGAACATCAGTATGTCCGAGCTGTGGTTCCAGCAAGATGGCGGTACATGCCATACACCCGACGCAACGCTCGAAGTTGTGAAGAAGAAGATATTTGCTGACGATGTGCTATGTTAAGTCCTAAGTCTACCCTAACAAGACAACAATTTCGCACGAGCTCGAGGCCAACATTCGAAACGTTATTCGCAGAATAACGTCGCACATGCCGGAAGATGCCACGCAGTAGACTACCGACCTATTACCTCAGGCAATTCTTTGGATAAAGAACAGAACAGAGAAAAAAATAATAAACCCAACCCATGGAGTTCAAATAGTGTACTAGTTCTTCAATCCTTTTTTCAGCTATCTCGACGAGACGCACGAAGGAGAGTTTTCTGAGGGTGTCCTCGGTAGGGCCGGATCCCGGACATCTGCAAGGGTAATGCAGCTTGTAAAAGTATTGTAAATATATTCTGAGGGATACGTCAAACGACAGATTGGCTACAATTCTGGTCTTGATTTACCAAGTCGGTCGTTTGACTTGGATTTGTTGTAAGCGGACCATGTTTTTCTTGAAATGACACAACTAGTCAGGTTGTTCCATCTGTGATTGAGGTTTTTTTCTTTTTAACCTCCCAACTCAATCCAACAATATTGACTGCGGATAACTTCTCCTTTTAATATCACTGTGGACTACTAAAACACTCATTTCTAGAGGGCGCTATAACGATGTTTTTTATTTTTCCATTTTGTTACTTCTTTTATGATGATGAAAGGAAGTCAACTGACACATATGTAATGTAAATAATTTTCTTTGTTTATATGATGATTCTTTTGTTTAAAATTTACTTGTTTTCGCTTATTTATCCATTGAGAGTACTAATAAATAATTTAGTTTTAAATTCAGATAAAATTACTTTTCGGAAATATTTTTTACATTTAAATTAGATCGCAAGCAGGCCAGCCAAACTTTAGATAAAAAAGTAAAACTGGTGATATGACTTAATACCGTTTTGTTCAATATTTTTCACTGAGTTTTGCATACATTTCAAAGATACACGCTTAATTTGCAACTTATACCAAAAATCTAAAATTGTAACCAACGAATAAAATATTTTTTTTTTATATGTACTTGAACGCACTTCAATAGAAAAAACATTGTATTCTTCTGAACACACTCATCTAACCATCTGTTCTGTGCAACAAACAACGCGAACGCATGCGCTGGGCACTGTCAGTCGAAGTGACATTTCTCTTTTATTTACTTCGTGCGAAAAGTATTTATTAAATTTGTGTGTTTTTTTAAACATGGATGGAGCAGTTCCCGAGGAAAAAGACAAACCCGTGATACAATACGGCAGAAAACTCTCTCTTAATTTCGCCGACAAAGATGACAAGGAGAACGCAAAGTTCAACGATGCCCGCCTCGTCGATATACTCAGGAACTATCCACTCCTCTACAACAAATCCCTGGAAAGTTACGGCGATCCTGACTACACACAGTGGATGTGGGGAGAAATAGCGAACGAAATGAACGAGCCTCATCGCAAGACGACAATGAACTTGCCGTTTAACTGGACAAACTGTCGTGACCAGTGGGAAGTAGTCAAGCGAGCGTTGCGATACCTGAGCAACCCCGCAGCAAAATCCTTTCGCTACCCCAAGAACTTCAGAGAGTGTATTGATTTCTTCCACAACTACATCAAGGATAGACGGGAACCCGTGCACAAAGATCGTTCGCAGGATTTGTTCATAAATAACGCCATCTTGTTGGAACAATTACCTTTCGAGAAGCAGCTGGCTTTGGAGAAAGAAGTTTTGGATGTCATCTTGTCGAATGAACTTGAATTTTGTGCGCCCATGATAGACCCGCAGTCAGTGGAAACTCAAGCACGTGAGGAGTTCGGCAGGGTTATTGGCCTACTTATGCCTGAAGTAGATGTGCATATTGTACAAAACGAACTGTCTACAGAAACGGAACCATTCAATATCGAAGACTTGATTCCAAAACCTGTCAATGTAGACGTTCCTATCAGCGAACCAATAACAGACGTTACACAACTGTTGGATCTGTACGCAAAGTCGGGTATATCATTGAAACGCACAGAGTCACAGTTCGATTTGGACAATCTGCTGCAAGTTCCATCAAGGCGCGTGGAAATCCTCGTACCACAAATCCAACTGCCAGACAATATCCAATATTCAGTGCAACAGGTCATACAAAACGGCGCCATCCAAGGAACTGTACTTCAAAATGTTGTGCAGCAGGATGTCATTGAAGAAGACGTTGTTCAAGTGGACAATGTAATGCAAGAAGATGCCGCACAAGAAATCGTGCTGCAGGAGTGTGTTTTCCAAGAAGATGCTATGCAAGAAGATCTGATCGAAGAAGTGGTCCCTCAGGGCACTGCAAAGGACATGCCATCTCTGGATCCGGATGGTCAATTTGACGCACCTGTAAACCCCATAGACTTTGCTTCTGTTTTGAATCAAATGCTAGAATAAAATGCTAATTTTTAAGAATTTATAATTTTTTTTGCTTTCTGTTTTTCTTTCGCGTGAATATCTGGAAGTTTTGGTTCAGTGTGACAGAAGATGACATGGTACTGGTATAATCGAAACCATAGAAATATTTCTTAAGGTATTTAAGGAACTTTGGTTTGGTATACCAACGTAGCAAAACAGCGGTGAGTGTTAGGGCTTTAAGTTACGACATTGACAACAATGTCCTTAAGCTTTGCCTTGGCATATGGTAGTTGTTAAAAGTATGTATCGTAGCAGCTGAGTGAGTAGATTGGTAGACGCTCCAATATTTCTCCCTCATAGAGAATAGAACTGATGCTACAAATCTCACCGTGACCGCGACTGGGGACAAAAAACAAATTGACATCATCATCTGATAAACAGGTGCCTCCAAATTATACAGTCGACGTTTGAGAGTGAGGTGCGCGATAATATGCTCCTAACACCAATATATAATACCAACAGCTTCCTGGATTCTGTAGTGAGCCAACAATTTAGAAAATGTCTCACTAATGGAGTAGAAATTAGCAATGTGCAGACCATGGTTCATTGGTTCCTCTTACTAAACGAGATAACCAAGCGCATAATCTTTAGGGTTTCAGAGGACTATTGTATATACATAGGGTGATAAAATATTTAGAACTGGGCTTAAGATCACGATTTTTATACATTATTACAATTGATGACTTTGTGAAGAGCAATGGATAGTCGGTACTAATGAAGGTTAAGTGGACATCAACATAAATTACATATCTTAACTATCCATCCAACATTAAATACAATCATTCACCTTGTCCAGACGTCACCTTGTTGTTTAAAATGTACATATATACATACATAATACAATTTCTCTCAGGAATATTAGCATCTCAAGCGATATCAAAGTTACTGCGTCCGTGTTCTGTTACCTCAAAGGCATCTTCAAACTGCAGTTCGTCTCTCATAGAGATGACGGAGCACCATTCATATCTAATGTTGGGTACCATTTCACAGAGATGACGGGGCCACCAAAATTTGTCATAGGTACTAAAACAATTACACAGGTACGTAATCAGTGTCTTCATTGGACTTAGCAGACAGTGGAGGAGGAGGAAACCAATTTTCACCTTCTTTGCACTTGTTCCAATTAATGGTCTTGGCGCAACATCTATCAAAGTCGCAATAGTCTTGACTGCAACATCAACTATATCAAGTGACTTAGGAAATTCAAATCCTGGGCACAATGGGAAGAAACGTGCCAATGGAAACTTACATCCTGGTTACTTCTCTAAGTAAATTAAAAATGTAGAAGTAAATGGTTTCACAAAGAGGCGATGTGATCCATCTGATCCACCTTGTGGCAGTACAATCCTTCTAATCTAAATGTACCCCACATGCGTCTTTTAAAATTAAATTTTAAAACTCCCAAACAAGCAAATCCCAATACAACTTAAAATAAAGTGTAGCACATGTGTGTAATAAGGATAAGCACGCATTAAAACATTCACTATCACCTTTATTCTCATGTATGCAGTCATATGTTTGTACTATGTATGTATGTAGAAAGTAGCATCATTCATCAGCTGCCTGTTGCCAAACCTGAACATAAACTTTTCGCCCTCAAAGTAATAAGATAGTCAGCTCCATGGAGATGCCTCCTAATGGTTACTATTAACTTAATAAACACAAAGCCAAAGAGAGAAGTGAAATAACGTGACAGTAAATAAACAGCCTCCTGTCCTTTAGTTACAGCCCAAAGAAACGAAAGAACATCTCTATCTCCACCTCACTAAACCAATTTTCTTCACTTCATGAATCTTATTTAATCAGATTAAAGGCGGGGGTGAAGGCATGTAAATTATTCCTAAACAGCACCAATTTAATGGGAAGTAACAATTCCACCTTGGATTAGACACTTAGATCCCTTACCACCTATTGATGGAAATCCGGATAATTATTGAAGTTTTTATCAAAGACCTTATGGTGTCATTCCAGGCATATACATACATACATACATATGTATGTGCATCCATACATATAGTTGTGTGAAGAGATAGTGCCTACTTCATCCTTTAGAGAAGTCATTCCATTTTGCTTTCAATTTATTCTACCACACGGCACTAAACAAGAAACCGATCAAGGAAACCATCGGCCAGTATCATATGCACACATCATCATCATCATCATCAACCCTGTCAATCCGTAGGAGCAGGAGATATGGGTGGAAGCAAAGAATAATTTACGGCTACAGAAGGACCATCAGGTCGAGAGGTAGCAAACGGGAAATTAATTTTATATCTTACCATAAGTCATTTTCTCTGGGCTGTGGGTATACCAAACTAACAATATTAGTCGGGAGAGGAAGTTTAAGTATCACAGTTTACCTGATATTTAATCTCCTCCAAGGAGATATCATTTTGGGGACAACGTCAATTACAAGAGTGTGCAATCTCGGTTGCTTGGTGATGTGTGAACGTATTACGAAAACAGATTCAAGGTACATCCATTTCAGTGGAACAGGACTCCATAATTCTAAAACGTGAATTAGGACATTTAAGAATTGACGTAGTAAGCATTACATTATATCCTGTTTGGGCATTCCTACATTTGCTCGTAGGACAACGATGCACTTAAACTTTTGGCTATAAGGTGCATTTTTGTCCCATGGTCCGAGTACAAATGTGAAGGACTGTCCAGCATTCACACTCCCACTGCAATAAACATCCTCCAAGCCTACACAATTTCGTAATCTTATCCATTTGGTCAAATATTTCCCTCTACACGTCCTGTGCAAATATCACTTAATTAATTCATAATAAATTGTCACTCATTGGCACGCTTAAGGGCTAATAATCTGAAAATCTTGTCAAACTAATTAGTATTCCGGACCGCGTTAATAATTGAACAAACTGCTTATGACATCGTATCATCATCGTCGTCCTGACATGAGGGTCTTTGGATACTTTCCTTTTGTCTTTAGGGTACAATCTTTCGCTTTATTAGCTTTTCTTTCAAAGTAGACTAATCCCCATCGGGGTTATTAATACCATAAGCACATCACAAAAATGTTGTTTTTTTTTTTTTTGTACAAAAAGGCTGGATTTTGTTTTTTAATGAAGAAGAAATCATTATCAGTTTCAACATCTGCTAGGTCCAAAACAGAAAATTTATCAAAACTATACATAACTGTTGCAGGACTCTGCCACATGGCAGTTTCTGTAAAAAAAAAATTATCCTTTAGTTATCCTAAAAGCCAAGTTAAAGCAAAAAAAAATAAAAAAAAAAACCTATCTGGGCTTAATTTGACGTGTATTACCGCTATCGGGACAACACATACCTTAAATTAAAATCCCAGAAGGAGAATACATCCGAGTTTCGCAGGAAGCAGCGGGTATTAAGGATTAAATAGGGTTGACAGCAATTAAACTCAAATATAAGGCTATATCGCGCGCCGTGTTTGATACTTCGTCAGCAGCATTTGCCGCCTTTGGTGGGTACACATGGAATAAATTGCAGGATACCAGCTCAAGCACCATCATCCAGGTGTGAGACTGTTTACAACTTTTCATTAGTGTATCTTTTTTCTTTAATTTGCACATGGTTCGCGTTACTGTTGCTGGTGATGGTGATGGTGATTGGTGAATGGTGAATGGTTAATTCTTTTGTAGGTTACTTTTTCGCATGACTTGGTGTAATGTAATTTTAGTAATCACCTTTCGTTCTCACATTTTTCGTACTTATTACTCGGCAAATGTTGTTGTTTTTGGGTAATTGACTTTGAAAGGAACATCATTTCATTTTGATTGTCCCTTTTTTGGGAGGCTTTACCGAGGAGGATTGTCAGTTTTGTAATTGGAAAATAATTTAATGTTATTAGGGCCGAATTAGTTCCATGTGTGTGCGGCGAATGCGATGAAAGGATGAAAACGCTTTCAGAAGAGTATCCTTCAGAGTTGCTTAGGTACATATGATATCTAAGGAATTTCAAGATCAAAAATGTGTAAATTTTAGACAAAGTCAAAGTAGAGTCATATTAAACGAACTCATGCAAATTGATTTAATAAGTTGCGTGGGCTTTGGTACATTACATATGTAAATTTATTGATATTCGTGTAATCGGGTTTTGTTTTAATTTCTTTAAATAGTCTTCATTCGGAGTTACTCACACAAATTTAATCGAGCGTTGTGGAAGGGGACGAATATGTTCATATACTGCAACTTTATGACATACAAACTTCATCGACAGAATTCTACTTTGTGTGACTGGATGTGGATTTAATGGTCACATGAAGTTTCTATCAAAATAACATCGTACGAATATCTCTATTTTCCAAGAATACCTTGAGGAATTTCTCTCCATTTCTGATGAGATCCGTTCACCTATGGTGCTGGGAAAGGATCCTTTTCTTCATCTCTTTTGAAGACAGCCACTTAATGTAGCTAAAACTATAAATAACATCTAATAAAATGAATTTCGAAAAAAAATAAAATATTTATTTAACTGCTACAGCGGTATGGAATCGTGACGTTTCCGAAGTTTTAGGCAGCACTAGCTTAGGAGAAAGAGTGGCTGAACACCTGAAGAAAGCATTTCATGTCTTATCTAACACACTGGTATACACGCTGAATTTACGTTGACCGGTGCAGGGAGGATCTACCGACACTTTGCGTGAGACGAAAAAAGTTGTGTTCTTTAAATAACTTTTAAATAAAATACAATTTTATAGTTCATCTTTTTTGTTCAAATTATGGTCATTTACGTTATGTATGGGATATGATATTGGTCAGGTGACCGTGGCTCAAAGTTGAGCTCTTAAGAACATTTTTTTACAACAATTTCCCAAACAATTTTATTTCGAATGTTGTCCTCAAACATAAAGATTGTAGCTCGTTTCTTGGTGTAAAAGTTTGACAGGCTGGGTCAAATCAGGGGATCGTAGAGGCCAGTCCATCTCACCAATTTTTGACATAATTCAATCGGGAAACATTTCTCGCAAAATTTAAGTGATATTACGAACTGTGTGTGATGTGGCACCTTCTTGTTGGAACCACATTTTTAGGTACATACGTTTTCAAACATGACTCAATAACGATCACCAGTAATTGTTACAGTATCGCCTCTAGCATGCTCAAAGAAATAAAGTCCAACGACGCTGGAGGCTCAAATGGCATACAATGAAGTTACTCTATGAGGGTGCAATGTACATATGCAAATTTTCAAAATTATTATATATCTTCAAGTAGACGGATTTCTTTCTAAACCGAACAACACAAGTGTGAAATTACAAGATCGAAACCACAAATCCTTCTAGATTGTTAGTCATAACATTCTCTCTATCATTTTGTACTGCATTTTTCTTTCCTTGAGTTTAGAAGAACGAATTTGAGACACTTGCTCATGACAGTAATACTCTCGGATGTTTGTCAGATGCTCGCGAGAGGTGGGGCCGTGAATAACTATTGTTTGGGTATCGATCGCTCCAAGAAAGTTTTTCCATTAAGTATGATCCAAGCAATCGTTTGCCTGTCCCTCGGCATACAGATTGTAAAATAGATTTAAATAGGAACAATAATTTTCCCACTGAGATGTAAAATGATCCATTGTACTTAAATCTTTGAAGAAATACATCTTACCAGAGTACCCTGCCTCGTTTTCATAACAATTGCCCTTAGTCGAACTACTCCATTACTAATCAATTTTCCGGCTTGTTACACCGATTATGGCAAGCATTTCAAATACCAGCCGAAGTTCACTAAAAAGTTTACCAGTTGGAAGTTGAAGTTGTAATGATTCACTGCTCGTGGAAAATCCAAGGAGAAATGTATGTCAAATGGATTATTATGTAATTTGGGGAATGCTAATACAATGCGTAAGTCTTGGCCTCGACGAAAATGTCAATCGGGGCTAGTTAACTCTTTGTTGTTGACCCCAACTAGAGTAAACTAAGCATTCTGTTCATAAGGTTACTTCCAATTGAAGAAGGTAAATCACTACCTTACTACTAACAACTCTTTGCACAACACTTTTGTATGTAGCTAATGTCTAGAATATACTGCATCCACGTGTATTGCACGTTTTACAAAACTTTAGTAAATGTGGTGATAAAAGTAGCAACAAGTGGGACAATGGACATACATTCTCCTTCACGGCAAATCGATGTCTCACAAAATGTTCAAAATTTGATGCAAGTTTAAGTACCTCAGGATATGATAAACACCAAGTTGGTTTAAAATAGTTCCAGCTATGGTCCTCATATCACGTCTTCAAACTCTTGTTCATTATCGGGTTGTACCAAGTTTTAAAGTTTTGCTTAGTTTGAATATGTCTTCTCGAAAATTGTGTCGACTTCAAAGTTGTTTCGAACACTAAATAAATGATTAAAATACGAAAGCATATGAAGTTTAAAATATATGTAGGGTTATGACAGAAACAAGATATATAAAGCTTCAAACGAGTACTAATTTAAGGGATAACCCAGCGGGCAGTCCCATTTATCTCTAACCCGTCACGTCGTTAGAACATCAGGTAAGAACATAAACTTCCACCTCTTTCACGTAGTCTTCCACCAAAAGTAAATAAATATTCGGCGGAAACAGCCCGTGTACGGCCGCAGGCCTAACGATTTCGCGCTGGTGGAAGTATCCAACGGTTTTATAGCAAATCTAAAGGGTGGTTTCTGATAAGCATCATGAAAGCTTTATCCCTGGTTGTTTGTGTGACGTTTGTGAAAAAGGATTTTTTGTCTGTTTTTTGAGATTCGAACCTTAAACCTCACACCCTGTTGTCCAAGTTCTTTTTTTGAAAATTTTACGTTTAGATAGTACAAATATGTTTCTGCATTTTTCCAAAAAAAAAACAGCAAATTGAATCATTTTTGAAATCCAAGTATTGGTATGAATCTCAAATTTGTTGTTGTTGATAGGAAACCCTTTCTCTCCTTGCAAATTCAGTACCTACATACATATGTACATATGCATGTAAATATTTATTTTTGTTTCCCTTTTCCTGATTTGCAATCGCTTTCTTTTTCCACAGTGGGTACAATTTTAATATCCGGAACGATGAGTATCAATTCTACGAAATAAGGATATCCTTTCTGAAAAAAAAAAAACAACAAACATACATATCTTATGAATCCTTCAAATACGCATTCAATTACTTGCGATGCCAATTCAATTTACACCTGTAACACTCATACGCATAGAACACCCTGCAGCCTATTAAGCGTTTTTGGCTGCTGTCATCTTCGTCATCTGCAACGCACGGCATCATTCTCAATCTTCCCTTACTCCATTGTATGCTTTACTTTATTTCCGACTTCTGTCATTTCATTCGAGAATAACAGGCGAAAGGAAATAAAATAAAAACCTGGCAAAAAGTGAAAACGAATACACACACTCTGCGGCAAAATAACAATGATCGGGACTTAATAGATGGGGTGGATGGCGTTGGCTCGTGAACATACCCCAATCACTAACCAGCCAACCTGCCACATCAACCAAACGAAAATTGGGCGCAGTAAATGAATAAAGGATTCACAGGAAACAGCTCTGATAAGGATGACACAATAAAACCGTGAAAGGATTCTTTCGGTGATAATAAGTGCGTGCGGTAGAATGGTATGGGTTGAGAAGGTAGGGGTATTTTTTTTTTATTGATCAGTAACTTGATTGATGGCGTTTTTGTTGGAATTCACTGAGTATGTGGTGGGAGGTAAAGGACTCCCAATCATGATTCGGTAACAGATACCTGTGCACTAGTCTTGGTCCTGTGAAAAGAAACAGGAACTTCTACTGACAGCATCTTTTTACCCCCTATCTTCATAGGGTAGATTGATTTTGGTGTTATAGTTTGTAGCACAGAGAAAGGAAATAGTCATATTGCTAAATTGATGTGAATAATGACTCGTTCGTTCTTTTCTTAACAACCATGAACTAGGAGAAGAGCGTTTACCGTGGAACACTCTGAATTGCTATATCCGTTTATTTGTAAATATGTGTACTTCTATGACGGAGCTATTCCTAAAGACAACAAGTACGTAGAGGACATCTCTGAACTGACTTTTCGCTAAAACAGGAGACTAAAGAAGTTACATATGTTTAATTAGCTGTTCTTCCCGAGAGATCTGTTTGGCTAAGGCACCAATTTCAATGTGGAAACTGACTGGACATTCTAATGTCAATTTTAGCATTAAACAAGGTTTAATATAAAGTCTATTCGCATAGTTTCTGCACCAAAATTAGTAAATTGTCAAATTCTCCCAGAGAGAGGTAAAGCGAAAGGTACGACATTTGCCCCCTTTTTAAACGTCAAATGCAAATGTATTACGTACAGGGATTTGATAGATTTCATGAAACAGTGCAAAGACATTTCTTGCACTTAGAATCGTAGAATGCAGAAATTTCTTACTCTCTCGTCAGTACTCTCTTTTGCGAGAAACTACGTGAAAAGTTGCAAATTTGACAGACTTTACGTACATACACGTTTGTTTCTGTCATTCTCTGGCAACTGTCAAGTAAACAAAATTCAGTCAAACAAAATGAAATGATATACATAAGTATGTAACTTATGTACTTATGAGCAAAGCACAAAAATCGTGAAAATTTCCTACAAAACTTTGGATAATTTCACGGGGACATTGGTTTATTGTCGTGCTTTTATTGTTCACTTCGTGAATTTCTTAGTTTTTATTTTATATTTTCTTTCTTTTGTCGAGTGACAGCGATTGATATTTCCAAACGTCAAAACAATCTGGATTGACGTAACATGTCAACTTTCCGCTTCCGTCCAAGAGTCCTGTATGAACAGGCACAAAGGTACACCTACATTTTTCTTCCTAGTTTTTCTTAGTGTTAAATAAGAAAAATAGGGTATGAAACGAAGGAGTACTATTTTTTCGTTATGTTTTTCGCAGCCGTGTATTTGTGTACGAGTTTCAAGTTGCAACGATAAAAACAACGAAATGAAAACTTTATTCTCACTGTTTGTCTTGAGAGAAAAAAGGAGTCAAGAAGATAAGATGGATAGGGTGGAGTGTATAAAAAGATGCCTTTGTATTCATAGGACTATGCACAGGCTGTAAAAGGGAAAGAAAACAAAAAAAAAAACATTGTTGTTTTTCTTTGCTACTCGTGTAAAATTGATTTTTACCTTTCTACTTTCAGTGGTATAATAAATCAAATTCATTGACAAGCTCGAATAAAATAGTTATTTGCGCAAAACAAAAACAAATTTTTTGTTGTATTCCGTGCGATTGTTGCTTATCTGTTGATTATTTAATCCAATTTATGGTTCTGGCACAGGACGAGATTGTGTTTGGATAGGGGCGTCTGCTTGTTGAAAATGTTCTCTGGTCTTTGTTTCTAGAGAGGAACTTTAAAAAATTAAATCGCAAACATTCAAAAACCATTGTTTGAGTATTCCAACAGAAGGGTAATTTAAACAATTAGAATTGTTTACAGCTAAAAGGAATTATTTTAGGATAGATTGTATCCCAGCTGAAATCGAAAAATGAATTTGAGGTAATGGGCTCTTAGGCTTATGGCGATAATATTTGGATGAACGAATTTGTGCCTCCCTTCATAACTCCATATGGTTCGGTGCGTGCTTAATCCTTCAAAGGAACTAAGTACACTTCTTGCTTTCGAATTTACCTACAGGAAAGCTTTATACACTAATGGTATCGAATTTTAATTGCCACTGCCCGTCAGACAGGTAAGGGATACATTTTTGCTGGTGTGCGAGAATAGAGATGATTCTTTGCTCGTACTCGTACATGTTTTCGAAATGCATAGCTCATGATTGGCCTGTTGATATCTACAGCTGCTTACCTTCACAGAGCTTGGGATTATCTTAATGTCTTTTGCTATAGGTATACTCTGAACATACAAAATGTCCGTTCATCTACATTCATTTAAATCAACCATCATAGTTATAGCTATAGAAGATATGAAAAGAATTTTATATACATATATTATATTTATTTTTTTTCAGTCAATGTTAATCTCTCTTATTGCCAATTTGTTCGCATTTTTACTTGCTAATCTGCACTTACATACTTCAGTCTCATAAAAGCATGTTTTGCTTTATTCCAAAATCCAAGATAAATAAAGCAATATCCCATCCTGATATTGTAGCTACATATTCGGTGAAATGTTCAGACGGTACTCTACTTATTTCGGATGATCAGCTCAGACGATGGAAGTAGCATTTTGTTAAGATTTTGAGCTGTGTATGTTTACAATCGTGTATACATGAGTCTGTAATAACAATTCCCCCGAAATCTCAAGACGGTAATTTTTAAAGAAACTTCTTACTGTTTGTAGATGTCAACTAAGAACGGTTTTTTCGAAATTCGAGATACTAGTGAGAGAAAAGGGGTTAATATTGATAACGACTTATCGGGACATATCGTGAACTATAAATCATCTTCTACGTTTCCTGAAACCTAGTTTCAAAACAAACCAAATGTTCTGCCGAAGTAAGCAGTCGAACCCTAAGTTTTTAATTTTTTGATCATTCTGTATTCCTGATGTATCCATTCTAACTTCCTTACATGTAGATAGGGTTTTTCTGTTCTTAGTTACTTTAAGGTCAATCATTCCATTATCTAATCGCCGTGATAAATATTTACGCTATCCATTTCAAATAGAGTTTAATACGATCCTTGAAATCGACAAAAATTGACAATTGCTCATTAGATCTCATTAGCCAGATTTAGTCCTGTTTGGAGATTAGACCTACCATCGAGTTGCCGGGCTAGAAGCTTGAAACCTTATTGGTCCTAAAATCGTAATTAATTCAATGACCTCACCACAAAGTCCATAACTTATGTCAGCAGATGATTCGACCATCTTTTCAAATATAGAATCCCTCGTTCTACTGTACAGCACGAATGCGGAATACTTCGCCAACTGTGCGATTGTAATCCACAAACATTCAAAACCAATATGCGTCTGCATCACCTACTTCCACTTCCAAATTTCCCTACAGTGCATGCTATGTGTGAAGTGTAGTCATAAATCATAACACTTTTAAATTCCTTGTAATTAATTTCGAACGGTCGTATCTTTTTTAGTCGTTAGCTATTGTCATTCCGTGAAAGCTAATCTTTTCTTCAAAATCGCTGCTCTACATCCTGGATAGGTCCCACATGCACAGTAGAGGGTTTCTGGTAATTCCTCTCTATGAATTAGCTTCGCCGCCATACAACGATAATAGATAATAATAATTTTGAGTGATAGCCGAACTATACACAATTGGGGGATTCCAGGAACAAACTGTTCTCGGTTTTCGGTCAAAAATGAATGCCAAATATCTTTGAAAACTGCTTCAAATATTTTATCTACCAATACAGACTAGAACCTACACTGGCTCGATATAAAACGTTCACTATTAAATAGAGATCTAATAAACTATGAGATATGTATTATGCATAAGCTAAAACCAACTTCTATTTAAAAACTTGCATAAACAATTGGAATAAGTGTTCCAATTTAGGGTTGCCAAATACTAGTACAAGTATGTACATGGAATTTATAACTAAATTTAGAGCATAAACAAACTGTGGGGTAATTTTGGCAAATAACATGTTCTCATAATGCAAAAGTAAATTTCAAAATTCTCTTTACAGACACGAGTACTAGTTCGAGAATACAATGTTTTCAAGTTCGTATCTTTATCCACACGTGAGAGGGCAAAAATCAATGGCAAACAACAAGCATGTGAAATCGTTTTTAGAGTTTTCCAACCCCTTATAGTGCATGGCTAGAGGGATTTTTTTTTTTTTATTTTCTGCCATATGCGCACAGTACATGCCTTACCACCTAGGCGACCTTTCATGCATCCAATCACTTTTTGAACTTAAGTGAAAATATATCCCGCAGGTTTTTTGTCGCTTGGCTCTTGTTTGTCATTTGTGTATGACTAGATGCTAACACACTGTGAGTTCAGTTGAGAACAGAGTTTCACTGGTTGTAAAAGCAAAAGGACCAATTTCTATGCGGCACACAGCGCAAAAGGGAACCGGAAATTCTCAGCACGTAGTGAAATTTGTCACCTCCGCAGTCTGCCAAATGAATTACGAATGAAGTGGCACATGCATACAACCATGCACGCTTGCATGTGTTGTGTGGTTCTTGACTCATCTCCAGCTGTGAGTACCTACAAACATCCACACGAACATATCTTTGTCAACAAAAATAAAAAAAAGAAACCAAATGATGATTACAAATAAAGTGATTCGACATTCAATTAAGAGGAATCCATGCTGACATCCCATAAATACTGCGATGATATGCGCATCTTTAAATTAATAATAATTGACAAATGCAGAGTTTCAGGTGCTAAATTAGGTCGCTGCATTTCCATTGGACATCAGCGCATTTCCACTGGTGGCTTTGGGATACAATGCACACTGCAGAACGGAGGACACAGTATTTTAGCCTTGAAATTTAAAATGAATGCAAATTCTCATTCACTCGAATGCTATGGGGATCTGGCAGACAAGGGCAATTTTGTATACTTCCGAGGGATCGGGGATTTCACGGACGGTATGGAAATCGATACAATGATCTGCACCACTTTCATTTCAGACGAATGTGTGTATTTAAGAAGTATTTCTGCTTAAATCTGACAGACTTAAAATATTAATAAAACACACATTAACTTCGTGGAATTTTGTTTGCCCTGAAAGGTTGTTTTTCAATCGGATTTTGAAAAGCTCCCTAAAATTCCATTTATTTAAGCCAGCTATTCGTAGATGTTTTAACGGTGGGTGGGTGTTGCTGAGCGTGGGTTCCTTTACACTGGTGTATTGATTTGCCTTGGTGATGTTTTCTTCTCGGAAAACAGCTTTAGAAGTGCGCCGCAAGTATTTTGGTAAAAAGTTTGCTAGGGATGTGATAAAGTTTTAAGTCAATTAGAATTACCTCCTATTGTTGAGCAAATTTTCCACTCCCACTCGCATTTGTAACCCTTTAATAGACTTAATTATGAACTCAACCTTCATATTCACTTTTCAAGGAAATTCTGTGGGAAGTTATGCTAGTTTTTGTTCGAATACAAATAGAGAGATTAAAGATTGAATAAAACATGAATTTTCGACCTAAAAACCTAAGTTTGTTAATGTGTACATGCCAATTTGTCATTTTGGTGTAATTTTTTGTTGCGATTATACCATGAAAACTCCATTACGAACGAGTTTTCGACCTATCCTTTAAGATCTGAGGTTGTTTTCTTCTTGTGAGACTCAGAGCTAAAGGGCGTTACTGTCCAGATAAATATAAGGAGCTTCATGTCAGTGTAAATCACTCTCAGATTTCTGTCAGTGTAAGGGTACTTACTTTGGACGCCATGGCTCAAGTGCATAGTTAGTGGTACGACTGCGGAACAAGGGTTTCTAGGTTCAATCCCTAGACAATTTTAAAAATTTCTTTCACGACGCTCCACCTCTCGCGAGCATCTGACTAACATTCGAGAGTCAACTGTCATGAGAAAGCTTTTCAGTACGCTTTTCGATTCATGTGATAAGCTTAGCCCCTGGGTGCTTTCAGTAAGACTAGGGGCTATACTGAAATTGGTCGTCCAAATTTATGCGTCCATGATCAGATCTTTTCTAACTTATGTGTCGGTTGTTTGGTGGAGAGAGCTCTGATATTTTCGAATAGGACCCATTGGAGCAACCTTTAAATCCTTATCTAAAAGGATATAGGGACTGGGTTTTTTGGTTCTAACTACCATATTTCGAGCAGAGATTAAGGCTATCGAGAAGTTGTTAGCTTGGCAGTCGGTCTTGTCTACCCAATCTTTCAATACATTTTCGATGGATTCGGCCCATATTTCACAAACAGATTCACCAATTTATTTTTGAGTTCTAGAATGGTCTCAACATTGTTCGCGTATGGTACTCCATAGCTACTGCCATATTTCAATATCTGCAGAGTGTATTTTATTTAAATAAAAATAAAAAATTAAAAAATAAAGAAGTGGAATTAATGGTTTTAATGGCTAAATTCGACTTGCCAAATTTAGTCTACATTTCAAACCTTCAGATGGAGTGGGGTAATGGAAGCAATTGTCCTGTCAATGAGGCTTTTCATAAATACAAGTTTTTTTGAGCCCTAACCTCTTGTAATTGTCGAGTCGAGAACCTCCTTAAACTCGTTAAGAGAAAATGTCCAATATTTTTAGAAGTTATCACATTTTCCACTGATTTACTATTCAAGGGATTTCAAATCCCAGGTTAAGTTACAAGTTCGAACCACTGTCTGCTCATCCCGGTATAAGGATATTGATGTAATCAATGGTCCAGAAGGTTTCTAAGAAAATTTCTAAGATTAAATACGGTTTTGGGATTGCAAGATGTAACTGATGACGCATTTCGCATCTAACAAAAGGTTTCTTGCCTCTCTTTATTTAGAGACTTGTTTTAAATCGTTGGTTGTTCTTTTCTGGAATCCTACACCAGAAATTCCAATGGACTTGTAGAGTGATCCGAGTGAGTTGAATACGGCCATCAAAATTGATACATGAATGGGACCAAAGATTGGCATATACTTTCCGGTATGTGAAATTGTATTACATGATATTTTTGAGACTACAATTCAATTTTTGATCGGAATTTGCATTACAAGCCGAAAATCAAAATTCACAGAAATCATATTCCAAAACTTGTCCAACAAGTACATAATATGTTCTCTCAAAAAGATATTCCACCGAACAAGACTCGCATCATCATTATCCAGTTAATTTAAAATGCTTTGATGCTTCGATGTGTCAGCAAAAGTTTTTTCCCCTCAACCAACCACAATGGCCAGAATTTTGCATACAACTTTCTCTGTAGATAATTGGGTAGCATAAAGGCAACACCATCCATTAATAAAATATGAAAAAAAAGAAGAAAAATAAAACTCAACCAAGTAAAGTATCCAATAAAACTCGTTACGAAGAGTGAAAAATTGCTGCTCATTATTGGGTATCGACGAAAATTGATTTTCCCCCTTTTTGCTTATTCCATCGGCAACACAGTCATCCTGTGGAAGCAATGTGAAATAAGAATTCTTTTCGTAAGTCCATCAAACGATAGACGTTGTGTCTGGATTGGAAGAGGACGACGAAGTTATAAAAATTTCCTCTGTTATTCCTTTTCAAAGTTTGCGTTACCGCAGCTCTGAGGTACTGTTGCTGGTGGTGTTGTGCACTGCACTGCACTGTAATTAGATCCTTGCTTTCTATTGTTCATGATGTTGTAAAATTGTGCTGTTTCTTCGGCAGAATGATAACGTCGGGACTCCGGCCGTCTAGGAAGCTTTCCATATTGGAGATATCTTATTACCACAGTGCCCCAACTCTAAAAAGACAAGAATCCTATTAAGCAGCACGTCCTTCGACAGAGGTAGGTATGTATATCTTCTTCACTTCAATTTATCATTATTCTGGAGTGCTTTCAGGAAGCGTTCACTGGCATTATGAAATTCATCAGTTTTCCATTGAGAGCTGAGAGAGTTCCACAAGTTTTTCTTTTTCAAAATTCATAGTTATGAGTTGACTGGTGATTTATGGTTAGCAATAACTTGGATATTTGTGTCCTTTTGTAAGTTTTTCTCATTCAAATAGACTATTCAGGAAATATCGTTTTTCACCCTAGTACGGTGTAAGTGTATCTCGCAACCTAGTCTAATATTACTAATTGGATAAATTGGTCAGCAGGTTGGTTAGTATAAAAAATGAGGGAGAGTGAATGGGGTTGGTTTGCTAACAAGCAATAGGAGTTTAAATTGAACAAGATAGCATAAATTCCTTAGTTTGAAAAAAAAAAACAGGTTTATAACTAAATATCCAATCACGCTTTATTGCATGAGTTAGCTGTTGCTGTTTATATTTACTCTCTATAGCTCAATTCTGAGTATCCAGCTGAAAACAACTATGTGTGAGCGAACCTAGGCTTAGCTTAATCTAAGAAAATTTGGCATAAAGGTCCTGATAACAGACGAGGCCATCAAACTTGCTCACACAAGGTATTAACCATTTGCTACCAGCTCGTAAGAAATAGTAAATTGCGGGTTTATGAAAGCTATTTCCAGATCCAATCCTGGCAGTAGTGAGACTTTTCGAAAGTAGAAATACAACATGAATTGCAGACAATCTGATTATCTGGACGATGGAAACTCCGACTTCCGTATACCAAATCAGAATGAAGTGAGGATAGCAATATTCAAGCTTAAGGTCGGAGTGGCCTACAGGTCTACAGGCCGAATTGTGTTATATGACAGCATTTTATAGAGACGAGCTATATAAACCCATGTCTAGTTTTGGCATCAATACCAAACTCGTCAGATTGTGCAGGATGACGATGGAGAACGCTCGCTTCTCCATAAAGGTCGGAAACAATCTCACCGGGATCTTCGATGTCAAGAGAGGATTCAGACCAAGTAATGCGTTGTTATGTGAACTTTTCAATATCACACTGGAGAAAATTTGAGAAACTCACAAGCCCACAGAAGGGACACGTAACATGGACGAATTGGAAAGAACGTCACAGCTATAAGTTTGAGGTAGTAAGGGACTTTATCTATCTCGGCTCTGCTATCAACTCTGAAAACAATAACTCAGCAAGAATAAAATGAAGAATAATTCTTACTAATCGCTGTTTCTTTGGGCTGAGAAAGCAATTGAGAAGTAGCGCCCTATCCCAAAGAATTAAGGAGACTCAAAATACGACCTGTCAACGAACTTGAAAACTTGTCCGTCTGGCACGGAGTGTATAACATATCCTTCTTCCCTAAAGTGGGGGTGGCATACTGAATTTTTTTTTATAGTTACTACGATAATTTCGAATGTTTGAGTATTTTGCATGCCAAAATCGGTGTAATATTTGGTGTAAATGTTTTTTTTTTTCGATTTCATGTAAAAGTTATGAAAAAGTGCTTCAAACTTAATATACCCTAACATAAACAGAGTTATCAAACACAGTGCTAGCTTCAGTTAGGTACTAAATACTGAGATTTGTAATATTATTTCATTCAATATATATTTATACAATACTCGTTCGTCCTTATAACATAAATGGATACAATATGGAGTTTAAAATAAAAAAGAATGCTGACCCAGTGCTTCTGTGTTCAACTTACTACCTTTATTGCCAATTTAACATTTCCCTCCAGCTGCTTACAGTACGTACATTACCGAAATGTATTTTTATTATTTTAATCAGGGATATTCCCGCATGAAAACGCTCACCTCATTCATTCAAAGGCAACGAATTAAAACTGATAACACCGCTGCTGGACCGATACAATAAAAAAGGTAATAAAAGTGGACGACAAACAAAACGCCCATAGATTTGAAAAGCAGTATAAATTACAAACGAAATTCAGTGCTTATAAATCTTCTTGATGAGGGAACCGCTTAATTCTGCAAACTTTATCTCTGGTCCCTTAATTGCTATACAAATAAAATACCATCTGGAATAGTCCAATATAAATAAAAGAGGTGAACCCAGTGACCCAGTGAACACTCTTGGCGAGGCTTCTAGTGCCAGGAAAGTGGCACTGGTATAAAGAAAACTTTCCACAAGAAATACAAATTATAATGAAGTGGGTATCCAGGTTCAGGTTTGCTTAAGGTGGCACTGGCGGTACTCTACTTAGGTGCAGGTAACTTTTCTTTTGCTCACTCTCTGCACGCTTTAATGAGATACAACACATATTTGCTCCTACTTGTTCCTTTCACATCCTAAAAACTTCAATTAATTTAATTTTTATCTAAAATCAGTTCTCCGCAACGAAGTAGGTAGGTACTCTTAATTTGTTGCAAGTTTGTAATTTTATTTTATGATGTTTCTCAGGTTTCTGATTGAAGATAATAAGTTGATATCGATTTTATTTTTTACTTGTTTTCTCAATACAAGGTTCCACAAAAACAACTATAGGTAGGAAGTTAAACCAATCAAAAAGCAATTAATCCACTGGGAAGAGAGGGTTACAGAAGATACCAGTTCTTAAATTTATGATATCAATCAGCCTAATTGGTTGAAAGTGATTAGGCAAAACGAGGCGACGTAATTGTAGGTGCTGTTTGATGGTAATCAATAAATCTTTGACTTTGTTTTCCAGTAGATGGGTTCATAGGAACAAGGACGTTTTTTTCAATGCGTATAGTAGGAAGGTTTGTGAGTTTTTTTGAGTATAGGATACCACTTACAACTCATCAAGAGATATAGAACATTTAAGTGAGCAGTTTCCAGAATCCTATACTATTCAAACCATCAACTTCAGAATAGCTTTAGCTTTAGCGATACTAGTACACATGTAGCGTACATATGTATGTAGCTTTTCAGGGTGTTTTGGTAGTCATCAACCAGGTATTGATAGATAAAACTATGTCATTCCTAAATCTGCAATCCTACGCACCTACTACTATGGAAATGTAAATTCACAGTGGAAAATTGTCAAAAAAGTTCGGCAAAGTTCCATTCTATCCCCAATATCGTTGTCTTCGCTCTGCTTTATCGTCAAGAAATGAAGGAATTAAATACCACTATCATCTACGCTATTGACGTGATCTTACATGGGTACAGCACGTGAAAAAAGATCGCAATTTTGACAAAGAGTTGCAAAGGCTAATAAATCGACTGTAGAAAGACTGAAACACAGGCCATTTACCCTATCTAGTCACCTAAACGGATGTCTAACTATCAATGCTGAGGATGGAACTAAGAAGACACAGCTTAGCCTCTGCGACACTATAGTATGTGGTGACAACTCCTTAGAAGGTTTCAGAGCGAAAAAAAAGGAAGAAAAGTTTTGTTTAAAGTAGAAATGAAGAAAAGACATTACAAAAACAAACTTTTTCGAACACTTGAAGTAAATCACGAAATTGTTGCTACTTCGGTTTGGGGAAACAGAAAGGTTTAGGACTCCCATCTCGGAAGACAAATGTTCTGCAAAATGCTGATCTTGCCATTGATCTTGCCGAGATCGATGAGAGCATTTCAAGCAAAAACTCTTCACGGGTCCACGAGTCCTTTAGACTTTTTGAACTTCAAATATGTGTTTGAATGTTAATTTTTAAATCATTTAAACCGCTACATACTGATGCCAATTTAATTAATGTTTAAGGTTACCGTCGCATCTTCCCCTAAACAAAGATTAAATATCAAATTTCCTTTCAGAACCAAGTAGTAAAGTTATATTAGCAGTCATAGCTTACATCCGTCAAGTATCTTCCATTAAAGTAATGAATCAGCAATTGAGAAGCAGCCCAGAAGGTAATCAATGCACGAATCCTCATGTTCACTGAATATAAACATACATAAGCCTAAGGCACAGATAACATGTGTTCTCGTGGGCGTGTATTACAAGTAATGATAACGAATTTATTGCCAATTCATGATCCACCTCCATTGCAATACACCTGGCTGCCATATAGTAACGAACCATCCCAGTCAGCCGATGGACATGGATATGTTTTAAATATGCATGGAAATGTTAGCCTCTCTGGTGTATCTAGTACGGATTTAACATCATTCACATCACATTTATTGAAGGAAAATTCTAAATTGCCTAAGTCACTTCGGTGGAGCGCCACACGGGTCCATTATTATTTATGGCCGATCAAATAAATACCGAAAATATTGTATCCAAGTGGTTACCCAGTTCACGTGAGCCCTAAAGAGATTTATGGAATTCAATGAGAAATTGATTTTAAATGAATTGCACGTTTTTTTTATAGGCGCCTCGCCGCGCTGCGCCGTGCGAATATGTTATAAAAATAAAAATGTTCATACATGCTGTGTGGGTTTTCGTTTTTTGAAAACAAACACGTTCATTTGGGAGTAATGTGCCAAGGAGAGAAATTAAAATCTCAAATGTAGCTGGTGGTGTAATTATTTTATTCCTGACAAGCAGACAGAAATGAGGCAACGAAATTAAAAACGAAAAACAAATACGCTCAGTCAAAAAATATAACATGTACATCCACTTAAATATAAAATAACCAGCGGATTTTACATCATGTCCTGCCAACTTTCATACAAGTATACCCACTATACGGCATCAGGAGGTGGACGGAAAAAGTGCCCACAGTGTGGTGGTAAAGATAGTTAAAAGTTTCACAACGTACACCATGATAGTTGGGATTCGGACGAATCTATCATACAAACCGATTTGAAAGAAGGACATTTCATCCCTCTCTTCACAGGATGGGTCAGAATCATAAACAACCCATTGTTACTCTAAACGACCGCTTATTAATCTCGGATGGTGAATAAGATGGCGGTGGAGGCAATGAGTACCGACTGTCTTGTACAATTTCCAACGATGAATTGGGACAGGATTTGTCCCCTCGTCCTGGGTATGCATTGCTTGCAGTGGAATTTTTTGAATGGAAGAGTGATTGCAGATTTCACTTACATAACTTGAAATTATGCTGAAAGATAATTCGAGAAATATGTCACTGGCGAAATAAAGAAATAATTCTGTTTGGCTTTGAAGCTGTGATGGGATGAAGTGATGATGTCAAATTGCAGCGAATTTATGGATTTAACGATATATTTACTGAAAGAAAAAAAAATCGGTTATTGTGCGCTTTTTGGTTTCAAGAATTAAGGGATTCAAGTCATAACAAAGATAGTGTTATGAACAGTAAAAGGATACATCTAAACATCCGAACTATTGTGAGGAAGTTTTACCAGGAAGTAAAATGTATCTGTCATGGCAACAAGACTCGAAATCGTGTAGTACAGTCGGTACTGAAAAATTGGAAACACTTTTTCTGTAGACTAACATTTTTGTGACAAAATAATTGTCAGATCATCGCCTACCGCTATTTGACAATAAATTTGTCTTTTCATTTTGTCTAACTTTGTCAGGCCATTGTCAGACATTTAGGAGTTGAGGTAGTGAGTGACAGAGAATTTTATTATCTGGCATGATGGTAGCGTTTGTATGCCGTTCTTCTGCACTTCTTTGCTGCTTCCTAATACGTCCAATGTGCCCAAGATCATTGCAATATTTATTTCTTAACTTTTTGTATTAGAGAATGGTTTAGTAGTGTTCTAAGTTGACTTTTTTCCATTTCTCGTAGCTTTACGTAAAGTTTGAATATATTCCTTACCGAATGATAAAATGGTGCCCAAAGTATTGACACGAGCTTTAGTTTTTCAAAAGAAAAAGGTGGTGTTGCAAGGCGTATACGTAATATTTTCCATTTTATTATTTTTAAAAAATTTACATTTTCTTTAGGTACACCTGTTCTTTGTCTAGAAACGAAAAATGACAGTTTCATTGAAAAAAATGTCTAAGTGTTTTATATATTGATGGACACCGTAAAAATTTGTGGCTGATTCAACAGTTTATTGAAGGAATGTCGGCACACCAATATATTTTTTCAAAAAACATTCCAAATGTTTAAATCATGTAAAAGAAATGTCTTATTAGGCGGAGGGATCTATGGATTCAGGAAAGGGTGGACAACCGAGAAAGAGTTTTTCCGAACAAAATATTGAAGAATAGTGGAGGTTCCTAAGTTTGACAAGTCAATTGGTCACTTCATGCGTGAAAATTCATCCATTTCCAATGTGGATTTTCCTCCATTTGACGCGAAGGAGGTTTTTTCACTCGCTACGGAGACCAAGCTTTAGTTTTTGTTGGATCACACTATGGCCTCTTATTGTTTCCTTGTAAATTATGGTTTGCTCTTTTTCAGATTTTTCTGCCGTATTTGAACAAGCGCTTTCAATTACAATTTCAGACCAAAATCATCGAGGAACGCTGAATAAGTCCCTACAATTCGAGAAAAAATATAACAAGCGCGACATGGATAGCTGTGGGTCTCATCTGTCTCATCTAAAATGAATTCGTATTTTTGGTATGTATTACAATTCCAAATCTTATAATGCCTTGTCTAGGAATACACATAGTCCAGAGTCTAGATTAACAGATCTGTTACTTAATCCCAACTATCCGAATGTTTAATGTAAAGTAACTGCGGCAATGTGACCGAGAGATCTTCTACATACTAGAAAAGTTTGGAGTGATGATCTTTCAATAGGGATAACTGATAAGCCAGCTGTCAAATTTCGCAAATTCCCAAATCATAATCAATTCCGTTCGTCAAACTTATAGAATGCTGTTTCCAGTTGTCCAAGATATTCGTCTAATCATTGATAAATTAACATCCGCGTGACTGTAATCATTATAGTGCAACCGAAGGCCCAGGTCTTTATATACACCGGTGTAAGATCCAGTCAGTGAAGGAATAATAGACTCGAGATCAGAAATTCGTCTTTCATTCGTTTATTGGTCTTGGAAGATGTTGGAAGAATAGGAGGAGGATTTCGCCAAATAAACCTTTTAATTGTACTCCGGGATCATGCCTTTTGACACCTTTGGCCTTTCTGTGTGGCAGCCTGAAGCCATTGGATCGTATAAACTTGGAAAAAAATATTGTAATTGCGATTCACTATGTAACATACAAGCCGATTTTTGTAAGTCGTACATTTTTGGACTGAAGTGAAAACGTGGCCATTTAATTCAAAGATCAGTACAAATCAGTACATTTGTACATTTGTACTCATCAGTTACAATTGCTACATATGTATCAGAGCCTTCTGTTTTTGAGAAAGAAGGTTTGTGTATCAAAAAGTCCTTTCATATCCATTGGGGACGTTGATGGCTTGTCAAAAGTCAAAGGTGATCTGTATAGATACATATGTTTCAGAATACGTCCTGGCTGAAAGGTCTCTTCAATTGAAACACCCGCTTAACCTGTATATGTGTATGTTTTATTCACAGCATTAAACAAAAATTACTCTTATTAATTTAACTTTGTAGCGAAAACAAATTGCGGGATAAAATAACCGTATACAAACGAACGAACATAATTAACACCACTACTAACTTATGTATGTATAACGCCATATTAACCACAATGCGTTAAAGTAATAAAATTTCAATCACTTTGAACAGGCTCCTAATTAAATGCTGCTGTGGGGTTATTTGAAAAGCTGAAATTGAAAACTTTTCCTTTCACTAAGACCAACTACCGCGCCCACATCACGCGTGAATTTATAATTAAATCCAACCTGTAATCATTGGCAGTAACTCTAACTAGCAAAGGCGACGGCGACAGCTGTTCAACCAAACCGCATATACCCGTACATAAGTAGAGAAAGTTTTGACTTTGAAGGTTATAAACAGCAAGACCGATTTGTAGCCGATACACAAGGTAATTTCGATTTAACCCAAAGGTATACACTTCGGTTCCAGCACATCCCCAAAGAGATTTGAAGACTGGTTTAAAAACGAATTAGTATTATGCAGAAAAATAAAAGTGAAATACAATTTAAATTTAAATCAATTTTCGAAAAGTATTTTTTGAATACTTAAGTCTAAGCAACGTGTAGAATAAATTATCAAGAAATTCCTTTTCCAGGACATTTGGGATGGGCTCCAAATATATCTACAAACTTGAGACTAAGAGTGGAATTCGTTAGTTTCGAAATCTGGAAACAAAAAAAAAATTAATAAAATCACCTTCACTTCGAAAAGAGTACCCAATGTGTCCATAAATTATAAGCATGCCACAGCAGACCATGCGAAAGCAGTCCGTATGTGATTTGCAATGTTTAGGTGTTTAGCTCTTAATTCGTTCGGTATCCATTTGACGACATCCAACGTTATGCGCCGCACAATTAAAAATTAATGCCGGTGGTTAAGTTCGTGCATAGATGTAATCGCACTAATAAAATAGCGTGTTAATGTTCTATTCCTTTATGTAGTTAATTGTCCCTCAGGCGGGCGTTCGAAACTGATGAAGGAACTCACCTGTAGGTAACATAAGTGGGGTATAAGTTGCAGGTTTATCTGGATATGTAGCTGATTTTCAATGAATTCGAAGAGAAATTAATGGCAGCGTGATTTTATGTGCTTGGTAATGGCTGTGTTATGGTTCTTTTGAATATTAAATACGCTTATCAAGGACTCTGTTGTGTACACAGATGGGGCATATTTATGTTGGGTTTTGGACCAAAATCACTTACGGATTAGTGTGTTTCTTTGACAGGCAGCCCTGCCCGCAATTTGACAGAGTGATTATTATAGTTTCTGTAAATAAGAAGGGTTTGACACTTTTCTGCTGGCGTTGCTCGCTTTCCGTAGTCTACAATGGTAAGCGTACGCAGATGTAATGCATTCATATCTGATAGATGTGTACATACCCCGAAACATTAAATAAATATCATGATTATGTTTACACATGTATATATGTATGAGCCTGCATGTACACAAGAGTGAACATTTAATAAAGAGGTATTGAACTAAATAAAGTGCTAAAGGTTACCTAAAAATTTTAAGTTACACTGTGTTAAAGTTGTTTTACTGGGGGCAGTGGCTTGAAGGGGAGATGTTGCGGCGAGTTTGTATCCCTTTTGTACTGTAAACACTATTCTAAATATTGAAGGGTTATCCAAGGACGACAATGGTCTATTGTACATCAACATTGTTGTGCAGTCGCTGTTTGTTAGCAATTGTGTCACGAATCTCTTCAGTAGTGTTGGTGGCAAGGGTAAATTTTCCGGAAAAGGGGTTTACCTAATGTAGATACGCGTCAAGAAAGCATGTACATTGGTTTGAGCTTCTTATTATCCCAAAAAAAATTCTCAAGCAACATTTGTTCAATATAAGCAAGTACTTAGTCCTAGACACTTTTGTATTTCAAGAACATTTTAAACTAACGTACTGCATCCTATAGTAACCAAGCCAAGTAGAAGCCCAATAAAGTCACCATTTTGATCTTAGGAAAAGATCAAGTGTGGATAAAATCTGTAGTCTAACGTTTGACACACAGTGTCGAGCATTTAATTCCGATGAAACTGTATGGTTTTAAAAGGGGCTACAAATAAAAAGAACAATAAATACTTGCCGTGACTGGTCGACGAGACCTAGTCTAGCTTCCCTCAACCATTCGTTTTATGCGCGCTTTATTCTTTCCATGAATGGAAGGGATCTACTGCGTGATGCCGTATCTGAAGGGCACTTTCTTATTTGAGAAGATTTTTCATGACAGTTGTTTGTCAGACGCTCGTGAGAGATGACGCCATGAAAATAATTTTAAGCGTTGTTTAGGGATCAAACCTCCGTAGTTCAACGCACAAACCACTTGAGCCACCAAGCGCACTACACAGAGTGGAAAACGTAGACCTGCCTATGGAAAGCCTTTGACAGCTTGTTCATCCTTGCCATAGCTGTCCACTGTAGACAAGATTTCCCAGCTCTGGTCACTTCAAAAGAATATAGTTGGAAAATCATGTCTGGGGAATGTGAGATTGTCAAATTTTGCTTCAATGTCCATGAAAATTGCAAGAGAATAATATTACAGTCAGGTGTACTAAACATTCTAATCCTCAAATTCAATGGCGGTGGCAAACTAAACTACTTCGGATATGATAACACAAGACATTAAAAGTTTCTAAATTTTTCCTGGATATAGAGAATCTAAATCAGATCCCTGTTCAGTACAGGTACAACAGACAGATAGTTCTAACACTTCTACTTCGACATTTACAATTTTGTTTTTTTTTGTCTCGATTGCCGTGCCACACTTTTCGAGGACCTTACTAAACTTTATGCCTTCTAGAACCTATTTCACTACTTTATCTAGTATTTTATTGAAAGCTACGTGGATATCCAAGAAAACCGATAAAGACAATTCCATTCTAGGACACACAGACTATAGACATTGCATGGCCCAAAGGACGAAGAAGAAAATGCACCTTTGCCGTGCCACACTTTTCGAGGACCTTACTAAACCAATAGGTTTCGCTGTGTTATATTCAATATTTATGCCTTCTAGAACCTATTTCACTACTTTATTTAGTATTTCATTGAAAGCTACGTGGATATCCAAGAAAACCGATAAAGACACACAGGCGGAGGTGTTCATGGCGTAGCGATTTGGTGAAACGCGAATTGAGCGACTTCAAGCGACTTCAAGCTTCTGACAGGCGAGCGACGAGAACAACTGTCAAAACATAAAGAGAACTAGTCGAAGTCCCTCTCCCATAAGCACTAGCTCCTAGCTCCTGATTTCACTATCGGTTAAAATCGGGAGCGATTCGAGAACCAGAACATAGTATATTGACGCAATTGTCTGGTCGCTCGCATTCGCTTCAAGTCGCATGACGTGAATTTGCTTGACCGTGAATACAACCCAACAGGTTGAATGATGAGTGGATGAGTCTGCGCTATTTTAAGGCGCCATGAAGTGTGATGATGATGATTGATTTTTTCTTTAGGTCTCTGTTAAACCCATTCAAACCGTTTTTCAAGACTATTTGTCCACGAAAATGTTCGCACTGCCACGTAATTGCATTTGAAGAAAGGTGTTTGCAGCTAATAGATGCAAACAGTAGCCCATGGCAATTGGCAGCAAATTATCATGCATAACGTAATTATCCCCTGTGCAGTGTGCTTGAGGCTTTGGTTTATTGCTCAGTTGGTATTGTTTCAAGAAGGCTTTGAAATTCAGTTGAATACGGCAATGAACTATAACACAACCATCGGTGTGCATCGATAGAAAGGATCAAGCAATTACTTAGTAGGTCCATCTTTACGTATCTATTAAACCTTGCGAAATTTTGAACTTCAATAAATCAAATTGACCCGTTGGCATACACACTACGAGTATCTAGAACGTACCTTAAGATTTATCATTGCAATTGACAAATGAAACAAACTTTAGACAGTGTATGGTCTACCTGTGTTTATACCACTCACACGGATGGATGTACGAATGAAAAAAATTACAATGGAAAGGAAATAAAACACAATCGAATAAAAATAAAAATAAAAATATCTAGTTCAAAGTTTCATCGTAATCGGTTTACAAATTGAACTGCATTTTCCAATGGATACATCAAATCGCTTCCCCCGACACACATCACATCAACGTTCTACTGTTGCATTCGTTGCACAAAACCCAAAACAAAACGTTCCCATTCCCGTTCCCGTTCCTGTTCCCAGTAAATTGCAAACGACTTGAACGAAGGGGCTATAGTTTTAAAAATCCAATAAACGAGTGAGGGAGAAAAGCATTAAAATGAAAGCAAAAACAAAACAAAAAAAAGTACAAAACTGACTATCCATTGTATCTACTAGAAACGATCGTAAAATTGAGGCAGAAGGAATAACTTATTGCTGCAAAATCAGTAAAGAGAGAAAATGGGGATGATGAGGTTGCTAGGTTATATACGAGTTGAGTTGCAGAATCTGAAAATAAAGGAACCAAGTTCCAAGTTCCGACTTAACAGTTGCCATATGTTCTGCTTGTTGTTGTCATAAGTCTTATGCTCCTTCTCGGTGTACGTATGTACACATACATAAGTATCATACATACCTTGGAGTAGAGAAGAAGCGGTCGATAAATATTTTCACGGAAGAGCAACTTCCATCGAATGGATAAAGAAACTTCTCCATCATTGTCCTATTTGTTTTCTTGATATTTCATTTGGTTCCTCCTGGCGACACATGTTTCTATTATTTTCCTGAGTCATTTGTAGATTCCTGAGTTCTCACAATTTAAACGAAAAACCGAATCGTTTCGCATCCATTTATTGCCCATAACACACTTTGTATGGCACATCCTGGGTGTGAGTTTGGCTTGGTACCTGTTACGTGCGTAGATCTTCAATTTTAAACCCAAAAAAAGTTTTTTTTTTTTGTTTTTCCTTTTGTTCTTTGTAATTTAAAGCCAACGACAATGACAACGACGACGAGAAGACGAAGGCGAAGACGACAACGATGAGGGGGTTGGATTATCAATGGAGCTACTTGTGACAACAGCTGAATCCGATGGGCTTAAGGTAGAGGCTTTAAGGTATCGTGATATTTTTCTTTTTCATTTCCTATCCAGCGCAAACAATGTAGGGGCGGTGAATTTATTCATTTCAATCCGAGTAGATTAGAGAGGAACCATTGAGCCGATTTGTGGTAACGAATGTGTGCGTATCTTAAAGGAGCTGTTTTAATCAATATTTTCTTCTTCTTCTTCATTTTATTGTGTTCGTCGCCTTTGAATGTATACGACGAATCGAAGAGTATCAAGTGCGTGTTTTCTTTTTTAAATAAAATGGTTGACTGCGCTTAAACAGTTTTCGTGTCCTAGCTCCTAGGATGCTGCTGGAGGAAATAAGATATGGCGTTGCCATGAGCACGACAGTCGACAACTAAAGGAAATTTGTATGTCTCGTGAAAGTATTGATGCTTCCTCTTCTGGGGAGAAAGGTGGATGCAATATTTTTGGGAATTTTCCAGAATAGATTTCTGTACTTGAACATGTAACCAAATATACATACAAATGTCTAAATATAGCCCCGTGGGAAGGAAAATAATATTAAGGAAGATTTTGATCGAAAATATACATACATGAAATGGTACTTAGTGTCATGTATTTCGAAAACTAGGCGAAATTTAATAGCAAATCGCAGTCAACATTAGGAAACATAACCTCCTATCAAAACTGAATGAAATGGTTCCATATGCTCTCAATACTTTTGCCCGCACAACTCTCTGTCAAAACAATTTACACATTATTTATCTCTCATTGTTGGTGAACAATTGTTATTTATGTTATGTCAAATCCATGCCATACGCAAAACCTCTAGAGACTTTAGAGACGACCTCAGGACCAATATTGTCGACACATCGCGCAATTTATGCCAAAAAGTCACGAAGGCCTTCCCGTGAAGAACATTTAAACGATGTTGTATTTCATAATTCATGTCATTGATGTTCCTTGTACCCGAAATAATTTGTTTTTTTAGACTTTCCCAGCTGATTTATTTAAAACACAAATAGGGGTTGCATCCATTCAACATCAACATTCTTTTTATTGGCGATTTACGAAATACTTTGCTTTTTGTTGTTGATGGATGGATAGATGTCGATGTAACAAATCCTCTGTTGCTTCTTCATATACATATAGTACTTCATCCATGTAGTATGTCATCCATTTATCAAGATGGCTGCAAAAAAAGAAACATGGCGCATAATAGTGGGAACACATTTTAAACGTAAATGATGACTCTTAGGCTTTAAAAAGAAACGAGTATAAATTATATAGAGTCATCCAATTTGTGGTTCCAAAAATTTATTTAAATAAGACACATTTATCATTTGAATTTTAATCAAATTTGTATTTTAATATATTATTTGAAACTTTCCATTATGAATGGAATGAAACACTATTTGAATGTCCTCCACTGGAGATCTTGCAGGACTTGATTGTGACAAGGTCATTTTCGGTGACATTTTGACGCATATCGGGCAATAACTCGGCCATGATTTGACATGTATTCGTTTTCACTCATTCAGAGTGTCAAAAGTTAGCGGATTGTATCACACGATCTTTGTAGTCAATTCACATCACAAAAACGCAAAATAACTCGTCCAGGAGATTTTTCTTGCCATAAAGCGAAACGACTTCTGTTGTGTAAGATGTGGCATAGTATTGTTGAAACCAAATGTCTCCCATGTCCATATCCTCGATTTGAGGTCAAAAAAATTCGGTCAACATTTGACTATAGCTTGAGATTGACGGTGACTGTTGCACCTTTTTGACATGACACCATCAGACCAACCATACAGTGATCATTGATGAACTATACCTAGATAGTCATCTTTTCATCCCCTGCCCTAAAACACCCTCAACTGGGCGGGGCCTAATCCTTTCTTTTGTTCCTATCGGTTTGCATACGTGAAATTGAGAATTTGAAGTTTAATTAGCTCATCATATAGGTGATTTGTGATAGTGACTTGGTGTGGATCTACATAATGATTTGTCGACGTATCCATCGAGTGAGAAATGAGCCTCATCGCTGAAGAAAATATTGCGTGTTGGTCGTCCAAACCCTGATGTTCATCCAGCAAATCGGCGTATGTTCGACAGATTCCGTGGTCAGCTAGCTTCAATTTTTGAGTGAGTTGAACTTTATAAGGGACTTGGATCATCTTCAACACTTTCACTAAGGTCAGCCATATTTTCTGTAGAGCGTGCATTTCAATGATGGATAGGGCTTAAGACATCTGTAACAGAGCCAGTCTCTGCGATTTCAGTTTTGCTTATGTTGGACGATTATGTCTACCATAATCTCCTTATAATGCGCGAAACGTACTTAGGGATCTCAAATCCGGACGTCGAATGGGATGACCCTGTATTTTCACATTTAAAGATAATGAATAAAAATAGAATACTATCTCACATTATTTCTAAAGAAAGTTTCCATTCATAAATTAATCCTTTTTTACAGAATTTTCCCCTTTAAAGTGTCCTTCAACTGAAAAGAAACTTAATAAAGTAATGACAAATATTCTACTTTATTCTCCATCAACATATTTCCTTCCTTTAAACCCAAACTAAGATTAACTCTGACCTAACCCTGAGGACATATTGAAATAAATCAGTAATTATTCTAAAAGGAAATATAGCAATTTTGGTCCTACGCCGTAAAACACTTTCTTTAAGTGTTTGCATTAAATTTTATGAATTTGATCCATATCCTTCGTCGTCACACTGAAATAAATGAGTAATTTGCATTTTTTTTTAAATTATTAAATTTTTTTGCAAACACATTTACATACTTAAGTACCCCATAGTAAAGGATCGTCTAGTAGCAAGGCAACCCTTAAATTTTAATACTTTCAGTTGGCCAAACCTTAGTGAGATAAGCCACCGCAAATGCTCATTTGTCAAATCCCTCTGAGTTATTAGTAATAAAAACAATTTTTAATTTCTTTACCAGCCGATCCATTAAATTAAGTGCATATTCAGGTGAAAGCGAATTGCTTCGGTAGTTAAAGTCCTTGGCAAAGGCGCTCTTAACTCCATTGCGAAGTCAGCATCTGTTTTAAAAGAGCTTTCGTGTTTGCATATTGCATTGAGTGGCATTTAAGCGACAGTCCACTAAATGAAAATATTGATGATTTAATGTATTTATTCATACAGAACAAAATAAGTCAATATTCCTATTTATAAAGTAATATACATTTACAAGGGAAGAACTGTTTTCAACACTAGAAAGTTATAACTTTTTCTAAACTTTTTCAAAAAAAATGAGAAATATTATCGACAGCAAACCTAGGCCCAGGGAGAACTAACAAAGTTGTTGTCGATAATATCTGTGTTTTTGCAATTTTCAACTACCTACCCGCATAAGAGGGAAATCCCAGGAAAAGGAAAGAAACTTTGTCTTGAATAATTTATCTTGACCGCAATGAAGTTTATTTCTATTGTTTATAAAAGTTTTAACACGTGTAATGAAAGCTGCAAAGTAGTGGGCGATGAATTAATGTCTTATAAGCCCAGTACAAATCTTATGTACCATGTATGTATGTATGTGCCTACAAACAAAAGTTTTGCAAAAAATCAAAATCAACATTAAAGTACAAAATGTGTACAAACTACATAAAGAATGTATTATTTTGAAAGGACAAAACTTTTTGGATGGTTTCACTATGCCCATAAATATTTCCTGAAGCAAATGTTTTTTATTTTTGATGAAAAACTTAGAAAAAATATTTGTTTAAATGGTTTCGAGGCAATCAAAGCTAATCTGCTTATAGTTCACCTCTCTATGAGCCGGACATTCCCAGATAGTGTTTTTGCTTTTTGTGTTTATCTGCTAAAGGAAATATCTGGAATAATTCTAGATCAAGGTAGAGAACATCTCGTTTCAAGCAAACTGACTTTTGACTTGGATCCACATCAACACCTTGGGCATCATAAATATATAATGCGACGAGTACAGATCTCCACTATATTTGCGGTTCACTGATTTCAAGAAGGCCTTCGGGAGTCTTAGTCGAAGTGCTAATGACGAGCATTTCGCAGGAGGGGTTTACCTGTATGGTGAATATATTTTTTAAAAGATGGATGGTAACTTTGATGTGTATCAGAAAAACTAGTTACTATTATAAAGGCGTTAAATGACATGTACTACACACCAGTAAAGTGTCAAAGAAATATACAAAACGGAACGGAGTATGACAAGGTTGAATTATTTCGTCACTGCTATTCCTTGACTACTAGAAATGTTATAAGCTGATGTGGACTATAATTTCATATCCAAAAGATCTTGATTACTCTAATGACTTTTACCGTGTCTCACATACTGTAATGGACCTAGTCATAACTTGGAATCGGAGATTCAGTAGGGCTTATAGTAAATATGGCAAAAGAAAGACTTTAAGAAAGACCTCAACATAACACCAGTGCCGTTCAAGTTAACATTGCCAAACCACTTATCGAAAAGGTAAGCAGTTTTCTACTATATATCCTAGAAAGTATGAATTCCAAAATAGTAGTACCAAACTGGATGAAATGGACTAAATTTGCAACACAAAGACTCCGTTCGGTTTTATGTCTAAAAAATAAAGAAGGTATGCTTTCAGTACAAAACCTAAGAGAAAACTATTCATATCAAATATGGGAACAATGCTATTTCAAGGGAACAATCTTATCCACTTACAACCTATTGAATCACTCGAGGCAGGTATGGCGAAGTCCAGGGGGATTCCAAAATATTAAGGAAAAGTTGGAGGAAATTTACATCTTATGACCCATGAGAAGTCATAGGAAGTTGAGTGCCTCCAAGATTCTGTACAAAATATTCTTTTTGTACTCCTGCATTGCTAAAAGTTCTTAAAAATGTTACCAAACAAAAATCAAAGATGTGCTTCCACGCTGGCAAAAACCGCCTCATTTCATAGCTGATCTATTCCTCTAGGCTTTTTTTGAGTAGCTCTTGTCCAACGATAGGAGACAAATTATAGGCTAGCTCAAAAGTTAACATATTGGGTGGGACCCGTGGTTCTATGATTAACACATTAAACTACTCAGTGGGAGTTCAGCTCACAAGTGATTTGATAGTATATTTCACCGAAAAATGCAACCACTCTCAGCATCATCAAAATTGGCCCGCTTGATTTATTATTCTATATTCTAAAGTATATTCTATATACTATTATATATTTAAAGGTATGATTTTCTGTAATTGAAGCTTCTGTATGTACCTTTTCATTTGACGCAGAATGTAAATCATAAACTAATGTCCTCACAAGCACTTTGCAGCACTTGCACCGCCTTAAGGACAAGGAATGAAAAATATTTTGAGAGAGTGTCCTTGCTTGGTACACTTTCGATTATTGATACATGCACTTCAAAATACCAAAAACAATAAACATTTTTGGCCACGATCCAAAAAATATCTGATACAAAAATTATTGCTCACAATTCTAGTTTGGAAAACTTTGAACCGAAACGCCTCTTGAAGGTATTTCTGTTGCACATACTTGACCTGGTGCAAATACCTCTCAACAACTGCTGCTGACACAATGAAACAAAATCAGAAAAGCAGATAGATATACACGTATCCACATCCACATATATGTATTTGTTAATTCCTAGCTGTTTGTCTTTGGGATCTTAAACGGGAATATCTAGAATTAGGACAGTTGGTCCAACGTATGTACCTCTGTTTACACTTTTTATGTGAACTAAATATGTAAGCATTTGCACAATTCTACCTTCGAATGTCCTCTCTGAATTTGTTCTCCATTTTGGGTTGGTTGTAAATTGGTACTGTGTTCCTTTGTGACTATAAATAAAAGCAAGGATTTGATCTGGATTTCCTTCTGTTGGTGGTCGTTCCACATGTGGTAACATTAGACAGGCTGAGTGTAATCCTGATACAAATATTTTTAATCACTTTAAATGTGGATTCTTTAAATGGACTTTGTTTTCACTATGTTGTGGTTGATTTCAAGAGCTTTGTACAAACCAAATCAATGTGATATATTATCCCACATATTCCCCCCAATTCTGTACATATATTCTGTAAAGAATGGTTTACCCAAAACACGAAGAACTGAATTTGAAAATGTTTGAAACTATTAAAATTATGCACATTTTCGATCATGTTTTATGTAAAACAGGAGATACACTATCTAAGTTGTGTATCTTTCGGATAAATCACTTACGTTGTTTGTGTCTCACACTGATTGACTGAGTGGTTTAAAACTGAATTCAAGTTGAAGAAATTATTATACCAAACGCATCTTAATGAACCAAGTTGTAGATGAAAATATCATAATCTGATGAAAGGAATCAAGATTGCCTGCCAGTAAGGAAGTTTACAGAAACGTCTCTTTTGGAATCAGTCTCGAACATTATTATTCGGGTATACATACTCCACTCGATAAATAGAAACTATTCTCACAAGGTTGATGAGCCTAACGATGTATGCATCCAGAGTATTTGCTGGTTTCAGTTCCATTAATACATGACAGTACCTGCAATAAGTACATATGTACATAGATGAGTTATATCATGCTACCATTATACTTTATCCTACATTTGATATACAAAGAAGGTAGTAAAATAGAGAAATAATTGAGATAGGTTATAAAAAGGAACCTTAAAAATCAACCGAACCGTTTTTGAAAAATTGAAGAAGTGGTAAAGACTTCGACTAAAAAGCAGTGCTTTTGGTTTAAGAAAATCAATCCCATCTCTGGGAATAGAGGCGAGATCCAAGTAATTCTATTCCTTCCTAAGAGATTCGCTTTGTAGAAAGAGAACCCTGGGACAAGACATATGCCGTGAGTGTTGTATAGATGTTTTAACAGAGCAAATGTTTTTAGCAAAAAGTAGTTCGAAGTCGGCAAGACATTAGGATGCAAATATATCAATGAAATTAGTATGGCCGTAGCACACTATCTTTCAACCCTATGATACCGAAAACATCGACCTCAATCAAGTCCTTCCTTTAAAGGGGAAAGATTTTCTTTGAAATGGATATCCAGCAGTGCTTCACTACTTCAAAAATACAAAAGGACAAATTAACACGATTGTAGACATTCGTTTACTACCTCTGGTGAATTTGGACTTACCAGGCGTTTTCTTGAAAACATAAAACGTTCTTTCAAACTTTGTGGAATTTTACTTGCACTCGGAATTTTACTCGAACTCGGGATTTTAACCAAACTTGATATTACTCCAATGAAATAGTTCAAAGATGTGGATCCCCCGATTCTCTCTGTCTGTCTGTGATTAAGACTGCAGTGTAAACGCAAAGCCAACGAATTCAAACTTTACATCTGGAGAGTGTGGAGTCACGTCCATACGTTGAATCGGAATTTTCAGTCTAACCTCAAAATGAATGAAAGTTTACTTAAAACCTCCATGCCCACTTTTTTGCAATTTTTTAAAAAAAATAATGCGAAATTTTCGAGATAGTGTCATTACAATCTTATAATAATTCGATGAAAATGCAGAATGCCACGTCCACTTTATCCGCACAAGACTTGAATTGCAATGCTCTATAGAATCAAGGTTCGAGTACGTATGACCCTGTCATGTACTTTATTTTTATCCTTCCTTCAATATTTCTCTTCCAAGTAAGTGCCAGAGGAATTCTTTTGTTACTTGAAAGAATCAAATTTCTCTAGTTTTTGAACAGAGCCACTAAGGCTGAGCCTAAACAGGCAGTTGTGGTGAATTTGTCTGCAGTGATGATTTCCTCGATATTTGAGGTTACTCATCATATTTACTACTTATGTAGCATACTTAATAGATACATGTACCGATCAATTATTCCAGCTTTTTAAAGTATCTATATGTGTTCAAATTAATTTGCAATTATTCAAATATTGTAGCAGAAAAATCATCTATAGTAAAATAGGACAAGCAACGAGTACATTTACCTACACATGCATGCACAGCTGCATTAATTAAAATCAGACAACTGTCCTAGCTAGTGAGCATGGCAATCACTGAAACTAAACGCCGAATAAAAACAAAACAGAATTTTTAATACCGAAACCCGCGAAACTACTCATAAAGCACTAAGCATCGCTAACTGCAATCTAAATTGTCATTTTTGTTTTCGGTGCACTAGTTTGTGCATATTCATGAATGCACACACGCGACCAGGACTTCACACCCCGGGCTGAGCCAAATAGTGTTCCTCTCTATTCAAGCAACCTTCATTAGTTGATTTATTGTTTTAATAAATACTTTATAGCTGTCGTTGCTGCTAATATTGGTAATTTCATGTGTGCACTTACATATGTTTATGCTCGCCATAAGGATCGAACAGGGCCAATAAATCCTTAATTGTGCGCTCTTTTCACAGATTTGGATGAATATGTGCGTTAATGGCTGCCACTAGACGACAACAGGCACTGCAACCACCTGTAGTAGTCGTGCAGATAGAGCACCATGTATGGAGATAAATTATTAAAATCGATACGACGTAAACTATTTATTTAAATCCAAAACTCACAACATGTAGGCTGTTACGTTAATCATCTCAAATGAGCTCGATAATGAAATCCAGCGTTTTTCGAGAGGACTTATGGATTTGGACATGTGCCAGATATATGTACATACATGTACTTGAAATGATTTACCTTTGGTTGTGCTGCAGATATTACCAGTGACTTCGCTATTTGCTGCGGTAGTTTCGTGTCACATTTATTATGTTTTCTATTAGCATTAGATTTCCAATAAGGCAACCACTTCGAGGGGGCGTCACTTCGAAATTGTTGATCATTCAGATTTTGCAGTGAGAAACAGGATAGTATCAGTAAAAAACAAATTTTTCTGAACGGATTGGATTGGTTGACATACATATTTGATTTTTAATAACCACGTATTGTCGAGGTCTTCCGGCACCTCTTCTGTCACACGTTGTTCCAGTCGACGGGCGGAAAATCTGAACCATAATTCACTTCGAATTTTTCGGAAAAAATAGCCAGATAGAGTATTACGCGATCTTGAGAAGTATAGAGTTCCATAGCTTGTCGAAGTGTATTCTGCATCTGATTACTTCACAAAAACTGACAGTTGCCGCCATTTGCAAACGTTTTAACATATTCGGATAGGGTGATACATTTTGGGGCAGCTTATGTTAATTAGAGCATACTCGTTCAAGGATCTAGGGATGTCATAGTGCACCTAGTGTTTTTTGTCAAGTTAAGTATAAGTCTCACAGCTCCTGTCATTCCAGAAGCTAGCTACTTCTTTAAATCTGGATGTGACATATGGTCAACATCTTAGTTGCACATATTTTCTTCCCAACTGTAGTCGTTCTCGGTTTTGACCATAATTTGGTTGCTTCTCAAATAGTTCTTGAACCAAAACAGATTACTCTTGCGAACATCGATTTGCTCGAGTCATTTCAAAATACTGTTGTGGCAAAAAGTATCAAAAGCCTTTTTAAAGTCGACGAACAAGGCTATAGAAGTTTGTTTATTGTTAGGGCTGCTGCGCAACCAGCAACCTTATTTACTTAAAATTGCTCGTCATGCAAACGTTATCGAGGCATGGCCAAGAAACATATGGGATTCTTTGCAAATATTTTACATGAAAACCTCTTCCAGCATTCATCTACTACTGCGAGGAACATATGAGAGTCAGGTACGATATGCACAACGTCTGACCAACAAAGATGCAGTCTTCATAAACCTTTCTAGGTAGACAACGGATCAGCCGTTGTAATCTTACAGGATAGGCACGGCAGAGACTCCATCACTTTGTGCATACGTTTTAAACAGGTTCATACGATTTACATTGAAGGGTGTCGAGCTTATTGGTCTCAAGTTCTTGACAAATATATAGAAAAACACTTTTGAGAAGCTATTTCTCCTGATCGACTTTTTGATCGTTTATTCCCGCGGAGGGACTACAGAATTTGGAATATCAATCTCTGTTAAGGGATATTGTATAATTGTATGTGTTAATTAATTTGATTAGTTAGTTAGCACTGTCTATTTGATGTATAAATTTAACTTTTTACACACAATTTTTTCTCCTCTTTAAGACAACTTCATTCGTGAAAAGTGTACGTCTCTATGCCGAAAAACACAAATCAAGGTTTCATGTAATAATATACGTATTCTTGACATGAAATTGTGTTTTACTTGTGACTTCACTTGACTGAACACATCACCTCGTATAAATTATTCATCGTTCCTCGTACATCCTTATTAGGCAGTCCTTCTCCATTTCCAATCACAAAACTGAATATTATATTCATACTGTCATTTTCATGAACGTACATAAGTCCTTTTTCTGAAATTAAATTCTATACTTAATTAGACAGGGACCAGGGCTCAGTCATCTAATAACAGAAAAAAAAATAAAATAAATAAATACTACAAAAGCCTTTCTATTGTAACTGCGATGTACAGTCATCTCAGTACACTACTTGCCACTAGGACGACGAGTATGATATGAACGTGTCCTTAGTGCAGTAATTATTATTCACAAATCTGCGTTAACGCCAGAAGGTTTAGTCAGATGTTCTTCTTCCCTGCTCCTACGCTGATAGTAACGACGGTTAGGTCCACCCTTTTTTCACCAGGGTAGCTTGATATGAGGGAGGCGCACGATAATACCATTTATTTGTCTGGTGCTAAGCACCATCGTGTCCTTGGTTAGGCTAACCACAGTCATAATGGTGGATTTAACCTTTGGTGTGAGCCAAAGAGGAAGTCAGTACAAGGATAAATTGCATTTGGTGCTCCATCTTATTTTCTTGTTATCATTCACTTTTGTTTTGTGAGACATCTCTGCCACTGCTAGGATATTTACATTTAAATGAGCTTATTCAATTCAAGGAAAAAAAACTGATGACCTTAAAGACTTGGTGTATTGCAGGATTATGCAGTCACAAGAAGATCGTGCTAGAACGATACAAACATTATGAACTGGTCTAAGGAGTGAAGTTTAGAACTCACAATCAGAGTACTCAAGAAAGATGAAGGGGGTGTAGCTTCATTACATTGTAACGCGAAAGCTTCATCGAATTCGACTTGAAGAAGAGATCTGATTTGTGTAAAACGTAAGCTATTTTAAACAAATCTACGAGAATGATAAAAACTACGCCTCACATAACCATTATCATTACTTTTTTGAACGGACAACGCTAACTTAGCTTCCGAAGCTGCAGAGAATTTATTGTCTCGGTATTTCAGGAGGCATGGGCAAGGCTGCCGTAGATTATTAGGGCTTACATCTCTCCCTCAGATACCCAGGCAGCACTTAAAGCGCTGTCGTTATATACATAGACTTTAAGAAGCTCTATATGGGTTAAATAGTGCTACGATGTACTAGAATCTCTTGCCAGACATAACAGAACTTGGATGGGTCCCTGGTCATCAAGGAATTGCAGGCAATGAATCACCAGATAAACTAGCTAGGACGTACTTAGAATCTGCGTTCATAGGACTTGAACCATACTGTGGTGTCAATTGGACAACCGCCATAGCGCTGATTAACGATACGAACACAAAATTCTCCTGGTTCACTGGAAAAATGCCACGGTTAAGGTAATCCAAACAATTAATCGAATCATGTTCTTACAAGGAAATCCTCAATGTAGACAGGGATAGTAAGCTGGTAAGCTTTCCCATAGAGTACAAAATTAATCTGGCCTCAGATACTGCTCTGAAGATGACAAATTATACGAGGATATTATCTGTAAACGGCCAGCATTCTATTCCTTATTCCTATAAAGAAACATGTTCGTCAGCAAAAATGGTTATTATTAGAGTGTTGGTACGACTCTCAGACTAAAACACACCCCCAAAGACACAATAGATGCTTCAGGCAGCAGTGTCAGCCATATGGGCACGGATCTTCGAAAACTATTCCTACTCAGTACTGAGCTAAGACCTCAAAATTTGCTTCCTTTCAACTAAAAAGTTGCATCCAATTCTACAAGTATCTGCAACAATTCAAATTTTCAGAATAACAACAACCGTAGGACGTCAATTCTGTCCTTTAGTACCTATTTGTAACTCAATGGATGTCATTTGGGTTTTCATAACCTTGTTATTCAAAATGAAACCTTTTACTTGTAACAACAATGAGAGCAACAAATGTGCATCACGAAGCAAAATTGAAATGCGGATAAAAACTGGGCGACCACCAGTATCTCTAATTCAACAAAAATAATAATAAAAGGAAAGATAGAAAAAAGGAAAAAAAAAAACAAAATAATAACACTAAACCATTAAGATCCTTTCTCCTACTTATCACAAAAATTTGTTTACATCTCCGTTCGGCATAAGCGAGTGAAAGCGTTGTTCTCTGCCAGATATTCCAAGGAGTATTTCTCAGAAAGAGGAAAAAAGAAACCTAAATAGTTTATGTTCGTTGCAGATAAAACGGAGAATAGTGAATAGAACACCGTCCACCGACCACCCACTCAAGTAATTTTCCTCTTAGCATAGAAAACTATTTGAACACCTTTCTTCGTCTTTTGCTTCAGTTTAAACGTGAAAACGTTAAAGAAAGGAAAACTGTGAATAATTCCGCAATAAAAACGAGAATTGCTTTCTCAGCACTTTTTTTCTGTTTCTTGTTGGACTCACCACTCTCGTTCCTCCTAACCTCCTCCTTTGGCGAAATCCTTATCCTGTTAGTAGGAGAAATTGTTGCAGCAGACCGACCACTCCCATGACCCTTGCTCTTGGGGGTCTTAGTTTAATAATAAACAATATGGATGGCAGGCATTATGGATAAGAGTGAAACTTTAAGCAACTCAATGAATACTCTGAACCTTGCTGTTATTATCAAACAAAATTTAACCAGCAATTTTTCAGAATCGCTCGGATTGCAGAGAAAACTTGTTAATGAGGTGAGTAAAGCATCCGTACTTGATGAGCAGCGCCAGCACCAGAACCAGCAGTGCACTCATAGTTAACACATACCTTTTTCTATAGTTTTGTGAGAATTTATTTTTGTAATTAATTTTGTTTTATCAGCAAGTTGCACTGGGAGGAATTAAAGCAAAAAGGATGGTTATTCGTTTACAGTAAATATTGATGATGGTAATTAAAAAAAAGAAAAACTCTTCAAACTAGTTCCGCAAGTAGATACATATTTGGTTATAGTCCATCAAAGGTGGGATCACTTAATGGATAAGGTGTTTACTGAAATTTGAGATTCGAGTTTGTGGTAGTTCAGAAACCAAAAATGAAATATATTCTGAAAACCACACGTGAAGCAGCATGGCAAGATGGGCAATATAAAAGTTTACCAGATATGTATAGAATGTACTTTATAGCCGGGTGAGTTTGTGGGAAAAGAGAAATCGTTTTATACCTTTTCATCTGTGTATGCAAAATGCTCCGGAAAAAAGGATAACACTAGCCATTTTCGTTTGTTAAAAACGGTCTTTATGGGTAAATGTTCTGGGAATTACCAAGTTAATTTGTATTCTGTTGCATATGCCGCAGGTCCCTTAAAAAAAATGAATTCCCTTTAAATTTACAGAAACGGTTACGATGCATGTTAGTTCTTAATTGCAATAAGGTAAGGGTTTACTCATCTTCAGATTAACAAGGATGAACAAGTGATTTCCATACAAAAAATATATTTCAAGGATAATTGTCTCCTTTTAGTAAAGTTCACTAAATATAGCCCTTTTTACAGTTGGTACGGCCAAATTTTCCAATAGGACTTGACTCTATTCGACTGCTATTCAATCATGGAAACGTATGCAATTCAACAAAGTTTACAAACTGTTCAATATGTTTTTCAGCGCTTTTTGCGTTTGATAAGGACAACATCCACCATGTGTCATAGGTATGTATGTATGTACTATGTTTAGTCAGAATGTTTCTATACATTCCGTTTAGGAATATAAATCTCCTTGTTTCAGTTTTTTTTTCCGAAATGTTGCTGAATCTTCTCTGGATGACTTATAGATTCAGACCCACACAGCACTTGATGGTGATAAGTATAACTTAACCGCGTCCGCTCTTCCTGATCAGATTGAATTAAATTGCAATGGTCTTAAGTCCACTCGACTCTCCATCATTTTACAATTTTGTACTACGCTTTCTTCTCCATATAATCAGGATTTAAGTTTGGAAGGACCCTGTTTTGCAATACTTTAAATACCTCTATTGAGTGTGTAGTATAACCATACATGTATCATTAGTTGACTTAATTCAACAACTTAAGCCTCTTTGAAAATGAATTCTCGAATAGTATTGAAAAGTTCTCATCCAAACCGTTTAGACTGTTAGCATTGATTTCTATTTAAAAATTAACAATCATTGGACTATGATTTCCTTATTAGTCCATATTTTCGCCGGTCTTCTTCGATAATTATGAAGTATATGTTTTTTGACAGACAGATAGTAAACATACATAAGTCCACGTCGATAAAAATTGCCTGAACCTCAGTTGTTTTTTGAAGTTTACTAGGCTAATTCTGAAAATAAGTAGGCAACAGAATAGATATGTTTAGTCAAAATTAAATTGGTATTCAATTTTGTCATCTATTCTGACGCTATTTTGACGCTGAGTTTGAACGCAATCTGTTGACTAATTTGGCGCCAGCCATTTACATTAGTAAACCTTCACACTTTTCAGATCCCATGAAAATGTTGGAGAATGGCTACAGGATCAAGAGTGCTACAAAGCGGCCAAAGAAAGCCGTGAGGTACATAGTTAAAAAGGAGACAAAATTTTAACAAATTTCGATAATTGATTTGTGTTGTTTATATTTCAACATCAGTTGAACGAAAAATTCTTCGTCAAATATTTGGCTCAGTAGAGATGGTGGAAGGGAACAACGGCGAAGCCGAAACACTTCAAATATGTACATTGGCTCCCAATACCAAGGAAATAAAGTTCTAAGCTCTCAATAGGAACAGATACCAATAGGAACAAGTCATGACATAAATTGCTCATGCTCATGAATTTCACCAGTAGAAACGTTAAACGTCTTTCCAAAGAAAAAGAAAAAAAAAACATAAGCTTATTATATTTGCCACAGAGCACCACAAAAAACAATAGCAATTACTTTTATCTACTTAAAACGCTCCTGGGATCCTGTTCCTCGACAACGAGTTAAAAGTTTAATTCTTTTTAATTGGTAGATATGTGAACTTTAATCGCAACTTTCGCAGCAACATCCAGGAGCACTGCGTATATTCATTAAAAGTAATTGCCTCGAGCAAGCAACATAGTCGCATTAGGACTTATACTCCAAGTACTGTCTCTTCAGGCGGCTACTTAACTTTTGTCGCCAGTATTCCCCTAATGGACTTGTTGCGTACACTCTGTTTATTAGCCTTACTCGGCGACTCCTTGAAACAAACAATGCACGACCAAGTCGTGCATCCGAAATTGTCAAGTTAAAAATGTTTTCCATTCAATACTAGTCCGCTAAGAGAATTTCCATGTGTGTGCTGTTTCGTGAATGTCAGAAACGCCCACCCCCCTCCCCACTATAAGGTAAGTAGTATCCATGAATGCATGTTGCTCCCAGTCTTAAACGGCACATATGCACACCATCGGTATGCGATTTTATGTTCAATCTTTCAAACAACACTACGAGTATACCATGTGCAGCAACAGAAATGAAAAGAAAACCAAAACCAGAAAAAAAACGGAACTAAAACATCGGACACAGAACCTTCACATTATTTTAAGCTAGTGCATGAAAAGCCGGGAAACAATGGTGCACTCCATTCCCAGAGCCACAATAAAAGGGAAATATTGAAGGATGCCACTCCTGCAGTGATGCCTCTGCTATGGCTGCTGCTGTTTTTTTGGTTATTATGGGAATGGTTGTGCCGTTGATGATTATGACGACCGACGGCGGGAAGGCAGGTGCGTTCGGTTTACATATTCCGGAATGGGTTCCACAAATGCGTTGAAGTAGGTCATCAGAACCAATCGAATTTCCGACAACAGACAACGCTGGCTTGTGTTTACCGATATGTAGCTGGGATAGGTATATGGGGAATGCCCGTTAAATACGCCACCGACCGTCCAGAAGACAATATATTAGAAGCAGCGCTGTTTTCGTGAATCTGGAGTTCCTCATCAATTCAATGTCTTTTTCATTCTATGCACTCTTGATAGTCACCTCCCTATAGGCAGCGATTAAATTCTGACGGTAAACACTGGAGTGCTATTCAAATGGTCTTTCCGCTTCCAAGCGATTGGAATTATGCACGCTAATTTCTGTGGAACTCATTCATTTGAAGCAAATAGACATGACGATGGTTTACGTCTGAATCTCTTTGATTAATTACAGCTTCGTTGTTTGAATCACATACGAGTCATCACGTAGGTCATTTTCGGGTAATTTATTTATCCCAAAACGTTTTATTTTTTCACTTTTCCATGAATTACTCAAAGCCAGATGAGTAGAAGGACCATTTTTCTAAATAGGTGGCTCGTCTCTTAACATCCTACACTCATATCGTTCAATTCAGTCAATTTAAAGGCAAGAATGTTCGAAGGTGAACTTCTTTTGAATACAGTGTAGGAGCAATTCTACAATAATATCCCGAGACCAATGTCAAGCAATTGTGGTGGGGTTTCCTGGCAGTCGGCCCCTCTCCCGGTCATAGGATATCGTGGGCATTGTGGGCATATTGTGTCTAATTCTGGAAAGAATAATAATACAGTTCTTTCTACCATAGAACATGGCACATCATAAAAGGTCGTCCATAAGCTAAGCTTACTATGGTTGAAAATACCAGAGAAAAATAGCCTCAACTCATTAGCTACGAGACGCAGGCTTGAATTGTTTGAGAAATTAGTGCTCTAAGTAGGCAATATTTCGACTCTCGTTATATTGTAAAAATCACAGTCTTGGGGTATTTTAGAATGACTACTGCAGAAGTTATGGAGCTGAGGACTTTTGATAGTTACCCCTATATACAGATTCAGAAAGGAAAAGTGATCCGGTGATCCTTTGTGATGACGTGGGTTCAAGTTTTTTATATGAAGACACTATTCTGGACGAGTACCCAGTAACTTCTTGGATTTATCAGGTACTTGTGAATTGAATGAGGTTTGGAGAGAATTAAACGCAGTCTAGAAAATTTCACATAACTGGATGGTGTGAAACTAGGTCCCCACAAAAGGAAAAATTAAACAAGGAGCTGTTTAAACATGGAAATACTGCCCGAATGAAAAAATAGGATTCCAAAATTTATTTTCATTCTTTCAATACCTTGGGAAGTAAAAAGGTTGCGCAGGGATATATACAAGTAAGTCCATAATAGACCATTTCAGATGGATCTAAGTCCACAAATAAAAGTGGGTGGGCTTATATCCGACCTAAAGCGTATGTAAATGCCTTCTTACGACGATCAAAAAGGATTAGCGAAGCGAAGTGTTAGTGCCGGTTTTTTCTCAACATAGGTAGAGATAGAGATTTTGTATTTTTTTGTATCTACAATCAACTCTTTGTGGCGCCAGAGTTAGTCTCGCTTAGAAATCCATTGCCAATTCATGGGTGATGTTTGGTATGTTTTGTACCGAAGACTAAATTCAACACAAAATACAAAACAAATATCACAATTGTATCGAAACATCATTAATTAAAATGCATACTGGCATTCCTTTCGAAAGGAAATAGCATTTCATTTCAAAAATATATTCTGAAATAGTTAAATAGTTCTCAGAATTCATTATTTCTGCATTTTCAGAAGTGTATTGCTCGCAGACATTTCTCTTTTGGAAACCTTCCTGTCATTGGGTGCAATTTTATTAATTTTATAATATATATATCTACATCTATATACATTTATAAAACTCAATGCATTATCCTTAGTATGTCTGTTTCTTTGCTATGGACTCTGAAATCACCGAACCGAATGAGCTCAAATTTCAAAACCTTTAGTCATTCATACTGAGTTATAAAATCAAAACCACCCTAATAAGGAATGATTGTACCTGGCAAAATTCGTGACAGGTGTGGATAAGTACAAACCTGAACACTAAGATACATATTTCAAACGTAATCTCATACTTGATATCTCCAAAACGCTGTCAACTTCAGTTCGTACTTCGGTTTGTTTGAAAACAAACCGACTTCCCGAACTGATGGAAGTTTTATATATATGTATGTATGTATGTTGGCAAGTACGCGTACAATTTCTTCTTTACAAACGACAATCATTTAGAACATAACAAATTGCTTGTGACTTTCTTTTTAATGTTTTTTTTTTTGTTTTTGCCTTTTCTTTTTCTTTTGTTTTAAGAAAGCATCCCGACATCCTTAAAACTGACTTTCTTTCAATTTCTTATTTTCGGCAGCTAAAACTTCTCATTGTGAATGACAGCAAAATGAAAGCAATTTTTGCCATTTCGTAATCCAATTTGTTACCAATAGCCCGAACATATGCAGATGACATTTCCCAATTATCTTTTCGCATCTATCTTGCCCGGCATTATATTATACGTATCTGGCAATTTCAGTCTCAATTGGAGATTCGTTGATTAGCCTTCAGACGGTGGAGCACACAAATCGTTGGATTAGTGAAGGACTTCCATACGTAAGTATATAGAACAAAAATGAAATGTAGTGAAACCCCCAAATGAGTTAGTTGGTTGCTGGACTTTCATACTTCTTGCAGTCTGTCAGAGTGGAGACAATACCATTTATTTTTGGGCACGAAAATGATTGAAAAGTTTAATTACATATTTTCTCTATCTCCAGCCGACGATGTCCGCTCTGATTTCCTCCCATGATGATGAATGACCCAGAAATCAAGTAACCTAAAAATTATCAAACAGCTGCAACGATGCTAATTCATTCCGCCTTTGGTTTTATATACATATGTATGTATGTTTGTAGGTACTGGGGACAGCAGTGTGGTGAGAGATGAGAATCATCCTTCTGGTGAGGTAATACAGCGATACTCACTAATGACGATTACAACGGATGCGATGGGTTGGTGAAAGTTTTTAGTGCAAAAAAGTTTTGGCTCGATGCCAATACTTTCCTAGTGAGTGGAATTTGTTGCCCAATTTGGGGGTTGTCCTTTATGGTATACCCAAAGGATGAGATTTTTTTTTTATTTTGCTTGTTGTTGTGGCTAGCACAGCACTCATCATGATTATTATTTTTGGGCGATTTTCAATAAACAGAAAAAAAGTATTCTTAGTAGAATACTTTCACTGAAGAAGGTTAAAACTTGAAAGGTGTTGAATAGATTGTTCGGGGGATAATTTGGCAAAGACAAATACACATATAACGCTTTGAAAACGATGACACCAATGGGCCCAATTGGTGTGGTGTTGTATCATGGACAGATGTCTCTGATAAATCTCTTACAAGGACGTTTGGATAACCGATATCCCAGTTTGTAGAAAGAAAATATATGAATTTTGCCCAAAGTAACGGTGCAGGGAAATAACTTCACGGGAATTTACTTCACCTCAAGTGGGAAATATTTGTAGAAACTAGTTTCACTAATTTGCCTGAAACTACCGAAACAACTTTCATCAGTAATATGAATATCAAGTGAGTACATAATTCATATACGTATGTTTATAATACTTAGCAATGTATGAACAGGGTGGCCCCGAAAACACTCTAATGAAACGATATAATTTCATAATTGTAGTTTTATTTGGACGTTTAAATTCTTTTTTTTATTTGAAGATGATATCGATCATGTTGATGACCATTACCGGATATTCTATTTGAGAGCTTCCGTGACTTCGAAAAACATAAACTGGAGCAGTCAAATAAAGCAATCTTGCTGGTCAGTGCAAATCGCCAATACGAGCGGCTAAGCGCGAATAAAAACTCGTTGATCATGGTTGAGTATCGCTCATCAGTAACCGTCTTACCGAGCACTTGTTACGATCTTAAGTCTTTACTTACTTAACCCAATAAGCCTCTCCAGTTATTCCAGTCCTGGTAACTGCTTTCAGTTGGGCCCTCCAGGTCAGTTGAGATCATCTAAGGCAAGGTCTTTCTCGAATGCTTTGTCCTTCCGCGATTGTTTCAAAAAAAAGTTGGCCCGGATGGCAGGTCTCCATCCACTCTGCATGCCCTAACTATCACATACGACTGATGTCCAGTTTTTTCTTGAAAGGCAAACGGGACTGAATATTTTATGAAGAACTTTTCTTTCGAAGCGACCGAAGATGTGTTCACCTGGTTTCAATAAAGTTCCACCTTTAAAGAACCTTTAAAAGGAAAACTGGGAAAACATTTACTTCTTGTATAGAAAGTTTTTAGTTGTTCAAGGTAGGGCATAGCCCAAAGAAACAAGATTGCCAAGAGGTATTCTTAGTTCTACTTTTGCTGAGGTGTTATTTTCAGAATTGATAGCAGAGGTTAAGTCGACATAGTCACTACCTAAAATTATAGATGTATCCAGTGACGATCTGATAACCTAGCATATACTTGGTTTTGCTTATTTACCTATTTTCAATTTTACTTGAGTTTTTATAAATAAAATTTTATTTTACTAAAACTAGTTTTATTTATTATTATTATATTCTTTTTTTCCCTTCATCAATTGGTTTTTGGTTTTTAGTTGTTGTGTTTGGAGCTGATGACAATGACGACGAATGGGCTCAATTGAATGGTAGAGGGCTTGTGCAGATTTTTGCCAGAACTAGTGTAGTTTATAGTAGTTTGTGGTTTAGTCATAGTGTGTAGTACATAAAATAGTATGCCGTGTTTTAGTATGTCGTTGAAATGTGGGTGATTACGAGCTTCGGCGACCCACTTTTGTAAAAATATTATTCAATAGCATGTGGCAAAGAGTCGGGCCGTCATCATAAATATGAAGCTAATGTAAATGAAAAGACTTGTTTAGTCCGAATTCTATGCGAGGTTATAGGCCCAATAAAGATGAAGATGAAGTATGGAAAACCCGTCGTTACAAATCTCAGTCCTACTTTTTATTATGTTCTTACAGAAGTGACTGGAATATGATAGAAAAGATCTCAAGACCATAGTGTACATTTCAGACTTCAGTGCTTCAGTGCTTGATTATTTCTACCAATCGCTAGGTCTCCTCTTCGCAAAACGAACTTTACACTACTTTATATTTTTTTTTGAATTTCCTCACATAAAATCAAGCAAAAAAAGTTAAAACAGCTCCAGTGAGTACGTCAACTTCTGACAACTTCACTATGTACTTTATTCTCAGCATCAGTTACAACAGTATCATTGTGGTTCACCAGTAAGGGATGAGTCCTATGGCAAACAGCTATTGCGACTACCAACACGCAAAACCAAAATGTCTATTAAATGTCCCTATATTTCAAATAAAAGAGAACAGCATTCACACTTGTAACTGTGGCATGATCGTAGCTCAAATTCTGTAACCCCTTCCGCCATTCGACATGAACATTTATGACAGGATATGTTACATATTTGCAGAAAAGTTACAACCATAAGAACGGTACGTGATGTAACTAGCTTTTGTTCTATTAGATTAGTCCGGCTGCCATAAATGATGCCAACTCTCCTCGTTTCAGGAATCCGCAAATACCGCACAGTTATGTGGTTTCTGCACCCTTCAGACATACATATTTATATGTCTCTACCCTGCGAGTAATGTAACCAGTCAAATTGCAAGCACTTCATATCTCTCTTCCGCTGTTCATATCTGCATAGAACCGTATGGGCATTCGCCGAAACCATCAGCGATTTATCATATTTTAATTTACAATACAATAGAATTTTTGGCCACAAAACTTCCTTGCCACGGAATATCAAACTGAAACAATGACTCTTATTCCAGTCAGTTTTGATTACAAATTCGTTTTCTTCTGGTTTTCGGAACTTGATACATTTTTGATGTAAGTCCTGATGGAACGACATCAATACGGTACGGTAGGGATACACTGTCATGTTGACTACGGCGACCTACCTAAATAATTGAAAACAATGATGTTTCTTTAGGCTCCATCGCTGAACTAATTTCAACTTTTCAAGAGATAACAGTCACGAACTGGAAAGCCCATTAAAGGGACGATTTCATCTCATTTCGGTTTTTGTTACAGCTTGCCAGCACTGTTCATTGGGGCGGACGGGCGGTTCGGTGGATTGCGGACAGGAAAAGTTGAAAACGAAGATAATGTGGTGTATGCAATTTCTCTTGTGGATTCACTGTAGGTTTTCAATTTTCTGAACCTTGAGTCTGCATTCAGATGCAATGAAATAGGATGCTTGGAATGCGGTCCATTGAAGCTATAACGACAATGTGCATTCTATATGTGTGTGTGTGTGTGGGTATAGATTTCTCTCTCGATTTTTGAAAACATAAAATACGGTATTTTTGGAAAAATAAAATAAATAGAGGGATAATGACGGCGGACAGCGTTGCATCTGTTACCAAGGGGGGAATCATCATATTGTATACCATGTCATTGTGGGGAGACAAAAAATAAATAAATTTAAATAATTGAACCCAAAATTCCGGTAATAAAAGACTACGCTGTGTTTGTTGTGTGACATATCCGGTGTGCATCAATGTGTAGTATACTTGTATGCAGCAGTTTCGCCAACCTCCTCGACCAGGACACTAATTAGTACGCCATGGCGCTGTGCAAAGGGTAAATTCGACATGCTTACGGGAGGTGGAAGTTATATTCTTTTCACCAAATCAGAATGATAAAGCCATTCGTCCTGCCAGGACTACACACCTATCCGTTGGTCGCCATTCCAGAAATGTTCGGTAGATTTGTACGCTACAGGGATGGGATTGTAGACAATTATCTGGATGGCAAAATGCACATGTGGAAGGAATATCGACGAGAACAGCGCTGCACAAAGTAGTGCTCACAGTTCAACGGTCAGCACAGCGCAAGGAATTGACCGTGGGCGGTCTTCCACATAAATCCGCGGTGTTTGCAGGGCAAAACCCAACATTGATCCTTGCAACTGAATTTGATTTAACATCAAGTTATGCTTGGTCAAAAGGAGTCCGTACAGTTTCATAGGATATGCAAAGAATGCCAGAAGAATAATGTTTCAATTAAAGCGTTCGCTGACAATACTGTCATGTTTGTGTCCTTAAACTATGCAGGGTAACCTAACAAATTTCAAAAAGGCATTTGTGGTCTTTCATGCACGTAAAAGTGATTTTGATGGCTTTGGAGATTCGGGCCTGGCACAGTAAATTGAATGAGCACAGTTCTTGGAAAAGAAAAACGTTGGTGCATGAGCTGTACTGTTATACGCATTTCTGGGAATAAAAGGTGCTCTTAGGATTAATTTTGACTGAAGTGCATTTCTACCTGTATCGACATACCCTTCTCAGACTATAAGGCTACGATGTTGAGAGCAGATCAGCGTGAAGCATTCTCTGAAAGTCGCCATAGTGCAGCAAGTTATGGAAGACCATAGATAATGAAAAGGTGATTCCCAAAAGGATTGCGCTGGTCCATTTTAGAATCTTGAAATACATATATTTAGTCAATATCGCGGAAAATAAGTTCTACTTCAGGTCATCGACGACGGAGCATAGAAATATAAGTCATGAAGGAAGTATCACAAGTGTCTGGTCTGTATTAGAACCTCTTTTGGTGAACTCTCGATATACAGGCTCATTCATTTCATGGTTTCAAGTTGGAAGCGCTGGCATTTGACACCTGCCAAACTCAGCTGTCATTTGAAGTGTCACAATACATACCAGTAATAATGATTACGACTGGTTAGAGACTGGGTTCTCTGGCATATTTTAAAGACTTTCTCAAAAAGAAAATATTAAACAGTAGAAGTAAAGGTTTAGAAAAAGGTTTCCCTCCTGATTTTGAAACATTTTAGTATCTTTTAGCTGAGGAAAACCCTGATACTTCGGTTTGGTGAAACAAATGGGTTTTATGTCGAATGCTAGACAAGAGGACAAGAGGAAAATTCTTTGGCTAATACTTGGTCCCATATGCGAGGAAGTCAAATGCAGGAAAAGGTACATGGGCGAACTTTATGAGCTGTATTCAGAAGTAGATGAAATCTAAAAAGCCAATACACGTCAATTACACCAGAGCAAGGAACGAAGTTCATCAAAAATGAGTCTCCAAGTTCAAAACGACAAGAAAGACCGAATCTTTATTTTAAGAATCAAACTGTCGCAAATGCCAAAAAAACAGCACTTCTGAGAATTTTCTGGTCAATAAGAATATGGTTCTTGAAAAAATTCATTGTGGATCTATCCTAGATCTAGTAAATCAAACTAAGGAATGTATCTACAATGGAATAGGCTTCTGTGAACCCTTCAATACTATATTAAATCCTTTTTAAGTTTAACTGTTTTGCCTACTAATTATAGGTATATTTTGTCCCTACATGTTTAGAACAATCCAGGGAAGAGCCGTTCGTACTGATGCACTGTTTTTAATTTAACAAACAAATTCCTTGTTTAGATGCAATTTTTATTTTCTAGCAGATGCAATTTACAATTTAATTGCACATCATTTACTCTTAGAAACAAAAGTACGAAGATGTACTGATAGTTACCTGGCTGTTAGGAAAAATATTCTCCCACATGTACCTGCGTCTAATAGCTTTTGTTCAGACCAAATGAATCGTTTGTGTAGGAATAATTTATCTCTTGATACAAATGAAAATAAAGTGCTCGTCTAGATCTGTAACTACGTGCTACGTGTACGTACTATACATACATACATACATATATTATGTTGGGTTACGATTTACGTACTTATAAGTGAAATGTATTCAAAAATAAGGATTTAAGTTCGTTCTTGCGGTGTATATTTCTAGTCGAATACGAGTATGTAAATGCCGAATCTGATAAGTTTGATTGTATATTTGCATAAGAAATTCAGGGATCATTGTCTAAACTTGTTTTTGCGAACATGTGGTAAAGATACGAGAGTATATTAAGTCCCCTCTATTCGTATAAAGAATGTTGTTTGACACTTTACGGGTAAGTTTATTTATTTTTTCGGAATTATTCAGAGACGTTATAGCAACGCGCGCTAAATTTCCTTTAATGGTAAAAAACAAAAATAGAGGTCTAGATACAAAGAAACTCCTGAAAGTCCACTATAAATGCAGTTGAAGGCCTGCATACTCCAGGAAATGTCAGAGAGCAAGTCTTTATACGCCTTCGTGTGTATGAGATCTGCCAACGCATCCATCGTCTCATTTCCTATAATTTCCTATAATTATATGTCCAAATGGCTTGAGCAATAGGAAAGATTCTACGCCGGATACAAAAAGGTCGTTGATAATAAAATTAACGACAGTGAATTGCAATCCTACTTTATAACATAAAAAACCACTTTATTCTCTAAAAACGAAGAAGGGCAAAATCGCGTCAAAACTGTCCATGTTTCCATAAATTGATTTTTCGTACCGTTATCGGTGTCTGAGAAACTCAGACCTTATCCACTGGAGTTCTCCATTTTTTAACAAAAAAAAAAAAAACAAATGTTCGTGGCAGGATAGTAGCAATCCTGCAAAACCTACGAGCTCACTAAAAGAACGCATTTCTGGTAAATTCTCTAAACTTGGGTAAGCCTCTCGCTACATGTTATAAACTGCTAATAGGAGGACCACTGACAAATACAAACATTGCTCTATGTGTCATACAAATATCAAGATAAATCGATAGTCGAAGGTACTTTATTTGACTTATGCACAAACTGTAGATACGAAGAGAAGGAGCAAATCAGCCTTAACTGCACTTAATGTGCAGTATGTCCGATCCTGTTTTAATGTAAGCTGCTTCGATTGGTTTAATTAGTCCCTGGGTAACCAAATTGTAGAGATCAATGGTAGAAAGTATCTCTGTATTTTGAAACAAACACTCTAATTTTGTCCTTTTTGCTGTAATTTTTTGAATTCCTTAACATTTAGCCGAAGAACTCGAAAATCTAGTTCGTTCCTATACAGTTTTTTGTTAATGATAGTCGTTCAGTCTAATTGCACTTAGCTCAGAACTATACAACTATTTCGCATCGCTTAATTCCTTTAAGAAAAAAAAGTCGATTCACAAATTAATAATTCTTCCATTCCAATTACCACCGAAACGTAACCCTCAACAGATTTTTAGTCCTTGAAATGTCCCTACAACTATTTCGTTTGCACGAATACAAATTGCAGAAACGTCTCTGAACATAATCAAAGATCGATATAAATGAAGCGAATACTATTACACATTCATATACACAAACATAGGTACACCTTTCGAAGAATTTATGAGCAATTCCAAGGATTTCGTTGGGCTTCGGATATGAAACACCAACAGGAGAAGATGAGTACGCAAGACTCAGGCTAAGCATTCTGGCATCTGGCCAGTGAAATAATGAAATACCATAACATCGTCTGGATAAATTGAAATATTAATGTCAGGTACTTGTATATAGTACAACGACTGTTATGACAATATACATCCCACATCCCCTCCCCCTTAAAATTGAAACCATAAAGAGGCCACTATGATTTGTCGCTTCTATTGTGGTTATATTGGGTGCAAGCGCCTCCTCGGCCAGACCACTGTTTTGTGAAAATTGTTTTCCTAATAAATTAATAACTACATTTCGTCTGGGCTACAACCGACCAAACTCTTTCGTTATAATGATTTTGTAAGCAGAAATTTTCACTTGCAATCCTAGAGCAGCTGGAGGAATGTGAAATTGAAAACCGATTTCCAAATTTGTAACACTTAAAAGCCATGCCAACAGCAAAGAACAATAAAGCTCAACGTGGAAGAACAACCGAAACATCCAAAGGCATTTTAATTGCATTCTCCGGTGCAAAACATTCCGATTTTGATTCTTTATTTCCTTTGTGTGGATTTTTGATTTTCCTTGAGTGTCGTAACGAACTGGCAACTTCGTTATACCCCGAAAAATTGAATCGAACTCAAAGCAATACTGCCAGCACCCATTCCCAGAGACATTCACATGCGATGATGTACTAAATTGTATAGTACCTACTCGTACACTTTACTGCAGTTGTGATTTTCAGTGTGTTTCGTCAATAACACATCCATACATATACATACATATTTGTATGAAGGATAAAGGACCCAATAATGCTTTCCTCATGCTATGCTCATAAATTGAATACAAATCCTTATGTTACAGACTCGTTCGAGTGGATTCCTTAAGACTTGTCGTCTATAGAAATCTGGATAAAGGACCTTCAAATAAAATTTATGTCTTTTTTATCTTTAATAAAATTTCTTTTATGGTTTGAAATGTTAATTAATTGGATTAATTAGAGATATTAATCTTCCTAATTGGTCGATAATGAAGGAAAATATTTTCAGACATTTCGTTCCATTTAATTTTTTTTCAGTAGCTACTTCTTCTTCTTCTTGAATACGCATCGTATCAATAAGGATATGATGTATAACTTTGTCTTTGGAATGCTTTTAGTAATATACGTCGTCTATTTTTGCACCCTATTCTAAGGGAAAGTAAGTTTAGTACGTACATACATAGTTTTTAACATAGAGGAGCAGTCGTGATAGGGTGTATCTATAAAGAATATAATTTCATGAGCAGTCCGTCCGTCCATCATAATCTTATTAGTATCAATCCGTTCCACGCGGATTCTAACTTTTCAGTAAGTTTTTTCTTTTTTTTTATGAAAATCTTTGCTTTTTCGTAAAACGGTTTCTCACTTATTACATCGTAAAGTATTAAGAGTATACGATCGAAGGTTCTGCGAAAATATCAAAAAAGACGTGTTTCTGTAGCCTGAAGGCATCACGACCGTCGTTTCACAGTAACCCTCCTGCATATCGTTCTATTTCCGGATGACGGAAAAGCGAAAATCTATCATAAACCGTGGTATGAACTTGAAATGAAGGAAATAATTAGAGAAAGGCTTCACTCGGTAATTTGTAAATCTTCAACGAAACTTTCGATAGTGGAGTTTAAGAAGCGCCCACTGAGCAGAAAATTTAATTGATTTCGAAAATCTTAGTGTAGCTCGTATCGTGGGCAACAAGTGGTTAGTGCGTTCCTAAATACCTAAAATTTCTTCCTCTCGCGAACGTCTGACAAACATCCGAGAGAACAACTGTCATAAAAAAGCCCTTTCCATTCGTGTTAAGATTATAACACGCACAACACGAATGGTTGTGAGAAGCTTGGCTTGGGTCACCTAGGTCTGTTGGACCAAATATTTGAATATTTATAAATATAATAATGGCATAAATTATGCTGCCCAAAATGTTGCCAGCTTATGGTCTTCTTTTTGAGTAGAATGGCTGATGACGTGGTTCAGTCGTCATTGCATCAGAGTACTGAGCTGGATGTTCGAGGTTCGAGACCCAAACAAAACCAGAAACTTTTCCACAATCCCACCTCTCGCGATCGTCTGACAAACATCCAAGGATAGAACTGACATGAAAAACCATATAGAAATGGCTTCCTCCGTTGGGACTGGATTTGCGTAGAATTATTTTTTTGACATGACCGTTTTGGAATACGCTCTAGATACAACGTCCTATTGATACTTACAAACTTTCTTCAGCCAGAGGACGGTAAAATCTGTTTTCCAAACATTACAGACAAGTAATAGTTTGGTTTTTAGGGCCGAACCTTAAAAAATTATCTTGATTTTTACTCTCTTAAAGAATAATGGTTTCAGAGTGCATTGGGATTTGCATGAAAGCATCGTTTTTTCTACTAGGTCGTGTTTTAAGACTTTGAATGTTGCTTTGCACTTATCGAGCCATTGTATGACCTTCCTTCGAGCTCAGGGTTTTAAGAAAGTTATATAACGAATTGGTTTTGATGAATATCTGTAGTATAAATCGATAAATCTGAGTCCAACTTTAGGAATTGTGTAGCTTAAAAATTCTTGTTTTGAGACTTTTAACATACACTTTGGTATTGACACCTTGTCCTTATAATTTACTGAAAAGAACTTGCAGATATTTTTGGTGAGTCTCGACTTTCCACAAGTATCGACGTACACGAAAGACAAGCTCGAAGTAAGAGTATCTCATCCATCTCTGCAACGACTCTTACCAACTCTTTCTTCGACTATGAGGACCACAACCTAGCTAGAACCGTAAGTTTAACATAACCGCGATTGATTGATGTTCAAAACGAAAAATCACGAAAATAGTCATTTCCTAGGTGTCGATATAATGTTACTTACATATACCAAACTTAAAATTTATTCATACCTTCTATGAAAGTCTATTACTTCTCATGTTGCATAAACTCAAACATATATGAACATATCCATCGTTCAATATGAACTATATATATAGTAAGATACTTAGTACCTCGTCATATTTTTACGACCTTGTGTGCAGCATCAAGTGCGCCCGCTCTTTTGGATTTCACTTCGTCAATAATGACTTTTCCCGCATTGGCAACAAATCAATCGATTATGAATTATGTATGTATACCCTCCCACTTTCGGCGAAGCCAACGCCAATGTTCTTTTTTCTCGAATCAAGATGAGAGTTTGATGAATTTAATATTTTATGGTGACGAGGACAACACGGTTCGGATATAAAATAAAAAAAAAAACAAAAATCGCCACAGTATCGCAGTTTTACAGCTCCAATAGGTTGTAAATAATTCTGTTTATTAAGAAAAATCCTCTCGAATTTCGAACATTCTCAGGATCCTCCTTTATTTTAGTGTCACATCTTCAAACAGCAACATGTGGAGCAGTTTTAAATTCATCATTTCCAGATTATGTAGAAGAGCTCTCGAGAACCAAAAAAAAAAAAAAAATAACATGTTGACTGGCAAACTTGATTCCACCCCAGTCCTGGTGTAGGATTACGAATGCCGAATCCGTTTGTTTTTATTTTTTCGCGCACTCTTATGAGATTGGAAAACTAATCCTCGATATGTTCAAAATTTATTTGCATATTTACATCTGATGATTTTGATCCATGTGGATTTGAGTACAGTTTGAAGGTAATGTATCTCATTTCATGTAGCAAAAAGGTATTAAAAATAAGTGGATTATGTGTTTTTTTTTTTTTTTTGTGTACAAACGCGGTATGAGAATACATAAATTTAATGTGCTGAAGACGGAATGTGTAGGTAAGTACAAAATATTTAAATCGACTGTGAGCATACATAGTTAGATGTGGAGATGCGTGATGTGGATTTCACCTCGAACCCCTTGCTCCATAGTCCAACGCAGTAATCACTTAAGCCCACAACTAGAAAGAACTAAAATTCAAGAGTCACGAGCTCCAATTAAAGATATCACGAGCCATAAGAGTACGGCTGGAGAAATGGAACCCAGTTTTCAAACAGAGAGACCGGCAACAGAGAGGAGTAGGTTTCTACATTTCTTCGAGCAGCTTGATGAGTACTAAGGCTTAGGTTCCACTTTGTATCCATTTAAGTCGCAGTTGAAACCAAGATTAGAAAAACTTCCTCGAAGTTGTATCTGTCAAAAGAAATGTTATATTCGAGACTATTCGTTGCTGAAAGTACTTTTCTTTTAAATTAATAAAAAAAATACTTCCAAAAATGTGTAAATATTTTGATTTAATTTCTTTTCCAAATGTAAACTTATGTATCCAGGAAATTCTTCGTGCAATAATGCGATTGTATCCTGGCTTCAACTCATTGCTTACGGTATGGGTTTTTATTGACATCTGTCAAAATATGACAGAAATGGAAGTTCTTAATATGAAGACTCCTTACTTTGGTTTGATTTCGTTAAAGATTAAACCTGTTTCCTGCGACAATCTTGACTGAAGTATGGTTTAGACTTTGTCTGAAAACCCTTCGCCAAAACGTCGTCGTTTTCGGATTTTCTATAGAAAATGATAGTAAAATTTAATAAAAGACATTAACTATTACCATTTATTCGTACTGCTATACACTTTATGTCTACTAGTAGTGTATCTACATATACACAGCTACATATGTGCATAAAGAGCTGACATCTTTTCGTGTGACGACTTTTCTGTGTCAATCAAATTATCATTTAGCCGTAATTTAAGTTGTTCGCTGGAATAGGCAGGAGCTCTTTTGAAACTAGGATCCATAACAATCGAAATAGCCACCACGACGTGGTTTTTAAAATCTGTGCGTTTGCTCAGGGGTCAATGTAGGCTTAGAGCTTCTCCTCAGAAAATCTCAATTTCACCCATCCCTGAGAAGTAAGAAGGTATTTCTATTGACAAAGCCTTAGTACTGCCATGGAATTTAATTGCAGCATGGAAAACGTTCTTATTCGATAAGTTTTCCGTGTTGAGATTGAATGTGACCCCGCGACTAAAATTGACATAGTTATCTAAGTTGGACAAATTTATTTATTTCGTATTTATAAATATATTGAAAAAAAAAATCTTTAACAAATTTCAAACCGCAATATAAAATTTAATGGAGTAGCTGTCATTCTAACCTTCCGCATTCTCAGTATCCAGTATTGAAAGTATGTATGTCAGCTTTTTAATAAGAATATTTGTCCTGGAAAGCGCCATCTAATAATTGGATTTGACCTGTACCAAGTGTTTGACGTGTTATTTACGGTATGCGAGTCATTGATTCGTTTAACCCAACCCGCAGAATCCACCAAAGGGATGTAAAGGTGTGAAGGCATGGAGAGAAAATTCCATTTGTTATTCTGTCGAATCAGAAGAATGCCTCAACAATCGGAAGTGGGTGTATTGTAATCTCGGAATATGTCCAGTCCAGTTCCAGGTGTATGTTAATAACCATCCTCAAATTTGCCCTTCCACATAGAAAGATATGGGTACAAAGCTTCTTGTACGGGTATACATGCACAGTTATTGACTCAATATGACAATAGCCAAGTTATTTGCGAATACAGAAATGCAGGTCGGTTGGACACTGTCACATGTTCAAACGATTGGGTTACTAAGGAATATATTTGTTTGTCAACAACAAGTACTCGTATGGTGACCAGAATAATTTGTAACCATATGTTACAAGCGAACATATTGAATTTCAAAGATATCAATCTCGTTTGAGTTTGCCCTGGATAAATTTCTCTTGAACTAAAGTACACCTTAGCATCGTATATTGACATGTAACATTTTTCATATTCTGCTAGTGACATGCAATTTGTTGCTTAATGTTTTCTAAGTTATTGAAGGAAAGCCGGAAAAAAGCTGTCATTCCGAAGCTGGTTTTTTTCAAAAATGTTATTGCAAAGAATGGGCCGTATATTAATCAGAGATGTTTCGTGTACAAGGTGGCCAAATGGTATCACCCTATCGAATGATGCTATAAGTTTTGCAAATGGCGGCAGTTATCACTTTTGTTTAGATGTTGATGAAGTAAACAGCAACGCATCGTGAATTTCAGCACCAATTTCCAGGCCGTCCTAGCGCAGATGATAAAACAATAAGGCAATAAGTCTCTAATAGTCCGGAACAACACGTTAATGAAGAGGCCCCGGAAGGCTTTGTAGTGCTCGTTCCGACGAAAATATCGTCGCTGTGCCTGGGCCCCGTGGGTAACACGATTATCAAGAACTGAAATTTACCGTACATTTTGGAACTGAAGGTCATGGAGTTACCAACAGGGCGTTGCTACCGCATACCCAGCTGAGACAATGGACATTTCACCCGAAGAATTTTGTATGCCGCCTAACGTCTCGTTTTGCCGATTTTTATTGACCGCAAAGATCGACCGATTTGGCCGCTCCAGACCTCTTTCTTTAAGGTTTTTTTTTAAAGTCACACGTCTATGAGAATAAGCCACAAGCTGTGGAAGCTCTAAAAGACATTATCCAACAAGGGTGCGCGATCTTTTTATCCGAAGATCTGGCCAAAACGATTGAAAATGCGGTAGAAAGGACACAACCTAGATCTAAATAAGTATTAAAAACAAATTATTGTAATATAACATCGACTGATTATTTTTGGGTCATACTGTATGTAGTCCATTTAACTTGAGACCGAGACACTTGTAGTAAAGACGGTTCTAAGTCTATTCGAACAACAGACCTATTTAAATTAAATGTATGTCTTTATTGAGAGGGCATTTATAACTCCCGACTCCAAAGTCATTACATACATAATCTGGCTAATCTTAAACTAGGTTCTTGTTGTCAATTGAAAGCGAAATCTGAATTCCTAAAATTTAACCTATTTAACCTACAAAGAAAAAGTAATATTTGGTGTTATATGTCCATGTGGGACCCAGACCCTAGCTTCTCATAAGTATTCATGAATTGTAGGCCGTCTCCGACGAGCAATTTGTTTATTTGAGAAGCTTTAACAGTCAAACGCTCGCGAGATGTGGAGCCGTAAAACTCAGTAATCAAACGCGCCCACCCACTCTGTCATTTTAAACTGGAGTAGAAAAAAACCTGCAGATCAAAGCGAGGTTTAATCTGACTCATATAAATTAGGTATGCGTCATTTCTGAAGTATATTAATTGCTTAATTAGGCAGCTCTTCATTTTCTCAAAGCCATACCTACGGAGGATTGTTCAAAGTCTCTCAGTTTCCATCATCGACATCCCTGCCCTGGTACGGGAAATCAACCGTCCACCCATGTACGTCTTCACAGTTTATCTCTTGAAGATTGGCGCAGGAATCAACAGACATTCTTGTAATTTTCATACCAACATTCACGAGCCTCTCAAATAAGTCTGGCAATTAAATTAGTTGCAGTAATACGAGTACAAATAATTCTCCTTTCAAAGCAAAGTACCTACACGTACCAAAGTAATCAAATAGGGTTAAGGTGATGCTTTCAGTGCTCAAGATCATTATAAAATGTATACCTATCTACCCTTATATAGTATGCTGGACCACCTTTCTACCTACAGATTGGTTGTGCTCAGATATGTACGAAGTTGCGAGTTCTTTATAAATTCAATTCAATTAATTACGCGGAAAATACACAATAGGCTTCAGTCCTTTCATCTTTCATTTGGCACTTCAATATGCTCAGACTCCCCGAAGGAAAGAAGTACTTTTCAGGCAGTACTGTCTCAAGCACCTAAAGTGATTTGAATAAGCCTCTCTTGCCAGGATTAAGATGTGTTTCTTAGGCAACATAAAGTCCATTATTATATTAAATCGTGATAGTGGCACTGATGTGCTAACTAAAACAATCCCATACGCCGTTAACAAATAGAAACTTCTGTACGATATCCACACCCACACACTCGTCACGTCACCTAGGTATTGAAGAAATCTCGAAAGTCTGAAAACAAACAACTGTCTTATGCGATACATTGTGCGCAACAACTTCACTCCACAATAAGGAAACGCATGTCATTCTAGAGTGGATCACTTTAATTATGCCAGAGGAAATGCAACTGGGACTAAAAACTACACCATTGAACAACACATCAACAGAAGTCTTCAAAGGCCAACTGTAGTGACCGATTTTTCCAGCCCTACTGCTCTGCTGATGAGATGCCATAGCACCGGGTACATTATGCCATTGTTGTTCATAAAGTAAACGAGTTTGATTTTAATGGTTGATGCTCACATGCGCTCTGTCGATTTCAGCGTGATGTTCCCCCCCATTGCAACATCCAGACATCAAATTGCGGGGAAAATATTACATTCTGTCCCAGATTCCCCAGAGAGACAGATACGAAACGGAATCTCTAAGCTCGCAATGAACTGTGGACCGAAAAGCTCTGCACAAGTTTACTGGCGTATAACAGTTGGCAAGGATGCTCAACCTAAAAACAGGTAGCCAAAGTAGCCCTCTTACTACCGCAAAGTGCAATAATTCGATTCTGAAATTCCAATGACATCATTGGAATCAAATCGAACTTCATTAAGTGCATTCCTCGGTGACTCCACCTACATACCCGCACCCGTACCCGTACCAGTATTCGTACATGTGGTCGTACCTTTTTGGGAGCGCATGCAAATGCACTGCAGAGTCCTTACTTGAAGATTTATGTTTACTCATTATCGCCATATGTTGTAGTCGCATAAGTCTTTCCAGATGCCTTCTGGCAAAACGAATGATCCCCTTGACATTACTCGCACGAAGAAAACGCTAGTATAAATAATGGAGCAACAACTGAGTGTTGTTGTAGATAGGTGGAAATCACCTTGGCACCTCGGCAAGTATGCACACAGTATCCATCCCCACGCTTGTAGGTGATTTGTTAACCATAAACATAGCAATAGCATCGCACTCTGTTTGTGCAAGTGCAACTCTAAGGGTAGAACGCGCTGATGGTGTGCGGTGCTCCCTCCGTCCCCTCCCTCCAACTGAAGTATAATGAGTGGAAGGGTAGGTGGCAGTAGGTGGTGGTTTCGAGCAAATACTGCAGAACAATCGTCTCAGAATATAATTAAAAGAAAACTGGAGCGGCAAATAATGCAACACTCATTTAGCAGGCGGCTGCAGAGGGGTGGGCACAAATAAAAATTAATTTTAAATGAATTTGAAAAAGGAAAGGGTTTAGTGCTGTATGCTTTGTTAATAATTCTTTTTTTGCTTTCTTTCTTTTTCTCCCTCTCTCACTGGAGAAGGCTCAAGGCTGGGTCAATTTTGAATTGTATTGTATGTGTGTGGGGGATGTTACCTTGGGCGCATAGTAAGCAAGGACTGAGCTTACTTTGAAAGCTCTCTGTGCCAATTGCCACTGCGGACATCTGTGTCAGAGTAGGATAAGTATCTTAGCTTTTCGTTGAATTTCGAAAATAGTATTTACCCCCGTTTCCTCAGGGGTACTACCCCTAGTTTTCAATGCAAACTATTGTGAATGTAAACCTGTTTGATGTATTCAGTTGATGTGAAATCAAAAGGGTTTTGCGAACTGCTTGCAAAGTTAAAAAGTTTATAACCAATCCTAAATACACTAACCAAAATCACATATCATGCCCAAAAAGAGGAACTGGTAAGTATCTACTGCATTGAAGGTGTAAAAAATCTTGTGTTTTTTGTTGCACAGATGTTAACTCAGTACCTATCCTCCATATATTTTAAATGGTTCCCTGACAGAAATGTTCTCGTGTATCGTATAAAATTTTGGAGTTCCTACGTCTACTTTTATAAAACTTAATTTTTTCAAAATTTTTACTAGAAATTGAGAAAATTCTATTTCCCCCTCTATGGCCACTCCCACTTTTTTAAGGCTTTTTTTATAAAATCAAAAAATTATATTAACTTCTACATACCTACTTGAGAGTATAATGTTATGACTACTATTCCATGGAAACGCGGAGTGCCGCGCCTAATTTACTGATTAGAGCAAGCCTTGCGTTTCAATCCTGATAAGATTGTACACTTACAACATTAAGGTGCAAGGACGTACGACCCAGTCGTGCACTTTATTTGGTTAAGTTTTGCATTAAAACCTAATCACATTAAGACGAGGAAACTATGAAAGTCACGAAAAGCGAGAACTCATTTGTAAACTGTGCCAAATGGAAAAGTCTTGCAAGAAACTCTTGGATGTGGTATTTGAACTATAGCGACTTGCCTAAAATACATGGAAAAGCCAAAAACACGATGCCGGAAGGGCAAAATTTTCAAAAGTGATGATAGGTTGACATACATTATTTTTTAAACTATTCAGCAGCATTTTCCAAGTCCGCACGAAATAACATTCAACTTCCTTTCATATGAAGCTCACACAAGGTCCCACTCCTGACAAAAACACATCAACAAGCTTGCACCAAGTTTGCCAAAAGTTGTGCCTGTTGGCTTGAGTAGAATTGGCGCAAGGTACTTTGGACAGAGTAAATTAAAATCGTCTTGTTAAGTGAAACTAGTTCTTCACAGTCATCTGTCCAACACTGAATATTTGACTCCGTGTACGATAAAAGATGTTAAACATGGTGGTGGAAGGAAAGGTGGATACTTTTCCTTTTGGGGAGTGAGGCCTATACATCTCATAAATGGAATTGTCATGAATTAGAAGGTGTGTTTAAAAATTCTTGAAGAAGTTGTGCTCCCTTATGCCGAATACAAAATGTCGGTCAAATAGGCGTTCCAGCAGAATAAGGATCCGAAACAAACCAACTAGAAGGCAAAAGAATGGCTTGGGGTCATGGAGTGCCCACTACAACCTCCAATAGCGAACTTGTGCTTTGGCTTCAAGAACTATTTTGCAGATGCCAAACCAGCAAAAAACAAACAGTTGTGAAAGTTGTTAAAGCCATAACCTTATGGGGTTATCTAAGACAGAAAAGTAACTTTGCAAGTCAGAATCTGAGTGCGCTAAGATTTAGATTTCCATAAAAATTAAGTGCACGATAGACGTGGATTCCAAAGGTCCAGTAAGGTAAGTAAAATCAATATTCGCAAACGATAAACATTAGGCCTATCAAAGTGGTCGTCACATCTGCATTTTTAGGAACCTTCGCCAAAACTTTTAATGGACTTTTTTCCGAAATTTTATTAAAATTTTTTGTTTTTGGTAAATACTGTGTAACGTAAGTGCATGTGGCCCCATGAGTAAATGAGTAAATTATTTAAAATATTGAAAGTTCTAGAGGTTTAATGTGGCTTATCAAAATTTAAGGCCAAAATTCACCTTAGAAATCAAAATTACATTTTTCTGTTTTATCACCTTTGATAATCCCAGTACTACTTCATAAAGCTGAAACTTGGATTTGGTTCAAAACAGATGGACACATCCATGGTCGCATGGAGAAGAAGATTTTTCCTCAAATTGTTGGTCTCATTTGTATTGACAGGTTTGGGCAGCACCTGTCTAAGATGACTAGGAGAATGGATACAAATGCTCCGGTTCGTAGAGTCTTGGGCAACGCAGTAGAGAGCAATGCAGAGAGGAAGAAATGTGAACCGTCTTAGAGTTTGCAACTGGAAGCAGCAAGGTGTGGACCAGGTTAATTGGAGAAGATTGTCAGTGGAGGCTCAGAACTGTATAATGTCTACAGTCGTTCAGACAACATGCTGCATTGGATTGTATAAACCGAATTTTCAGGGATAAGCCTAAGTAGTTGCAACAATACATGTGGTACAACAAATTGTCTGGAATATTTGCGTGTGCTAGAGGAGAGTTCGACCTCTCTAAACTAAGCAAAAGATTATTGCGAAGCCTTAAGAACATGACAAGTGGTTGATTCATATTTTTTTTGATAAATTGTTGATGGGGTGCTTTGAAATTTGTTGGTTTCAAGGAAAATCGATTAAAAATTTGTTGTTTTATTACTCGCATAGTAAGTATGCACACAAATCGCTGATAATAAGGTGTTCTACCACCACTTACCACGCAGAATTATCCTCGCATAAGAATTATCCCTAACTATGAAAGTCTGTATGTGTATACACTATAGAGTGAATATTCGTGTACACGAAGCATCAACAAACTACGTCGTTAATTGATCCACGGAAATTACTTAGTTTCTTAAATAAAATATTTGAATATTATGCTGTAAACCTTTTTTGAAAAACAAGCTATCTTTGGATAGGAATAAATTATTTATTAGATCACCCGAAAGTCTGTCGCGGATAAGTGTCTGCATTTGGAGAATATTTTCTCATAGCCTAACAACACATTTCATGTTTTCAGCATCCCCTTCCATTCTTACCAACGCTTCCTCAAAGAGGAGCAATTGCCACGTGAACTTTTACGACGCGACTGAATCCGGTATGTAATAAATTTTTAATCAATTCCACTCAGTGGCTAATAGGAATAATCCCTTTGATTGGCTATACATACATACGAATAAATGTTAACTGATGACGTAAGACAATGGTTGATTCTTACCTTTATGAACCTTTTACTCCTTCTACAAGTCTTCCAATGACAGTGTATTTCACTACATATTTAAATATAAAATCAAAGAAATGTTGTTGGGAAGCAACATGATATGTATGTATGTCTGCACTACATATCTCAGAATAATTACGAATGCAGAACCTTACGTGGACTTGACTATCCCAATTGGTTATAAAAAAGAGACTTCTCTTCAGGTCAACCATGTCCACCAACCCTGTAACCCGAAAGATCTTTTGCATAATATTCTAGAATCCACTAGTGGAGGAGAATCGAAGGTCCTGTGGTCGAAATGCATATGTTTGTGGAATCTATCGATAGACCCAAACATTCCTCGTTAACATGACAACAAAGACCTGCAAGGAAGTGCGCTAGTTTATAAAGCCCTTCCTGTTTTTGTAAAGGAATAACACTTTTCGAATGTCTTAGCGCTGGAAGATTCCACAATGTAATTCACTGCTATGGTGTGGTAATCCCTAACTTATTCATCCTCAGACAAACTTTTCGTGACCAGATATCCAATATGTTGTATCTGGATAAAGATTGTAAGGCATTGCACGACAAGCTGATATCACAAATCCTAGTTTACTCGTACTCTACGAGTTGATGCAATTTAATGCCACATTCAGTAGTTACTTTCCAAACGAAGACTTGCAAGAGCTTAGCACTAGTTTCTAGTACATTTGTCATACCATGCCACGTAATTGTTTGCAACTTTTTTAAATTCATTGCTGTAAGCGATTCAAAACTTTTCAAACTGATATACGAGTATGTACTTGTTTGAGGATGATTAGCCCGAAAATAACAAAGCAGGAAAGCATGTGACATGGTCAAGTCATGTGTGCTACCTACAACAACCTTACACCAAGCCACGATTTCGAGGCCATGCATCGGCCCTTTTATTTGATTGCCTTTAACCCTATAACCGCTTTAAGTGTGCCTGAGCACTTGTCTTTTTTCCAATTCCTTGAGTGGAAAAGAAATATAAATTTAAAATCGTATTTTTTGGTTTTTATTTAGGAATTAGATTTAGTTTAAGTACAGGGTGCTCAAGCTCAAGAGAAATCAACCCCAAATAAGGGTAGCGGTCTAGAGTTAAGCCTTTTCATTTAGGTGAAATGATGTTACAGTGATAGTTCTGAATGATTTAGGAAATTCACTTGGTCTGTTGTGTGAGTTACTCTCCGAGTCAATAAAATATGTATACATCTACCCTATACAGCCTTGGCAAGAACCTTCAAATGATTCTTAAAGGAATCTTAAATCTATTCAAGGAGAAATTGTGCTTGAGATTGTGTACTTTCAGGCTATGGGCAAGGCTTAGTGTACAATCTGTTGAACAAATAGTTGACAACGTGTTTAATCCAGAAGAATTGCGCGTTGCTATGCAAACAACACTAACCAGTTGATAATGTTTGGTCTAATCCATTGTTTAATTATTTAATGTCTTGTCTATGCCTCAACAAAATAACACATATGTGTACGGAAACATTGAGTGGTTCTTGTGTGAAAAGCATGAAATCAAACTAGGATGTGTGTTCAAAGGGCGCGCCTTCTGAAAGGCAAAACCTGTAAGTCCCATCGATTTTTCCTGCATCACATCGCAGTTGCTATGAGAGAACATTGTTGAACTTTGGATATTTCAGTTTATTTTAATGAAATCGTTTTTAAATGTTGATGTAACAACAGTTTGGAAAACTGGCTCTTTACTTTGCTTAAGAAAATTGTTAAAAATATTTTTATATCCATAAACCGCCAATAATACCCGATTAGTGACGCTCTGGGAAGAATATATCCGATGTCAGCCGGTGATACAAATAATGTTTAACTTTTGGATGTTGGTGCTGCTGGTGATGCACAAAGTGTCTTAACATTACTTACTAAGACCTACCTACCGGTAGATGGCGGAAAAAGGGAAATTTTTACAAAAGGGGCCTTCAATCTGTTCTCGACCCAGTTATTGTCGTAGAAGTGTTGAAAAAAGACAAGTTAACGATTAACTGCACTTGGACGATCTAATTCTAAATGTCCAGTAAACCAATATAAATATGAGAAAATGAATAAATCACTCGCACCATTTTCTTATAGCCAGATATAGTGACGTCATCACAAGTGAAATTTACTATATAACATACTATCGACGATATGCACACCCGGCTGTCAAATATTGCTTGGCGTTCGCTGTCAGGCGCGCTGTCAGACACAAACTGATTTTTAAATTCGCGTTGTTCTTCAGATTTTCAAGAATACAGTATTTATCGCCGGCAAATATTTGATAAACTAAGTTAATTCTTGTGAAAATGGCAGATTCGACTTTTGTATCCAAGCGAGGTCTTATTCGTGCAAGAGACCCTCGTACAGATGGCACACCGAAGTCCCGCGATCTTGATCTATCCATAACCCTAGCGCCAAGTGAAGTTCAGCGTCTTTTGGACATTCATAACAACACAACCCTACTCGATACCAGTGGTAATTATTCCATGTATGAGAGCACTGCAACCTTTTTAGGCACTGAACCAGCGAACAGCGAACGTTCTGTGATGGAAAGCAGTGAGTTGTGCCTAAAAGAGAAGACCAATATGCTGTTTCCTCAATTTCTTGAGGTGCTCCAGAGTCGAACTAACGACACGGAGGTCTTTGACACCATTCAGGATATAATTCATACATGTTCCGGTATAATTGATGAAGTGGGGCGAGATAGCGTGCGCTCGACGTTTACCAAAATGAAATCAGAGGATCATTTATGGTTGGAACAGGAAATGAATACTTGGAAGCTGTTGTATGCCCTGTACAAGGACAGAATAATGGTACAGACGGAGCAGATGGACGAGATGATGCCTTTAGGTTGTTCTGAAAAGGAAATCATCAGCCAGTTGTATGTTTGTAAGTATTTACTGAGTAAAAAGCCAAAACTCCACTTTTTGAAATTCGTGTACATTTTCCTACATTGTACCAAATTTATCATCCTGTACTAACTTTTTCAGGTAACCCGCACATCCGTGAATATCAATTAATTGTTGACTGGTTGGAAGCTTGTTATGTAAAGGACGAAACAATGCACGTTGGCCACACCACTGATAGGACTGTGGCATGGGAGAATACACTATTTCAACTGCAAAACCCACGTGATGTTGCCTTCGGGAATGAACGTGAAATTATTAAGTCTCTAGATCCTGACGCACCGATTCGAGAAAAGAAACCTCTGCATCCGCTCGATGAAGAAGACAACTTGCGACTATCGAAAGGTATTTTTGCCGAGATTCGTCAAGGACGCATTGATGAAGCAATGGCTCTTTGCAAATACTGCGGCCAGACTTGGCGTGCTGCAATCCTCGAAGGTTGGCGTCTCCATGAAGATCCCAACTACGAATCGCCCAATACTCACGAGAAGATACCAATCGAGGGAAATCCCCGGCGTGATATCTGGAAAAAATGCGCTTGGATGATGGCGGACAGCAGTAAATTCGATGAATATACTCGTGCCATATCAGGAGCTTTGTGCGGTCACTTGGAATCACTGAAGGCACTACTAGGTAAGTCTTGGCTGGATCTACTATGGGCATACCTCAAGGTGCAAATTGATATTCGAGTGGAAAGTGAGATTAGATCGCTCATGCCTCAGGAGTATTGGGATAACAAGATGTCGCTGGAGCAAATATTTGACGAGTTGTCCGTACATAAAAATGCAACTGTCCGGAAGGCGGCAAGCAACAAAATGCACATAATACAGAAGTATATCATCCTTGACAACGTGCCGGAGCTTTTACAGAAGATGCGCACCTGGGTTGAGGAAGAGAAGCTGTCAGCGCATATGCTACGCTTTTTAAGCCACATCGTTCTGTTTATGCGCCAAATTGGAAAGGTGGATAAGGAAGATGTAGCCGATGTTATCATAAAAGCCTACGTTGAATGCCTTATCGAATTTAAAGATCCTCAACTAGTAGCTTTCTACACGTCTGGGCTGCCTAGCAAAATGCAAATACTACTCTATTCAAAATTCCTCGAGACTATTAAGGACACTCAGGCTAGAGCGGCTGCCTTGGAAGAGGCTGTTTCAGCAGGCTTAGATGTGGAGAACATTACAAAGCACGCTGTTCAAATGATTCGCACACGACTTTACGATGGAGAGGTGGAAGACAAACGACAACAAGGGGAAATTTCTGAGTTCGATCAAGAAAAGATAAAGGCCTTGGAGTGGCTCACATTCTATCCTGAGCAAAAAGGTGAACTGCTTTGGCAGGCGAATGCCATGTTCCGAACATTCCTCGCCGAAGGAAAGAGTGAATGCATGCGTGCTGCATTCGACATGGTTCCACCCGACACTTTGGCGCAAATAGTATCCATATACGGTTCAAAGGACAATTTTCCATGTCGCGAAGAGTGCAGTGTCAAAGAATATCTTAGCTACAAAGTATACCTTGTAGCTTTGGATGGCTTCAATGACTGGTCGCAATTATTCCACAATCGCCCGAAAGAGCCACAAAGTGTAAATTCGAATGCCAACTTTACGGAGCGAATTGCATCAGAACACAAGGAGCAGGTCTATCGTTCTGAGCTCGATCGCTGGAACATGAATCTGAACGAGCAAACCAACGGTAAGTGTGCTTTTTATCCTCTGCAAATCCAATTCTAATAAATTTTTTGTTTTCTTTCAGTGACCCGTGATGCCTTGTTCAATGTTTTACTGTTTCCAGAAAAGGGATGGCTTATCGATCCTGATACTCCGAAAGACCCTGTCGGTGTAGAAGAATTAGATTGGGAGAATCGCTTACATCAGTTGCAGAAATTACGTTCCATTTGTATTCCAGAAGTTGTGCTATTATTGCACAAAGTTCTACATCAGAGGGGTGACTACAAAGGCTGCATCAAATTGGCCGATGAAATTTCTAGTGAAGTCCGTCAACTTTATAAAGTTTACACAAAACATAAACTTGCTGAGTTGTTATCTAAACTTTCCGAATCTTGTCTAACGTTGTTGAATGAAAAATTGGACCCCTGGGGATATCCAACAACGGCATGATTATGTTGAATTTATGTTATCGTTTTCTTTGTGTAATTTACAATTTAAATAAATGTATGGTAAGATTTGAAGAATGTATGGTAATACACTGCGTATTTATTTAATTAGAAAAGTGTTGGTAGGAGATAGGTAAGCAGTAACAAAATTTTAGTACGAGTTTACTTATGACTATGACACTATTTTAGAATTGCCCATTATTTCGAATAAGAGACACGAGGTACAGCCTATATAGACAGGCGTTTAGTTCTAAATTAACCCTCGACGGTCAAGAGCTGAAAATTCAAGCAGAAAAGTTGGGAATTTTTTCTTCAGTAAATTTTAGCCCACAAATTCATAATTTGAAATCCGCAGGTGAAAATCTTGTTTTTTTTTTATCACGATTTAAAAAAATTTAAAAAAAAATTACACAAATGTTTGCTAGCGGCACATTTAGGAGTAAAAGCATAGCTGCCCTGAGGCAGCCTTAGTCGATTAAGGGTTAAGTTAGCTTGGAGGTAGATTGAAAGCCCCATGATGCGGTTTTAAACAAAAAGGTCTTGTTTATTCCACGCGAGGGTTCAAATCCAGTTAATACGAATAATGCACTAGTTTCGGTTACCGAATCGAACATTTTGTTGCCCTTTATTGCAAAAGTAAACAATTGCGATCTGTTAATATTCGTACAATAGAATGCCAATATCTTTTTTTGAATGAGCGACAACCTAGTACGTACGGTTATCAATATGTTCAAAGGAGAAACTACTTGAGGATGTTAGTACAGTCAGTCAGAATAGTGGTTCTTGTAAGCCGTTGATACTTCCCAATATTTTCAATGGATGAAGACATAGTTTCAATTGGACGTAACCACGTGCCATTGTCCCTAACCTTCTCGTTGACTTGCTGTTTGATATCCAAGTTTTAACCGACCTTTGGATTAAGATCGGGTTAACTCTAAGTTCAAACCAAATGGACTCACTAATTACGCAGATAAACATTTCCAAAAGTAAGATTACCATCTGTTTGAGAACTATACCGAAACCTAAGTAAGTAAGTAAGTCTCCTTTACAATCCATTGCATGGAAGTGCACTTCCTTCGATCGTTCATAGTACTTGATGGAGAACCATTTCTGTTGGTATAATACGAGCATTCATTTCGATTTCCTGCGAGTGTCTAAGAAACGTTCGTAGATTCATACGCACGGTGCTTTAACATCTCTATACAACTGGAATGCTCCTTCGTTCAGTATTTTTGAGTCTTTGATGGATTTATGCATGGGAATAGAATACATAAATACCATTATGGTTCACAGAATCACTTTAAAAATAAAAAAAAGTATTGGTTGAGATTATGTTTACCCAGTACTTATTTAAATTCATTAGGTCCAGGAAGAAATCATGGAGTTGTATGCGGTTTGACTATAGTTTTCAAGGGCCAATGGATCAATATTAGTTAAGCGTCTTTATAGTGTGAAGTGAATACAATGACTGGTTAAATTTGGGAAGAGTATAGAATGGGCCACACCAAGATTTCATCTCAACCTAACAGTAAGACAACAAGAATACACTTTACAGAATGAATAGTACAAAGGTTTGGGAAAAACGTCACGTACCAAACGCCAATATTAAATCAGTTTTCCTCTAATTCAAAATATTTGTGTTCTTTCGGAATATATATGTATATGTACGTTTATCCGCATAAAAAATATTCTCTGTCCAATAAATTTTAATGTCCATTTTTCGTTATTATCTTCTTAATTAGTTGGCTATAATCGTCTCTGTTTACGACTCCATTAATGTGGATAAAACTTACCTTAACACCTTTCGAAACTTATAAGCATCATAAGCAGTTTCATACGTTATCGACTGAAAACAAAAACATTAAAAAAAAGAAAACAACTCAGTTTTATTGAACTCAAAACGTATTCACACAACTTTATTTTTGGTTCTACTAAAAAACTAAAAGTATAAAAAAAAAATATAACTCTTAAGACATTAAGATTAATTCCATACATCTCAATTCACTACTTTAACTATTTATATTGATCAAGGTACATTTTTGCAGGTCATGAGTTGAACAAGTGTTATACAAAAACTTTTATTCTATTTATAATGTTTGTCTTCTTGTTACTACAGTTTGTTACATGTGTCGAATAAAAGTTAAGTGACGAAAAGATGAAATAATATAATGTTGATGGACTATGTATATGTAACTGTTGAAAACTAATGATTTCTTACGAAGAAACAAATTATATTATATGTAGTAAAAAAGACTACATAACTTCATTCTTCTTACACTATGAGAACTAAGTTATAGATTGACGATTCTTGCGCTTAAACGTTGTTTTTTTTTTGTAAAAATGTACAAAAATACTTATTATACATGCAAAAATAGTGCTTTTATTTCTTACTTCCTGTCATTAGTTATTACAATAATTCGGAGGAAATTATTTGTACTCTTCTTTCAAAACGATTGTTATCATGAAAAAATTAGTCACTTTATTCTTTATACAATGCTAGATTGATCTTTAAGTAAAAAATTCAATTGCATTACTCTTAAATATATTCATGCACTTTCGTTTTTAATTTAATTCATATTTGCACTATGCTAAAACTAAATTAAACAATTCTCCTAATATAATAGCTCAGGTCTAAGCTCTTGGAAGCTCTATTGGATGTAGTGTGATTTCCTTAAATCAAAAGGAAGCAAATGTGTGTGTTTCTGTGCAACCGGTCTGAAGTGATCCGATTCGAGATAAAATGATGTTTTTTTTTTCTTTGTAATTATTCTTAACTTAAGTGAGCGCAATCATACGATAACTATATTTAGTAGATTTTTATTGTGCCTGCATACTACGACTCTCAGCTAAAGATACTGTCGCAGCTATTTTCACTGCTGCAATCAATATCTGGCAGTGATACACCACGGCGATACTCTTGGTATTTGCGGCTGGAACTCACACCCGCTTGACTATTGTTTCGCCGCATATTCGAACTCGATGACGAACTTTCAGTGTGTGAGTATTTCGATGAACTACTTCCATTCGAAGAACCGTTTCCACTTCTGAACTTGGGGAAACATTGGACCATCTCACATAGGTTTTGAACAACTAAATCAGGTCGCATGTGCTCGTTGCCTTTAAACTCTGCGTCTAAGTCTTCGATTGCTTCGGGATTCAATGGTATCCATATGGTGGCTCCTAGTTTTGCTGCTTTGCCTCCCTAAACCATAGTACACGCAGGTCCGCAATTGTTTTGTGATGTGGATGTAGTTTGGTTCGGTAGAAGGATATTTATTTTGGTGGAGGTAGTTGAATGGATAGGATGTTGGAAGTTGGTAGAAAGTTTTTTTTTTTTTTTTTTTGGTTTTTGTGTTTTTAGGATGCATATAGAGAGAAATATTTGACTTTAATTCAGGAAGTTAATATTTATATATAAATTTTTTTTATTTATTTATTATTTGGTGTGCTTTCTGGTAAGCTAATTATGTAATATGGTTAAAATATATTCATTAGTAAAGGGTTAATATAATTTTGGTTTCTACTTAGAGCGATTGGTTAGAAAAACAATAATTTTGTTTTTTACCCACATAATCTGTTGGTTGATCATAAATACTATATGCAACAGAGAACAAGTCTGTCTTCTTAATAGCGATTCACTAGAGACTTTATTAAAAAAGAAACAATTTGGTATTTTACAAAACTTATGTAAATAGCTATTGCAAATTTTCTTTTTTTGCTTTACTGAATCTACACTTGTTAAACGATTTACTCTTTGATTTAAAGAAAAAAAAATAATAAAAATTTGGCCTACTCATACTAAACTTATTGATCTAAAAAGAAAACAAAAACTAGTTTTTGAAACAAAAGTCTTGCCATTATTTTATGTACATTTTGATAAACTATTCTGCTTTGCAATGTTTATTTTAAAAGCAAAGAAGTTTACTTATAGTTTGTAGATAAAAATTCTAAAAAACTTATTATGATCTTATTATTTTACAATAATTTCTGCCTGACTTCTGTTCTAACTTCTAAAATGATGTCTACGTATTAAACGTGATACCACCGAATTGAAAGTCTGTATCTAATTTCTCCTAACTAGATTCATAAACAAATGCTCGACTAAGTGACAGATATTTCATATCGCGTTAGAATTACCTCATTTCTCTTAAACAATTACTTACCATTTGGGCCCAGCGCAAAAGCATTTCTCATTAAATCCATTTGCTGAGGAAATACCTTATGTATGCTGCAAATGCTATCTCAATCTTGCAGTATGCACAAAAATCATGGTTTGAACAAGCTGTGTCTGTATAACTAACTTTCTGTGTTAAGCAATATCAAATCTTGATTGCACATATTCTCTAACTTTGCATACAAATGTATTTTTATTTCATAAACATAATTTACATTATAAGATCACAGACCCTTATCGATAGGAATACGAAACGTATCAGTGGCTTACAGCCGTCCAAACGAATCTTCCCTATTAATCCCAGGGAATCTAGTCACAATAAAAAAGGACACGAGTAGGGCATGTCCTAGTTGTGAACATGACTAAAGCAGCGTCTCCTATAACAACCGCACTTCTCAGAAACTCCTTATGATTTCGAAAAATCTACTTTGTATTCATTTTGTGAAACAGCAAGGTATTAGGAACAAAATTTTCAACTCTATGGATTCAAAACAAAATACTGAAACCTAGCTTTACAGACACAACTTTTCAAAACGCGCAAACACTTTCCACATACTGTATATCTGTATTATAACACAACCGACAATACGCTAGTTATTATTTATTAAGCAACATAGGCAGTCTAAGTGACAAGAGAGGTAAGAAAAAAAAATAATAATAATATTCATATTTCAGAAAAGGACTATGAATAACCAATTCTCTTTTGCAGAAACCGCATGCATGCATTATCAAAGTATATTTATATCTTACAAACAGTGCGAATTCATTTACCCAACCAACCCGGTTGCCACGCAAAGTGAGCAAAACTGACTTTACGATTATCTTTCTTTTTTTATTTTTATTCTTGAAAGAGATCATTTAAATGTATTTTAAGAATTAATCATTTCGGATTCAACACAAAAAGATGCGGATAGAGGGGAGACATAGCATATACAAACTACACACAGGTAATTTGCAAAATATCTCTCTGGTCACACGCCCTCCTATTTTTAGTGTTTGCTTAAAGTTAACAAGTTTTTTTTGTTTTTTATTCTTTTTTTTTTTTCATCAAATTTGCCAATTTAGCTAAACTAAAACTAAAATATTTTTTTTGTTGATACGTACCTGTATATCGGTCTCAATCTTATCACCAATCATAACGCAAGCCCCAGGTTTTATGTGAAGGAAATTGCAGGCGGCCAGGAAAATATTTGGATTGGGCTTCTCCCATGGCAGGTCAGATGAAACTAAAACGCAATCGAAATACTGACTCACATTCAGCTTTTTAACTTTCTCCCATTGGGCATTTGATGGGCCATTTGTGATGAGCGCTAGTAGATAACCGGATGAACGAAATTGCTTAAGCATTTGAACGTACTCTGGTATAATGGCCAAATAACGATAACGAAGGTGCAGCCATTCCGTATATATTTGTTCAGCTAAATGCTTGTAACGTTCGGGCAGGGCATCACGCCATAAATATGATCGCCAGGAATCCAATGAGGTTTGTGGATTATCTGGACAGCGTCGAAATGATTGTAGAAATTTGGCTGTCACTTGTGTAGCTTCCCCTGGCATAAATTTGTAGGTGCTTTCTAGCTGATCGGCGAGCTAAAATTCAATGTGAAATTCCAAGGAAACAAATAAGTTATTGTCATATATTTTAGAACATCGGGCTTAACCGCATTAGTAAGAAACAGTATGATAATTTATGATATGCCTGGAACGGTTAAACTTTGGTACTACTTTGCGATGGATCTGAAATGAATGAATTGAAACCAACCTAATATCTACTACATATATAAAAATAATACCTTTATTAATAGAACCCATTATGTATATTATTTACTATTTTACAGAGTTTTTATAGGGATAATGGAGGTGTTCGGTATTTTTCACTGTCAAGATCAACATTTACAAACAGCTGAACGAGCAAATACCATCAATCAGCAAATGTGTGGCCTCTCCAAACAATATTTTAACAATATTTTGATTGGATCATTTTTAAAATTATATCGAATACGTCAGAGTTTATTTATGTTATGAACATACATACAGAAATATAAATAAAATTCAGAGAAAGCGGAAGCGGCACGTCATTGATCGTCTGTAGGGGTGAATTGCGAATTTATTTTCATAAATAAGAATCACGTTGCTTGAAACAGGTGTTTATTATATATATATGTACATACATACGTAGGTAGATATTCTTCACAACAGGTAATGAACTTTTGGCCCAACATTAAGTATAAACAAAATTTCAGCCTGAACAAGTGTTTGCCAATATTTTATGAGTACGTATTTTGTTTTGTTTTCGATTTTGCCCTTCAAAAGTATTGTATACAATTCAAAAGAAATATTTAAAATTTTGAGAGTGAAGAAAATAAATTTTGTTATTGTAGTCTCTGGCATTCTTCAGTTTTCTTTAAAAATATTTTTTTAAGAGTTGTCGTATCAACAAATGCTAAAAAGCTGAAGGAAGGGGAATTATTGCTAGTCATGATCATATGGTTATAAACACTAATAGATATCTCGTGCAGTCTATAAAAACTAAGACGTTCTAGATAAGATGTAGAGATATGTATAAATCTCTTGTGACATAAACAGCGATCTCTTATTTTATAAAATGACCGATAAATGTTTGAGTCTGTGAAAATGTACGAGTACAACTCACTATTCCAGAAACCTAGTAAGATAAATTGTTATTTCGTCAAACTAGGTATCAATGAACCTAAAAATTTGTTGTCAATTGTCGTAGGCCAAACGATATGAATTATACATATAAATATATGCGTTCCTCTGCAACGGATTTAAACAATTGCCACCATAATTAGTTCTGACTAATACGTTCATGTTTTGAATTGTAATAACAATTGAGTAAACTATTCAACACCTACGTGTAATGGGATTCATCCAATAGCTCTGTACTTACCAAAATAAATGGAAATACCAACAAGTTTTTATTTACTCGTGTTTATCAGTATGGCAACGGTTTACATTGTACTCCGGTTTCTAATATTACAAATAAATCCGAATTTTGTAGTCATTGTTTCCGGGATTACTCATATCTTCTCGGAGCCCTGTCATAAAGAAAGTTGTTCGTATTTATCTTTACAGAAAGAGGAACACAAAGAAATGTTGATGAGTTTTAAAGATTTCCGAAAAGCGAATAGTTAGTCGACCATTATTTAGATATATGCATACATCCATATGTAAATGATAAGAGTAGATATGCGAAGACGGACACTTAGACCAATTTGCCCATTCTGCAGAATATAGCGTCGAATATATAGAATGGGGTATGGGAATATAATTCGGTTTTTAGTCACTTTATATGGCCACAAGATGAGTACAATTGGGGTACAGGGAATGCTGCTCCTATTATAGATTAACGCTGTAGAGGGATTTTGAACAAAGCCTATAGGTCATGTTATTCAAGCAAGACCTATTGTCTGTGTTACCCCTCATTTGAACGACAAGGTTGTCGTAAATATTCTGAAGCATAACAAACAAAACGCCTTATATGTTAAGAACATGTTATGCGAAATGTCATAAAAATGGTTCCATTATACCAATTATTATATCAAAGAAACTGACATACACCTAATTTCTCGTAACCCATTTTTTTTGGAATTTAAACAGCGACATAAAGAATTATTACGGCCGAACCTCTCGAACCGGAAGCGTCTGACAGATATTCGAGTGCACAACTGTCATAAAAAACCAGCTTAAACTACAATTGTCCGTCGGAACAACAGGCCCATACTATCGTGTCTAGAATATAGGATGTACAAGTACAAAACGAATGGCTTTAATAATGTCTGATTCCTATATTTCTTCTACAAAATATAGTGCTGCTTCCCAATTAATGGCATACCATTTATTGCCTACCTACTTAAAGGTGCAGCAAAAAACGCAGAATATAAGTTCAATCTTCAAATTATCGTTAAGTTGTAATCAAGAAAAAGTCGATGTAAGTCTGGCCCTGATAGCATTTGATTGCAGAATATAAGCCATCTTTAGGTGAAGTTAGTTTTGAAAACTTAACCCAGTACAAACCAGTGGATGAAACACTCTCCAAACATTCATCAAAGATGAACTTAATTGACAAGAAACAACATTGAAAAGCTAGAATCTAGTTTTGAAACTGACTAAAACAACGCCCTGACAGTGCTTCGCCCTTAGGTATAAACTCCAGATATAAAGTCTGAAGTGAATCCTTTCAGGTTGCTAATGTAGGCGACCAATAAACAAACTAGCAACAGTCATTCTTCGGGCTTGTCTATATAATTAACATCTAGATTGTTCGTTTACAATTATTTACAGCACTAGACAAGATAATAAGATTAGCGCAATAAATATTATACAATCTAATCAGTCAATAAATTAACCGCTGGAGTTTATTCGGCAAGGGATTGCACTTTGAACTGACTCATAGCATTCAGTTACGCAATGAAATTCCAATTCCAACAGTTTTGTCTAGCATATCAAATTTTTAATCACCTCTGGAGCCATATCACAAATCGCGTTGGGTTCTCATTTTTATTTTCAATGACTATCAACAGCCGCCCTAATTAAATGGGGATAAACAAAATCAGACAATGCGCAATCCCTATAAAGATTAACAAACTTAGTAACGCTATCATGTTTCGACTTTTATTTTGATGTGGCTTATAATCCTGTCGGCGTCGATGTATTTTTAACTTTTATTTAAGTATAGGATTTCACAACAAAAAACCCAAACGCTTTTAATTATTTATACAGCAGATAATTTGTGTAAAACGGACAATTAACCTTTAATTTCCAAAAATACCTTCTTCTTGCAGTCAACGACTTACCCTGGCCACTGAGAGCACACCGTCCCTCAAGTGCAAATGCGACATTCGTATAAAGTAAATAAAAAATATAAGAAAAAAAAAAACATTTCACACCCAGTACAGCGATCGAAAGATCCAAGTGTTCATGGAGTACAGAAACTTCTACTGGCGTGATGCCAGGTTATCGGTTAATCAAAAATAGATTCATACGTTTCGAGGCTCCACAGCCGATGTGCAAGTATGTGTGAGAAGCTTTCTCCATTTTGTCTATTTCGTGACGTGAAAATTTAGATTTTCTTTTTTAAATTCATTTTCACTCAGAGTAACTTGATAGATGTGCACTATTTTTCGAGAATATTGATTTTTCCAAAACCAAAATTATGACTAAATACATCCACATGTATTCTCATTATATAAATGAAAAATTGAAAAACAAATTCTCCTTTGTAATTAAAAGTGATTCATTTTATTGTTCGCTTCATCTGCTTTCGTGTGTATTTATAAAAATCCTCTACAAATTCTATAGCGACAAACATGTTAGTCATTTCTCGATAAATAATTAAAAAAAAAAAAAAATACGAATAAATAAATTTGGTTGTAGATCGTAGGTAAATTAATCGCCAAATAGTTTCTTGCCCAAGTCCATCATTCTGTGATTACGGCAAACACGTAGGGCATCAGCTTTCTTGAGGGCAGCCACTACGCCGGGGTTCACTTCAACCAACTGGCTTAGGAAATCTTCGTATGCGGACTTAACATTGGGGGGCAATGTGCCTATTTTGACCTTCTTAAGTGTTTGTACTATACCTTCGGCCCAGCCACTTTCAATTGCAAATTCAGATATCCATGGAATCAGGGGAAGCACGCCACACATAGTCTGCATGCCAAGGAACCATAATTCAGAAACTTCCATCCAATGTTCTTTGTATGCGATGGAAACTACTAAAGCTGTGGGGTCGTTGGACTCGTCAATGTTGTATGCGTCCCAAAGAAATCGTATAGTAGCTTGAATATACCGGCAAATAGAAAAGTCATTCGCTTTCACCTTTTTCGATTGTTGTTTGAGGAGCAAAAGGCCGAGAACAGCCAGATGGCCGTGCATAACAAGATTGTCGGGCGTGTCCTTGAGTTCGGGCAAGTTGTCGTACACGAATTTCAATAAGTTGGCAAATACAGGACTTTCTTCAACAATTTTCGGCTCTAAGACAGTAAGGTTCATCAAAATGTTGCAAAGGCTAACAATGGCCGTGCGAGCGTCTTTCATTTCTTCTAATTGTTTGGGCGTTGGCACGGGATCTGGTTCGTTCATGCGCTTTAGACGTTCGGCTCTTGGAATTGGTGGTTTCTTGTAGTGTGCAATAGAAAAGTAAAACTCAATAGATTCCAGGAAAACCTCGTCTTGTTTTGTAGTAAACATAATTTTCCTGGCGTCATCTTCAACCGCCAAATGGCAGAGGGCCGGCAGCATAACTCGTAGGATATCCACAGGGGGTTCACCACTCTTGTTTTCCTTTCGATGTGCTTGCAGATCATGGAAGGTTTCGTTGGCCAATTTAAACATAAACGGCAAAATCTTGTAGATCGCGGGGCGCATTGCGGTGGTTTCTTGTGCCAACCATGCTGACAGAATGCGCACAATCGCATAAATAAATGCCTTGTCACGTTCATTCATATTGTCTTTCACCTTATCGTTGGACACGCGCGTTAGTACGGCGAGCACCTGGTTGAAAGCACCCTTCAGAGCAGTGTAAGTCGTCTGTTGCTCCTTAGGCTCCAGGTCGATTTGATCTCCAGCCATATATTCAATGCAGAGTTCCAAAATAATGAAGCAGCATGTAATGAGCTCAGCGTTCTTAAATGTTGTTTCAAGTTTTTTCTCGTCCATCTGCATGCGAACTTCTATGGCAGCCAATTGCAAGAGCAACAAGAAAAATTGTTTGGAGTCGTCCATGAACGCCCACTGCATACCCAAAACTTGGAGGGTAGTGGCTATAAGGTGAAGTGTTGGGTCACGTTGTTTTGGACCAATCTTGCTCTTAAGAATATCACTGCATCCTTTGAATACACTTTCAGGCCATATCTCTCCAACCAATGTGTTGGTTATAACGTCGCGACGGCAAGTGAGGAGAATCGAGGAGAGGATCCTGCATAGTTCGAATTTCCGGTCACTGTGATCGGTTTCCATATCGAGAGCAATTCGCTGAATCAGAGCATGGAACGGTTTCGAGTCATCAGCCCAAGAAGCAGGTCCAAATTTATTTGTCAGCATCACGATCAAATGCAAAGCCTCATCTGTCTGAAAACTCTGTTGCGAGTAGATCTGCGACATCTTAGGTATCGCACCGATTGTAAGCAATGCATTTTGTCCCGATTCATAGCTTGCGATGCTCTTCAAACAGCTGTAGGCCTCACTCACCACAATCAAATTATCGTCGTAGTCGTCATCGTCAGCTGTCTCCACTATTTCAAGCAAAGTCGGAATTGCGTCAATCATATCCTTATGTGTAGCTAGTTCCTCCTCTTGACAGAAGCATGTAAGAATAGACAAAGCAACGCTTTTGTAAACCAACGGCGGACAGTCATTCGGCAAATCCTTCGAGTTCAACAATTTCTTAAGAAATCCAAATCCAATTGCTTCGAACAGAACCTTCTTGGCAGCTGGACTACAATCCTTGCCCTTCACCAACTTTGTAACCATAAATAGCGCTGCAAATTTCTCCGTATCGCTTTTGGTCCCTTTTAACATGGCAGCGCACTTCTTTACCGATTCTGGGATCTCCGCCATTGTGACCCGAAATTAAATTTTGAGTTACTCAACAAAAAAAAAAATGAATTTCTATATAAAATGCTTTTTAATGTCCGCGCTCTTTTGCGTATTGAAACAATCCCGTACGGCGCACGATTTCAACTGAATGGAATTATTTGCCTTCTCTGCTAGGAGAGCGAACCGTTTACACTTTTTGGGATTAGTTCGTTCGTTTTATGTTTATTTTCGAATTGGATGAAATATTTGAAACATCCATGCATTCAAATCACTTCTGTGTACGGCGGAATTTATATTTAGAATATCTTTCTCCAACATAGGGTGATGGCGGCAACAATTGGATACACACTTTTTTTCTTGTACTTTAAATGTTTATTGATATCTATAGATTACATTCGAATACATTCGTTAAAGAAACAAAATGATACAAATACAGAGAGTTGGAATTTAATGCGGTTTCGTCAATTACAAGTTTTGCGTCGCATGAATTACTTTCAGACTATTAGTAGGATCATTTTATTTGGCATTTTAAAAGTGATCTTGTCTAACTAAATGTTTGCAGTCTCGATTTTCTTAATTTATAGTCTAGCCAGAAAATAATTAAAATAGTTGAAGTAGCAAAGGACGCCCCGGATCTGCGTATAAAACGTACATTCTCTGAAGAAACCAACCGGCTCTATTAACTCTATACCCCAACCCTATCCATATTTTCCCACTCTACATTATTAAATGTGGTTAGTCTCAAAACTGCGCGCTACAGTGTCCAAAGAAAATCTTCGTTCATCGCTATCAAATATCAACGGACATTGATTGAAAATATAATAACGATTCGCATGAACTAAACATTGACGAAATGCCGTCAAGACTTCCGTGATGAACAAAAATACCACACCTATTGTGCTGTGACAAATGACCTCAATTAACTCGCAGAGAAAATCCTAATTAGATCATCGTTTTACTAAACTATACGAGCAGTATCGGAACAAATGCGATGAATTACTCCATTTCACTGGAATATGGAGGACATATCGATGTCCTAATAATAATGCATTGTTTATCAAAAAAGGAATAAAAAATTCTAAAAAAATTCTCGTTTTAAGTTTCAAAGCAATCTCAACATGGAAAACGCCTTTAGAAACAATACTTTTGGGTTCAGTCCGTTCTATTTGTCCAAAAAATAAGACACGCACAGAAACAGCTGGCAAAATATACAAAAAATTGTATCTACTTATGTACAGGTTAGCAAGTCACCAAACGACCTTCAATATTCGTTTCTATCACAATCAGCCACGCAACGTTTACAGTTCTTCCAAGCTACCTGGCCAAGCAAGGTGTGTTGTAAGGGAAAAGTAGTATTGTATAATAGTAAAGAAACTACTTTGATTTATTGATGACTCAAATATACTCAGGCATTATATGGGTCGCAGTGGGATACATACGGTCGTTTGCCCAATTCTTAAAATTTCACCACAAATCAACCTTAAGGTTTCATACAAATGAAATGTTTGAATTGTAATTCAAAATCTAAAACATTTCAGAGAATGTTTAGATGTACAAATGTTGTATACATATGTACCTGTACACGTTTCATTATAAATAAACGAGAACTGGTCAAATTTAGGGCAAACAAAGAATACAAATTATTAGCCTATCACAATAGCTGACATTTTACACAAATATGTTTAATTTTCAGGCAATTTGGATGTTCTTGCTTAGTGGTCCTAGCGACCTAACACTGTGCAAAGCTCTGGGCCATCATCAAGACGATCCTCCTCTAAACGATAATAACAAAGTCTGTTGTCTGTAATTTGTTCATCGACATTGTTTGATAGTTTTTGGTGTAACTTGATAAAAAGGGGATTCGTCAAAACGATAGTGATTTTCAAACAAAACTATCTCAAAACGTGATTAGGGAACTGGTTTATTAGTTGTAATAAGAATTTAATAACATAACCCAGAGGACAGCTCAAAAAGTCATTATTCCAAGCAGCCAAATGGTGACATCGTCCAAGTTCTTAGTATTTTAGTATTCTATTAATTATAAGTTCCTTATCTCCAGAAGCTTTTGGAATACAAGGGTTAGATTGTAAAGTTTGTTATGCATTTGTGCGAAGATTTTCGTTTTAATTCTTTAAAAAATCATGAATTTTGAAATTTTGAAAGACTCGACTTATTTTCCCGCATAGTGGACTAGAGATTCGTACACTATCTGCCAATAACGCCCACAGTTCAAGGATGATTAAAACTTAATGCTTAGTTAAAGCTGACAACAGAACTTTGTGATGCGATGTCCAATTATTGAGCTGCATAGCACGTGAAAGTGTAATTAAGTATGGGCAGCGATGTGTTAAATATGGTTTTTGAGTGTTCTGGCGAATTCTTTGTCAACCAAATTTGATTTGTACTGATTGGAATAACCCTTGATGTTTTGCCTTAATTCTACAAATAACTATAGGAATTCTGTTGAAAAATTACTCATATGTTTATACTGTTTTAGTAATAAATTTATGTAGCACCAAGACAGCATGCCAATGACAAATCCCGTATCTAATGGGCGCGCCTGACGCATTCACACTTGTGATTGATGCATTTTCTTGGTAGGTACCTACAAAGATACGAAAATGGTTGAAATCAAATAGCCACACAATTGGTTTACCACGTTTGTCATCAACCAGATGGTCATCCATACGATCAAGTGTCATGATAAAAACACGTACCTATGTACGTGCAGCTTAAGATTTCTAATCCGGCTCATTGTCTCATTTTGTAATAAATGTAGTCCCACCCTTGTAAACCATGTAGATATGCATGTAAGTACACAGGTACGTTCCAAAAATGTTATTTGCGATACTCTCATACACCATTCAGGTAAACGTATGTATATGAAACGTTTGGAGCCTAACAAATGAATTCTTTGTAATAGAAAAAACATTTGAGAAGTTACAGGGAAAACGAAGGACCCATTACGACGCAAAACCGGAACGTTGTTTGGAGTAAAAACTAGAAAACAATAACAGCTTGCAACAACAGGTATCTGAGCCAAGGTTTATGTGTACAAGTGGAACATAATCGAAAAACTTTAAAAACTACTTCAAAATTTGTATCATTTTGATTCTATGGGTTACGCGCGTTTGCGACCAACTTTAGCACATTCACTGTATGGTCACCGCTGAACGAATATCAGGCGTAGAGCCGCACAACAAGCGGACGTGTAGTGGGCTGTTCTAATTCTGGAAATGACTCTAAGTTTCTACAACTGACGACGACGACGAACATTTTTTTCGCGTAAAACACCGACAACACAAAATATTTTTGTGCAACACATGCGGGGTCAACTTAGCGGTGCCATATACCGCTAAAATGGCAACCTTGTTGAATCCCGTTTGGCAACCGTTCAAGAGTTCAAAGAGTAATAATTTGTTCATAAATTTTTAGGCACGTTCACTGTTTTAAAAATGTATCTAGACCAAATCGACCGACGAAACCCACTTATGTATGTAGTTTGACAGCTGCGAAAACGTGCATCGTGGAAAACTACTACCAATTTTCGACATTACCCTCAAAGAAAAAAATAGATTTTCCAATGAATACACTTCAATAGTCCCCCGGTTAATGGATTTCACGAAACTAAACCAAATTAATTCATTAACTTCTTTTCCGCAACGGAACGCGGCCAAACGAGAAATCAGGTGGATATACAAGGAAAAATTACTTTGCATGTACTGAAGAACGACCTCGAATTGTCATTCTGAAGTTTCAAAGGTTGAATTACTCCGATGATTACACAACTTTTGCTTCTACGCACGACGATGCTGCAGGTGATATTCAGAATAGTTTTTTTTCTTCTTCGGATTATTTCGTAACACGTACAAATCCAATCACTCGAATATTTATAATTCGACCAACAGAACTCAAACAAAGAAAACTTGAAAAACAAGAAGCGAAAAACAATGCCACTTACCTTCCTGCAGGCCTTAGAATCACCTTTTCTCGTAGGTATCAGGGTGTTATCGAGGTCGAAAAACAGTGCTGAAATGTTTGACGGATTCGGTATTTTACCGACTTTCAATATTTTGCTCGCTGCCATTTATGTTTTCAAAACAAATTGATTGTTAAAACACGAGAAAGTTTACGCGAAAACAAATGCAAAGTGGAAAGTTGTTCAGAGTTGTCACAGCACCTAGTTCACCAAACGGCCTTTTGTAGTAGAGTAACATGGCATTGGAAAGAAAACCCCAGCTGATTGAAAAACATTTTCATGCGAAGCAGAAATGGTATAATGTAGTAAAAAAGAGAAAAATCGTATAAATGGATGCGTTCAAAGTGGTGGATCCATTTCACAGTACAAAGGTATTATCGCTGGAAAAAAATGTGATACAAATTTAAGTTACATGCACAACATTCTAGCCTGCTTAAATAAATAAATTAGCAGGCTGCATAGTCATTTACAAGTCATTTACCAAAGTGTAGCGAAGTTTCCGGCGGTTGTTAGGTCCAACAGTACTGACAAAGTTTCAACAACATTTTTGACTGAAGCCTAGTGTCCTGCTCGAGGTTAATTTATGTTTTTTTTTGTTCACAACGCCGATAATTTTTTCAAAACAGAGTATAGATGAATTAACGCATACGTTATAACCAAATGCCATTAACTGCTATACCCTCCTTCGAAGTTCAGCCAATTTTTCCTTTCTCCTGGTAATGAGAAAGTCTGTTTATTTTTTTCCTTGCTTTTTGTTCGCATTTTCTCAATTTGTTCAAAATTTAGCTCCGATTTAATGTCTCAGACAGATAAGTATTTTGCGAAGAATAATACAGACAAAATAATAAAGACTGTCTCGACTTAGCGCGAAAAGGATACTAAAATTAAATCCGAAACTGAACGTAACCATTTCTTGGCGCCAAAGAGCAGAAACCATGTCCATGCACTGACTACACTCACCGGAATGGGATAAATTGAAAGAGAATTGAAATGACAAGTAAACAGGGCGAGGAAAACAAACGCAGTTGATAGCAAAATGTCAGAGGGAAATAGTTCAATGAGAAGGAGAACTTTATTGAATGGTACATTTCTTGACGTATTACTTGTTTGTGGTACTTAAATTGAAATTGTTTTACAGGATCATCTCTTAAAGACGACACCGATGAGGAGGCCCTCATGTCTCTAGAAAAATTGGATCGCACCTCTCCGGATCTTTGGCCAGAGAAGAGTGAGTTGAATGCTTTTCCAGAATACCTTTGTTGACATTCCACTTCCATAACCTATCGTTCAATCGATACTCGAAACGTTTTGCCGTATGAAACTCATTTAACGACTTTTTCGTAGATTTTCTATAATTCGAGTGGTGTGTAAATAATTTGCTTCTAGTTCCAGGGATTACCGATTTCATTGCTATGAGTGATACACCAATTCATACGACACCGCCGACCTGGTCGAAAGGGCTCTCACAAGAGGATATAAATGCTATGCACGGTAATTTCGCAGATTCATGGTCACGCTAACCAATTTTAACATTCAAACACAATTCCAGAGCTGGGAGTTTTGTCAACAAATGGACTTATAATGGAAATAAAAAAGTTGTATGACGAGGCTTATCAGTTGGGCGTAGTTGAGGCCAAGGAGATGACCCGAGGGAAATACTTGGGGATATTCAACAACACTAAAAAGAAATCTCCGTCTTAGGGGTTTTGACTTGTTTGTACTCGTACCTAGAATATAAGAAATGATAACTCAAAATGTCCGTAAATTTCGTTTCGACAAGTTGGTTTCGAAAATGTAAAATAAACTTGTAAAACCGTAAGACCGACGAATTTAATAGCAAGTGCGTGCGTAGGAAGGTGGCGATTTTCTCATAAGCTGCTGAAATAAAATGGAATGTAGACGATTTAGGGCTAAGAAGGATGTGACGTATGAGTCCGAAATGGCCGAGAAGAATGATAATGAAAAGCTCTTGAAAAATATCCTTAATATGTTAGAAGGGCACTCTCGATTCCCGAATCTGCATTTGAGCAAAAAAATGCTCACCTGTTATATGACCGGAAGTACGGGAAAACAACATTCTTAATAAAACAAAATACAGATTAACACATCCATACATATAATCTAGTGATACTCAATCCAATAAACTGTAAAATTGATTGTAACACAAGCGGTGATAGGTAGTCGTTTGTAAAGCGATAACTCAATGAATGAATTCTGAAGAGTTTATGTGCACTGCGATCTAAACGTTCTGTTGTATTTGCTTTTTGTACCAGAGATTTCTCTCCTAAACATATGGGATGTGCTTGTAATGCAAAATTCCTAATATACACAGGTGTTTGGATCTGTTGTAACTCTTTCGATTTCCTCTTCTGGTTCTGAATCAAACAAAATGTTTACATTCCATTGAGCTATGAGCTCTACAGAAAACCACACCAATCTGAGCACTGGAGTATTCCAACAAAATCGCCGGAAATTTCCTCCGGATGTTTATTAGACGTTCACACGAGGTGGAATCCTGATCCCAAATTTGTTTTGTTGTCTGGTATTCAAAGTTTTAACAATTAACTTACGGATTTTTCCTTAGGTTAGGTTAGGTAAGGTGGGGAGAGTCAAGATACACTTAGACAAAGAAAAGGTCCATTGTGATACCACATATTTGGTAGACCGAAAGAATAACCTGGTACCTATCTCAAAAGGTTTGTGAGTATTGTTTTGACGGAAATGTCTAAGTAGGGTGACTGACTCAATGAACCCTAACTGTCTGGTGACCCGGGAAGGAATAAATAGCAAACACGTACTGGGAGTGAATGGTTAAATCGAACCCTTGGTACTGTTATTCAAATGGTATCGCATAGGTATAGTGACTGATTCAGTCAATTCTTTACTACCTAGGAGGTGCACCGTTTAGGTAGTGGAGTGCGTAAGAGTAGTGATGGTTAAATTGACTCAGTGGTTAGAGAGCGAGGTGTTCGAAGTTCGATTCAAATTTTTTGAAAATTTTTTGTTGATCCCACCTCTTGCGAGCATCTTACAAATATATGAGAGTATAATTGCTTCGAAAAAGTTAAAACACTAGGTCCGTTCGCGTACTCTCCCAAAACAACGATTTTTCATGAAAATCTACGAAAAGTCACCAAGTAGTGTATGTGTACGCAAAAGTTTCGTAGTTTTTCTTAGAAGAGAGCGCCCATGCAACGAATTTTAGTGCAGGAAAATTTGTAGTTTTCGCGTTCGCTTACTTATTTGTGATTTTACCACTCTCTGAGAGAATTTCACCCCCACTCCTAGATATTTCACAATGTATGAATTTTGGTGCAGAAAGTACGCGAACAGGCCTAATTACTTTTCGGCAATGGTAGAGAGAATTAAGATCGTAGGCTTCGTATGGTAGTGTGCCAAATATGTACTTGATTTTGCATTTATATGGGGTGATCAGATAGCAATGATAATTTTTCCAATTAATTAGTTTTAACAGTTGTTAAAGTTACCAAAGGTTTGCCACTCCAACATGCATCGTTTCACACTTGACGAACGACTTACATACATAGTTATAAATATATAAAAATTCTAATTTTGCCAACAAAATCATTATCTCGGAAAAGTCCCTTTTTTGCTTCAACGGCTATATCAACAAGGAGAATTGCGGCTATTTGAGCGAACACAATCCACAAGTGTTCGACCGAGCATCAATGCATCCACAAAAATTGACTGTTTGGTATGGTTTGTGGCATGACGGTATCATCGGACCATATTTCTTTCGAAATTAGAAAGACGACACCATTATCCGTCAAGGGTCTCACGTATAGAGCAATGTTAATCGACTTTCTGTGGCCAGAACTCGATAACTTCGATATACATATGCATCCGAGTTGGAACCACAACAAAACGGCGTTACATGCCATACAAGCTTATGCCATCAAGATTATTTTCTCTGGGGGTACGTCAAGTCCTTAGTATACACTAACAAGCCCACCACTTTGGACGAGTTCGAGGCCAATATTCGAGATACTATTGATGAAATAACGGCCCAAACATTGGACCGAGTCATAAAACATTGAAAATTGGATGCACTGCCAGCGAACACGAGGCGTCCATTTAAATGCTGTGCCATTCCACACATCATGGCAAAATATGTTAGAATAGAAAAAATAGAAATAAAGCTAGAATCAATTTTATAATTTTACATATCACAATGTTGTGTCCTATGGTCCTTATCTGGTTACCCTGTACAATGTGTACAAAAAGCTTTGGTTTCAAGTTAGTTGAAGCAGAACTGAATGCTCGTCTAGTTGAGATCTACCAGGCACTCTAACGAAGAAATTTCGGCCACTTTGTTACATCTTCAAAATAATAATACTGCTGCCTTATAGTACATACTAAATTAATAAGACCGCTGTAAGAGTTTATAGGTATGGTCTTCAACTTTCTTTGAAGGTAAATTTCAAATTATTTTACCATCTCCATGAAATAATACCAAAACGACCTTTATTAGCGAATCACCTTATTAAAATCATAAACCGAAAATTAAGCCAAGATTTCCTTTAATTTCTGCAAAAATTTATTTATCACGTGGAACTGCCATTCGAAATTGTATTAGAATCACTACGTACATTATTCCGGAAAATATCATCTGGAAAGAAAAGCGTAAAAAAGCAATAAATATTTTGTAGGCTTATTTTTAATTAACAGACCCCTCCTAAATTGCGAAAATTTATTGCTATGATATCCCCTGCAAAAAATTCAATTCGTTTATGGAGCAGTTCAAGCGATAAATCCTTAATAATTAATTTCAAATGCGTATCTGTTCTTTTATGACCTTCCAAAGGTAATTTTGTAATAAAATTACTTTCCTTCAAAAAAAAGAGAAAAAAGTTACAAAAACGTGTTAATTTAAATTCGATTAAAAACAAATCAATTGAGGTCTTAAAGTATATAACTAACATCCTGCAGGTGGGTCTGTAGCTTAGACGAAAACGGGTAGAGGCTTAAGAGTGCTGAAGGTAGGATTGTGAAACTGTGAAGTGAAACTTCATATACACTTCACGTCACTTGTATGTACTGTGCAGTAGTTTTTTAAACTTCTTTTCCATTTCCTTACCTGAAACACCTATTGTGGTACTTTGACTAATTTTATTATGTCTCCTTTTCCCACAGTCCTTCCATTGTTTTTTCAAGTCTTCTTAATTGATATAAACCTTTGACAGGTTTAAGTTTGTATGGAGTTAGTCTTTGGGAATTTGGTTCATATTACAAACCTTTTCCACTAATGGAAGCAGTATATCGTAACCTTGTACAGCTCTGTCAGAAGGCCGTCAAGTTTTTGCGCATAATGAGCTGTGATCCCCTTATCTTTGGAAAGAAATCTTTGCTGATATGTCCTTCTGTCAATATGGTCCCTAAGTTTTCGGAAGACTACAGTATTTCTTAGTCTGTTGGTACTATAGGACCATGATTTCAAGAAGTCCTTCTTCTAAAGTCCATCTTGTGTCTCATTGATATCGACACTTGTTTTAAGGGACCCAGGGCAGACATCTGCACATAACACTGGTCATATGCAGCCATACCACTCATTTTTTTATATTTAAATACATTTTAAAACTCAAAAACAGACATAACGCAGTTTCTCCAAGCAGGTCTGCAGACTCAATTTACAACTCTAGTTAAAGCATCTTAGTGCGAAACATGTATAGCAAGAATTAGCCTTCTGTTTGAGCTGAATTTAAACTTAGTCATTTAATGTACATACCAATAATTCGCAAGAATTGCAGATCCAAAAGCATGCAAGTAAGATCAACCCTCGAATAATGATGAACACTATAAAAACTGAAAATATTAATAACCATACAGTTTTGTCATCAAAAACAGTTCCACCTGCACTTCATACTTATCTTATAGCTGTCCTCAGTTTCGGTGTCTAAACTTATGTACACCCAATATGTGGTTAATGTTATATCACAATACATCTTAAATAGGATACCAATCAGCGAACCTTCGAAATAATCTTCGACCATTTTGGCCGCAAGCCAAATTTCATTTCTGATATCGCACACAGCATTTAAACCCTTCAGGACATTTTTCCGGGACGTCCATTTGTTGTATTTTGTTGCTCGCACATCGTTCATAACTCTTGATGTAACTATACACAGATCCTGCTGCATGGCGTTTGTTAAAAACACAAAAAGCATGAATTCCGACAGTTTGGCTTTGAGTGATATCTCCGAGCACACCCTAAGCGCTGTTCTAAACCAAGTGGACCCGTCCACATGCAAAATGTGTACCAAAGAAAATAGCTCTAGAATTTCCAGAAGTACAAAAGCATAAACTTTTAACGCTCGTAGCCGCAACTTAGGACCACTGGGAGTTTCAAAGTTCTGCTGAACGAAACTCTTTTCAATTTTTTCATACTGCAAAACGATACCCTCGAATTGCTTAACCTTACAAGAAGTCTCCAAAAGGATCACAATGTGCCCGATCCATAATATCAACAAACTGGCAACATTGAATACCTTTGAAATTTCACTATCACTTTGAAACGCTGACTCCTCAGAATCCCACAGTCTTAAAAAGGATACAAAAGCTACGAGAATGAAGACCACCGACATTTGTAGACTGCGTAGACGCATATTTACGGGCAACAAGCCCATTAAAACCATAAAACCACGAGCAATCCGAATTGCACGAAAATAGTCCGAGTAGATTGACATGTTACCGACCGCCTAAATTGATCACCCACCTCTGTGGGGGTTGTCATTCAAAAACGACAATTTTGTTAAGGAGTTTCGAGTATTTCAAGTGAACACCATATCGAACCGTCATTACTTCAAAATTAATTACATACTGTCCTTTGCTCGTTATAAAATACGTTTCCACCGTTCGTCATTAAACTCAATCGTAGGTCTTGCTAATGATTATCAGTTAATTAAATTGCTTTTCTTTAAGTAACGGTGTAGGATTTATATTAGCAGTTGTGTAGGTACTGTTGTTTTTATTAAGATTGTGCAAACAAGAAGAATAGTGGGTAACAATTAGTCCGTGTTGTTGTTTAGGTTGGGTTCGGTTCTAAGAACAGGGGAACCCTTCAATTTCCTACATTTTCTTCAAAATCAGGAAAAGATCCATACGATGTTCGTGATGTTTACATTCCCTAGTTCGCTTATGTTGTCCAAGAAATAAATGCTCCTAAAATTACCAATAAGACGCCACTTTTATTATGTTCCTATAAAAACTTATCAGGGAGATAAGACACTGAGTCCTACAATCCACTATTCTGTTAGGCTTAGAGCGTCCATGTAGAAGTGTAGAGACTTGTTGTGTACAATCAGGTAATATTAGTTTCCTACGTAAAAGATTTTATGCCGAAAAGCTTAACTTCTTTGCTACCCATATACAAAAATCTTTTGAATTCGACCTTAATAGTTATCATGATATTTTAATTTCAATCTAAATAGTGTGCCACGCCAACTTTATTAGGGTTACTTGTTGCTCTAAAGCCTTTATAGTTTTGTGGTAGTCTCGAATGCGTCTCCTTACATCCACCCCTCCTATCCATCCCTCTTATCCGAACGCGTTTTTTAAAAACCAGGTACACTTCAAGGTGTTTGTCAAAAGTTCCCGAAAAGTGATAACGAACAAAAGTTTGTCATTTAAATCTTGATCCCACAGTTCCGTAGTTCGACAGTGTTGGATTAGAACCTACAATGCTGGTGCATAAGCTTCAATAGAAGAGTAGGGGTGTACTGAAGCACGGTGTGTGTATAAATATGTGCATTAGATGGATCTTGGTAATGGAGGAAATATGAAAATGAATGCCTAAAGAACTGAAATATGACACAAAGGTAAAGTATTCATCTCTTCGGTGACGTTCAAATCAAGGACTTTGAATTGATTTTCATAACCAATTATTTGTCTGTTCGGGTATTCTCTGCACGAAAACTAGTAGTTTGTAAAATTAAATTCTCTCAAGAATGGTAAAAAATAAACGAGCACGGAAACGTAAAGGTGTGCAAATACACGAAGAATAAATTACGTACAGAGATTTGACAGATTTGACAAATTTCATAAATTAGTGCAAATAAATTTCCTGCACTAAAGTTCGTAGCATGAGGGAATTTCTTGCTCTCTGGTGAAAAGTCTTTTTCGCGAACAGAATTTCGTGAGTTTCCGTAGAAATTTTTAAAAGTTCGCTGTTTTGAGAGGGTATGCGAACAGATCTTATGTCGGGACAATTATCAACTGCCCAATGGCAAATTTTCCGAACATTAGTTAATACCATTGGAAACAAACATTAAGCTAACACGTATAACTTATTCAACATCTAAATAACGATTATCGCACAGAAAAATCTATATTCTTTTTTGACCTAAAAAGTGGCTTTCCATTAATTTTGTGTCGGAGTCGCACCAGTTGCATTTCACTGTCTAACCTGTGCTTCACGCGACATGGCTAAAAAAGTTCAATATCTTTTAGACGCGGGCAGGCCGTATCTAATTGCTGCTTGTATTTGTGGAATTTCTCCGTTTTCCAGTATAACGAAACAAGCACCAATTCGGGGTTTTTCTATTTGTTTTCACATATATAAAGCGTTGCTAATTGCAGCTGCATTCTTTGTTACATACGAACGGTGTAAATACCTTTCGGATCCGAAAAACTTAAATAACGATTTCTTATCGAATAGTCTTCAGTTTATTCAACAGCTGACCTCGACGATGATTCAATGCATGATGCATCTTATTGCGTATTTGAAGTACAATGATCTGAAACGTATCTTTTTGGAAATAAACGCAATTGAACAAGACATGTTGTATATTTCGACTAAAACGGACAATTTGTGTACACGGTTTATATTTAAGCGGCAATTGTTTTGTGTTTCCGGCCTAATGCTTTTAACGGTATTATTCACTCCTGCTGCCAATACCTACATATATGTTCTAGGATTGATTCCACACAGGCAGTGGTACATTAACGTTTTTTCGGAAACCGTGATTCGTTGTAAAAGTTTGGAATTTTGCGTTTTGATACAAGTTTTCAATGAACTGAGTAGCGAATTGGTTTCTTGCATTAATGACTTACAAAGAAATTTTAATTCTTCAACCAATAGATACTTTATTAATCGTTTACTTTTGCAAAAGAAAATAGTATCCATTCGGGATAACCAGTCGAGAATATGGAAAACGATCAATCTGTGGACTAATTATTTCGCAATAAGTATATTCTGTCAATTTGTGTATAATGGAATCAGAATAACAAACATAATTTACTGGGTATATCTGAAGTTTCATATAGACAGCTTATTCATTAATACGTGTACGTATACATATGCAGTGCATAATGTTGATAAAAAAGAAGGTGGTGACTTCCAAAACATGTGGATCTACAATATTGCTTTTAGATTTTTGCTGAAGTTTAAATTAAATTTAACAATTGAAATTTTGAAAAAAAGTTTTAAAAAATTAAAGTTTTATTACAGGCAAATCTTTGAATTGATAAAATGTAGTACATGATCTTAAAATATTGCTCGAATGTCAGCTGTTAATGAATTCTGTGCGACTTATTTAAACTCTTTTCGTTTATTTACCATTTTTGGTCATCTTAGTTACATTTTTATAAATATATGAATATATGTCGAAGTGTAACAGGATCAAAAGTTTTGTTGCCTGATTTGTGCTATCTTGTGCGAAGTTCTTTAGATTATAAAAGCGTTTGGTCATTGTTCACAAAACACAACCGAAACTTTAAGATATGGACCAATCAGGTTGTTGACGATAGATGTTAAGTAAGGTTTGAAAGGCTTTAGCACTCTTTTTGGATCTCGATTTCCGCCGAAAGTATTGACCATGATCGTCTAAATTCAATGATTCAGTCATTATTCTGTCTATGATTTTTATTATTTTCTTTATGTCTATTATTATCTACCATTTCTATAATTTTACTACCAGATTTCCTTATTCATCTCTGCAGGTTTTGATTCAGGCTTTTAGAAATACCTCTGAACCTCTTTATTCTTCCTTCCAAAAAAACTGGTGGTCACCTCTGGTATTTACATCAAACGCACATCAGAGGCTGTATTCCTGTTCAAATTTTGTCGATGTAGGTATAAGTCTTTAGTTGTTAGCTGGCGGAATAGGGCATTTCTGAGATCGGGGACAGTTTAGGGCAGCAGTTAAGGCCTCTATTAATTGCTTGGGAGTAAGCGGTCTAGGTGGAAACAAAGAAGTTTACCATTCACTAAGAAAATGACTATAATGGTTAAAAATTACCTTTTGTAAAAGAAAGTGGATTGACTTTCCTTTGTTGAATCTTGCACAAATTTCACTATTTGATCTAGTTTCACTTAACAAATGGTTTGAATATATTTTTCTTTTTACATTTAGAAATGTAGTTGAGTTTAACAAAGACAATTTATTTCTATAAAATAAGCTATATATTGAATTTTATTGGAGTTTAAAGAGCCAAAGCTTGTATTTAAATTCAAAAAAAAAAAAAATCAAATTAAATCATCACAACGTTGAAAGCTATGGATGAAAAAAAAAATGGCATTCAAATTAGCAATTATTCAACGTCCGATAACACAAAATCGCACAGGAGGACCTAATCAATAATTAATTTCCATACTAAAAATTACCTTTTCCATTCCTTTTGTGGTGGAATTGCTTTAGTCTCGTTTCTTCTTTAACCAGCTGGTCACTTATGTACACGACTCTTTAGGGTGAACTTAAAGGACAAGTACATTTCTATTTGGAGTTATGGGTACAAAAGTGCGGTATTTTTTGAACGTAACTAGGCCTTACCAAATTGTGTTCTGGATTTGTGGCATAGCTCCGTTTAACATTATTACGGAACAGGCGCCAAGTCCTTACATTTTTTCAATTCTCCATCATGGCTATAAGGTTTTTCTTATAGGAGCTACACTATTCATTACCTACGAACGCTGCAAATTCCTTTCGTTTATCACGAATTTTAATAATGATTACTTATCGAATGGACTTCAGATTGTACAATTCATAACCTTAACAATCATTCAGTGCTTGATGTACGTGATTATATTTTTGAAGTACAACGAACTCAAGCGCATTTTCTTGGAGATAAACGCAATAGAAGAAAACGTGTTGCATATTTCCACTAGAGTGGATAAATTAGGTTCATGTTTGACTTTTAAGAAGCAACTTTTTCGTGTTTCCGGTCTCATGTTAATATCGGTCCTAATAACACCTCTCATGAACATCAATCAAAATGTATATCCGCGTCTACAGTGGCTCATCACCGCTGTTCCAGAAGCCGTGATTCGTTGTAAGAGTGTTGAGTTTTGTGTTTTGGTGCAAGTTTTCAATGAACTTTGCGGCGAATTAGTGATTTCCATTAAAGAGTTGAAAAGAAATTTTAATTCTGTCAGGAATCGTTTTCTAATTGAACGGTTATTGCTGCAAAAAAAGATAATATACATTCAAAACATTCAGTCAAAAACATGGAAAACTATTAATGGGTTTACCGATTATTTCGCAATAAGTATGCTCTTTCACTTTGTGTACAGTGGAGTGACAGTAACGAATATAACCTACTGGATATATGTGACGTTTAATATAGACACTTATGTAACTAACTTGTGTAGGTACCTTAATTTATGTAAAACTTTCAAAATTCATTTAATTTAATTCTTCCAGGAAAAACATTGAATTTTTCAGAATGTTATTGTAAGTAGCGCAAAAGTAAAATACTTTTCTGAATCACAATCTTTATGATTTCCACAAAATTTCTCGTTCACAACTTCATGCGTTGCGTCCGTACAAGTTGTTGGAACCACAGCTCGGGTATATCGATGTTGTCGAGCTCTGGTGATAGAATGTCGGTTAAAATCCCTCTATACTAAACTGTTGACGGTAACGGTGTCTGCTTTCTCATTTCCAAAGAAATAAGGTCTGGTGATAGGGCAATGCCTTAAACCGCACTAAACAGTCAATCATTGTGGATGCATTCATTCTTGGTCGAACACTTGTGGATTGTGTTCGCTCTAATTAAGACAATTCTGCTTGTTGACATAGCCGCTGAGCCAAAAATTCGGATTTCCGACCAACATTTCCAGATTCCAATTAGCGAACTTACGGCGTTTTCTATGGTCGTCCGACATCAATTCTTGCGTCGGCACAATCTTGTACGAATGTAGGCTCAAATATGACCCTAAAATAAGGCCGATTGAGTCTCTGCCGATGCCCAATTCGGCTGATCTGCGTCAAATCCACATTTCTGAGTATTTGTTTTCTTCATTTCGCATTAATCTCTGTCTGGTTGGTGGCTTAAGGTCCAAGAAACTGTACTTACGCTCAAACATTTTCACGGTCAACGAATTTCCAGCACACTGTGGCCAAAATGACAACCGACCTCACGACGAAATTCACGTTGCGTATTTACAACTTAGCCGGCATATCGGCAAGAGTAAAACAATGAATGATGGAATGGCAAACCTTACTGAATATTTTGACAGCTGGATGTCATTAGTATCTTTGACAGTTGCTGAAACATAACAATTAAGAAAAGTTTCATTGCTATCTGGTCACTCTGTGCGTATTAGTGCCCTAATTTCCGCCAATATCATCCTCGGGTCCATTTGCGTATGATTTAATTGTTTGTTGTGTAAATTACTATTCGTAGGATTTATTTATCAATTTTGCATCCAATTTCTTTTTATCGAAATTTAACGCAGTTTAGAACCGGGACTTTATGTTTTTATATTTTTCAGCTTTTGTTATTGACATATTTTCCTTTTCCAATTCTTCAAGTGTTCTTAGTACTATGTACTTTCTAGTATTATGTACATAAACATAGGAGTATAAGCCAATGAAACAATATGAGACGATCTATACATACTATACACAGCTCACTTTAAGTTTTTCTTCTAGTCCACTTTCATTAATTGGTTTTTAAAATTTCAGTTTTGCAATAACTCTTATATCGGACGTACAATCCTTGCGGTTTTAGCCAGTACTTTCAGGAGAATCTCTGGTACTACGCGCTATATTCATGCTGAGAGAATCACTCCATGTGTGCGCCTCTAGTGGTCCACATAGTGATGGTTTTGAGACATCTCATTTGTTCTAGTTCTTAGTATCTCGCACATCTAATCGGACTCCCGTCTGGTAGCTTCTCCGGAGATACTATGTGAACGCTACTACAATTTCTGTGAATCCACCTACACAGCAGGTACATTCATTATGGCGCAAAGGTATTCTGTTCACTTCGAAGATGATGATGAAAGATGCCATCTACTTCTGGTAATTTAAATGGCTTTAAGGTGCAATTTAGTTGCTCTGTACAACTTTTAAACCTGGATCCCTTTATATGGTGCATACATACATACTAATGTGTGTGTATCTTTTTGTTCCACACAGTCGACAACTATCCATTGCTGTACAAAAATTACTCATAAAAAATTTAATTAAAACTTAACAAATCAAAAACAATCATCACTCCGTTGAAGCTGGAAAAAAATAAATATTCCTGTTCAAATTAGCAATTATTCAACGTCCAAGTAACGCAAATCTCAGGAGGGCCTAATCAATAATTAATTTCCATATTTAAAATTAGTTTTTCCATTTCATTTCGCGGTGGAATTGCTTTAGTCTCGGTTCTTCTTTAACCAACTGGTGACTTCTGGACATGACTCTCGAGGCATATCCATATTTACCTACATAAATACCCGGAGTTATGGTTAAAAAAGTGCGGTATCTGTTGGACGCAACTAGACCTTACCAAATCCTGTTTTGCATTTGTGGAATTGCCTCATTTAACGTTGTTACGGAACAGACGTCATGTCCTTATATTTTTTCAATTTTCCGCCATGGCTACAGAGGTTTCCTTTTAGGAGTTACACTTTTCATTACCTATGAACGCTGCAAGTTCATGTCGGTTGTCATGAATGCGCATAATGATTACTTATCGAATGGACTTCACGTTATACAATTTATAACCTTAACAATTATTCAGTGTGTGATGTACGTGATTATATTTTGGAAGTACAGCGATCTCAAGCGCATTTTCTTGGAGATTATCGCAATAGAAGAAAACGTGTTGCATGTTTCAACTAGAGTGGATAAATTATCAACATGGCTGCGTTTTAAGAAGCACCTTTTTCGTTTCTCTGGCCTGATGTTAATATCGCTACTAATGTCACCTTTTATAAACATCTATGTGCTGTTGTTAAATATTTATCCGGTTCGACAGTGGATCATTCGCTCTATCTCAGAAGTGGCAATTCGCTGTAAGAGTGTTGAATTCTGCGTTTTGGTGCAAGTTTTCAACGAACTTTGCAACGAATTAGTCATTTCCATAAATGAGTTGCAAAGAAATTTTAACTGTGCCACCAATCGCTTATTAATTGACCGGTTACTGCTGCACAAAAAGATAATATTCATTCAAAACATTCAGTCAAAAATTTGGAAAACCGTCAATGGGTTTGCCGATTATTTCGCTATCAGTATGCTCTTTCTTTTTGTGTACAGTGGAGTTACAATAACAAACACAATGTACTGGATGTATGTGAATTTTCATGTTGACGGTTATAGTACTAATTTGTGTAGGTACCTCTTAGTCAAAATTTATGAATTTAAGTTATTCCATTGCTCCAAGATTGTAATGTATTTCCTTCAAATAGAAAACCAAATTAGTTATAATAAAAATTTATTAATGAATTAATTTTAAAAATAATAAAGTCTCAAAACTATTTATATTCCTGGTACCTTTAATAAACCTTTCTTTAAATAAAGGCATTTACAATACAAATGCTTGTTAAATAAATCAGACTCTTCAGATAAAGAGTTACCAAAACATTCTAAAGCTACAAGCGTTGATAATACTCATGTTTTGTTTTTCGATTTCTAGTCAAAATATGAAACTGGCTTTTTAAAAATTTACAATATCATATTTTTTCATATGCTTCATATTTTTCTTCATTCATATGTATGTATGTATGTATATTTAAAACCTAATCGCCAAGAAATAGCTAATTTATTCAATTAGTGTTCGTGTAAAATGTGGTATGTTATCTAATAGCATATTTTCAGACTAAGCAATATATGAACTTTTATGGAGTTCATAAAAGCCCATTTCCAAGAAAACCGATTTTCATTTAATTAAATTTCTTAATTAATGTTAGAATGAAAATTCTGATTTCACCTTGAGGCGTGAACCTACAGCAGTTAAAGTCAGAGGCAGACAGACAGACCCACTTTTTAACTTGACTTAAATTTGTTGGCGCTGTTGTTACCAAATGGCCTTTTGCTTATTGAAGGTTTTGTTGGTTGTAAATGCATCTTAATAAACGCCTTCTTTTGTGTCATACGATCACTATATGACGAGATCATACAATAAGGGCAAATGGGAAAGTAAGAAAATCCAAGTTAATAGATCTTGAAACAAAATGTAATTTAAAATTTTTAAGATCCCTCCATTTATTAATGAAAAAATAAAAACAGCTCTGAAATGTAAACTCTGTAATTTGTTATTGGAAATAATAATGGTTTAACACAAATGTTGTATCTTTGTGTCTCCAATCCAAGCATGCCTCCTCACCAAATTCCTGCGGTGAAGTAATTTTGCTGGATTACCTTCTTAAAAATTTTGGACTTACGCGGATATGGCTATTTCGACAAAAACTGAACTTAAATACATACATGCATGTCCCGATGTAGTGTCCGAGTGAACTTGATCTTATGTATGCATGTCCCAGCCCCGAATAGTTACTATTGTCTCAAAAGTTGATATTACTTCTGGGTTTTTCTCATTTGAATTTTTTTTTCTGAATTCTCGTTTCATTTTTTACTTGCACCTATACCTATAGGGCAAGTATTGTATTCGTGCAAAATTTGGAACTCGAGATTTTAATCAAACTTGACATTACTATAATGGAGAACTCCAAAAAAGTAGGTCCGCCAATGCCGTCTGTCTGTCTGTCTGTCTGTCTGTCTGTGCACGAGGCTACAGCCTAAACGAGTGGATGGATTTAGATCAAACTTCATATGTAGGGTCTGTGTGTTAATCCCTAGAGGCGAAATCGGAATTTTCATTCTAACCTCAAAATTAAAGGTAGTTTACTTAAGGCCGATTTCAGTTAAAAGGGATTTTCTCAAAAACGGCTCTAACGATTTTGATTAAACTTCATATTTTAATTAGTCTGGTCAATTGCAATCAGATGATGTATCGTGTTTCTTACCAAAATTGGCAACAATGGTACTTTACTTATAGCCAATTTGACAAAAAGTCGATTTGTAGGAAAACGGCTCCAATGATTTAGTTCAAATTTAATATTCGGACTAGTACGAAGTAATGCAACATGATGGCGGCGTACCTCGTTTTGGTCTAAGTATAATACAACGGTACTTAGGACCAAGGTGACTAAAAGCCGATTTGCTTGAAAACGCCTGCACTGATTTTATTAAAATTTTCACATAAGATTAAACGTCTCAAATCCTATCAGGAACTGTATCACATTTTTGGCCAAAAGTTAGTATAACGGTATTTTTCGCGAAATCGAGCAGTTGGAGCCAATTTATTCAAAAACGGCTCCAACGATTTTTATTAAATTTTAGATTAGAATACGCCTTTTTAAACCCTATAAGATGGCATACACTTTTCTTACAACCTGCCTAACAAAAACACGATTTTCATATCATTATTAGCCAAACATGGATTTTATCCCTACTTCTTCCCACTAAACCGATTTTCAAAATTATATACCATTGCAAAAGATTTTCCTAGAACACAGCTGTTGTCATGGAAACGTTTTTTCCTTACGATACAGGTTTTGATTGGTGCGCACGTGCTACTCGATTTGTCTGAAATTCATTTTCATTGGTTAAGAGACAGAGAGAGAGAAAGAAAATATTGTTACATTTTTAGGGACTTACTTTGGCATATTCACCGGAGTTCAAAGGCAATGAATTTGAGTGAAATTGAAGAAAATTTAACGACGATGCTTAATTTTCAAGAGCTTTATCAAATTCTACAGATGATATATGACTTTTTTGGCCAATGTGTTTAGAACGATAGTTTACTTATAGTCAACTTACATATGCTTACCTACTTATCTATATATTCGTTTATTTATTTTTACCTCAAATACACACAAGAATTTGAGACATACATAGGTGCAAGTTTGTACGGCCCAGTCGTGCACTTTATTTTTGTTGTTTTTAGATTTTTTGCTTTATATATTGTATTTTTCTAAATTTTGGAATTTAAAGGGTGAACTATTTGTAATAGAAAATGTTTGCGTACTATCAAAAGTCCTTAACTTCTGTGAACATTTGACAGTTGACACAAAAATTAAAAAAAATTAAAATAATGCAAAAGCAATATAAATTAATTGATAACATGAACTTGGGAAAATTTTAGTTCCAATAATGCACAAATTTGACTATTGAAATTAAACGAATAGACATAAGTGTATAGAAAAGTAAAATACATTAAATAATAACCCTGAGCAATATATGTAGCACCATTTTCTTTGGAATACTAATAATGTTCTAAGCAAAGTTAAAAATAAAATATCTTTACAGGTAGAATGTTAACACTTACGTTTTTACTACTAGACATATTATTACCCTGTTATCTTTGTGACCTGTGCACACAAACGGTAAGAAACATTATTAACTTTAATTGTATAATGATATTTAGAAATGTATTACATTGATAATGACTCGTTTATTCTAGAGCAGTGGTTTAACTTTTTTTTTAATGGAGAATAAAACTTTTCCTGTTCGAAGGAAAAAGGAACTAAATGCCTTCTTTTTTTAAATGTCGGTATAAAAAAAGGGGTGTATCATCGCCGCCTTGCCTCAACCTATACGACTTACATAATAATTTCCAGAAAACCTATGTTTTGACATTATGGATAATCATGTGTTAACTAACGGAAAGCCATATCCAATCCAGTGCAGTTGACAAATTATTTTCAAAATATTGATGCAATCATTTGTGAGACTTACTCTTTTGCCAAACTGATTTGAAAAGACACCTTATTGCACAAAAAGGATGACTAAGGTGATCCAAGGAATTAGCGGGCATATCTTTTTTAAATACATCGGCTAAATTGTTCGTGACTATTTCGTTTAAAACACTCATTCAGTGGTTCTCTAATAAAAAACTTCTTCCAGAATTTAATGAGGACTTTGAAAAGAAATACTCAACGATTGATTACATTTTTTTTCGCTTAACATCGCGGAAATTTACAAAACCCACGACAAGAAGTTGTATGCCTTTAGATTTCCGTACATCTTCCAACTCAATACCATGCCGCAAGGTATTATTTTATAAACTCCACGTAATAGGAATGCCTAATAAAGTTATCAACATTTTAAGGGCACTGTGTGACACCAATTTAGTGAGGAGTTTGGAACACCAACGAGGGTAAAGCAAGGTTGCATATTGAGTGCTCTTTATCCTTTTCGTCAATGACGTAAACGAATTTGAAAGGGGATTATAACCGGTTTACGTATGCCTATGTACGCCTTCCTTTCTGATACAATCAACGGGATGGATTTGATGATAAACAGACTAGCTGAATACTGCAAGGCTATGGAACCTGAGTGTTCATCTTCGTTCAGAGGTTAGTGTTTGTGCAACAAAGTGTGGAGTATTCAATGTGCACCTACTGAAATAGTGAGAGAATACAAATGCCTAGGAGTTCTAATAACTGCAAATCTCAATATAGAAAAACACCTTAATGCGGAACCAATATCTTCAGTTTGAAGTAGTCGTATTGTTAACAAAAACAAAACTCACACCTCGAAACAAAAAAAAACTTTTTTGCAGCAGCAAAATCGATTCTTTTGTTCGAAACCCAGATGTGGGGGGGTTTTTGCTTCCTTATGAGGAAGTGGAAATGTCGATACTTCTTAAAACATATATGATGTATTTGGAGACTGATGTACCTCCTCTTTAGCTGAACGCTCTACGACTGCACTTTGAATATATAGTTCAAGTAACCGAGGTGGAACAAGGAAGGTTTTCTAAGCTGGCGTTCACACATATAATTTCAAGAAGAGGACATTTTTTTCAAAATTGGAAAATTCGTTTGAATGTGGTTTTAATCTTAGATTTACAATGGCGGATGAAGGTGCACTCCTAAGAACTCAATTGTGGGTACTATATACGAGATGTGTGTACGTCCAGAGCTGCCAATGCTTTGCGATATGGGTAGGAAGAGTGCGTTGGGAAACGTTATCCAATTTATATAGCACTTTTGGACAGGGATACAAAAATGTCGTGCGACTCGCATCTTGCGACTCTTTCGTAATTACATTCATTTGCTTCAGGCATTTTTGTTGTGAGTGTGTAACTATTACGAGTGTGTCGTTGTATTCAATACAGTAAAGGTACGAATTAAAAGAGAAACAGAAACATGCAAAATCACCTGGGTAGGGTAACACACGACACCAAAACAGAACAACGAAGTGTCGTGCGACATTGGTTTCCCCGTGTTAAAGAGCTCATAACTACGTGCTCTAAGAATACCGCCTGAGATACTTTGGGGATAGAGAGAGCACTGAACATTCTATATGGGAACAAGGGGTGCAACGCGTTGTATAACTACACTACTTTTATTATAAAGTACCTTTTTGTAAAATAAAAGTACATAGTAACGAAGACCATTTTTCATTCCACGGATGACGGAATGGATTAATAGAAATAGATTTTTGTAATTCTCTGAAACAATTTTAATATAAGATTTAATCAAAATCCATTGCTTAAATTTTTTTAAAACCTATACCTTGCTTTATAGAAAGAAGTTCAGTTTTTTACTTTTTGTTTTCCAACCTTTTCAAAATAACCGTCCTACCTGGTGATATCCTTTTTTTCATTTTATACAGTGACGAGGAAAAAACGGATTTTTTTTGCTCTTTTTGTTCACATGGACTGGACTAGTTGAAAGTGGTGACACTGGAAAGAAAAAACACACAGAAAAAAAAAACAAGGAAAAGCCCCCAAATATAGGGATAACCTCTTTTTTTTTTTGTCTACAAAAGAGGTACCCGTGCTATTCCCTTATTTTTGAATCGTGTGAGCACACGGTGCGTGGTCGACGATGATGATGTTGGGTACCACTAGACGAGGCGTCGCTACCTGTAGTCGAACAAAAAACACGTTGTTCTCCACGGTGGCACAATCAATTGCTTTAGCATTAATGAAGTACTACCAGATCCAATCACTGTTGGCTAAGCTCTTGTACATTGTAGTAGCGAAGCACTAGCAATAACCTCTGGGGCAGTAGTAGGTCTGTATGAGTAGAGGCGTACAACTTTCCGATTAAAGATATTTTAAAGCTTAGGTTGCTAAAGATGTATGTACAACATATCGGTATTGTATTGAGCAGGAGTTTTGAGAAGCTGCTTTTACGATACGATTACGTTCGTATCCGTGCTTTATTCTTTATAACTTCACTTTAAAACAGCTTCAGCACTTGACCTCTTATATCATTACTTGGCAATTCCAATGTTTAGTACGTTGAATATGCAAATGTACAATTCTGCAATAGTGCAATAACAGGGAAGTAAGATTGCGTGAAAATATGCTCATTTCTGCTGAAATGCCGAAGTATCGCAGCCACTCCAACAGCCATAACTTATCCGATAGATGAATTGCTCTGTGCATCGTTGCTGCAGACCACGGTGGACCTTTACTGGCACCACATAAGTGCCACCGTAATATTTATAATAAATTAAAAAAAAGAATGAAATGTTTAATAAATAAAATGCCATGGCCGTCTTGAACTTCTATGAGGAAATTGCTGGATTTGCGAAACGGGTTAAGGCGTCCACACATTCATATATTGAGCAGGGTTATGCTTTGATAGCTGGCGCGAGTCATAGGGTCGCCTTATTGTGAGTATGGCTGACAGTCGAGTCCTTTGACATGATTTCACCATCACATACTTTATTAATGGTCTGAAGCATTACCCCTTAAAGGCATGCATAACTTATAAGCTCCGAGAATAAGCCATCGGGTCGTGCGACTTTGTTGATCTTCAGTTTTAAACTAAATACTATAGCGGTGGGATTCAAGGAGAGTCATGAGGATAGATGAGATTGACGTTTAGCTATAAACCTGTTTAGTTTAGCTTAGAACTACCTCTGAGCTATAAGGTCACAGAAAAGCTTCAATTTGCTTCTGAGCAATAAGCATTGTTGAGCGTTTTTGTTTAATGAGGTCATAGACACGTTAAGATTACCTACCTCTGATCTGCCAGCTGTAGCCGGCCCACTTAGATCAAAAATCAAGTCTGTTGCGATACCACTGGGATCATATGATCCGTCATAGCTACTAGTAAAACAAATTTAAGCTTCTAGTGATGCGTAGTAGATTCCTTACTTTGGTAGCTTCTGCAAAAAAAAAAGGTTAAACGCACACCAAGTCCACTTGTATTCTTTTCTGTTAGACAGCGTCTTCTGGTGACACCTATTATAGTGCTGATATGCAGACTTCAAGGAGAGACCAACATTTTAAAGCGTTTTAGATCCAGCTTAGGTTAAATATGTTGTGTCGCTAGACAAGTTATGCTGTTTGTGAACCTGAGGTTTTGATCTTTCAAGATTATCCAATTTTGGTTTGCAAAGGTTTCTTTATCTTAGAAAATAGGTACAGTAGTTCCGGTAGTTCTGGCGATTACTGGAATTTTATCCCTATGCCCCGCCAAGCAACAAAGGGAAATATTAAATTGCTCTGCTATCTCGAGTAGTGACTGATAGTCTAGAACAACTTTCGAATTATAAGAAAAGGATTCCAAATGTGGCTTATAGACAAGCAAAAATAAATAAATAAATTAATCAATTCGAATCTTATAGCTAATGCATTCCCCTCTTCACTGGGAGGCAGAACTACATAGTCTTAAATTAAGACTATTACAAATATGTCTGTACTCGTATGTACATGTGTACAGTGTAGTAAGTAATTCCTACCAAATTCCTTAATAAATACTCTAAACAGCTACAGCAGTATCGATTGTACGTGATTCCGTTGGCCATAAATAATTGTTTGTGGCCTGGTTAATATCATAATTGTGTGCCTCAGTATTCACATACATGTTTATTCGACAAATTCTGATGGCACACACATAAGGTAAACCACTGCTCCAGAATGTATGTAAACATTAAATTGTGTTAAACTTTATGTCACTATAAATTTAATTATTGTTTTAGTACGGAAAAGTTATACGACTTCTGCATGACTTCAAGCCCACCGATACGGATGTACTAATGAAAATGTGCTTAAGAGAGTACTTACTGCAACTGACTCATCAGAAACTGATTTTTTCCTGTGGCGGATATTTCAATATTAATTTACAGTGCTTTGGTGAAGTAATTATTACATTTATAAGGTTTAAAAAAATTCTGTGTTTTCACAACCTTTTTGTTTTTCAGATTGTACTGGCTATAACTACTTATATTGTTATTCTGATTCAATTCAAACTGCAAGCTGAAAAAACATAAATAAATGTGTGAATTTTTGTATATCAATGAACAATAAAAATTTTAAATAAAAGTGAGACAAGGGAACCTCCCAAGATATACTATATACAAAATGGCGTATTAAACATACAACTAAATATTTACTTTACATATAATTTTTCCTGGGAATATCTAGAAGTTCAAATATTTATGAAACATTTTGGATTTTTTTAAAGTTTAAAGAGCATTATTACTACTGTTTCCTTTGCGGTTGATCCTGTTATTGAATTAAGTCCCTCAGATACATTTTTCAATTATTATGTATTGTTTGAGTCCTTTCCAAACAAAATTTAAAAAAACAGGGATTGAAGCGAAATACGTGTGTAATTTTGCAAATTTACCATCGCATGGTCTGCCTTATCCTTGCATTCAATTGCGATTATTGGTAGGTACTGGTTCGAGATTGAAATCTGTAAGTAATATGTTCCAAATCCCCGAAAAGGTTAGTTTGGATTCGATAGAGATAAATGTGAAAACATTGATGTTAGCCAAGCAGTGTGTATCATAATTGTAAACGTACTACTTAGGGTAACAAGAGTATTCGACGATACTTACGAATATCTACTTACATGTGTATGTACAATTATGTGGTGTAGCACTCGTACCTTGTTAGGAGTTTCGTAAATTGGATTTAGTTACAAAATCAGATATAAAAGACCAGACAACTTACATGCACTTAAGGTATAGAATAACTTTCAATTTTAACGAATTTGCTCACCCAGATAACCAGAACTGGGGGACTTGTCGTAGAACAGTAGAACGGGGAGAAATCAACCTCAACCCCGGGAATGAGGCGAAGATGGCTCAAACGCGTTGCACTACTTCAAATGCGATGGCGTACAGGAATCAAATAAACGGGCATATCGGAGCAACAGAAAATGGAGCTAAACTTGAAGATTTAGGAGTCTGGATTCTTTTTATATGGCGTGAATTGGAAATGAGGAGAAGCTAGGATAAAAAGCGGTGAAATTTATTCCAAAAGTATTTATTTAAATTTAAGTATGCAATTCGATTCTTGTTCATATGATCAGCGGGAATACGTTTGAAGCGATGGATTTTTGGGAGTCAGTTTTCCATCACTCTTCCTTACATATCGATCGATCGGCCGGAACGTTGGCAATTTCGCGATCAATATTGTTTCCGATCTCCTCAAACGTTGTTGACTTATTTGCAGAAAGCAACGACTTAACGTAGTCCATAAAAGAAATGCAACGACCAATCGACTATAAAATTCCTTGAGGTTTCCACGACTATCGAACTTTCCCTTTATTAGATCAATTGTGTGCAGCATCTTCTTGAAAGTTAAGTTCACGATACGAAACCTTTCATTGCTCACATGGTTTTGCGTACTGAACGACGTTTTGGTAATTGAAGAGGAAGATGGCTTAAGGTTAGGTATAGTTAATAGTAGTTCTAAAAGAAAGACTCAGCCATGTAATACTAATAGTTAACAGTTGAGTCAGCAGCTCGGGTTTGAAAGTTTAATTAACCCGTAAAAACCGAATTCTTTTCCTTTAAATAGGATCCTCCTTTTGAAGTTTCTCTAAGCTAAAAGGCAATGAACGGTCTATGATAGTTAGATATGTACGTGTCTCGGGTTTGTATTAGTCTCAATGATGCAAGGATTGTATCATTGAATCTGTCCATCATTTGCTGTGTGATTGTTCTGTCCTTAAAAGCAGAAAAATTACAATCCTTTACAGTCTCATCTTTACGGAGTTTAAGGGCCTAAAGAAAATTAAACTAAAAGACCTTCCTATATTTTCATCTCTACTTAGCTGATTATAGGCCTACAAAGAAGGAACCTCACAGTCTTAGTTATAGAGGACCCTCGTGATCATAGTGTTATTTACCGAATTTTAGCCAAACATTATACAAAAGGGCACTTTAATATATGCTGGCCACTCATTCCCATCAGTGGCGTATTGCAAGTCACTTTAAACCAGAAAACAAGATGGAAATTCACTGCCAGACGATTCGTTTTCAGTGTCAAATCCAACCCCAACCCCAACCTCTTTTAGGAATATGTGTTAAGGTCATACTGTTTGTCTATGAACCAATTTGAAGCTTTTACAAACAAACGCTCACCCTGGAATTTCAATTACTGTGTACTTGTACCATGGTACGATTTCCTATACTGGTTGCCACTGTACTTGACATTTTAGAGCTGCTGTGGTAGGCCACTTGATTGCTTCAACAAAGCCATACGAGAACATGCAAATAACACCCAAAACAACCACTCAACTCTTTTTGTTTAAGGTCACCTTGCATTGGTGGTGAATGCGTTAAACTAGAAATAATTTCCTCGCTATTTCTATCAAATTTATTTGCATAATTTCAAAGACAGGACATAAATAACCATCCTAAAGCAACTAGTACCAGGACTTCATTCATACGAGCCAAAAAAAAAAAAAATGAAAAAAGGGGGCGAATTCACCGCATCCGCAGGCAAATACGAACATTTTTTGTTCGTCCTCCAAACTAAATTTTCTCACTCTAGATTCGGTTGAAAGTTTCTGTTAGCAGGTGAAGCATTGATATCCGATTAGTTTTTTTTTTTGTTGACAACAAAGGGTCTTTTTTATCAAACGAACAAGCATTAGTTATGCAGTACTGGAAATTGCCATCGATGTCTGTGGCATCACGTACCACGAGTGCATAACCATTGAAAGAATTGCAATTGTTTCCTGTTCGACAGGGGTTGACGCTGCTGGTGAAAGTAAGCCAACTGTGACCAGCAAACGGTTTGAAAACAACAAAAATTTCTGAAACAAACGAACCAAGCGTATCTCTGGCAAAATGTAGGTGAACTGTATTGACCTAGAGCTCCGGCACTTAATATGTACACTTTTACTATTGTACTGCGGATACGCTTTCATTGCTGTATTGCGATTCGATATTTCGAAAGGCAGGACGACAAAATCGATACCGTAACCAGGAAGGGAGCCCAAACAACAACTGGTTGCTAACCAAGGACTTAACCTAGTGCAAAACAATAATTAATGTACATGACATTCTCGTCCTGTTCTAATGTGCTTACATTTTCAGTTTGTTCATTTCTCTGTTCCGTATTGAATGCAGGACATCTGAATTGCTGTGTAGCGCATAAAATATTTAAGGAAAAAAAAAAAATAACAGAACCCCTACTACAAGTCAAAGAGGATGCATCCTCAATCAGAGCTGGAAAATTACAAGTTACAAGTGGAGCTGCTCCAGGAGAAACTGCACCGAAGGTAAGAGCCATGAAGAATACTTCTTGTGTATCTGACGAAGAAATAGTCGAAGAAGGAAGGAAATCTTCTCCTGACTACGAGTATAAAAATAAAATTAATTTCTTTTTCTTGTGCGGTGTATGTTTCTATTTTTGTGTCCATAAAAAGTGAGGATAATCGCCAAGAGCTGGAGGGCAAATTGGAGCAGATAATGAAAAAGCGAAACGAGCAGTAAGTTATCTTTTTTTTTTCCCCCTCTCTCCGCTTTATACATATATTGTTAAGTGGGAAGAATGGTTGATTTTCCATAATTCCGTTCCTTATTTTTCCTAAGTGAGAGGACATTAAGGTCAAGAAGTCAAACGAAGTATCAGCAATTCTTGGATGAGCAGAAAAAGCGAAACGAACGCAATCGGAAGCTAGTCGAAATGTTAGAACACATAGATCAGCAGGCAGCAGCACTGTCAGCACGAAGCGAACGTTTGAAAATGATGAAGGTGAGTTCTCCAAATGACCCATAACCTATATTAGGCTTGGTTGAATTGACAGTCTGAGGTCGAAAATGTGTCAAGTGCAATTTTATCTTTCCGCAAACACTCCCAGATGAATGTCCTCCTGTACATGTTTTTATTCAGTTATATTTTAGCAGTCCCTGCAATGATGCTCTTTTGTGTATTAGTACTTGCGCTTTGGTTTCATAAGAATGATGATTTGCAACTCAACTTTTTCTTAAAGTGCGGTTATTTGTCTTCGCAGCGGCTCTGCGTGGCAGGGTATAAACTGGGGCACGAGTAGAATGAATCATATGCATGACTCTGCAGAGCTCTGCATGCTACTAAATAATGAGGTCCAATTATTATTAACTTCTTTTCCGTCGATGTCACAAGATCCGATGTGTTGGTAGGGTTCTTTTAGCTGACCATGCTTAAGTTTTAACAAAGCAGGCGACTACAGTGTGTGTGTACTTTAAGTGTCATATCCAAAAATAAAACATTACAAAAATCCTGTGGAAAGGATGAATATTCCTCCAACACACATGTACATAAATGTGGATAGTAGCTATTTAATGTGACATATAGTGGAGGATGTAAGTTTTCGGATCATAATTCAGTAGTTAGTGCAAGAGATTCGAGACTCGATTCTTAGTTAATACCATGGTATCAGGGTTCCGCCTATCGCTAATGTCTAACAAACGTCGAAACGCTTTTGGGACAGTGCGTAAATGGCATGCCTACACTATCTTGGGAGTGCTGATGAATGAAAAAGTAGATTTCACCGAAAATCTATCAAAAAAAATTAGTGTTCTGTTTCCAAAGCGTTCCATTTGTGACATTTTTTTTTTGTTTTTTCTGATCGTTGGATCATGAACATGTTATAAGGTTAATGGTCTTGGTGCACATAATAAAAGGTGGGCCATCTATTGGCTTTTATTTGATTGAAATGACTGCCTCGGCTGTCTTGTCAGAAGGCCATCCTATTAACATAGTTTTTCAATGTATTTTCGGTGATAGATAGATTGATTAATATTGTTTTTGAGTGCCTGAATTTCTGGATTGTTGGCATAGTATCGATCATTAATGGCAGTGCCAAACCACGTCGAATTTACTTTCTTTACAAACTTGCGCAAAGGAGCTATAGTTCCTGCTGAAATTTTCAAAACTAGCCAAAATACCATGATTTAAAAAGAAACCAACAGATGGTTCACCCATTTAAATACTATTTTCATACAAATTGACATTCCACGAAGATAGCGTCAACTCATTTAAGTCTCTTGCGATGGCTGCCCTTTGAGGGTGATTAGAAGCACAAAGAATAAAACATTACTGCCGCGACTTAGAACTAAGCTTGTTATAGAGAAAAGTATCTCTACTACTGGATACTTTTAAGTAAAAATATAATAAAAAAAATTTCTTAAATATAATAATAGTCTGAATCGGTTTGATTGTTTCTTGCTCAACCCGTTCCGTTCTTGACAGAAATTTTCATTTCAAATAATCAAAAGTCAAACATTTTCCATTTAATCGTATACCAGCAGTTCGTTGTCGCTCTTATTTTTCTATTAGGATCTACAAAAAATTCTTCGTACGAAACTACTATTCTATTTTACATTTCAGCGTTCCGTATTTGTCAAAATGGCTTTGCTTCTAATAAACAGGCACAGTAGTTCTCTTCCATATCAAATATGATTGTGAGAAACCTTGGGTGGTGCCAAATATTTATATTTTTGTTTGACATATGGAGATCAGAAAAGTACATTGTCCACCTGGCTTATCACAGCTTGGCATTCGTTTTAGTATTTTTGATTCAGACCTGTTGAACACCCCACGATCTTTTGTGTTAACCTCCTTGCTGGAAGGCTTTGCACCAGGAGAGCATTTCATACCTTTCACCTTTTCCACCTTCTTCCCATAGTTCAACCAGACCGTAGTAGTCATCAACCCGAGAGTGAACATGTGTTCGGTTGACATTGATGTGCTTTATCAGAAGTCATACCATTTAGCAGTGTTTCGTTTAGCAGTGGTATCCACTTTATTACAATCACATCGAGTCCATTCATTGGTTGCATTTTAAATTTTTGTCAAAGGGACACTTCCTGCCTTTATGGTGCTCCTTTCTCTGTTTTCAGGTTTGTCCGTAGTTCGTTCGACGGGTCTTTCGTTATCCGGTTCACCTCTGTGTTCCAGTCCTTCGGAGAACCGAACTGTATTATCAATGGCGAACCAAGTTCAATTTGGTTTTGCTCCTTGTTGTGATGGATTAAGAGCAGCTGTGCTGCCAGAGCAGATTTCGATTTGCCTTTGCTAACTTCCCAGCAGTAAGCGAATTTTCTTTTGACACGTTTGAGATTCTTGTTGTTCGTTTGGTCGTCTAAGATTTTTTGTTTTTAGGGAGGATTGCTTAAATTACTTGGATAATCGGGTAGTGGTTCTTAGTTTGTCGAATTTGTTGCTTTGCTTCCAGGTGCGCTAATTGAATTTTACCGTCCGTAGTTGCTGTTAAGGATTTCATTCTTGTAACCCCCCAGCAATCAATACTTTGAACATGTTCATTAGAAAGTACTGCTTTGCATAGTTTAGACTTTACTAGTCACATTAAAAAATGATTCTTAAATAGAAAGGGGTGAATTCGTGCTCCGAGTTGAGTATCTACCTATTTTAAATGTAGTTTTTACCCTCTTTGCCTTGCTATTCAAATAGTTCGAAGTCAGTAACTAAACATACATATGTAAGTAGGTATTCACTTGTAACAGATGGTAAATGTAATTGTCACGACATATTTTAATGTCAACAATTTCTAACATTAAACGTGTAAATAATTACCTTTAATTGAAGGCATGACAGTTGGCCATAATATGAATGAGTAGGGTAAAGTAAATTTTAGAATTTTTTTTCTATTGACACTTTATGTAACTTACTGACTCCGTGAATGGGGCTACAGTTTGGCGAGAAGTAATCGAATTCTTCCTATCATAGCTCTTCTAGGCTTAAGGAACCGAATGTATTACGAACAATTATTGGATCTCTATGACGCTTTAAGGTCATAGCGTCATACATTGTATGTCATGTCAGTTCAAGGAAACAGAGATTGGTAAGAATTTGTTTTGTTTTGCAGTCAAATTGTATTACTGCCAGACAAATTGTATTACTACCTTAAACATATACATAGGTAAACATAATTGTCATGTGCTGTCTTTTTCAATGGAGCTGGACAACTTGGATTTGATTTTGGCCTCAATGAGCTCTAGGTCCATTTTCGCAGCGCTACTTGTCGTAATACTCTTCAACGATAATACTGTGTGTGTATCAAGAAGTTGACTTGTGAAACCAGTGTGGACAGTCGAGTTTTGCACAATCCGTTTAAATATAATGTTAAAAATATCATATGACGACTTGCCATCCTTTCTTGGTACGAAAACTTTTAGTTTTTCTTCAGGATCATCGCACTAACCGGAACTAATATAAAAAAGTTTGATTCTTACTTTCTCGTTTGAATAAATATCAGAAATAAGTTGGTGTAAGTAGAATATGCTGTCTACCAAAACGTCTCCAACTGCTCTGAATACCTGCTAGGTCATGAGGCAATCTGTTAAGATATTTCCTGTAACAATCGTAAAGCCTCAGCACTGAATGTGACTCCACTAGAACGGCTTCGTACATTCGTTATTCACAAATCTCTGATTGGGTTATGCCCATTCTCCTTTCCATATCCTTTGCATATAGATTTTTCGACCAGTTTTCGACCTTCCCAGCCTAAAATGTCTGCAGTGCTGTCCTTGGTTTTCGGTAAGGTAAGTAAAGATTTCGCCATATTCTTTCGACGGAAACTCTCGCAAAGTCTTTGGAATCCATTCTTTCCTTTCTTGTCTTACACAAGCTTTTCCTTGTTTTGTCATTAGAAGCGTCAAAATTCGTCCCTTGGATCCAACATGGTTCTGATCACAGTAAATTATGGTTTCGTGGAAGATTTAAATAGTTCCCTCAAGTGTAAGAAGTTTAGAGTCAGTTGTCTTTCGCGATTAATGAGTCAAAATTTGTATAAGAGGTGCTTCTGCTCTCTTTACCAACCATTATAGTATGTACAATGTCAAGCTCTTGTATGTTGGATTTAGTCAGTCTACTCCATCTTACTTCTTAATGATGGCTATATCTGGGGTAAACCTGCCTTTGTTCTCGGCTATAAGCGGCATGAGGATTCTACACACAGAACTTGTCCTTATTTGTTCGAATCATCAATTGTATACAAAGCTTGTGATGGCAACTAGCTTTCATTTTGTATGTCAAGGGAGTTTTCTCGAAAATCGAAGAGACCTCCACTTAATTAAAAATAGCTTCATTAAAAATACAAAAATTTACATAAATTTAAAGTAATTTGAACTTAAAGCATTCTTAATTTCTATTTCAGCTTCAATACGAATTGTATTTTTCAAAGCTTGTGCAATCATATTCCATGAAAACACTTCAAAGTATTCCAACCGTTCCAATGCTTCCGATCCAGAGGCCACCCAACACTTACCCAACAATTAAATCTGATGATGTCGTCCCAGCGGAAGGATATCAGGCAGTGTTCAACACCAACACGCCCCAATACCAAACAGTTCCCATACCAATGGTTGTACCAATTCCTAATGGGCAAAACCGATTTCATCGAGGTTGGGCCTTTGCGACAGCTCCTCAGGGGGTATTGATAACACTCGCTAACAATTCCACACTTCCACCTACAGATACCGGTGACAATAGAAAGAACGAGTCCAACTATAGTTTTGATTACTCGCAGTTTCCTATAGGATACCTTCCGACGACGCCGACCGGAATCACCCCCATGCAGTGTAACATGGCTGAATCTGTTACGCAGCAGTCTCAGCAGATGCCATCAACGGAAAGACATTCGAAACCGTTGTTCACACCTGATGACGATATTCAACAGTCGAGACCGCACTTTGAATTCAGGGATCAAACGCCTCCGTCTTTTTCGTTTGCGGATATTAAAAGAAATGAAACGAATCCAAATCGAATGCATCCAACAGAATCAAGCCAACAGATATTCGCCTCGTCCAGCAGTAAACCTAAGATAAACGATGACTTAGAGATCAATGAAAACAAAGGGAATGGTCCTCATGAGCCCGAACATTACATGAAGTTCCGAGAACCCGAAATGTTCCGTAATGATTTGTCAGTGCCTCGTCAAAGTTTAAAGGTTGATAAATTACCCAACATAAACCCGAACAACTCTTTTCAGCCAGCAACCCAAGATGGGCGGATTGTACATAGAGGAAACAAACCTAATGCCATTGATTTCCGTACCGACGGCAACGAGTACATCAAACATATAAAAGAAATGAAGGAAACGTACGGAAAAAACATTCCCATTCCCGTTCCCATTCCTATTAACGTGACTTCTCAAGAGCAGGAGCAGGAACAACAGCAAGAGCACAGCATCGATAACATCACGACAACACTTCAAATACAAAAAATCGATGAAACGAATGTCAGAGACGATGAAAAAATAAACGACGCTGAAGACAACGAAGGGAACACTTCATCGGCCTTCCCTCCTTTAGGTGGTAAATGTAGCATAGAAAGTATTGGTGATGAAGCCCTTACGAAGAAACCATTGGAAAATAAGACCGAGCAAAACACATCTAATACTGCTGCCAGAAACATAGATCCGAGTAGGGATACGGAACAAATAACTTTATTTAATGGGACAAAAAATTCCAAAGATGAAAGCACTGGAGCAAGTAATAGAACCACTGCAATTATTGATGGTGGAGGTGAGACTGTGGAAAATACACGCTTGGAGACAAGCTACCGCCCCATGCACTTTGACAAAAAGGAGAAAATGTCTATAGAAAATATTGAAACCGCAATTTACGGCGAGCTCCTAACGAAACCTGAAAACTTGTCCTCCACTGGCTTATTAGATCAATCGCGAGGTATCGTCGGTGGGGAGGAAATCGAACAAAATTCCCAGGAAACCGAGCAATATGAGTATGAGAGTAGTTCAGGCAAGGACTTATATGAACAGGAACAGGATCCGGTAATGGGGGAAGAGCAGCAGGTTGTGTCATATCCGGCGAACAATGAGCAGAGTGATGTGAAAAATGAAAATGATATACAAACCAATCAGGAACCCTACAACTACACCGATAACAGTGCCCCCACAGGAGCGCAACAGGAATACTACAACTACACGGATCCGTCACAAGAATATAAAGACGTCAATCAGGAGGAGGTACCGCAACAAGAGTACACCTTCACAGTTGACGGACAACAGCCTCAAGCCGAAAACTATGCAACCGATTACCAAAACTATGACCCCTCTCAATACCAAGGCGAATATGACCCCAATGCCTATCAATATGATTATGAACAGCAGCCATACGATGATCCTAATCAAGCGCAATACGCACCCGAAATGTACAATCAGGAGTATCAACAAGATCCATATTCGGGTGAATATGCCAATTACGAACAGAATACCTCTAATGAAATAGATACGACCAATCAAGCGTACACCGATGAACAATACACACCCGTAGATCAAGAAGTACCTGGGGAGCAAATCGAGAAAGTCACCTCCTCGGAGCAGGAGATAATCGATACGGAAGCGGACGTCCCAATCCCAAAGGAAAATTCTTCCAACATGGATGAACCTAATGAGCAAATACCCACACAAAAAGTAGCCACACCCACTTCGATACTATCCACAGAGAAGCCCACTGACCTTGCAAGCAAAAAGAAGAAACGCGTCAATTTCGTTGATAGTGAAACAGACGAAAGCTCTACCCAACCCAAACCCGAGGCGGTTTCCAGTGAAAGTGATTTCGACTTTTCCGCTAGTCAGTAGAACACCTCGTATTGATGAGATACATTTAATAAAATTGAATTCCTGGAGTTGTTTTATTTCGCAAGGAGTAGATACGTATATTTTGTGTGGTTCTTCTTTGTAGAGTGGATTCATTCTGTTAAGGGTTTCGTCGTATAGGATCCCATAAGGGTAGGTAACTGGATTGGAAACAGGGTCTCAACAGTTTTAGTAGGTCATTGATGGCAGTTAAGAACTACGAGAAAGGTAGGGAACATTTCCTGTCAGAGAGCTGTGGAAGACAAAAGAGAAGGAAGCCAAGTCATGTGGAACTTCCTACATAGTATTTAATTAATTCCTAATAGGAAGAATTCATTAACCTTGGGGTAAGAACTTTACAGGACGAGAAGACCTCCAGAAAGTATACTATTTTCACAAAAAAATATAAACAGAATAGAGGTTTATACTTTTCATTTCGGTAATTTTGTCCCCTGGAACTGGATCCAGAAAATTTTAGCCTAGCCCACGAACTATCTAAAACGAACTTGATTGATCGGTATTCTTAAGTTAATAACGTTGCCTTCCTAAATGTCTGAGGAATGGCTAGCTATCTAAATATTCCTGGAATTTCAATATTTTTTTCCGGAAGCATTATTTGAGATTTGAGATACACCGAATATTGAACTGATAGTTCACACGTATGGTGAGTATTACCCAGTGTGGCAACACTGTACGAAAAAGCACAAAAAGGACTGCCGGTATGAAGAAGGAAAAAAGAAAAACGTAGATCAGTTGTACAGAAGCGATAATAATATGTAGACGTGTTTTGTCCTTAAGAATAAAATTGTGTTTTGTGTTTTATTTATTCTCCTGTACTACTACACCAGCGAACTATAAAGTTAGGAAAGAAAAGTAATAGGGAGCTGGAACCAATGAGAATATTTTCTGAAAGGTAATACAAATAATACTGTAGAAGCGGGAGTCAAACTTTAGTCGAAGTATGCGAAAGGGACATACTATGGTCTTGCAAACCTACCTACTCATAACTACATCAGCAGCTAGCACTCGGATCACCGATTGATCCATTGTGAACCCCTGACATGGAGTAACTCTAAATGAAGGAAAAAAATTGGTCCCAAACATTTTTTTCGAGAATTTTGTCCCACCGCATCAGAACGTAAGTCCCAACAAAAAATGTAGAGTTTTATGTCCCACCTTACATACAAGTATTCAAATACCCAGAAGATCATGGACATAAGTACGTCGCAAAATGGGAATATAATCCAAACAACAAATTCATGGAAAAAAATTGTAAGAATTTACTCAGAGAAATCCAAGTTATAGACGCCTGTCTGACAGTTGTTGACAAACGCGTAGTGGAGTGACGAGGTCGCGTGAGCGGCTAAATACTGCGAAAAAAAGGGTGTTAGCTAGCGAAGCGAGCCACCTTCTTCAAAACTCATAATGCACCAATTTTTTTTTATAGATATTAGATATTAGGTATAAGTCCCTAACTAAATCTCAATCACTTGAGTGGGACACAATCCCCAAAAGAAACAAATGGGACTTATGTTCCTGCACCAAAAATATGATAACCAAACGGCCTTGCTGAACCAAACCTAAAATGTTATAAATATAAGGACAGTTATTGGTGACTTCCCAATATGTCAGCCAAGTCTTCAAAGGGATATTCGTACGGGCACGTTTAGTCAGATCTGCATAAGCTTCTCGTCTGTGTTTAGTCGCATTCTTTTTCGGTGGGCCGCCAAAAGCGGATGGTAGCCAGTTGTAATGCCCGTTAAGAGCGCTAAGTTGGAATTTTCTTGGTTTTCGATCGTATTTTATCGGGAGACACGACATGAGTGTGCTCTTTCTATCATTTGCTAATCGCATACAACTACTGATTATACAGCCCAGGTTTTTATTAGACCATTTTCAAGCCTCAGTAAAAAAAAAAAAAAATAGAAAGGACTAGTAGTATTACACAAGTATAGATATTGTTGTAGAAGAAGGAATTCGGATTGAAGGATTGATTGACAGCGGTTTTCCAACATTTATTTCAAAAATCATGATTACAGTGGCTGTCCAGGGTCACCCACTTGAAGTTATAGCTGTTGACAGTGAAGTTTTGTCCAAGTTTGTGGGCAGATATTCTTCAATCAATGTGAGTATCGTTTGCATGTTCCAGCAACTAGATAGATTGCAGAGTTATGCACAACTTGCTCGGATACCGATACCGAGCGTCAACGTGGGCCATCGAACAAAAATAGTGAAACGATACTCTTTGGTCATTGCTACTAAAACATGAGTTTCCTAACCATTTTGTATTGTCTGGGAATAGTAGTTTGCCGAAGTTTCCCGATTTGCAGAAAGTTTTGGTCTTCGTAGATCTCCAATTACTTTTATTTCTTTAAGCGATTAGTTTCCAAATTGTTGGCAGCTATAACCAATGTCTCTAATCTTGTTTCCAGTACACAATTTATTTAACTCAATGCAGTTTCGTGGAAGTTATGGAAAATTCTCAAGGGATAGGCACACACGACAATGACAAACAGTAACGCCCACAGTCGGCAAACGGAAAACTAAATATGTACTTTCTTCATACCAGGAAACCAAAGGAGGACTCACATTATACTCACAAGAAATGTATTTGATGAACATTTTCGTTCTCAACGAACTTGCAGCTAAGTCGGAGGTGAATTGTGGAAAGGTAGACGTCGAAAGCTGTATAGAGAAAAGCCATTAACGAAAGAAGCCTTTCACGAATATACTAAGAAGACAAAATGTCAACGCTTACGTGTGGAAGAGGAGAATGGGAATGCTTTTAGGCAAAGTTGTTAAAAATTTATTAGTTTTATTTACTCAAATATACATACATAATATGTAGATATTTAAATTGGATTTCAATTGAATGAAAGTCTTGACCCTCATGTCAATGTAACTCAAAACTAAATCCAGAATAAATTTTATATCTCGCACTGTTGTTGTATTATTTTATTTTTCCTGAAACAATGGTAAGTTTTTCTTCTCGATTTAAGCTTAAGGTGAATTATGGAAAAACTATTAGATTTTCTTAAAAGGATCATCAGCAATAAAATGTGAATTAACCCTTAAGGTTCATTCACATTTGGCCTTTTAAGGTATTTTAGACTTATCATCTATATATGTACATATATATGTATTTCTACATTATGTACGTTTGAAATGTACATTAATGACTCCGTAAACGAAACGAATGGATAATTAATTCGTATCAAAGCAATAGTGACAGGGAAAGAGTAATATTTTTGTGAACCATAGGTATACACCCATGGGCTACTGAATAAAAATATTTATTTTTAGTAAAATATATCGACCGGAATGTTAAAATTTCAAACGGAAACAAAATAAAATCCCTGGGGGAAACAAAATAAAATTAGTTCATACATATATTCATGGAACTAGATACGAAACTATTTCATATACTTCATAGTCACTGTGGATAACTTTTGAAAAATGTAGGTACATGTACATATGTATGTATATACATGTGTGGTATGTAAAGTAATGTGAGTAAGTTCAAAGTAAAGGGAAGTTCGACAGTTTCTGGACTATTTAGTTTTCTGGTATGTACCTGTTTCCGGTGTGAATGTTTTTATTAAAAAAGTTTACATCAGAATAAAATACAGTTATGGTATCCGGTAGAATTCATCTAAATTCACTGACAAAAAATCGAATAACGAAAGAAATAATTGTGTACCTATGTAGTTTTGTAGAGAGCCTTTACAATGGAAACCGAAACAAATTTATTATTGTGATTGTGAGCAGTGCCAATACAATGACTTCCCAGTCTCAAAAAATTTGAGGCTAAAATTTTGTCAAACTCGATGTGTATTGTCATGTTTTAAAATAGTATAAGACCCAGTTTCCTTGATTTCGAATCATTCTCATGGCTTTAACGCGTTTTTCCAACGTTAATAAGCCATCTCCCCACGATTCCGACACTTCATGAAGCGTTTGACATGCGCCTTTATCCAGCAACTCCTTCGATTCTTCATTTTCAAACTTTTCGGGTTCGTTATTTCTCTTTCAATTCAAAATCACCACTTCTAAAACGCTCAAACCACTTCTGACACGTTTGTTCAGCTACTGCATGGAGGCCATTATCTTCAACTAAAACACGAAGTACTGAAGCAACAAAAAGTGCGAAGTGTTATTATTCCCACTCCAACCAAATAATATACACTGAAACTGAAATCGGATGACTGCTGTTTGACGGAAAATATTTGGCATCGGCATCGGCATTGACCATTGACATACTATGCATGGATTGCTAGTGAAGTGTCATTTTCATACAAGCTCTGTGCGAAAAGTGTTGACAACATAACTAGCGGTTGGTGATCGGAGCGGAACTGTCCACCTTCTTGGTATTCTTCTTGGACACTAGAGACACCTTTTGAATTCTGAATTTATTTATTCAATAAGACTGTTAAAATTCAGATGACAACACCTAAAAATTTTAAGACAATTTGTAATTTATGTGTATTTACTGCTTTACAGATGACTCCATTGCATTGAAAAGTGCAACCAATTGTACAACATTTTATATTTCATTCTCTTTAATTGAGGTTTTCTTTATTTTTGTATTTCCGTCCAGTAATTGTGAAATGTATAATCGTTTTACCCATTCAACTCTGAACCCTCTGAACTCCGACCGCTAGTACCAATGTTGGAACAGATGCGAAGTTAGTCACTGCCAGTTCGTGTATAGAATGTCAATACTATCATCATTCCAGAACAGTACCACGTCAACGTAAGCGTTCAACACTTCCACGTCACTGTCAAAAAAGGACACACTTTTCTTTTCACACCGAGTACACAAAACGCCATCCCGTATAATAATCAGATGAGAAGCTATTCTGAAATCTCGAAGTCCTGTGAGAACAGGAAAAATAAAAAGGAATCATATAACCTAGATCTTACAAAAACGAGTAGATATTGTCAAATATTAACAGAAATAAATAAATATTTAAGCATACTTGTACGAATATTGAAAAATTCTGAGAAACAATATTCCAGATTTCAATTTCACTCGATTTGCAATTACTCCAACAATCCTTTCTATGCGTCCTGGCAATAAATTTGACACAAAGGATCTTCAAATCGAGTAGAATTAAATTAATTAAAACAACCTCATATCGAATTCGCACAGCATTGTTGATTCTCCGTGTTATGTTCAAAAGTTGTGCCAGCATACCACATGGAAAAACAGTCGTATCTCTCCCACTTTCAGCACGCATCCCTCTAACGAAATAAAACTTTAAAACTTTTTAATTTCATGAATTCATCTTATCTGTTTTTATTTGAATCGAAATCTTTTCCGTTTGCCACGTGAATATTCATTAGTCGAGCATTTTATCTCTATAATTTGTGGAATAAATGGAGTCATATGTGCCAGGTATGGAGACGTCGAAAGGAGCTTACCCATTAGCCCCATTGAACTCTCAAACAAAGGAGCACCAAATCAGGGAACTCGTACGCTAACACGGCAACCTATTTCCGCTCCCCAGGTTAGCTTTTTGGTTTATAATCTAGTGCACTTTAGTTGTATCGCTCGACTGCATTCTATGTGGGACAGTGTGTATTCATATGGCTGTAGGGTGTACGTGTTTTTCGCACTTAAGAGTGGCTTCATGCCATTGGATGGAATAATCAATAGAAGTTAAGCTTTGGTCCCAGGCGAAGTTCTTAGAATGAAATTTTATTATTCATAGAATTGTTTTTAAAATAGTTTGTCTTGGATCGTAATTTAATGTTTTGTGTTATATTACAGAGAACACCTGCCAAATAAAAATGTACATATGCGTGAGTAAGGGATACATATTTTGAAATTAATATCAGAGTTGTAATTTGGGAAAATGGGCATGAATTGAAAAATTTCATTAAAATGTTGACCGTTTGTGGGCATTTACGTATTTCAGGTATATTGTTCCACTTGTAAAACTAATCTTTAAACTCACAAGCTCAACGTCTTTTTACTCAAAACAATGTAAACATGAGGGTAGAATTGTAGATTAATTATCACCAAAACCCCAGCCATGATCGATAAAAATTAAGAAAAAGTTATGATTTGAGGTACTACTAGTGCAATCAGGACTACTCCCATTTGATATTTGATATTTTCGCAAAATAAATAGCGGCAAAAGCGCCTTCGTCTACATAACGTAACATAACTTTACGTTATGCTGGATCCCGGGACACATGGGAAACTAGAGGGCCGATGAGCTAGCGAGAATGGGCTCAGAATCTCGACAGACCACTCTGTCCTACCGCTTATCAACCTCCTTTCTTCCAGGATCGCTACGAACTTCCGTAACATGGCGAACTCCAGATGGAGCTCGATCTGGTCCTGCCGAGTTTCGACAGGAAGAAAAGGACTAGAGAGCTTCTGTCTCTCAATGGAACACAGCTGACCCTTCTCATTTGTGTCCTTACAGACCACAATCAAATAGAGGAAGGCACGACACACTTCCTCTGCGAGTGCCCAAGTCTCAGCAGAATTAGACATCAAAACTTCGGGAAGACATTTTCCAACCAGCTCTCCGAACTGGTGAACATGCCCCCTAAAACCACCAAAAAATTCATAACGAAATCGGGTTTCTAATAAGTTTCTGTTTTCTGTTTTTCTTTTCAGGTATAACTCCCCAATATCCCACACAGGGGACCACAATAGATACGTTTAACATCCGAGTAAGACTGCTCCCACCCCTCAACCTAACCTAACCTATGATTTGAGGTAAAGACCATACGATGTTACCAGGTCTTGTAAAGTTGATCGATTGAACTTACTAAATCCGTATCCGCATGAAAAACACGCACGTATTCCCTACCATTCGACAGAATTGGGTAGAGAACACGGTAATCATTAATTTTGCTCTAGAAACATACACTCATGGGTCTAAGTCAAGTTAAGGCATAGGAGCTGGCCTGGTTTTTCCTGCTGTAAACATGTGTTTTAGACTATCAGACTTTTGCAGTCTATTTCAAGTGGAGTTTATGGTATCGAGAAGGAACATCGTCATCATCTGTTATGTGCGCAGAGAGAGTAATTTTGTTTTTCTCTTAATTTTCATTCAATATAATGTGTCATTGCCCAGTCCACTTCCTTACGGCACGCATGCTCTCTTCACCACTTTACACCCTGTTTTCACCTAAAAAAAAAAAAAAAAAAAATACTTGGCGCTACAGGTCGATGGGACCCAGGGCTTAGCTTCTCACAACCATTCGTGTTGTGCGTGTTACATTCTTTACACGAATGGAAGGGGCCTACTGTTTAATGCCGTGTCCGAAGGGCAATTTGTTATTTGAGAAGCTTTCTCGAGACAGTTGTACTCTCGGATGTTTGTCAGACGCTCGCGAGAGGTGGGGCTGTGAAAAACTTTTAGGTGTTCCCCGACTGGGATTCGATCTCGAACCCCTTGCTCCGTAGTCCAACGCACTAACCCCTGAGCCACGGCGCCCACCCTGTTTTCACCTCTGGCAATAAAATTGTAGACCTCACAATACTTCTCTTATTTGAAGATTTAAGAGAAAACATGCGCAAACTTTGTGCTGAGTTCTTGGCTACTCGAATGCCCAAGGAAACTGAAATACTGAACTAGCCAGAGGGGGGGGCATTAGTATTGGATCAGGCAAATGTAAGACGGTGTAATCTTGACTGATGTGGCCACTGTTGAGCAGTCGCAGAACAACGAGTTTTCTTCTTATCAGCATAGTTACTGTAGTCGGCTTAGTGACAGGTCCCTGTGCATTAGGCATGCAGGCCATAAGGCTTGGAATTCAGGCCAACGACTTCTTTCGCGGCTGTATGGATGAAGGAGAAAAGAAACACAATTTCACCTTCTCCACAGCTGCCCTGCATACTTCTTCAGGAACCTTAAAAATATTACCGATTCGGATATCAATAAATTTTGAAAAATCGTTCACAAATCGAAATGGTTCAACTGATTTTTACCTTAAACGACGGATAGCCAGCGAACCGGATTCTAATTCAATACTTCTTCGAGGGTTCTGAATGCCAATAAAATCTGCAAATAGTCACAATGTTCCACGAGCAACAGTGTCATACATATGTATATCCCAGGAATGAAATTCAGTAGTCACCTTCCCGTACATTTGAGAACTGTGTGGCACAAAAGTACATCCCGACCCACGACATTGGAAGTGTTTTTAAATCTCCACCCTCTTCCACCATTCCAAACAACAGAACAGCTTAAATGACATGATTTCAACCTATTTCTCCCCTTAGGGCAATTACTCAACAGAGATTTTGGTACTTTTGATGTCAAAATCTGTATTTCTCGAGGCATTTTGCACAAGAAATATTTTCTGCACGCGATACTTTGTAATGTGAAATATTTTTATCTAAGTGCCATCCTTGGCATTCACGTCAGAGAACCACCTGCCACTCATCGCCTCAAGAGCATACTTTTCTGTCGAAGTAATCGCTTATCAATTTACTTCAACGATAGCATCCCCTAACTTTCCAAATTTAACCTAAACATCCATTGTGCTTACGTAAGCTGTTATCCTTTAACCGTGTATACCTAAATTGTTAGTTGAATAGCTGTATACACTACACAGTGTACCATCCTTGCAAATGATTGCAGCCAGTTATGTGCACACTTTGGTTTCCTTTCAAATTAAACAATAAAAAATGATTTCAATTATGGAAACAACTTCCTTGAATACATGAATTGCAATTCTGCTGAAGAACTACCAGATCACGAACCTAATACTATGGGAGCACGTTTCCCACTTTATACCAGACCGACAATCATAATCGGCCCGGAATAATCGTAAATTTCACTCGAACCCAAGCAGAATTATGGCTTGGCTACCCAAACAACCAGCAACCGAGCTGTATAGTACCAGTACACCTTTCTTGTCTACGAGGCCATCTAAGGCATGAAGGATCCGATTCTAACGTTCAGACAAGAAGCAGGTGTGCTTTACCACAGTCATGAGACATCATTTGGAAAATCTTTGCTACATAGGCCTCTAATTACACATACACAAAACTTTATCGCACGTACATGTCTGTTTCGTAAAATACTCTCAGGAACAATGAGCAAATTATACAAATTACTTGAGATTCAACGAGAAATAATTTGCAATTGCTTTTGATGTGCCTACAAGCAAACAAGCAAGCAAGCAAGTTCCCTTCTTGTACCAAAGTGGCGTTTTCATTTTTACGAGGACCTTGCAGGGGCGAAAAGCCGACAACTTGGGTTGATTATTGAAAGCGGTTTCAAGTGTTTCTGGAACGACAGATAGGAGACTTTATCGCATAATGTAAACACTTAGCTACCACACACAGCTAACGAGTAAAATAGCAAAAATTATGCAAGCAATTAAGTCATTATGCTAACACAGTCACAACGAGTCACATACAAACGCCTTTGTATGCGTGCGGTGTCTTTGAAGTTATTTGCGAACACACGAAACCCGTAATCAACCCCCTTCAATTGAAGGATAACGAAAATCCAAAAAAAAAAAAAAAAATACCCAAAAGAAGAATAATGAAGAAGTTAAGGATGTGGTCGGGCTCATCGGAGCAATAATCCGAGAGTGATAATCCATATGGTAATTTCCTTACAAATTTTGTACATGAAAGTTTTTCCCTTCCTCCGCTGAAATGTATGTATGTATGTATGATTGTAAAGTTTGTGTTCGAAGGGTCTGCTGCTGTTTCTTACGTCATTTGATACTAAAATTTGTTGTGTTTTTTTGGTTCGTGCTTTTAAGATTATGCAAATCAGGTTATTGAATAAATTTCAAAATGAAATTATGTTTACGGAATTTCTCAGGTCCAGTAAAGTAATACCGGCGATGTGTATGCACAGAAGTTGGGCTTTTTTTCGGTGCCTTCATCGCGAGATTATCATATTTTCTTTTACAAGTAAGTGTTGTAAATTATTTTTATGCTTGACTTTTCAAGCTTCCTATATACTATATCCAGATGTACATACATGTGTACCTTCGAAACGTACATAGTATGTATGTTGTTTGTTGCATATTATGGTTGACTTTAATTTCGAAAGTCCTTTGTCAACATCCTTATTGGAGTCTTGGGTAACAAAATTTTATAGGTAGCTAGGTACATAAAATATTTCATGCATGTAGCTGTATCTCAATGTAAAAGTGTTACTTTGACTTGAGTTGAATTATTCCGTAGAGGGTAATAAAAAAATTAGTAAAATGTAACCACGCCTATAGTAAATTTTGTATAAAACCTTTAAACGTTGAGTTTTTACTTGTCACTTGCTTGGGTGTACCTATTTTTTCGGCAATTTTTGTATTATATCTTGTGCCCATGAAAACTGCAGTTTTGGTCAGAATTAGCGGTACAAATGCCAAACGAATAGTCCAGAGCATGTAGAGCCAATCATTTAAAACTAGTAGACATTAGTCTGTCAAAAAACTGATTTTCCCTTCTATTGGTTCTAGGAAAAATTTCGAAATCCCGATTTTAATCAAACTTGATTTTATTACACAAAATCCGTATGTTTGTCTGCCTGCCACTACGACTACACCCTAAACGGTTGCATGGATTTGCTTCAAACGAAGCAAGAGGTGGCGTCACACGACGAAGCAAATTCAGAATAACCTAAAAATAAAGGTTAAGACCGATTTAAAAAAAAATGAATTTTCTCGAAAGCGGCTCTAGAACGATTTTGATGTCATATGCAATTGGATTGCATATCGCGTTTTTCACGAAAAATACGAATAATGGGAAGACATAAAATTTAAAACAGATTTGGAGAAGAAAACTCCCTTAGATCAAGCTGGACCCTGCCGTAAACATCTTTGCCTAAATTGTAGAATAAGCCTTGTTAGTTCGATTTTCTACGAGCGGAAAGGCCTTGGGAATTACTGTCTCCTTTGTATGTTTGTTCCCTTCCATATAATTTTAACAGATGTCATTTGCCAGGAGTACTAGCATATTTGAGTGTCTAATGAACAGTAGATTAATCAGATAGATGAAGTGGTTTCGGCTTAGGCCAATTTTGTCGGCGGGATATTCCATTCCATTGTAAGTTAGAAAGTGATGCACATGCCTTACGATATCAGTAACGCCTTCACTCTCCTAAATTTTCTTCATTTTACCGATTTACCTTTTAAGTTGACTATCAGCTTTTGTCTGATTTCTTGGTTGTAAGTAAAAGATTCCAAGGATTTGGTCGTGGCGTTACTTTCAGTAAAAATGGTGATAAAAAAATTACAATGTATTACATTGTACTGCAGGTACGACAAGACTATCTCTCTCGCCATGAACTTTGCCTGCAAAATGCTACTGTGATTGAGAAGGCAAAAAAAGATACTTATATTTAGATATTTGGAGAAGAAACGTACCCAAGGTTTACCATTGTTAAAAGGTTCTTTGATATCGAGAAATGTCGAGTTTGAGGGTCATTCCACCATTTCTGTCTATGTATTTACCATTTATATTTTTGCATCCAGTTTTTTCTTTGCTTAAGCACTCGAGATTTTTAAAACGTTCTAGATTTCTTTTGAAACATACTGGTGTCAATGTTTTTTTTCGACTCTCGTTGTGAGTTAAAGAATTTAAAAAATGATTTTAAATTGAATTACTATATTAAATTAAGACTATTGACTACAAATGTGTTTGCCGAATGGAAGGAGAACACAAAACATTGCTTGTGCGACGGAATACTTCTCCAGAGACACGAATGACATTATGGAGATTAATTGACTGCGATGTAAACGCCTTTAAGGAATCAAGGTCTAAACGTCGGAGGTGTGTTAGACTACATATGATAGAAAGGGCAATCAATAGTATCAGGACTGAAGTTTTAATTAATTGATGATGAGGGTCATGCATAAAATATGTACATTTCGCGACCATATAATACATATTTATGTATGTACATATGTACATATGTGCATCAGTATTTGAAGGGCTTCCATACCTCAATTCTGAAGGATTCGTGCTTTGAAATACTTGATTAGAAATTTAAAATGGATATGTATTATGTCTAATGTTAACTCAGGCTTTTAATTAATCTCTTTGCAGAGTACATCCCTGACTTTGTGTACAAAAGTTTTTCGTATTGCACATTTAATCTTATTCGAATTTTCTCTGTTCGAATATTCACTTGTTCGGAAACTGGTGACAACAACTCATACATTTTTCGTAACAACATACTTTTAATTTTGAATTCGTCACCATTGACAGAAAGAGAAACATTTAATTTTTTCACTTCACGTCCACATTTGAGAAAGGTTTAAAAACTTTTTTGGCTACATTTCGGAAACATTTAAGTCCTTTTTAAATGCTTGTGAATTCTAAAACGTTTTCAAATTATTTATGAAATGTTTTTCAAAATACCTTACGGTGGAAACAATATAGAAAACGCTTATCCAAAAATTGGATCTATGTATGTAAGTATGTTCATACCTATACCCTTGGCAGTTACGACACCAATAGTCATACTTTCGCCTCACAAACCGACCTAATTCGTATCCGTTTCACACTAATTTAGGCTGTAAAATCTACGTGTGGGTACATACGAGTATATTACACCTAACCTCTTCCACTGACGGAAGTAGGGAATATTCCTTGTAGGCACCGTGCTCGCCCATTATTTTGTGATTACCCATTTCCGTTTCCTTTTGGCGCTATAAAGTGTTCTAAGCGTCATAGAGAATTTTCGGCGACTTAACAACACCATAACAAGTCAGGTTTTGGTTATGTTTTACTGTTATCGTTTTATCTTAACGCCTTGGTAAGAGATTGAAAAATTAATAGACCAGTAAACATACACATCTGTATATGTTATGCATATTGATCTGAAAATCAATCAGCGATGACTCATCTATGTAATGTAGATTCAAGCTGATGATTCTCAAATCAAATATGCTTTTACAGCCTTTCGGATTCATTCCGCGTTAAGCGGATGGATTTTGATTTATCGCGCGAGAAAATTGTATAAATAAAAGCTAAAGATGAAAGCCACATCAACTCCTTATAAACCACTCTTGTTTCGCATTTGTGTATAAATGCCCTTATACTCGTACAAGTGGATAATAACACTTGGGATGTATGTGGATTCCATAATTAAGGGAGAAGTGATCCTTTAACATACATAACACGAATAGCAATTGCTAATAACAATACATTTTTAAGTACGTTCTCAAAAAAAAAAAACAAGTAAAAGTAAGAAATGGGTTTAATTGAAATGGTTTTGTATAACCCTTTACCTGCACCATTCAGTGCACATACAAAAGTCAGTAGTAGCTTTTTATTGTATGGCAGTACTGCTTATCCTTCGAGGATGCTTTCAAAGACAATTTGTTCAATGTGTTCCAGCGGCCTTTCAAAAAGTAATATTTTTCATTTAAATATGAAGTGACCTCTTTAAATTCGTGCATAAAGAAAGGAATCGTGGAGTCTTTCAGCAGAATGCTGATGAAGATTATTTGAGTCTAAAAAATACGGGAAAATGTCAATCTGTCTGGAATGGATAAGGTATTTTGATTTAATCAAATCAGTTTTTGATGAAAACGCCCCCAAAAAGTAGGCGTAAAATGTATCCATTCTATAAAGCAATTCACGTTCACTTATAACGATCAAAGGTCTACAGAGGAGATATTACAAAGAAAGGTCTATTGCCTATTCTAACTTTAAACTAAAAATTTAAATATTAAGACTGACATCTATGGTAATATTGTCAAAATGTTGGGTTTCTGAAAAAATTCCAAATTGAAAATTTATTAAATTTCACACTTCAACACCATTCCGAAATTTAGGAAACTGGGTTCCACGATAATGTCTGTCTATGTGTATAGAAGTACAGTCCGCTCAGCTGCAGCCTAAGGGACTGGAAGGACTCGATTCAAATTTCATACCCAAAATCTGTAGTCTCTCAACTTCGAAGGCGAGTTGAAATACAGTTCGAATATCTCTTCTAAATACCAAAAGTAGGTTAAAAGCATTGTGACAATTAATAAAAATAAAAACAAAATACCCTGATAAAGAGCTTATTTTATCACCATTGAATGAGACTACTTATAATCACCGCTGGTGACTTAAAAGTGGTAGGATAATGAACCGATTCGAACAGAATGTAAAATCCCTTCCAAATGAACTCTGGGAACGTTGAGATAAGGATTGATTAACGCGATCCAAATTTGTCACCACTTCTAACGACGGGACTATTCATTTAACCACTCCTTCAAGGAAGGGAAATGTATACAGAACACTGTGAACAAGAAAATCATGTCCTTCATTACAGGGTAGGTACGCGTCAGATCTAATCATATCAAGTTTCATTTATTACGATGAATTTGCATGAAAGTATCTGTTTCGTCACACAATCTACTAAGTCGATTTCCTTCCAGGGAAAACCACACATCCATATGTTTGCCTCCTTCGAAATAGATCAATGGTAAGTACTTACATTATTCCTACCATACAGAGGTCTATTTCTTACATTAATGATCATAAATCCATGTTTGATCTGGGGAGACTAATTTAACAAGTCATCGTGTACGCTCGTAATTTATGCAGCAAGCTATGTCGATAGATCATTTCTTTGAGAACTCCAGCGCTTCACGTCACCCGCCTGGCCTTAATCTGCCTGATGATTATAATCTTTATGCTGGTTAGTCTAAGTGTACGGTTATTCGTTTGCCATTACGGACTGGGACTGGCCCGACCGAAAAACAAAATTATGCCTCCGTGTCGTCGCCGAAGTATTTCCACCCGCAGGGAATCGGCTAATCGGGAATCAGTATTGCAATTCATAACACGTCTGCCTTGGCACTTTCTCCTGTTATTAATGTCATGAGACATTTAATATTTGGGTAAATTACCATCGAAATCCTTTCTAATTTGTCAGAGATATTTTACAGGGAAGCCGCCTGCCCGCCCTCATAAGGAATTTGTGCGTCATGTTGTACTACTTAATGTGATAAATGTCTTAACAACTTGTGATAAGGTTTCAAATTTCGAGTTAAATTCTCATAACTCATTTTTATGGACTTGTTTTCTACATGACGGTACATACACGTTAAAGCGGAAGGCTCGCTAAATTAAAATTGAAAAGCATTAAAAAGTTGAGAACATACTATACGACTATGTAGTAGGTACGTACGTACGAGTATACCGAGTATGTAGAGGGAGAGGCTTACAAAGATTCAACATTTTACTTGAATTAGGGTGGCCTGGTGTATGGGTATTTCTTCACCACTCTTATGGTATAACATGCCATGTGGTGCGTGCAAATGTCCGACCGAGTGCCAATATATCACCAGTTTGAGGCTCATGTCCACCCATCTGTCACTAGAATGAGTATTGTAATGCCCTTGTTAAACATTAATGAAATGCATAAATTTGCGATGATATCTCGAAATGCATTGCTCTCAGCCGACCATTTGTATGGTCACATTTGAGTACTACATACATTTCTCTGCTCTGGTGTTTACATGAATTTTGGTGTGCATTAATTTTTAAAGTGGTAGTTAGTGTAGGCCCACTTTGCTTATCAGCTTTGCATATTTAATGCATTCATTTCGTTGCTTTTACTGTTCGGTTTATGTCAGGACATGCAAGTTTTTATTTTCGTCCTAAGTGAGGTACAAGTGACACAGTTCCTGTCGGAATGCTTAAATGAAATAATAATCGCTTTATGAAATAAAGGGTGTCAAATGTGAGATAAACTTATTACGTACATATGTAGGTACATAAATACTAGTTTATTTTAATCGGAAGGTTTACTCTTTTCAATAAAGAAGTAATTGTTTAAAAATATTAAACAGTGTTTTTTTTATAGCATTTTTTAAAAGAAACCAAATAAATGGGGCACCCTTTAAATATTCAGTTTTCATGTTATACATATTTTGTCGAAATTTTAAAAGATATCGAAAAATGTTCCCCTTTTTTAAACTTTCTATATTATACAAAAGTGTTTCATATAAATTTTTAAAAATATTGCAAAAACATTTTTGAATTACAAGTTGGTCACTTTTTTAACAACTTTCGGGGCTCCGTATACTTTTAATAACTCGGCGCATATCATGTTCCAGAGCTGGTTTCTCCATATAAATAAGCGATGTCACATATCCCTTTCAGAAAATTAAAGGTTGGTAGATCGTGTAAAGTTTTTGTGGCTAAGTTTCTTAACAAGGTCTCTCAACAAACTTTGATTCCAATAAATCGATGGTATTGGTCCCAGTATGACACATACTTACCTTCTGTATCTTACTGCTCGAACAACATAACGTTCACATCAATGTCACGTAAATTTGGGAAGGGATTAGTTCAAGATCCTTTCGCAATATGTTCCAAGTTATAGGTGAACTTAATTTTTTGGACTTTTTCATTGATTAACACTGGCAGAAATCAAAATGTATTGATTTATGAAATCTGTCAATTTGCGTAATTTTTTGTTGATTTCGAAATATTTTCTGAAAATATTTTTCTTTGTTGCTTTCTTTTTTTGAAAATATGGATAACTAGTCAAGAAGTCAGGTTTTTCACAGTATTTTCTTCTCCTCTCCCTGGCTCGGTATTCTTAAATGTACATCTTCTGTCACCTCCTTTCGGTATTTGCAATCATTATCATACCACGAGAATCTTTAAGGAAATGGTTGGTATTGGCAGCATTAGGTGTGTTGGCAGCAGTGGAGGGTGAATATATAACGGAAAGTCACTCAGCTGCCTTTTTTAGGTTTTGGTTATGCCAACGATGCTTAGACGTCCAACGCAATGTTTAACCTTTTGTCCAATTGAGAGCTTTTTCTTATAGTTGAGCTGTAAATACGTCTACGATGCTAGTGATCACCAGCCCTTGTTGTTTCGTGGAAGCTATCATAGAATTCATACTTAGTAGGGTCTTCGGCCTCATCTGTAGGAACGCCTTTACCCGAACTAACATCGTAAAAAAAAACCGTGGACGGAGTAGCTACCTATACAACTCTCGGAACTTCTGTATTTAGATGATTTAAAATAGTTTTGGCATCCATCTATAGAAAACGGCAATGCCATGATAAAACAAATTGATACTTGCACTGCCTTTCCGTCTCAAGTGCCAAATACGAAACTTTATACGAAAGGGAATATCCAACTAGTCGCGGCTAGAAGTTCACCACGGTCGTGTTACAATGTTGAAGGTTCTTCAGCGACACTCTGTGCTACAACAGCAATGTTTTTAGACGAGAGTTCACTTTTTGGCTTACCAGATCTATTTTCATCCTCGACAGAACCACTTTCTTCAGGTTTTTTTTCTAACGCACTGTTCTAACATTTAACTATCCATAGTTAAATTTGTATGATATATGTGTCTTCTTCACAAATGTCGAAGATGACATAAAAAAAGCCGCGTTCAGAACTTATTCTCAACTGTCACCTAAGCACAACTTTTGAAAGACTCTTTCTTAGTTCAAAATACATATACGACTCGAGTGGTAAGATTTTTTTTTCTTAAAGTCACGAACTACATACATACATACATATGTGTGTGTCAATCTTTGAATTTATGGGCCTATAGATATACAATGCATCTGTTACACCAAAGTCAACCACCATAACGACTGTAAATAAAAAGCGAGTGCTTTGAGATTTTCCAATCACTACGTAACCCTTTATCTGGCTGAAACGTTCAGAAGGTTATTGTTAGTGGATGAACTGAGCACCGAATTGCAATATTGCTTTCCACACTGACACACAATGGTTTGATCCATCAACCACTGAAGTGCAATAAATAAGGTGGTGAATTGTAGGTAGTGCAATATCTATGCATTCGACAAAAAAAAGGACTTCAAAATTAGTCTAGTACAAACATACGTATATACGTACATCACATTGATTTTCTATCGACATCTCAACAGCAGTACTACAGAGTTGAAATGGTAAGCTGAGAACTCAGCATGTGGCCTTCGTATTCCGTTCAGAACAGGATTCACTTTACCGCAAAGATTTTTGGACTCTACTGCGGTCAATTCCCCTTGCCCTAATAAAATCAATATATGTATGTACGTAGCTACAGATTCATCATTATGGCACTCACTGTACCAAATTAATGACCTGCATGGTTCGTTTATTAAGAACAGGAACTGCACACACACATTCCCCACCTACAGCAACAGATTTCCAAGCAGAGTGTTGAAATAATGCCTCTAATAATCCAAAAGTTAATCTCTCGAAACAACAGATCCGAGAACACCCACTGTGACTGACTTTTAATGGGATTTTAGATAGATCCTTCCTTTACCACACATGCTCGTACTCGTATGCATGTGCTCGGAATTCTCCAGAGAAGAAGACTCGCTCTACCACATTCTCCCCACAAATTCCTTTTGCTATGTTATTCTACGTAATTCATTTATAATAATATAATATTCTACAGAATTTTTCAGTTCAAGATACTTTTGATTTGCAAACGCGTAAATTCTATTTCCACACAAAAACGAACGAAAAGATTGAACCGAACGGCAAGAGTCGCTCGAAATGTGAGTTTTTCCCTTCGGCTAGGTACGAGTTCATGTACAGAATGTAGGAACTCGTAGTGTGTTCACTCATGCAGTGCTTCCCAATTCAGGTGGTTTTAGCAATCTTAATTCCTTCTCAATATACACACACTCCTGGCAAAGAACTTCCTCCCCCGGAGTGCGCACATAGTGCCTCTTTTGACTATGAATATTCATAAATGCAGATAAGAATTGAAATTGCAATAAAACAAATGGGAAAGCTGAGTAATGTATTGAAAATCAATATTGGAATTAATTTTGCAGGAAGAGTCGGGGCGGAATTTGTCCTTGTCATGCGAGACGAAATACTCTGCTGTTGGTTTGCTGTTGTGTGTACGAATTCAAATGAAACGGATGTGGTGACTGCATCCTTCGATGGAGTTACATCCTTTGCTACATGAATGCGAAATGCGAGTGTGGCGCATATAAATTCAATCGACAGAACACCAGTGTGTTTTGGCCAGTGGAATGCCGGCGATGCCTCGACTGCTATAAATAATTGTTTGAACAAAAGGTTGTTGGTAAAATATTTTGTAAACATTGTCCATTTGCTTGTTCTGGATTTATACAATAGCATTAAGTTCAAATTTACATTTTTGGACAATCAATCATGAGTGTTGTTCTACTGAGAGTTCACTAACGAATACAAGCGTCAACTCTGCGTACTATTAATATTTTACATATGTACATCCTTGGTAACTCTATACTTTAGTAAATTTATTTAAATATGCTAAATAAGTTTTAGTTCGAAGAGCAATTTTGATGCGTTGACTCATGAAATATGTTTATAATAAAGGGGATGTAAGTGGCAAATAAAAACACCGGAGTGTTGGATTTAAATTTATACCCAACTCGAATCGGGAAATGACTGCAAGTGGTGCATTAGGGCCGGGACCGAAATAAATAACATTTGTTAGCTTATATTCCATTTCCTCTCGTTGGTGGAAAATCCTGTGCACCCAGGAGAGGAACATAGTTGCAGGAGTTTCTATTCCAACTTAAAAGTTTGCGAAGTTTATCATTAGTATTTGAAGTGTGGTTTGGTTTCAGGATAAGCTGGGTTAATAATTCCAGGATGACATATTTTTCTTTGACCTATAATTGGAAGAGAGAACTTCGGAGTGGTATTGCGGACTTCAGGGACCGTAAGTACAGTCAATTTCATTACGTTCTGCGTCGAGTGAGGCAACAGATGTGAGTACGTTATAATAAAAGTCGTAGCAAAAGCGTTAAATAAAGTAGATTATAGTATCCTTATGTTCGTAAAGGAGAGAGTTTTCTGCAAAGTAAAGACTTTGATTATTTTTTATTTGGGCCGGGTCGGTACAACTCTTGGAGATACATTAAAAGCAGTTTACTACTTCCGCGCAGTGATGCCAGTGTCTGGGATAGACGTATTGAAAGTCCAAAAAGATATGATCCATCTCGACATAGAGGAATGCAAGCCTTACAAAGGTCAGAGTAAACTACTTGATTATCTTTTTGAGGTGAGTTTAATAGAGTATACGAAATTGAAAGTTGTAAATTCCGGTTCAAAACAAATCCGCATTGGAACTTTGAGATATGTTCTTCTTACATATCAGACCCAATAAAGTGGGCGTGGCATGCTGCGTTTTTGATGGTATTATAATGATAGCATTATTTAGGAGCTCAGGCAGAGACTCTTCAGGGGTCGGGAGCCCGTTGAGTAAGTAAGTGGTATTTAGAAGGTTTCACAATTTCTTTGTTTTTATAAAAAATGGTCGTGACCATATATGGTGCTCAAATGAATTATAGAAATTATCAAGGCCTTACATATTGCTTCAATAAATTCTTTCGATCACCCTTTACCCTTTACGTTGCATTTACCTTATAACTTCTGTGAAGTATTCTTGGCTTCAGTCCACCTTAAGCATACCTTTTCGACTGTAGTCATAGAAATAAATTTAGTGTTTTCCTTTTCATCAAGAAAGCAGGAACGTCATTTATTCTGGGAGTACTTTCAACGATATGAAAGGCTCTGCTTATCCTCATACTTTTTGGTAAAGCAGAGTAAGAGACAAGATAGATCCTTGGCCGAACGGACAAGTTTGATTTGGCATACCGAGGGTTCCAAAACAGTTTTAGGGTTAAGTGACCGGAAAACGAATTTCGGAACATATTTATTCAAGGATAAGTCAAAAACTGACATGGTTTATCTTTCTAATAGTTCCGGGAATAGAGTTCCATAACCGAGTGATGTAAATGAAAAATTGGGGTTCAAGTACTAGAAATGAGAAGAAGGTTGCAATTTTGGTTGACGTGCCTGCATAACTTTCTGAAGGAAGGTTATCGTTCTTAATTCTAAAAGTTACTCCAGAATGAGGCCATGAATCAATTTGGAAAATATCGATGTATTTACTAAGGATACTGATTCCCAGGTATAGTTATAATGTAGTTTAATATCATAAGCATAAGTATAAGTGAAAGTATTCGGTGAAAGTGAAGGCAGATCATTAATATATGTAAATAGAGAAAAGTAATGGTCTGACTACAGATCACAGAGGAACTGCTCAGAAAATTGGAAATCGAACCAAATCATCGTTCTTATGACTTGTTTTGCGTACATGCTACGATTGATATGGATCTATAATCTGCTAAGAACATTAAGAATATTAAGGTCTGTTTAAACTCAGTCCTTTCATTCAAAAGGCTCAAGTTTTCTATGTTTATGTATTCCTATGGGATACAGTGTTACAAAAGCCCATTTTTACCGACTCAATGTTTCCTAATCTTAGTAAAACTTGAGTCCTCTGCAATGAATAGTGTTTTTAACAGAAATTCTATTTACTCGACAGACTACGTCATCGTGGCAGATTTTGTAATTCCTTTACAGTCCCCTGACAAGTGTACCCTCCATGAATTGAGCTCTGAAATGCTACAATCAGTAGGTGCTCTGTAACCGTGTTCAATCAGTTTTAGCAATAATGTTCGATTGAGGACACAAAATCCAATTCTGAGAACGCAATTAACTCTTTGGTTTCCCGTCTGTATAGTAGAATCCTTTGCCTAACGTGCCCCTAGTCATGGCATTCAGAAACTTGAGGTTCGATATATCCTCGATGTTGGCCATTGTACTGGAAAACTATTGAGCTTAACCATCGCAACAATTTCCGCATTGATATTCGTATGCCCAGTGCAATAGGGCATAAAAAGTAACACCTCTAATTACACGTTACAACTCAACCGAACAGGAAGTGACGTGGCCAATTGAAAATTAATTAGCACAGAATGATAAATGATGTAAATTGCGTAAACACATCGAGGTCCAGACGCCTGAAATTCACACATTTAGGACGAATTTTCACATCTGTTTCGTTTCGGGACAGAATATTCGTTCATCATGGCGATGATAGCCACTAGGCAGTTATAGACCATCAATGATGGCAGCTAATTGACGGATGTTTCGTTTTGCATAATAGATTACACGAAATAAACCAATTACACTGATGCGATTTACAAAATATGCACAATGTGGATGCTCGGCAACTTAAATGTTTTGTGGCGATAAAAGTGCTATTTCATGTGCGATAACAACACGATGGTGCTTTCCCTGCCTCATGTCCTGCTAATGAGTGTCATTCTAGGATATGCATCGTTCATAATAGTAAATATTTGTATTTTCTCATTGAATAAAAATCGTTTTATATTTTTATTGATAATAGGTACCTGTTATGCATTTATACATGCATACGTTCGTATTTAAAAATCAACAAGCTTTTCATTTGTTTCAGGATTTAAAACCTCAAGGACATCTGTGAAGAGCGTATGTACACTCTTTAAACGAGAAGTATTGCTTTTTTTTTCATTTGAGTAGAGTGATCCTCAGCACGGAGGGGAGGTTAAGTTATTTGGAAAGTGCAACATGTACTGTATTTGGGCATTAGGGTGTCTAGGGCAAGAGTGATCACGGAGCCTTTAGACATCACGGACAATATAGACACCATCGGTTACTTTTAGTACACCGTTGTAGATACTTTTGTACCTGTTAGCAGCAAATTAAGATGTTTCTGTCCACCTCTAGATTACTAATTCTATGCTAAACGACACTTCACTAAAGGCTCGACCAAGAAGTTGGCCTAATGAAGCCAATGCTATTGAAAGTGGAAGGTCAATTCGGTATTCGATTGCTAATAGGATTGTTTACATAAAAATTCAAACCTGTTTTATAAAATTCCAGAAATTGACGCTGTGGCATCGGAACCAGCTAATCCAAATAGGCGAACATGAAATACTGCTGTATACGAATACATGGTCCGATGACATGCAAACATTTAAGGTAGACACGTATCGGTTCAAGGTGAGCAAAGGTTAGTATTATTTGAAGCATGTTAGTAAACATTCATTAACCCAGATTCATAAATAGAGCAACATCTCCTAGTCTTTCTAGATTACCCTCTCCTGTGCATGTTTGTTATTAAGGCTGTTGCTGTCAGCAGTCTAAAGCTTCAGCAAACATGTCATAATAAAGCCACATACGCAGTTGGAATTAGTTTTCATCACGACGGTGAACTTCGAACTTCATGTTGATCATCTATTAATCTCAATCGTCTTGTGAAAGTTGTGGTGGTGGAGATTTTTTGGTAGGGTGCATGCACCAAATCATCAACCCAGTATGCCCGGTGGCTGCTTATGTCGCATATAAGATTCTGTCCAACATTTTGTGCGATTGTTTCAAACCTTCTGCAACGCTCTAATCGCCACGTACCAGCGTGCTTACCGGCCCGGTATCGATCGACCAAATTTTCACACTAAGGTAAATTCTGGAAAAGACCAACGAATTTCAAGTCCCGACGTTATAGCTTCATATGACAGCATTCATCATCTTGACCTCTACAATGCGATGTCCGAATTCGCTGGAAAACACGCGGTGCAATGTGCAATTTGGGAGCAGTTTCTCTAAACGATTCCAAACATGCACTGGAGTTCGGGAAGGAAATGTGCTGTTATGTGCGCAGGATAGATGTAAACACACTATCTTCAACAAATTTGTCCAGCTACTGGAATACGCAGACGACATCGACATCATCGCTCGCTCCCATCCCACTTTTTTAAAAAAAAACTTTTCGTTGAATTTTTGGCCTTTGCGAGGAGGGCAAATGAAGGAAAAGATGCCACGTGTGGATGTAGTTCAAAAAGCCAATGCCCCAGCAGAGCAGTTCTTTAACAAATACAACAAAATGGTCAGTTCAAACATAGACATTTATTTTATGTATTCCACATTTGAGATACAATTTTATATATGTAAGTATGAATAGTATAAAAAGTTAAAACTGCTTCACTTTGTCTTCTTCCCCTTTTTACCTTTTTTTGATTTTTTCTTGTACGGACCCAGGCAACGTCGTACCATCAAACCTCTCCACCAGGCTTGTATCTTTATTGCAGAATCTATGCGTCTCTTGTGCAGTTCAAGCAATCGATTTTGTTCAGCCTTCTGTTCGAGGTAATCCGCTATGAACTTCTCTCGTTTGCAGTTTATTTCAAAGTGTTTTTCGTAAGTCTTATTCACTTCCTGGATTTTGTTTTTCTTTTCTGCTATACTCACCAGCAAGTCATTCATTTCTTTTGCATACTTGTCCTTCCACATTTGAATCAACTCGGCATACTTGTCCAGTTGCTGTTTCGAATAGGTCTGGAAATCAGTTATAACACGTTGTTCTGCTTCGTGCTTCCCAACCAGGTTTGAAAGATTTGTTTGAAGGACATTCTCATCCCTTTCGCCAAGAATCGTGGCCTGCGTAAATCGTGTGTGCTCCCATTTCTTTACCAACTCGTACTCCAGGTCGTTTATTTTATTTATGATTCGTCTGTCGGATTTCAAGTTGTTTAGGGTTTCACTTATTTGGAGAACTTTGTTTTCTGCCTCGGACTTAAATTCTGTTACTCTTGCCTTAAGGCCTCTTAAAAGAGACACACTTGCCTTGTGGTCTTCTATGAGCTTTTCTTCTTCTTTGGTTTTGTCGGTCTGCTGACTGATTTCTTCAAGGAGAGTATGAATGGTTCCTTGGGTTTGTAACTCGGCCAGGATATCCGTATATGTGTCAATGAGCTTCTTTAAATCGTTTTTAAGTTTGATTTCATTAAGGGTTGCTGCTGGTAGTTTATGTCTTTCAATTTCCTGGATATTTTTCTCACTCTCCCTTTTCTGGATTATGGTGGATCTTAAGTGTTTTCCGTGACTGAGAACTACTAGTTCATTTATAGTTGATGTGAGCACAGTGGAAATGGCGTCTCGAGCAAAATTTTTCATTTTTACAAGTATGAAGCAACTAAACGCGTTAATGAAACTCGAAATGCGACTTGTAATACAGTAACTTAAGAACACGGTTTCTAAGGTGATACGTTGCTAGCTAAGTTCGACAAACACCCTTTCGTTTCTATGGCGGAGTTTGTTTAAGTGTATAGAATGTATTTTGTTTCCTACAAATGATATCACACCATACCCTTCAGAATAACCTAACCAAATATAACAAGACATGCCTTGCAAATGTAAATTGTAAGCAATCTTAGGTTTCAGTGTATGCCTCCAAAACATCCTTGCCAAAGTCAATCGAACATGGTGTGTACATCTATTAAATCAATATCCTAATGTCGCAAAAAGGAAGTCATGTCAAGAACAACCAAGAGGGAATAATCGGCTATAACCGGTAACAGGTTGAAGTTATTAAAGAAACAAAAAAAAAACAAGTAAAAAGAAAAGGTATATGACCGAGCATGAACTCAGTTCCATCTGTTGAACTGACAACAGATAGATTTAAGACTTCCATTTATTGATCCAGATATGATCCCTGAAGACATACAATATTCAGCACTCAGTCGAATAAATAACTTGAAAGTACGTGCCACATCCATACTTATCTATAGTAGACGAATTTACGTACTCCGGCACATGTGTGCCCATTCTCTGTTGAAATGGTAGGAGAGGGCAGTAATATCAAAATAATTATTTATATGGTGCGTACTGTCAGAGACAGGATGCAATACATTGCCAACCGTTGTATTAAAACTTAACATGTATGAGGACTATAAATCCGGAAACGAGCTCTTTAAATGTTTTAAACTTAATTAATGTCCATAACCCGTAGATGTTGATTTTGAGTGCTTTAATAAATAAGCTTTACTTTGAAGATTTTAAATAGTAATTTGGTTCGGGTTGTTGGTAGGATAGTAAGGATGTAGCATTCTAATGCTTGTGAAACGTAGAAAATGCTTTTTTAAACTGTCAGCTGCTTGCTTATCTGTGCAGATGTAATAAATCTTGACAAATCGTAAAATATTGTTATTATGATCTCCGTAGTCCTGGTTTCTCTCGTCGTTGGAATATAATTGGAAAACGGGCATAAACACTCAAGTGGTTGTAAATATCCTTGCAATGTAAGGATACCACGCGAGATGTGTATGTTCGACCTGTATCTGAGAGTATTCACACTTAATACATTTCTCTTGTATCACTTTGGAAATGAGGAGGAGAGTTAGGATACATTTTTAGGTGTGGTGGTTTGAAACAGCTACAACTGGCAATACAGTATGGAGTTGTATTATTGTGTTCCATAAATATTCAAGACAGACAAGAGAGCTTCTCGCGTGTCTTTTATTGACGTATTGCGAACATTGAAGTTTTTCAAAAGTGTCTTATCAACGAGGCTGCGAACATTCCTGGGCATTCTCCTACATGTACATATTTTCAGATTTACAAGGCAGAAGAATGCACATATGTATCATACAATTCAAAATGCGAAACACACAACGACTAACTTCAAACAGTTGGAAATCCACATCAACCAACTTAACACTGTTGACAGTCATGAGTAAAATGATGTTCGCAAACATGAAATTTGGGAGAGGATTGAATTTACTGGTTTCAGCGGCCACTCCGAGTTGACATCTCATTATATCTCTGTTTATGGGTATAGGTTTGACAACTGCAAGGAGAATACGATGAGCGATGACGTCTTCCTTAAAACATGTCATCTACGTTGAGGACATTTGTTTACTTTCGCATAGTGGACTTGTGTACTTGCATGCACCAACCGAAGTAGTCAAAGGGATAATACGTTGAAGACAAAAGCACTCAGTCTTTCAAATTTCATCGCTCAAGCGAGTTTTACCGAATGCATGGTCCGTAAAGTTGACAATCGACTTTCCATATGAAGTTTTCCATTGCCGGACATAGTAGTAATTGACTGAATGTGAACAAGAGAACCATCAAGGTGAAAGCTGCTGCGTTGGGGAAGCGATTGGCTCGCGCAAATGTGAAGTAACAACGTTTGTTTGCATTTCATTTTATTTTGTGCCAACGGAAAATGTGTTTATTTTTCAAAACAACCAAACATATATCTAATGATCGGTGTATAACCATTAAATCGATCGGCTGGGATATCTCATTTCGTAGTAAAGGATTGTTTCAATAAGGATATAACAATGGCAATATCATTTTTGTTGAAAAAGTTTCTGTTTCCAATCTCTATTTCGAGGCTGCAGTTAAGATTGTTTGTGGTTTTGATACACAGAGGCAAAATAGCTGGCTCGAGAAGTGTGATTGGAGGATTTAGCGGGATGGTGGGCCTGTAGATCTGTGGGCTATACACAGCTCTTTTTCTCATACATTTTTTGGTTGAAAAATTTTCTGTTTCCCATCTCTATTCTGAGGCTACAGTTGAGCTAGTTTGTGCTTTTGATACACAGAGGCAAAATAGCTGACTTGAAAAGTGTGATTGGAGGATTTAGCGAGATGGTGGGCCTGTAGATCTGTGGGCTTACACAGCCCTTTTTCTCACACATTTTTTGGTTGATAACTTTTCTGTTTCCAATCTCTATTCTTGATACACAGAGGCAAAACAGCTGACTCGAAAAGTGTGATTGGAGGATTTAGCGAGATGATGGGCCTGTAGATCTGTGGGCTATACACAGCCCTTTTTTTCTTACATTTTTTGGTTGAAAAAATTTCTGTTTCCAATCTCTATTCTGAGGCTACAGTTGAGCTAGTTTGTGCTTTTGATACACAGATGCAAAATATCTGGCTCGAAAAGTGTGATTGGAGGATTTAGCGAGACGGTGGGCCTGTAGATCTGTGGGCTATACACAGCCCATTTTTTCATATAGTTTTTTGTTGAAAAATTTTCTGTTTCCAATCTCTATTTCGAGGCTGCAGTTAAGCTTGTTTCTGGTTTTGATACACAGAGGCAAAATATCTGGCTCGAAAAGTGTGATTAGATGATTTAGCGAGATGATGGGCCTGTAGATCTGTGGGCTATACACAGCCCTTTTTTTCTTACATTTTTTGGTTGAAATTGGTTGAAAATAGCTGGCTCGAAAAGTGTGATTGGAGGATTTAGCGAGATGGTGGGTCTGTAGATCTATGGGCTATACATAGCCCTTTTTTTCATACATTTTTTTGTTGAAAAATTTTCTGTTTCCAATCTCTATTCTGAGGCTACAGTTGAGCTAGTTTGTGCTCTTGATACACAGAGGCAAAATAGCTGACTTGAAAAGTGTGATTGGAGGATTTAGCGAGATGGTGGGCCTGTAGATCTGTAGGCTATACATAGCCCTTTTTTTCATACATTTTTTGGTTGAAAACTTTTCTGCTTCCAATCGCTATTCTGAGGCTGCAGTTAAGCTAGTTTGTTATTTGGACACACAGAGGCAAAATAGCTGGCTCGAAAAGTGTGATTGGACGATTTAGCGAGATGGTGGGCCTGTAGATCTGTGGGCTATACGTAGCCCTCTTTTCATACATTTTTTGGTTGACTTTTTTTTTCCAATCTCTATTCTGAGGCTGCAGTTAAGCTAGTTTGTTATATGGACACACACAGGCAAAATAGCTGGCTCGAAAAGTGTGATTGGAGGATTTATCGAGATGGTGGGCCTGTAGATTTGTGGGCTATACATAGCCCATTTTTTCATATAGTTTTTTGGTTAAAAAATTGTCTGTTTCCAATTTCTATTTCGAGCCTGCAGTTCAGCTTGTTTGTGGTTTTGATACAAAGAGGCAAAATAGCTGGCTACATTTTTTTGTTGAAATTTTTTTTTTCCAATCTCTATTCTAAGGCTGCAGTTGAGCTAGTTTGTGGTTTTGATACACAGTGGCAAAATAGCTGACTCGAAAAGTGTGATTGGAGGATTTAGCGAGATCATGGGCCTGTAGATCTGTGGGCTATACATAGCCCTCTTTTCATACATTTTTTGGTTGACATTTTTTTTTTCCAATCTCTATTCTAAGGCTGCAGTTGAGCTAGTTTGTGGTTTTGATACACAGAGGCAAAATAGCTGGCTCGAAAAGCGTGATTGGAGGATTTCGCGAGGTGGTGGGCCTGTAGATGTATGGGCTATACACAGCTCTTTTTCTCATACATTTTTTGGTTGAAAACTTTTCTGTTTCCAATCTCTATTTCGAGGCTGCAGTTAAGCTTGTTTCTGGTTTTGATACACAGAGGCAAAATATCTGGCTCGAAAAGTGTGATTGGAGGATTTAGCGAGATGATGGGCCTGTAGATCTGTGGGCTGTACATAGCCCTCTTTTCATACATTTTTTGGTTGAAATGTTTTTTTCCAATCTCTATTCTAAGGCTGCAGTTGAGCTAGTTTGTGGTTTTGATACACAGGGGCAAAATAGCTGGCTCGAAAAGCGTGATTGGAGGATTTAGCGAGGTGGTGTGCCTGTAGATGTGTGGGCTATACACCGCACTTTTTCTCATACATTTTTTGGTTGAAAACTTTTCTGTTTCCAATCTCTATTTCGAGGCTGCAGTTGAGCTAGTTTGTGGTTTTGATACACAGAGGCAAAATATCTGGCTCGAAAAGTGTGATTGGAGGATTTAGCGAGATGGTGGGCCTGTAGATCTGTGGGCTATACACAACCCTTTTTCTAATACATTTTTTGGTTGAAAACTTTTCTGTTTCCAATCTCTATTCTGAGGGTGCAGTTAAGCTTGTTTGTGGTTTTGATACACAGAGGCAAAATATCTGGCTCGAAAAGTGTGATTGGAGGATTTAGCGAGATGATGGGCATGTAGATCTGTGGGCTGTACATAGCCCTCTTTTCATACATTTTTTGGTTGAAATTTTTTTTTTCCAATCTCTATTCTAAGGCTGCAGTTGACCTAGTTTGTGGTTTTGATACACAGAGGCAAAATATCTGGCTCGAAAAGTGTGATTGGAGGATTTAGCGAGATGGTGGGCCTGTAGATCTGTGGGCTATACACAACCCTTTTTCTAATACATTTTTTGGTTCAAAACTTTTCTGTTTCCAATCTCTATTCTGAGGCTGCAGTTAAGCTTGTTTGTGGTTTTGATACACAGAGGCAAAATATCTGGCTCGAAAAGTGTGATTGGAGGATTTAGCGAGATGATGGGCCTGTAGATCTGTGGGCTGTACATAGCCCTCTTTTCATACATTTTTTGGTTGAAATTTTTTTTTTCCAATCTCTATTCTAAGGCTGCAGTTGAGCTAGTTTGTGGTTTTGATACACAGAGGCAAAATAGCTGGTTCGAAAAGCGTGATTGGAGGATTTAGCGAGGTGGTGTGCCTGTACATGTGTGGGCTATACACCGCCCTTTTTCTCATACATTTTTTGGTTGAAATCTTTTCTGTTTCCAATCTCTATTTCGAGCCTGCAGTTAAGCTTCTTTGTGGTTTTGATACACAGAGGCAAAATAGCTGCATCGTAAAGTGTGATTTGAGGATTTAGCGAGATGGTTGCCCTGTAAATCTGTGGGCTATACATAGCTCTTTTTTCATACATTTGTTGGTTGAAAAATTTTCTGTTACCAATATCTATTCTGAGCTGCAGTTGAGCTAGTTTGTGGTTTTGATACACAGAGGCAAAATAGCTGGCTCGAAAAGTGTGATTGGAGGATTTAGCGAGATGATGGGCCTGTAGATCTGTGGGCTGTACACAGCCCTCTTTTCATACATTTTTTGGTTGAAATTTTTTTTTTCCAATCTCTATTCTAAGGCTGCAGTTGAGCTAGTTTGTGGTTTTGATACACAGAGGCAAAATAGCTGGTTCGAAAAACGTGATTGGAGGATTTAGCGAGGTGGTGTGCCTGTACATGTGTGGGCTATACACCGCCCTTTTTCTCATACATTTTTTGGTTGAAATCTTTTCTGTTTCCAATCTCTATTTCGAGCCTGCAGTTAAGCTTCTTTGTGGTTTTGATACACAGAGGCAAAATAGCTGCATCGTAAAGTGTGATTTGAGGATTTAGCGAGATGGTTGCCCTGTAAATCTGTGGGCTATACATAGCTCTTTTTTCATACATTTGTTGGTTGAAAAACTTTCTGTTACCAATATCTATTCTGAGCTGCAGTTGAGCTAGTTTGTGGTTTTGATACACAGAGGAAAAATAGCTGGCTCGAAAAGTGTGATTGGAGGATTTAGCGAGATGATGGGCCTGTAGATCTGTGGGCTGTACATAGCCCTCTTTTCATACATTTTTTGGTTGAAATTTTTTTTTTCCAATCTCTATTCTAAGGCTGCAGTTGAGCTAGTTTGTGGTTTTGATACATAGAGGCAAAATAGCTGGCTCGAAAAGCGTGATTGGAGGATTTAGCGAGGTGGTGGGCCTGTAGATGTGTGGGCTATACACAGCCCTTTTTCTCATACATTTTTTGGTTGAAATCTTTTCTGTTTCCAATCTCTATTTCGAGCCTGCAGTTAAGCTTCTTTGTGGTTTTGATACACAGAGGCAAAATAGCTGGCTCGAAAAGTGTGATTGGAGGATTTAGCGAGATGGTGGGCCTGTAGATCTGTGGGCTATACATAGCCCTTTTCTTCATACAGTTTTTTGCAAAAAAATTTTCTGTTTGCAATCTCTATTTCGAAACTGCAGTTAAGCTTGTTTGTAGTTTTGATACACAGAGGCAAAATAGCTGGCTCGAAAAGTGTGATTGGAGGATCTAACGAGATGGTGGGCCTGTAGATCTGTGGGCTATACACAGCCCTTTTTTTCATACATTTTTTGTTGAAAAATTTTCTTTTTCCAATCTCGATTCTGAGGCTACAGTTGAGCTAGTTTGTGCTCTTGATACACAGAGGCAAAATAGTTGGCCCAAAAAGTGTGATTGGAGGATTTAGCGAGATGGTGGGCCTGTAGATCTGTGGGCTATAGATAGCCCTTTTCTTCATACATTTTTCTGTTGAAAAATTTTCTGTTTCCAATCTCTATTTCGAGGCTGCAGTTAAGCTTGTTTGTGGTTTTGATACACAGCGGCAAAATAGCTGGCTCGAAAAGTGTGATGGGAGGATTTAGCGAGATGGTGGGCCTGTAGATCTGAGGGCTATACACAGCCCTTTTTCTCATACATTTTTTGGTTAAAAAATTTTCTGTTTCCAATCTCTATTTCGAGGCTGCAGTTAAGCTTGTTTGTGGTTTTGATACACAGCGGCAAAATAGCTGGCTCGAAAAGTGTGATGGGAGGATTTAGCGAGATGGTGGGCCTGTAGATCTGAGGGCTATACACAGCCCTTTTTCTCATACATTTTTTGGTTGAAAACTTTTCTGTTTCCAATCCCTATTCTGAGGCTGCAGTTAAGCTTGTTTGTTATTTGGACACACAGAGGCCAAATAGCTGGCTCTAAAAGTGTGATTTGAGGATTTAGCGAGATGGTGGGCCTGTAGATCTGTGGGCTATACATAGCCCTTTTTTTCATACATTTGTTGGTTGAAAACTTTTCAGTTTCCAATCTCTATTTCGAGGCTGCAGTTGAGCTAGTTTGTAGTTTTTATACACAGATTCAAAATAGTTGGCCCAAAAAGTGTGATTGGAGGATTTAGCGAGATGGTGGGCCTGTAGATCTGTGGGCTATACATAGCAAAAAAATTTTCTGTTTCCAATCTCTATTTCGAAACTGCAGTTAAGCTTGTTTGTAGTTTTGATACACAGAGACAAAATAGCTGGCTCGAAAAGTGTTATTGGAGGATTTAGCGAGATGGTGGGCCTGTAGATCTGTGGGCTATAGATAGCCCTTTTCTTCATACATTTTTCTGTTGAAAAATTTTCTGTTTCCAAACTCTATTTCGAGGCTGCAGTTGAGTTAGTTTGTGGTTTTAATACACAGAGGCAAAATAGCTGGCTCGAAAAGTGTGATGGGATAATTTAGCGAGATGGTGGGCCTGTAGATCTGTGGGCTATACACAGCCCCTTTTTTCATACATTTTTTTGTTAAAATATTTTCTGTTTCCAATCTCTATTTCGAGGCTGCAGTTGAGTTAGTTTGTGGTTTTGGTACGCAGAGGCAAAATAGCTGGCTCGAAAAGTGTGACTGAAGGATTTAGCGAGATGGTGGGCCTGTAGATCTGTGGGCTATACACAGCCCTTTTTTTCCTTTTTGGTTAAAAAATTTTCTGTTTCCAATCTCTATTTCGAGTCTGCAGCTGAGCTTATTTGTGGTTTTGATACACAGCGGCAAAATAGCTGGCTCGAAAAGTGTGATTGGAGGATCTAACGAGATGGTGGGCCTGTAGATGTATGGGCTATACATAGCCCTTTGCTTCATACAGTTTTTGGTTGAAACATTTTCTGTTTCCAATCTCTATTTCGAGGCTGCAGTTAAGCTTGTTTGTGGTTTTGATACACAGCGGCAAAATAGCTGGCTCGAAAAGTGTGATGGGAGGATTTAGCGAGATGGTGGGCCTGTAGATCTGAGGGCTATACACAGCCCTTTTTCTCATACATTTTTTGGTTGAAAACTTTTCTGTTTCCAATCCCTATTCTGAGGCTGCAGTTAAGCTTGTTTGTTATTTGGGCACACAGATACAAAATAGCTGGCTCGAAAAGTGTGATTGGAGGATTTAGCGAGATGGTGGGCCTGTAGGTCTGTGGGCTATACATAGCCATTTTCTTCGAACAGTTTTTTGTTAAAAAATTTTCTGTTTCCAATCTCTATTCTGAGGCTGCAGTTAAGCTAGTTTGATATTTGGACACACAGAGGCAAAATAGCTGACTTGAAAAGTGTGATTGTAGGATCTAACGAGATGGTGGGCCTGTAGATCTGCGGGCTATACACAGTACTTTTTTTCATACATTTTTTGGTTGAAAACTTTCCTGTTTCCAATCTCTATTCTGAGGCTGCAGTTAAGCTAGTTTAATATTTGGACACACAGAGGCAAAATAGCTGACTTGAAAAGTGTGATTGTAGGATCTAACGAGATGGTGGGCCTGTAGATCTGCGGGCTATACACAGAACTTTTTTTCATACATTTTTTGGTTGAAAACTTTTCTGTTTCCAATCTCTATTCTGAGGCTGCAGTTAAGCTAGTTTGATATTTGGACACACAGAGGCAAAATAGCTGGCTCGAAAAATGTGATTGGATTATTTAGCGAGATGGTGGGCCTGTAGATCTGTGGGCTATAGATAGCCTTTTTCTTCATACATTTTTCTGTTGAAAAATTTTCTGTTTCCAATCTCTATTCTGAGGCTGCAGTTGAGCTAGTTTGTGCTTTTGATACACAGAGGCAAAAAAGCTGGCTCGAAAAGTGTGATTGGAGGATTTAGCGAGATGGTTGGCCTGTAGATCTGTTGGCTATACACAGCCCTTTTTTTCATACATTTTTTGGTTAAAAAATTTTCTGTTTCCAATCTCTATTTCGAGCCTGCAGTTAAGCTTGTTTGTGGTTTTGATACACAGAGGCAAAATAGCTGGCTCGAAAAGTGTGATTGAAGGATTTAGCGAGATGGTGTGCCTGTAGATCTGTGGGCTATACACAGCCCTTTTTTTCATACATTTTTTTGTTAAAAAATTTTCTGTTTCCAATCTCAATTCTGAGGCTGCAGTTGAGCTTGTTTGTGCTTTTGATACACAGATTCAAAATAGCTGGCTCGAAAAGTGTGATTGAAGGATTTAGCGAGATGGTGTGCCTGTAGATCTGTGGGCTATACACAGCCCTTTTTTTCATACATTTTTTGGTTAAAAAATTTTCTGTTTCCAATCTCTATTTCGGGGCTGCAGTTGAGTTAGTTTGTGGTTTTGGTACGCAGAGGCAAAATAGCTGGCTCGAAAAGTGTGACTGAAGGATTTAGCGAGATGGTGGGCCTGTAGATGTATGGGCTATACATAGCCCTTTGCTTCATACAGTTTTTGGTTGAAACATTTTCTGTTTCCAATCTCTATTTCGAGGCCGCAGTTAAGCTTGTTTGTGGTTTTGATACACAGCGGCAAAATAGCTGGCTCGAAAAGTGTGATGGGAGGATTTAGCGAGATGGTGGGCCTGTAGATCTGAGGGCTATACACAGCCCTTTTTCTCATACATTTTTTGGTTGAAAACTTTTCTGTTTCCAATCTCTATTCTGAGGCTGCAGTTAAGCTAGTTTGATATTTGGACACACAGAGGCAAAATAGCTGACTTGAAAAGTGTGATTGTAGGATCTAACGAGATGGTGGGCCTGTAGATCTGCGGGCTATACACAGTACTTTTTTTCATACATTTTTTGGTTGAAAACTTTCCTGTTTCCAATCTCTATTCTGAGGCTGCAGTTAAGCTAGTTTAATATTTGGACACACAGAGGCAAAATAGCTGACTTGAAAAGTGTGATTGTAGGATCTAACGAGATGGTGGGCCTGTAGATCTGCGGGCTATACACAGAACTTTTTTTCATACATTTTTTGGTTGAAAACTTTTCTGTTTCCAATCTCTATTCTGAGGCTGCAGTTAAGCTAGTTTGATATTTGGACACACAGAGGCAAAATAGCTGGCTCGAAAAATGTGATTGGATTATTTAGCGAGATGGTGGGCCTGTAGATCTGTGGGCTATAGATAGCCTTTTTCTTCATACATTTTTCTGTTGAAAAATTTTCTGTTTCCAATCTCTATTCTGAGGCTGCAGTTGAGCTAGTTTGTGCTTTTGATACACAGAGGCAAAAAAGCTGGCTCGAAAAGTGTGATTGGAGGATTTAGCGAGATGGTTGGCCTGTAGATCTGTTGGCTATACACAGCCCTTTTTTTCATACATTTTTTGGTTAAAAAATTTTCTGTTTCCAATCTCTATTTCGAGCCTGCAGTTAAGCTTGTTTGTGGTTTTGATACACAGAGGCAAAATAGCTGGCTCGAAAAGTGTGATTGAAGGATTTAGCGAGATGGTGTGCCTGTAGATCTGTGGGCTATACACAGCCCTTTTTTTCATACATTTTTTTGTTAAAAAATTTTCTGTTTCCAATCTCAATTCTGAGGCTGCAGTTGAGCTTGTTTGTGCTTTTGATACACAGATTCAAAATAGCTGGCTCGAAAAGTGTGATTGAAGGATTTAGCGAGATGGTGTGCCTGTAGATCTGTGGGCTATACACAGCCCTTTTTTTCATACATTTTTTGGTTAAAAAATTTTCTGTTTCCAATCTCTATTTCGGGGCTGCAGTTGAGTTAGTTTGTGGTTTTGGTACGCAGAGGCAAAATAGCTGGCTCGAAAAGTGTGACTGAAGGATTTAGCGAGATGGTGGGCCTGTAGATGTATGGGCTATACATAGCCCTTTGCTTCATACAGTTTTTGGTTGAAACATTTTCTGTTTCCAATCTCTATTTCGAGGCCGCAGTTAAGCTTGTTTGTGGTTTTGATACACAGCGGCAAAATAGCTGGCTCGAAAAGTGTGATGGGAGGATTTAGCGAGATGGTGGGCCTGTAGATCTGAGGGCTATACACAGCCCTTTTTCTCATACATTTTTTGGTTGAAAACTTTTCTGTTTCCAATCCCTATTCTGAGGCTGCAGTTAAGCTTGTTTGTTATTTGGGCACACAGATACAAAATAGCTGGCTCGAAAAGTGTGATTGTAGGATCTAACGAGATGGTGGGCCTGTAGATCTGCGGGCTATACACAGAACTTTTTTTCATACATTTTTTGGTTGAAAACTTTTCTGTTTCCAATCTCTATTCTGAGGCTGCAGTTAAGCTAGTTTGATATTTGGACACACAGAGGCAAAATAGCTGACTTGAAAAGTGTGATTGTAGGATCTAACGAGATGGTGGGCCTGTAGATCTGCGGGCTATACACAGAACTTTTTTTCATACATTTTTTGGTTGAAAACTTTTCTGTTTCCAATCTCTATTCTGAGGCTGCAGTTAAGCTAGTTTGATATTTGGACACACAGAGGCAAAATAGCTGGCTCGAAAAATGTGATTGGAGGATTTAGCGAGATGGTGGGCCTGTAGATCTGTGGGCTATAGATAGCCTTTTTCTTCATACATTTTTCTGTTGAAAAATTTTCTGTTTCCAATCTCTATTCTGAGGCTGCAGTTGAGCTAGTTTGTGCTTTTGATACACAGAGGCAAAAAAGCTGGCTCGAAAAGTGTGATTGGAGGATTTAGCGAGATGGTTGGCCTGTAGATCTGTTGGCTATACACAGCCCTTTTTTTCATACATATTTTGGTTAAAAAATTTTCTGTTTCCAATCTCTATTTCGAGCCTGCAGTTAAGGTTCCTTGTGGTTTTGATACACAGAGGCAAAATAGCTGGCTCGAAAAGTGTGATTGGAGGATTTAGCGAGATGGTGGGCCTGTAGATCTATGGGCTATACGTAGCCTTTTTTCCATACATTTTTTTGTTGAAAACTTTTCTGTTTCCAATCTCTATTCTGAGGCTGCAGTTAAGCTTGTTTGTGGTTTTGATACACTGAGGCAAAATAGCTGGCTCGAAAAGTGTGATTGGAGGATCTAACGAGATGGTGGGCCTGTAGATCTGCGGGCTATACACAGAACTTTTTTTCATACATTTTTTGGTTGAAAACTTTTCTGTTTCCAATCTCTATTCTGAGGCTGCAGTTAAGCTAGTTTGATATTTGGACACACAGAGGCAAAATAGCTGACTTGAAAAGTGTGATTGTAATATCTAACGAGATGGTGGGCCTGTAGATCTGCGGGCTATACACAGAACTTTTTTTCATACATTTTTTGGTTGAAAACTTTTCTGTTTCCAATCTCTATTCTGAGGCTGCAGTTAAGCTAGTTTGATATTTGGACACACAGAGGCAAAATAGCTGACTTGAAAAGTGTGATTGTAGGATCTAACGAGATGCTGGGCCTGTAGATCTGCGGGCTATACACAGAACTTTTTTTCATACATTTTTTGGTTGAAAACTTTTCTGTTTCCAATCTCTATTTCGAGCCTGCAGTTAAGCTTGTTTGTGGTTTTGATACACAGAGGCAAAATAGCTGGCTCGAAAAGTGTGATTGGAGGATCTAACGAGATGGTGGGCCTGTAGATCTGCGGGCTATACACAGAACTTTTTTTCATACATTTTTTGGTTGAAAACTTTTCTGTTTCCAATCTCTATTCTGAGGCTGCAGTTAAGCTAGTTTGATATTTGGACACACAGAGGCAAAATAGCTGACTTGAAAAGTGTGATTGTAGGATCTAACGAGATGGTGGGCCTGTAGATCTGTGGGCTATACATAGCCCTTTTTTTCATACATTTTTTGGTTGAAAACTTTTCTGTTTCCAATCTCTATTCTGAGGCTGCAGTTAAGCTTGTTTGTGGTTTTGATACACTGAGGCAAAATAGCTGGCTCGAAAAGTGTGATTGGAGGATCTAACGAGATGGTGGGCCTGTAGATCTGCGGGCTATACACAGAACTTTTTTTCATACATTTTTTGGTTGAAAACTTTTCTGTTTCCAATCTCTATTCTGAGGCTGCAGTTAAGCTAGTTTGATATTTGGACACACAGAGGCAAAATAGCTGACTTGAAAAGTGTGATTGTAGGATCTAACGAGATGCTGGGCCTGTAGATCTGCGGGCTATACACAGAACTTTTTTTCATACATTTTTTGGTTGAAAACTTTTCTGTTTCCAATCTCTATTTCGAGCCTGCAGTTAAGCTTGTTTATGGTTTTGATACACAGAGGCAAAATAGCTGGCTCGAAAAGTGTGATTGGAGGATTTAGCGAGATGGTGGGCCTGTGGATCTGTGGGCTATTCATAGCCCTTTTCTTCATACAGTTTTTGCTAAAAAATTTTCTGTTTCCAATCTCTATTTCGAAACTGCAGTTAAGCTTGTTTCTGGTTTTGATACATAGAGGCAAAATAGCTGGCTCGAAAAGTGTGATTGGAGGATCTAACGAGATGGTGGGCCTGTAGATCTATGGGCTATACATAGCCCTTTTCTTCATACATTTTTCTCTTGAAAACTTTTCTGTTTCCAATCTCTGTTTCGAGCCTGCAGTTAAGCTTGTTTGTGGTTTTGATACACAGAGGCAAAATAGCTGGCTCGAAAGAGTGATTGGAGGATCTAACGAGATGGTGGGCCTGTAGATCTGTGGGCTATACACAGCCCTTTTTTTCTTACATTATTTGGTTAAAAGATTTTCTGTTTCCAATCTCTATTTCGAGTCTGCTGCTAAGCTTGTTTGTGGTTTTGATACACAGACGCAAAATAGCTGGCTCGAAAAGTGTGATTGGAGGATTTAGCGAGATGGTGGGCCTGTAGATCTGTGTTCTATACACAGCCCTTTTTCTCATATATTTTTTGGTTGAAAACTTTTCTGTTTCCAATCCCTATTCTGAGGCTGCAGTTAAGCTTGTTTGTTATTTGGACACACAGAGGCCAAATAGCTGGCTCGAAAAGTGTGATTGGAGGATTAAGCGAGATGGTGGGGTTGTAGATCTGTGGGCTTATACACAGCCCTTTTTTTTCATACATTTTTTGGTTGAAAACTTTTCTGTTTCCAATCTCTATTTCGAGGCTGCAGTTGAACTAGTTTGTAGTTTTGATACACAGAGGCAAAATAGCTGGCTCGAAAAGTTTGATTGGAGGATCTTACGAGATGGTGGAGTTGTAGATCTGCGGGCTATACACAGCCCTTTTTTTCATACATTTTTTGGTTGAAAACTTTTCTGTTTCCAATCTCTATTTCGAGCCTGCAGTTAAGTTTGTTTGTGGTTTTGATATAAAGAGGCAAAATAGCTGGCCCAAAAAGTGTGATTGGAGGATTTAGCGAGATGGTGGGCCTGTAGATCTGTGGGCTATACAAAGCCCTTTTTTTCATACAGTTTTTTGCTAAAAAATTTTCTGTTTCCAATCTCTATTTCGAAACTGCAGTTAAGCTTGTTTCTGGTTTTGATACAAAGAGGCAAAATAGCTGGCCCAAAAAGTGTGATTGGAGGATTTAGCGAGATGGTGGGCCTGTAGATCTGTGGGCTGTACAAAGCCCTTTTTTTCATACAGTTTTTTGCTAAAAAATTTTCTGTTTCCAATCTCTATTTCGAAACTGCAGTTAAGCTTGTTTCTGTGGGCTATACCCAGCCCTTTTTTTCTTACATTATTTGGTTAAAAGATTTTCTGTTTCCAATCTCTATTTCGAGTCTGCTGCTAAGCTTGTTTGGGGTTTTGATACACAGACGCAAAAAAGCTGGCTCGAAAAGTGTGATTGGAGGATTTAGCGAGATGGTGGGCCTGTAGATCTGTGGGCTATACACAGCTCTTTTCTTCATACATTTTTCTGTTGAAAAATTTTCTGTTTCCAATCTCTATTTCGAGGCTGCAGTTGAGTTAGTTTGTGGTTTTGATACACAGATTCAAAATAGCTGGATCGAGAAGTGTGATTGAAGGATTTAGCGAGATGGTGGGCCTGTAGATCTGTGGGCTATACACAGCCCTTTTTTTCATACATTTTTTGGTTAAAAAATTTTCTGTTTCCAATCTCTATTTCGAGCCTGCTGTTAAGCTTGTTTGTGGTTTTGATACACAGAGGCAAAATAGCTGGCTCGAAAAGTGTGGTTGGAGGATCTAACGAGATGGTGGGCCTGTAGATCTGCGGGCTATACACAGCCCTTTTTTTCATACATTTTTTGGTTAAAAAATTTTCTGTTTCCAATCTCTATTCTGAGGATGCAGTTAAGCTTGTTTGTTATTTGGACACACAGATTCAAAATAGCTGGCTCGAAAAGTGTGATTGGAGGATTTAGCGAGATGGTTGGCCTGTAGATCTGTTGGCTATACACAGCCCTTTTTTTCATAAATTTTTTGGTTAAAAAATTTTCCGTTTCCAATCTCTATTTCGCGCCTGCTGTTAAGCTTGTTTGTGGTTTTGATACACAGAGGCAAAATAGCTGGCTCGAAAAGTGTGGTTGGAGGATCTAACGAGATGGTGGGCCTGTAGATCTGCGGGCTATACACAGCCCTTTTTTTCATACATTTTTTGGTTAAAAAATTTTCTGTTTCCAATCTCTATTCTGAGGCTGCAGTTGAGCTTGTTTGTGCTTTTGATACACAGAGGCAAAATAGCTGGTTCGAAAAGTTTGATTGGTGGATTTAACGAGATGGTTGGCCTGTAGATGTATGGGCTATACATAGCCCTTTTCTTCACACAGTTTTTGGTTGAAAAATTTTCTGTTTCCAATCTCTATTCTGAGGATGCAGTTAAGCTTGTTTGTTATTTGGACACACAGATTCAAAATAGCTGGCTCGAAAAGTGTGATTGGAGGATTTAGCGAGATGGTTGGCCTGTAGATCTGTTGGCTATACACAGCCCTTTTTTTCATAAATTTTTTGGTTAAAAAATTTTCTGTTTCCAATCTCTATTCTGAGGATGCAGTTGAGCTTGTTTGTGCTTTTGATACACAGAGGCAAAATAGCTGGTTCGAAAAGTTTGATTGTTGGATTTAACGAGATGGTTGGCCTGTAGATGTATGGGCTATACATAGCCCTTTTCTTCACACAGTTTTTGGTTGAAAAATTTTCTGTTTCCAATCTCTATTCTGTGGCTGCAGTTAAGCTTGTTTGTGGTTTCGATACACAGATGCAAAATAGCTGGCTCGAAAAGTGTGATTGGAGGATTTAGCGAGATGGTGGGCCTGTAGATCTGTGGGCTATACATAGCCCTTTTCTTCATACATTTTTTGGTTGAAAACTTTTCTGTTTCCAATCTCTATTTCGAGCCTGCAGTTCAGCTTGTTTGTGGTTTTGATACACAGAGGCAAAATAGCTGGCTCGAAATAGGAGGATTTAGCGAGATGATGGGCCTGTAAATCTGTGGGCTATACACAGCCCCTTTTTCTTACATTTTTTGGTTGAAAACTTTTCTGTTTCCAATATCTATTCTGAGGCTGCAGTTGAGCTAGTTTATGCTTTTGATACACAGAGGCAGAATAACTGGCTCGAAAAGTGTGATTGGAGGATTTAGCGGGATGGTGGGCCTGTAGATCTGTGGGCTTACATAGCCCTTTTTCTCATACATTTTTATGTTGAAAAATTTTCTGTTTCCAATCTCTATTCTGAGGCTACAGTTGAGCTAGTTTGTGCTTTTGATACACAGAGGCAAAATAGCTGGCTCAAAAAGTGTGATTGGAGGATTTAGCGAGATGGTGGGCCTGTAGATCTGTTTGCTATACACAGCCCTTTTTCTCATACATTTTTTGGTTGAAAACCTTTCTGTTTCCAATCTCTATTCTGAGGCTGCAGTTAAGCTTGTTTGTTATTTGGACACACACAGGCAAAATAGCTGGCTCGAAAAGTGTGATTGGAGGATTTAGCGAGATGGTGGGCCTGTAGATCTATGGGCTATACATAGCCCTTTTTTTCATACATTTTTTTGTTGAAAAATGTTCTGTTTCCAATCTCTATTTCGAGCTTGCAGTTAAGCTTGTTTGTGGTTTTGATACACAGAGGCAAAATAGCTGACTCGAAAAGTATGATTGGAGGATTTAGCGAGATGGTGGGCCTGTAGATCTGTGGGCTATACATAGCCCTTTTCTTCATACATTTTTTTGTTGAAAACTTTTCTGTTTCCAATCTCTATTTCGAGCTTGCAGTTAAGCTTGTTTGTGGTTTTGATACACAGAGGCAAAATAGCTGGCTCGAAAAGTGTGATTGGAAGATTTAGCGAGATGGTTGGCCTGTAGATCTGTGGGGTATACACAGCCCCTTTTTTAATACATTTTTTTGTTAAAATATTTTCTGTTTCCAATCTCTATTTCGAGCTTGCAGTTAAGCTTGTTTGTGGTTTTGATACACAGAGGCAAAATAGCTGACTCGAAAAGTATGATTGGAGGATTTAGCGAGATGGTGGGCCTGTAGATCTGTGGGCTATACATAGCCCTTTTCTTCATACATTTTTTGGTTGAAAACTTTTCTGTTTCCAATCTCTATTTCGAGCCTGCAGTTCAGCTTGTTTGTGGTTTTGATACATAGAGGCAAAATAGCTGGCTCGAAAAGTGTGATTGGAGGATCTAACGAGATGGTGGGCCTGTAGATGTATGGGCTATACATAGCCCTTTTCTTCATACAGTTTTTGGTTGAAAAATTTTCTGTTTCCAATCTCTATTCTGATGCTGCAGTTAAGCTAGTTTGATATTTTTACACACAGCGGCAAAATAGCTGGCTCGAAAAGTGTGATTGGTGGATCTAACGAGATGGTGGGCCTGTAGATCTGTGGGCTATACACAGCCATTTTTTTTCATACATTTTTTTGTTAAAATATTTTCTGTTTCCAATCCCTATTTTGAGCCTGCAGTTAAGCTTGTTTGTGGTTTCGATACACAGAGGCAAAATAGCAGGCTCGAAAAGTGTGATTGGAGCATTTAGCGAGATGATGGGCCTGTAAATCTGCGGGCTATACACAGCCCCTTTTTCTTACATTTTTTGGTTGAAAACTTTTCTGTTTCCAATCTCTATTCTGAGGGTGCAGTTGAGCTAGTTTGTGCTTTTGATGCACAGATCCAAAATAGCTGGCTCAAGAAGTGTGATTGGAGGATTTAGCGAGATGGTGGGCCTGTAGATCTGTTTGCTATACACAGCCCTTTTTCTCATACATTTTTTTGTTGAAAAATGTTCTGTTTCCAATCTCTATTCTGTGGCTGCAGTTAAGCTTGTTTGTTATTTGGATACACAGAGGCAAAATAGCTGGCTCGAAAAGTGTGATTGGAAGATTTAGCGAGATGGTTGGCCTGTAGATCTGTGGGGTATACACAGCCCCATTTTCAATACATTTTTTTGTTAAAATATTTTCTGTTTCCAATCTCTATTTTGAGCCTGCAGTTAAGCATGTTTGTGGTTTCAATACACAGAGGCAAAATAGCTGGCTCGAAATAGGAGGATTTAGCGAGATGATGGGCCTGTAAATCTGTGGGCTATACACAGCCCCTTTTTCTTACATTTTTTGGTTGAAAACTTTTCTGTTTCCAATCTCTATTCTGAGGCTGCAGTTGAGCTAGTTTGTGCTTTTGATACACAGAGGCAAAATAACTGGCTCGAAAAGTGTGATTGGAGGATTTAGCGAGATGGTGGGCCTGTAGATCTGTGGGCTTACATAGCCCTTTTTCTCATACATTTTTTGGTTGAAAACCTTTCTGTTTCCAATCTCTATTCTGAGGCTGCAGTTAAGCTTGTTTGTTATTTGGACACACACTGGCAAAATAGCTGGCTCGAAAAGTGTGATTGGAGGATTTAGCGAGATGGTGGGCCTGTAGATCTGTGCGCTATACACAGCCCTTTTTCTCATACATTTTTTGGTTGAAAACCTTTCTGTTTCCAATCTCTATTCTGAGGCTGCAGTTAAGCTTGTTTGTTATTTGGATACACAGAGGCAAAATAGCTGGCTCGAAAAGTGTGATTGGAAGATTTAGCGAGATGGTTGGCCTGTAGATCTGTGGGGTATACACAGCCCCTTTTTTAATACATTTTTTTGTTAAAATATTTTCTGTTTCCAATCTCTATTTCGAGCTTGCAGTTAAGCTTGTTTGTGGTTTTGATACACAGAGGCAAAATAGCTGACTCGAAAAGTATGATTGGAGGATTTAGCGAGATGGTGGGCCTGTAGATCTGTGGGCTATACACAGATCTTTTTCTCATACATTTTTTGGTTGAAAACTTTTCTGTTTCCAATCTCTATTTTGAGGCTACAGTTGAGCTTGTTTGTTATTTGGACACACACAGGCAAAATAGCTGGCTCGAAAAGTGTGATTGGAGGATTTAGCGAGATGGTGGGCCTGTAGATCTGTGGGCTATACACAGCCCTTTTTCTCATACATTTTTTGGTTGAAATCTTTTCTGTTTCCAATCCCTATTCTGAGGCTGAAGTTAAGCTTGTTTGTGGTTTTGATACACAGAGGCAAAATAGCTGGCTCGAAAAGTGTGATTGGAGGATTTAGCGATATGGTGGGCCTGTAGATCTATGGGCTATACATAGCCCTTTTTTTCATACATTTTTTGGTTGAAAACTTTTCTGTTTCCAATCCCTATTCTGAGGCTGAAGTTAAGCTTGTTTGTGGTTTTGATACACAGAGGCAAAATAGCTGGCTCGAAAAGTGTGATTGGAGCATTTAACGAGATGATGGGCCTGTAAATCTGTGGGCTATACACAGCCCCTTTTTCTTACATTTTTTGGTTGAAAACTTTTCTGTTTCCAATCTCTATTCTGAGGCTGCAGTTGAGCTAGTTTGTGCTTTTGATACACAGATCCAAAATAGCTGGCTCAAAAAGTATGATTGGAGGATTTAGCGAGATGGTGGGCCTGTAGATCTGTGGGATATACACAGCCCTTTTTTTCATACATTTTTTGGTTGAAAACCTTTCTGTTTGCAATCTCCATTCTGAGGCTGCAGTTAAGCTTGTTTGTTATTTGGACACATACAGGCAAAAAAGCTGGCTCGAAAAGTGTGATTGGAGGATTTAGCGAGACGGTGGGCCTGTAGATCTATGGGCTATACATAGCCCTTTTTTTCATACATTTTTTTGTTGAAAAATTTTCTGTTTCCAATCTCTTTTCTGTGGCTGCAGTTAAGCTTGTTTGTGGTTTCGATACACAGATGCAAAATAGCTGGCTCGAAAAGTGTGATTGGAGGATTTAGCGAGATGGTGGGCCTGTAGATCTGTGGGCTATACACAGCCCTTTTTTTCATACATTTTTTGGTTAAAATATTTTCTGTTTCCAATCTCTATTTTGAGCCTGCAGTTAAGCATGTTTGTGGTTTCAATACACAGAGGCAAAATAGCTGGCTCGAAATAGGAGGATTTAGCGAGATGGTGGGCCTGTAGATCTGTGGGCTTACATAGCCCTTTTTCTCATACATTTTTTTGTTGAAAAATTTTCTGTTTCCAATCTCTATTCTGAGGCTACAGTTGAGCTAGTTTGTGCTTTTGATACACAGAGGCAAAATATCTGGCTCAAAAAGTGTGATTGGAGGATTTAGCGAGATGGTGGGCCTGTAGATCTGTTTGCTATACACAGCCCTTTTTCTCATACATTTTTTGGTTGAAAACCTTTCTGTTTCCAATCTCTATTCTGAGGCTGCAGTTAAGCTTGTTTGTTATTTGGACACACACAGGCAAAATAGCTGGCTCGAAAAGTGTGATTGGAAGATTTAGCGAGATGGTTGGCCTGTAGATCTGTGGGGTATACACAGCCCCTTTTTTAATACATTTTTTTGTTAAAATATTTTCTGTTTCCAATCTCTATTTCGAGCTTGCAGTTAAGCTTGTTTGTGGTTTTGATACACAGAGGCAAAATAGCTGACTCGAAAAGTATGATTGGAGGATTTAGCGAGATGGTGGGCCTGTAGATCTGTGGGCTATACACAGATCTTTTTCTCATACATTTTTTGGTTGAAAACTTTTCTGTTTCCAATCTCTATTTTGAGGCTACAGTTGAGCTTGTTTGTTATTTGGACATACACAGGCAAAATAGCTGGCTCGAAAAGTGTGATTGGAGGATTTAGCGAGATGGTGGGCCTGTAGATCTGTGGGCTATACACAGCCCTTTTTTTCATACATTTTTTGGTTAAAATATTTTCTGTTTCCAATCTCTATTTTGAGCCTGCAGTTAAGCATGTTTGTGGTTTCAATACACAGAGGCAAAATAGCTGACTCGAAAAGTATGATTGGAGGATTTAGCGAGATGGTGGGCCTGTAGATCTGTGGGCTATACATAGCCCTTTTCTTCATACATTTTTTGGTTGAAAACTTTTCTGTTTCCAATCTCTATTTCGAGCCTGCAGTTCAGCTTGTTTGTGGTTTTGATACATAGAGGCAAAATAGCTGGCTCGAAAAGTGTGATTGGAGGATCTAACGAGATGGTGGGCCTGTAGATGTATGGGCTATACATAGCCCTTTTCTTCATACAGTTTTTGGTTGAAAAATGTTCTGTTTCCAATCTCTATTCTGAGGCTGCAGTTAAGCTAGTTTGATATTTTTACACACAGCGGCAAAATATCTGGCTCGAAAAGTGTGATTGGTGGATCTAACGAGATGGTGGGCCTGTAGATCTTAGGGCTATACACAGCCATTTTTTTTCATACATTTTTTTGTTAAAATATTTTCTGTTTCCAATCCCTATTTTGAGCCTGCAGTTAAGCTTGTTTGTGGTTTCGATACACAGAGGCAAAATAGCAGGCTCGAAAAGTGTGATTGGAGGATTTAGCGAGATGGTGGGCCTGTAGATCTGTGGGCTTACATAGCCCTTTTTCTCATACATTTTTTTGTTGAAAAATTTTCTGTTTCCAATCTCTATTCTGAGGCTACAGTTGAGCTAGTTTGTGCTTTTGATACACAGAGGCAAAATAGCTGGCTCAAAAAGTGTGATTGGAGGATTTAGCGAGATGGTGGGCCTGTAGATCTGTTTGCTATACACAGCCCTTTTTCTCATACATTTTTTGGTTGAAAACCTTTCTGTTTCCAATCTCTATTCTGAGGCTGCAGTTAAGCTTGTTTGTTATTTGGACACACACAGGCAAAATAGCTGGCTCGAAAAGTGTGATTGGAGGATTTAGCGAGATGGTGGGCCTGTAGATCTATGGGCTATACATAGCCCTTTTTTTCATACATTTTTTTGTTGAAAAATGTTCTGTTTCCAATCTCTATTCTGTGGCTGCAGTTAAGCTTGTTTGTTATTTGGATACACAGAGGCAAAATAGCTGGCTCGAAAAGTGTGATTGGAAGATTTAGCGAGATGGTTGGCCTGTAGATCTGTGGGGTATACACAGCCCCATTTTCAATACATTTTTTTGTTAAAATATTTTCTGTTTCCAATCTCTATTTCGAGGATGCAGTTAAGCTTGTTTGTGGTTTTGATACACAGAGGCAAAATAGCTGACTCGAAAAGTATGATTGGAGGATTTAGCGAGATGGTGGGCCTGTAGATCTGTGGGCTATACATAGCCCTTTTCTTCATACATTTTTTGGTTGAAAACTTTTCTGTTTCCAATCTCTATTTCGAGCCTGCAGTTCAGCTTGTTTGTGGTTTTGATACATAGAGGCAAAATAGCTGGCTCGAAAAGTGTGATTGGTGGATCTAACGAGATGGTGGGCCTGTAGATCTGTGGGCTATACATAGCCCTTTTCTTCATACATTTTTTGGTTGAAAACTTTTCTGTTTCCAATCCCTATTTTGAGCCTGCAGTTAAGCTTGTTTGTGGTTTCGATACACAGAGGCAAAATAGCAGGCTCGAAAAGTGTGATTGGAGCATTTAGCGAGATGATGGGCCTGTAAATCTGCGGGCTATACACAGCCCCTTTTTCTTACATTTTTTGGTTGAAAACTTTTCTGTTTCCAATCTCTATTCTGAGGGTGCAGTTGAGCTAGTTTGTGCTTTTGATGCACAGATCCAAAATAGCTGGCTCAAAAAGTGTGATTGGAGGATTTAGCGAGACGGTGGGCCTGTAGATCTATGGGCTATACATAGCCCTATTTTTCATACATTTTTTTGTTGAAAAATTTTCTGTTTCCAATCTCTATTCTGTGGCTGCAGTTAAGCTTGTTTGTTATTTGGATACACAGAGGCAAAATAGCTGGCTCGAAAAGTGTGATTGGAAGATTTAGCGAGATGGTTGGCCTGTAGATCTGTGGGGTATACACAGCCCCATTTTCAATACATTTTTTTGTTAAAATATTTTCTGTTTCCAATCTCTATTTCGAGGATGCAGTTAAGCTTGTTTGTGGTTTTGATACACAGAGGCAAAATAACTGGCTCGAAAAGTGTGATTGGAGGATCTAACGAGATGGTGGGCCTGTAGATCTATGGGCTATACACAGCGAAATGGTGGGCCTGTAGATCTGTGGGCTATACATAGCCCTTTTTTTCATAAATTTTTTGGTTAAAAAATTTTCTTTTTCCAATCTCTATTCTGAGGCTGCAGTTAAGCTTGTTTGTGGTTTTGATACACAGAGGCAAAATAACTGGCTCGAAAAGTGTGATTGGAGGATCTAACGAGATGGTGGGCCTGTAGATCTATGGGCTATACACAGCGAAATGGTGGGCCTGTAGATTTGTGGGCTATACATAGCCCCTTTTTTCATACATTTTTTTGTTAAAATATTTTCTGTTTCCAATCTCTATTTCGAGGCTGCAGTTAAGCTTGTTTGTGGTTTTGATACACAGAGGCAAAATAACTGGCTCGAAAAGTGTGATTGGAGGATCTAACGAGATGGTGGGCCTGTAGATCTATGTGCTATACACAGCGAAATGGTGGGCCTGTAGATCTGTGGGCTATACATAGCCCTTTTTTTCATACATTTTTCTGTTGAAAAATTTTCTGTTTCCAATCTCTATTCTGAACCTGCAGTTAAGCTTGTTTGTTATTTGGACACACAGAGGCAAAATAGCTGGCTCGAAAAGTGTGATTGGAAGATTTAGCGAGATGGTTGGCCTGTAGATCTGTGGGATATAAATAGCCCTTTTTTTCATACATTTTTTGGTTAAAAAATTTTCTGTTTCCAATCTCTATATCGAGCATGCAGTTAAGCTTGTTTGTGGTTTTGATACACAGAGGCAAAATAGCTGGCTAGAAAAGTGTGATTGGAGGATTTAGCGAGATGGTGGGCCTGTAGGTCTATGGGCTATACATAGCCCCTTTTTTCATACATTTTTTTGTTAAAATATTTTCTGTTTCCAATCTCTATTTCGAGGCTGCAGTTAAGCTTGTTTGTGGTTTTGATACACAGAGGCAAAATAACTGGCTCGAAAAGTGTGATTGGAGGATCTAACGAGATGGTGGGCCTGTAGATCTATGGGCTATGCAAAGCCCTTTTCTTCATACATTTTTTTTGTTGAAAAATTTTCTGTTTCCAATCTCTATTCTGAGGCTGCAGTTGAGCTAGTTTGTGCTTTTGATACACAGAGGCAAAATAGCTGGCTCGAAAAGTGTGATTGGAGGATTTAGCGAAATGGTGGGCCTGTAGATCTATGGGCTATGCAAAGCCCTTTTTATCATACATTTTTTTGTTGAAAAATTTTCAGTTTCCAATCTCTATTTCGAGGCTGCAGTTGAGATAGTTTGTGGTTTTGATACACAGAGGCAAAATAGCTGCTCGAAAAGTGTGATTGGAGGATTTAGCGAGATGGTGGGCCTGTAGATCTATGGGCTATATATAGCCCTTTTCTTCATACAGTTTTTTGGTAAAAAATTTTCTGTTTCCAATCTCTATTTCGAGGCTGCAGTTAAGCTTGTTTGTTTTTTTGATACACAGAGGCAAAATAGCTGGCCCGAAAAGTGTGATTGAAGGATTTAGCGAAATGGTGGGCCTGTAGATCTATGGGCTATGCAAAGCCCTTTTTTTCATACATTTTTTTGTTGAAAAATTTTCAGTTTCCAATCTCTATTTCGAGGCTGCAGTTGAGATAGTTTGTGGTTTTGATACACAGAGGCAAAATAGCTGCTCGAAAAGTGTGATTGGAGGATTTAGCGAGATGGTGGGCCTGTAGATCTGTGGGCTATACATAGCCCTTTTCTTCATACAGTTTTTTGTTGAAAAATTTTCTGTTTCCAATCTCTATTTCGAGGCTGCAGTTAAGCTTGTTTGTTTTTTTGATACACAGAGGCAAAATAGCTGGCCCGAAAAGTGTGATTGAAGGATTTAGCGAAATGGTGGGCCTGTAGATCTATGGGCTATGCAAAGCCCTTTTTTTCATACATTTTTTTGTTGAAAAATTTTTAGTTTCCAATCTCTATTTCGAGCCTGCAGTTAAGCTTGTTTGTGGTTTTGATACACAGAGGCAAAATAGCTGGCTCGAAAAGTGTGATTGAAGGATTTAGGGAGATGGTGGGCCTGTAGATCTATGGGCTATGCAAAGCCCTCTGTTTCCAATCTCTATTTCGAGCATGCAGTTAAGCTTGTTTGTGGTTTTGAGACACAGAGGCAAAATAGCTGGCTCGAAAAGTGTGATTGAAGGATTTAGCGAGATGGTGGCCCTGTAGATCTGTGGGCTATACATATTTCTTTTTTTTCATACATTTTTTGGTTGAAAAATTTTCTGTTTCCAATCTCTATTCTGAGGCTGCAGTTGAGCTAGTTTGTGCTTTTGATACACAGAGGCAAAATAGCTGGCTCGAAAAGTGTGATTGGAGGATTTAGCGAGATGGTGGGCCTGTAGATCTAAGGGCTATATATAGCCCTTTTCTTCATACAGTTTTTTGGTAAAAAAATTTCCGTTTCCAATCTCTATTTCGAGGCTGCAGTTACGCTTGTTTGTTGTTTTGATACACAGAGGCAAAATAGCTGGCTCGAAAAGTGTGATTGAAGGATTTAGCGAGATGGTGGGCCTGTAGATCTGTGGGCTATACATAGCCCCTTTTTTCATACATTTTTTTGTTAAAATATTTTCTGTTTCCAATCTCTATTTCGAGGCTGCAGTTAAGCTTGTTTGTTATTTGAACACACAGAGGCAAAATAGCTGACTCAAAAGGTGTGATTGGAGGATTTAGCGAGATTGTGGGCCTGTAGATCTATGGGCTATGCAAAGCCCTTTTCTTCATACAGTTTTTTGTTAAAAAATTTTCTGTTTCCAATCTCTATTTTGAGAATGCAGTTAAGCTTGTTTGTTATTTGGACACACAGAGGCAAAATAACTGGCTCGAAAAGTGTGATTGGAGGATCTAACGAGATGGTGGGCCTGTAGATCTATGGGCTATACACAGCGAAATGGTGGGCCTGTAGATCTGTGGGCTATACATAGCCCTTTTCTTCATACAGTTTTTTGTTAGAAAATTTTCTGTTTCCAATCTCTATTCTGAGGCTGCAGTTAAGCTTGTTTGTGGTTTTGATACACAGAGGCAAAATAGCTGGCTCGAAAAGTGTGATTGAAGGATTTAGCGAGATGGTGGGCCTGTAGATCTGTGGGCTATACATAGCCCCTTTTTTCATACATTTTTTTGTTAAAATATTTTCTGTTTCCAATCTCTATTTCGAGGCTGCAGTTAAGCTTGTTTGTTATTTGAACACACAGAGGCAAAATAGCTGACTCAAAAGGTGTGATTGGAGGATTTAGCGAGATTGTGGGCCTGTAGATCTATGGGCTATGCAAAGCCCTTTTCTTCATACAGTTTTTTGTTAAAAAATTTTCTGTTTCCAATCTCTATTTTGAGAATGCAGTTAAGCTTGTTTGTTATTTGGACACACAGAGGCAAAATAACTGGCTCGAAAAGTGTGATTGGAGGATCTAACGAGATGGTGGGCCTGTAGATCTATGGGCTATACACAGCCCCTTTTTTCATACATTTTTTTGTTAAAAAATTTTCTGTTTCCAATCTCTATTTCGAGCCTGCAGTTAAGCTTGTTTGTGGTTTTGATACACAGAGGCAAAATAGCTGGCTCGAAAAGTGTGATTGGAGGATCTAACGAGATGGTGGGCCTGTAGATCTATGGGCTATACATAGCCCTTTTCATCATACAGTTTTTTGTTAAAAAATGTTCTGTTTCCAATCTCTATTTCGAGGCTGCAGTTAAGGTTGTTTGTTGTTTTGATACACAGAGGCAAAATAGCTGGCTCGAAAAGTGTGATTGGAGGATCTAACGAGATGGTGGGCCTGTAGATCTATGGGCTATACACAGCCCCTTTTTTCATACATTTTTTTGTTAAAATATTTTCTGTTTCCAATCTCTATTTCGAGGCTGCAGTTGAGTTAGTTTGTGGTTTTGATACACAGAGGCAAAATAGCTGGCTCGAAAAGTGTGATTGGAGGATTTAGCGAGATAGTGGGCCTGTAGATCTATGGGCTATACATAGCCCTTTTTTTCCTACATTTTTTTCTTGAAAAATTTTCTGTTTCCAATCTCTATTTCGAGCCTGCAGTTAAGCTTGTTTGTGGTTTTGATACACTGAGGCAAAATAGCTGGCTCGAAAAGTGTGATTGGAGGATTTAGCGAGATGGTGTGCCTGTAGGTCTTGGGCTATACATAGCCCTTTTTTTTCATACATTTTTTGGTTGAAAAATTTTCTGCTTCCAATCTGTATTCTGAGGCTGCAGTTGAGCTTGTTTGTGGTTTTGATACACAGAGGCAAAATAGCTGGCTCGAAAAGTGTGATTGGAGGATTTAGCGAGATAGTGGGCCTGTAGATCTATGGGCTATACATAGCCCTTTTTTTCCTACATTTTTTTCTTGAAAAATTTTCTGTTTCCAATCTCTATTTCGAGCCTGCAGTTAAGCTTGTTTGTGGTTTTGATACACTGAGGCAAAATAGCTGGCTCGAAAAGTGTGACTGGAGGATTTAGCGAGATGGTGTGCCTGTAGGTCTTGGGCTATACATAGCCCTTTTTTTTCATACATTTTTTGGTTGAAAAATTTTCTGCTTCCAATCTGTATTCTGAGGCTGCAGTTGAGCTTGTTTGTGGTTTTGATACACAGAGGCAAAATAGCTGGCTCGAAAAGTGTGATTGGAGGATTTAGCGAGATGGTGGGCCTGTAGATCTGTGGGATATAAATAGCCCTTTTTTTCATACATTTTTTGGTTAAAATAATTTCTGTTTCCAATATCTATTTCGAGCCTGCAGTTAATCTTGTTTGTGGTTTTGATACACAGAGGCAAATTAGCTGGCTCGAAAAGTGTGATTGGAGGATTTAGCGAGATGGTGGGCCTGTAGATCTATGGGCTATGCAAAGCCCTTTTTTCATACAGTTTTTTGTTAAAAAATGTTCTGTTTCCAATCTCTATTTCGAGGCTGCGGTTAAGCTTGTTTGTGGTTTTGATACACAGAGGCAAAATAGCTGGCTCGAAAAGTGTGATTGAAGGATTTAGCGAGATGGTGGGCCTGTAGATCTGTGGGCTATACACAGCCCTTTTTTTCATACATTATTTGGTTAAAAAATTTTCTGTTTCCAATCTCTATTTCGAGTCTGCAGCTGAGCTTGTTTGTGGTTTTGATACACAGAGGCAAAATAGCTGGCTCGAAAAGTGTGATTGGAGGATTTAGCGAGATGGTGGGCCCGTAGATCTGTGGGCTATACATAGCCCTTTTTTCCTACATTTTTTTGTTGAAAAATTTTCTGTTTCCAATCTCTATTCTGAGGCTGCAGTTGAGCTAGTATGTGCTTTTGATACACAGAGGCAAAATAGCTGGCTCGAAAAGTGTGATTGGAGGATCTAACGAGATGGTGGGCCTGTAGATCTATGGGCTATACACAGCGAAATGGTGGGCCTGTAGATCTGTGGGCTATACATAGCCCTTTTCTTCATACAGTTTTTTGTTAGAAAATTTTCTGTTTCCAATCTCTATTCTGAGGCTGCAGTTAAGCTTGTTTGTGGTTTTGATACACAGAGGCAAAATAGCTGGCTCGAAAAGTGTGATTGGAGGATCTAACGAGATGGTGGGCCTGTAGATCTGTGGGCTATACACAGCCCTTTTTTTCATACATTATTTGGTTAAAAAATTTTCTGTTTCCAATCTCTATTTCGAGTCTGCAGCTGAGCTTGTTTGTGGTTTTGATACACAGAGGCAAAATAACTGGCTCGAAAAGTGTGATTGGAGGATCTAACGAGATGGTGGGCCTGTAGATCTATGGGCTATACACAGCGAAATGGTGGGCCTGTAGATCTGTGATCTATACATAGCCCTTTTCTTCATACAGTTTTTTGTTAGAAAATTTTCTGTTTCCAATCTCTATTCTGAGGCTGCAGTTAAGCTTGTTTGTGGTTTTGGTACACAGAGGCAAAATAGCTGGCTCGAAAAGTGTGATTGGAGGATCTAACGAGATGGTGGGCCTGTAGATCTATGGGCTATACACAGCCCCTTTTTTCATACATTTTTTTGTTAAAAAATTTTCTGTTTCCAATCTCTATTTCGAGCCTGCAGTTAAGCTTGTTTGTGGTTTTGATACACAGAGGCAAAATAGCTGGCTCGAAAAGTGTGATTGGAGGATTTAGCGAGATGGTGGGCCTGTAGATCTATGGGCTATGCAAAGCCCTTTTCTTCATACAGTTTTTTGGTAAAAATTTCTCCGTTTCCAATCTCTATTTCGAGGCTGCAGTTAAGCTTGTTTGTTGTTTTGATACACAGAGGCAAAATTGCTGGCTCGAAAAGTGTGATTGAAGGATTTAGCGAGATGGTGGGCCTGTAGATCTGTGGGCTATGCATAGCCCTTTTCTTCATACAGTTTTTTGGTTGAAATATTTTCTGTTTCCAATCTCTATGTCGAGCCTGCAGTTAAGGTTCCTTGTTGTTTTGATACACAGAGGCAAAATAGCTGCTCGAAAAGTGTGATTGGAGGATTTAGCGAGATGGTGGGCCTGTAGATCTATGGGCTATACATAGCCCTTTTTTTCCTACATTTTTTTGTTGAAAAATTTTCTGTTTCCAATCTCTATTCTGAGGCTGCAGTTGAGGTAGTATGTGCTTTTGATACACAGAGGCAAAATAGCTGGCTCGAAAAGTGTGATTGGAGGATTTAGCGAGATGGTGGGCCTGTAGATCTGTGGGCTATACACAGCCCTTTTCTTCATACAGTTTTTCGTTAAAAAATTTTCTGTTTCCAATCTCTATTTCGAGCCTGCAGTTAAGCTTGTTTGTGGTTTTGATACACAGAGGCAAAATAGCTGGCTCGAAAAGTGTGATTGGAGGATCTAACGAGATGGTGGGCCTGTAGATCTATGGGCTATACATAGTCCTTTTCTTCATACAGTTTTTTGTTAAAAAATGTTCTGTTTCCAATCTCTATTTCGAGGCTGCAGTTAAGCTTGTTTGTGGTTTTGATACACAGAGGCAAAATAGCTGGCTCGAAAAGTGTGATTGGAGGATTTAGCGAGATGGTGGGCCTGTAGATCTATGGGCTATTCATAGCCCTTTTTTCCATAAATTTTTTTGTTGAAATATTTTCTGTTTCCAATCTCTATTTCGAGGCTGCAGTTAAGCTTCTTTGTGGTTTTGATACACAGAGGCAAAATAGCTGGCTCGTAAAGTGTGATTGGAGGATTTAGCGAGATGGTGGGCCTGTAGATCTATGGGCTATTCATAGCCCTTTTTTCCATACATTTGTTGGTTGAAAAATTTTCTGTTACCAATATCTATTCTGAGGCTGCAGTTGAGCTAGTTTGTAGTTTTGATACACAGAGGCAAAATAGCTGGCTCGAAAAGTGTGATTGGAGGATTTAGCGAGATGGTGGGCCTGTAGATCTGTGGGCTATACATAGCCCTTTTCTTCATACAGTTTTTTGTTGAAAAATTTTCTATTTCCAATCTCTATTCTGAGGCTGCAGTTGAGCTAGTTTGTGGTTTTGATACACTGAGGCAAAATAGCTGGCTCGAAAAGTGTGATTGGAGGATTTAGCGAGATGGTGTGCCTGTAGGTCTGTGGGCTATACATAGCCATTTTTTTCATACATTTTTTGGTTGAAAAATTTTCAGTTTCCAATCTCTATATCGAGGCTGCAGTTGAGATAGTTTGTGGTTTTGATACACAGAGGCAAAATAGCTGGCTCGAAAAGTGTGATTGGAGGATCTAACGAGATGGTGGGCCTGTAGATCTATGGGCTATACATAGCCCTTTTCTTCATACAGTTTTTTGTTAAAAAATGTTCGGTTTCCAATCTCTATTTCGAGGCTGCAGTTAAGCTTGTTTGTGGTTTTGACACACAGAGGCAAAATAGCTGGCTCGAAAAGTGTGATTGGAGGATTTAGCGAGATGGTGGGCCTGTAGATCTATGGGCTATTCATAGCCCTTTTTTCCATACATTTTTTTGTTGAAATATTTTCTGTTTCCAATCTCTATGTCGAGCCTGCAGTTAAGGTTCCTTGTGGTTTTGATACACAGAGGCAAAATAGCTGGCTCGAAAAGTGTGATTGGAGGCTTTAGCGAGATGGTGGGCCTGTAGATCTATGGGCTATTCATAGCCCTTTTTTCCATACATTTTTTTGTTGAAATATTTTCTGTTTCCAATCTCTATTTCGAGGCTGCAGTTAAGCTTCTTTGTGGTTTTGATACACAGAGGCAAAATAGCTGGCTCGTAAAGTGTGATTGGAGGATTTAGCGAGATGGTGGGCCTGTAGATCTATGGGCTATTCATAGCCCTTTTTTCCATACATTTGTTGGTTGAAAAATTTTCTGTTACCAATATCTATTCTGAGGCTGCAGTTGAGCTAGTTTGTAGTTTTGATACACAGAGGCAAAATAGCTGGCTCGAAAAGTGTGATTGGAGGATTTAGCGAGATGGTGGGCCTGTAGATCTGTGGGCTATACATAGCCCTTTTCTTCATACAGTTTTTTGTTGAAAAATTTTCTATTTCCAATCTCTATTCTGAGGCTGCAGTTGAGCTAGTTTGTGGTTTTGATACACTGAGGCAAAATAGCTGGCTCGAAAAGTGTGATTGGAGGATTTAGCGAGATGGTGGGCCTGTAGATCAGTGGGCTATACACAGCCCTTTTCTTCATACAGTTTTTCGTTAAAAAATTTTCTGTTTCCAATCTCTATTTCGAGCCTGCAGTTAAGCTTGTTTGTGGTTTTGATACACAGAGGCAAAATAGCTGGCTCGAAAAGTGTGATTGGAGGATTTAGCGAGATGGTGGGACTGTAGATCTATGGGCTATGCAAAGCCCTTTTCTTCATACAGTTTTTTGGTAAAAAATTTTCCGTTTCCAATCTCTATTTCGAGGCTGCAGTTAAGCTTGTTTGTTTTTTTGATACACAGAGGCAAAATAGCTGGCTCGAAAAGTGTGATTGAAGGATTTAGCGAGATGGTGGGCCTGTAGATCTGTGGGCTATACATAGCCCTTTTCTTCATACAGTTTTTTGTTGAAAAATTTTCTATTTCCAATCTCTATTCTGAGGCTGCAGTTGAGCTAGTTTGTGGTTTTGATACACTGAGGCAAAATAGCTGGCTCGAAAAGTGTGATTGGAGGATTTAGCGAGATGGTGTGCCTGTAGGTCTGTGGGCTATACATAGCCCCTTTTTTTCATACATTTTTTGGTTGAAAAATTTTCTGTTTCCAATCTCTATTCTGAGGCTGCAGTTGAGCTTGTTTGTGGTTTTGATACACAGAGGCAAAATAGCTGGCTCGAAAAATGTGATTGGAGGATTTAGCGAGAGGGCGAGCCTGTACATCTGTGGGCTATACACAGCCCTTTTTTTCATACATTTTTTTGTTGAAAAATTTTCCGTTTCCAATCTCTATTTCGAGGCTGCAGTTAAGCTTGTTTGTTTTTTTGATACACAGAGGCAAAATAGCTGGCTCGAAAAGTGTGATTGGAGGATTTAGCGAGATGGTGGGCCTGTAGATCTGTGGGATATAAATAGCCCTTTTTTTCATACATTTTTTGGTTAAAATAATTTCTGTTTCCAATATCTATTTCGAGCCTGCAGTTAAGCTTGTTTGTGGTTTTGATACACAGAGGCAAAATAGCTGGCTCGAAAAGTGTGATTGGAGGATTTAGCGAGATGGTGGGCCTGTAGATCTGTGGGATATAAATAGCCCTTTTTTTCATACATTTTTTGGTTAAAATAATTTCTGTTTCCAATCTCTATTTCGAGTCTGCAGCTGAGCTTGTTTGTGGTTTTGATACACAGAGGCAAAATAGCTGGCTCGAAAAGTGTGATTGGAGGATTTAGCGAGATGGTGGGCTTTTAGATCTGTGGGCTATACACAGCCCTTCCTTTCTTACATTTTTTGGTTAAAAAATTTTCTGTTTCCAATCTCTATTTCGAGGCTGCAGTTAAGCTTGTTTGTTGTTTTGATACACAGAGGCAAAATAACTGCTCGAAAAGTGTGATTGGAGGATTTAGCGAGATGGTGGGCCCGTAGATCTATGGGCTATACATAGCCCTTTTCTTCATACAGTTTTTTGTCAAAAAATTTTCCGTTTCCAATCTCTATTTCTAGGCTGCAGTTAAGCTTGTTTGTGGTTTTGATACACAGAGGCAAAATAGCTGGCTCGAAAAGTGTGATTGGAGGATTTAGCGAGATGGTGGGCTTTTAGATCTGTGGGCTATACACAGCCCTTCCTTTCTTACGTTAAAAAATTTTCTGTTTCCAATCTCTATTTCGAGCCTGCAGTTAAGCTTGTTTGTGGTTTGATACACAGAGGCAAAATAGCTGGCTCGAAAAGTGTGATTGAAGGATTTAGCGAGATAGTGGGCTTGTAGATCTGTGGGCTATACACAGCCCCTTTTCTCATAAATTTTATTGTTAAAATATTTTCTGTTTCCAATCTCTATTTCGAGGCTGCAGTTGAGTTAGTTTGTGGTTTTGATATACAGAGGCAAAATAGCTGGCTCCAAAAGTGTGATTGAAGGATTTAGCGAGATGGTGGGCTTGTAGATCTGTGGGCTATACACAGCCCCTTTTCTCATAAATTTTATTGTTAAAATATTTTCTGTTTCCAATCTCTATTTCGAGGCTGCAGTTGAGTTAGTTTGTGGTTTTGATACACAGAGGCAAAATAGCTGGCTCGAAAAGTGTGATTAGAGGATCTAACGAGATGGTGGGCATGTAGATCTATGGGCTATACATAGCCCTTTTCTTCATACAGTTTTTTGTTAAAAAATGTTCTGTTTCCAATCTCTATTTCGAGGCTGCAGTTAAGCTTGTTTGTGGTTTTGATACACAGAGGCAAAATAGCTGGCTCGAAAAGTGTGATTGGAGGATTTAGCGAGATGGTGGGCCTGTAGATCTGTGGGCTATACACAGCCCCTTTTTTCATACATTTTTTTGTTAAAATATTTTTTGTTTCCAATCTCTATTTCGAGGCTGCAGTTGAGTTAGTTTGTGGTTTTGATACACAGAGGCAAAATAGCTGGCTCCAAAAGTGTGATTGAAGGATTTAGCGAGATGGTGGGCTTGTAGATCTGTGGGCTATACACAGCCCCTTTTCTCATAAATTTTATTGTTAAAATATTTTCTGTTTCCAATCTCTATTCTGAGGCTGCAGTTGAGCTAGTTTGTGGTTTTGATACACTGAGGCAAAATAGCTGGCTCGAAAAGTGTGATTGGAGGATTTAGCGAGATGGTGGGCCTGTAGATCAGTGGGCTATACACAGCCCTTTTCTTCATACAGTTTTTCGTTAAAAAATTTTCTGTTTCCAATCTCTATTTCGAGCCTGCAGTTAAGCTTGTTTGTGGTTTTGATACACAGAGGCAAAATAGCTGGCTCGAAAAGTGTGATTGGAGGATTTAGCGAGATGGTGGGACTGTAGATCTATGGGCTATGCAAAGCCCTTTTCTTCATACAGTTTTTTGGTAAAAAATTTTCCGTTTCAAATCTCTATTTCGAGGCTGCAGTTAAGCTTGTTTGTTTTTTTGATACACAGAGGCAAAATAGCTGGCTCGAAAAGTGTGATTGAAGGATTTAGCGAGATGGTGGGCCTGTAGATCTGTGGGCTATACATAGCCCTTTTCTTCATACAGTTTTTTGTTGAAAAATTTTCTATTTCCAATCTCTATTCTGAGGCTGCAGTTGAGCTAGTTTGTGGTTTTGATACACTGAGGCAAAATAGCTGGCTCGAAAAGTGTGATTTGAGGATTTAGCGAGATGGTGTGCCTGTAGGTCTGTGGGCTATACATAGCCCCTTTTTTTCATACATTTTTTGGTTGAAAAATTTTCTGTTTCCAATCTCTATTCTGAGGCTGCAGTTGAGCTTGTTTGTGGTTTTGATACACAGAGGCAAAATAGCTGGCTCGAAAAATGTGATTGGAGGATTTAGCGAGAGGGCGAGCCTGTACATCTGTGGGCTATACACAGCCCTTTTTTTCATACATTTTTTTGTTGAAAAATTTTCAGTTTCCAATCTCTATTTCGAGGCTGCAGTTGAGATAGTTTGTGGTTTTGATACACAGAGGCAAAATAGCTGCTCGAAAAGTGTGATTGGAGGATTTAGCGAGATGGTGGGCCTGTAGATCTGTGGGATATAAATAGCCCTTTTTTTCATACATTTTTTGGTTAAAATAATTTCTGTTTCCAATATCTATTTCGAGCCTGCAGTTAAGCTTGTTTGTGGTTTTGATACACAGAGGCAAAATAGCTGGCTCGAAAAGTGTGATTGGAGGATTTAGCGAGATGGTGGGCCTGTAGATCTGTGGGCTATACACAGCCCTTTTTGTCATACATTATTTGGTTAAATAATTTTCTGTTTCCAATCTCTATTTCGAGTCTGCAGCTGAGCTTGTTTGTGGTTTTGATACACAGAGGCAAAATAGCTGGCTCGAAAAGTGTGATTGGAGGATTTAGCGAGATGGTGGGCTTTTAGATCTGTGGGCTATACACAGCCCTTCCTTTCTTACATTTTTTGGTTAAAAAATTTTCTGTTTCCAATCTCTATTTCGAGGCTGCAGTTAAGCTTGTTTGTTGTTTTGATACACAGAGGCAAAATAACTGCTCGAAAAGTGTGATTGGAGGATTTAGCGAGATGGTGGGCCCGTAGATCTATGGGCTATACATAGCCCTTTTCTTCATACAGTTTTTTGTCAAAAAATTTTCCGTTTCCAATCTCTATTTCTAGGCTGCAGTTAAGCTTGTTTGTGGTTTTGATACACAGAGGCAAAATAGCTGGCTCGAAAAGTGTGATTGGAGGATTTAGCGAGATGGTGGGCTTTTAGATCTCTGGGCTATACACAGCCCTTCCTTTCTTACATTTTTTGGTTAAAAAATTTTCTGTTTCCAATCTCTATTTCGAGCCTGCAGTTAAGCTTGTTTGTGGTTTTGATACACAGAGGCAAAATAGCTGGCTCGAAAAGTGTGATTGAAGGATTTAGCGAGATGGTGGGCTTGTAGATCTGTGGGCTATACACAGCCCCTTTTCTCATAAATTTTATTGTTAAAATATTTTCTGTTTCCAATCTCTATTTCGAGGCTGCAGTTGAGTTAGTTTGTGGTTTTGATACACAGAGGCAAAATAGCTGGCTCCAAAAGTGTGATTGAAGGATTTAGCGAGATGGTGGGCTTGTAGATCTGTGGGCTATACACAGCCCCTTTTCTCATAAATTTTATTGTTAAAATATTTTCTGTTTCCAATCTCTATTTCGAGGCTGCAGTTGAGTTAGTTTGTGGTTTTGATACACAGAGGCAAAATAGCTGGCTCGAAAAGTGTGATTAGAGGATCTAACGAGATGGTGGGCATGTAGATCTACGGGCTATACATAGCCCTTTTCTTCATACAGTTTTTTGTTAAAAAATGTTCTGTTTCCAATCTCTATTTCGAGGCTGCAGTTAAGCTTGTTTGTGGTTTTGATACACAGAGGCAAAATAGCTGGCTCGAAAAGTGTGATTGGAGGATTTAGCGAGATGGTGGGCCTGTAGATCTGTGGGCTATACACAGCCCCTTTTTTCATACATTTTTTTGTTAAAATATTTTTTGTTTCCAATCTCTATTTCGAGGCTGCAGTTGAGTTAGTTTGTGGTTTTGATACACAGAGGCAAAATAGCTGGCTCCAAAAGTGTGATTGAAGGATTTAGCGAGATGGTGGGCTTGTAGATCTGTGGGCTATACACAGCCCCTTTTCTCATAAATTTTATTGTTAAAATATTTTCTGTTTCCAATCTCTATTTCGAGGCTGCAGTTGAGTTAGTTTGTGGTTTTTATACACAGAGGCAAAATAGCTGGCTCGAAAAGTGTGATTGGAGGATTTAGCGAGATGGTGGGCCTGTAGATCTATGGGCTATACATAGCCCTTTTCTTCATACAGTTTTTTGTTAAAAAATGTTCTGTTTCCAATCTCTATTTCGAGGCTGCAGTTAAGCTTGTTTGTGGTTTTGATACATAGAGGCAAAATAGCTGGCTCGAAAAGTGTGATTCGAGGATTTAGCGAGATGGTGGGCCTGTAGATCTGTGGGCTATACATAGCCCTTTTCTTCATACAGTTTTTTGTTGAAAAATTTTCTATTTCCATTCTCTATTCTGAGGCTGCAGTTGAGCTAGTTTGTGGTTTTGATACACAGAGGCAAAATAGCTGGGCCTGTAGATCTGTGGGCTATACACAGCCCCTTTTTTCATACATTTTTTTGTTAAAATATTTTCTGTTTTCAATCTCTATTTCGAGGCTGCAGTTGAGTTAGTTTGTGGTTTTGATACACTGAGGCAAAATAGCTGGCTCGAAAAGTGTGATTGGAGGATTTAGCGAGATGGTGGGCCTGTAGATCTGTGGGCTATACATAGCCCTTTTCTTCATACAGTTTTTTGTTGAAAAATTTTCTATTTCCATTCTCTATTCTGAGGCTGCAGTTGAGCTAGTTTGTGGTTTTGATACACAGAGGCAAAATAGCTGGGCCTGTAGATCTGTGGGCTATACACAGCCCCTTTTTTCATACATTTTTTTGTTAAAATATTTTCTGTTTCCAATCTCTATTTCGAGGCTGCAGTTGAGTTAGTTTGTGGTTTTGATACACAGAGGCAAAATAGCTGGCTCCAAAAGTGTGATTGAAGGATTTAGCGAGATGGTGGGCTTGTAGATCTGTGGGCTATACACAGCCCCTTTTTTCATACATTTTTTTGTTAAAATATTTTCTGTTTCCAATCTCTATTTCGAGGCTGCAGTTGAGTTAGTTTGTGGTTTTGATACACAGAGGCAAAATAGCTGGCTCGAATAGTGTGATTGGAGGATTAAGCGAGGTGGTGGGCCTGTAGATCTGTGGGCTATGCATAGCCCTTTTCTTCATACAGTTTTTTGGTTGAAATATTTTCTGTTTCCAATCTCTATGTCGAGCCTGCAGTTAAGGTTCCTTGTGGTTTTGATACACAGAGGCAAAATAGCTGGCTCGAAAAGTGTGATTGGAGGCTTTAGCGAGATGGTGGGCCTGTAGATATATGGGCTATTCATAGCCCTTTTTTCCATTCATTTTTTTGTTGAAAAATTTTCTGTTACCAATCTCTATTTCGAGGCTGCAGTTGAGTTAGTTTGTGGTTTTGATACACAGAGATGGTGGGCCTGTAGATCTATGGGCTATACATAGCCCTTTTCTTCATACAGTTTTTTGTTAAAAAATTTTCTGTTTCCAATCTCTATTCTGAGGCTGCAGTTGAGCTAGTTTGTGGTTTTGATACACAGAGGCAAAATAGCTGGGCCTGTAGATCTGTGGGCTATACACAGCCCCTTTTTTCATACATTTTTTTGTTAAAATATTTTCTGTTTTCAATCTCTATTTCGAGGCTGCAGTTGAGTTAGTTTGTGGTTTTGATACACTGAGGCAAAATAGCTGGCTCGAAAAGTGTGATTGGAGGATTTAGCGAGATGGTGGGCCTGTAGATCTGTGGGCTATACATAGCCCTTTTCTTCATACAGTTTTTTGTTGAAAAATTTTCTATTTCCATTCTCTATTCTGAGGCTGCAGTTGAGCTAGTTTGTGGTTTTGATACACAGAGGCAAAATAGCTGGGCCTGTAGATCTGTGGGCTATACACAGCCCCTTTTTTCATACATTTTTTTGTTAAAATATTTTCTGTTTTCAATCTCTATTTCGAGGCTGCAGTTGAGCTAGTTTGTGGTTTTGATACACAGAGGCAAAATAGCTGGGCCTGTAGATCTGTGGGCTATACACAGCCCCTTTTTTCATACATTTTTTTGTTAAAATATTTTCTGTTTTCAATCTCTATTTCGAGGCTGCAGTTGAGTTAGTTTGTGGTTTTGATACACTGAGGCAAAATAGCTGGCTCGAAAAGTGTGATTGGAGGATTTAGCGAGATGGTGGGCCTGTAGATCTGTGGGCTATACATAGCCCTTTTCTTCATACAGTTTTTTGTTAAAAAATGTTCTGTTTCCAATCTCTATTTCGAGGCTGCAGCTGAGTTAGTTTGTGGTTTTGATACACAGAGATGGTGGGCCTGTAGATCTATGGGCTATACATAGCCCTTTTCTTCATACAGTTTTTTGTTAAAAAATGTTCTGTTTCCAATCTCTATTTCGAGGCTGCAGTTGAGTTAGTCTGTGGTTTTGATATACTGAGGCAAAATAGCCGGCTAGAAAAGTGTGATTGGAGGATTTAGCGAGATGGTGGGCCTGTAGATCTGTGGGCTATACATATCCCTTTTCTTCATACAGTTTTTTGTTGAAAAATTTTCTATTTCCAATTTCTATTCTGAGGCTGCAGTTGAGCTAGTTTGTGATTTTGATACACTGAGGCAAAATAGCTGGCTCGAAAAGTGTGATTGGATGATTTAGCGAGATGGTGGGCCTGTAAGTCTGCGGGCTATACATAGCCCTTTTCTTCATACAGTTTTTTGTTAAAAAATTTTCTGTTTCCAATCTCTATTCTGAGGCTGCAGTTGAGCTAGTTTGTGGTTTTGATACACTGAGGCAAAATAGCTGGCTCGAAAAGTGTGATTGGAGGATTTAGCGAGATAGTGGGCCTGTAGGTCTGTGGGCTATACATAGCCCTTTTCTTCATACAGTTTTTTGTTAAAAAATTTTCTGTTTCCAATCTCTATTCTGAGGCTGCAGTTGAGCTAGTTTGTGGTTTTGATACACTGAGGCAAAATAGCTGGCTCGTAAAGTGTGATTGGAGGATTTAGCGAGATGGTGGCCCTGTAGATCTGTGGGCTATACACAGCCCTTTTTTTCATACATTTTTTGTTGAAAAATTTTCTGTTTCCAATCTCTATTTCGAGCCTGCAGTTGAGCCAGTTTGTGGTTTTGATACACTGAGGCAAAATAGCTGGCTCGAATAGTGTGATTGGAGGATTAAGCGAGGTGGTGGGCCTGTAGATCTGTGGGCTATGCATAGCCCTTTTCTTCATACAGTTTTTTGGTTGAAATATTTTCTGTTTCCAATCTCTATGTCGAGCCTGCAGTTAAGGTTCCTTGTGGTTTTGATACACAGAGGCAAAATAGCTGGCTCGAAAAGTGTGATTGGAGGCTTTAGCGAGATGGTGGGCCTGTAGATCTATGGGCTATTCATAGCCCTTTTTTCCATTCATTTTTTTGTTGAAATATTTTCTGTTTCCAATCTCTATGTCGAGCCTGCAGTTAAGGTTCCTTGTGGTTTTGATACACAGAGGCAAAATAGCTGGCTCGAAAAGTGTGCTTGGAGGCTTTAGCGAGATGGTGGGCCTGTAAGTCTGTGGGCTATACATAGCCCTTTTCTTCATACAGTTTTTTGTTAAAAAATTTTCTGTTTCCAATCTCTATTCTGAGGCTGCAGTTGAGCTAGTTTGTGGTTTTGATACACAGATGCAAAATAGCTGGCTCGAAAAGTGTGATTGGAGGATTTAGCGAGATGGTGGGCCTGTAGATCTGTGGGCTATACATAGCCCTTTTTTTCATACATTTTTTTGTTGAAAAATTTTCTGTTTCCAATCTCTATTTCGAGCCTGCAGTTAAGGTTCCTTGTGGTTTTGATACACAGAGGCAAAATAGCTGGCTCGAAAAGTGTGATTGGAGGATTTAGCGAGATGGTGGGCCTGTAGATCTATGGGCTATACGTAGCCTTTTTTCCATACATTTTTTTGTTGATAAATTTTCTGTTTCCAATCTCTATTTCGAGCCTGCAGTTAAGCTCTCTTGTGGTTTTGATACACAGATGCGAAAAAGCTGGCTCGAAAAGTGTGATAGGAGGATTTATCGAGATGGTGTTCCTGTAGGTCTGTGGGCTATACATAGCCCTTTTCTTCATACAGTTTTTTGTTAAAAAATTTTCTGTTTCCAATCTCTATTATGAGGCTGCAGTTGAGCTAGTTTGTGGTTTTGATACAATGAGGCAAAATAGCTGGCTCGAAAAGTGTGATTGGAGGATTTAGCGAGATGGTGACCCTGTAGATCTGTGGGCTATACATAGCCCTTTTCTTCATACAGTTTTTTGTTTAAAAATTTTCTGTTTCCAATTTCTATTCTGAGGCTGCAGTTGAGCTAGTTTGTGGTTTTGATACACTGAGGCAAAATAGCTGGCTCGAAAAGTGTGATTGGAGGATTTAGCGAGATGGTGGGCATGTAGATCTATGGGCTATACATAACCCTTTTCTTCATACAGTTTCTTGTTAAAAAATTTTCTGTTTCCAATCTCTATTATGAGGCTGCAGTTGAGCTAGTTTGTGGTTTTGATACAATGAGGCAAAATAGCTGGCTCGAAAAGTGTGATTGGAGGATTTAGCGAGATGGTGGGCCTGTAGATCTGTGGCCTTTTCTTCATACAGTTTTTTGTTGAAAAATTTTCTGTTTCCAATCTCTATTCTGAGGCTGCAGTTGAGCTAGTTTGTGGATTTGATACAATGAGGCAAAATAGCTGGCTCGAAAAGTGTGACTGGAGGATTTAGCGAGATGGTGGGCCTGTAGGTCTGTGGGCTATACATAGCCATTTTCTTCGAACAGTTTTTTGTTAAAAAATTTTCTGTTTCCAATCTCTATTCTGAGGCTGCTGTTGAGCTGGTTTGTGGTTTTGATACACAGAGGCAAAATAGCTGGCTCGAAAAGTGTGATTGGAGGATTTAGCGAAATGGTGGGCCTGTAGATCTGTGGGCTATACATAGCCCTTTTCTTCATACAGTTTTTTGTTTAAAAATTTTCTGTTTCCAATTTCTATTCTGAGGCTGCAGTTAAGCTTCTTTGTGGTTTTGATACACAGAGGCAAAATAGCTGGCTCGAAAAGTGTGATTGGAGGATTTAGCGAGATGGTGGGCCTGTAGGTCTGTGGGCTATACATAGCCATTTTCTTCGAACAGTTTTTTGTTAAAAAATTTTCTGTTTCCAATCTCTATTCTGAGGCTGCTGTTGAGCTGGTTTGTGGTTTTGATACACAGAGGCAAAATAGCTGGCTCGTAAAGTGTGATTGGATAATTTAGCGAGATGGTGGCCCTGTAAATCTGTGGGCTATACATAGCTCTTTTTTTCATACATTTTTTGGTTGAAATATTTTCTGTTTCCAATCTCTATTTCGAGGCTGCAGTTAAGCTTCTTTGTGGTTTTGATACACAGAGGCAAAATAGCTTTCTCGAAAAGTGTGATTGGAGGATTTAGCGAGATGGTGGCCCTGTAAATCTGTGGGCTATACATAGCTCTTTTTTTCATACATTTTTTGGTTGAAATATTTTCTGTTTCCAATCTCTATTTCGAGGCTGCAGTTAAGCTTCTTTGTGGTTTTGATACACAGAGGCAAAATAGCTGGCTCGAAAAGTGTGATTGGAGGATTTAGCGAAATGGTGGGCCTGTAGATCTGTGGGCTATACATAGCTCTTTTTTTCATACATTTTTTGGTTGAAATATTTTCTGTTTCCAATCTCTATTTCGAGGCTGCAGTTAAGCTTCTTTGTGGTTTTGATACACAGAGGCAAAATAGCTGGCTCGAAAAGTGTGATTGGAGGATTTAGCGAGATGGTGGGCCTGTAGGTCTGTGGGCTATACATAGCCATTTTCTTCGAACAGTTTTTTGTTAAAAAATTTTCTGTTACCAATATCTATTCTGAGGCTGCAGTTGTGCTAGTTTGTGGTTTTGATACACAGAGGCAAAATAGCTGGCTCGTAAAGTGTGATTGGAGGCTTTAGCGAGATGGTGGGCCTGTTGATCTGTGGGCTATACATAGCCCTTTTCTTCATACAGTTTTTTGTTAAAAAATTTTCTGTTACCAATATCTATTCTGAGCCTGCAGTTGAGCTAGTTTGTGGTTTTGATACACAGAGGCAAAATAGCTGGCTCGTAAAGTGTGATTGGATAATTTAGCGAGATAGTGGCCCTGTAAATCTGTGGGCTATACATAGCTCTTTTTTTCATAAATTTTCTGGTTGAAATATTTTCTGTTTCCAATCTCTATTTCGAGGCTGCAGTTAAGCTTCTTTGTGGTTTTGATACACAGAGGCAAAATAGCTGGCTCGAAAAGTGTGATTGGATGATTTAGCGAGATGGTGGGCCTGTAGGTCTGTGGGCTATACATAGCCATTTTCTTCGAACAGTTTTTTGTTAAAAAATTTTCTGTTTCCAATCTCTATTCTGAGGCTGCTGTTGAGCTGGTTTGTGGTTTTGATACACAGAGGCAAAATAGCTTTCTCGTAAAGTGTGATTGGATAATTTAGCGAGATGGTGGCCCTGTAAATCTGTGGGCTATACATAGCTCTTTTTTTCATACATTTGTTGGTTGAAATATTTTCTGTTTCCAATCTCTATGTCGAGCCTGCAGTTAAGGTTCCTTGTGGTTTTGATACACAGAGGCAAAATAGCTGGCTCGAAAAGTGTGATTGGAGGATTTAGCGAGATGGTGGGCCTGTAGATCTGTGGGCTATACATAGCCCTTTTTTTCATACATTTTTTGGTTGAAATATTTTCTGTTTCCAATCTCTATGTCGAGCCTGCAGTTAAGCTTCCTTGTGGTTTTGATACACAGAGGCAAAATAGCTGGCTCGAAAAGTGTGATTGAAGGATTTAGCGAGATGGTGGGCTTGTAGATCTGTGGGCTATACACAGCCCCTTTTCTCATAAATTTTATTGTTAAAATATTTTCTATTTCCAATCTCTATTTCGAGGCTGCAGTTGAGTTAGTTTGTGGTTTTGATACACAGAGGCAAAATAGCTGGCTCGTAAAGTGTGATTGGATAATTTAGCGAGATGGTGGCCCTGTAAATCTGTGGGCTATACATAGCTCTTTTTTTCATACATTTTTTGGTTGAAATATTTTCTGTTTCCAATCTCTATGTCGAGCCTGCAGTTAAGCTTCTTTGTGGTTTTGATACACAGAGGCAAAATAGCTGGCTCGAAAAGTGTGATTGGAGGATTTAGCGAGATGGTGGGCCTGTAGGTCTGTGGGCTATACATAGCCATTTTCTTCGAACAGTTTTTTGTTAAAAAATTTTCTGTTACCAATATCTATTCTGAGGCTGCAGTTGTGCTAGTTTGTGGTTTTGATACACACAGGCAAAATAGCTGGCTCGTAAAGTGTGATTGGAGGCTTTAGCGAGATGGTGGGCCTGTTGATCTGTGGGCTATACATAGCCCTTTTCTTCATACAGTTTTTTGTTAAAAAATTTTCTGTTACCAATATCTATTCTGAGCCTGCAGTTGAGCTAGTTTGTGGTTTTGATACACAGAGGCAAAATAGCTGGCTCGAAAAGTGTGATTGGATGATTTAGCGAGATGGTGGGCCTGTAGGTCTGTGGGCTATACATAGCCCTTTTTTCTCATACATTTTTTGGTTGAAAAATTTTCTGTTACCAATCTTTATTTCGAGCCTGCAGTTAAACTTCTTTGCGGTTTTGATACACAGAGGCAAAACAGCTGGCTCGTAAAGTGTGATTGGAATATTTAGCGAGATGGTGGGCCTGTAAATCTGTGTTCTATACATAGCTCTTTTTTCATACATTTGTTGGTTGAAAAATGTTCTGTTACCAATATCTATTCTGAGGCTGCAGTTAAGCTTCTTTGTGGTTTTGATACACAGCGGCAAAATAGCTGGCTCGAAAAGTGTGATTGGAGGATTTAGCGAGATGGTGTGCCTGTAGGTCTGTGGGCTATACATAGCCCTTTTCTTCGAACAGTTTTTTGTTTAAAAATTTTCTGTTTCCAATTTCTATTCTGAGGCTGCAGTTGAGCTAGTTTGTGGTTTTGATACACTGAGGCAAAATAGCTGGCTCGAAAAGTGTGATTGGAGGATTTAGCGAGATGGTGTGCCTGTAGGTCTGTGGGCTATACATAGCCCTTTCTTTTCATACATTTTTTGGTTGAAAAATTTTCTGTTTCCAATCTCTATTCTGAGGCTGCAGTTGAGCTAGTTTGTGGTTTTGATACAATGAGGCAAAATAGCTGGCTCGAAAAGTGTGATTGGAGGATTTAGCGAGATGGTGGGCCTGTAGGTCTGTGGGCTATACATAGCCATTTTCTTCGAACAGTTTTTTGTTAAAAAATTTTCTGTTTCCAATCTCTATTCTGAGGCTGCTGTTGAGCTGGTTTGTGGTTTTGATACACAGAGGCAAAATAGCTGGCTCGTAAAGTGTGATTGGATAATTTAGCGAGATGGTGGCCCTGTAAATCTGTGGGCTATACATAGCTCTTTTTTTCATACATTTTTTGGTTGAAATATTTTCTGTTTCCAATCTCTATGTCGAGCCTGCAGTTAAGCTTCTTTGTGGTTTTGATACACAGAGGCAAAATAGCTGGCTCGAAAAGTGTGATTGGAGGATTTAGCGAGATGGTGGGCCTGTAGATCTGTGGGCTATACATAGCCCTTTTCTTCATACAGTTTTTTTGTTTAAAAATTTTCTGTTTCCAATTTCTATTCTGAGGCTGCAGTTGAGCTAGTTTGTGGTTTTGATACACTGAGGCAAAATAGCTGGCTCGAAAAGTGTGATTGGAGGATTTAGCGAGATGGTGTGCCTGTAGGTCTGTGGGCTATTCATAGCCCTTTTTTCCATACATTTGTTGGTTGAAAAATTTTCTGTTACCAATATCTATTCTGAGGCTGCAGTTGAGCTAGTTTGTAGTTTTGATACACAGAGGCAAAATAGCTATCTCGAAAAATGTGGCTGGAGGCTTTAGCGAGATGGTGGGCCTGTTGATCTGTGGGCTATACATAAGTAGAAAGCCCTTTTCTTCATACAGTGTTTTGTTAAAAAATTTTCTGTTACCAATATCTATTCTGAGGCTGCAGTTGAGCTAGTTTGTGGTTTTGATACACAGAGGCAAAATAGCTGAATCGAAAAGTGTGATTGGAGGCTTTAGCGAGATGGTGGGCCTGTAGATCTGTGGGCTATACATAGCCCTTTTCTTCATACAGTTTTTTATTAAAAAATGTTCTGTTTCCAATCTCTATTCTGAGGCTACAGTTGAGCTAGTTTGTGCTTTTGATACACAGAGGCAAAATAGCTGGCTCGAAAAGTGTGATTGGAGGATTTAGCGAGATGGTGTGCCTGTAGGTCTGTGGGCTATACATAGCCCTTTCTTTTCATACATTTTTTGGTTGAAAAATTTTCTGTTACCAATATCTATTCTGAGGCTGCAGTTGAGCTAGTTTGTAGTTTTGATACACAGAGGCAAAATAGCTATCTCGAAAAATGTGGTTGGAGGCTTTAGCGAGATGGTGGGCCTGTTGATCTGTGGGCTATACATAAGTAGAAAGCCCTTTTCTTCATACAGTGTTTTGTTAAAAAATTTTCTGTTACCAATATCTATTCTGAGGCTGCAGTTGTGCTAGTTTGTGGTTTTGATACACAGAGGCAAAATAGCTGGCTCGTAAAGTGTGATTGGATAATTTAGCGAGATGGTGGCCCTGTAAATCTGTGGGCTATACATAGCTCTTTTTTTCATACATTTTTTGGTTGAAATATTTTCTGTTTCCAATCTCTATTTCGAGGCTGCAGTTAAGCTTGTTTGTAGTTTTGATACACAGAGGCAAAATAGCTGGCTCGAAAAGTGTGATTGGATGATTTAGCGAGATGGTGGGCCTGTAGGTCTGTGGGCTATACATAGCCCTTTTTTCTCATACATTTTTTGGTTGAAAGATTTTCTGTTACCAATCTTTATTTCGAGCCTGCAGTTAAACTTCTTTGTGGTTTTGATACACAGAGGCAAAACAGCTGGCTCGTAAAGTGTGATTGGAATATTTAGCGAGATGGTGGGCCTGTAGATCTATGGGCTATTCATAGCCCTTTTTTCCATACATTTGTTGGTTGAAAAATGTTCTGTTACCAATATCTATTCTGAGGCTGCAGTTGAGCTAGTTTGTAGTTTTGATACACAGAGGCAAAATAGCTGGCTCGAAAAATGTGGTTGGAGGCTTTAGCGAGATGGTGGGCCTGTTGATCTGTGGGCTATACATAGCCCTTTTCTTCATACATTTGTTGGTTAAAAAATTTTCTGTTACCAATATCTATTCTGAGGCTGCAGTTGAGCTAGTTTGTGGTTTTGATACACAGAGGCAAAATAGCTGGCTCGTAAAGTGTGATTGGATAATTTAGGGAGATGGTGGCCCTGTAAATCTGTGGGCTATACATAGCTCTTTTTTTCATACATTTGTTGGTTGAAAAATTTTCTGTTACCAATATCTATTTTGAGCTGCAGTTGAGCTAGTTTGTGGTTTTGATACACAGAGGCAAAATAGCTGAATCGAAAAGTGTGATTGGAGGATTTAGCGAGATGGTGGGCCTGTAGATCTGTGGGCTATACATAGCCCTTTATTCTCATACATTTTTTGGTTGAAATATTTTCTTTTTCGAATCTCTATTTCGAACCTGCAGTTAAGCTTGTTTGTGGTTTTGATACACAGAGGCAAAATAGCTGAATCGAAAAGTGTGATTGGAGGCTCTAGCGAGATGGTGGGCCTGTAGATCTATGGGCTATACATAGATTTTTTTCCATACATTATTTTGTTAAAAAATGTTCTGTTACCAATCTCTATTTCGAGCCTGCAGTTGAGCTAGTTTGTGGTTTTGATACACAGAGGCAAAATAGCTATCTCGTAAAGTGTGATTGGAGGATTTAACAAGATGGTGGCCATGTAAATCTGTGGGCTATACATAGCCCTTTTTTCTCATACATTTTTTGGTTGAAAAATTTTCTGTTACCAATATCTATTCTGAGGCTGCAGTTGAGCTAGTTTGTGGTTTTGATACACAGAGGCAAAATAGCTGGCTCGAAAAGTGTGATTGGAGGATTTAGCGAGATGGTGGGCCTGTAGGTCTGTGGGCTATACATAGCCCTTTTTTCTCATACATTTTTTGGTTGAAAAATTTTCTGTTACCAATATCCATTCCGAGGCTGCAGTTGAGCTAGTTTGTGGTTTTGATACACAGATGCAAAATAGCTGGCTCGAAAAGTGTGATTGGAGGATTTAACGAGATGGTGGCCCTGTAAATCTGTGGGCTATACATAGCCCTTTTTTTCATACATTTGTTGGTTGAAAAATTTTCTGTTACCAATATCTATTCTGAGCTGCAGTTGAGCTAGTTTGTGGTTTTGATACACAGAGGCAAAATAGCTGAATCGAAAAGTGTGATTGGAGGATTTAGCGAGATGGTGGGCCTGTAGATCTGTGGGCTATACATAGCCCTTTATTCTCATACATTTTTTGGTTGAAATATTTTCTTTTTCGAATCTCTATTTCGAACCTGCAGTTAAGCTTGTTTGTGGTTTTGATACACAGAGGCAAAATAGCTGGCTCGAAAAGTGTGATTGGAGGCTCTAGCGAGATGGTGGGCCTGTAGATCTATGGGCTATACATAGATTTTTTTCCATACATTATTTTGTTGAAAAATGTTCTGTTACCAATCTCTATTTCGAGCCTGCAGTTGAGCTAGTTTGTGGTTTTGATACACAGAGTCAAAATAGCTATCTCGTAAAGTGTGATTGGAGGATTTAACAAGATGGTGGCCATGTAAATCTGTGGGCTATACATAGCCCTTTTTTCTCATACATTTTTTGGTTGAAAAATTTTCTGTTACCAATATCCATTCCGAGGCTGCAGTTGAGCTAGTTTGTGGTTTTGATACACAGATGCAAAATGGCTGGCTCGAAAAGTGTGATTGGAGGATTTAACGAGATGGTGGCCCTGTAAATCTGTGGGCTATACATAGCCCTTTTTTTCATACATTTGTTGGTTGAAAAATTTTCTGTTACCAATATCTATTCTGAGCTGCAGTTGAGCTAGTTTGTGGTTTTGATACACAGAGGCAAAATAGCTGGCTCGTGAAGTGTGATTGGAGGATTTAGCGAGCTGGTGGCCCTGTAAATCTGTGGGCTATACATAGCTCTTTTTTTCATACATTTGTTGGTTGAAAAATTTTCTGTTACCAATATCTATTCTGAGGCTGCAGTTGAGCTAGTTTGTGGTTTTGATACACAGAGGCAAAATAGCTATCTCGTAAAGTGTGATTGGAGGATTTAGCGAGATGGTGGCCCTGTAGGTCTGTGGGCTATACATAGCCCTTTTTTCTCATACATTTTTTGGTTGAAAAATTTTCTGTTACCAATATCCATTCCGAGGCTGCAGTTGAGCTAGTTTTTGGTTTTGATACACAGATGCAAAATAGCTGGCTCGAAAAGTGTGATTGGAGGATTTAACGAGATGGTGGCCCTGTAAATCTGTGGGCTATAAATAGCCCTTTTTTTCATACATTTGTTGGTTGAAAAATTTTCTGTTACCAATATCTATTCTGAGGCTGCAGTTGAGCTAGTTTGTAGTTTTGATACACAGAGGCAAAATAGCTATCTCGTAAAGTGTGATTGGAGGATTTAGCGAGATGGTGGCCCTGTAGGTCTGTGGGCTATACATAGCCCTTTTTACTTGCACCTATACCTATAGGGCAAGTATTGTATTCGTGCAAAATTTGGAACTCGAGATTTTAATCAAACTTGACATTACTATAATGGAGAAGTCCAAAAAAGTAGGTCCGCCAATGCCATCTGTCTGTCTGTCTGTCTGTCTGTCTGTCTGTCTGTCAGTCTGTCAGTCTGTCAGTCTGTCTGTCTGTCTGTATATTCGACTACAGCCTAAACGGCTGAACGGATTTACTTCAAACTTCATATATAGGGTCTGTGGGATATTCCCTAGAGGCGAAATTTGAATTTTCATTCTAACCTCAAAATTAAGGGTAGTTTACTTAAGGCCGATTTCAGTTAAAATGGATTTTCTCGAAAACGGCTCTAACGATTTCGATGAAATTTGATGTGTGGGTTAGTTTGGGCATATGCTATGAGGTGGCATACCACGTTTTTCACGAAAAATTCGAATAACGGTAATATTGAAAATCAGCTATTTCTCGGGTATTTGTTCTACGATTGGGCTAAAAATTATTATTTGTAGGTTATAAGACAAGTGCAAAATAATGGCATACCAAATTTTGGAATGCCACGCCCACTTTTATAAAACTTATTTTTTTTAAAAATTTTTACTAGAAATTGAGAAAAAATTATTTAAGCAAAGTAATAGGCCTTAAAATTCTCTATAATTCACTCAAACACCCTATCTGGCCACGCCCACTTTTTATGGTCATTTTTATAAAAACAAAACATTGTGTAAACTCCTACAATGTTATGACTATTATTCCATCGAAACGCGGAATGCCACGCCTACTTTACTGGGAAGAGCAAGACTTGGACTTTAATCCTGATAAAATTATACACTTATAGCATTACGGTGCAAGTACGTACGACCCAGTCGTGCACTTTATTTCTCATACATTTGTTGGTTGAAAAATTTTCTGTTACCAATATCTATTCCGAGGCTGCAGTTGAGCTAGTTTGTGGTTTTGATACACAGATGCAAAATAGCTGGCTCGAAAAGTGTGATTGGAGGATTTAGCGAGATGGTGGGCCTGTAGATCTATGGGCTATACATAGCTCTTTTTTTCATACATTTTTTGGTTGAAATATTTTCTGTTTCCAATCTCTATTTCGAGCCTGCAGTTAAGCTTCTTTGTGGTTTTGATACACAGAGGCAAAATAGTTGGCTCGAAAAGTGTGATTGGAGGATTTAGCGAGATGGTGGGCCTGTAGGTCTGTGGGCTATACATAGCCCTTTTTTCTCATACATTTGTTGGTTGAAAAATTTTCTGTTATCAATATCTATTCCGAGGCTGCAGTTGAGCTAGTTTGTGGTTTTGATACACAGATGCAAAATAGCTGGCTCGAAAAGTGTGATTGGAGGATTTAGCGAGATGGTGGGCCTGTAAATCTGTGGGCTATACATAGCCCTTTTTTCTCATACATTTTTTGGTTGAAATATTTTCTTTTTCGAATCTCTATTTCGAACCGGAAGTTAAGCTTGTTTGTGGTTTTGATACACAGAGGCAAAATAGCTGGCTCGAAAAGTGTGATTGGAGGATTTAGCGAGATGGTGGGCCTGTAAATCTGTGGGCTATACATAGCCCTTTTTTCTCATACATTTTTTTGTTGAAAAATTTTCTGTTACCAATCTCTATTTCGAGCCTGCAGTTAAGCTTCTTTGTGGTTTTGATATACAGAGGCAAAATAGCTGGCTCGAAAAGTGTGATTGGAGGATTTAGCGAGATGATGGGCCTGTAGGTCTGTGGGCTATACATAGCCCTTTTTTCTCATACATTTTTTGGTTGAAATATTTTCTTTTTCGAAACTCTATTTCGAACCGGCAGTTAAGCTTGTTTGTGGTTTTGATACACAGAGGCAAAATAGCTGGCTCGAAAAGTGTGATTGGAGGATTTAGCGAGATGGTGGGCCTGTAAATCTGTGGGCTATACATAGCCCTTTTTTCTCATACATTTTTTGGTTGAAATATTTTCTTTTTCGAATCTCTATTTCGAACCGGAAGTTAAGCTTGTTTGTGGTTTTGATACACAGAGGCAAAATAGCTGGCTCGAAAAGTGTGATTGGAGGATTTAGCGAGATGGTGGGCCTGTAAATCTGTGGGCTATACATAGCCCTTTTTTCTCATACATTTTTTGGTTGAAATATTTTCTTTTTCGAATCTCTATTTCGAACCGGAAGTTAAGCTTGTTTGTGGTTTTGATACACAGAGGCAAAATAGCTGGCTCGAAAAGTGTGATTGGAGGATTAAGCGAGATGGTGGGCCTGTAGGTCTGTGGGCTATACATAGCCCTTTTTTCTCATACATTTTTTGGTTGAAATATTTTCTTTTTCGAAACTCTATTTCGAACCGGCAGTTAAGCTTGTTTGTGGTTTTGATACACAGAGGCAAAATAGCTGGCTCGAAAAGTGTGATTGGAGGATTTAGCGAGATGGTGGGCCTGTAAATCTGTGGGCTATACATAGCCCTTTTTTCTCATACATTTTTTGGTTGAAATATTTTCTTTTTCGAATCTCTATTTCGAACCGGAAGTTAAGCTTGTTTGTGGTTTTGATACACAGAGGCAAAATAGCTGGCTCGAAAAGTGTGATTGGAGGATTTAGCGAGATGGTGGGCCTGTAGGTCTGTGGGCTATACATAGCCCTTTTTTCTCATACATTTTTTGGTTGAAATATTTTCTTTTTCGAAACTCTATTTCGAACCGGCAGTTAAGCTTGCTTGTGGTTTTGATACACAGAGGCAAAATAGCTGGCTCGAAAAGTGTGATTGGAGGATTTAGCGAGATGGTGGGCCTGTAAATCTGTGGGCTATACATAGCCCTTTTTTCTCATACATTTTTTGGTTGAAATATTTTCTTTTTCGAAACTCTATTTCGAACCGGCAGTTAAGCTTGTTTGTGGTTTTGATACACAGAGGCAAAATAGCTGGCTCGAAAAGTGTGATTGGAGGATTTAGCGAGATGGTGGGCCTGTAAATCTGTGGGCTATACATAGCCCTTTTTTCTCATACATTTTTTGGTTGAAATATTTTCTTTTTCGAATCTCTATTTCGAACCGGAAGTTAAGCTTGTTTGTGGTTTTGATACACAGAGGCAAAATAGCTGGCTCGAAAAGTGTGATTGGAGGCTTTAGCGAGATGGTGGGCCTGTAGATCTGTGGGCTATACATAGCCCTTTTCTTCATAAAGTTTTTTGTTAAAAAATTTTCTGTTATCAATATCTATTCCGAGGCTGCAGTTGAGCTAGTTTGTGGTTTTGATACACAGATGCAAAATAGCTGGCTCGAAAAGTGTGATTGGAGGATTTAGCGAGATGGTGGGCCTGTAAATCTGTGGGCTATACATAGCCCTTTTTTCTCATACATTTTTTGGTTGAAATATTTTCTTTTTCGAATCTCTATTTCGAACCGGAAGTTAAGCTTGTTTGTGGTTTTGATACACAGAGGCAAAATAGCTGGCTCGAAAAGTGTGATTGGAGGATTTAGCGAGATGGTGGGCCTGTAGGTCTGTGGGCTATACATAGCCCTTTTTTCTCATACATTTTTTGGTTGAAATATTTTCTTTTTCGAAACTCTATTTCGAACCGGCAGTTAAGCTTGTTTGTGGTTTTGATACACAGAGGCAAAATAGCTGGCTCGAAAAGTGTGATTGGAGGATTTAGCGAGATGGTGGGCCTGTAGGTCTGTGGGCTATACATAGCCCTTTTTTCTCATACATTTTTTGGTTGAAATATTTTCTTTTTCGAAACTCTATTTCGAACCGGCAGTTAAGCTTGTTTGTGGTTTTGATATACAGAGGCAAAATAGCTGGCTCGAAAAGTGTGATTGGAGGCTTTAGCGAGATGGTGGGCCTGTAGATCTATGGGCTATACATAGCCCTTTTTTCCGTACATTTTTTTGTTGAAAAATTTTCTGTTACCAATCTCTATTTCGAGCCTGCAGTTAAGCTTCTTTGTGGTTTTGATACACAGAGGCAAAATAGCTGGCTCGAAAAGTGTGATTGGAGGATTTAGCGAGATGGTGGGCCTGTAGGTCTGTGGGCTATACATAGCCCTTTTTTCTCATACATTTTTTGGTTGAAATATTTTCTTTTTCGAATCTCTATTTCGAACCGGCAGTTAAGCTTGTTTGTGGTTTTGATACACAGAGGCAAAATAGCTGGCTCGAAAAGTGTGATTGGAGGCTTTAGCGAGATGGTGGGCCTGTAGATCTATGGGCTATACATAGCCCTTTTTTCCGTACATTTTTTTGTTGAAAAATTTTCTGTAACCAATCTCTATTTCGAGCCTGCAGTTAAGCTTCTTTGTGGTTTTGATACACAGAGGCAAAATAGCTGGCTCGAAAAGTGTGATTGGAGGATTTAGCGAGATGGTGGGCCTGTAGGTCTGTGGGCTATACATAGCCCTTTTTTCTCATACATTTTTTGGTTGAAATATTTTGTTTTTCGAATCTCTATTTCGAACCGGCAGTTAAGCTTGTTTGTGGTTTTGATACACAGAGGCAAAATAGCTGGCTCGAAAAGTGTGATTGGAGGATTTAGCGAGATGGTGGCCCTGTAAATCTGTGGGCTATACATAGCTCTTTTTTTCATACATTTGTTGGTTGAAAAATTTTCTGTTACCAATATCTATTCTGAGGCTGCAGTTGAGCTAGTTTGTGGTTTTGATACACAGAGGCAAAATAGCTATCTCGTAAAGTGTGATTGGAAGATTTAACGAGATGGTGGCCATGTAAATCTGTGGGCTATACATAGCTCTTTTTTTCATACATTTGTTGGTTGAAAAATTTTCTGTTACCAATATCTATTCTGAGGCTGCAGTTGAGCTAGTTTGTGGTTTTGATACACAGAGGCAAAATAGCTGGCTCGTAAAGTGTGATTGGAGGATTTAGCGAGATGGTGGCCCTGTAAATCTGTGGGCTATACATAGCTCTTTTTTTCATACATTTGTTGGTTGAAAAATTTTCTGTTACCAATATCTATTCTGAGGCTGCAGTTGAGCTAGTTTGTGGTTTTGATACACAGAGGCAAAATAGCTATCTCGTAAAGTGTGATTGGAGGATTTAGCGAGTTGGTGGCCCTGTAGGTCTGTGGGCTATACATAGCCCTTTTTTCTCATACATTTTTTGGTTGAAATATTTTCTTTTTCGAATCTCTATTTCGAACCGGAAGTTAAGCTTGTTTGTGGTTTTGATACACAGAGGCAAAATAGTTGGCTCGAAAAGTGTGATTGGAGGATTTAGCGAGATGGTGGGCCTGTAGGTCTGTGGGCTATACATAGCCCTTTTTTCTCATACATTTGTTGGTTGAAAAATTTTCTGTTATCAATATCTATTCCGAGGCTGCAGTTGAGCTAGTTTGTGGTTTTGATACACAGATGCAAAATAGCTGGCTCGAAAAGTGTGATTGGAGGATTTAGCGAGATGGTGGGCCTGTAAATCTGTGGGCTATACATAGCCCTTTTTTCTCATACATTTTTTGGTTGAAATATTTTCTTTTTCGAATCTCTATTTCGAACCGGAAGTTAAGCTTGTTTGTGGTTTTGATACACAGAGGCAAAATAGCTGGCTCGAAAAGTGTGATTGGAGGCTTTAGCGAGATGGTGGGCCTGTAGATCTATGGGCTATACATAGCCCTTTTTTCCGTACATTTTTTTGTTGAAAAATTTTCTGTTACCAATCTCTATTTCGAGCCTGCAGTTAAGCTTCTTTGTGGTTTTGATACACAGAGGCAAAATAGCTGGCTCGAAAAGTGTGATTGGAGGATTTAGCGAGATGGTGGGCCTGTAGGTCTGTGGGCTATACATAGCCCTTTTTTCACATACATTTTTTGGTTGAAATATTTTCTTTTTCGAAACTCTATTTCGAACCGGCAGTTAAGCTTGCTTGTGGTTTTGATACACAGAGGCAAAATAGCTGGCTCGAAAAGTGTGATTGGAGGATTTAGCGAGATGGTGGGCCTGTAAATCTGTGGGCTATACATAGCCCTTTTTTCTCATACATTTTTTGGTTGAAATATTTTCTTTTTCGAAACTCTATTTCGAACCGGCAGTTAAGCTTGTTTGTGGTTTTGATACACAGAGGCAAAATAGCTGGCTCGAAAAGTGTGATTGGAGGATTTAGCGAGATGGTGGGCCTGTAAATCTGTGGGCTATACATAGCCCTTTTTTCTCATACATTTTTTGGTTGAAATATTTTCTTTTTCGAATCTCTATTTCGAACCGGAAGTTAAGCTTGTTTGTGGTTTTGATACACAGAGGCAAAATAGCTGGCTCGAAAAGTGTGATTGGAGGCTTTAGCGAGATGGTGGGCCTGTAGATCTGTGGGCTATACATAGCCCTTTTCTTCATAAAGTTTTTTGTTAAAAAATTTTCTGTTATCAATATCTATTCCGAGGCTGCAGTTGAGCTAGTTTGTGGTTTTGATACACAGATGCAAAATAGCTGGCTCGAAAAGTGTGATTGGAGGATTTAGCGAGATGGTGGGCCTGTAAATCTGTGGGCTATACATAGCCCTTTTTTCTCATACATTTTTTGGTTGAAATATTTTCTTTTTCGAATCTCTATTTCGAACCGGAAGTTAAGCTTGTTTGTGGTTTTGATACACAGAGGCAAAATAGCTGGCTCGAAAAGTGTGATTGGAGGATTTAGCGAGATGGTGGGCCTGTAGGTCTGTGGGCTATACATAGCCCTTTTTTCTCATACATTTTTTGGTTGAAATATTTTCTTTTTCGAAACTCTATTTCGAACCGGCAGTTAAGCTTGTTTGTGGTTTTGATACACAGAGGCAAAATAGCTGGCTCGAAAAGTGTGATTGGAGGATTTAGCGAGATGGTGGGCCTGTAGGTCTGTGGGCTATACATAGCCCTTTTTTCTCATACATTTTTTGGTTGAAATATTTTCTTTTTCGAAACTCTATTTCGAACCGGCAGTTAAGCTTGTTTGTGGTTTTGATATACAGAGGCAAAATAGCTGGCTCGAAAAGTGTGATTGGAGGCTTTAGCGAGATGGTGGGCCTGTAGATCTATGGGCTATACATAGCCCTTTTTTCCGTACATTTTTTTGTTGAAAAATTTTCTGTTACCAATCTCTATTTCGAGCCTGCAGTTAAGCTTCTTTGTGGTTTTGATACACAGAGGCAAAATAGCTGGCTCGAAAAGTGTGATTGGAGGATTTAGCGAGATGGTGGGCCTGTAGGTCTGTGGGCTATACATAGCCCTTTTTTCTCATACATTTTTTGGTTGAAATATTTTCTTTTTCGAATCTCTATTTCGAACCGGCAGTTAAGCTTGTTTGTGGTTTTGATACACAGAGGCAAAATAGCTGGCTCGAAAAGTGTGATTGGAGGCTTTAGCGAGATGGTGGGCCTGTAGATCTATGGGCTATACATAGCCCTTTTTTCCGTACATTTTTTTGTTGAAAAATTTTCTGTTACCAATCTCTATTTCGAGCCTGCAGTTAAGCTTCTTTGTGGTTTTGATACACAGAGGCAAAATAGCTGGCTCGAAAAGTGTGATTGGAGGATTTAGCGAGATGGTGGGCCTGTAGGTCTGTGGGCTATACATAGCCCTTTTTTCTCATACATTTTTTGGTTGAAATATTTTGTTTTTCGAATCTCTATTTCGAACCGGCAGTTAAGCTTGTTTGTGGTTTGGATACACAGAGGCAAAATAGCTGGCTCGAAAAGTGTGATTGGAGGATTTAGCGAGATGGTGGCCCTGTAAATCTGTGGGCTATACATAGCTCTTTTTTTCATACATTTGTTGGTTGAAAAATTTTCTGTTACCAATATCTATTCTGAGGCTGCAGTTGAGCTAGTTTGTGGTTTTGATACACAGAGGCAAAATAGCTATCTCGTAAAGTGTGATTGGAAGATTTAACGAGATGGTGGCCATGTAAATCTGTGGGCTATACATAGCTCTTTTTTTCATACATTTGTTGGTTGAAAAATTTTCTGTTACCAATATCTATTCTGAGGCTGCAGTTGAGCTAGTTTGTGGTTTTGATACACAGAGGCAAAATAGCTGGCTCGTAAAGTGTGATTGGAGGATTTAGCGAGATGGTGGCCCTGTAAATCTGTGGGCTATACATAGCTCTTTTTTTCATACATTTGTTGGTTGAAAAATTTTCTGTTACCAATATCTATTCTGAGGCTGCAGTTGAGCTAGTTTGTGGTTTTGATACACAGAGGCAAAATAGCTATCTCGTAAAGTGTGATTGGAGGATTTAGCGAGTTGGTGGCCCTGTAGGTCTGTGGGCTATACATAGCCCTTTTTTCTCATACATTTTTTGGTTGAAATATTTTCTTTTTCGAATCTCTATTTCGAACCGGAAGTTAAGCTTGTTTGTGGTTTTGATACACAGAGGCAAAATAGTTGGCTCGAAAAGTGTGATTGGAGGATTTAGCGAGATGGTGGGCCTGTAGGTCTGTGGGCTATACATAGCCCTTTTTTCTCATACATTTGTTGGTTGAAAAATTTTCTGTTATCAATATCTATTCCGAGGCTGCAGTTGAGCTAGTTTGTGGTTTTGATACACAGATGCAAAATAGCTGGCTCGAAAAGTGTGATTGGAGGATTTAGCGAGATGGTGGGCCTGTAAATCTGTGGGCTATACATAGCCCTTTTTTCTCATACATTTTTTGGTTGAAATATTTTCTTTTTCGAATCTCTATTTCGAACCGGAAGTTAAGCTTGTTTGTGGTTTTGATACACAGAGGCAAAATAGCTGGCTCGAAAAGTGTGATTGGAGGCTTTTGCGAGATGGTGGGCCTGTAGATCTATGGGCTATACATAGCCCTTTTTTCCGTACATTTTTTTGTTGAAAAATTTTCTGTTACCAATCTCTATTTCGAGCCTGCAGTTAAGCTTCTTTGTGGTTTTGATACACAGAGGCAAAATAGCTGGCTCGAAAAGTGTGATTGGAGGATTTAGCGAGATGGTGGGCCTGTAGGTCTGTGGGCTATACATAGCCCTTTTTTCTCATACATTTTTTGGTTGAAATATTTTCTTTTTCGAATCTCTATTTCGAACCGGCAGTTAAGCTAGTTTGTGGTTTTGATACGCAGAGGCAAAATAGCTGAATCGAAAAGTGTGATTGGAGGATTTAGCGAGATGGTGGGCCTGTAGATCTGTGGGCTATACATAGCCCTTTATTCTCATACATTTTTTGGTTGAAATATTTTCTTTTTCGAATCTCTATTTCGAACCGGAAGTTAAGCTTGTTTGTGGTTTTGATACACAGAGGCAAAATAGCTGGCTCGAAAAGTGTGATTGGAGGCTTTAGCGAGATGGTGGGCCTGTAGATCTGTGGGCTATACATAGCCCTTTTTTTCATACATTTGTTGGTTGAAAAATTTTCTGTTACCAATATCTATTCCGAGGCTGCAGTTGAGCTAGTTTGTGGTTTTGATACACAGATGCAAAATAGCTGGCTCGAAAAGTGTGATTGGAGGATTTAGCGAGATGGTGGGCCTGTAGATCTATGGGCTATACATAGCCCTTTTTTCCGTACATTTTTTTGTTGAAAAATTTTCTGTTACCAATCTCTATTTCGAGCCTGAAGTTAAGCTTCTTAGTGGTTTTGATACACAGAGGCAAAATAGTTGGCTCGAAAAGTGTGATTGGAGGATTTAGCGAGATGGTGGGTCTGTAGGTCTGTGGGCTATACATAGCCCTTTTTTCTCATACATTTGTTGGTTGAAAAATTTTCTGTTATCAATATCTATTCCGAGGCTGCAGTTGAGCTAGTTTGTGGTTTTGATACACAGATGCAAAATAGCTGGCTCGAAAAGTGTGATTGGAGGATTTAGCGAGATGGTGGGCCTGTAGATCTATGGGCTATACATAGCCCTTTTTTCCGTACATTTTTTTGTTGAAAAATTTTCTGTTACCAATCTCTATTTCGAGCCTGAAGTTAAGCTTCTTTGTGGTTTTGATACACAGAGGCAAAATAGTTGGCTCGAAAAGTGTGATTGGAGGCTTTAGCGAGATGGTGGGCCTGTAGATCTATGGGCTATACATAGCCCTTTTTTCCGTACATTTTTTTGTTGAAAAATTTTCTGTTACCAATCTCTATTTCGAGCCTGCAGTTAAGCTTCTTTGTGGTTTTGATACACAGAGGCAAAATAGCTGGCTCGAAAAGTGTGATTGGAGGATTTACCGAGATGGTGGGCCTGTAGGTCTGTGGGCTATACATAGCCCTTTTTTCTCATACATTTTTTGGTTGAAATATTTTCTTTTTCGAATCTCTATTTCGAACCGGCATTTGAGCTTGTTTGTGGTTTTGATACACAGAGGCAAAATAGCTGGCTCGAAAAGTGTGATTGGAGGATTTAGCGAGATGGTGGGCCTGAAAATCTGTGGGCTATACATAGCCCTTTTTTCTCATACATTTTTTGGTTGAAATATTTTCTTTTTCGAATCTCTATTTCGAACCGGCAGTTAAGCTTGTTTGTGGTTTTGATACACAGAGGCAAAATAGCTGGCTCGAAAAGTGTGATTGGAGGATTTAGCGAGATGGTGGGCCTGTAAATCTGTGGGCTATACATAGCCCTTTTTTCTCATACATTTTTTGGTTGAAATATTTTCTTTTTCGAATCTCTATTTCGAACCGGCAGTTAAGCTTGTTTGTGGTTTTGATACACAGAGGAAAAATAGCTGGCTCGAAAAGTGTGATTGGAGGCTTTAGCGGGATGGTGGGCCTGTTGATCTATGGGCTATACATAGCCCTTTTTTCTGTACATTTTTTTGTTGAAAAATTTTCTGTTACCAATCTCTATTTCGAGCCTGCAGTTAAGCTTCTTTGTGGTTTTGATACACAGAGGCAAAATAGCTGAATCGAAAAGTGTAGTTGGAAGATTTAGCGAGATGATGGGCCTGTAGATCTGTGGGCTATACATAGCCCTTTTTTCTCATACATTTTTTGGTTGAAATATTTTCTTTTTCGAATCTCTATTTCGAACCTGCAGTTAAGATTGTTTGTGGTTTTGATACACAGAGGCAAAATAGCTGGCTCGAAAAGTGTGATTGGAGGATTTAGCGAGATGGTGGGCCTTTAGAAATGTGGGCTATACATAGCCCTTTTTTCATACATTTTTTGGATGAAATATTTTCTGTTTCCAATCTCTATTTCGAGCCTGCAGTTAAGCTTCTTTGTGGTTTTGATACACAGAGGCAAAATAGCTGAATCGAAAAGTGTGATTGGAGGATTTAGCGAGATGGTGGGCCTGTAGATCTGTGGGCTATACATAGCCCTTTTTTCTCATACATTTTTTGGTTGAAATATTTTCTTTTTCGAATCTCTATTTCGAGCCTGCAGTTAAGCTTCTTTGTGGTTTTGATACACAGAGGCAAAATAGCTGGCTCGTAAAGTGTGATTGGAGGATTTAGCGAGATGGTGGCCCTGTAAATCTGTGGGCTATACATAGCTCTTTTTTCATACATTTGTTGGTTGAAAAATTTTCTTTTTCGAATCTCTATTTCGAGCCTGCAGTTAAGCTTCTTTGTGGTTTTGATACACAGAGGCAAAATAGCTGGCTCGAAAAGTGTGATTGGAGGATTTAGCGAGATGGTGGGCCTGTAGGTCTGTGGGCTATACATAGCCCTTTTTTCTTATACATTTTTTGGTTGAAATATTTTCTTTTTCGAATCTCTATTTCGAGCCTGCAGTTAAGCTTCTTTGTGGTTTTGATACACAGAGGCAAAATAGCTGGCTCGTAAAGTGTGATTGGAGGCTTTAGCGAGATGGTGGGCCTGTAGATCTATGGGCTATACATAGCCCTTTTTTCCGTACATTTTTTTGTTGAAAAATTTTCTTTTTCGAATCTCTATTTCGAGCCTGCAGTTAAGCTTCTTTGTGGTTTTGATACACAGAGGCAAAATAGCTGGCTCGTAAAGTGTGATTGGAGGCTTTAGCGAGATGGTGGGCCTGTAGATCTATGGGCTATACATAGCCCTTTTTTCCGTACATTTTTTTGTTGAAAAATTTTCTGTTACCAATCTCTATTTCGAGCCTGCAGTTAAGCTTCTTTGTGGTTTTGATACACAGAGGCAAAATAGCTGGCTCGAAAAGTGTGATTGGAGGATTTAGCGAGATGGTGGGCCTGTAGGTCTGTGGGCTATACATAGCCCTTTTTTCTCATACATTTTTTGGTTGAAATATTTTCTTTTTCGAATCTCTATTTCGAACCGGCAGTTAAGCTAGTTTGTGGTTTTGATACGCAGAGGCAAAATAGCTGGCTCGAAAAGTGTGATTGGAGGATTTACCGAGATGGTGGGCCTGTAGGTCTGTGGGCTATACATAGCCCTTTTTTCTCATACATTTTTTGGTTGAAATATTTTCTTTTTCGAATCTCTATTTCGAGCCTGCAGTTAAGCTTCTTTGTGGTTTTGATACACAGAGGCAAAATAGCTGGCTCGAAAAGTGTGATTGGAGGATTTAGCGAGATGGTGGGCCTGTAGGTCTGTGGGCTATACATAGCCCTTTTTTCTCATACATTTTTTGGTTGAAATATTTTCTTTTTCGAATCTCTATTTCGAACCGGCAGTTAAGCTAGTTTGTGGTTTTGATACGCAGAGGCAAAATAGCTGAATCGAAAAGTGTGATTGGAGGATTTAGCGAGATGGTGGGCCTGTAGATCTGTGGGCTATACATAGCCCTTTATTCTCATACATTTTTTGGTTGAAATATTTTCTTTTTCGAATCTCTATTTCGAACCGGAAGTTAAGCTTGTTTGTGGTTTTGATACACAGAGGCAAAATAGCTGGCTCGAAAAGTGTGATTGGAGGCTTTAGCGAGATGGTGGGCCTGTAGATCTGTGGGCTATACATAGATCTTTTTTTCATACATTTGTTGGTTGAAAAATTTTCTGTTACCAATATCTATTTCGAGCCTGCAGTTAAGCTTCTTTGTGGTTTTGATACACAGAGGCAAAATAGCTGGCTCGAAAAGTGTGATTGGAGGATTTAGCGAGATGGTGGGCCTGTAGGTCTGTGGGCTATACATAGCCCTTTTTTCTCATACATTTTTTGGTTGAAATATTTTCTTTTTCCAATCTCTATTTCGAGCCTGCAGTTAAGCTTCTTTGTGGTTTTGATACACAGAGGCAAAATAGCTGAATCGAAAAGTGTGATTGGAGGATTTAGCGAGATGGTGGGCCTGTAGATCTGTGGGCTATACATAGCCCTTTTTTCTCATACATTTTTTGGTTGAAATATTTTCTTTTTCGAATCTCTATTTCGAACCTGCAGTTAAGATTGTTTGTGGTTTTGATACACAGAGGCAAAATAGCTGGCTCGAAAAGTGTGATTGGAGGATTTAGCGAGATGGTGGGCCTTTAGAAATGTGGGCTATACATAGCCCTTTTTTCATACATTTTTTGGATGAAATATTTTCTGTTTCCAATCTCTATTTCGAGCCTGCAGTTAAGCTTCTTTGTGGTTTTGATACACAGAGGCAAAATAGCTGAATCGAAAAGTGTGATTGGAGGATTTAGCGAGATGGTGGGCCTGTAGATCTGTGGGCTATACATAGCCCTTTTTTCTCATACATTTTTTGGTTGAAATATTTTCTTTTTCGAATCTCTATTTCGAGCCTGCAGTTAAGCTTCTTTGTGGTTTTGATACACAGAGGCAAAATAGCTGGCTCGTAAAGTGTGATTGGAGGATTTAGCGAGATGGTGGCCCTGTAAATCTGTGGGCTATACATAGCTCTTTTTTCATACATTTGTTGGTTGAAAAATTTTCTTTTTCGAATCTCTATTTCGAGCCTGCAGTTAAGCTTCTTTGTGGTTTTGATACACAGAGGCAAAATAGCTGGCTCGAAAAGTGTGATTGGAGGATTTAGCGAGATGGTGGGCCTGTAGGTCTGTGGGCTATACATAGCCCTTTTTTCTTATACATTTTTTGGTTGAAATATTTTCTTTTTCGAATCTCTATTTCGAGCCTGCAGTTAAGCTTCTTTGTGGTTTTGATACACAGAGGCAAAATAGCTGGCTCGTAAAGTGTGATTGGAGGCTTTAGCGAGATGGTGGGCCTGTAGATCTATGGGCTATACATAGCCCTTTTTTCCGTACATTTTTTTGTTGAAAAATTTTCTTTTTCGAATCTCTATTTCGAGCCTGCAGTTAAGCTTCTTTGTGGTTTTGATACACAGAGGCAAAATAGCTGGCTCGTAAAGTGTGATTGGAGGCTTTAGCGAGATGGTGGGCCTGTAGATCTATGGGCTATACATAGCCCTTTTTTCCGTACATTTTTTTGTTGAAAAATTTTCTGTTACCAATCTCTATTTCGAGCCTGCAGTTAAGCTTCTTTGTGGTTTTGATACACAGAGGCAAAATAGCTGGCTCGAAAAGTGTGATTGGAGGATTTAGCGAGATGGTGGGCCTGTAGGTCTGTGGGCTATACATAGCCCTTTTTTCTCATACATTTTTTGGTTGAAATATTTTCTTTTTCGAATCTCTATTTCGAACCGGCAGTTAAGCTAGTTTGTGGTTTTGATACGCAGAGGCAAAATAGCTGGCTCGAAAAGTGTGATTGGAGGATTTACCGAGATGGTGGGCCTGTAGGTCTGTGGGCTATACATAGCCCTTTTTTCTCATACATTTTTTGGTTGAAATATTTTCTTTTTCGAATCTCTATTTCGAGCCTGCAGTTAAGCTTCTTTGTGGTTTTGATACACAGAGGCAAAATAGCTGGCTCGAAAAGTGTGATTGGAGGATTTAGCGAGATGGTGGGCCTGTAGGTCTGTGGGCTATACATAGCCCTTTTTTCTCATACATTTTTTGGTTGAAATATTTTCTTTTTCGAATCTCTATTTCGAACCGGCAGTTAAGCTAGTTTGTGGTTTTGATACGCAGAGGCAAAATAGCTGAATCGAAAAGTGTGATTGGAGGATTTAGCGAGATGGTGGGCCTGTAGATCTGTGGGCTATACATAGCCCTTTATTCTCATACATTTTTTGGTTGAAATATTTTCTTTTTCGAATCTCTATTTCGAACCGGAAGTTAAGCTTGTTTGTGGTTTTGATACACAGAGGCAAAATAGCTGGCTCGAAAAGTGTGATTGGAGGCTTTAGCGAGATGGTGGGCCTGTAGATCTGTGGGCTATACATAGATCTTTTTTTCATACATTTGTTGGTTGAAAAATTTTCTGTTACCAATATCTATTCCGAGGCTGCAGTTGAGCTAGTTTGTGGTTTTGATACACAGATGCAAAATAGCTGGCTCGAAAAGTGTGATTGGAGGATTTAGCGAGATGGTGGGCCTGTAGATCTATGGGCTATACATAGCCCTTTTTTCCGTACATTTTTTTGTTGAAAAATTTTCTGTTACCAATCTCTATTTCGAGCCTGAAGTTAAGCTTCTTTGTGGTTTTGATACACAGAGGCAAAATAGTTGGCTCGAAAAGTGTGATTGGAGGATTTAGCGAGATGGTGGGCCTGTAGGTCTGTGGGCTATACATAGCCCTTTTTTCTCATACATTTGTTGGTTGAAAAATTTTCTGTTATCAATATCTATTCCGAGGCTGCAGTTGAGCTAGTTTGTGGTTTTGATACACAGATGCCAAATAGCTGGCTCGAAAAGTGTGATTGGAGGATTTAGCGAGATGGTGGGCCTGTAGATCTATGGGCTATACATAGCCCTTTTTTCCGTACATTTTTTTGTTGAAAAATTTTCTGTTACCAATCTCTATTTCGAGCCTGAAGTTAAGCTTCTTTGTGGTTTTGATACACAGAGGCAAAATAGTTGGCTCGAAAAGTGTGATTGGAGGCTTTAGCGAGATGGTGGGCCTGTAGATCTATGGGCTATACATAGCCCTTTTTTCCGTACATTTTTTTGTTGAAAAATTTTCTGTTACCAATCTCTATTTCGAGCCTGCAGTTAAGCTTCTTTGTGGTTTTGATACACAGAGGCAAAATAGCTGGCTCGAAAAGTGTGATTGGAGGATTTACCGAGATGGTGGGCCTGTAGGTCTGTGGGCTATACATAGCCCTTTTTTCTCATACATTTTTTGGTTGAAATATTTTCTTTTTCGAATCTCTATTTCGAACCGGCATTTAAGCTTGTTTGTGGTTTTGATACACAGAGGCAAAATAGCTGGCTCGAAAAGTGTGATTGGAGGATTTAGCGAGATGGTGGGCCTGTAAATCTGTGGGCTATACATAGCCCTTTTTTCTCATACATTTTTTGGTTGAAATATTTTCTTTTTCGAATCTCTATTTCGAACCGGCAGTTAAGCTTGTTTGTGGTTTTGATACACAGAGGAAAAATAGCTGGCTCGAAAAGTGTGATTGGAGGCTTTAGCGGGATGGTGGGCCTGTTGATCTATGGGCTATACATAGCCCTTTTTTCTGTACATTTTTTTGTTGAAAAATTTTCTGTTACCAATCTCTATTTCGAGCCTGCAGTTAAGCTTCTTTGTGGTTTTGATACACAGAGGCAAAATAGCTGAATCGAAAAGTGTAGTTGGAAGATTTAGCGAGATGATGGGCCTGTAGATCTGTGGGCTATACATAGCCCTTTTTTCTCATACATTTTTTGGTTGAAATATTTTCTTTTTCGAATCTCTATTTCGAACCTGCAGTTAAGATTGTTTGTGGTTTTGATACACAGAGGCAAAATAGCTGGCTCGAAAAGTGTGATTGGAGGATTTAGCGAGGTGGTGGGCCTTTAGATCTGTGGGCTATACATAGCCCTTTTTTCATACATTTTTTGGATGAAATATTTTCTGTTTCCAATCTCTATTTCGAGCCTGCAGTTAAGCTTCTTTGTGGTTTTGATACACAGAGGCAAAATAGCTGAATCGAAAAGTGTGATTGGAGGATTTAGCGAGATGGTGGGCCTGTAGATCTGTGGGCTATACATAGCCCTTTTTTCTCATACATTTTTTGGTTGAAATATTTTCTTTTTCGAATCTCTATTTCGAGCCTGCAGTTAAGCTTCTTTGTGGTTTTGATACACAGAGGCAAAATAGCTGGCTCGTAAAGTGTGATTGGAGGATTTAGCGAGATGGTGGCCCTGTAAATCTGTGGGCTATACATAGCTCTTTTTTCATACATTTGTTGGTTGAAAAATTTTCTGTTACCAATATCTATTCTGAGCTGCAGTTGAGCTAGTTTGTGGTTTTGATACACAGAGGCAAAATAGCTGAATCGAAAAGTGTGATTGGAGGATTTAGCGAGATGGTGGGCCTGTAGATCTGTGGGCTATACATAGCCCTTTTTTCTCATACATTTTTTGGTTGAAATATTTTCTTTTTCGAATCTCTATTTCGAGCCTGCAGTTAAGCTTCTTTGTGGTTTTGATACACAGAGGCAAAATAGCTGGCTCGTAAAGTGTGATTGGAGGATTTAGCGAGATGGTGGCCCTGTAAATCTGTGGGCTATACATAGCTCTTTTTTCATACATTTGTTGGTTGAAAAATTTTCTGTTACCAATATCTATTCTGAGCTGCAGTTGAGCTAGTTTGTGGTTTTGATACACAGAGGCAAAATAGCTGGCTCGTAAAGTGTGATTGGAGGATTTAGCGAGATGGTGGCCCTGTAAATCTGTGGGCTATACATAGCTCTTTTTTCATACATTTGTTGGTTGAAAAATTTTCTGTTACCAATATCTATTCTGAGCTGCAGTTGAGCTAGTTTGTGGTTTTGATACACAGAGGCAAAATAGCTGAATCGAAAAGTGTGATTGGAGGATTTAGCGAGATGGTGGGCCTGTAGATCTGTGGGCTATACATAGCCCTTTTTTCTCATACATTTTTTGGTTGAAATATTTTCTTTTTCGAATCTCTATTTCGAACCGGAAGTTAAGCTTGTTTGTGGTTTTGATACACAGAGGCAAAATAGCTGGCTCGAAAAGTGTGATTGGAGGCTTTAGCGAGATGGTGGGCCTGTAGATCTATGGGCTATACATAGCCCTTTTTTCCGTACATTTTTTTGTTGAAAAATTTTCTGTTACCAATCTCTATTTCGAGCCTGCAGTTAAGCTTCTTTGTGGTTTTGATACACAGAGGCAGAATAGCTGGCTCGAAAAGTGTGATTGGAGGATTTAGCGAGATGGTGGGCCTGTAGGTCTGTGGGCTATACATAGCCCTTTTTTCTCATACATTTTTTGGTTGAAATATTTTCTTTTTCGAATCTCTATTTCGAACCGGCATTTAAGCTTGTTTGTGGTTTTGATACACAGAGGCAAAATAGCTGGCTCGAAAAGTGTGATTGGAGGATTTAGCGAGATGGTGGGCCTGTAAATCTGTGGGCTATACATAGCCCTTTTTTCTCATACATTTTTTGGTTGAAATATTTTCTTTTTCGAATCTCTATTTCGAACCGGCAGTTAAGCTTGTTTGTGGTTTTGATACACAGAGGCAAAATAGCTGGCTCGAAAAGTGTGATTTTAGGATTTAGCGAGATGGTGGGCCTGTAAATCTGTGGGCTATACATAGCCCTTTTTTCTCATACATTTTTTGGTTGAAATATTTTCTTTTTCGAATCTCTATTTCGAACCGGCAGTTAAGCTTGTTTGTGGTTTTGATACACAGAGGCAAAATAGCTGGCTCGAAAAGTGTGATTGGAGGCTTTAGCGGGATGGTGGGCCTGTTGATCTATGGGCTATACATAGCCCTTTTTTCCGTACATTTTTTTGTTGAAAAATTTTCTGTTACCAATCTCTATTTCGAGCCTGCAGTTAAGCTTCTTTGTGGTTTTGATACACAGAGGCAAAATAGCTGAATCGAAAAGTGTAGTTGGAAGATTTAGCGAGATGATGGGCCTGTAGATCTGTGGGCTATACACAGCCCTTTTTTCTCATACATTTTTTGGTTGAAATATTTTCTTTTTCGAATCTCTATTTCGAACCTGCAGTTAAGATTGTTTGTGGTTTTAATACACAGAGGCAAAATAGCTGGCTCGAAAAGTGTGATTGGAGGATTTAGCGAGATGGTGGGCCTGTAAATCTGTGGGCTATACATAGCCCTTTTTTCTCATACATTTTTTGGTTGAAAAATTTTCTGTTACCAATATCCATTCCGAGGCTGCAGTTGAGCTAGTTTTTGGTTTTGATACACAGATGCAAAATAGCTGGCTCGAAAAGTGTGATTGGAGGATTTAACGAGATGGTGGCCCTGTAAATCTGTGGGCTATACATAGCCCTTTTTTCTCATACATTTGTTGGTTGAAAAATTTTCTGTTACCAATATCTATTCCGAGGCTGCAGTTGAGCTAGTTTGTGGTTTTGATACACAGATGCAAAATAGCTGGCTCGAAAAGTGTGATTGGAGGATTTAGCGAGATGGTGGGCCTGTAGATCTATGGGCTATACATAGCCCTTTTTTCCGTACATTTTTTTGTTGAAAAATTTTCTGTTACCAATCTCTATTTCGAGCCTGCAGTTAAGCTTCTTTGTGGTTTTGATACACAGAGGCAAAATAGTTGGCTCGAAAAGTGTGATTGGAGGATTTAGCGAGATGGTGGGCCTGTAGGTCTGTGGGCTATACATAGCCCTTTTTTCTCATACATTTGTTGGTTGAAAAATTTTCTGTTATCAATATCTATTCCGAGGCTGCAGTTGAGCTAGTTTGTGGTTTTGATACACAGATGCAAAATAGCTGGCTCGAAAAGTGTGATTGGAGGATTTAGCGAGATGGGGGGCCTGTAAATCTGTGGGCTATACATAGCCCTTTTTTCTCATACATTTTTTGGTTGAAAAATTTTCTGTTACCAATATCTATTCTGAGGCTGCAGTTGAGCTAGTTTGTAGTTTTGATACACAGAGGCAAAATAGCTGGCTCGAAAAGTGTGATTGGAGGATTTAGCGAGATGGTGGGCCTGTAGGTCTGTGGGCTATACATAGCCCTTTTTTCTCATACATTTTTTGGTTGAAATATTTTCTTTTTCGAATCTCTATTTCGAACCGGAAGTTAAGCTTGTTTGTGGTTTTGATACACAGAGGCAAAATAGCTGGCTCGAAAAGTGTGATTGGAGGCTTTAGCGAGATGGTGGGCCTGTTGATCTATGGGCTATACATAGCCCTTTTTTCCGTACATTTTTTTGTTGAAAAATTTTCTGTTACCAATCTCTATTTCGAGCCTGCAGTTAAGCTTCTTTGTGGTTTTGATATACAGAGGCAAAATAGCTGGCTCGAAAAGTGTGATTGGAGGATTTAGCGAGATGGTGGGCCTGTAGGTCTGTGGGCTATACATAGCCCTTTTTTCTCATACATTTTTTGGTTGAAATATTTTCTTTTTCGAAACTCTATTTCGAACCGGCAGTTAAGCTTGTTTGTGGTTTTGATACACAGAGGCAAAATAGCTGGCTCGAAAAGTGTGATTGGAGGATTTAGCGAGATGGTGGGCCTGTAAATCTGTGGGCTATACATAGCCCTTTTTTCTCATACTTTTTTTGGTTGAAATATTTTCTTTTTCGAATCTCTATTTCGAACCGGAAGTTAAGCTTGTTTGTGGTTTTGATACACAGAGGCAAAATAGCTGGCTCGAAAAGTGTGATTGGAGGCTTTAGCGAGATGGTGGGCCTGTAGACCTATGGGCTATACATAGCCCTTTTTTCCGTACATTTTTTTGTTGAAACATTTTCTGTTACCAATCTCTATTTCGAGCCTGCAGCTAAGATTCTTTGTGGTTTTGATACACAGAGGCAAAATAGCTGGCTCGAAAAGTGTGATTGGAGGATTTAGCGAGATGGTGGGCCTGTAGGTCTGTGGGCTATACATAGCCCTTTTTTCTCATACATTTTTTGGTTGAAATATTTTCTTTTTCGAATCTCTATTTCGAACCGGCAGTTAAGCTTGTTTGTGGTTTTGATACACAGAGGCAAAATAGCTGGCTCGAAAAGTGTGATTGGAGGCTTTAGCGAGATGGTGGGCCTGTAGATCTATGGGCTATACATAGCCCTTTTTTCCGTACATTTTTTTGTTGAAAAATTTTCTGTTACCAATCTCAATTTCGAGCCTGCAGTTAAGCTTCTTTGTGGTTTTGATACACAGAGGCAAAATAGCTGGCTCGAAAAGTGTGATTGGAGGATTTAGCGAGATGGTGGCCCTGTAAATCTGTGGGCTATACATAGCTCTTTTTTTCATACATTTGTTGGTTGAAAAATTTTCTGTTACCAATATCTATTCTGAGGCTGCAGTTGAGCTAGTTTGTGGTTTTGATACACAGAGGCAAAATAGCTGGCTCGTAAAGTGTGATTGGAGGATTTAGCGAGATGGTGGCCCTGTAAATCTGTGGGCTATACATACCTCTTTTTTTCATACATTTGTTGGTTGAAAAATTTTCTGTTACCAATATCTATTCTGAGGCTGCAGTTGAGCTAGTTTGTGGTTTTGATACACAGAGGCAAAATAGCTATCTCGTAAAGTGTGATTGGAGGATTTAGCGAGATGGTGGCCCTGTAGGTCTGTGGGCTATACATAGCCCTTTTTTCTCATACATTTTTTGGTTGAAAAATTTTCTGTTACCAATATCCATTCCGAGGCTGCAGTTGAGCTAGTTTTTGGTTTTGATACACAGATGCAAAATAGCTGGCTCGAAAAGTGTGATTGGAGGATTTAACGAGATGGTGGCCCTGTAAATCTGTGGGCTATACATAGCCCTTTTTTTCATACATTTGTTGGTTGAAAAATTTTCTGTTACCAATATCTATTCTGAGGCTGCAGTTGAGCTAGTTTGTAGTTTTGATACACAGAGGCAAAATAGCTGGCTCGAAAAGTGTGATTGGAGGATTTAGCGAGATGGTGGGCCTGTAGGTCTGTGGGCTATACATAGCCCTTTTTTCTCATACATTTGTTGGTTGAAAAATTTTCTGTTATCAATATCTATTCCGAGGCTGCAGTTGAGCTAGTTTGTGGTTTTGATACACAGATGCAAAATAGCTGGCTCGAAAAGTGTGATTGGAGGATTTAGCGAGATGGTGGGCCTGTAAATCTGTGGGCTATACATAGCCCTTTTTTCTCATACATTTTTTGGTTGAAATATTTTCTTTTCCGAATCTCTATTTCGAACCGGAAGTTAAGCTTGTTTGTGGTTTTGATACACAGAGGCAAAATAGCTGGCTCGAAAAGCGTGATTGGAGGATTTAGCGAGATGGTGGGCCTGTAGGTCTGTGGGCTATACATAGCCCTTTTTTCTCATACATTTGTTGGTTGAAAAATTTTCTGTTATCAATATCTATTCCGAGGCTGCAGTTGAGCTAGTTTGTGGTTTTGATACACAGATGCAAAATAGCTGGCTCGAAAAGTGTGATTGGAGGATTTAGCGAGATGGTGGGTCTGTAAATCTGTGGGCTATACATAGCCCTTTTTTCTCATACATTTTTTGGTTGAAATATTTTCTTTTTCGAATCTCTATTTCGAACCGGAAGTTAAGCTTGTTTGTGGTTTTGATACACAGAGGCAAAATAGCTGGCTCGAAAAGTGTGATTGGAGGCTTTAGCGAGATGGTGGGCCTGTAGATCTATGGGCTATACATAGCCCTTTTTTCCGTACATTTTTTTGTTGAAAAATTTTCTGTTACCAATCTCTATTTCGAGCCTGCAGTTAAGCTTCTTTGTGGTTTTGATACACAGAGGCAAAATAGCTGGCTCGAAAAGTGTGATTGGAGGATTTAGCGAGATGGTGGGCCTATAGGTCTGTGGGCTATACATAGCCCTTTTTTCTCATACATTTTTTGGTTGAAATATTTTCTTTTTCGAATCTCTATTTCGAACCGGCAGTTAAGCTAGTTTGTGGTTTTGATACGCAGAGGCAAAATAGCTGAATCGAAAAGTGTGATTGGAGGATTTAGCGAGATGGTGGGCCTGTAGATCTGTGGGCTATACATAGCCCTTTATTCTCATACATTTTTTGGTTGAAATATTTTCTTTTTCGAATCTCTATTTCGAACCGGAAGTTAAGCTTGTTTGTGGTTTTGATACACAGAGGCAAAATAGCTGGCTCGAAAAGTGTGATTGGAGGCTTTAGCGAGATGGTGGGCCTGTAGATCTGTGGGCTATACATAGCCCTTTTTTTCATACATTTGTTGGTTGAAAAATTTTCTGTTACCAATATCTATTTCGAGCCTGAAGTTAAGCTTCTTTGTGGTTTTGATACACAGAGGCAAAATAGTTGGCTCGAAAAGTGTGATTGGAGGATTTAGCGAGATGGTGGGCCTGTAGGTCTGTGGGCTATACATAGCCCTTTTTTCTCATACATTTGTTGGTTGAAAAATTTTCTGTTACCAATATCTATTCCGAGGCTGCAGTTGAGCTAGTTTGTGGTTTTGATACACAGATGCAAAATAGCTGGCTCGAAAAGTGTGATTGGAGGATTTAGCGAGATGGTGGGCCTGTAGGTCTGTGGGCTATACATAGCCCTTTTTTCTCATACATTTGTTGGTTGAAAAATTGTCTGTTACCAATATCTATTCCGAGGCTGCAGTTGAGCTAGTTTGTGGTTTTGATACACAGATGCAAAATAGCTGGCTCGAAAAGTGTGATTGGAGGATTTAGCGAGATGGTGGGCCTGTAGATCTATGGGCTATACATAGCCCTTTTTTCCGTACATTTTTTTGTTGAAAAATTTTCTGTTACCAATCTCTATTTCGAGCCTGAAGTTAAGCTTCTTTGTGGTTTTGATACACAGAGGCAAAATAGTTGGCTCGAAAAGTGTGATTGGAGGATTTAGCGAGATGGTGGGCCTGTAGGTCTGTGGGCTATACATAGCCCTTTTTTCTCATACATTTGTTGGTTGAAAAATTTTCTGTTATCAATATCTATTCCGAGGCTGCAGTTGAGCTAGTTTGTGGTTTTGATACACAGATGCAAAATAGCAGGCTCGAAAAGTGTGATTGGAGGATTTAGCGAGATGGTGGGCCTGTAAATCTGTGGGCTATACATAGCCCTTTTTTCTCATACATTTTTTGGTTGAAATATTTTCTTTTTCGAATCTCTATTTCGAACCGGAAGTTAAGCTTGTTTGTGGTTTTGATACACAGAGGCAAAATAGCTGGCTCGAAAAGTGTGATTGGAGGCTTTAGCGAGATGGTGGGCCTGTAGATCTATGGGCTATATATAGCCCTTTTTTCCGTACTATTTTTTGTTGAAAAATTTTCTGTTACCAATCTCTATTTCGAGCCTGCAGTTAAGCTTCTTTGTGGTTTTGATACACAGAGGCAAAATAGCTGGCTCGAAAAGTGTGATTGGAGGATTTTTTCTCATACATTTTTTGGTTGAAATATTTTCTTTTTCGAATCTCTATTTCGAACCGGCAGTTAAGCTTGTTTGTGGTTTTGATACACAGAGGCAAAATAGCTGGCTCGAAAAGTGTGATTGGAGGATTTAGCGAGATGGTGGGCCTGTAAATCTGTGGGCTATACATAGCCCTTTTTTCTCATACATTTTTTGGTTGAAATATTTTCTTTTTCGAATCTCTATTTCGAACCGGCAGTTAAGCTTGTTTGTGGTTTTGATACACAGAGGCAAAATAGCTGGCTCGAAAAGTGTGATTGGAGGCTTTAGCGGGATGGTGGGCCTGTTGATCTATGGGCTATACATAGCCCTTTTTTCTGTACATTTTTTTGTTGAAAAATTTTCTGTTACCAATCTTTATTTCGAGCCTGCAGTTAAGCTTCTTTGTGGTTTTGATACACAGAGGCAAAATAGCTGAATCGAAAAGTGTAGTTGGAAGATTTAGCGAGATGATGGGCCTGTAGATCTGTGGGCTATACATAGCCCTTTTTTCTCATACATTTTTTGGTTGAAATATTTTCTTTTTCGAATCTCTATTTCGAACCTGCAGTTAAGATTGTTTGTGGTTTTGATACACAGAGGCAAAATAGCTGGCTCGAAAAGTGTGATTGGAGGATTTAGCGAGATGGTGGGCCTTTAGATCTGTGGGCTATACATAGCCCTTTTTTCATACATTTTTTGGATGAAATATTTTCTGTTTCCAATCTCTATTTCGAGCCTGCAGTTAAGCTTCTTTGTGGTTTTGATACACAGAGGCAAAATAGCTGGCTCGTAAAGTGTGATTGGAGGATTTAGCGAGATGGTGGCCCTGTAAATCTGTGGGCTATACATAGCTCTTTTTTCATACATTTGTTGGTTGAAAAATTTTCTGTTACCAATATCTATTCTGAGCTGCAGTTGAGCTAGTTTGTGGTTTTGATACACAGAGGCAAAATAACTGAATCGAAAAGTGTGATTGGAGGATTTAGCGAGATGGTGGGCCTGTAGATCTGTGGGCTATACATAGCCCTTTTTTCTCATACATTTTTTGGTTGAAATATTTTCTTTTTCGAATCTCTATTTCGAGCCTGCAGTTAAGCTTCTTTGTGGTTTTGATACACAGAGGCAAAATAGCTGGCTCGTAAAGTGTGATTGGAGGATTTAGCGAGATGGTGGCCCTGTAAATCTGTGGGCTATACATAGCTCTTTTTTCATACATTTGTTGGTTGAAAAATTTTCTGTTACCAATATCTATTCTGAGCTGCAGTTGAGCTAGTTTGTGGTTTTGATACACAGAGGCAAAATAGCTGGCTCGTAAAGTGTGATTGGAGGATTTAGCGAGATGGTGGCCCTGTAAATCTGTGGGCTATACATAGCTCTTTTTTCATACATTTGTTGGTTGAAAAATTTTCTGTTACCAATATCTATTCTGAGCTGCAGTTGAGCTAGTTTGTGGTTTTGATACACAGAGGCAAAATAGCTGAATCGAAAAGTGTGATTGGAGGATTTAGCGAGATGGTGGGCCTGTAGATCTGTGGGCTATACATAGCCCTTTTTTCATACACTTTTTGGTTGAAATATTTTCTGTTTCCAATCTCTATTTCGAGCCTGCAGTTAAGCTTCTTTGTGGTTTTGATACACAGAGGCAAAATAGCTGGCTCGTAAAGTGTGATTGGAGGATTTAGCGAGATGGTGGCCCTGTAAATCTGTGGGCTATACATAGCTCTTTTTTCATACATTTGTTGGTTGAAAAATTTTCTGTTACCAATATCTATTCTGAGCTGCAGTTGAGCTAGTTTGTGGTTTTGATACACAGAGGCAAAATAGCTGAATCGAAAAGTGTGATTGGAGGATTTAGCGAGATGGTGGGCCTGTAGATCTGTGGGCTATACTTAGCCATTTATTCTCATACATTTTTTGGTTGAAATATTTTCTTTTTCGAATCTCTATTTCGAACCTGCAGTTAAGCTTGTTTGTGGTTTTGATACACAGAGGCAAAATAGCTGGCTCGTAAAGTGTGATTGGAGGATATAGCGAGATGGTGGCCCTGTAAATCTGTGGGCTATACATAGCCCTTTTTTCATACATTTGTTGGTTGAAAAATTTTCTGTTACCAATCTCTATTTCGAGCCTGAAGTTAAGCTTCTTTGTGGTTTTGATACACAGAGGCAAAATAGTTGGCTCGAAAAGTGTGATTGGAGGATTTAGCGAGATGGTGGGCCTGTAGGTCTGTGGGCTATACATAGCCCTTTTTTCTCATACATTTGTTGGTTGAAAAATTTTCTGTTACCAATATCTATTCCGAGGCTGCAGTTGAGCTAGTTTGTGGTTTTGATACACAGATGCAAAATAGCTGGCTCGAAAAGTGTGATTGGAGGATTTAGCGAGATGGTGGGCCTGTAGGTCTGTGGGCTATACATAGCCCTTTTTTCTCATACATTTGTTGGTTGAAAAATTGTCTGTTACCAATATCTATTCCGAGGCTGCAGTTGAGCTAGTTTGTGGTTTTGATACACAGATGCAAAATAGCTGGCTCGAAAAGTGTGATTGGAGGATTTAGCGAGATGGTGGGCCTGTAGATCTATGGGCTATACATAGCCCTTTTTTCCGTACATTTTTTTGTTGAAAAATTTTCTGTTACCAATCTCTATTTCGAGCCTGAAGTTAAGCTTCTTTGTGGTTTTGATACACAGAGGCAAAATAGTTGGCTCGAAAAGTGTGATTGGAGGATTTAGCGAGATGGTGGGCCTGTAGGTCTGTGGGCTATACATAGCCCTTTTTTCTCATACATTTGTTGGTTGAAAAATTTTCTGTTATCAATATCTATTCCGAGGCTGCAGTTGAGCTAGTTTGTGGTTTTGATACACAGATGCAAAATAGCAGGCTCGAAAAGTGTGATTGGAGGATTTAGCGAGATGGTGGGCCTGTAAATCTGTGGGCTATACATAGCCCTTTTTTCTCATACATTTTTTGGTTGAAATATTTTCTTTTTCGAATCTCTATTTCGAACCGGAAGTTAAGCTTGTTTGTGGTTTTGATACACAGAGGCAAAATAGCTGGCTCGAAAAGTGTGATTGGAGGCTTTAGCGAGATGGTGGGCCTGTAGATCTATGGGCTATACATAGCCCTTTTTTCCGTACTATTTTTTGTTGAAAAATTTTCTGTTACCAATCTCTATTTCGAGCCTGCAGTTAAGCTTCTTTGTGGTTTTGATACACAGAGGCAAAATAGCTGGCTCGAAAAGTGTGATTGGAGGATTTACCGAGATGGTGGGCCTGTAGGTCTGTGGGCTATACATAGCCCTTTTTTCTCATACATTTTTTGGTTGAAATATTTTCTTTTTCGAATCTCTATTTCGAACCGGCATTTAAGCTTGTTTGTGGTTTTGATACACAGAGGCAAAATAGCTGGCTCGAAAAGTGTGATTGGAGGATTTAGCGAGATGGTGGGCCTGTAAATCTGTGGGCTATACATAGCCCTTTTTTCTCATACATTTTTTGGTTGAAATATTTTCTTTTTCGAATCTCTATTTCGAACCGGCAGTTAAGCTTGTTTGTGGTTTTGATACACAGAGGCAAAATAGCTGGCTCGAAAAGTGTGATTGGAGGATTTAGCGAGATGGTGGGCCTGTAAATCTGTGGGCTATACATAGCCCTTTTTTCTCATACATTTTTTGGTTGAAATATTTTCTTTTTCGAATCTCTATTTCGAACCGGCAGTTAAGCTTGTTTGTGGTTTTGATACACAGAGGCAAAATAGCTGGCTCGAAAAGTGTGATTGGAGGCTTTAGCGGGATGGTGGGCCTGTTGATCTATGGGCTATACATAGCCCTTTTTTCTGTACATTTTTTTGTTGAAAAATTTTCTGTTACCAATCTTTATTTCGAGCCTGCAGTTAAGCTTCTTTGTGGTTTTGATACACAGAGGCAAAATAGCTGAATCGAAAAGTGTAGTTGGAAGATTTAGCGAGATGATGGGCCTGTAGATCTGTGGGCTATACATAGCCCTTTTTTCTCATACATTTTTTGGTTGAAATATTTTCTTTTTCGAATCTCTATTTCGAACCTGCAGTTAAGATTGTTTGTGGTTTTGATACACAGAGGCAAAATAGCTGGCTCGAAAAGTGTGATTGGAGGATTTAGCGAGATGGTGGGCCTTTAGATCTGTGGGCTATACATAGCCCTTTTTTCATACATTTTTTGGATGAAATATTTTCTGTTTCCAATCTCTATTTCGAGCCTGCAGTTAAGCTTCTTTGTGGTTTTGATACACAGAGGCAAAATAGCTGGCTCGTAAAGTGTGATTGGAGGATTTAGCGAGATGGTGGCCCTGTAAATCTGTGGGCTATACATAGCTCTTTTTTCATACATTTGTTGGTTGAAAAATTTTCTGTTACCAATATCTATTCTGAGCTGCAGTTGAGCTAGTTTGTGGTTTTGATACACAGAGGCAAAATAACTGAATCGAAAAGTGTGATTGGAGGATTTAGCGAGATGGTGGGCCTGTAGATCTGTGGGCTATACATAGCCCTTTTTTCTCATACATTTTTTGGTTGAAATATTTTCTTTTTCGAATCTCTATTTCGAGCCTGCAGTTAAGCTTCTTTGTGGTTTTGATACACAGAGGCAAAATAGCTGGCTCGTAAAGTGTGATTGGAGGATTTAGCGAGATGGTGGCCCTGTAAATCTGTGGGCTATACATAGCTCTTTTTTCATACATTTGTTGGTTGAAAAATTTTCTGTTACCAATATCTATTCTGAGCTGCAGTTGAGCTAGTTTGTGGTTTTGATACACAGAGGCAAAATAGCTGGCTCGTAAAGTGTGATTGGAGGATTTAGCGAGATGGTGGCCCTGTAAATCTGTGGGCTATACATAGCTCTTTTTTCATACATTTGTTGGTTGAAAAATTTTCTGTTACCAATATCTATTCTGAGCTGCAGTTGAGCTAGTTTGTGGTTTTGATACACAGAGGCAAAATAGCTGAATCGAAAATGTGATTGGAGGATTTAGCGAGATGGTGGGCCTGTAGATCTGTGGGCTATACATAGCCCTTTTTTCATACACTTTTTGGTTGAAATATTTTCTGTTTCCAATCTCTATTTCGAGCCTGCAGTTAAGCTTCTTTGTGGTTTTGATACACAGAGGCAAAATAGCTGGCTCGTAAAGTGTGATTGGAGGATTTAGCGAGATGGTGGCCCTGTAAATCTGTGGGCTATACATAGCTCTTTTTTCATACATTTGTTGGTTGAAAAATTTTCTGTTACCAATATCTATTCTGAGCTGCAGTTGAGCTAGTTTGTGGTTTTGATACACAGAGGCAAAATAGCTGAATCGAAAAGTGTGATTGGAGGATTTAGCGAGATGGTGGGCCTGTAGATCTGTGGGCTATACTTATCCATTTATTCTCATACATTTTTTGGTTGAAATATTTTCTTTTTCGAATCTCTATTTCGAACCTGCAGTTAAGCTTGTTTGTGGTTTTGATACACAGAGGCAAAATAGCTGGCTCGTAAAGTGTGATTGGAGGATTTAGCGAGATGGTGGGCCTGTAGATCTGTGGGCTATACATAGCCCTTTATTCTCATACATTATTTGGTTGAAATATTTTCTTTTTCGAATCTCTATTTCGAACCTGCAGTTAAGCTTGTTTGTGGTTTTGATACACAGAGGCAAAATAGCTGGCTCGTAAAGTGTGATTGGAGGATTTAGCGAGATGGTGGGCCTGTAGATCTGTGGGCTATACATAGCCCTTTATTCTCATACATTTTTTGGTTGAAATATTTTCTTTTTCGAATCTCTATTTCGAACCTGCAATTAAGCTTGTTTGTGGTTTTGATACACAGAGGCAAAATAGCTGGCTCGTAAAGTGTGATTGGAGGATTTAGCGAGATGGTGGCCCTGTAAATCTGTGGGCTATACATAGCCCTTTTTTCATACATTTGTTGGTTGAAAAATTTTCTGTTACCAATCTCTATTTCGAACCTGCAGTTAAGATTGTTTGTGGTTTTGATACACAGAGGCAAAATAGCTGGCTCGAAAAGTGTGATTGGAGGATTTAGCGAGATGGTGGGCCTGTAGATCTGTGGGCTATACATAGCCCTTTATTCTCATACATTATTTGGTTGAAATATTTTCTTTTTCGAATCTCTATTTCGAACCTGCAGTTAAGCTTGTTTGTGGTTTTGATACACAGAGGCAAAATAGCTGGCTCGTAAAGTATGATTGGAGGATTTAGCGAGATGGTAGGCCTGTAGATCTGTGGGCTATACATAGCCCTTTATTCTCATACATTTTTTGGTTGAAATATTTTCTTTTTCGAATCTCTATTTCGAACCTGCAGTTAAGCTTGTTTGTGGTTTTGATACACAGAGGCAAAATAGCTGGCTCGTAAAGTGTGATTGGAGGATTTAGCGAGATGGTGGCCCTGTAAATCTGTGGGCTATACATAGCCCTTTTTTCATACATTTTTTGGTTGAAATATTTTCTTTTTCGAATCTCTATTTCGAACCTGCAGTTAAGCTTGTTTGTGGTTTTGATACACAGAGGCAAAATAGCTGGCTCGTAAAGTGTGATTGGAGGATTTAGCGAGATGGTGGGCCTGTAAATCTGTGGGCTATACATAACCCTTTTTTCTCATACATTTTTTGGTTGAAATATTTTCTTTTTCGAATCTCTATTTCGAACCTGCAGTTAAGCTTGTTTGTGGTTTTGATACACAGAGGCAAAATAGCTGGCTCGTAAAGTGTGATTGGAGGATTTAGCGAGATGGTGGGCCTGTAGATCTGTGGGCTATACATAGCCCTTTATTCTCATACATTTTTTGGTTGAAATATTTTCTTTTTCGAATCTCTATTTCGAACCTGCAGTTAAGCTTGTTTGTGGTTTTGATACACAGAGGCAAAATAGCTGGCTCGTAAAGTGTGATTGGAGGATTTAGCGAGATGGTGGGCCTGTAAATCTGTGGGCTATACATAACCCTTTTTTCTCATACATTTTTTGGTTGAAATATTTTCTTTTTCGAATCTCTATTTCGAACCTGCAGTTAAGCTTGTTTGTGGTTTTGATACACAGAGGCAAAATAGCTGGCTCGTAAAGTGTGATTGGAGGATTTAGCGAGATGGTGGGCCTGTAGATCTGTGGGCTATACATAGCCCTTTATTCTCATACATTTTTTGGTTGAAATATTTTCTTTTTCGAATCTCTATTTCGAACCTGCAGTTAAGCTTGTTTGTGGTTTTGATACACAGAGGCAAAATAGCTGGCTCGAAAAGTGTGATTGGAGGATTTAGCGAGATGGTTGCCCTGTAAATCTGTGGGCTATACACAGCCCTTTTTTTCATACATTTTTTTATTGAAAAATTTTCTTTTTCCAATCTCTATTATGAGGCTGCAGTTGAGCTAGTTTGTGGTTTTGATACACAGAGGCAAAATAGCTGCATCGTAAAGTGTGATTTGAGGATTTAGCGAGATGGTTGCCCTGTAAATCTGTGGGCTATACATAGCTCTTTTTTCATACATTTGTTGGTTGAAAATTTTTCTGTTACCAATATCTATTCTGAGCTGCAGTTGAGCTAGTTTGTGGTTTTGATACACAGAGGCAAAAAAGATGGCTCGAAAAGTGTGATTGGAGGATTTAGCGAGATGGTGGGCCTGTAGATCTGTGGGCTATACATAGCCCTTTTTTTCATAAATTTTTTTGTTGAAAAATTTTCTGTTACCAATCTCTATTTCGAGCCTGCAGTTAAGCTTCTTTGTGGTTTTGATACACAGAGGCAAAATAGCTGCATCGTAAAGTGTGATTTGAGGATTTATCGAGATGGTTGCCCTGTAAATCTGTGGGCTATACATAGCTCATTTTTCATACATTTGTTGGTTGAAAAATTTTCTGTTACCAATATCTATTCTAAGCTGCAGTTGAGCTAGTTTGTGGTTTTGATACACAGAGGCAAAATAGCTGGCTCGAAAAATGTGATTGGAGGATTTAGCGAGGTGGTGGGCCTGTAGATCTATGGGCTATACACAGCCCTTTTTTCCATACATTTTTTTGTTGAAAAATTTTCTGTTACCAATCTCTATTTCGAGCCTGCAGTTAAGCTTCTTTGTGGTTTTGATACACAGAGGCAAAATAGCTGCATCGTAAAGTGTGATTTGAGGATTTAGCGAGATGGTTGCCCTGTAAATCTGTGGGCTATACATAGGTCTTTTTTCATACATTTGTTGGTTGAAAATTTTTCTGTTACCAATATCTATTCTGAGCTGCAGTTGAGCTAGTTTGTGGTTTTGATACACAGAGGCAAAAAAGATGGCTCGAAAAGTGTGATTGGAGGATTTAGCGAGATGGTGGGCCTGTAGATCTGTGGGCTATACATAGCCCTTTTTTCCATAAATTTTTTTGTTGAAAAATTTTCTGTTACCAATCTCTATTTCGAGCCTGCAGTTAAGCTTCTTTGTGGTTTTGATACACAGAGGCAAAATAGCTGCATCGTAAAGTGTGATTTGAGGATTTATCGAGATGGTTGCCCTGTAAATATGTGGGCTATACATAGCTCATTTTTCATACATTTGTTGGTTGAAAAATTTTCTGTTACCAATATCTATTCTAAGCTGCAGTTGAGCTAGTTTGTGGTTTTGATACACAGAGGCAAAATAGCTGGCTCGAAAAATGTGATTGGAGGATTTAGCGAGGTGGTGGGCCTGTAGATCTATGGGCTATACACAGCCCTTTTTTCCATACATTTTTTTGTTGAAAAATTTTCTGTTACCAATCTCTATTTCGAGCCTGCAGTTAAGCTTCTTTGTGGTTTTGATACACAGAGGCAAAATAGCTGGCTCGAAAAGTGTGATTGGAGGCTTTAGCGAGATGGTGGGCCTGTTGATCTGTGGGCTATACATAGCCCTTTTTTCTCATACATATTTTGGATGAAAAATTTTCTGTTTCCAATCTCTATTTCGAGCCTGCAGTTAAGCTTGTTTGTGGTTTTGATACACAGAGGCACAATAGCTGGCTCGAAAAGTGTGATTGGAGGATTTAGCGAGTTGGTGGGCCTGTAGATCTATGGGCTATACACAGCCCTTTTTTCCATACATTTTTTTGTTGAAAAATTTTCTGTTACCAATCTCTATTTCGAGCCTGCAGTTAAGCTTCTTTGTGGTTTTGATACACAGAGGCAAAATAGCTGCATCGTAAAGTGTGATTTGAGGATTTAGCGAGATGGTTGCCCTGTAAATCTGTGGGCTATACATAGCTCTTTTTTCATACATTTGTTGGTTGAAAAATTTTCTGTTACCAATATCTATTCTGAGCTGCAGTTGAGCTAGTTTGTGGTTTTGATACACAGAGGCAAAATAGCTGGCTCGAAAAGTGTGATTGGAGGATTTAGTGATGTGGTGGGCCTGTAGATCTGTGGGCTATACATGGCCCTTTTTTTTCATTCATTTTTTGGTTGAAATATTTTCTGTTTCCAATCTCTGTTTCGAGCCTGCAGTTAAGTTTGTTTGTGGTTTTGATACACAGAGGCAAAATAGCTGGCTCGAAAAATGTGATTGGAGGATTTAGCGAGGTGGTGGGCCTGTAGATCTATGGGCTATACACAGCCCTTTTTTTCATACATTTTTTTGTTAAAATATTTTCTGTTTCCAATCTCTATTTCGAGCCTGCAGTTAAGCTTGTTTGTGGTTTTGATACACAGACTCAAAATAGCTGGCTCGAAAAGTGTGATTGGAGGCTTTAGCGAGATGGTGGGCCTGTTGATCTGTGGGCTATACATAGCCCTTTTTTCTCATACATTTTTTGGATGAAAAATTTTCTGTTTCCAATCTCTATTTCGAGCCTGCAGTTAAGCTTGTTTGTGGTTTTGATACACAGAGGCACAATAGCTGGCTCGAAAAGTGTGATTGGAGGATTTAGCGAGGTGGTGGGCCTGTAGATCTATGGGCTATACACAGCCCTTTTTTCCATACATTTTTTTGTTGAAAAATTTTCTGTTACCAATCTCTATTTCGAGCCTGCAGTTAAGCTTCTTTTTGGTTTTGATACACAGAGGCAAAATAGCTGGCTCGAAAAGTGTGATTGGAGGCTTTAGCGAGATGGTGGGCCTGTTGATCTGTGGGCTATACATAGCCCTTTTTTCTCATACATTTTTTGGATGAAAAATTTTCTGTTTCCAATCTCTATTTCGAGCCTGCAGTTAAGCTTGTTTGAGGTTTTGATACACAGAGGCAAAATAGCTGGCTCGAAAAATGTGATTGGAGGATTTAGCGAGATGGTGGCCCTGTAGATCTGTGGGCTATACATAGCCCTTTTTTTTCATACATTTTTTGGTTGAAATATTTTCTGTTTCCAATCTCTATTTCGAGCCTGCAGTTAAGCTTGTTTGTGGTTTTGATACACAGAGGCAAAATAGCTGGCTCGAAAAGTGTGATTGGAGGATTTAGCGAGGTGGTGGGCCTGTAGATCTGTGGGCTATACATAGCCCTTTTTTCTCATAAATTGTTTGGTTGAAATATTTTCTTTTTCGAATCTCTATTTCGAACCTTCAGTTAAGCTTGTTTGTGGTTTTGATACACAGAGGCAAAATAGCTGGCTCGAAAAGTGTGATTGGAAGCTTCAGCGAGATGATGGGCCTGTTGATCTGTGGGCTATACATAGCCCTTTTCTTCATACAGTTTTTTGTTAAAAATTTTCTGTTACCAATATCTATTCTGAGGCTGCAGTTGAGCTAGTTTGTGGTTTTGATACACAGAGGCAAAATAGCTGGCTCGTAAAGTGTGATTGGAGGATTTAACGAGATGGTGGCCCTGTAAATCTGTGGGCTATACATAGACCTTTTTTCTCATACATTTTTTGGTTGAAAAATTTTCTTTTTCGAATCTCTATTTCGAACCTTCAGTTAAGCTTGTTTGTGGTTTTGATACACAGAGGCAAAATAGCTGGAACGAAAAGTGTGATTGGAGGCTTTAGCGAGATGGTGGGCCTGTTGATCTGTGGGCTATACATAGCCCTTTTTTCTCATACATTTTTTGGATGAAAAATTTTCTGCTACCAATATCTATTCCGAGGCTGCAGTTGAGCTAGTTTGTGGTTTTGATACACAGATGCAAAATAGCTGGCTCGGAAAGTGTGATTGGAGGATTTAGCGAGATGATGGGCCTGTAGATCTGTGGGCTATACATAGCCCTTTTTTCTCATACATTTTTTGGTTGAAATATTTTCTTTTTCGAATCTCTATTTCGAACCTGCAGTTAAGCTTGTTTGTGGTTTTGATACACAGATTCAAAATAGCTGCCTCGGAAAGTGTGATTGGAGGCTTTAGCGAGATGGTGGGCCTGTAGATCTATGGGCTATACATAGCCCTTTTTTCCATACATTTTTTTGTTGAAAAATTTTCTGTTACCAATATCTATTCTGAGGCTGCAGTTAAGCTTCTTTGTGGTTTTGATACACAGAGGCAAAATAGCTGAATCGAAAAGTGTGATTGGAGGATTTAGCGAGATGGTGGGCCTGTAGATCTGTGGGCTATACATGGCCCTTTTTTCTCATAAATTTTTTGGTTGAAATATTTTCTTTTTCGAATCTCTATTTCGAACCTTCAGTTAAGCTTGTTTGTGGTTTTGATACACAGAGGCAAAATAGCTGGCTCGAGGAGTGTGATTGGAGGCTTTAGCGAGATGATGGGCCTGTAGATCTGTGGGCTATACATAGCCCTTTTTTCTCATAAATTTTTTGGTTGAAATATTTTCTTTTTCGAATCTCTATTTCGAACCTTCAGTTAAGCTTGTTTGTGGTTTTGATACACAGAGGCAAAATAGCTGCATCGTAAAGTGTGATTGGAGGATTTAGCGAGATGGTGGCCCTGTAGGTCTGTGGGCTATACATAGCCCTTTTTTCTCATACATTTTTTGGTTGAAAAATTTTCTGTTACCAATATCTATTCCGAGGCTGCAGTTGAGCTAGTTTGTGGTTTTGATACACAGATGCAAAATAGCTGGCTCGAAAAGTGTGATTGGAGGCTTTAGCGAGATGGTGGGCCTGTTGATCTGTGGGCTATACATAGCCCTTTTTTCTCATACATTTTTTGGATGAAAAATTTTCTGTTTCCAATCTCTATTTCGAGCCTGCAGTTAAGCTTGTTTGAGGTTTTGATACACAGAGGCAAAATAGCTGGCTCGAAAAATGTGATTGGAGGATTTAGCGAGATGGTGGCCCTGTAGATCTGTGGGCTATACATAGCCCTTTTTTTTCATACATTTTTTGGTTGAAATATTTTCTGTTTCCAATCTCTATTTCGAGCCTGCAGTTAAGCTTGTTTGTGGTTTTGATACACAGAGGCAAAATAGCTGGCTCGAAAAGTGTGATTGGAGGATTTAGCGAGGTGGTGGGCCTGTAGATCTGTGGGCTATACATAGCCCTTTTTTCTCATAAATTTTTTGGTTGAAATATTTTCTTTTTCGAATCTCTATTTCGAACCTTCAGTTAAGCTTGTTTGTGGTTTTGATACACAGAGGCAAAATAGCTGCATCGTAAAGTGTGATTGGAGGATTTAGCGAGATGGTGGCCCTGTAGGTCTGTGGGCTATACATAGCCCTTTTTTCTCATACATTTTTTGGATGAAAAATTTTCTGTTACCAATATCTATTCCGAGGCTGCAGTTGAGCTAGTTTGTGGTTTTGATACACAGATGCAAAATAGCTGGCTCGAAAAGTGTGATTGGAGGATTTAGCGAGATGATGGGCCTGTAGATCTGTGGGCTATACATAGCCCTTTTTTCTCATACATTTTTTGGTTGAAATATTTTCTTTTTCGAATCTCTATTTCGAACCTGCAGTTAAGCTTGTTTGTGGTTTTGATACACAGAGGCAAAATAGCTGGCTCGAAAAGTGTGATTGGAGGCTTTAGCGAGATGGTGGGCCTGTAGATCTATGGGCTATACATAGCCCTTTTTTCCATACATTTTTTCTGTTGAAAAATTTTCTGTTACCAATCTCTATTTCGAGCCTGCAGTTAAGCTTCTTTGTGGTTTTGATACACAGAGGCAAAATAGCTGAATCGAAAAGTGTGATTGGAGGATTTAGCGAGATGATGGGCGTGTAGATCTGTGGGCTATACATAGCCCTTTTTTCTCATACATTTTTTGGTTAAAATATTTTCTTTTTCGAATCTCTATTTCGAACCTGCAGTTGAGCTTGTTTTGTGGTTTTGATACACAGAGGCAAAATAGCTGGCTCGAAAAGTGTGATTGGAGGCTTTAGCGAGATGGTGGGCCTGTAGATCTATGGGCTAGAAATAGCCCTTTTTTCCATACATTTTTTTGTTGAAAAATTTTCTGTTACCAATATCTATTCTGAGGCTGCAGTTAAGTTTCTTCGTGGTTTTGATACACAGAGGCAAAATAGCTGAATCGAAAAGTGTGATTGGAGGATTTAGCGAGATGGTGGGCCTGTAGATCTGTGGGCTATACATGGCCCTTTTCTTCATACAGTTTTTTGTTAAAAAATTTTGTGTTTCCAATTTCTATTTCGAGCCTGCCGTTAAGCTTGTTTGTGGTTTTGTTACACAGAGGCAAAATAGCTGGCTCGAAAAGTGTGATTGGAGGATTTAGTGAGATGGTGGGCCTGTAGATCTGTGGGCTATACATAGCCCTTTTTTCTCATACATTTTTTGGTTAAAATATTTTCTTTTTCGAATCTCTATTTCGAACCTGCAGTTAAGCTTGTTTGTGGTTTTGATACACAGAGGCAAAATAGCTGGCTCGAAAAGTGTGATTGGAGGATTTAGTGAGATGGTGGGCCTGTAGATCTGTGGGCTATACATAGCCCTTTTTTCTCATACATTTTTTGGTTAAAATATTTTCTTTTTCGAATCTCTATTTCGAACCTGCAGTTAAGCTTGTTTGTGGTTCTGATACACAGAGGCAAAATAGCTGAATCGAAAAGTGTAATTGAAGGCTTTAGCGAGATGGTGGGCCTGTAGATCTATGGGCTATACATAGCCCTTTTTTCCATACATTTTTTTGTTGAAAAATTTTCTGTTACCAATATCTATTCTGAGGCTGCAGTTAAGCTTCTTTGTGGTTTTGATACACAGAGGCAAAATAGCTGAATCGAAAAGTGTAATTGGAGGATTTAGCGAGATGGTGGGCCTGTAGATCTGTGGGCTATACATGGCCCTTTTCTTCATACAGTTTTTTGTTAAAAAATTTTGTGTTTCCAATCTCTATTTCGAGCCTGCCGTTAAGCTTGTTTGTAGTTTTGTTACACAGAGGCAAAATAGCTGGCTCGAAAAGTGTGATTGGAGGATTTAGCGAGATGGTGGGCCTGTAGATCTGTAGGCTATACATAGCCCTGTTCTTCCTACAGTTTCTTGTTAAAAAATTTTCTGTTTTCAACCTCTATTCTGAGCCTGCAGTTGAGCTAGTTTGTGGTTTTGATACACAGAGGCAAAATAGCTGGCTCGAAAGTTGTGATTGGAGGATCTAACGAGATGGTGGGCCTGTAGATCTGTGGGCTATACACAGCCCTTTTGGGGCGATGAACAAGTTTCTACTTTAATAAAATACGTAATAATTGAGATATAGGGTATAGTAAATATGTTGAATTTTTAATAAAACTCAATCTCATTCACACGACTACTGCGAACACGGTTGCAGCGATTGATACATTAGACTCAATTATCCACCAATCTTCCACACCTGTCGGTCGCAAAGTTCGCAATTTCGCCTTAGATATTTTTCCTGACGAATGTTGCATTTGAATGAACCATTTTCTCGAGATGGCACGATTACCGTTCTAGAAACCTACAATAGATCTATTGGTTCCCCAGTTGTGTGACATGTACCACCATCTTGTTGGAACCAGATATCGGTGAGGTTAAGTTCATCAAATTCTGGCTAAAAATAACCATCCAACATGACGCGACAGTGAACTCCAATGACCATAATATGACATTCCTTACGTTCGTCAACGTAAGAACATGGTTCAATAACAGCTTTGGCATGAAGGCCACACCAAAGGGTACTTTTTGTGGATACAATGGAGTGTCTTGAAGCACATTTAGGTGTGCCATTAAGCTATTCAACAAAAAATGAGCTTCAACGCTGAAGATAATTTTTCGATCAAATTCTGGATCTTCTTCAAACGTTTGCAGAGCTCAATCAAAAAAGTTTCAAATCCTTAAAAGATCAAGAGGTTTCAGTTCTTGAGTTATTTTGATCTTCTAAGTGATAAGGCCAACATTTTTAAGCAAAGTTGGCCAAAATTTGGTATAAAAGTTTCCCAATTCATTAACGACAGACTATGAAAGAAGCTCCAGGGTGCATTCGTATTAAAATTCGAAATTGTTATGTTTGCAGTGAAAAACCCTTTAGCTTAACAGAAAGGAAAGCAAATCCACGGTCTTCAAATACTTGTGGTCCTCTAGTGTTCTTGAGTGTCTGTATCTAAATACAGAGAACTTCAGTAACTTACAATTGAATGTGAGGCTTAGTAAATAGTAGATTTCGCCCGCCTTCGTACAAATCCATAGACGCATTGTTCCAGTTTCAGAACCATTCCAGTTGGGTGGCGAATACAAGAAAACACCGAGAACACTCGCAGCATTCCACCGCGTAATACCTACACATATCATCCCGTAATACGTTTACTCAGTTTCAATATCCCTATACATATCCCCTATAATCAGTTTTTCAACAGGCAAACCGAATAGATTCTTAAATCACCAGGATATGGCGTAACATGCCACCAATAAATAAATTACCACAGACGCACTAGCTCCAAGAACTTTGAAGGGTCCGTATACCCAGAACTCAACATCAACAACAACATAACCTCACCGAACCAAAGCACAACTGCTACGAGTATTGTGTGCAATTCAGTGGTTTGATTGTGATGAGACAATTTCCTTGACCAAGCAGTTTGTTATAGAAAAATAAGAAACACGTGCCAGAGATCAAACTTTAGGGATGCAAGTCGCCCATTTAGGGACAACAAACTTCAAGGGTAATTTGCGCTTACCAAACAGCCTGTGCCATATAGACATGCTTAATTTTATTTAATTATCAAAGGGAGAATATGTACGGTACACATACTTACACAAATACCCTCTCTGTGTACAGGAGCAATTTTTTTATGATCATCTTTTATTTATTTGAAGCGGAATTGGCCAAAACAGTAATTGAATAAGAGATTATCCACGGAGCATTTCGTGCAGGAGCTTTTTTCTTGCTCCCATCCATACATACATTACGCAAAGTCAAATTATAACGTTGTACAGGGGATGCCGTAAGCAAATAAACATATATTATCTCTAAGGTTTACTGACGTAAGGACTTTGAGCTTGTTTTCCAAGATTTGGGCGTTTGGTAGACGGTTTCGTTTGAATTGTTACTCGAGGTGAGTGAGCGAGGGGGGCAAAAATAACTCGACGTTTACCAGCACAAAGAGTGCGATTGGTCTCCTTTTTTCATTTAAGAAGGTGGTATAGGATTTTTGTCAAAAGTATCTACACCCACATGTGTGTGAGTATGGATATGTATGAATTTGAAAATGAAAGCCATGTAGTGTGCCTAAATTAAATGTTTGCGGGGAAAAAGGAAATCATTTGTACTTTCATGTGGCAGTGTAAGGGTATAGCTATAGATACCATAAGGACAGTTTAATTTTTTTTACATATGAACAACATTCCTTTTGTTGTAATAAATTTTCGTAGAATTTTGCGAATTTCCGTAAATGGTTCACATTACTTCTTGGACGTCGGAATATTTGTTATAAACACTGTAAATAGCCAAACATTTCTAGAGAGTAAATATAATCGCAAATAATTGTTTTGTGGTTGTTTTCTGGGAAAAGCGAAACCAAGCATTGTTGTTGATGCCTCTGACAGATGCCTTGTGTCAGGATGATATAACGACACATTAAGCATGGTGACGTGGTGTTATAGTTGCGATTAATGTACGTAATAAAAGAATAGCAACGCTCAACCCCTTATCGGGGTTGTGGGGTAGGTACTCACTTAGGAATTTAAATTCTTGTTTTTTTTGGAAAACAGCTTTACACGGCACTAGAACAAGATTTATCTGGTACGAATATATGTATGTATGGGAGGGATTTAATAAATTCCAAATAAACACAACCTACACGTGTATGCCTACTTTGTTTTCTTTGATTTTGTTTTTGGTATTTTATTAGGTTTATTAGGATTTGTTGTTTACTTATCGCTTTTGACGATAAAAGAAATCACTGAAATGAAATGAAATGTTTGAGATACCTACTCGAACGTAGGGTTAAAAGGCAGACTTCTGACATTTACTTTGTTATATGGAGATTCTTTCGGTTTGAGCGGCAAATACTTGAGTGGTGGTCATTCCTTGGGTCAGAGCAAGGCGGTATCCTTTCTTGACATTTGGTTAAATTAGGGGTTTGTCATGCTGTAACACATATTGGTGATGAGTTTGAAAATATCAACTCATTGGTGTCCTCGGCATTTGATGAATAAATTTAAACGTACTGGGCCACACTGACTGTGTCAAATGGCCCTAGACGTAATAGATGAATGATGCACTGGGCATGGGTTTTCAGTTAATCAAGTAGGACTATGAGTGGTATAACTTAGCCAGTGTTAAATGAAGTTACTACTATATGCGTCTCCAGTGAAAAACAAATACGTAGTTACAGGCTAATAAGATTCTGACAAGTCATCGCTGTCCGAAAGGCATAGGGTTTGTGATTGGATTTTTTGAGTGTTGTTTCGGACTGAAATGGATGAACCATATCCATTATATTCATTGCTTAGTGAATATGGCTTTTGGGTAAATTAGCAGTCACTAATTTGGACTGAACTTTTAAGAAAGGTTTGCAAGTTCAAGGAAACTTGTTCGTGTAGTACTCTGAACTAATATACTTAACTAACACTGTACCTTCTAACTGTATGAACGCTACTACAAGTCAAATTGTCTCTACTTCGAAAGAACTTCATAGATATTTTTGAACCTAGGTATCTACTCTGTACATATGTATGTAAATAATAAGCCTCCTATCGTCCACTTAGGTTAAAGTTCGGGTGTTTTAAGGTCAGCACCGATTCAGGCCAAAATCTTGACATGAAACGAATTGTGCTAAATTTTTTGCAAATGAGCCAAAAACCACCCAAGATGATTAGAAAAGATCATTACTTCTTTTCCAAGGCACGACTAATGCTAGCCTACTGGTTATGAGCTATATTGTGTACAACTTAGACTTGCCATTGTATTGCAATGCAGTCGTTTCTTGTAATCTACCATGGGTGGCTGTTATTTTAAGCCAGTGTTTGACGGTTAAAACAGATTCAAGAAATTTCAGTAATGTATTCAAGTGTATTAGTGTGGCCGATTGTTCAGTTTTATAAGGAGGTTGAACTCTTGGTTTTTCATTGAGTCAAGTGATTTCTATTAAACTAGCTAGCTATGACTAAGGGCAGGAAAACATTTTCGGTCCAGATGAGGGGCTAAGATTTGCCAGCACACACTTTACGCCTTGCGACGTAAAGCAAATAAAGGATTTGGCTTTTGTCGCATTTCATGAAGGTACTGGTCTGAAGCAATTTACGAGTGGTCCGACGGACTGAAGCGAGACCAATATGGCTTAAGAGTTTTATTTACGAAGTCGTTGAGTATAAAAAAGTGGTATTATGCATTTTTGATTTTCTACCCACTATTGGCGAAAGAATCTGCAGTTAATGAGCTAAAACCAAAAGGTTTTAAGTGCCAAAAATTGCATTGCCATGAAATGGGTTAAATTAATACAAAGACATCAACACCTGTTTGCTGATTTACTGCCGTCGTGCCTAATTAATGTTTATGTAGGTAAAAAATAGATTCATTAATACTGGGACTTGCTGTTACATATATCGCATTGGAGTCATTAACAGAAGAAACAAAATTGGCACTTAGACCCTTGTGAAATTCAACTCTTCAATTTCATTAGGCTCCGTAAAAATCATTGACCTATGACTAGACAGATCTGTAATATGTAAGTAGATCCGCTTGTTTGTGACATAAAAGTTCGGAAAGGAAAAATGGATTTTCATCCAACACTGTAAGTAAAATAAATGCAAAACAGGAATGGGATAATGGGGCTAATGGAAAATACTGGTGCTAAGGTCTCCTGATTGTATGTAGGCTGGACAACGACGCACTCTATGGCACTCTCGGAATCTTAGGAAACATTAGGAAACCGTTGCTACACCAAATGGTAAGATACAAAAAATTATTCAAGATTGAATGGAAGTCACGTTTTTACATTGAAAATTGTTTCCAGTATTGGACCTACAAGTATACTCAGATCAAAATTAAAACTGAATCTCATTATGATAACCATGGCTCTGTGTATCTCAAATTAGTTATTTTTTTCTCGTTAAAATTGGACTAGTAAAATGAAAAGAATTTGAATGACCATGAAACATGAAAAAGAGGTTTGTTTAAAGTGTCTGCACAGGACCACGCCCATTTTATGAGATTTTTTCCGATATACAGGGTGGGCCAAGTGCGGGTTTCTTTTTGGAAATGCAATGCGGTGAACAAAATTATGTTTTTTCCATGTGCATGTAAGTACTTGAACGACGTTGTATTCCATAATTAATGTGAATGTTTGCTCTTACTAATAAAGCCATAATATGTGGGAAAAATTTAATTTGGTGTATTTCATTGAATTTTTAAAAAGAAACTTGTATTTGGCCCACCCTGTACATGCCTACATATGTACATACTGCATATTCACTTTAAGGGACTGATGTCAACATTTGTAAATGTATACACATACATATGTATGTAAGTAATCGTACGTGACCTAATTTTTAGTTTCACATATTGTCCAAGAGTTTTCTGTTTGACCAATGAAAATAAGTATTTTGATTCTCAAAATTTTGTATATGGTTCGAAGCAGATTTCATTCTACAACCAAGCCATTCTAATTTAATTAGTTTTGTTGAAAGTTTATTTTCTAAACTAAAATTTCACTGTATTTACGATAATTGTAACTATCAGCGATTGCACTAATCGTAATGTATTTACGAGAAGTAAAACTTTAATATTCGTCGTCGTTGTCGTCGTCGTGGGTTTAACCGCGATTTGTGGTCGCACACAATTTCTGGGTGCCATGGGTGGCCGTTAAGTGGGTTAGGGAAGCTATACATAAAATCCTGTTATGAACCTGCCACAGGAGTACATTTACTCGTAGCCAAGAGAATTTTCACCAAGCACGGCCCTGCAGGAGGAGAGATAAGCAACGTTGGATTCCTGACTTTTCCAATACAACTTTCAATCAGATGAACTTTATGCGAGGTCATTTGCAATATTTCACTTTGTGAAGTTGAGTATAATTATTGTGAAGAAGGCCGAACTACAGCAATATTTAACGAACCTCTTCTGTCGCCTTTTGATTACATTCACTTATTCCCCTCTTCTTCTGTTTTTTTTTTTTTGTTATTTCTGTGAAGTACTTTGCGTGGCAATGGCAGAACGACGACGAGTACAATTTTATCTTCGTCATACTCAACGAAAACAACAGAGAGACATCCCCAATAGTGCGCATGCGAATATTTTCGCGAAATTTTTGCCGAATTGTTGTCTATTACTTTGGCATGTCAACACTGAGTTTAATTTGCCTTTTTTCGAAAAAAAAAAAAATAATATTTTACTACCCTGGAGCATGTGAGATGTACCAGATGAAGTGATTTTTCGGAGGCCATTTACAACGATAGATGCAGCTTGAGGGCTTATCAACATGTTGCGAAAAGTAAGCATCTCTCTTACAGAGAGGCACAGTCATGCTCTTCGATGAAAGGAATCAGGCATCACTCCGGGCAGTGAATTAAACTGCAGTCAGTTCAGTCAGCTGCACTTTGTATTCCAGCATGGACATGGACATATGCGCGTATCTAGGCGCACTTAATCTACTAAAATTATGGCCAACCTGCCCCTTCTTATCCGAAAGGATAAATGTTATTATTTATTGCTGTTTCCAGAAGGTCTTCGCCTTTTGATATAGAGAGATCAAAGCATTCGACATCGGTGTTAATTAAGCCGTCGGCCGTAGTGCAGGCATGTGTCTCTGTGTGCGCTGCACATATAGTTATCTGGTGCTGCCTGCGTGCAATAGATACAATTCCGGAGCGTGGCGTAATCTGTTTGGAGGAGTCCGGTCGGTCGTTTGGTCTGTTGGTCTGTTGGTCTATGGCGAAGTACTTTATTAGCCCGCAGTATAAATTGAAAGATATGGATGCGTGCCGACTACGCATTTGTTAGTCAGCTCAATCACATGATGGATGGCAAATACATTATAAATAATTAGATGCAATTCGGGAACTCTGAAATGTATGCAGCTATAATTAGCTAATTGCTTTGACAACATGTGTGCAATGGTGAACAATGAGTAGATGGGAGCGGTTCAAGATAGCAATACTGCACTTCCTTCGGCTACTATGGCAATTATCAAACAGATACATATGTATATGTATGTATGTAGTATTTGCTACTGTCTACAAACATTGCAAGGCACACAGGCAGAATGCATAAATTATAATTTTAAGTGGAATTTAAGTTTAAACTGATTCGGACTCAAGTTTTGTATTCTGCGTATCACCAGTAGAATTTTTTTTGCATTAACAGTGACTGTATTGAAAATTTAAAACGAATTATGAGCAGACCTTCGAAATCATCAGATGGTAATACAATTCAAAATTCATGGTCTTCTTGTAAAGCCACGTGCAGTTGGGGGAAAAAAATTCCACCTCGAGATACATAGACAACTCGTATTCATGGCTCTTATTGCAATTGAATTTATCTATTATCCCACAGGCAGTGGCACATTATTATAATAAAACATGCATTAGTGGATTCCATATCATCGACTCGATTCACTTTCACAGATGCATGCAAATATGTTTCCAGAAGGCGCAACCTTATATAGGAGTTTTACTCTACTATATGTATGTATTACGTACTTCGGTGGCATGAACTCTGAAGTGGGTCATGATCTTATTTTCCTGTTATTGTCCTTGAGCAACAGCAACTTCCTTTACGTTATCAGTTGAAGCGACTTAGATTTCTTTTTGTCAACTGATGACAACGGGATGCTTTCAATTGCAACGACGATTCATTGGAAACAAAGGACGAATTTCTCCCTTGTTTCGGTAAAATCGTCCAAAAAATCCAGTAGGTACTTATTTTTTTTTTTCTTTTTTTTTTCTCCAAGGATATTTATATTGACTCGTAGGGTGGTATTTAAAAAAAAAGGATGTACATGCTTGGAGCAGGTACTCCATATAAATGGAGAGGGAGCATGATAAATATTGTGGATGATATACATACTTGTACGTAGAAGTTGTAAATCGAACATGGAGTACATGCATATGTGTGTAGCTCCATTTTAAATTGGTTTTCGAAGCAAGTGGGTACCTCTCATAAATACTTCAGTCATACAAGTGCAAAATAAAGCCAGTTTAGTAGAAGAGACGGAGCATTTTGAGTATTAAGTTCTGTTTTGTTATGCAGTATTGGAAATCGATGTCCTTGATTCATTGTATACGGTACGCAGGTGTGATAGAATTTCGGATGAATTCCCAAATCACCAGGAAGGCACTTATTGGGGTGCATACTTAGAATTTCTGCAAAATTAACACAACCCTTTGAGACGACTGAAAATACTTTGACTGTGAATAGTAAATTTCCACACTGCTGATGAAAGCATGGGTACATTCATATCATACAAACTGTTGGGGATTTTTGCAGGCATTGGAATGGATGAGTCTCTGTACTAAGTATGGTGCTCCCAGTTTTTAAAATCCTTTTTTTTATCAATGTGAATATTTTTATTTTTATATTGAGTCCTTGCCACTCATTTCGTTAACCAGAATTGTACGTGTGACACTTTGCATATCTGCGCTAATCATTTTTAGAGCCTAAGCTACACAAAGCGCTTAAATACCTTAAATTTGTACCTAATTGGTAAAATTAATTGTGTCTGTAGAAAGCAGGACGGAACAGGGTAACTGCCTGTGGGGTCACCACTGGGGGGTTTTTTCCCTCTACGTTGTTAATGAAATTTTAATGAAGGGATTACAGTTGTAGCGTTCACAGATGATGTGGTGGGCTACAGGAGAGAGAGAAATTCTTTTCGATTACCATAGAACAAAGTGAAAAGCCTCAAAGGTACTCAGTTACCAGACCATGTGATTTTGCTACTTGAACCATTCACGCGGACTTGGCACTGTTCACAAACATACGCGTTGCAACTTAATTTAAAGTAAAATTTCGTGAGTTGAAGGATGTCTGGGATATAAAAGAAAGCGAACCTGATGATATTTGACAATCCATAATTAGTTATAATCGGCTACTGTTCAGTACCGTGAAACGCGAACTGATAAATTCTAATCAAAGTACCAAGGAGCTGAATTCTGGGTTGCCAGAAACTCCAAAGCTTTTGATCTTTGGTAAAGTAAACAGATGTAGAAGCTATGGAACAACAGATATGGAGTTTGAAGCGAATCCGTCCGGCTGCAGTCCATACTGATAGATAGATAGACAGACAGACAGACGGAATTGGCGGACCCACTTTTTTGGACTTCTCCATCATAGTTTAATTAAAATCTCGAGTTCGAATTTTACACGAAACCATAAAAATCAATATGCCTATCAACTAGGAAAATCGGCAACGTATGCTGTTCAGGAACTCACCATGATGATTGAGAAATTCCTTAGAGACAAAGAAATTGCTGTGGATTGCTTCCTTAACATCAAGGAGCTTTCGACAATACCGAACATGCCCAGATTGGCAGATGCATACAATACACAGGAGTTACTATATGTAGCTGCAGAAATATCAATGCTACGTTGGACAGTGACAGAATTAAAGTTGCGGCTGCGAAAGGTAGACTCCTATTATGCTCTATTGCCGTAAATGAACTACAAAAACCTGGTCTGTTCGGTGAAGTTATGGAGTTTACAAAAGAAGGCAAATACCTGGGCCTAACTCTAGACAAATAATTCACTTGGAACTCATCTCACAAAAACCAAAGACAAAGATAGGATATCCTTATGGACCAGCAGAAGCCCAATTGGTAAGAGTTGGATCAGACCAATTGACACTTATGCAATCGTCCACCCATTGATGTAAAATAAAGCACAGATAAACCATTATCATTTCCGATCACCAACGTTTGGGAACATAATAAGCTCCTTATATTCGCCTCTACTCTAACAGAAGCTATAAGATACTACACTGCAAATTGCCTACGCTTGCTAGAGTGAAGTTTCGCTCTCGGATCACGCAACTAGACGGAAAGCTAAGCTGGAAACTTGACGTGCAAGAAAGAATCCGTAAGCCTCACAATGCTCTGTTCCTTTGCAAGAGGACGGTGGGAGAAAAAGGACTGAAAACCAGCAATGAATTATTGTGGTCAGATCCACATATGAGGCTCTTGTCTAGTGTAAGGCTACGATTAATAAGACATACGTTGACCACGGTATACAGAATTGCCGGCTTTGCCATCAGTACCCACCACGCCCATGGATGCACACGAGGCTTTCATGTATCTTTTACCACTACATCTATAAATAAAATACACTCCACTTCTCTGGGCTCTTTACAATCAACTATGTACATATAATAAGAAGGAATCTGAAGCCACTTAATACCAGAAATCGAGGAAGGCTTAAGTAAGCAAATGCTTTTGATTGTGCAGTTCCAGTTGAATCTCGATATACCCATTGAGTTATGCGTTCAGGGATTACTTGAAAGTCTAAAAAAAATATTTTTATATGGAAATAAATTAATTATTTAAGTCGATTGTGGCTTCCTAGAAGTATCTCGATTTCAGAGTAAGTCGCTTTTCACTTAAGTTCTTGAAGGAAATTCTTCGAAAAGTACAATACAAAGAAATTAAAACTTAGGGTAAATTATTTCTGCCGTAATGAGGAATTCTATGAAGATACCACTCATTACCTCTAAAATGTTCTATTTTGAGCATTTATCGCTTAAGTCATTCTTTCCTATCTTAATTCTAACCAACGTCATAAACTTAAAGCATTAAGTACCAATTACTTTTTTTCTTAAATGAAGGTTTTAAACAATCATGAAAAAACTTTTAAATGCAGCGACTTCTGCATGAGAGATACTCAAGCTTGGAACTGAGTAATGCGTGAAGATGATATTTGTAAGCACGGATTATATATGACAAGTGTAAGTATAGAGTGATTCTCTTAGAGGTACTGTTTTCTCTGTGGATTTTTTGACAGATGACGCGTGAATTGTTTTAACCTCTCATGGTATTGTTTGACATTTCATCATGGAAACACTTATCCCCTTCTAATTATTCAGTACTAAGAACATTCTACGAGGATCATGTTTCTTGTACTTGCAATCCAAAGTGGCGAACGACAAGGAAAGATACCAGGTGCTGACCTATCCAATTCGAAAGGTATTGACATCCTATGCCACTCGAGGGGTGGCAAGGTTTAAGAATGCTAGATGATTGTGTAGATAGTATTTAAGTTAGCTTATCCGCTTCAGCCGATCTTAGGTCGTAGTTCTTGAGATCCAACTTTTCCGCTTGTTTTAATCTAGTAAGGGTGCCTTATCTACATAAGTGGGCAGTTAACTAGTCACTTCAAGTTCTTACATCATCTATGTTGGTAGCAGGGCCCCTTAAAATATAGTTCAGGACCAGAAAGTAGGCGACATGCGGCACTTCTCGCCAGGTTATAGGCCTGTTCGTCTTAACCATAGTTATTGTTCAACTTGGAACCGTTTGTACAATTGATAATGTTATGAGACCTCAAATAGGTCATGCAAAGTTTCCAGAATTTTAGGAGTCCTTACAGCACTTATCATAAGTTCTTTTTGCTACAGTATTTCACTATCAATCGATGTAGCAATCTGCACATATATGTAGATATTACTTAATCGATAATGGAATGGTATGATCAGTAAATTATTTTGGGTTTCAGCTCTCAGGTTTGGTTGGTTTGTGATTTAAAGTTGCAAATAGCAGTCTCTTCTCAGAAGACTGTTCAGGCGATTGTTCCACTTGCTTTGGCGATCTGATCTTTTTGTAAAAAGCCAAATCCTAAGATCTGTCTGAGGGAGGGTATCAATGCTCTGTTTTTGTTGAGTCGAAGGATTTAAAACGTACATATGTACATAGTTCCTTAATGGTAAGACAGAGATAAAGGTGATAGAGCCTGGAAAGTGAGGGTGGAATAATATATGGGAAGGTTCTTCAGACATGCTACTTTTTTTTCAACAAAGATGCAAAATTTTGCATTCAATAAACTGTGTATTAAATTTATTTTATAAAGAATTAAGTCCAATCTCACTATGTTTTTAAAAACATTTCTCCATTGACAAGACTTTACTTGTATTCGACAACGATAAGGACAACGTCTGTCCTCGTCCAATTCATCATCATTCAAATATGTACATACTTCCTTAAATAAAGCTTATTTTATTAAGCCCAATCCAACTGAGTAAAATATTTTGTTGCGATTCCATTTGGGAAAAGAAACACGTAAGCACTATTTACGTTTACGCTCATTGCAATCACCCCTTGTTGGATTTCCGGGGGATTTCTTTGTTCCAACTTTGTTTCGAAATACAAGTTGTATTTGCATCCAGGTGGAGACTTTCATATTGAAGATGTGAGGTTTTATTGTCATTTGTTCGTGAAAAATTCCTTCGTCACGATACAACCTTTTTGCTACACCGGAGAGATTCAAGGTGTACTAAAACTTTCAACTTTGCCTCAGACATGAAGTGAATGGAATTCGGTGAACTATTTTCTGAGTTTAAAAACTTGGATTGAATGAAAATGCGAAACGGGCGAGAAGAAGAAGTGCTGAATGTGGCAAGAGAGGCGGGCCGGGGAGAAGAAACGGGTCAATTTGAACTTGAAGGTTGTTATGTACAGGCATTCTTTTTTCCGCTGCTCTTACTTAAGTTATCTGCACAACATGCCTTGGAGCAGCCTTCATCCGTTTCAATATCACGTTTCAAAGCATCGATTTAATTTTCGTATCTTGAGGGAATTTTGCTATTTTGCAAGCAATTAAAAGGGGGATATCTCGTCTTTTTTTTTGGTCGTCCTTTCTCTATCGCATCGCTGTTGGTTGGTTAGGTTTCTTTTTTTCTGTTCAATATATCTAAAAGTTTCTCAACTTATATCTCTTTCTTTATACTCGTATTTGGTTTGGAGTTTCTTGCCTTCTGGTGGAAACTTTAATTTGATAGTCTTGTAAGGGAGCTGCTTGTTGGGCGTTTCTTAGGTAAAGTTCCAAAGTCAAAGTTTCAACGTGGTCTTTAAGGAAAAGTTAATTAGATTTCAGTCGTATTAAGTTGGTTGGATTGTGTCCCTGTCTGCCAGTCGACAGGGACCTGATGGAATGTTGAAGGTGAAACTGAATCTTTATTTTTATTTTACACGAATGTACATATGTACATAGGTGGATAAATAAAAGGATGTAAATCTTTGGGGATTTTGTAACATACGAGTATCAAAGCAAGACTATCCTTTGCCTGACCACACTACTATCTCGGCTCATCACATTTTAACTCATTGACCCAGAATTACGAAGTTAAAATATTTCACTTTGTGCTACGATGATAGGAGTAGATACCAGCATTAGCCCGAGGTATTGGGAGCAAATTCAATTGGCTGCACTTGATATAAAGGAAACTGTAGGCAGTCTTGATATTATGTACACACACGAATGTAGGTTCGGTTGAGGTATTCCTCTTCATTGTTATGTATGTACATATGTGTACTGAGGAAGGAGGTGAATTGGACAGATAATTGGGGCTTTCGACTATTGAACAATCGCCTATGACCTATTTATTGGATAAAACAGAATTTTAGTCGTTCTAGTCAACGGTACGTATGTACATAAAGTTCTTTATTTGCCTTACAGACGTTCTCTACATGGGTTTACTTAATCAATTCGGATCATATCTACCTTGTCAATATTTAAAGGGTTATTTGTGTTAAAACATATTACGGAATCAGATTTCTGTGAAGAAATCACAAGTACTGCTTTTGTCATCGCCTTGAGTAACACTAATCACAACCAGCAACTCTACCACAGGACAAGATCATAGTTTGTTTTCTTAACGACAGATGATGTTTGGAACATATAATTCGTCCAGGGTATGGTATATTACTTTGGTATACAGACATATTTTTTGTACAGTCTCACTGTTCACACATTGAGGAACAACTGAACTAAGTTGTCTAGGACGTATGATTCGGTTTCAGTATGGACAGTATGATGAGGATTACATAAAAACTCGATAAGGACAGTATGCTCTACATATGTATTTACATATGGTATATCGAATTCAATTGTGGAGTCTGACGGTAAATTTGAATAAGTCAAAAGTTATAATTATCAAAGAGGGCTCTGACAAGACGGCTAGAAGGAAGGATTAAGAGCCGATAAGGGTAGTAAGAGCTTGTGATACGATAACCAGTAGTCTTGATATGGAAATCCACCATAAAGCCTGAAGTCCGAAAAGTGCAACTTGGAAAACAAAATTTGTATCACACAACGTGAAATACAAAGCCTTCATCTGTGATCTTGGGGATATGACTATTTACTATTTTAGCAAGCTTTACGATGGAAAGAGATAATTTATTTGGTGAATTGAAGGAGATTGCGGAGTAGTTTGATCTTAACCGACAAGAGAATAATGCCAAGGATGCGATTTACAATTTTGTCTCGAAGTATGATGACGAAGTATGAAGTGTAGAATGGATCGCATTGACAAGGCAAAGTCCTTTCTGCACAAAGCAATTTGAAACTATCTAAATCTAAAATTTATGTTTCCAAAGCTAAAATAACCGAAGGGTAATGTCTGCCATATTCGAAATAAGGGGTGAGCTGATAGGACTAAACTTTATCTCACATCACGAGGATTTACAACTTTTTGCAGTGTTTGTAGGCTGTCTGAGACGTCATTTAATTTATCGCGAAATCTCCGGTTTTAAGAGAAAAAGCTTTCGCGGGAGTCACTTGAAAATGAAGACGAAAGTACTGAGATCCTTAACTGTGAAGGAGATGTAAACCTCCTACAATACCCTGCTAATACTTGTAATGAAGTACCCATGTATGCTATAATTGTTACTCACAATGACTTCAATATTTTCTGCAATCATAATCTTGAACTGTAAATGCAATCATTTTAAACGCTCTGCATTCATTTAATTCACTCGAAGTCACTGAATTTTCTTTGAAGTCATTGAAGTCATTTAAAGAATGCATATTTGAATCAACCACCTGAATATGAACCTTGATATAGGCTAGACACAAAACAAGACGAAAAAACTTCATAGTTTTATGTTTGCTCTTTTCGAATATCAAAAGCAATCCAAGGGAAATAAACAAAACTATCTAAGAAGTCTAATTGCATCCTGCTCAAAAGTCTACATATGTCATCGTGTCCAAAAATGATGTATTTAAATGTACAAATGCAACAGAAAAGATTGAAAATGTGTCGCAGTTTTGGAAAATGATATATATCTTATATATACATAGATACGTAAAGATATTGAAAGTAGTGGTCGATACTTTTAACTATATTATATATCATTCCATTTGGGGAATGGTGTACAGTATATATATTTTCTCTACTATACAAGCCAAATATGATACACAACAATAACAGGAACGACCTCAATAATAAATTTATACCGCAGCTCCACGAACGCTAATAACACCTAAATGCATATATTAACCCACAGTGTCGTCGCTGTTAAGTGATAAAATCGTAAAGTCGAAAAGTCATGTTTTGACATAATTGGAAGTGTAAACAAGCTGCATCACGAGGAGGCTTTTACCGTAAACCACTTCCACAAAATGGAAGAATGCAATACACCCACAGTTGATTGAAAGTAATAGATTGCATAAAAGGCTGCGTATTTTATATTTGATTTCAATTCAACTCGGTCTTTGGCAGGTTTGATTTGACTTGGTAAACCTGTAGACTACACAAGGCAGCCTCAAAAACTTCAAAGACTAGCTTCCAAATTTCAACCTGTGGAATCCCCAGAACTGGGAACGGAATAAAATCACATTTGGTGGCGATTCTCATATAGAGCAGGCAGATGGATCTATCACACAGGATTCGTAGATGGGAACAACAGCACTTACAGAACGGGCAACTAGGACGAAGAATCAGAAGAACAGGTTTTCTGTCACTGCAGCTTTGTAATGACAATACGTCATCGTATGTAAATTTATACAAATTTTACCTTGAAGCAGATAATATAAATATCTGCTGGCTGATTATCATTAATTCAGGTATCTTAAGGGAGGTCTAATTGGAGGAAATCACAATAGGCCCACGGGTGGCCGCAGGGATATAGTGTTGTGTTTCCAGCTCCCTCATGTATGAGTAATCTAATCTAATCCAGAAGTGAGCAATTCCGCCGGATGCTTTCCATCATATTAGGGCTTGTGAACATGACAGTTTTACGAAATCCAAGTACCATTGATTTCCTAAGCTATTTCTCCGTCAATCCTGACTAAGGGTAATATTTGTGGAGTTTACTCCGAAGGAGTTCTACTTCTAAGCTAATTTCATCTCGTCTCGATTTATTTTCAACATACGTCTGGAAGAGTTTAATGATCTTAATGTCGCTTTCTAATCTCAGCTCCAAGACGGACTTCCTTATGTTACATAGTCGATCCTTATACATAGGAAGCGTCTACATAAGATTTAAGATTTGTAAGAATAAGATTGCATCAGGTACATTAGCCTTATTGAGCTTTCTTTACAATTTTGAAAATACATTTTGGTATTTTTTTTATTAAGACTCCCAAGGTAGGTAGATAAGAACTCCATTGAAGTGAAATAATTTCCCAAAGTGACATTCGGAATTATTGCTTCTGATCAATTTGAACGCACTGCACATGACTACGACTGCATTGATTGAGGTCGTCCGACTTGAACAAATTTAAAAAGTTATGTAGGAACCAACCAATAAAAACTTAATCAACTTAAAAAAAAACCTAAAGAATCTTAAAACAAGAAATGCGTAGAGTTCTGAAAAAGTTTTCGTCGCAATAGAAGTTTATCCATCAAAACATATCACCCACAGGGATGTTGGCGCTGGTATTAACAGAGAGGAAGCAAATGTTGAACCACGTCTATAGGAAATGTGATGTGATTTTCAGCTAACAATTTTTAGTTAAAAGACGTCAAGAACAACTCCAAACTGGAATCAAATCAAATCATGAAACTACAACAAATCATTGTTGGATTATTTGGAAATTAATGCAAGAATGACTCATACCTACTACTGTGTCTAGACACACATATGTAGATGTGAAGAATGTTTGAAAATATTGTTGCCGTATGGTAAGGGGTAGTCCTTACGAAGTGGGCGTGGCCCCACTGGATTTTTTGTTGAATTGCAACTGTATCTTCGAATGTTTGTTGATGTTTCACGCAAAGCCTCATGAAAATCAGTTTTTTTTATGAAAACTGTCTAAAAGTGGGCGCGGCTACATATGATGTATGGACGAATTGTAGAGAACTTAAATATCTACGTATCATAGTTTCATAGTTTTTGAGAAATACCTTTTGCGACAACTATCTCATATTTTCGCTGTTAATAATCAATTGTTTATGTGTCCAAACCGAAAAGGAAAGCACAGGTTGTTTTAATACACCTACTTCGTCGTAGCACACATGAGACTGATCATAAATTTCTCTAGTGTTACAGCTCCAAAAGATGTCTCTTAATAGCTCCGGATGGAATGGAAACAAACCATTTTAGTGCCTCTCCAGTTACAATATAATAATTAAACAGTTTCGTTACACAACATTCTGATGTATGTGGATACATACCACGCACACACATGTGTGCTGGAGTATGTAGTAAATATTCTTAACCACACAAGCGCCCATTCACGGAACATGCACCTGCAACCAGCAGCGGTGGTGGATACAGCCCATATCATTTGCGGTTCGGAATTTAACTCCAGCGCCTGCCCCATTGCCCGACAATGTCACATTTAATTACTCAGCGAAAGCCAATTGACGACGACATTGAATTTACTTAAGCTAAGTAATTATTAACTCAGTGGATCTTTACACCTAAGCGTGGTGGAGTAGGACCACTATTATACCACACATTGAAGGGATTCCTGCCATATGCCACTCTCCCGTCTAAGTGGTATTCTACCTATTCCATGCGAAGGTTATCTCTTCCTTTTCAGCGAGTATTTAATATGTCCCATCTCCAGCCGGTTTTTGTGCATATTGTCTGCAGTCGCTTGGAATGTCCCTGTGGGCTATGACCCGTGACCGCATTTATTTATCAACTTGCATCAACTAGTAGGCGATATTCAACCTATCCCGGACAGAATACAGCGAAGGTCTGCAATGCAGCGGTGGAAATTGTATTTAACGCGGCCGTCGTGCAACATGATGATTTAATCTCCCTTTCGAAACACAATCCCTATGTTTCATGTACATATATGAGGACGTGTGTCTAAATGACCTCGTAGCGTTGAAGTTGCAACAGTTTTCAATTTTCCGCCTAGTTCAGAGGGAAAAATGTATCTATGGTAGCTTCTACCTTTACGTGAACAATACTAATGCGGTTTTTGAATGGTAACAAGTCAATTAAACCTGCCTGGGCCTCTCTACGAACATTTGTACTGTTCCACCAAAGACTCCAAGCGATATGTAGTTGGAACTACATATATGCAATTTGGTAAGCAAATGTATGTTTTTACAACAAGAAAGAACCGCCGAAGACAACATTGTCAGCAAGCTTTCATAGACTCGACCTCTGAATCAAAATACGTAGGTTATATTTGTTATAGTTTTCTTGAGTTTTTAAGGCCTACCCAAATCCCTTCTGGCTTTAAAGACTTAACCTGCTATTCGTCTGTTTTGCTTTTTTCAGATTTCGACTGCACTTGGTTTTAAAGGTTTTGAAAGTGCCGTATAATCAGTAATGGCCTCGTTTCCAGTTCCTGCTCCTGTATGCATGCGAAGATCTCGTTATTTTTACCCACTGCGTAACACAGTTCAAAGTCAATAGCAAAACGTGGGATTAGAGTGCCGTGCATTTTTTTTTTCTGTGGTTCTCTTCCTACCTGCTACGGTGGTGGTACACCCGACCATGAATTTTAAGTTCAAGTTCTTAACTAAGGTTCCTTGGAGTTCCCCGCTGGAATGCTAAGCAGCAGAAAATGATTTCTCGTTGAGGTGGGAAACACCACTTGCCAAGGCTTTTGGTTTACAATGTCTCCACGAAGAGACATATTACAGGTGTACATGGCTAGATCTGTTTCATCAAGTAACACATACTGGTATTGTTCCACTGACTGTTTACCCAGAATTCACCAATTTCTGAGGAACAAACTGCCTGATGTTATACCTAATACTGTAATCCGAATAAGGGACCCTGTATATCGGGGTCTAGAGGTCTTCTCGTAGGCAGATTTTAGACTGGTTTGCCTGCAACTATATTTAAGATAAGAAACTGCCCTTATGTAGCTATTCCAATGCCGCCCGAAAAGTCTATAACATTAAATGCTCTTTACCCAGGGTAGGGAGTACTACCTTCCTCATGTAACTTGAACTATTTGCTAACGAGACCCCAGTGCAGCATGGATAAGCCAGTTTCTTAACATTATCTCAACCAAATAGCAAAAGGAGACCTCTATCGGAATTCGTGCATTTTATTGCTAACCATTTGTCCTTAGTTCATATACTCGAGCACAAAGTCATGCATAATGGGGAGGCTGTGACTTCATTGGTCCAGATTATCTTGTTCCTGGGCTTCATAGCGAAAGTTTTTCCACAGTTTAGCTTCTTTATTTAATCATCCATTGCACCTTCTTTGACTAAATGCACCTTTAGCTTCCAATTTCTTCTGTTGCCACTCTAAGGATCGTGTTCTTGTAAACCTTGTCGTTAATAGAGTCAGTTCCAGAAATGACTTAATAACAGCTACGGGGCAGGTTCTCACATAACATGATTGATTTGTCTCAATGGTCTAGTGCCATAGGACACTCGGACACTCGGACGCTCTATGCTGGTCTCTTGCGTGTGCTTTTTCCAGACGATTTAACTCTCTAAGTAGCAACTTAACTTCTTTGACTAATGCCTCTTGCCCGAGAGTTTGATTGCCTTCAGTAGTTTGTTTATTATTTCTATTGTGCATCCATAGATTGTGGCTCCAGTAGAGCACCATCAAAAATTTAATACACTCAATACGCTAGTCATTCAGTTAAGCTATTTAACTTATAAAATAAAATATATACATATATATGTATGCATATGTGCAACTAAGACAAAGTCGGAAACCCACATGACAATTTGACAAGCGGGGAGAATAGTGGATTTCAGTTCGATTTATCCGTCAGATGCGGTACTAATACTCAGATATAAGCATCCTTCACCGCATCCGTTGAGTGAATATTCCAATTCAATATCTGATCCGAATGTCTTCACCAGACTTTCCCATGCATATGTATGAATGGAGTAAAGCAGCCGTCCGTCTTGCCGAATTCCCCCGTTTTTGTAATAAGTTGTATAGTTCCTTACCTTGACTGTATCTCCAGGATAATAATGTGCCCCACTTGGATACGTTGCACTGGAATGCTAATCGAACTGAGTCCAATATTGTGCGAATGTCTCTCTGTAGGAACAATATTGCTCTCGTAGAGTGGGGGTCTTAGATTATGGCAGAAGGTAGTGGGAAAGTTTATCGGTCCGATCAGAGGGATATCCATTTTGCGACAAACAATTGTTTGGAGCGACGAAGTTGCGACGAATCTCATTTTCTCCGATAAATTCTTTAAACTGCAGTAAAAGAGGGTCCATTGTCACTCAGCAATGTAAAAGGGAATCCATACCCAGTGAATATTTGATTGTCTTCTCTTTGATCTTTGGCTGCTTTGAAGGGACATCGACCACGATGATGAAATATTTCATCACGAACGGAACAGATAGATACTGATACTGATACGCTTGCCATGCTTTCAATGTCTCAGTCAATGTGTGGCGTCTAGACTCAACTACGAGTCAACATTTTCATTTAAACATGAACGAGGTGGCCAGGAGAATTCACTTGCTTAAGCTCTCACGGATCACCTCTCGACTGTTTCTAAGAATTGTATCATATGACAAAGAAACTTGTTCGTCTTTTCCTTTGTAGTTTGGATCGGTTGATTTACTTCCCACCACGTTCAGGAGTCTCTTTCTTCATTTTTTATTCTGACCGATTTGGGGGACATGTTCCTCACAGCAGGATCCTCCGTCGTTCGATGCACAATGTCCTAGTTGAAGCCTCATAGGAATTCAGTATATTGTAACATGACACGTGCCACTATTCTTGGTAAATTCTTCTTAGGCCTGAAAATAGCAACGAAAGTCTTAAGGTCAGACATAGCCGCTTATCTGTCACTTTTGTTGTAATTTCTTTTCGGAACTGCCCATTTTAATATTGTGCTGGACGTAACGACTTTCAGTAGCTAACGACAAGTGCTGCAATATTGTGGCATATGCCGCAAGCAAATGTTCGTGTCCTTCTGAAGCAGTTTTTAAGAAAGATATGTAAATTTTGTAGGAACTTACATAATAATTTACCAACCAGTCGATAATCGTCCTTCTGCGAAATGCCAGGAATTCTCGTAAAACTAAGTGGCTTAAACGTAGGACTAAAACATCCTGAGAATACATTAGTTTGTTAGCAAATAAGTAAGTAAGCCTTGTGCCAAATGTAGGTGGATAATCTCATCTCGCCCTTCATTTTAATTTTTTCTTTTTTCTGACTCTAAGGACAAGGACTGTAAAGTATCTGTTTAATTGTTGACATTTTGAATAAAATTTACAAAAGACAAAACGCCTTCCTTTTGTGAAAGCGAACTGTTTAGGGACTTCTCTCCTTTTAACACATTATTCCATGCAAATAGTCGTACACAATGAGTGTATTGCCGTCCATTTGCAAGGCCACAAAGCAGCGGCTTGCTTAAACTGCATATTTATGAACATTTTGTCAGCGAAATAATTAATGTAAATTGCATTTACTGGAAGTTATTTTGCATAATTTGCATGTCCCTTTAAAAACCCCGGCTCTTTCTGCAGGGCAAATTATTTGAGTTACATAAGCAATCTAAAATAAAAAAAAAAAATAAAAAAAGAGGACACTGAAAATTTCTATTTCAAAGTTCTGCCAGTGAGTGGAAATTAATTTTATTTTATTACCTAACTTTTACTTTCAGGAACATTTTTAAAGCACTTTGGCGTGGTCGGTGGTATTCGGTCCGCGGACATTTCTCGCACTTAATTAAATATATTTCGTAGTCACCCCTCGCGCTAGGTCGCTAAAAATCTGTTGGTGTTGAATAGATTTTGAGCTTTACAGGCATTTAACATTTTGCTCCTGAAATTGTGTGCAATCAATTTGAAAGGTGGGTTTATGGTTAATGACTTCTCTTTTTGGTTAGAGTGAAATCGATTTTATTTTTGCAATTATTCATCATTTTTTCCTGGAAAGGAGGGGGCTTTATGAGTTGGAGTGCGTTTGGTTGAAGCAGAAGTGGAATATAACCCGATTTAAAAGTGGTCTGTTTAGTTTTAAATAGGTTTAATGTGCACGCCCTCGGGAATGATTTGTGAATTCAATGAATTTGGCAACGAATTTAGCGGCGAGTATTTTAAACGAATATGGCATTAAGAGTTGGATCAATCGGAAGAATTAAATAATTTGAACTGAACTGGAAAGCTATGTAAATATCTATTTCAAATAAATACGTCGAGCGCATGACATCTGGTTATTCAGATTTAAACTATTGACCTCTGGTACTGAACCAAATACCGGTGGGGTTTATGGTACAAAAAAGTGTGTGGAGAGATAGTGCTCAGTATGTCATAATTACCCCGTAATTGGTACGAGGGGTTAGGTGCCATTGTTGACGGAGATTCTCAAGGGCACACTTAGACCAACTAAGGGTCCATTGTGCCAAATTGTAAGACACTTGAGAACCTAATTTCAGATTCCGTACAGACCCGTGTATGAATCTCAAGGGTTTGCTCAGGTCAATATTATAACTCACGACAGCCTCTTTCCTTATGGTGGCTAATGCTGGACAATCAAAGAGAAAGTTTTATGTTCATTCTATTTCCTCTTTTTCCGTGTAATTCCTGCAGAAGTCAGTCTGGTGTGGTTCTAGCCGTGATGCATCATCGCCGATTACACAGCGTCCTGACACGACACCAACAGCTGTATCACATGTATGCAGTAGATACCATCGCCTCTTAGCCTTCTCACTGGTTTCCACGTCTATTTCTCTGTTAAAAGAGCTAAACGGTGTACTGGGCTCAGGAAGGGCCTGCAAAAAGGTTCAAAATGAGTAAAATGAATCGGAAAATATGGAAAAACCGGAGAAAAAGCATTAGTAAGTATCGTGGGAAGGTAGGTCTCTCGAGGAAGAGTTGTTCTTACTTATGGTCATAGATTTCATGCCTTAGGATGTGGCATAGAGACACTGCGGCAAAAAAAACAAGAGATTTTAAATCATACCTACCACCTATCTATCGATTTTAACGTTTTCTACTAGATGATCTATAGAGAAAATCTATGTCTAGTTTTGGGACCACTGTCAAACTTGACAGATTGTGCAGGTTAATGATGTAGAAGGGACGTTGCTTCATCAAAGTCGGGAAAAACCGCAAGATGCTGGTTTTTTTGGAGAAAACGACTCGTTGTCATGTGACTCTTCAAAGAAGTACGATCACACGTCAACATCAAGATTGGTCATGTCTATGATATTGACATAATTGGAAGGACAAAGCAGAAGCTCTCGCGTTTGCATCTATACGTTACAACGGCAAAGACGGCTGGCTCATGTAGAGCGGATGGACAATAGTCCGGCTTGAAGAATCTTCGAACCCATCTCAGAGGAGGAGCAATGAAGTAGAAGAAGATCTTACCTAAGGTACAGAGCTCTGAAATGGAAAGGGACCTCAACCAACCTAGTTTGCGAAACTGGATGCAGTTCGTTTAAGGTGAAGCTGGCTAGAGAGACTTGTTGGTTGGGGACAAGGTCCACTCCAGATCATAGCGGCACCTATGTTAGTAATGCTACGGTGAACCCTAGGCTTCATAAACAGCCACGAATCTAGCATGGAGCTTTGGAGCCTTTCAGCCGTAATATCACATTGCCCCATCTTCTGTATCAAAAACCGAAGTTCAATGTTTAATGTATTCGACTAACGTTCTCTGCACATGTTCCCTCACCGTTTTTGATTGCTTCAAAGTTTCATTTCTAGTCCGTGTTATGGCAGCTTTACTGACTTTATTACCACTTCTTCAATGACCTCAATGATTGGCAATGATAAGCTTAACAATATGTGTACGTCCTGATTGACTGAGTGAGAGATTTGGCTTGTTATGTGGGGTTTATAATGCTTCTGTGATATCTACAAATATCTACAGGGAGTTGAGGCAGTGTAGTCTCCCATCTTCTCAAAAATCCCACAACAGGTTAAAAGGTGATTGTATCAGTAATAAGCAATTTAAAAAGTCCTTCCAAACCATTAATTTACATAAGGTCAACAAAATTTAACTGAAAATTAGAATTCAACCGAACTGATCCAATCTCTGTCCCTAGATTGTGACCTTAGGCGGAGGCGTACAAAGATATTTGCAGATGTAAATTGCACTAATAGCAAATAACTTTGAACAGAAAACAAGGTCTATATTAAGGACCATATTTCAAGGAATAACAGCCTCCTTCTGTGTGCTAAATTTACTTAAAAACTCCTTTGAAAGATGAATAAAGTAAAATCGCTTGAAGGCCAGTTTAATAAAACCAATTACAATCTAATAATTCTAAGAATCAAGGAACTAATCTACCAAAGAATTTTCGTGATTATTTTTTTATTGTTACCAAAATCTGTTCCATACGGACGGACTATCGGTTTATGTGTGTAAGAATGCCCTTTAGGGATCCTGTACTCTTATACCCAAAACTGTGCATGTATGCAATAAAATAAATGAAGAGTCTCGATGAAGCGAACCGTAACAAACATGTCCCGTGGGTCCTTTTAACACAGTGCTAGTGGCGAATGTCACCCTGGCCACATACTCGTATTTTCTTGAGACAAAGCAAACAAAAAAGGTCAACTGCGTTGTACTGTGAGTTACATCCCAAAACAGCACAAACATGAAATTCGTATTTAATATACTTCTGCCAATTTTTTGCTTGCGGTTGAATCTGTATAAAAAAAAAATTACGTCCTGAAAGAAAAACAATTATGTTTTTATCAAAGGATACGGCAGGCAGCCTTCTTCGAAGCAACAGCTTTGAGACTTTTTCCTTTTTTGTCGACCGATCGAAGGAACGAGAATGGAAGAAAATACGAAGAAAATTAATAATAATTATTCATAATACGTGGGCGTAATTTTTAAGGTTTCACTGCCAGCAATTCTCAATTCAAATCGTTTTGCCTGCAAACAGAAATAACATACAAAAAGTCCTACAATTACGTATGTGAATCAGGAAAGTTACCTCATTGGAAAGATGTTTTCCTTCTTTTTTATTTTATTTCTCTTTAAATTAATTTCTTTCAACAATTAATTTGTAAGATTTCTCCTCATTTTGAACCTACAGCAGAGCTAGGTTGAGCTAAACACCGCGCCATGAGTGTGTGTAGTTCCATAGCTACAGATACAGAAGCACGTTTTGAATTTTTATTTTGCAGAAGCACAGCGATCCTGAAAAGAGATATGAACTCTCAGGGATTGTAAAAGGATTTTGTTTAAAAAGAAAAAAAATAGGAACACGTATTTTTTTTCTTGACTAGTCATGCGGAACTCATTTCAATCAGTCCCAAGTTCCCAAAGGCTCTGTGGCACCATGTGTTTATGCAAACAAGCACAATAATTCACTTTTTTTTTTACAACCGTGCGTATTTTATTACACTCAACATAAATACGAGTACGTACATGCGAATGCGTAGGCTTGGAATTTCGAAATATCCATTAGAAGTTTTTAAATTAAGATTTATTTTTGCTACCTATGTACCTACATACATACCTACAAGTAAAGGAATAGTTTGGTTGGGTAAGGATTTTCTGTTAAAATTAAAACAAAGGATAACTTTAAATTAGAGTTGGCTTTATCTGCTTGAACCCAATTTCAGACATAAATTCAATGCAGTCACCGTGGTCTACATATTTGGGATTTTGGTAGTTCAGTTGAAAATGTCCTTTTTGAAGAATTACCGAAAGAATGATAGCCTTTAGTACAATCCAAGGTATGTTTGTGAAAAGTTTTCCACTTTGTGATATTAAGGAGCCGTCGATGGTAGTAATTATGGAGGACAGCGTAACTCAAATACCATCCATGGAAACACAATGCGTTGAACCCAATTTTCCACGACTCTTCGGGCAATATGCCGGTCGTCTAAAGACTCTGAGTTATTGGTATAGAACATGAACTTAACAAAGCCAAAAATTAAAAAAACATCGGCTAATGACCTATCCAGCATAAAGCCCGCACGAAAGAGTCGTTTTGGGTGTAATAACACTTCGTGAATGGGTTCGGGTTGCTGACTTGTACAAGTGTGACAATTTTGCTTGACAACGAAACCGTTGAGGCAGATATGGGCTTCATCACTGATAATGATTTTGCAATGAAACCGTTGTCGCAACCGAAGGCGAACTTTTAATAAAAATTTTTAATAATTTCCAACCGTTTTTGAAGCGTATACTTTTTCATGATTAAATACACAGTAAAGACGACTTGAAATGTCAAGCCAGCCGCAGCTGACTTCACGCATTGCTGCAAAATTCTGTTGCAAAATGGGGCGTCTTAATTGACAGACCATTTATGTATGTATTACATACATTTTTATATAAGTATGTATGTTTAAGTGAAAAAAGGGTGTTGATTATAGTTGATTGAATACCGTGAATCTCCTCGACTTCGACAGGAATCATGTCCATCAGAATCTTTTGCACAATTTAACATAGAGACAGATATGACCACCAGGTATCCAAGGAAGTCTACATACATACGTCCTATCAGCTTCTAATTTCTGGGCACTGACGAAGCAGTCAAAATAGGTTTGCTTAATTCTGCAATCTAAGAGCTCTTTTACATTCTTTTAGAACTAAAAACTCGTTTCGATCATTGATGGACCAAGGAAGGCTCTTAAAACTTATAACTAACGCTTCTACTTGAAGTTGGGGATCGGAAAGAATCACTGAATTAAATTTGGGGCTTAACTGCAAAAACTGCATTGTTCATTTTAGAAACGATTACTTTTATTGAGTCCTTTTCACAGGGGTTAGTGTTTCCTGGCGTCATGTCGGTGACACTCGTAAAATAATCAAACCAAGACGGTCAGTACCGAGTACAGTCAGCTAATTTGAATGCATGCATAGCAGAAACCTTTACTCGGACCCGAAAGACATAGGATTATACAGAAATTACAATGAGAGGTAATACAGAGTAAATTATTTGCTCCTTATGGCCTTATTAGTCTCAAATCTAGGGAGGACCTAAAGAGCTGACTTGATTTTGCTGAAGGTTAGTCTGAGTGGGGGTTTTCTAGTCAAATCACAAGATGACTTTCGTATACTCAAGATTTTAGGTAGAAGTGATAGGAGGCGTGCGTAATTTGATCCACCAAGCCTCTGAGTAACCTGGTGTAGAGTACCTGGTTGGTATATTTCAGTTATCTGTAGAATCTCTTATAAACATGATCCGATAATTAGGTTTTATGAGTGATGTGTGACATACTAGTCGGGGACTTTGTTAAAGAGTAAAGAATTCGTTATTAAAACGTGTAGAGCTATCTCAAGCAGCTTGTGAAATAAGGTTATACGGATATGTATTCAATGGGAAGACGAAATTTAGTACCTAACTTTTCACCTCTTCTATTGATTTTCTTCTTCGGAGAATAAAGTGAAAACTTTCCTATTAGAATGCTCCCAGATCTTTGACTAGGTCGTATATATTAAACAAATTCATTATTAAATCTCTGGATAGCATATACGATTAAGCTTATGGGGCTACAACCGTGTCCAGAACACTCAGAGCTATGCAATTTGCCTCACACGTACTATATGCTTCTGAAAGCAAAACTTGAATTAAAATAATTGCTTTACTACTACATACATACATGTATGTATTTAGGAACAAAAAAGTTTACATAGAGACGATACCATTCCGAACTATACTAATATGAACCCTTTGCAGGTTTACCACTGTTTTCCCTATTAAAAGTGGTATTCATCACGGCTCTACACTTATTGTTCAACTTTAGATTACTTCAGTACATTTACATTCCTTTGGAATCCTGTTTGCAAACATACCAGCAACAATAAAAGGAAAAGTGTACAAAACCACAATAAGACCAGCAATCATGTACAGCTCCAGCACAAATAGAAAAACACACTTAAATGCTACACACCGATGGCATGAAAATGTCAAGGTGAGCAGGCCGGTGTTACCCTGAAAGACAAAATCAGAAACACGTAGCATTCTATGAAGAGGAAGTTTGAAAATTACACCTATAGACGAAAAGATTGAATGAAAATCGACTAAGATGCTATGGCCACGTAACAAAACAAAATCACATCCTACGTACATACATACAACAATGAACATAGATAAACCCTCATGAACAAGAGGAAGACCGCAGCCAACATTGTTCAGAACCAACCGAAAAACATGACAGAAAACAACCTAGAAGTCGTGACAACCCAGAACAGGATTTCCTGGCGGCTTTTGGGTCGACTGCAGATACGAAAAATGGCAAAGAGAGAGTTAAAAAATAAATCTGTGGACTCCTACAGCACAAGGGAAGACAGTAGAGAGACATAACAACAATAGTTGTTCCGAAACTTAACTTAAACAGTAGGAGCGCTACTGTTTGCCTCTTACCATCTAAGCAAGGAGTATTTTGGAACATATCTTCACAGAATGACCGTTTCAGCACTTCATGTTATGAACTAGCGGAATGCACTTTTTCTTATTAACAAATAAATAAATAAACCCGGGTGTAACCTGAAGGTCACGTTCCAATGATTTTTGAATAAAATTTTGTGTTTGTTATCCGCCCATGACGCGAATTAAATAAAAACTCAAGTGATTCCGTTTAGTGTCTATCGCTGACTGACTTTTATTATTATTTATTCGAGAATTAATAAGTAGGTATCAAATATCAAATGCATTAAATTTTAGGAAAGTGCATTTCATGCAAATGGAAATGCTTTTATGTTAATGAACTTAATATGATATGTAGGTACAATTATGCTGATCTAAATGGAGCAACGACTTAAGGTTGTTGCTATACATGTTTACTGGTGGAGGTCACCATACAAATATGTAACTTCTCCACCCTTTGTTTTAAGATTCTCCTGAATCGTTGGAATCTCAATTTTTTGAATTTTTGGTTCTGACTTGGTAACATTATTAATTTTTATTTTTAGTTCACGATTTGTCTTAGCTATGCAAATAATTACAGTTATTATTACTATGAGTATTACGAACATTGTTATGTTACTAGCATAATTAATTATTCTATGGTAATTCAATTCTTCAATATGTTTTAAGTTTTCAATTTGCTGTATTGATTCAATTTCTTTAAAGTTTAATTTTTCCGTTATGTTAATTTTTTCTTCATCTTCATAATGAAATTTTTGAATAAATTCTAATTGGTAATTTACAATAGTTACATTTAGTATGTTAATAGAGCAATTGTTGATATTTATTATAAAGTTTCCAGTAAGGTTTAATTGTCTATCGTCGCATTGATTAATTACATATTCCTTTTCTAAGTTTATACATATAATGGTATTATCATCAATCTTAGTTATTCTTTTTACTGCGTTATAGCGATAAGTACATGCATTTTGTGTTATACATGAATGGCTTAGATTTAGTTCTTTTAAATAAATATTATTAATATTGTATTCATATTGTAGGTTATTTATTTCTATAAGTTGAAACGCTTCGATGTCTATTTCTTTTTTCTTGTCATTTGGAATGGGTATAATCATTTTAAGTTGGGTCGTAATGTAGTCTTTCGGTAATTTTACAGCTATGATAACTCTATCTTGGTCGAATCTCAAAAGCCCTATTCTAGCATATTCAAGTTTATAAAAGTCTATATGTGCTATTTTTAATTCCATCCCGGTCAATATACTTGGATGTAGTATGCCTTGCTTAGCAGAAGCTATATTGTCTAGTATGCTATCTATTTTACTTTCTAATATTTGCAATTTTAGTAGTTGCTCGGTAATCAATTGTTTCCTTACAATGTCTTTTTGGTTAGATGCGATACTTTGGTAGGTATACGATAATGTTTCCCTATCTGTTTCTATTGTTTTTTTAAATTTATTTAATGAATCCATGAACTGCCCATTAATTTTAATTTGTTGATTAAGATTTGTTATTGCTGCATGATTATTAGTATCTACAACTTTCATATGTTCGAGGATGTCTTGTCTGTCATTGTCGTCCATTGTCCCAAACAACCATTTTTGTGTTGTTCCTATAAAGTTTAGAAGTCCTCTTTTCTGTCTTCTGAGTGGTATAATTGCATGAAGTTTTGCTTTGATGTTAAATATTTCGTTCTGTATTTCCGAATTATTTGTTAACTGTAGAGTTTGTAAATTTAGTTCAATTAATGCAATTGTTGAAAGTATTTCCTTAGTGTCGATTATATGCAAAATTGTCTGGCTATTATTTATTACTTGGACTGGCCCTAGGTTCAGAGTGGTGTAGCCTTTACCTGTTTGTATTGGTGTTATTATAAGAGTTGCTTCCGCTGTCGTTATCGTTAGTATTGCCATTATGACCGTCGGCCAATAGATTATCTGCAAATTGATTTGGTCTTTTAGTATTTGAGGCGTGTACATTTCTTAGATTATGTTTTCTGTAATATGTTTCATTCTTATGTCTTAGGTGTTTGTAATTTCTTATATAACCTTCACTACGTTTTTCTACATAATTTTCCCTTGGAATATTTCTTTTATTTATTATTTTTTTCTTTTTCTCTTCTAGTTTGTTCTTTAAGTTTACCGGCTTTGCGTTCTCAGCCTGATTTGGAGTCATGCCTAATGTCGAATGAAATCTATTGTTGTATATTTGAATAGCCTTATATATTTTCCTATTGGTTGAAATGTCTGTGTCTTTTATGGTTAGTAAAATTTCAAGTAACGTTGAGTGAAATCTCTCTATATCTGAATTACCTGTATGAGAGTTGGCCTTTGTCATATGCATTTCTATTCCTTCCTTCCTGAAGTGTTCTTTTATGTTTTCTGAATTGAATTCATTGTCACAAACTATTTTTCTTGGTTTTCCGAATTTTGTCAATTGTTCATCTATGCATTCTAACTTACTTGTCCAATTTTTACTTGTCAAACTATATCCGTAAGCTTTTTTAGTAAATTTGTCTATAAATGTCAAATATATTAATTTATTAAAATGATAGATATCCATGTGTAATATTTCATTTCCTTTGTTCGGAGTTTCGGTCAGCTTGAATTTAGGCCTTATTGGTTTTCTGTCATATTTCCCTTCCTGACAAGTCTGGCAATTTCCTATTACCCTTGATATTTCTGTTATCAGTTTTGGAAAATATATTTTGTATTTTAATTGATAGTATGTTTCTACTACTCCTGAGTGGTTACTTTCTTCGGTGTGATAAAGAGATATTTGTCTATGAACATCTTCAGCTTTTTCTAAATCTCTTGCTCTCTGTGTAAGCTTATAAAATATAACTTCTTTATTATGTCCATACATTTCGATTAATACTTTCTGCACTTTATTATATTCCCTATCTTCTACTTCAGAATAAATACCGATCTTCCCTGCTATAATTGTTCTATTGAATAGATCCCTCCAGTATTTGTCATCTTTTGTCATGTCAACCTGAATAATTCTTTTACCATGCAGTGTTTTTATTTCATTTTGAACTGAGTAAGTTAGTATTAACTGAGTCTGATATGTATTTATAATTCCCTCTTTTATTGGTATATGATCTAACAATTGTTCATCTACTGAGTGTGCAGTTTCCGAGGTTTCGTTTATTTCGTTTGGAATTCTGCTTAGGAAATCTGCAATTTTATTCTCCTTGCCTTTTATATACTCAATGTCAAACTCGAATTCTTGTAATTTAAGAAGTCCTCTTTGAACTCGTTGACTGAATTCTTTTCCATTATATTTTTTTGTTAAATATTTTATGGGCATATGATCAGTGATTATTTTGAATTTTTGTCCCCAAAGATATGGTCTAAAATATGAGGTAGCCCAAACTACTGCTAAGAATTCTTTATCGGTTACTGAGTAATCTTTCTCATGGTCATTTAAAGTTCGAGAAGCATAACATACTGGTTGTCCTTCTTGAGTAAGTACAGCTCCCAAAGCAAAATTACTTGCATCAGTGAAAAGTGAAAATTGTTTATTAAAGTTTGGAAATTTAAGTATTGGATGCTTAACCAGAGTTTCTTTTAATCTTTCAAAGGCTTGAATATATTCAGGGTCATTGCTATTGATTTTCATATTCTTTTTTAAGTATTTTACCATCGGGTATGCTATTCTAGCGTAATCCCTAATAAATTTTCTATAATAACCAGTGCTACCTAGAAATCCTTTCAATTGAGTTATTGTCAAAGGTAAAGAATATTTCTGAATTACTTCTACTTTATTCGGATTTGGTTTCATTCCTTCCGAAGTTAGTATGTGACCTAGGTATTCCGTGTTGTTCTTAAGAAAAGAGCATTTATTTAGTTGTATTTTTAGATTATGATCTGCTAATCTTTGAAATATTTTATTTAATGATGATATATGTTCTTCTAAGGAAGTGGAAAAGATTAGTATATCGTCAAGATATACTGTACAAATTTGTCCTATGTACTCTCTGAGAATATCATTCATTAGACGTTGAAACGTCGCTGGGGCATTTTTCAGTCCGAAAGGCATTCTGGTATATTCATAAAGACCATTTGGCGTAACAAATGCAGTCTTATGTATATCTTCAGGATGTACCTTTATTTGATGATATCCCTTGGCTAAATCAAGGGTAGAGAAATACTGTGACCTTCCTAACTTATCAAGAATACTCTCGATATTTGGTAGTGGGTATTTATCATCCACAGTTATATCATTAAGTGCTCTATAATCAACACATACTCTATACTTAGTTTTTCCTTCGCTATCAGGTTTCTTGGCCACAACTACTATTGGTGAGGCATATCGACTATTTGATTTTCGAACTATGCCCTGCCTTTCCATATCGTTAATTTGTTTCCTGACTTCTTCTTCATGTTTTTGAGGAAGACGGTACAGTCTGGCATTTATTTGTTGATCCGTGGTTAGAATTATTTTATGCACTGTGCTGTCAGAATTTGTGAGTTCATCTCCATCTTTGTATAGGAGGCTTTCATATTTTTGCAACAGTTCTTGAATTTTCTGTTTTTCAAAAGTTTTTAAATGGTCTAACTCTACTTCATCGTTTCCCCCTAATTCGTAACATTCTATATACGGTTCAACTTCAAAAATCATTGGAATTATGGTTTTATTTTGTAACAACACTTCTCTTTTTTTTATGTTTATGCTTTCTACCATATTACCTATGACGTCCATACCTAATAAAAGACTGTATGATTTTTCCCCCAATGACTTGCCGTATGCTTGGATAAATACATTAGATCTATATCCAAATTCTTTAGGCACTGGGACTTGATAGATCTTTAATCTTTCGGCAGTCTGATTATTTACTGTCGAAAGTTTTATCGTTACTTCGTTAAGAATATTGTATGTACTACAATCTATTCTACTTGTGTTAACGATTGTCATAGTAGATCCTGTATCTATTAGGCATATATGTTTTTGATTTCCAATCGTAAATGCTATTTGTGTCTTTCTACCAGTGAGGCTGGATTCAGAAAAACCGGAGCTTCTATTGAATGGGCTTCTTCTGGAATGTTAATGTTATCGATATCCATCTTCTCGTTATTTTGCCTATAGTGTAATTGCCTGGAGTTACTATAGCTATCAGTACCTCGTTGCTGCTGGTTGGTTGCAGAGTTATTATAATTAATTTGTTGCCTTTCTCGATTGAATTGTAATTGTCCCGAGTTATTGACATAAGTATTTCGTCGCTGTCCAGGGTTATTAAGATTATTGTTTTGCCTTTCTTGTCCAGAACTAATAAGATTTGGATTTCGTCGTAGTTGGTTGGTCTGTCGTGGGTTATTGTAGTAATTGTATTGTCTATCGTCATGGACCTGTTCAGAATTATTGAAGGACGTATTTTGTCGTAGTTGGTTACTAGGTACATCTCTTCTTTCTTTATATTTGTAACTAGTATATGCCCGATTACTACTTCGTTCCGTTATTAAGTTACCTTCATCAAACCCTACATATGAATACAATATCATTTTTATTTTATGTAAATCATATTCATCCCTAATTTCTCTAGCTAAGTTCCCTCTTGCTAGTTCCCTAATCTTATTAACTACCAAATTATACAATAGCGATTTTAGACTATGCTGCTTATTTTCATACATTATTATTGTATGAATATCGGTTAATAAGAACTCAATTTTATTGTTTAAATCTAAAACTGAACTTACCCTTAAATTATTTATTTTCCTTGTGATTTCTCCCTGGTCGATTATTGGTCTAAACGTCAATCCAAGCAGGTTCCTCGCTTCATCCCACGTTGTTATTGCATTAGTCAGCAGTAGCTCCTTTGCTCTTCCAGTCACCTTGCATTGTGCTATTGCTGTCCATGTAGTGGGTCTTCTGTCCTCCGGTGTTAGGCTAATGTGGTTGTCCACCACATTTATGAACTGCGTTAGCTCTTCTCTATTTCCAGAGAATTCTTTTATGTATGAAATCTCTCTCATTAGAACTAGGGCTCGGCTATCAGGTTGTTGAGTATTGGCCTCTAGTCTAGCGAGAATTTGCGCCATTGTGGCCAGTATGGTATTTGGGTCAGCTGCCATTTCGGTTTCTTCCTCTTCCGCTTGTAAATTTCTTCTGGAATCGTGGAGTATTTGTCGCGAAATGTTGGTGTCTTCGGATATCACTATTAACGGCACTTATATCTTTCTTTTCTGTGTGCTGCGACTGATTTTTAGTCCGCAACAATCACTTGAATTCTATTTTTATTTTATGTCTTTGTTACGACTGATTTATAGTACGTAATAATCACTGCACTTTTTCTAATTAATTGTTTTCATTAAAGACTGATTTGTAGTTCTTTAATGTTCAATGTGGTTCGTTTTTTTTTCTTTTTCTTTCAAAAACAACAAAAAAAAAAAAAAAAATCCGTACGACTGCGCCAATTAAATAAAAACTCAAGTGATTCCGTTTAGTGTCTATCGCTGACTGACTTTTATTATTATTTATTCGAGAATTAATAAGTAGGTATCAAATATCAAATGCATTAAATTTTAGGAAAGTGCATTTCATGCAAATGGAAATGCTTTTATGTTAATGAACTTAATATGATATGTAGGTACAATTATGCTGATCTAAATGGAGCAACGACTTAAGGTTGTTGCTATACATGTTTACTGGTGGAGGTCACCATACAAATATGTAACTCGCGTGGAACGTGCGCTTAAAATTCAAGGGACCTATAAGACTGAACCAATATTATGAGTTTACGGCCAGCACTTTGTCTAAGCTGGTTTTGAACAGTATTTAAACCTTTCTACATACAGCTGCACTCAGTAATCCGTGGCAATGAAGCTACTAACAAATTTGCCCGATCCAGTGTCAAATCTCCATTCATTTCAACAGAATATTTCTTGTTAGCCAGATAAGAATAAAGCTAGTTCCTGGACAAACTGCCTTAAGACATACCAAGAAATTTATAGATTTCCAACTGGTCATTGCTTTCTAAAACACCACCTGCTAATAGTTTATGGAATATGTGCCGATTGTACCCTGAAGACACTTTAACTAACGAAACGAAATAGGTTTAAACACTTCCGGAAGGGTCTTACTTCTCTCTCTGATGTCACCTCTTCTTCAGCTCAAACAATCTCAAGTTTTGTTCAAGAACTTGATCTCAGCTAGAAGGCAGAACTTCACATAACGTCCTTAAGTGGGTAGCATGAAAGATCTCTATGAGGTCGTTGTGATTCTGGAGTGTATTGCAATTCCAGCACCCTTATTATCTTAAAAAAAAAGCTTGGTCTAAACTACCCTATCATGATTCGGAAATCGTGTAGTACCTAATACAATCTTTCGATGCGAGTTGGCACAGTCCATAGTGCAATGCAGAGCGCCCCATACGCCAACCCAGTATGAACTTGGAACTATCTCGATGGGTATAATTTCTGCTCCTGTGCCGTTGGGTATGTATATCTAATGGCCAACTCGAATCTCGAAAAATAAAGAGGAATCAAAGTCCTCCTGGCATATTCACTTTTGTTGTTTACTTACATACATAGACAGCGCTACTTGAGCCTAAACCATCAAGCAGCTCGAGTTCGCCTGGTCCTTGGCTAATTGCTATCAGCGGGCTCCAAGTCAGCTAAGATTCCTTTCTGCTTCTGCGTATTACCTAAATCGAGATTTTCTTCAACTGCATTGGTTCACGAGCTCGATTCGACAACTCTGTGGATCGAAGCACTAGTGTCTATTCCAATTCAGGTGACACTAAAATCCTCCACGGAATCACGAACCACATCAGTGGTGCCTCTGAACACCAACTTGTTTGTATGAATGAATCTGCTTTTAACCATTTGCTCGATCCAATAGCAAAGACGCCTGTCAATCTTTAGATTTAAAAATACAAGAGCTTCCTGAAGCCTCCCTTAACAATGACAAAATCAATAAAAAGTGGTAGAGTTCGACTTGAAAGTGGTAAGAGGAGCTCCAATCCTGCGTTACTTTTATCACTTTACCTCAAAGAGTTGCCTTGACTTGGCTACAAAAAAAGATAATTAATGGGAAACACTTGTAGGTAAGACGAATAGAACAGTACAATGGAACTGGTGCCATTACACTCAATTAAGTGACTGTCGTAAGTAGGTGCCATAGGGGCATAACTAATTCGAATTTTTCGGTTGAAACGTTTCGCCGCAACTCAGTGCCAGACATATACAAAATCTTCAAAGATTGGTAAAATGTCTCAACCATTTGTGTATGTATGTACATTGCTCCTTCTACAATCCCTAAAGGACTATCAATCATACATATTAGTATACATAATGTATCTAACATGTGAATTTACTAATCTGTGTTTTATTAAATCACCGTGTACCGTGGTACCCTTCGCATAGATCTAAAAATTAATATTCCACTTAGGGTGGGAAAGTAAAATCGATAATTTAAAAAAAAAAGGAAGAAAGCACTGGCTTTGACAGTTTTTTTTTTGAAATTCATGAACAAGTACATAGTACCAGTGTATGTATTTTTTTTCAGTACAGACGGGGGCAAGGTTGTGCCCGTGCACTCTTCTATTGAACTGATTAGAGGGATTTATGTGAAGGTTGTGCTTACGTTTTGCTTATTTTAAGGATACGAAATTTAATGAGGTGTAGGTTTAAATTTTATATACGTGATTAAAATTAGAAACCTCACTTCAACGAAATGTAAATTTAGGGACGGTACGTGTTTACCTACTTTTATAACGTATAACGGCGCCGCTCACAAATATTTCACGTTTTCCATACTCGTACATGTAGCAACGTCCGTATGGCTAAATGTGTTGGAGGTTGGTCGTTTACATGTTTATTCAAGAAGCTTTCGTGGCGAACGAATTAAACGGCGAAGGGTTGGCTTGGTGCTAGATGGTGGCTGGTGGCACGGCACACAAGCAACTCTAAAGCCCATAACATGCAGCTCTGCTCGCTCTATCAGGGTACATGTGTGTTCGTTCCAAATGACAAAAAATGAGCGAAAAAAAAAAAACGACCAACGAAATCCTGAAAACACATTTATGTGAAATGTGTATTATTTGTGAAAATGATACAAAAGGCTGTTTGGCGCTCTAGTGATGAGATAAAGAAATACACTTAACAATAAACCGCATGTCGACTGTTGCAAACACGTATGCGACATTTTAAATATTAATGTCCTGGCTAGGGATATGTACGGGTAATGCTGTTTGTTGGTACTTCAAAGCGTATGCTTAATTTCATTTTGGAAACGTATTTTAGATGCATAGATTAAATTTGCATTAGGTGCGGAAGGACCCTTTTGTGAATTACTGTATTTTTTGTGTCGGAAAAAATAGAGTTTATTTGATGCATGATAATCAGGCGGAATCTATTTTGCGTTAACTTAGGTATTTCCTTAGAAAGAGGGATAGAATGGCTGTGCATGGAATAAGAAGCATGACTGAGTCGTACGTTCTGGGACAACAACTTTGAGTCAAATCAGAGAATATTTAATTTGGGGATAAGGGAAAAATGGAATGTATTTAAAGGAGTATTTTGAATCAGGAAAACGTACTTTAAAAAGGGTATCTTGAATCAATGACATCGTTTCGCAGACAACATGTCCCTTAAAGAGACTATTTTAGGACATTTATAAGGAAAATTTCTGTTTTAGTGAAATTGCGGAACTGTATGTTACATGAGTTTTTTATAAAAGTGAAATCTAACTGAAACTCTGTCCAAGCTGATGGAATTCGTGTAATTCAAGTCAAAGTAAATTACAATGTCATACATGTTCACCAGAGCAAAGTGCCCGTGCTGGTATGGTGAAAGACTGTTTGGTTGCGGCCAAACATTTAGCAGGGTTTTCCTGTTTCTCAGTACCCCTGCTCCAGCTATTACAGACACAATCAAAATAAAGTGTTTGGCTGTTGGTAAGTTTTGTTAACAAAATGACGAAAATGACGAGTAAATGGCATTCTATTTTCTGTTTATTAATATTTAACACTAGTGGGTATCCGGCGCGGGTTACTAAGTCTACCATTTTGGAGTTATGCCAGAAATTTGGGAAAATAAAATGGAATTTAGCAAGAGCTCAAAATGGAGTTGCGTGAGAATTGCTGGACCAATGTATTATGACAGAAACACTTTCGGCCCAATTCCAAAGATTGCCTGGAAATTTGAGCCATATGTATACATATATGTCTTGATTGAACTAAATTGATTGCTAAATACAACAGACCAGATTAAATCTAGGAAAGCGTTCCTGAAGACGTCGAAGGACAAAGAACTGACTGCTGTAAGGTATCTATAGCTTTGTACCTTCGTACCCTTTCATATATTCATATCTTCATGTATGATATGGGTAAAACTGCAAACCATTATAATCTACATATGTAAGAAATGTGGATTTCTAAAAAAAGATTTAGTATACCGCAGCATGTTTAGGAGCGTAAAACGTGCATTTGCCATAAAAGACATAAAAGTTATTTTCTCTAATAAAGTGATGCCGCAGCAATTTGCAAATGATTAGCTTAATTAATAGTGACAAGTGACTGCGTTTACCTTGTTAATTTGTAATAGTACAAATGAGGCACTTTAGTTATGTACAAGCAGTACAATCTAAGCAGAAGTTTATTGATATTGCGATTGGACTGCTTGCATCAACAAAACTGACTGACGGGTGCTGTGTTAATTAATTGAGACAAATAGATTTTAGAATTGCTTTATGTAAGTTTGTAAACATTGCTTTCAATATAATATACACTGCTGTTTAAAGTATTAAGATTTGCCGCTTTTTAGCATTTATAAGTATGTATGTGGCATGAAAAATGCCCCCTTGGGCGCTAAGGAATGTCTATGGAAGAATATTATGTTTGGTCACAAGACCTACAATTCTATAATTGCTGAAATTAGCCTTTTTCCAAGTATTATACATTTTCTTTAGCTTTACTTTTATAATAAACGTGGCTTTTCTATTGGATTGACATTTCATTTGATTTGATCATTTCAGTTTTTTTTTTTTTTGGTTATTAGAGATAATTAAGGTCCTTTTGGAAAGTGATATTTGCTGTTGAAGATTATCTCTGTACATCATGACAAAGATATAAAAAACAAAAACATTGTGGTCGCCCCAGACAATTATTCTTTTCCTTGCATGCAAATAAAAAAAACCTGTAGTTTATTTAGATTCATATGACATTCGAAATCGTAGTTAGCGACATCTTGCTGCAGAAAAGAATATTGTCTCAGAAATGAAGAACTTAATTGGTTCAGATCTTATTTAATGACAGAAACACTATAATTAAGTTTAACAATGTGTTAATAAAAACATTAAATGTTGATTTAACATTTACCTAAAAGTTCGTATATTACACTACAATCTCGATAACGTGGCCTCCCAATAATGCGAACTCACAAATTTGTGACTTACTATTTCTTGGAAATTTTCTCATCTCCATGATGTGAACTTTTTGTTTAGTTTGAATTCTACTTACAGTTATTTGTCTAGACACGTTTTTCCATGTTACTTACTGGTGGAAGTACATTTTTCTCAGTATAGCACCTAAGCGCAAAACACATACACACATAAATTCTTAGCACCAAAGGAGAAGTGTGAAATTCTGTGGAAACTAAGTGCTGGATATTCTGGCGTTGTTTTATGTGTACAATATAGGGTGACAAAGTCGACCATTACAGGAACAAAAACTAAATCTCATACATTTTTGGATCACTTAAAGAGTACGGAATCAGTACCTGGCAAACGGAAAACACTAAGGAAGTCTGAAATGCGGAAAATGGCAAAATCTCTGTAGGAATGGTTCAAAAAACAAATGGGATATCATACTTCGATTTCTTGAGATTTGCTCCGTCAAAAAAAAAATCATTTCAACAACATTTGTAACGAGGACTTTTTCCGATGATAAAATCTTCATTTGACTGTAAGAATACCTATAATTAACACTTCAAAAATCTGTCATGCTTTTGCTATACAGTGTTCTAATACATTTCTCGAATGGGCAGAGCAAAATGCACTTAATGTGCATCAAATTTCAAAATATTAGATCAATTGCAATACAAAAAACAACTGAAGCCATTGTCCACTCTAAAATCGTATTTTTAAATAAATACGTTTTTTATTTAATTTTTGTCTTTATGTTTTTTTATTTCTTTGATGTTGTTTTCTTTAAGGTCTGTGTTATTTATAGGTACATTATAATTGTTTTTTAATAAAAGCTTCCGTAGCTTATGTTCCAAAATGTGAACTAATTTATTTAACACCTATAGGAATAGCAAGTTTAATAAATAATAAAAATACTTATATTGGACTGTCAGTGCCTCAACCATAGTGTATTCTCTCAGGATACTAAAAACACTCACTAAATCGTCAGGGTGTAAACTGTTTATTACACTCTTTTGAATTAAAACCTGGTCACTTTCAGTTGCAATATCCTTTACAGCTCGGTTCAATGCAATTATCCCTTCTGATGCTTTATGCTGCCTTGTGCCTGTAGTGTGTTCATCCAAAGATTTAATGTTTTTGCACATCTCCACAGAGATATCCTTTTATGTAGTCAAATGAAGTGAACTCGACAAGGCTTAAGGAAAATTAAATTAATTTCTTGATGACATCCAACTTTTATAAAATGCACAAACAATGCAACATACTTTCGAAACAGTCTAGGTTTCAATAAGTAAACCGGAAACAAATTGTTTTTTAAAAAACCTTCGAATTATTTACTAATTACATCTTTATTTTTTATAAACTATTTATGAAAAAATAAACTGGTAAATGGTAGCAAAATCTTGTTGCAATGCTTATACATACATTTCCTTGTCATATTTATAATAGACTACCCCTTTTATTACAGATTTCACTAATTCTAACCCCACTTTCCTCAAATATCTTTAAAAAAAAGTGTTCCACGCATTAACTCCCTAACATGGATATCTAATTACATTTTGTGATTATTTCCTTTCCATGAGTGGGCCTCATATTCAACTCATGTGTGCATGTAGAACATAAAATTGCGATATGTTGAAACAGTGTTTTGGAATCTCTCTAGATTCTCTTCCGATTTCCCGTGTTAATTTTAGAATTTGTTTGATTTTGTTGTTCTAAGATCTCTATTCTGCTGTATAATGTCGGATATTGGCACACTTTTTGTATTTAGATACAAGACTATACATAAATAAGACCCGACATACAATTTGATCTTAATTTTAATTTCGAAAGTAAAAATAGGTCCTGCCAATACTATGAGTTCTCTGCATTATGATGAGAGGTGATATGTACATATGTGTGGATTATCTAGTAAAGTTCTCCTTAGATACTAAATGATCGTAGCATTCCCAAGAGGCCTAATTTGTGAAAAGACTTTAGATCATGGCACATCTGGGAGCAGACCATTCCGAACAACGCAAACTTATTAACGTTATAGTATTTAAACGATCAGTTAAAGTATTTTCCAGATCAGTTGAATTAGAGATTAGTAATTTGACTCACAAACAGATGATTCTTTTAATGATCGCTTTTCTGGAGCTGAAGCAGAAGTCTTGGATAAACTATCCACTGCCTTGTTTTTGGGGACTAGTGCAGGACAGTTACACACTTAGTAGCTGCTGAATAGATTTATTTTCTTCTTCAACACTCCAGTTTCAGCTGTTAGTATTTGTCGGAGTTTTAGTCATTTTGCATGAAATCCTGTCAGGATACCGAAAGCTGTACGTATCTCTTTTGCGATTAAGCTTTTTAAAGCTTGTGGGTCATTATCAAACTGGTCATAACAATATGGATATTACTAATGTATCTTATTGATTACTAAGGCATCTGCAAAATCGGTGTCAGATCCATATGACTCCTTGAATACCGTAATACATATGTATGGGTGTACATACTATAAGAAGAACCCTGATCCTTTCAAAATGAAACTTTTATAAAAATTACTGGACCGGGGATAGGGTAAGAGGATAACTTTCTTTACCTAGCAATTGTGCTCTCGATCAACTGTGTCACTGAACTGGATACGAAGTCGGTACTTCTGCTACAATTGTATGTATTCCCATATCATATCATTGAAGAATCGTATCTTGAACGAATAGGCTCGTACTAGAACGAGTCAGGAACCAGTAAACATCACCGTATGACGGAGAAAATTCTTTTGTAAAATAGGCCATGCAATGGTATCCGTTTATACCCAATCCGGTAGAAGAGTGAGTCGCCTTAAGCAAACGTGCCACTGAATGGGTGGATAGGAAACCAGAACTTTTGTGATGAGTTGGAGAGAGTTGGAACGCGTTGCTGAAAACCATATACCATGGCACGTGTGAAAGGATATCATACAAAAAAAATAATAAAAAAAAAAAACAAATGATTGACGGGTAATTTAATTTTTTTTTTGTACTGACAGAGCGACAGATAGATAACTGGCATAACTTATATGCATTTAAACTGAATATATATTAACTCCTTTGTGGTGGCGGGTGGTCCTGATTACGGAGGTGTATATCTGCGGTTTCATTTTCATTTTCAAATGAATATAATTCCATCCCCCACCCAATGACAGCTGGGTGACATATGACATATCCATCACAAGTCAGTTAAAAAAAAAAAAAAAACCAAGTATTTAAGAGAATCATGTATCCGCAATGAATTTTCTTCAATTGGATGATTTATTATAAAAGATTAAAAGCGTGTGTTTGTTTTTTTCTTAACTACGTGATTTGAAATGCCATCTGACAACTACAAGTTCCCTCTTCTTGTATACCTAATACAATATGTTTTACTGAGAATCCTATCCCTGAAGAGACAATAGAAAAATTGATCCCTTCCGACGCAAAATCCCTTGTCTACAGATATTTTTCAATATCATTGTAGAATGAACACAATTACAAGAAACTTCTACTTCGTTATTATATCTCATGGCATAAAAAGGCTTATTTATATACTACATACATACAGACATATATGTGTGTGTTTATCCTTTGGTTTTTATTGCTGTATTAAAAATCGATTTCATTCCACTGAGACAACAAGAAAATAAATAAACTTTTCTGAAGAGCATGTATAATCCAGCATTCTCCCCAAGATATTTTGCTTAATGTTCCGGTATGCGAACAATGTTCGTCCTTCTCATGTCATCCGCTTTTTCCAGCTCCTTGCTTTGTCGTGGTGCTGTTTGCATCATGGTTGTTCTAAATATTCATACCCTGTACTTGAGAAAAAGGAGAACAAAAAAAAAAAAGTCCTGAAAACTTGTTGAATGCTGTTTAGTTCGTTTTGCTATGTGTGTATGAACTGTTGGGGGTGATATATTTATTTTCCCACCGACCGAGGAGTGTGAAATCAAAATCTTTCTCAAAATACGTACGGAGTTGTATATAATGTGTTTTTCTTAAGTACACGTGCTCCTTAACGACACCAAAGGAAACTAAATCGATGGAAAAACGGGGATGAGACGTTCGTCCCTAGTCAGAATTTGGTTTTCCTTTTTTTTTTTTACAAGTCTCAAGTAGTTTTATCTTTCAAGGGAAGAGCTTTCTCTAACCTGTGACTTGGTACCTACATACTTGCTTTCGCAGCACATTTATCAAGATAAGTTTGCGTTTGTTTTTGGTGGAATAGGATTCGAATGACATGTGTACATATGTATTTCACGTAGTAGACGCTCTGGAATGTCACTATGTCAAAAGCAACACAAAAACAAGGATCCTTGCACTAATGGCATTAGTTCTCAACGCCGCGGTTACACTCTCTATGTACATACATACATATGTAGATAGATGCAAATAAATACGTCTACTTAAGTTCGAAAATTACACAAGTACTTTGGGGAAAGGGTTTAAGTATTAAGTCGTTATAAATGCTAAGAAATTTCGTTTGACATTTGAATGGTGTAGGTGGAGCGTAGTAGTGCGAACAAAGACTAACATTTTGAGACTGCCGCAACAATCAGTCAGTAACTATGTAGGGTTAAGCCGAACACTTGACAACGGTTACAATCAAGGTCACCAAACTCATAAAACAGAGTAGAGTGAAGTGTGAGTTCATTTCCTTGTGAAACAAATGCCCTACATACCTCTTTCTGTAGAAAGGATTTAAGTGGAAAGACGATAGTTAAATGAAAATTCTTAATTTCATGCCACACGCCCAGCGGCGTACCGAAATGTCTTTAAGGTCATGAGGAGGGGGGAGTGATATATAGGTCTGGCAGTGGTAAAGATAGTGAGTTATGGTTCAAAATACCATTCTAGATGAAGTCCTGCGGGGAATTCTAGGCTACATCTCAAACAGGACTGGTTTTTCATCATCTGAAGGATTGGCCAATTCATGCCTTGGCTACATGTTAGCCTTGCACTTAAAACAAAAATCAATCAGTTACAACAATAACTGTGAGGTGTTTCAAGAGTAGGCTTGCGCTCAAAAAGCGGTCAACATAGTTCAGTTGTTTTTATTGAATGATGAGATAATTAGAGATTATTCAGCTACTGAACTATATGAACTATTGAACTGCTAAACGAAATGAACTAAAATTAAATGACGTTGGCAACTAGCTCACTTTTAAGAGCTATTTTTTGAACTAGTTTGTTCTTGAACTTCACAGGCCTTCTTCGGAGGTCTCTAAGTCAGATCATCTCCACATAAGATTCGACCCGAAGGAGTCTCGTAAAAACAGTTTTGGCTTTACGAACAGATCAACTAGGTAACCTATTGATGTGACTATTTTGCAGGTCCAGACAGAACACCTCTGAACTAATACTTCAACTGCTTATGGAGAGAATAACATTTCTAGATGTTTAGCTATTAAACGTGAACACTAGTTAATGAGAGGCAAAAATTATGACGATGGAAATTAAGAACAGTACTTTATATGGGTATTCCATGCAAGATCACTTCAACTACTTTGATTCCTGAAGGTGAGTTCCGGTCCCGAAAAAAGAGTTCACTATTATTTATTACCGAGATTAAACACTTCCTAAAATCATTGGGGTCTCATATTCTTATTCTTTGTCTTTCACAGCCTTCAGTCCATTTAATTCCCAAGTAAAGGATTTACAGCTCTCCTCTTTTTTTATGGGTTTGTTGATCCTGTTTAGCGTTAGACTATATACCTTATGACTGAAAGGTAGTTATGGTAGTTTTCATACTTAACGATTTATTAGTCTGAGTTAGTCGGAACATGGAACGTACGAAGACCCTCACTGGTCGGCCAACACCATTTCAAACCAAAGAACGTGAAATGAAGGTCTCGTAATATTTAGAACCAAATCCTGAAATTTGATACTCAATTAAAACCCTTACATGCATACATATATTGCAGCATTGAAAACTATCAATCGCCTGGTTCCACTCAGTTATCCATGAGCTGGAGCTGAAGAGTACGGGAACCGTGAACATAAACGGATAGGAGATTCTGAAATTCACAAACTACATCGTTATAACCATGAAAGAAAAAACATTTAAGATTCAAGCTACAACGTTGAGTTCTATATTACGAACATCTTGAAAGCCCTAGAAGACCGCAAAACACATTTCCTTTTCAAGAAAAGCAGCTTGAAAAGTTCTCAGATCACGTAAGTCATTTTGCTATTGCGTCGTGCCTTTCTTGGCAATATGTACATATTTTGACAAAGCTGGGACACAAAGCTTACATTCGAAATAATAGTAATGAGTAAGTATACCGCTCTGTACAATAAATTTTGATTCTCGACGAAATCATAAACTTCATCCCTTGTTGGGAATTAATTTAGTTCTTGCAGAACTTTCAACGAAACTACAAAGTTCACTTAACAGTTATCCAGGTGTTAAGGAAAATTCCATTTTCCATAGCTCCAAATGCACCTTCTCAAATTGCAAGTGAGTACTGAAAAAGAAAACCGGGGCGAACTTTTAAAGTTGTTACTGATCGGTAAATTTTCTTTTATGCGTTTCCTTCGAAAACGTAGACAGAAGTTTTCATAATTTTCCTTTCAAAAGCGCAGAGAAAAAAAAAACTTGTGTTTCGAGAACTATTCAAACTTCTGAATACGCAGCATGGCTTGGGGGTACATTAGAAACTGATATATCACTTGAATGTTCGGAAAAATCCGGTGGAATTTTCGAACTTAAAGTTCAAGTTAAATCAGTCAGCGAGTGTGCAAGGACTCAAAATCAAGAAGAAGTAACAACAAAAGGACGACTTTTCACATTCTCTTCAGCTATTGTTTGCTTTTCTTTTTGTCGTTTCCCAATAACATAATTTTACGAAGCCAATGACGCTGATAACGCACTGATGTGGAAAATGTAGGCTGAGATACGCTCAAATCACTTCCAAATTGGCACTGCTTAAATATTAATGGAGTAGGAGAATTCCAATTGAGAGAATGTAGTTTTATTACGGCAAGCTTATGGAATTTTACATGTCGTGTAAATAAAATAATCTCAGTGGATTTCCATAATATTACGACCTCAAAGCAATAGTCATGCGTTTGGCCTTCTGTACCTACTGTCGTAGAAGAACGGCGGCGTGCGTTAAAAAACACACAGAAAATCTTCTGAAGTGCTCCGGCACTAGACTTCCATGGAAATGGAACGTACATAAATGAGTAATGTAGATTTAATGGAACGTAAGATATTCTATTTATTTTTTTGGAAGAACGAGTGGCATTAATTGGAGCATAACATGTCTACATGTAATATGTATGCCTTTATTTATGTTCCTTAGGTACGTACAATAGAAAAATAATGATGTACTGCACTATCAATAATTCACTTTGTTTTATTTTTATGTATTAATTAATTGCACCTCTTATGTATCAGGTTATTAGCTTCCTGAACAATTTCCTAGCGAAATTTCAATCAAAGATGACATTACTATGATGGATGGGTCCAAAAAGAAAGGCAGAAAGGATTTACTTTAAGCTTCATTCGATATGTGGTGCTTGTGGAGTATGTGTGTACATATGTATGTCAGGGCCAGTTTCATTAAAAATGTATTTCCTCAAAAATTATTTTGATATTTTGATAAAATTTAGATCTATGGAACGCCATTTTTTTGGAGTGTTTAAAAAAAATGCGAAATTTGCCAGATATCTTTAGAATTCAAACAAAAATGGAGAATGCCACGCCCATCCTTAGTAGTTTCAAGTGCATATATACATACATACGTAAGACTCAGTCGCACACTTTTTTCATGCATTTCATTTAATTTTTGTCGAGTTCGCCTTTTCAAATAAATTCCAATATATACTTCAACACAATTGTTGCCAGATTTTTTAGTAAAATTCTTTTTTTTTTGGAAAAAATCTTTTATTAGGACCCGCATTGATATTTACTGTAGAATTCGGTTGTTCAAATATATTGGGTTGATTTTTATATTCTAAAATTCACTACAGAAGAACAATTTATAGTTCTGAGCGCTTTTATACAGATTCCAGAAAAGAAAGCAAGAAAGAGAGGTAGGTTGCCTCTTCATGCATCGCTTTCTGATGTTATTTGCTCCTTTGGATCCAATTGCTCCTTTTTACAATTCGTAGTTTTTTTTCTATTGATCGGGTTATGTCGCCACTGGGGATTTCGGTGTTCTCCTTTCCTGGTCCATTCAGGCCCACTCATAGTGCTTTTTTTCTCGGTTTCAGCAAGTTTAAATAATTTTGATTTACTTGCATCGATATTCTCCAACGATTTGAATTAAAATTGTTAACACCAGGAAGCAAATGTATGTATCTTGTATTTCATTAAATGTATCTAATAATCTAAAATTCACTTCTCTAAGGTAGGTCAGCCGATAATAATTACTTTAAGCGAATGAAAATGACTTGCTATGCCTGAGCGTAAGGGTATTTGCACTCAGCATAATCGAGGTTTTGGTGAGAGGTGCTCCCACGGTTGTATATCTGCTTCCTTCCAACTCTTTAAAATGAGTGTTAAGTGTTGTTCTCAGTGTCAGTCGTATATGGAACCACTGGAAAGAAACACTTGAGACTTTAAGTTCAAATAGCTTTCAGGGATCCGCTTGGAGCTGCGAAGAGTCAAATGCGTTAGCTACTTAATACTTTCTTACTAACACTGCCTATGAGGATATTGCCATTGAAGTGACTATTTCTATATGTTATTTATCTAAGGTCTAATGGTAAAGCATACGTTTTCATAAACTTCTCAAATGTGAAATGACTGGGCCTCTTCACCTTAGTGTTGGGTATAGTAGCTAGAACTAAGAACTGAGAACTGGATAGACGAATCAAACAAGTACAAGAAGGGACTGAATGTGTCTTTAGAATCTTAGCAGGCCTTGTCACTGGCCTTCGTTCCTTGATTAGTAAAGTTCCTTCAATTGTCAAACATTTCATCAAATGTCAACCACCAGCCTTCGAATGATACCCTAAAGTTCTTTCCTTACATCAGCTTTAATAAAGTGGTTGTGACTATTTTTCTTTTCTGCTCGCAGACGACTTACTGAAACTTCATCATTTTTTTAAATATTCAAATTATCTACGGGAACGCCTTTTTTTTGGGGCGGTTTCAAACACACCGACTTGCATAATTTACTACTAATTTCTACATTGGTTTGAATTTATCTGTCACTTTATTAGGACTGACGCAAGGAAAGAAAGATACATAGGTTAATATCAAATAGTAATAATTATGTCAATTATATAATCAATAATAATATCTGTTCCAGAGTCGGTTTTGTGTGTTTCAGTGTGGCTTTGGATTCGCTTTCACGTTTTAACTTAAAGGACATTTGCATTTAGTGTGCATGTCACTGACTGCAGACCACTTGAAATGCGAAACCTGGCGAATTGAAAAATAATTCTTTGATGATTAATATGCAAATGGTAGCTTTAGTGACATTAGCTTTTTGGAAAAAAAAGTTTTACCGCGATGAATTTACTTCAAAGAGGTAGCCACCAAGTGTTTTTCATTTTTAATTTCATTCATGCGATGTCGTTTGTACAAATTACCTTTTGCATTTGTCCGTCAGATTTTGTTTTATTAAGTCCACAATATTTAGGGGTGTTGGAGCACCCATTATGGGTAGGGCTACTCTTTTCATTATAGTGCTATATTGCGCGCCAATTTGAGGTTTGCGGTTGGTCATTTCGTTCGGGTGCGGGTGCTGGTGCGGGTGTTTTTCGTTCTTCTGAGAATTGCCTCAATCTTTAATTTTGTTTGGCCATTGGGCCAGGTGCAATCCCGCCTACAAACATATGCAAATGGAGCCTTAAAACAATTTAAATTTCTCAATTAATAATGGTAAGGGTTGGTGCCATTCAAAACCTTTCCCTTGTTTCTCCTAAGACCTACACACTTTTACACCATTAAATCTACTGCAGGTGTTTGCGAAATGATATAGGCCGACATTTTCGTTGTTGGACGTGATTTTCTTGTTTCGGTACCTCGCCACATAAGTAAGTATGTGTATGTTTGATATGCATGGCTCAGTTTCGTTTTATTGTGGCGTCATTATTCAGAATTCTTGTCACGTTTACGTTGACACTTTCTTATCGCTAATGTGGGGGATTTTTTCCTTTTATACCGCTTCTGTTGGCCGTATATTTAGAATTGTTTTCAATTTTCTATCCGCAGGCAAATCCTTGGAGCCCTCGTACTCGCTCCTCTCGGCGGCGGCGTGTCCTCATGTCGTATTGTATGCTAATGTGATGACATAAAAATACTAATAGGCTGCTGGCAATCCATACACATGTGTATGTATCATACTTTTATTTAAACAAATTCCAATTTTCCTTGATGCAATTAGAAGCACATGACGGATAAGTTTTCCCGGGTTAAATGAGCACTGATGCTGATATCAATAATTTATTACTCCCTAATTGCGCACAGCTGTGTTTTTTTGGTGAGTTTTCACCCTAATTCTAACGCAGCCCCATAACTCCAACTGGTAGTTGTATTCGGTTGAATTATCCCCTAATATGTTGCAATAAGAGTGATGATGTGTGGACTACACGTAATGGATCTCTGAGGACCAGTTTATGTGATGAATATCTTTTCGTGTGCTTGGGGGGGGCGGTGAACATATCCATTTCAAATCCACTGTGTCCATTTTATCTAATGACAATTTGGTATGTATGAATCTTTCGAGTGTGAGTGTTCGGAGAATGTTTCTGGTGGTTTTTTAATTTTGAGAAAGCAGACAATTTGCAAGCATACTTATGTGGATTGCTGCTGAAATGTTGTGGTGAAAGTTAGTTTGAAATTATCTGCGAAATTAGAAGATCGTGGGCATGAGAAAATCTCCAATTTGAATTTTTGGAAAGTCTCAATAAATCATTCGGTGAAGGTTCAAACATGCTGTGACGAGAAGTGTGAAGGAAATTTAATTGAAAGAACACTTCGACTAGAAACTATTTTCTTTTGTAACTTGTGAACTTTATCTGATTCTAACAAACCTACTTTATGGTACAGAAGAGGTGCAATAAATCGATCTCGCTCGCCTACAATATCATTCGTTTGAATTTGGATGGACGGCCGGAAACCATGCAATCCACTTTGGAAAAATGCAGCTGTAGAAGAATGCCACCCTTTAGATAGCACACTCATACGTAATTAACTTGTAGTGAACAATTGAATAGCCATCGAGCTAGTTTGAAAGAAGACTACATTTTCTGGTGTTTGAAATAAAAAAAAATGTTTCGGTTTAAAGTACTATCAGTACAAATAATTGTGAAACACACATTGTATATTCAGTTTGATACATATTGTTTAACATAGAGAAATATTTGAGATAGACCCTATAAAGTACATATGTATGTATATGAATGTATTCATGATCAGCATCAATAGAGAAAACGATTTATGTCCGTCCGTATGTCATCAAGTTTTTGAGCCATTAATTTTAAGCTATGAGGATAAAATTTCTTGTCTGGGCTTTTGCGAAATAGAAGCAATACAAGTGTACAATTTTTTGAAATCCGTCCAATGTCACGCCCACTTTTTCATAACTTCACTATTTTGTCCGTAATGGAAAAAAAATTACTAAGACAAATTATTTAAATATTTCATTTTAGCTGCGCCCACTTTTTGGGGGCGTTTACATCAAAGCTCCAATTTTGATGAAATTTTGCATTAATAATCATCGATCATTTTCCTTAAGTCTATTAGTAGTTGGAAGGCTATCTGATGAGTAACAGGAGCGCATTTTCGTGAATTTCTCTGAGAGTTTCCGCGTGTTAACCGGAGGCACTGATGCCAATGTCATCTGCATTAGTAATTGCCCTACATTCTGTCCTTCCTAGTTATAGTAGTAGTCTATTGACTAGAAAATTCCTAAGAAGATATGACAAACCAACACTTTGAGGTATACCACAACTGACAAGTCGTCTAGCCCACATGCCTATCAGGTACCTGACTAATCCTATCTTCAACCAATTGGTCAATCAATAATCCAAACACCCTATTCCTCGGCGATAGTAGGTCGAAATGATGGTTTACATCAGCACATCAAGATCGATGTAGTCGTTCCTAATTTAGAAAACAGATTTCTTGTAAGAGTTTCGAAACACCACACCCTCACTGTAGCAAAACCATATTCACCGAAGATAATTACGTAACTATCAAGTGTCGCCACAGTTCAAGAAGTCTTACTTGACCTAGTCATCTGACAGCAATTCAAATGATAAGCTCAATTTCTGCGAGTATTTAACCTCAAAATGTTATGTAACCCTTTAGAAATGTCCATTTGGAAATCCTTGCAATACCAATCTCTGTACAATGAAAAGCAATTCTTGTGCCCGAGTAAGGTAGCCAGCGCATCAGAATACATTTACAAGTTAAATTAAATCCTGAATAGGGTTCTGTAAACATAACGGTAATGAATGAATTGTTTACGAACCAAATGAATCTTAACCAAATGAAATTAATTTCCGAATTGGAACACTGGCCGTAATCGGGTTGAAGCTGATTGTACATACATACATGCATTCATATGTGTGTACATTGAGTGGGTCTGCCATCTTAAATTAATAAATCCTTGCTGCACAAAACACTCTCACAGTGCTTGCTAGGGAGGGGCTGGGTTGGGATCCAATGTAAACGTTGTTCGTTTACTTGTTCGAAATTGCAATCTAAATCTTTAAGAATACATTAGACGTATCGACTCACTATCGTATGACTACTACAATATTGTGATGGAGGAGATAATCCGTGAATCTTACGCCATACATGGGTGGAAGTTCCGTCATACAGATACAATGCCATTGCCCGAACTAATCGGCTTACCAGAGTCCGGATATAATTGTAACGTTCTGGATTGCTTCCATCTTTTATGCTTAAATAAGACTATGCACATTATGAGTGATTAATATTTTGCAATTTGGATTTCGGAAATGACTTTTAATCTCTAAGACGATTAAATGGTTTGGAGGGTAGGGTTATGAGCTTGTCATAAGCCACCAGGTACCGTGGTGGACCCTTCGCGATCCATAGAGAAGCTGTAGGGCAACAAACCTTGACCTAGTCACAGACAAAGCCTTCGCATTTACAAAGAACATTTTGTAATATATTCTCATAAGCTCATACTATTTTGTAATATATTCTCATAAGCTCATATACATATGTATATGTATGTATATACGTATAGGGTGACCAGATAGCAATATCATTGCTGTGTGAAGTGTTTCAGAAACTGCCCAAGTCACCGAAAACAGTCAGCTGCCACCTTTAGTAAGGTTTGCCATTCGTTTCACGCTTGTCGAACTTGTGGAAATTATTAAAAAGATATTATAGAAATTCCGGTTCAGTTGTAAATACGCAACGTTAATTTAGGCGTGAGGTCTGTCGTCGTCATGGATTCAGTGTGCAGGCCATTTGCCGCACTGCGGAAAAGTTTGAGCCTGAGTTCACTCTTTTTGACCTTCAGTCACTAATTAAACAGAGATTGGTGGGAAAGAAAGGAAACATAGCCGTCAGTATCGAAGAAGACTTACATCCATCAATGCTCCTAGATGTAGAGCGATGTTAACCGACTTTCTGTGGGCAAAGCTCGACAACATCGATATATCCGAGCTGTGGTTTCAACAAAACTGCTGCTACATGCGACGCAAGTCTCGAAATTGTGTATAGCCTTTGTGGACTTTGTTAAACCCTTTCTGATTCAGCAAACCTTGTCACATGCCATGTTTATTGTTTCACAAAGGTTGGCTACTGCCTTGTCAACGTCTTGGGGATAGTCGCTGGGAGTTGTCCTTTTTTTTTTAAAATGCTACCTTCCTATTTACATATTTGACTCCCAGTCTGTTCTTCTAGGATTTCTGTAGGCGTTACTAGCTCTGCGTAGTAAACATACCTTGAAACGTATTCAATTGTAATCAAATAGTAGTACGTATTCTATTCCGTCACCACAAAAGTTAATGTTGATCGCCCTTATTGAACGTAGTGAACTTGCTGGAGAGAATTAAGTGAAAAAGACACTCACCTTGTGATTTATGGATCCAGACGTCCCTGGTCATCTGCCGTTTCATCCTGTCAGAGTGAATCTCCATCCAATTTGGAGGCATCTGACCATGGTCGAGTGCAGTAATGACCACGGGACAAGAAACTTCTCGCAATAAATCCTTCGTCATGATGCGCATCTCGAGCGCGGTATAGAATAACTCCATCAGATGTCTAGTCGAACATTAACAACTTTCTGGTACCCGCCATTAGTGCCTAACTATCCAAAGCAATTATCGCAAAGCGTCCCTACTTTACCCTCGAGTTTCCAGACCCGAACAAAACACCAATCTCACTCACTTCAAAAGTTACACAATTTTTTAATTATTTGCTTATTACCCTTCTTAAGTAAACCAACTCAATCCGCTGCAGGCAATTCAATTCAAACGATACACAGCTACCGGTACGTATTCCGACTCGAACTCAAGTTCTGGTGAAATTTCACTGTTGGGATTTCCAATATACACTCCAACTTTTCGTATATCAAATTTGAAAGTCTAAACAAATTCAACAAAGAACTCTACAAACATTTTATTGTTTGTAAAATATGTCGAATTAAACTCTTCAACTTGTGTAATCAAGAAGAATTTGTATACTTTGTGTTTAATTAAAAGTCGCTGCCCCAGGAGTTTCATCTGCCGAAAGGATATCCTAAGCTTTTAAAATTCTGAAATTAATACGAGTATACACTTCAACTTTTTAATGTTCTTTAAAATTTCCCAAATAATAAAAGAAAAACGAAGTCAGGTAATCGTTAGAGATAATCATATACGATAGTAGTTTGTTTAAAATTCATCAATTGGGGGAGGCAATAACCTCTCGACCGTTAATTAAGGAAAACACAACTGTCGTTGGCCTCGCCACGTCACACGTCGTCAGTGTGTGTTCTGATAAGGTGGACGTGAATAAAAATGCCCGATTTGTGTCCCTAAATTAAATTTCCTCGGTTCCTGTTATTAACGGGCAAGCCTTAGCTAATTAAAGATAATTGGTCTTCCCAGATGTCGTTCCATTACGCTCACACAGTAAGTCACCAATTATCTGCTATAGTATCGCAAACACCCCCGACAAAAGTGAGACCCAACATCAAATGAGGGAAACACGCATTTCATCACTTGAGAATATCTTTAACACTCACGCAACATATATATGTATATGTGTGTAGAATATATATTATCCTCTAACGCACATCCAACCTCTGACAGTTTTATTCATTTCTACCTTCCTAGTTCCTCTCTGCTCTACTCTCACCCATCACGACACCACCGTCGTCGGGTTTTCGGTGTTGACACAGCCCCCGACACCAAACAAGGATATGCCCTATAGAAAGTGTGATGATGAAATCCCATAAAATATACAACAGATGTGTACCATTCAGGTTATAAAAATACGAGTCATTCTACAGATCGTGAGCTGGTGCCTTGTGCCTGGTGCCGCTGCATCAGTTCAGGACGTGGGACAACTAACAAAAAAAAAAATAAAATAAAATGCAATGTAAGTCTTCTGTGCTTTCTATGGAGGTCCTTTAATGGAATGACAAACGAAGGCATAAATATACACTCGAATTTGACTGTGGGTACACAATAAAAGGAAAAAAAAAATACAGGAATTAACACCGCACATAACGACATACTATTTGCATAGCTATACATCAGATCTCCGTAGTTGAACTGAAAGGATAACATAAATCATTTCCCATGTTGTCGAAATATTCTGCTATTGACATGTGACCCAGTTGCCAATGCAATGGACGAGGTGTTTGTCCATGCGGCTAACAAGCTGGAAACAATACAACAGGAGCTTCAGCTCGTTTTTGTTTCGACGTAAATTTATGTTTCGATTTGTATACTAGGTAATTACTATTATTATTTATTATTTTTTATTTTTTTATAAAACACAGACATATGTACATAGATGTGTACATTAGAGCAAAAAAAATTAAAAACGAGGCGCCGTTGGTTATTATTTCTGCTAAAAACTTCAATGTTCTGTTATCCTGCGGAAGTTTATGACCATTTATTATATTTCTGTCGTATCTGTGTTTTTTGTTATTTTTTGTGCGAACTCGGATTTAATTATAAGATAAATTATAGATTTCTAAGCTGGTACTAACAATAATAGTCGGTTGTTATAACAATTAAGCGAAATTGGGCCTGATTTTAATTTTGTGCCATTTTGCATTATAATAAAGTGAATTTATTGTATTTGATTGTCGTAAAGTTCATTTTCCAATTAGTTCTATTGTATTTGCATGCACTACCCAGTTGCACGTATACGTAGATAGAGAACCATGCTTCGATCCCTACAAACCTTCAATACGAAGGCGGCCGCTACATAACTTTGTTCCATGTTATGTACTGTCCGCTAGTCCAAGACCTTTTTTTTTTCAAAGGTAGGCATCTACCTAACCAGTACTCCATGCAGTACTAACACCTAAACCTACTGGCTTGCATTTAGCAGCTGCTCTGCTTTCAGTTTTACTTTAAGATACTACTTTCCTGAGGCCTTACCGTCCTTTTGCTTACATTTCCTGGAGTGGTCGCTTCGTCTAATGAAATTGTCATGGAATATGGTATGTTCTACCGCATCATTAATGTTTTTGTAGGCGCAAGAGGTTGATGGGACCCAGGGCCGTGTCCGAAGGGCAGTTTGTTATTTGAGAAGCTTTCTCAGCACAGTTGGACTCTCGGATGTTTGACAGACGCTCGCGAGAGGTGGGGCCGTGAAAATTTTTTAGGTTTTTCAGCCTGGGATTCGAACATTGAACCCCAAGGGAGATCGTATCCCAGTCGGGGAACACCTTAAAGCTTTTCACGGCCTCACCTCTCGCGAGCGTCTGACAAACATCCGAGAGTACACAACTGTCTCGAGAAAGCTTCTCAAATAACAAATTGTCCTTCGGACACGGCATTGAACACCATTCATTCGTGTAAAGAATATAACACGCACAACACGAATGGTTGTGAGAAGCTAGGCCTTGGGTCCCATCGACCTGTTGCGCCAAGTATTTATTTTGTTTTTTTTTATGACTACCAAAAGTGTCACTATCAAGTAAGGATAAAGGATTACATTACTGAATACTTAAAATACCAATTTGTTATAGGAATACCAAGCAAAACGAAAAAAAAATTCAAGATTGTTGTATAAACCCTGTAAATACACCTGCTTCAAGATATCCCATGGATATCATGCTATTGCTCTCCATTGCACAGCCAGAACAAGGCTTTAAAATCATTATAATCATTTACTTTTTCTGCCTTACAACAAAAATCGTTCAGACATTATTCCAATTGGAGTAGATCTACTACCCTTTATAAAGCTCACTTACTATTTTACATAAAATTGAAAATTTTTATTAAGACGCTTTAAATACGCTTTTCAAAATAATAGGATTAATTCAATAAAAAAATGGAGAGCAACGCCCATTTTGGTACAGCTGATAATTGAGGATAGGCGTTTATACCATTCGCTCCATACAGACTGTAGCTTTTGACGTAACTGATGAACAAACCTTAAGGCTCTTCCTTTGAAAGTGTCCGCAACAGAGCAAATCCATCCGACCTAATCGAACTCTCAGGGAGGACATCACTTATATTTATTACCCCCATTCAAACTCCCAGTCAAACCAGCAAGTGTTAGTTGTGTGTCAAGCATATTGCCTAAAACCGTCATTTGTAGTTACTGAGTAGCTACATGGGCACGAATCCTATAGCAAGCCCCATATATATTTTTGGTCTTTCAAAATTTCGGCTGTAAGGTGGATTGAAATTTCCAGTAATTCGCCAGCGTCCCTCTACTGTTTGGAACACAACAAATATTTGAGATTAATACAAGCGCGCTAGTATAGCAATATTGGTAAGTGTTGGGTGGCATTCATTTAATTCACTGTTTCTTTAGAATAGGAATGTAAATCAGAAGAATGGCATTATCAAGAGGTACGAATACATACATGCATATGCCGCTCTATCATCTTTGTTTAACTTTCTGCAGAAGGGTAAGGGAAATTAAGTTGAAAACACCGTAGTGCACGACCTAGATCAGTTTGAAGTATAAGACATTCAACTATCCCTAAGCAACCACAGCAATAGACAGACAACTAGATAGCGGATTCCCCCTGCAGCGAAGTTTGCCACAGCGTCGCCTTGGCGACTGGAAAGATACAATTTTACGGGAAAAACAAGGTACCATACAACTTGGTTACTGCACCTGATTTCATAGCAAGTGCCCAAACTGCTTGGGATACATTTTCGGATATACAGATACTGGTTTGTAGTATGTGCATAAATACATATAATACACAATGCTTGAACCATTAAAAATGTAATTTTACAGCTATAAATTGATGGGGATTGTGTCCTTGTTGCTGGTTTCGTTGGTGACGAGGCGAACTGGGTGCAATGTCTGATGGATATGAAGCCTGGGGCGGTGACGGTTATGTTTGGGTCTTTTGTAGAGATGAAAGCGGTAATAGTGACGGTAATGCTATAACATCTAGACTGCCATAACGGTGGCAGTTCTATTTCTGGCAGCAGAGATCCCCCACGGTTGTTCCCCAGATTGTGGTGACGGCAGTGGCCTGGTTGTCAACAAGGTTTGCATTCTGCTTTGACGATTCGATTTTTGGTAACGATATTGCCACTGACAGTTCACTACTTGGCAGTGGTATTGAGTGTATTGATGCGGTGTGGATAGTGACTGCATTCTGGACAGATTTCGATGGTTCGTAATTTCGAAAATAAATATTCTTGTATTGAATACCACTGTAGTCATAAAATTTGATACCCTTATCAATTCCGATACAAAGGACTTAGGGAATGTCTGTCGCAAAAATACATTACAACCAACACTTACTTTGGATCGATTTAATTCCTTGTGGTACATTTCTGCGAAATCCTGAGTAACTTGATAAATATAACTCAAATCGGAGATTACAAAATTTGGAAAAATCCCATGAGCGCATCCCACAAAGGGCGCCTGTTCGAAGCAATTATAATCACGAGGAACTTCTACTTGGAAATCAAATTTCGAAACTGTGCGCGATACGGTTTCTCTTAATGAATAGCTTTATATCATGCTGTCATTCTATTGATTCCGTAGAATTTCAAGATAACAGCTATAAGTCGCAGATCAATAATCTAAATTTGTTTATGTAGCTACATACAGATATGAGTGTATGTATAAATACTAAAAATGTACATACATGGGCTTAGTATTTTATTAATTGTCGAACCAGAGAGAAATCCTTAAAATTTTTTCTAGTAGATGCAATCTGAAGAGGTAAAGTATTTTTTATACATATGTACATACTTTTGAAGATATGTATGTACAGTTTTGTCGGTACCGTTGAATATAAAGAATGTGTCCGAATTGTAAGTCTAGATACACCGACTAAAAAGGCTAACCAACCGAGACTCTGGACTGTGGTTAGCTCAATTTTAAATAGGTGGATTATATTAATACTCAAGACCGAAAAGCATAATGTCAAACTATCAAACCGTAGTGGGAGATTCGCTGTAAGAATTTCTAGCGGAGAAGTGTGGGATGATGATACAGTCTGTACGAAGAAAGAGCTACCTATCTATACCGATGGATCTAAATTGCACTACTGTTACTGACGTCTACTGCGAGTCTCGAAATACTACAATTGATCCTTCAAATTTAAGAGCGATTGTAGAATTTTTCAATCCGAAGTCATGACACGCTGCGGCGGACATGATTATCGAGGGAAATATTTCTGGGAAGATAATCAGTAAGGTTCAAATTCGCCTCAACAAACTGGACGATATCTTAGTCCAAAATAAGGGAGATTCTCTATTGGAGACTGTGTAACGAAAAATAGGATAAACTAACCAACACATCTAAGAATTTTTCAGACCATTCCCAAGAACGATACACCACTTAGCACTCTGAACAGTAAAAAAAAATAGATATCGAGTCCATCGAGAAGGCTAACAGGAGATGGGATCTACTGCATACCTGTGCTACAACCGAGTCGTCGTGACCAGAGCTCTGCAGATTTTATGATTTTAAAGAAACTGCAGGGACAAGGACGAAAATGATCTATTCGCCACTTGCTATATGATTGTCCAGCACTAGCCACAAAAAGGATATACGCTTTTGGGAGCTATTTCCATACGGAACTGAACGATCTGGGAAACATTGAGTTACACAAACTCCTAGGATGCATGCACACATCTAGTCTGGTTTAGTTTAGTCAGTTAGTTGTGATCTAGGGGCACAATGGACTCTCAGTCTAAGTGACAATTTTATCTTTCTCATATCATTGTCATGCCAATTGAACAAGTCCAACAAGTAGCTACTATCCTTCATAAGATTTTAAAATCTAACGAGTTTGGATTTTCGATACTGATTTTCCGCAAAGAGTAAAAATTCTGATCCCACCTCGAATTACGACCGTATGAATCAGACAGAATTGACAAAACCACTTTATGAACATCTTCATTATAGTAATTTCAAATTTCATGAAACTGGATGACTCTTTCGTATAATTTTGTGCCTCTTGGCATATTGTTTTGCCAGCAACTTTAGTCTACCTCAGGACCAACATTGAAGACCAAATTTTCGGAACATTGACCGCAATGAGTTCAGACCTTTGACTATTACATATGGATGTTATATGTTCAATATATGTAAGTAAGTACGCATGCATCGACCGTTTACTTAAATCAGATTGTTTAAGTTACGTGAATAACTGCGTACAAAACTCCACTGACTCTGTTAATACATATCGAAATATCTTGGTCCTTAAAAAAAAATCGCACCCCCACCCTTGGCAGCCCTATTTCAAATGTCACCGGCGGTCTTCTCTGAAATGTAGACACCCCATACAATACTCGCATCGTTGAAAAACGAAATTTCCAACTGCCTTCTCTTCCATTTTCCAAATCAATTTTCTGCACAATACATAATGGATTCTTAAAGAGTAGATCGACAACAACACAGAATTTAACTGAATAGTCCTGTAACCACCGATTTCAGCGAGGCTTTTCATAAGATTTTCCGTCGAATTATTTGTCTTCAATTCAAATTTTGTCCTTGCCATTGTGCGATGTTGGTTTGTAATTTATTTGGTCAATATTTCGCTGGTGCTTACATCTACAGGATCCGGAGGGTAAACAGTTGGGTAAGGACGAAATCCTGATTGCTTACACCTTCCAAGAACTGGTATATGTGCTAACCATTCGTCTGTTCGACTCTTTGTCAATATGCAAAAGTTTCCCCATGCAATTAACGATGAACGCAAATGTTCTTTCGCACCTGAGCATATTAAGGTAATGGAATTTGACTCACCTCCATTATAATTTATTCCGCGAACGAAGAACTAACATAAACTTCATACTGGTTGTAGTTTGCTTGTACAAACGTTTTTATGGACCAGCTTCACAGTCATAAAAATGGTCTAAAATTAAACTTTTAAATCTGACCAAAAATACGCTCAGCTTTTATGGCATGACTGCTATAATTGCAACTCGCTTTAGGTACAGCAAAAATGAGTCCCTCACTATGCTGCTCGTGTTTTACAGTTCTCGCACTATTACTCTCAGTTCGTAAAATCCAACCATTATGATATTTTTTTTCCCCAAAGGACATAACGAAGTTAGTATCTAAGCAATCACTGGTGGGATATTCGTTGGAATTAATTTACTCGAAAGCATCTAAGCCGAGGCCAACCGGCATACAAAGTCAAAAGATCGTATCGCAATTAACAAACAAGCACTACTAATGAAGATACGATATCAAGTATCAAAATTAAATAATTTTCTTAATACTCGTACATACATATTTCATGTAGCCACCAACCTCTGACGGAATTCATTATTACCTCCATTGAATGAGAAATAGTAATAAACAAGGAAAATAATAATATGAAAGTAAAAATGAAAAACAAGTTTCTGATAAACATTTGATATCCACCAGTCAAGGACAATCTTGCAGAGGATATTTTTTTTCCTTCCTGGAAATCGTTGCATCACCACCACCGAAGGATCAAAGGAGTGTAATTAAAAGAAAATGCTGTTGCCTGTAGGTCCAGTTGTTGTTGCAGTTGGAAGAGGAAAGAAAAAAAGAAAAAAGAAATTCCTCTTACCCGCGTTATGAGTGTTTGAGCACATCAGGGCGGTGATGTATTTTAATTTACTTACACAGGACGACAGGGTACGTACATAATTCACACACCGACGAGCTCTCGCCTCTGTTGACATAATTCCCGAAGGGAGCAAAATCAATAACTCACGATAAGTCAGATGTTCGGATGTTCGGATGTTCGGATGTTGGGGTGCTCAATGAAGGGTGTTTGCTCGCCGTGCGTACTTCATATGGCAGCGGACATATTTGACTCTAATATGTGCTATAAGTCGCTAAGTCGCTAAAGTAACTCATACATATGTATGTGTTTGTGTACCTCCATATGTGTGCTGGCTTGCTCTAATCGCATTTGACCTTCGTCAGTGAACCTTGTGACGATTTGATTTTGTAAACAAGCAAAAGTGAACCGTCAAATAGTACAGAAGGGTGACTGAATTTATTAACAGGTAACGATTTGGCTTGGCACTGAAGGCTACTAAATTTTACGGAAACGTGGTTGACATGGGATGGAAATAGTTCTTGAAACTTGGAAGGGTGAAGGAATTAGTACTAGTACTTAGTTGATAAGTTATGTGTCCCGCATAAGGGGGGACTCTTTCATGGTTCATTTCGTACATTTGTACATTCATTCTATAATTAATATGAATATGGGAAATATAAGCACCCTGTCCGTATATAAATAAATATGTATAGACTTATGAACGTGTGTACATCCAATTGTTTGTTATAATGACTTCTTGAAATTGGAATTCGATTTGAACTGCTAGTTTGCATGAAGCCCAGGAACTCGTTTAACTACTGAAGAATTATCTTTAAAAGTTCAATACTCTATGTCCTGTTCAATTACCTGTTCATTCCTAATCAGTAGGCGTGGCATTTACAGTTTTTTTTTAATATTCGGGCGTGTTTTCGATCGAATAACTTTAAAGAAAAATTAAGTATTTGTCAATTTAGTTTGAAAAAAAATATTGAAATTATTGAGTGCACACTGATTGACATCAATCCTTTCTTATACATAATTGAGTAGCATTTGAGCACAGTAAAGCCTCTGAACTTCATCTACTGGATGGTTTAGTAGAAAACTTATTTGTGGGACTAGGGTTACCCATGGACAAGGGGCATCTCTCCTTATCGGCATCACAATAGGTCTGTATCAATTGGGTAAATACTGGTTTCCTGATAGTTTTCGAACTAGAGACTTTAATTAAACTTGACATTGGGAAGACAGAGAGGTCCAAAAAAAAAATGGATCCCCCAATTCGGTCTGTCTGTCAACAGCCTAACCGCTGGGCAGATTTGTTTCAAATTTCATTTTTTGAATATGTAAGGGTACTTTAAATTTGATATTTTGGTTAGTTTGGGTATATGCTAATAGATGGCATAGCACGTTTTTTTGTCAAAATAAGTATAACGGTAGTTTTCAAAGTTGACTATCTCTCAGTTATTTCTCCAGCAATTAGGTTTAAAATTAATATTTGATGGTTATTAGACTAATGTAAAGTAATGGAGTGCCAAGTTTTCGAATTTACTAGAAATCGAAAAATATTGTTAAGGCAAAATGTATAGGACTTGAAGTTATCTATGATTCGCCTGAAGACCATATAGTAGACCCACTTTTTTTAGAGTATTTTTAAAAAAAGTAAAACAAAAAATGTAATCTCCCACATTGTACATACCATCAGCAAAATTTAAGTATGGACTTCGATATCGTCCATCGCTACACGGTCACTTTCTGTGGATGCACTGGATTCTTGGGTTTGTGGATTTTACTTATTGACAAATCCATTTAATCCAAAAATGAGCAAAATGCAAAATTGTTATGTTCCTAATAAAAACCCTTTAGAAATACCTTCAAATAAATACTGGACCAGCCCTTGCAATAATAACTATGATATGCTAGACAAGTAATTGACTGGAAATGCTGAGTCTACTTTGAGGATCAAAAGCAGTTGTTTTCGACATCACATGCTCGGTCGAGCATGGACTAGAGCCCTTATAAACAGGCTAACTTTCGGTATGTTTATGCTTATTCGATACAAGTATCAATCTGTGGTCCAAAAGAATTAATGCTAAGCTACAATGATCTATCTTCAATTATCTAAGCAAACCGATTCTGCACGATCTGGGCACACTTTAAGTTTCTTAAAGATACCTTAATCAGTCAATGATATTCTGGCATTGGAAATGACGCTTTACAAATGCAATCTGAAGCTTAATACAAGCTACCATAAGAAAGCGACTGGGTAGTATTTCTTTGTCAACTTCCCGCCTGTTCCCGACATTGCAGAAATTCATAAACCATTGTCATTGTCACACGTACCTACATACATAAATACTAGAGGCACACGCATCGCTTTATATAATCTTCAAGACTAAAAATAATACGGGTATCGGGGTATAAAACATGTCACACACACTCGCACATGTACATTTCGTTTAGAAATATTCTGCCTGTCCTAATATTTTATTCCCATAAGCCTTCAACACCCTTCATAATAGAGTACGTTTGTGTGTATGTCATGAAACCAGAAATAAATATCATCAGCCACTCATTTCAATTAAAATTCACTTACACTTTTCCCCCCCTTATTTTCGTTATATTTTTTTTTTTTTTCTGTAAGCTGGTACGCAACAACTTACCCTAAGAAGTTCCATATCCTTGTGCTTCCTCAACCGACAAAAAGCACTAAAGCATACGTTGCTTTCGCTACCACCTATGATTACAGGTTCCTTCGATTCGCACGACGACGTCCTACCGCAATGTCCTGGAGTGTATTCAAAACATTTACAGTGAGGCACAAAATATTTTCAAAGACTGCCGTATTGAAATGTTTGTACTCGTACAAATGTACCATATAGAATCTTACCACCTTCAGCTTCTCATCAATAGCATTCGTGCCGTGAGTTTGCTTTGTCGGGCCAAATGTGTGGCAAAAGAGAAAAAGTGGGTAAGTGGGCGCCCATATACGCATGCCATTAGCTCTACCGTCGACGACACCCTAAAAAACTCAACGAAACTCTCCTTTCACAGATGAGAATGAGATGAAAAATTGCGTTGTATACATTCTCTATACTATTAAATCAGAAGAGGGGAAATGTTTGTACCAAGACCTAGATTTACCGAGAGTGTGCCGCAAAAGTAGAATTTCTTGGGCTACATTCCCAGAAATGAATAATTAAAATTTATATTGCAAATGAATTGTGATGCCTGTTTCTATTACGGTTACGTTTCCAAACAGCATAGACTTTTGGACGATTCCAAAAAAAAAAAACAAAACCCTCAACGAATCAATTGCATACATGTGTATCTCTGTTTTTGAGGATTTTTTTGTTCGAAAATAGTATGTATGCGGTTTTCTGAAAGAGTAAAAGTTGTAGAAAGTGGAACACGGTTTGTCGAAAAGTAATCCTGAAACGAGTAGCATTCTCTTAAACTATTTGTTTGGGAGTCCTTAATTTCTCATGTGGCAATGTTGCTATAAGCTGTTTACATCCATATGGATGAGGGTTTCTGGGCAAAATGATATTTTCTACTTAAAAATAACAAGTTTTCCGAGTACAGGAAATACCGAGTGGCGAATTCCATTCCATACCAAGTGGCGAATTCCATTCGAATGTGTGTTCTAGGAACTAAGATTCCTTTAAATTTAAGATTCAAATACTGTGTCCTGTTGAGGCAAATAATCGTATTAAAATGGTGTCTGTGTTTAATTAACCGGAAAAGAAATATCTTGTTACAATTAGCCAGTGGGATTAGGTCTGCTAATGCTGGTTCAATGTCGCAATTTTCACAGCTCGCTTGAGATTGACAGATGTCAAGCAGTCAATTTGTGACAAGTATTCCAATTGAATTTCTGATTGAATTCCAGTGCAGTAACAATCATATTATATTGTATATCAAAGGGACTAATCCGGAGTAGATGAATATAATCGAATTGTCTAACAGTTCAGGACATTTTCATCCTCAACTGGGGACTGTTCACAAAACATACTCCACCCACTGTACTACTAAAGTGGACGTGGGATTGTGTATAAAATAATACGTAGTTTGTTGGGTTTTGGCGCAAGTTCGATTGCAATTTCCTGTTTCGATCGAATTGCTCACAAAATATGGGCGTGGCGCTATGTATGTATATAGTGTGTCTATGAATTGCATGCATTTTGCACTGTATGCTACTTTTTTTTGGATGCCCCAGAAAAATACATCATTTTTGGAGGCAAAAATTCGATCACTACATGTACAAATGCATTTCGCATGAAAAAGTTTTGCGGCGATCTGAAGACGTACTAGTTTTAGTGCAAAATTAGGATTCATTCATATACATACATACATGCTATGTACTATGTACACGTGTATAACATGTAAAATTTTCCATCAGATTGGAATAATTTTTTGGACATTATTTCTACTACCACGGTTTTCTACACAATTCACTATTCATCTACATGTCAGCTAGGCTTGTGTAGTTCACGAAAGAACCAGTTCAAAAAAGAGCTCTGGCAAGCGAGCTTAGCTTAGTAGTTGCTTACCCTGCATTCTGAACTACACTAAGAACAAATGAACTAAATTTTCATTTTGGGTTGTGTACGAGTACTGCACAGATCTGATAAGAGTTGTTTTTGTTCAACCCATAACACAGCAGTTAGAGTACATCATTTTGTTGCTCTGTTCGAAGTGAAGTTTACAAATATTCTATGTATGTACATATGTATGCATGTGCCCGAATCACGACCGAATTTCATGAGCAGTAGACTATACTGAACTAAATGAACTAAAAGAATGAACTAGTTCAGCAACAGATTTGACATAAATAATCCATAAATAGGTAATCGTGTCATATTTTGTCAAAATCTTGAGAAACTTCGAGAAAACCTGTTTTTCACTCTTTTCACTCAGCTCTTTTATCAATTTTAAGAAGTAACCAGCACTCTTTATATATCTATCCATGGATTAAATAAGAAGTATATAATGTGCATATTCTTACTTATAAGTCAAACTATTCCTAGTCGAGATCCGCTCACATTGTCAGTTAAAAATACATACTCTGCGTCAATATTATGTAGATGTCATTTTCATAATGTCCTCTTATGAATATGTGTCAAATTAATTTAACTATAGTCGTGACATTATGCCAATCGTTATGCCTCCGTCACATATTATTTGACGATTAGACAAGCAAAGAGGCAATTATCTCCGCTTTGTCGTGTTCATTTACTTTGTTTCCTGCAATAAAAGTTTATTGCAATTTGTGTTCTCTTCTTTTCTTACATCATACTTGCTTGCAGAAGTTAATAGAGAATCATCTTTAATGCATTGAAGAGCAAGTTCAAGTATGACACATGTTTGTTATGGAGTTATACATACGAGCCCACATGTATCTACTAAAAATTAAAAATGTAGAAAATTACACACTAGTCCCTAATCAGAGAATTTAAAGTCTGTAACGGTAGCTATTAAATTAATGTATGTAGTGAAATGTTCCGCCACCTTAAAATATTCTGCTAAGTATGATTCTTAAAAGTTGAACAGAAAACACGCAATTCAAATTTGTCGGTAACACAGGACTTGAACTGTTGAAAGGTCAAAATATGCTCTTATTTTCGTTGGTGCATGTATGATTTTCGAGGTAAAAGAGGCAAAGTAAGTTACTGGTTTATGGCACGAAAAGTTGGTTATTTCGAAGGAAACGACATTTAAGGTAGATTTTGTAATGAGTATGAGGTTAAAAGTGGGATGTTGCGGTTTCTCCTTGTTGGGCTGCTGTTATGAAGTGTGATATGACATTTTGTGGAAATTAGTTTTTATGGGAGGTATTTAACGTGATTAGAATATGCTCTAGAACGGTTGTTATATTAAATATAAATACCCACAAGCGTTTTACTACGAGAAATTTATTTTCGAAATACACGCTCTATTCATTCTACCTTATAACTTATTAATCGATGCTGTTATGAAATTATTGATGGCCTAAATAAAAGGATTCTAGTCAAGAGAAACTTGGTATTCGTAACATTCGGCACTTTTCTCTAATGGCTTCAGTACGGGAAGTATCTGTTAGTGAAAAACTAGTTATAGATAATTTTTTAGGATGTGCAACGAACACTGCGAGCTGGTAAAACTACCTTCAGAGTAACATCATCGGGAAAGATAATCACTGTATACAATATCAAACAATAGCCGTTAAGGCTCTAGATTTAGCAGTAATTGAAAGGATCTGCAGGCGTGAAGCTTATCCTGAGTAGCCACAAATATGGATACTTGTAAAAAGATGGGCGGTACATAATTCATGGACTAAGGCATTTGTGAACATTTTCCTCAACTTTATGAGTAAGTTAATTGAGGATAATAACATTGACGACGATCTGCCTAAAAAGCTATTATTGACCAAATTTATAGGGTGACCAGATAGAAATTATGCTTTTTGTAATTACTTAACTGAACATGAAAATAAAACGATAGTACATTTCGCGTTACTCGTTGTGAAGAGACGCCTTCCTTAGGGTAATTTCTAAAAATGTCAACTTTTAGTGTTGGAAGTTATAGTTTGAGTTTGACCAGAAAATGCCACGCCCAGTTTATTACATAGATAGATCTATTGTGACTATCATCAGCTCTGTACATCATACAATGTACACTTGATATTATTTCTTAGTTTCACGATATTTTTATTTCCTTTTACTTTTAAACACCACTGTCCGTTTTTGTATTGCTAAGACTATGCGTGTCTATCCTAGGATATCTGATCTATGTGACGTCATATCCTGCTAATGGACACAATGCTACGTGTTCTTAAAAAAATCAATAAAAATTTGAGGACATTTCATACACATAAATGTCTATTTGCAAATATCGAACTGAAGATTTTTCAGTTAGTATAACAAATTTTAAGTTGAGGCGGAACGTACTTCCTGGTTTTTTTTCTATTCATCCATCAGCTCTGTATCTGTACATAAAGTTTTTGCAAATTTACACTTATTCCGCAACATACCTCAGCAACATGTTAGGCATTTCTCTCAACATTCTCAGAAATACTCTTCGACGAAGAGTGTTCTTCATGTGCGCCGCAGCGGTTATACACTCAGCTTCCGGCGAGAACACTGTCACGTCAGTTGCCCATCTGCCTGCCCGCGTCCGCCGACACACCACTCACTAACATCATCAATGGCATTTCTATCTGGGCGAGAAAATGTTGAGAACGATGTCTGATACAAAAGATACCCGCCACATTTAGTTTAGATTCGAGGGTTGATTTGTTCGGTTCGTGCGCCGGGCCTTTAGTTCGTGTTTATATGGAACTCGTTCAATTTCATTTCTATTATGGAATATCGGTAATATCAGCGCAAAAAAAACAAAAAAAAATTAAAAATAATTTCAATTGAAAATAATGTTTCTAATGACTCCATGGAAGAGTAAAAATAAAGTCAAACAGAAGTCAGCACTGCTGCCATTCATTTAGCGGTCATTGGTAATGGATACAAATTTAACAATAAATTGAGATTAATAAATTTATCGCATTTCTGATTGATAGTGTAAGGAATATTTGCGAGTGGTTAACGAAGTTAATAAAATAAAATAAAATAAAAGTTCGGCCAAGTGAAAGTGCCAAATATATTCGGGTTTCGAAGAATTCAATGCCCACATCCTGTCGTTATTTCATTTTAACTGCCAGTGAAATGGAAATGTGAATGAAGTGGAAATTCATTGATTCTGTCCAATAAGTGTTATAAATTATGCATCAAGTGAATGTGTATGTCCAAAACAACCAGCAAGGATAATTGTTAGTGCTTAAATTGAATAATGGCTTTTTACAACTGCGGCAAATAAAACAAAAAAATAAATCGAGGGCTTGCAATAAATCATCTTTGTTGGATTAAGTATGGACTATAAATAACTATATACACAATGGATACGCTAAAAACTTAAATGCCAGATGCACTTGGTTAGTATTTATTTATTATTATTACAAATAATTTTTTTTGTTTCGAACCTACTATAATTACAATCACGTTGTCAATCTTTTTATCGGCACACATAGCGCCTGCAGGATGCATAAATTGCTCCTACTACCAAGGGATTCACCTATCTACCTATCTACTATACATCCACAATTACGCAAAAGGGTGTTAATTACCTACCAGTAATTCGACGATGGGGATGGGTGCGTTAATTTTCAGTGGGATTCAAATTCTGTCAATGCATCACTGGGAGTGGTGGGTGTACCAAAGTTTAGGGACTCTCCTACCTACGGCCTTGTTTAGAAAGGACCTTTTGAATAAATTAATGTCAAAACGGGTTTTGCTCCTCATTTTGATTGATGATTTCTATCACTTGCGTGTGGCGTCACTGAGGTGGCAAACTTTTATTAATAGAACGATGGCAAATGATTATATTCTTGATGGCGCTAGATTATGTGTATCTGGTGAGCAAGGATGCGGATACTTCTTATACATATACCTTAAGCCATTGGTATTGGAATAATATCCGTGTCGGATAGAAGTTGTTAGTGCTAGCAAATGAACATAAACTAGAGCGCTCTTACAAAATGGTAAACATTAGGTGAATGTAATAAAAGCAGACAAACTATCATGTGTCCTTGAAGTTTTCTTTCCTTAATCCGTGTAAACACACATGTTAACGTGTGTTTCAATATTTGTGTATTTAGGATCCTTAGGTTCTTACAGTTGACATTTAGTTGAAAGCTTTGATTATTATAAATGGTGCCTCGATTAAGTGTTATGACTTTGATAGGAAATTGTCAATTTCTTGATCTCCAAAATCTTCCGGTTTCTAATTATAGCTAGCACTTTTGATGGTAGGAGAAGCATTTGAACTACGGATTCAAGAGGTGCACAACTTATTGCTCGCGGGCACCTATCGCAATTAGAAAACTTGATACGGATATGTACGTTGCTGAGTGAAAAATGTACGACAAATGTGTGTAAATGGTGCGGCATGTGGGGTAAGTATCAATGTACTTATGCTTACATTATGCTTATGTGTAAGAAACAAAGTTTTTGGGTAGATACTCCCGTGAACGAAATAACTTGTTTCATTATTAACAAGCACGCAAAACTTTTCTTCCTAACACACTCGAAGTCAAGGATGCTTATAATGAAGTTTATGATGAAGTTTGTGAATTGGCTGAATAAGAAATCAAGAAAAGGCAGTAGTTAAAGGCCCTTCATACTAGCGTAAGGGCTTACAGAAAATGTTCACCATAGACATATGTATTTTGGTACTATGTCCTCGACATCAACATATCATTCAGCCGGAACATTCAAGTACTTATGTATATCTACTATGTGCTGGACAACTGAAGGCTCCACGACAACCAACAACAAGTGTTTTAGGTGTGGCAGGTGAGAGTAGACAAGGGAAATGTATGACTTTTCATCGGAAGTGAGCATGAGCTTGTCAAAGATGGACATTAACAGCTGCATGAAGCCTATTAAGCACTTATAAAGTAGGTAAAAGGCATCTAAATCGACTGGGTAAGCCGCAGTTTTTCTGGACGAAGACCATACTGATTTGGAACAATAAATTAACTTTCGGCGTTTACATTGCGTTTACATACGATCCGAACAGTGCAATGGAATGGGTCATCAGGTTTGGACTAGACACAGAGCCTTACGAACGGTCAAACATAGAGTACGAGTATAGTGGGAAATCGTTTTTGCTGCAAACCATAAGTAACACAACCTTGTAATAGAGAATAAGCTACAGCTGTTGTAATCAATTCAACCATTGATCCTCATTCCACTGATTACTTGGTTCTGGCGATAATGGCGACGTGTCCTTCAATTCGAAATACGATCTGTTTTTTTTTTAATATGGTAACGTTCACAGGACTATGACTACCTACATATATGGTGTCAGGGTTTAGTTCGTGGTTACAACTCATAACCTTCCACTATACTGTACGCAAAAAACTTCATATGAAAATCTGACGACAATTACAGTTATTTTCAAGAATGATTCAATAGTTTTGTGTGGTTTTGGCATCTTTCTAACAGTCACAAGTACTTTCAGATTAAAAATAACGGCAGGATGTCCTACTTTGGGCCCCTTCTTGATGACAGTAAGCCGCGAACAAAAGGCTCGCCAGATCTGCACTGGAGACCATCACTGACGGGTTTAAGATGAGAAGTGCTATGAGCGGCGGCATCTTCAAATTCAAATACAAATATTCGAGCAACAGGTCTACGGCGGCCAGGGACTAGCTTCTCACATACATCTGTGTTGTGCGGGTCATATTATTTACACGACCGGAAGATGCCTACTGCTAATACTTGAAAAGAAACTGTCGGATGTTTTTCAGACGTTCGCGTGAGTTAAGGCCATAAAATGCTTTTGGGTATTCTTTGGGAACTGAACCTTGATGGGCTTATTCAGTAGTCTAACGCACTGACCACTTCAGCCAGGTCGCCTACCAGTATCTTCATTGATTGAAATATTTAAACTCAGTTTCGTAGACTGTTAACGTAAAGGCAGTTTGTTAAGTTGCTGACTGACTGCTAATAAGATCGATACTACATTTAAGTATTTTTATTTCCATTGGCTGTTCGCTGTTTTCGAATCATTTTAAACATTATGCAGTAAAGTTGTACTTTGACACTGCTAGGATCCTGTGTCTTGGACCCGCTTGGGTAGAACAGATGAGATGTACAAACCTCATATTACCAATGCAGTGAGAGGTAATTGAAGCGTGAAATTGATGTACGACAGATCGTTCTATGTCAAGTCAGTTATCTGTTTGCAGTGCACTCATAAGTAGGAGTACAAGAAGGCTATTTTCCAGTAGAGTAGGCGATAACTCCTATCAGGTAGAGGCGGATAGAACCCACCTTAACGCCGTCTTTGCGTCTACCAAAGAATTATGATAAGTACCCGATTTGGATGTAAGTAATTAAAAACATTGTAACGAAATCAAGGAATGATCTCAGTTCTTCTGTTAAAAATGAATCTTGCCAGGTATAGCTGTTACACATACGGGGGGTCGTTAAAATATTTATTGCTATTATTTCGACATTTGAAGAGTGTAAAGGAGAGACTTCACAAGCATCATTGTTTGTATTCGTTGTTTAGAATTCGCCCCCCTAAGGCCCTGACTCGTATCCATTCTACATTCACCACTCAAAAGTGCAAAAGTAAATTGCTTGAAACTTAAAAATTGACTGCATAGTGCTCTTACCCATAACTAACCCTAAAAATCTGCAAAATTTCAGTTACAAACTACATTCATACATACATGTAAGTGCAATGTACATGGACCAGGACTAGGACAGAAAAAAGGGGATTCGTGCAAACGAAATGTCCCGATTTGACGTAAAGCTGACACTGCTGGACGTTTTTTCTGCGAATCAGTAATCCTCGATGTGCACAATGCATTTTTAAAGTGACTCCAGATTGGTCAAAGTGATATGTAACCAAACAATAGCAATTAAGTATTTGCTGTCATAGTTAAGACCGTCTACCGTGAAAACATATCCTCCCTGAAGTTGAAGTGGTGTGCATGCATCATAAAAGACAAACGATTGTTGGTTATGGTGATGCTGATGGTTATAAGCAAATACAACACAAGGGAATGGGGACATGCCCTTAGGAGTTCTGCAACATTTCGTTTACACAAATGTGATGCGCGTCGAAAGTGTGCCACATCCAAAAGAAAACTTTCATACAATGGATTTTACATCGGTTTCAGATTTCATAGCTGTGCATAAATAATAATAAAGGACACTTTGCCACTATGAATTTTGTATTTATGCAAAATCAAATATGCAAGCGTGTTTATGATGCACCTAAAGGGGACGTGTTAACTGCTTTTATTCCCTGATACATTTTATGTACTGCTGCTGGTCGGAAGACTTGGAAAACTTGTTATAACGGTCAAGTTTAATATTGACTTTGGAGTTTTTAAAATGTTTTTTATGCAGAGGTGGTAATGCTAAGATTACGAGGCGTTATTTTAGTTAGTGAATCTGCGCACTTTTTTTACGGTTTGCTTAAGTAATGAAGTTTTAATATTTTATGCAGTACAGGGTGGGGCAAATCCTGTTAGCTCCGTATAAACTTTTTTTTAAGTAATTAAAAGGGTGTACATCTGGTACATTTTAGAATAAATTATCTCACGAAGCATGTTGGCATCAAAGGTGGAAACTTAGTAAGCGTTAGTCGCCCGGTAAATTAATTTGCAGCTTAGAACGTTTTCTAATGCACCCTGCAGCATGTGTTCAGCCAAATGGAATTTATTTATGCTTGACGTTTGTATTCACACATAATCCTATAAAAAGAATTGCAGAAAAGTTACAAGGAGCCCTGGCTGCAGTTACTGCTTCATTTAAGCCATAATGCAAATGAATTTCACTTCAGGTTATATCTCCTTGAAGTACTTGGCGAAAATGTGAAAACTTTGCCTGGATATTTGATCGATTGGCTTGATGCCCGGCAGTACATGGCCGTATGGTTTTTTACATCTTGACTTCTTATGCGAATTGCATTACGCGTGGGTGGCGTAGGTAGAGATACATACTTTCGTATAAATTAAAGTCGATGGAGAAAACTTAGTTTAGGATGCGTCAAAACATGTTGAAATGAAATGGCGAAGGTTACTTTAGCCATGACATTTCGACCTTTTTTTTATTTCAGAAAATCCTTATGGCACTATATGTACTTACAAGGTGCATCAGTACTTATAGTCTTGTGGGTTCAGCAAACATTGCAGGTTTTAAAACTTTAACAATGCCCACGCTCCAGAGGTTCTCCAACTCTTTGGTTTTTTTTTCCAAAGGATGGAGGTGTTGTATAAATATTTGCTTCTGTGATAATGTCCGCAAAGTGTATTTAGGGATGTCTGTCTGCAGTTGCCCATTCATGCTTGGATCAACTTATTTACTTGCTTGGTACTTGTAATAGCTTGTCAGACTAGGGCCATAATAAAACGTTTTATATTTTTTGAAACCCAAACGCATTTTGTAACCATAATTAAGGGCGTATCACGAGACCCTTCAACTGCAACAGTCATATATGTACATCGGGTATAGTATAAACGGTTTAACAATCTCTAGTGACTGATGACTCTTCAGATTCTGAAGGAATTGCTTTGTTGTCATGACATCACATACTAAGAACGGAAGTTCCTTCTTCATTTTTGCAGAAACAGTGTCATAAGTCATGCCACACAGATAGGCGAGTCTGGCATGACTCGATAAGCCTCGTGTCTATAAATGGTGTCATATGTGTCTTAAAAACGATAAAATATGCCAAACAATATTGATAGGAACCAATTAGGATGTTGACTAAGAGTTTCCGTTTTTGCTCTTATATGACACATAAAACGTTCTTTCAGAAAATATTAAGGATACTGATACCTGTGTAGTTGGCTTACTCGTGGTTTGATAAAACGATCCTGGGATTTCAGTTATCCGACTTGTTTCTAGCTAAATTTTGTAAATAAATTGGTTTTGGGTTTTCGGCCGATACACCATATTGCTTAGGAACTGGATATTGGATATTTTATAAAGTGCAGGGAATGTGAGCGCTTGATATTGCCTTACTCTAGTTAAAAGCATGAAAATACAAGAGTCTTTCTATATAAATAAATGTTTCTTGACTTTCTCTTCCTAGAAACAAGCTCCGTCAATGCTGGTTTGACGAAACGAAACCAGTATTGATTTCAAAAATACAATCAATACGAACAAATTCTGTGGTATCCGTTTGAAGTCTATTGTCAGAAATACCTTCGACAACTGAATTATTTTTTGCCCAATAAAACCGTCCGGTTTGCAGAAAAATCGTTTTCCGAACAAATTTGATCAATTCTGTGTACAATCCTGGCAATTAGATCTGAAACTAAACTGCTATTCAATTTAATTTAGCACCCGTGTATAAAGGTATACATCTCATTAGTAGTAGAACATAGATTTTAATAAAACAGATTCACCTATGTGCGTTTAGCCGGTGTAATCATTTTCTTCATCTACTACTCTTTTACATTTAATAAGTGTCAACACTGGTACTGCTGAATGCCTAGTAGATGGAGAAAAGTAGCCCTTGGAGAATATTCTGTACAAATTGGAGATTGTACAACTGAACATGAACTATTTCTTAGATAAAGTTTCGACTTGGATATGGAAGATACAAAAAAAAATCTGCTGACTATAAGGAACGAAATGATTTCGACCAGCAATTTCATTCTTACTTTTACTTAATCCTCTATGTGTGGAAATTTGTAAAATTTTCGATTATGTTTCTTAAATGAAATACCTTATGTTTGAGATATTAAAAAAAAAACTTAATTCGGGTTGCAGTACCTTCGAAGATATTGCTTGTGTAATGCAACATCATTCAAATTTTCTGGACAAAAAAGTCTGCTCGAATGGGTGCGGTGAATTCATTTTTCCATGACTTTGCCTTATTGCCAATGACGATGAACTGGATATACTCGTACATACATACATATGTACAAAAAAAAAAATAAAAAAAAATCCACATGCTTCAAATCACACAAAAGAGGCGGCCAATTGGATAGTACATTCCTAAACATAACAAGGTCACCGAACTTCGACTCAAATCATTTCAGTGGTTGGGCAGTTGTGTGGCATGTGGCACCATCTTGTTGGTACCACATATGGCCCAAGTCATCTTCATCCAATTTATTCCAAAAATATTCAATCAACCTGGTTCGGGAGCAATTTCCTTTGACTGTGTCTGGGTTGCTACCATTACTGAAGAAGAAGTATGGGCCAATGACTTCTCCAGCATGTGAGTATAATGGCAATTGGTTGCTGACTTGCCCAAATCTGAGAATTTTGCTTATTAACGAATTCGTTGAGATGAATATCATGCGTAAAGTTGTGGCAACCAAATGTGAGTTTTTCATAAAAAAAAATGCATAGGTCCATTATTAAAAAAAAAAAATTTTTGTGTCAATTGAATGTGTATACCTTTGGAGGGAGAATTCAAAGTGAAAAGGAAATTCCCATTCTTCCTTCCTTCCTTAAGGACTTCGACATTTTTGATTTTTTATTTGATTTGGCATTAACCCCGTTGTGTACCGATGCATCTACATATATACTTTATTACAGTGAACTGTCTCTTTTAACAGGTCGATGGTTGTCTATTTTTTATGGAAGGGGCCCACCCCACGGGTAGATTAAGACAAGCAATCTCATGATAGTTGTACTCTCGGATGTTTGTCAGACGCTCGCAAGAGGTGGGGTCGTGAAATAGTTCTTTGGTGTTGTGTAGGGATTGAATCTGGAACCCCTTTCTTCGTAGTCCAAAGCAGTAGGCACTTAAGCAATGGCGTCGACTTTAGGCCGCGCATTTCAATGTACAGTAATAGCCAAGCAATGATATGAACAGCATATCATATTCATACTACAAAATCCCTTAAAGTGGGCTTTATTGAAAAGCACTTTACTCTACATAAGAATTTAGCGGTCACGAACACACAGTACGTGCGCATCATGTTCTGTAAAATATTTCTTCTTCAAAATGTTGCGTCATACCCAAAGCCACAATTTCAAAAAGGATTATGTGGTTATGCTACAGATATACTCCATTAGAAATACATTCTGTAGTGTCATCATGCAAGTGTAATAATTTTTAGCAATGCGCCAATGAATTACCTCCAAATGTTCATAAACACGTTAGTGATTTCACGCTTTACCAACTATGAATATCCTGAATAGTATATAAATGTTTAAAGGAATAAATTGAAAATGACTGCGTATAAAATTGAGTATGTGAAATTAAATTTTTGCCACAAAATGGTTTGGTGTTAGTCGTGTTTATTTTATCTAACATTCTAACCATTCCATTTCTCGTTTATTGAATAAAATTAATTTGGTTTAATTATACCTCGCTTAACAATAGTTTTTGTGTTTTAATTTTTTGTTTTGTTTTAGCACACATAAATGTTCTTGCAGAATTTTTTAATTAATTTAATAGAAATGGGAATAGGTTTTGCAAATGTCCAGACGGTAAAGGGACATATACATAGATACATGCTGTATCCTTGGAAAGAATTTTTTTATTTAAAACTCATTTGTCTTTGTTTCATGGGAAAGCTTTCCTTTTTGTGAGGACCTTGGAAAATTTATCATGAATTTATAAACATGTGTACATACCATTAGTGGTAGACGAATTTTTGATGTACTTTGTGTAAGTTTATTCAAAAGTATGATGAGCAGGTGTCGTGCAGACAATGTATCGATAAATGCCAAAGAAAAGAACCTTCTGAGACGTCTTATTTATCTTCGGGATTTAGTTAGTCATATATTTAATAGAACGATGCCTATTTAGCTGTTATCTGTGCACTTGAGGGAAATTTGCAAATTCTTTTCTCTCTGCTACTCCATCATGTCATACGTATACAGAATATTTTATTATCCGATAGTGGGGACATAATGTTATTCAGAATGGTACGTGCTCCTAATTAGTAACCCACAGAGAATCACCCAAACTTTCAGATGAACTCCGAAGCTGAGGCAGTCTTATCTCTCCTCCTTCAAGCCTTTTCGTTAAAATGTATCTGTTTCTCCCGCCCCAGGCTTTCATTGGCTGGATTTTTATGTGCTGTCATATCGAATGATATATGTATGTATTCGGAATTCTACAGTTTCGAGTGTATACTTTTTAATCCGCCTGTAAATTACTTCCGGGGCAGAATAAAATAAGTTGATACTCAACCAGAAAGGTAAATACATAATACCAATAAAAAAATTGATTGTCCCAATAAAAAATTCATTAAAAGATGTCCAACGTAGGAGCACATTAAATCAATGTATTTCTATTCATCCGTTTATGAGCGTATTTATGATGCTATGAAATTTTCATGAAAACCTATGAATCGCACATTACTACAACATTAAGTGTTCATTGTTTTCTCACAAACAATTTAACCACAGAAAAATAAGCTAATAATAAACAGATAGATATGTAGATACTAACAAAAATGATCTGGCGTTGAGATTTGACGACTTACGACTTATGAAGTAAAGTCGTCTCAGTTGTTCTAAAGCAACACTGAATCATTTTGTTCCCATTTTGATGAACAGCGAGGTTCCACAATCAGTCTCGACAAACAGGTGATCTTACAATTATGAAACATTATTTAGACGTGGGACTGAATTCTATGTATATGTAGTTTTCCAAAAGACCTTTCATAAGTACATTCTCCGCCGAAAAGAATGGCCAAGCGGTGAGCTACCCAGCACACTTTGTCTCGACTTATGGATCCCAGATAGATATAGGGGTAGGTTCAGGTACCATTGGGTAAACCGAAATCAGCTCGTCCCTCTGTCGGAAATTATCACATTTTTAATCGTCCACCAGCTAGCAATAAAAGCGATTTCTGCTATCAATATAAAATCTAATGGAACATGAAGATATATCGACGATTCGACTGGAAGAGGTTCGAAATCTAGATCAGAACAAGTCAACACGCTGGTGAACATTCCCTCTCTCACACTAATGGTCGAAGCTCTGGGGGAGGCAAGCAACAGATGGTGACCACAAGATAAATATGGTCTTGCTTTCACAAAGGGATTATGGAAGAGGATAGGAAGGAAGAATTTTTCAATCCGATAGCAGCCATCACGGGACATATGAATAAATTAAGACTACTTAAGGTGAGGAAGTCAACGGGAACACCAGTCACTTTTTCTAGACACCAGGACCCAGACACATATTGCCAGTAGACCAGTGAGCGACGTCTTAAACTACATCGAATTAAGTGTCAATCAATTCCTTACTCGTTTCTGGGAGTTTAAATAAAATTGGCAAACCTTTTAGCTTCCATCTCCATCCAGTGAATTCAATGAACGATTCTCCTTTACTCCTATTTTCTTTCGGATTCTCTTCTAGGGCCCTCTGCTCATGAAACTTGCCAGCAGATTTCCTTTCTACTTTGCCGCTGTGTATGTCATATATTTTCTATGCATTCCATGTCATGTGACTAGGAGTTTCGAGCATCAGATGCGGCATTTCTGATGACTTTCTGACAATGTCTTCAATGACTACTTGATGTATGCAATTGAGGATGATTTTCTCACAAAATTTCTTTATTGGATGGTGTTCGGGATACCATCATGTGCAGTGAGCCTATTTTATCAGTTCGAAAAAAAACTTCCATCTGTCGGTTAGACTGCTAAATATCCCTGTAAGTATTTATCCGGAGAAATGTCTTCCCGATACAAGGTTAATTAGTGCGGACTTTGTGTTAAATATTGATATGTTTTTCATGAGATCATCTTATTTTTCTGTGAAGGCTGTGTCTGAGTTTAAACTTTTAGTATAGATGTCACAGTTTTCAACAGTCTCTTGCCTTGCTCAAGCTCAATACCGCAACAATATGATTGTTTAGAAGCACGTCCTTTGTTTAATTTTGAGTGTATTTCTCAGTAAAATCAGGTACATCCGAGGTTTTAGGTTTTTTTAAAGTTTACAGATAAATCCACGCACTCCTGATGGCATGTCAAGAGGTACTTAGTTACCAATTCATTTTCAAAAACTGTTAGACAGTTTTTAAAGTCCTTCTACATAAGTCTGACCATAGCACGCAAATAGTTTATGTAAGGTATTCAGTGAAAAGACATAACATCACTGAACTGAATATTTCTTAACCACGTGAAGAACTGCATCATGCCAATGGTTCTTGGTAAAATTTGGTATATTGACCAGACCCTTAAAACATCCTAATAATTAATCCTATCAGAAGTCTAACTCAGCTTCTGCATTTTATATTTTCTAAGCTCTAATGGGACTATACCTACCTACATACGTATGTATGATACCGGAACATGCTGTCTTATCACTTACTTCACCCCCCAAGGAAGATGATAATAAGTCCTTTCCCATTCAAACTATCCTACTGGGTACATCTTAGGTACTTCTAGCACCGCACATGTTTTTGCTGCCAAACTCTCCCAAAAAAACACCAATGAAGTTCATAAGCCATAGCGATTCACACCTGTTAATCAAAGCAATAATTTTGACACTTTTTGTCAACATGTAACTCCACATGACTGTTATCTTTTTTTGCTCCTGGCACAAGCACATAAAAAGGAAAACATTTCCGTCTGAAATGGAGGCGTACACCAAATTAGATTGCATGAATTCCCTCTCCCTCTTCAGGGGTGTGAGGATTTTGATTACTGACTTCCTTATCAGACACGTTTGTTAATTAAGATCGTATAATGTCTTCTTCATATGTATGTACTTGGGCAGGAGGTACGTGGAGAGTGCCAATATTAGTATAAGTATTCACGAATTGTTTTGTAAGTACAAATTAATCTTATAGACTGCTTAATGAGGTTGAAAGTTATCGGCACTAAACTGTAGATATTTATTTTTCGGTATGGCTTCCAGAAATGTAAATTTTTTTTAAAATTCAATAAGTAATCTTTGTCTACCACCCACTTCAAGTACCCAAAAAACTTTTTAGATTTTCATAAACTAAGTATGTATGCATATCTAACAAACTTCTATCCGATGGGTCTACGCCCTAGGATGTGGGAAACTTGGGACCTTTAAACAAGGAGGAAAAGTGTTTGGTTTCTCCTAAAGCCCAAATATCGTAAATTTCCACAATTGTGGGATCATTTTATAAAAGTAAAGCATCTACATATTCATAACTTTTTAAGAGATTTTCATCAAGAAGTTACTAACCGTTACTAAACCCCAAAACGTTGCTTAATTTGTTCGGTTTCCCGTAGCAAAAACTCATTTTGTCTGGGATATGGACCAAAGAAAAAGAGAAAGATACGAGTACAAACAAAAAATCAACCCACATGCAATCTTATTTATCTTGGTTGTGTAGAATATGGAGCAAATAAATGCGCATATTTTGTTCCTGTTTTTTGTCCATAGCCTCACAAGAAATTAAATTGTTTGGAGGTGAGGCAAACAGATTATAAAATAAAGTGCACGACTGGGTCGTACGTACTTGCACCGTAATGCTATAAGTGTATAATTTTATCAGGATTAAAGTCCAAGTCTTGCTCTTCCCAGTAAAGTAGGCGTGGCATTCCGCGTTTCGATGGAATAATAGTCATAACATTGTAGGAGTTTACTCAATGTTTTGTTTTTATAAAAATGCCCATAAAAAGTGGGCGTTGCCAGAAAGGGGGTTTGAGTGAATTATAGAGAATTTTAAGGCCTATTACTTTGCTTAAATAATTTTTTCTCAATTTCTAGTAAAAATTTTGAAAAAAAATAAGTTTTATAAAAGTGGGCGTGGCATTCCAAAATTTGGTATGCCATTATTTTGCACTTGTCTTATAACCTACAAATAATAATTTTTAGGCCAATCGCTGCACAAATACCCGAGAAACAGCTGATTTTCAATATTACCGTTATTCGAATTTTTCGTGAAAAACGTGGTATGCCACCTCATAGCATATGCCCAAACTAACCCACACATCAAATTTTATCGAAATCGTTAGAGCCGTTTTCGAGAAAATCCATTTTAACTGAAATCGGCCCTAAGTAAACTACCCTTAATTTTGAGGTTAGAATGAAAATTCAAATTTCGCCTCTAGGGAATATCCCACAGACCCTATATATGAAGTTTGATGTAAATCCGTTCAGCCGTTTAGGCTGTAGTCGAATATACAGACAGACAGACAGACAGACAGACAGACAGACTGACAGACAGACAGACAGACAGACAGACAGACGGAATTGCCGGACCTACTTTTTTGGACTTCTCCATCATAGTAATGTCAAGTTTGATTAAAATCTCGAGTTCGATTTTTTTCACGATTGCAATACTTGCCCTATAGGTATAGGTGCAAGTAAAAAGGCCAAATTGGCATACGGTGCAAACAAAAACCTACGAATAGCGCTGAAAAGAATGACACGAAAGAACTCGTAACAAAATTTTTATAAATATCATGCATGTTCCCAACATCAATCAATAACAAGTAAAAATAAAAAATAGTGTGAGGACCGAACAAGAGAATCAATATGACGTATGAAGCAAACAAATACTTCAACATCGAATTAATAAATATTTACTAGGCGCGTTTAATAGAAAAATCTATTCATTCATGATTTTTTTTTTTTTGTTATTTTAAAAAGATTTGAAAAACCAATCATAAATCTTGAGTAAGTTGAAACGATGTAGCTTTCGAATGTGTATCGTATTAGTGTGGAGTCGTAGTTCAAGTATAGATAAAAGCGAACGAAACTGTTGTGTATGTTTATAAATAAACAAGCAACTTTACGAAAATAGTGTCTTACAATATTCCATCATTTAGTTTGTCGAAAATGTTGTTTGCGAGTTTCACGGCACCCAATGATGAGCACACTTTCCATACCAACAGCAAAAGCAGCTGTTGGCAACATGTCAAGAATTTTATTTCTGTTCGCATTACAGGCGAAGGGACTACTTTGTCGTATTTTTGTATTTTTAATTATAAAACTGAAAAATACTAACAAAAAGTAAAACTCTTAACTTTTGAACGCGCCCGTGCGTATTTAACTGAGAAATGCACCTGCACGCATTAATGTGACGTACATCAACACATGGTAGGTATATTTAGCTTTAGGTTGTACAATATGCACAACACTCACACATGAGTGTCATGCCAAACAACCGACCGCTGCTGTGCTTCTGCCGCCCGATTTACTTAAGATATGTACATTTATTTACGTGTATATGTATGTCTGTGCGTATAATCAACTGGGCGTATGGGACAACTCCACAAACTCCCCGGCTGCTGTGTGTTCTATAGAGTTCATAGAACGGATTAATTGGAAGAGATGTCTCGCTGCTGTACCAAAGATCCAAAGGGAACAGATGGAAACTTTTCGTTAATGGAATGCTAACAACTCTTTGAATTTTCGTTTCAGACAGAAAGATGTGATAAATCAGAAAAAAGAAGACGACTTCCCTGGATGCCTATATAAGGCTATAAAAAATTTACGTATAATTTTGTATTAGAAGAACAGGACCGAAAATTATCGCAAAGCGAGCGTGCCAATTCTCGCAGTCTACATTTTTAAACTTGACATGATCTGCTGTCAAGGTACACAGGCATACATATGTATGTATGTATGTATGTATTGGCCTTTTGCTTATAGCCAAATCAAACGTGTGAGGTCACTAGTCTTTGGTTGGGCACAATCCCTTAGGTGAAGTTCTTTGGTGGCAAAAAATATAATTTTAATCCTCGATCTTAATCATTAATCCCTACTTACTTAGATGGCGCTATAGTTCGGGGTAGCCTCTCCAGTTAGTCCGGTCTCTAGCCCACTGCCTCCAGTTGTTCACTCTAAGTTGGTTGGAGTTCCCTTCTAATTGACATAAGGCGAGGTGTTCCTCAACTTCCAAGACTCTGCGGGTCAGAGCATTGGTGTTCATGTCCTGGCGATCTGAAGTGAATAATGCGGAGTTTTTTGACTAAGTCGATGTCGCTGTACAGCTCGTATAGTCAGTCGTTGAATCTTCTCTTTCAAACGCCGTCAATGCAAATAAGACATCTGCTAGTTATTCGGCTGCACGTGGTTTGTTAATGGTCCAAACATACAACGTGCACATCCGAATGTCGTTAACTTTTCTTTCGTTTGCTAGGGTCGTCAACAGAAGGGCCACCCTTAGTCGAGGCTTGTCGTTGCTTCGTAACACAAGTTACACCGACACGCACATAAGTCTAAGCAACTTTTATAGGAATAAACACTAGGAGTTCCACCTGACTGGAACTATTAGACGCCACCGCTGATTTCATCTAGAGAATTCGTCCGCTGCCCTCTGTATCAAGTGAGAAAACAGTCCCCACCCTCTCTCATTCGCTCTCTTGGGTTGACTAAATTCATACCAGACTCAATGGATTTCGCGAACTGATGAACAAAAATGCTTCAATGCTTCAGTCTTTCGAATGCGGTAGCTGATCCGGTCTTTAAAATTTCATCCATAATGTCGTGATCATCACTTCTCATCAAGATACCCAACTAAGTTCAATTCAAAAAGGCAGTCTTAACATTCCCCTCAAGGCCTTTTTTGGAGCTTTTGAAAAGTCACTGTCAAAATCTGTAACTCAATTAGTTCTTTAGAAACAAAACTTTTTCATCAAAATTAAGTCATGGATATTCAAATCGGTCTTATTTTTTTGGTCATGAGCCTCATCAACGAAAAAGATAGCTTATGCATCCTTTGATTGATTCAGCGAGTCTTCACATCAGTCTTTGACTACCTTCCGACAAGTCTTGGTTTCACGGTAGCTTTTCTTGCAGGATTTGATCAGAAGATTGAATTCTACAATTTCAGGCAAATGTCACACAATGAAATGAAATATGCAGAGGCTGCATATGTATGTACATACAACTTATGGGATATTCGTCTTTGGTGCTGATGCGGTGAGTGTTGATAGGATGAGCTCTTCACCGCAGAAGGGTATACTTTTCTTTCTACAGAGGTAGAATAATTTTAATAAAATGATTTAAAACTTTTCAAACGTTCTTAAGAAAGTTTATGAGGTAATATGTATGTGTTAAAAAAAAAAACGTATTCCCCACTCAACCTTATCAGAGTCAAGCTTTGGTTCGGATAAATTGAATTTATTATGAAATACTGACTTTGGCATGGTATAGAGTTCACTACTGAATGTATCTATCTTGTCCTTAGTATACAGAGACGGTCGTCTTTTTGTCTTCCTTCACCATCTGAAAATCTAAAAATCTTAAGTCTTAAATTTACACATCTCACATAAACATCTACGTAGCTTAAATCCCGTAAATTAAAGAAAACAAGCTATGTATCTTAAGTGTACCAAGTATATGTATGCATGTATTGTATACGTATGTGAAACATACAATTATGTATTTTTCCGTTCTCTTATGCTTCATGACTGAAATAACGCCGACGGTATGTCGCCGTTTGTTTCGAAATGGTAGGAGAAATTATCCACACGCCTAAATGTACCGGGACCACCCATAATTAGTCTCCTCAAGTCTCTTAATGTATGCGCATATAGTACGCACTTTTGCGAGCAATCGGCATTACTGATAAACAAACAAATGTTCCCACATATGTAAAAAATAAAAATCTGTATAATACATCATGAGTGCTGTGAAAACAGAAATAAAAAGCGAGCATAAACAGACACCAAAATTGATTTATTTCTGAAGGTTGAACATTCTAAAATGATTTTTTGACTTTTAAATGTATGCCCATTATGCACATATGTTAAGGCGATCAGATTCATGGATCTCGTAAATTTCTGAAAATTATTACGTACGGCAGTGTACGTTTGGATGTACATACGTACATAGTATTTTGAATCCCATTGCCATGTAGTATCATGTAGAGAAAGTGCAAAAATATGCAATAGCTTCCTAAGTAAATTAATTCTGTAGGTAGGAATGAAGAACCAAACAAATAGAATATGAGAAATGATTCCAGCTGTGAGAAGGAAATGATTTTGACAATTGTATTCCACCTGAACTTGGTATGCAAAATTGGGAAATAAAAATCTTCATGTTGTCAAAAACAGGACACAGGACCTGTTCTAATGAATGCTTTGTGTAAATATGTGTTTTAAACTAACAATGATTATTTATGTACGTCTTTTCGTTATTGATTTACAAATAGTAACGATTTGAAAAACTACAGAAGAATAATTTATTCTTTGAAATAATAATATTTATTTACCAGAACAAGAAACCTGAATATTTCCAACAGGATCCATACTATGTCGGTTTTGTTTCAAGAAAACTACATAGTTGTGGGCATTTGGCACTCAATCCACGATGTTTTGAAGTGCTCCTAACATTTAATTTTTAGTATTAGACACACTTCCTTTATAGTTTTCAAAGAGTAATTTAACAAATATTTGCGAGTGTCGTATTCTTCATACAAATAGAAAGAGCCTACCGTTTAATATCCACTGTCTGCGAGAAGTGGGAACGATAAAATTTTGTGGAGTTGTCAAGCAATTGAATCTCCAACTCCTATTCAATAGTTCGACGCATTAACCACAGAGTTGCCACCTCCCAAAATATCTGTTTATGTATAAATTTTATATCTACGCCATGTTGTGTCAAAAAAATTTGAGGCAAGCTATAATTTCATTTACATGTGACGTGCAGTAAAAATTTAAAAATTCAATTTCTCCCCACAGTACTGCTATAAATCATGAATGCCACGCCCATTTTTTTTTCGAATCCAGTAGATGTTTAATTTTTTGAATAATTACCGTTTTGAGTTACATTAATATGTAAGCACTGACAATACATAAGTACATGTGTACACAAATCGTAAACTTCCTAGTCCATCTCCATAGTTACATACAGATGCATTGTACCACCATTTTCTTTTAAGTTGGTTAGGCTTGTCGCTTTGGTATTACATACATCTTACTTGACCTGGTTTTGTGTGGAATTTGAGGAAGTTTCCTAGCAGTTTTTTTTTTTGCTGCTGCAAGGTGGAAATCTTCTTAAGATACTTTTTCAAAAGAATGTGTCAAGTGAAATTACACCTCTCCATGTTGTCTTTCGATACACGTGGGATAAGTTGCCTTTTTTCCAGTAGGTGTCTGCTTTCACTGTGGGAGTTTCTATCGCCACGTACTTTGTGCTTTGTTCCTCCATTATTGGACATGATATGTTCAAGGGCAATGGTCGCATTAGTGGCTCCTTAAAGGATACTCGTGTATCCATAGTGACTCATAGATGCGATTGAATTGGATTGCATAACATCTGGCCTTTAAGGCAATTGTATAGGAGTACCGCCTTTACTTTGTTAACTTTATACACCTGGCGAAATGAGTCACCGTGTTATTGTTTTATTTGCAATTGCTCTTGCAATGACCATATCGTTTCCAAAATGGACCATTTCTGGACAATTTTAGGCGACCGGAAGTCTTAATTTATCATAGCAGACAATGGCGGTCCCTCATGGAACCCTGTGGAATGACAGTTAATTTGTAATTAAATAGTGGTAACATGCAAACCTTCTCAAAAATACTCCGTATTGGGATATTCTTTTGATGCTATCTTGCTGAGACTTACGTAGTACATGAGGGCTTCCTTGGATTGGCTGATGGACTTATACGCTGCATCCTTACATATGTATGCCCAAAACAGATTGTTAAGATCAATTTATGACTTTCAAACAATTGAAATGAAACTCAATGGCTTTTCGAAGGGTTTTTACTTTATGGGTTTTAATCAAAATTCCGTTTGCAGTTTCATATTTAGAACATTTTGCGGAGAGAATAATTGCTATCCACGAATTAAAGTATTATACATTTCTGATTTCAAAAATTCAATACATGAATGTGTTTGTATTGCCGAGAATACCCGTAAGCTATAGTTGTCGGTAGATAATATAATATTCGACCACCAAAAGTGTTTAGATTTAACCCTGAGCGAAATGGAAAATAACCCTGCTCTGTTATTTAGTTTTAGCTGCCGTATTTTACCACTTGAAACATATTACATCGAAAATTCCTATATAACCCTCGTAACTCTGGGAATAAAAATACAAACCTAAAATTCTGCATACATACCACAGCAAATTAAAAGGGATGTTAGCCCCATTTCAATAGAGATTGTAAAAATCCATGAATCAACGAACAACTAAAACACAAAAGACTGCTCGATACTTTATTTCTCAGAATTATTGAGGTCAGTTGGGTGCTCAGTTTTTTTCGTACAATATTTCCCAGAAATGGCTATTGAAAGCCAGAAATAAAACCTATCTAACCTGATAAAATCTAATTGATTTCTAGTTTCCACCTTCGACAACTGACGTTCATGACTTATAGTAATTTTCGAACAGTTCAACAGGAAATTAAACATTATACAGGCTGACCCAAAATCTGTGAATTAAAAATCAATGCATGCGCATTCCACGTCAATGGTTACTGAAAATCTGTTGCACAGCAGTGCTCCCTTAGGTACCCAGCAGAAAGCAGCGGAAAAATGAGCAAACCACCCCCATTGCATGTTTTCTGTGTAAGTTACTTTCTGAATGCAATCTTCGGGGAATGGAAAAAAGGGGAGAAGAAAAATTGAATTTGACCATGTCGTCCTTACGTTCGGTATCTATCGAGAAAAGTAGTTCGCATATATGAATGTATGTACGTAGGTATATCCTTGTTAAGATAGAAATTCCAGTAAATTCGCCCCACAGCAGTGACTTGACATTCGGCGCAAAAAGGTATTTCAGCAAAAGTTACAAGTTTCCATTCCTTACATGACATTCTAAGCCAATTCCGTGTTGAAACTATCGAAATTCTTTTGAAAGTCGATAAAAAGCTGGTGCAGCAGATATTCACCGCAGTAACTCCTTTGAAAAATAACTTTTTCCCCTTAATTACACATTGAATTGAATGCACAAACTGGAGATTTGGTTACGTCTTGTGTAGTGGCAGCTCTCAAAACTTCCTCATAAGGTGTATTAACACAAAGAGCCTTTGTTGGTCCGGAAGTTGCACACTTGTGTGACCTTCTTGACTTGAAAGCGTGAAATTATTTAAAATTGAAACTACTAATGCCTTTGTTCTACTTTCAAGATGACGAAGGACCTTCTTAACTAACAGCTACTCATTCTTTTTTCCGCAGTGTTAAAATGACTACTCGACTACTTCAATGCGAACAAAAGTTCACTGTAGGTATACAAACTTCAACGTGAGCAATTATAACTTTCCTGAAGTCTTTAACATATCGCTTAATGAGATGCCAACATTGTGAGCTACATACATACCATATGTAATAAGTATGACTCATGAAAAGGATAAAGAGAGAAAAAAAAGAGAAAACTTTTTGACAACTTCCCCGCAGCGATTCCGGGTAGTCGGTATTTTCGAAGTTTACATGAACGCAAGATGAATCAAAAAATTATTCAAAACCATCTTATAGAGTAGATAAATGTACAAGATGCTTAGTATCAGTTCCTTAATCACTATACTCGTACTGTCCTGCATAAAGGTCCTGCTGCTTTTTAAGTAATTGGTCAAATCCCTCACTTGAGCAGGATCCATTCAAGCAGTGTGATAAATTAGGGTTGAATAAATTCTGGAAGACGAAAATCTTTCATTCTCCTTGTGTCTTTCTTTGTGTCCTTGCTTCGAAAATAATAGAGTTTCACTTCATGGATACTCGTATTCTTGAAGAGACATTTACTCGTAAATCCCGGAAAATATATTTGAATGACACTCTTATTACGATTTGTAAAATTAGAAACACTTAAATAGTTTTTCTCTTTCTGGTTATTTCGTATCGTGGTTTTTCCACTGTGTCATCCATAGTTGGTCCACCTAATTAAAAACGACCACAAAACTAATGTATTCCGCTCTACATACATATATATGTTTGTATAGATACATAGGCGTTGATCTTGTCTTGTTTTTGGTTCGCCTGTATGTCACAACCTCGTAGGCTTTAAATTTAGAACTGGTGATATAAAATGGAACGATTCCGAATTCCATTCGCTACGTGGGCGAAATCTCGAAATGACAAATTAAATCATATTTAGGACTTTGCCTTTTGGTATCTGGGAAATACGGGCAAATATTTTCGCAATTTACCAATTTATATGTCAACAAATAATAACGCAAAATTTTACTGCGGGGGTGAACACTTAAAAATTATCTCATTTTAATTTTTTTACTTGTTTTATTGAAAACTAAAAATGTATTTTTAAAAGTTATGTTATCGTTGTTGTCCATTCATTGACGCCGTCCTTTTATGGGCATAGCCCGGGATGTCTTGCAAAGTATGATTCAAAGATATTTTCTGTGCCATTTTCTTATACTGCTCCTTGTATACGTGTACACATAGATATTTAACATGGCCCTGGTGGCCTCCATAAACACAAATAAGATAAACAAAACTTGCCCTCAATCAGTTTTACACACCAATTTGGTTAAAGTAAGGCAGAGCCATAAAGCTTTAGGGCGTAAGTGCACAATGCTGGCGGATCACAAGTCCTTAACTCAAATTTGCTTTTATTACCCATTCAGTTGGATTCGTGGAACATAATTCGACAATATATTGAAGAAAATGGATCATAAGTTGATAATTAGTAGGTGACCTGTTGTAACCCAAAATGAAGTCAAATTTGCAACAATTATCTGCAATTAACATAAATGTGGAGTCCTACACTTATGCTTCGTTTCGCTCCGCTTTGCTCCGCTGCAATTTCCCTTTCAGTTTTATTTGCATTACGCAGTTTGACTAATTCTAAGTGATCCTTGAAGATAGTACAAGATATTTTTTCATCCTCTTGTAAGTTGGTATCTAAAGCTGAAACGGGGCATAACTACGCGCCATAAGATTGAAGGAACTTTCTACTCCTTTCATTGTTCATTGTGGATCTTGCCAGAAAAGCTACAATCCATTTAAAACAGATCGTATGGCACCCTATGCAGCCCTTATGAAGTGGGCTTAGCAGCACGGCATTTTTTTCAAATTACAACAATACAACGAACAATCGTTGCAAAATTTCATCGAAATTATTTTTTTTTAGTAAAACGCCCCCAAGTTGGCGTAGCTAAAATTGATGAGGTGATGGATGAGTTGTAGAGAAGTCAAATGTTTTAATAGTTTGCCTTAATGTACCAAATAAGGATTGATTGGCAAGATTGGTTCTAGAATTAATTAGTCATTTAGAAAATATGCAGCCGAGTTCACAATAAGTACATTGTGGAAGGTGCTTCTCTACTTCTCTCTTCTGTACTGCTTCTCCTTTAGTTTAAGTAATTTAGTCCACTGGTTTGAAACTAAAGATAAGCCCGGCTTAGTACCGGGCTAACACGAGAAGTTTATTTAAGGGAGATTTGGGTTCACCGTGAGCTGTAGCGCCATCTAAGCTCAGCTGTTGGTTTCATTACTCAAAGGGTGGAGTCCAAACTAAAGGGTAGAATTTTCCGCGAATGTGCTACCGAATATACATACCTACAATATGTATTCAAGACTTAAGCCAAAAATGTTCGACATTTCTACAGCTAAGCCAGCTCTGTACTGGCAAGTACTCTATTAGTTACGACAGCAAGTACTCTATTCAATGATTCTTAGGTATAGCGTGAATCTACAAGTACTTTTACTATAAAATGTATTACGTATGTTAACAGCAAACATATTTCCATATATGCATTTTTCCATACTTGTACATACATTTTCACTGTCAGAAACAGGTACAAAGGAAAATATTTTAAATTTATTCATTGACCAAAAGTTTAGTTTAGTTTAATCCTGTGTCATAAACCATTATTTTGGGTCAAAAGTTTTTGCCCTAACTCGAAACACATGAACAAAACTTTCAAAAACGGTTCAACGATTTTCAGTTGAATGTGAATAGACAACTAGCTACATATGTACGTAGTTACGGTTGTACATATTTCTCTTAAATAATGAGGTATACAGTCATATAAATTACTCTCACGCATTAACACCTAATGATTCTGGTAACTATCACATGTATCTAAATAGGTAGTTCTTCATGTATAAATTTATTTAGAAATCAAGGTTCGTTCTATTTTGCCTGCTCTCTTCGACTACATGAACATAAGAACACAACAAAACCGCAACAGGACCTCCACGAATTTGCCATCCTCTTAAATTCCTGCGAACATCGGCATTAAATCAGAGCAAGTTCAAAGGTTGTGACAGGACAAGGAATTTATGTTTGTTTATAAGAACACCGAGCTGGGTAGGCGTTAGGCAATCAAAATTTAATTGATCTTATTAATTAACATATTATTCAATGATAGGCTTTTACTCATGAGTTGTTATCTTTATTTTTGTATGTTTTTTTTTTTTAATGTCCTATATAAACGGTTGGTTTAATGTCTCATTTAATGAACATAATTTTAATTTACTTGTAGAAAAATCATCGTTTTAGTATTTTGTATGACTAAGTCGTAGTCTTATGATTAAAAAGGACGACAAACGCCATTTAGTTTATAAATACGTGGCAATATTTGCTACATCAGTATGAATTTTTTATTACTCGTGGTTACACATCAGTGAAGTCATTTATAAGATTAGAATCGACACACAAATATATTCATGATTAATTGTTTGGAAGACAGATTTTCGTTTACTTTAGTAATTAAGGAAGAAAATATTTCTGTTCGCTGAATCCAGGGTTATCGGTTATCGATTTGAAAGCATTTATGTCGTGCATTAGGCACAGTGTTTTCTAGCTCTGTATTTGACGTGTTTCCATTTATTTTAGCACAAGCAAATACAAAGGATGAAAAGTAGGAGATGAAATTAAATTACTGCCCCCCAAGAGAGGATTGGTTTTTAGATCCTTACTTATGAAATTATTCTGCAAAGAGTTCTTTACACTCTAATAGGTTCCAAGACACACGTATTTCCAAGTGAACGAACTTGCCGGCGAATTAAGGAGAAAGATATGAATGCAGAAAAAAAGCACATCTCACTCCGTATGCGAATGTCCAGGCTCTGGGTAGTTCCGCTAAACTATTCTAAACGTGGACTTAACTACTTATGACATGAATTGGATAGGGCTTAAGCTATTTATGTATATGCGACCTGAATCTCAGTAAAAATTGAAGTAATACTATCGTGGTAGTCTGTCACGGAACTAGATAGCTTAGACATTTACCGAGAACGAGTGACTTCTACTTTAAAAATACTAAAAACACATTGCCTTGTTTGGTGTCGAGTATACAGTGCGACAGCAGTCCTGACATTTGGTATAGTTTCCAATTCTAAGAAGACTAGATTTGGATTTCAAATAATTCCAGAATTTGTGTGAATCTAGGTCGGAAAGCAGTTTCCAAAAACCTAACTCTTTTGACCTAATAGCGTCTTTGCAGCTCGAATAGTACCCCGGATTTTCGTCTTTTTCTTATTCTTCTTCTGAAATGTAGGATTTTATAGCATATACATATGTATGTATGTGATCGTGACCAGTAAAAAGGCATGACAAAGCTGTTCAAAACTTTTTGACAAACTAGTCTCTTTAACTATGCAGTTAAAGTATGGCCAATTGACCGATGTGACACAGTGGTATGATAAAACTAGAACGGAAGATAAGAAACTAATCGGGTGACTGTCAGTGTCAGGCAGTCGTTTGGCCTCGTTCACAACCTGGGTCAAAGATTCCCACATATCTTCGATCGGTAGCTGCTTGTCTTCATTGTCAAAGCCTTTCAGAATTGGGAATATTTAAACCACTTACACGATCGATCTCAGGACAGTGATGGCTGCATCTATTCTATGGTATATTACGGCTTACTTTTCTTCTAGAAAAGTATGTGAGTAAGGGCAAATTTAAAGCAGTCAATACCAAATGTGTACTTGCCATGATAAGTGACACCAAAGATAGACTCCAAAAAGTAAATAATAATGGTTATCAATTTAGAGTAAACCCAGTATGTCACCTTATCACATTTTAAGGGTAAACCAATATCAATAACCTGTCTCACCTTTTATATACCTTCACTACTCTTTACTTTACTAATAATTTATAAAGGGAGACGTTATACTAAGCAAATGTGTCAAATGTGCCCCTTGACACATAATCTTCATCACGTCAACGAAACTTTTTATCACGTTCTCGAATGAAGTTCTACGTATGCCTCCCACCACCTCATCATATTTCGAATATTGTAGGTTTTATGTCACGGCAAAGACATTTTCCTTCCCCAAAGTCCCCAAAGGATACAAGTACCTACCCGAACGAGAGTGCTCTACGCGAGATAGTTATTAAAAAAAAATGCACGCCCGCATTAAATACCAAAAAAGATTCCAAAATCCTTATTTCATTATTTTGTGCAACATCACAAAGTAGCCATATACGGCAGAAGTAATTCACGGACTTCGGACTTATTCGTACTAAGTATAATTGCAGAAGCTTGCACCAGGCCAATTGCTCTGAACAAAACATTTCTTTCTTCGCCAAATGGGGTCGTTTGTTTTCATTTCTGCAAATAAATCTGTGAGGTATTTTCTCCTAATCGGTTTGTGTTTTTTCAATGAAATCGATGAGGATTATGCGGGGTGTTGCCAAAAGAAAAAAAACCGAAACTGTAACCACAACATTGTTTGCCGATTTAATAACTACCCTTTCTCCGTTTCCGGTGTACCTGGTGAAATTCATTGTTGCAACTGTTCTTCTATTTTTTTTTGAACATTTTCAAAGGTGTGCGTTGGTAAACTCAATTTTCATAAATGTCTGCCAAACGGCGGAAAAAAGTCCTTTGTATTGCGTTCAATCAGCTCTTCGAAACAGTCATTCGAATGAATATCTATTTGGCCTGGTGGGAGAAAACGTGCAACGCATCGAGTGGATTCTCCGATTTCCATCCTGTTTTTGCGTCCCAGTTGTTTGGGAAGTAGTAGGAGGACAAAAAAGGACATGAACAACTTGGAGTCTTCCGATTGCAAGGTGGGTGGAAATGCTCGTCATAAAAACTGAAAAGATGTCAAAATGTGGAAAATCTGCTTGTGAACAAGTTCACGGTATATCAATTCGTATTTGGTTCCCTAATGTATTTGATATTTTTGTATTTCTATTTAGATAAATACATTTATTTGTAAATTTGATTTCTGTATGGGTTTTCGTAACACAAGTTGCCAATGTCGGTCTTCTGAACTCTTTCAATTATTTATTTGATATCATTTCCAACAAAACACATTATTGGAGAGTTTAGTAATAATAACATCCTAAGCGTGCATGTGTAGATCTCTAAAATCAGTACGTTTGCCTTAGCCTAACACAACCTATTCCATTAGAATGTTTTTTAAGTTTAGATGAATGTGAGTGATTTATTGCAATACTGAGTGTCGTAAATGCAGCTTAGATTCTACTACAAATACCAACACAACACCATCTTTAGCCTAAAAGACATTCGTTATTTCATTGAATAGACAAATATCAACTCAATCCCGCAGTTCGGAATTCCTTCTCCATGGATCTGCACCATGTTCTCTTAGTGTGGCCCGTAAGTTCCACTGTTTTACCTGAGCCCGAGTCGTAAATCCTATTCTACTTAACGTGATCAGCAGGAGCTTCTACATACAGAACCTATTCTGGTGCTAAGCAAAACCTCGAGTTTGATGAGCCAAATCGTGAAATAGGTGTGAAGTTCTGCATTCGACCTTTAGCTAGTAGTAGACAAATTGAATACTCATTGAACTCGAACTAACAAACTTGTACTCAATAGTATTAACACAACTTCACGTCGACCTACCAACATATTTTCATTTACGTACTGCGTTCAAAAACACTTAAAAACAACATTAACTCCAAACTGGATCCTCGTTTCCACATTGGAATTATGAATTTCATCGAAACGACTTTTGATCTGTCCTCAAATCCACTTTCGTGTGTTTCCATTGGAGTTCAATCTTTTTCGTTATTTTTATTAAAGTACCTACGTTATTACAAAAATACCATTTTACCCCTCCCGCCGGCCCCCTGCTGTGTGGTTTTCGTCCTTCTTGTTAAGCCATATCGATATCACTTGAAAGGCCATAAAGAACTCTTTCTGTCGATGTACGAACTATCGAATCGAAATCAACCGCTATGGAACATCAAAGCAAACTTTTTCATAAAATTGTCGTAAAATTTGCATATTTCACCCGTTTTCTCAAAAGTTAGCGTACATAACCTTCATCAAGTTTTTATTACGTTTTACATTGAATCGTTCCCATCATAATTACCATAGAACATACCATAATCTGTGTACCATTACGGTTTCGGGTGGATTGTAGTCAAAAGGATGTCTTACTCTTGTTGGTATTGGTATTCTCTGTACATGCTGAACGGTTGGTCTTAATGTCGACACAAGCCTTTAAAATTTATGTAATTCGGATAAGGTGGTTGAGGGCAAAGAAATATCTCGATTTTTTTTCCTTTTTTTTTTGGTTCGACAAAAATTGTTCGTAAACATAATTTTCTCATCCCTGACCTTTTACATCGATGTAGATGTATTTTTTTTTCGGTTTCACAAAGAACGTCGAAAAGTTTTGCAATACTTATCAAAAGCCACAATTAATGGCGATTATAAATTATCCTTTATTTTCCTTAGCACAGAGCTTTTTTTTTCTCGTTTTTAATGGAAGTAATAAAATAACAATTATTTTATTTTTTTCAGATTGCGAGCATTATGTCATTCGAATGCTTTGTTCCTTCCACTGGATGGCAAAGGGAAGTGATCATGATGTGTCAACAACTACAATTTGAGAGCAACGTGACGTGTATCCTCGGGCGCAAGCTTTGTACGGGTCGAACTTAAAAGGAGTGATGCGCGATTTTATTTAAAACAAACAAGACAAATGAAAGGAGTAGAATACGCGTAATAAAACTATTGGGGGATTTGAAAATGTTAAGTGAAAAAATAAAACACCCTCCTTTTAATTTTATTTTATGTCTTACGTTGAAATTGTGTCCCAAGTTTTATTTGCACCATAAATAAGAAGGTGGTGAGTCAGGAAGAAAAGCTTTTAATAGGATTTCGTTGTGTTGGGTGCATGACTACTTAATGACTAAAAACATATCACTAAAGCGAGAAAATCGTTTTGTCTTTCTGCGTGGAAGAGTGAAAATCTTCGAAAATCGCGGGAGAAAATGTAAATTATTTTCCTTTCGGAAGAATAACATATACGTAGCAACGAAGCCTATAAGGATTAGAATTTATCCCATATGTGTTGTGCTATGAAAAATGGGAACAAATCAAAATTCTTTAATTACAAAATGTCTTTGGAGTATCGTATCCGAACAACTGGTTTTAATAACTTTACTGACGGCCATGGCTGGAAGGACGGGATGCGACGATACACAGGATTTTCAAAAGAACAGTAAGTACAATTGTTACATGCACATGAATTTATTTATATTTTAGTCTTGAGAATTGCAACTACATATACTTATTTGATTTATAAACACTTCAGGCTTTTGCTACTAAGCACCACCACTTTTTCGTTCGTCAACCTTCTAACAATCCTTTTGAAAACATTTGTCTCCCCCGCGACAGCTGTTGCAAGAGTTTGGGGTGGCTCTCGATGGGGATGCACTTAGACTAGAAGGAAGTCCATTGTGCGGGCGTGAAAACTTTGTAAAATGTCCTCTGAAATATTCCACCTGAAAACACTGATTTATCTTCTTTGTCATCGTTTCAACGTAAAATGAGTTATGGCTGGGCTGGGATGCTACTGACAAACTGTTACTTAAAAAAACCCAATTAACCCCCTTTGTTCTCGTATTATCATTTGGAGCTATCAAAATGTGTATATGAAACAATAATTTAAAAAAAAAAAACAGAGTTCAGTGAACATTATATACAATTTCGGCTTGGTGGAATGTATTAAGAAAAAAAAGCAAAGTAGGGATTAAGTTTACCAATGAAAGGATTTCTGACGACAGAAATATAGGGACAGTCTTCAAAAAGCAATCCATGTCAAATCTTGACAGTTGAAACTCACCATCTTTCATTGGGATTAAAACCCAATTTGGTAGCACTCATCACCTTGTAAATGGAAGAAGGGACTCAATTGTAAGCTCGGAAAGGTGTACAAACTATTTTAATGTAGGGTTTGTGAAGGCACTTGTAGCTATTTTACTACTAGTATTAGTGCAGATTTTTATTTGGTTGCTTGGGTGTTGCATATGGTGACTATCCCTGAAGTACAGACATTAAAATCTTCTACCTGCAACACAATCTCGAATAGTTTCAAATGTTCTATGATGATCTATGGTGTCCTGCATATCTGTACGCCTTTTTGGCCATGATTACTCATTCCTACAGCTCAGCTTCCCGTCGAGTATATCGGACACTGTCACGGGGTTTTAACTTCTGCTGGTTTATTTTATGCAAGAACCAGGTCAGTTTTCGTTCACTCTGAGAGTAAGATGTTTGACCATAATGAGTGTTTAGGCTGAGGGTCTAGATGCGGATTAGTAATTTCATTTAATTTTCATTGGATCTCGAACGTTTTTAAAAGAAAGGATGTAAGGCTGGGTAAGGCAAAAACTGATAGTAATGGTAATTATCCTGAAAATGTCTACTAAGTAGGACTTTCGCTTGTCTTAAGTGTAGGTAATTATATGGGCACTATTTTATCTGCACCAGGTGAGTTATACATATGGTAATGGGGTTAATGGTGGCTATGATCTTAATTTGGAAGGAATCACCCCACCATGCATTGCGTTCCAGTCTAATAACCCTGTTCGCACAGGACTGCCTGACAAGAGGATAGCGGTGAGGAGGCATGTCTGAATTTTTAATTTTTTTTGAAAATGTTTGAATTTTTTTTTGACGTTTGGAAATGTCAACCGCTGTCACGCACAGAAGGGTGAAAAATAAAATTTAAAAACTTAAAAATTCAGAAGTAAACAATAAGATACGAAAGTAAACCAATTTAAATTTTGTGAAAAGCATAAGTTGAACTGTAAACCGAATTTGTTGTTGAATAGCTTACCAATTTCATTGACCCCAACAACAAATACGTCCAAAAAAATTGAGTACGTGCTCAGGGCTATCAATCTAAACATGCAAATGTAAAAAAAAATCCAGTCCAGCAGTCTTGTGTGAGTAGGGTGAGAGAAAATGAGAAACGGGTTCTCAATAGTGCCTCTACGAGTCTATTGAGGTGTTGCCAGGTTACTACACAGCTGTTTTACTTGGAACCTTTGTATATTGATTCTTGGACAGAATTTTCTTGACGAGATCTGCCCCATCATATACATATGTATGTACGTATCTGAGCAGAGTATTTTTGGCAGACCTGGTGAGCTTCTTGAAGCTTCTTTTCCATTTTTTGTAGGACTCCCAGTCTGTCTAGCGTTTTTTATCGTTTCGCGCAACACGGAATCGTGTTGTTATTCCTTTATTATGTCGGTAGGCTTTGAATCGACTTGAAGATACGTATTTGGTTGTCACTAAGGGATCAACAACATTTCATCGGTTGCTTATGCTGGTAGTGTTTTAACGGTATTTTTAGGTGTTCTTTCATATATACCCACTATACAGTAGATGACAATATATGTACGTTCAGGGAAACTGAGTCATTAGTGAGTCTTAATCTCCAGAACGAGAAAACAGCAATTTGTGCAGGTTGGAGTACAACTGAATAAACTAGAAAATTATTATTTCTCAGTACTGCACTCCAGACACGATACGAAGGATGCACATGAATCGAAGAATAACCTCGACTAGCATCAATATCTTTTCAAGTCTCATCGCATTGCTGTTCGTCTCCCTCATAGTGACGAATTGCTATCTCTGTGTTTTCTGTTTTTATCATTGTTCATCGCCAACAGAACTTTCCACATCGTTAGATTACGTAAGACACATTCATTTGCCCCGCAGTATTCCGTTCTTCCTTTTGTAAGGAATAACTTAATGTAAATACATAATCATGTCGAAGATGAACATAGACTGGCGAAAATGGCGTCAAGGTCTGCAGGTTTGTTTTCCGTGAATTCCTTGAACTTATTAATATTTCATACCTTCGGGTAGCGAGAGGGAAATAACATTTACAACATTTGTAAATCGTTATCCATCACTTTACACGTGTATACACTGAGATTCATATTATGAGTCCACACCATCCGATGTTTACATTTTCGAATACGGGTGATGGATGATTTGAATTGCTGGCACCTATCACTATGTGCATACATATACATATGTATGTATGTTTGTATCTTGGAAAATTCTTAAAGGAAACTTCACGCAGATTCTGTCCACTTTCCACTATGAATACGAAAGTTTTTTGATACCGAAAATATGGTCCCATCGGTACACAAATATGTATAGTGTATGAAAGTTTGTTTATATCAATCTAATACCTCCACTGAGTAACATGTGAAGGGATAAATCGCATAAAGCCTGTAATAAGTACTATATGTTGACGTTTGCCACAAGAAAAGAGTGAGAAAGATCTTAATCCTGCTACAAGTCATGATTTTATCAAAGTTTTCTAATTAAGATCAAGCCCTCGAAGGTATACCGATGTATGTACATAGGTATCAGAAAATTGGCGTAAATAACGTCATGTTATAATAATGACTCGAATAGTCAAGTCTATTTATAAAATGTTTCTGCGCTGCTTGTAATTAATTAGTGCTGATAATAATATCGCTGAAGATGTGTTGTCAATTTGTGAGTTCGCAGAAAACATACATAATTCGCTTGAGTTGTGAAAGCGGCCCATATGGAAGGGACAACTTGTGACGCATGCGAAATGTGTTCCGAAAAAACGCAGATGCTTGTTTCTTTTCCTCAGAAACGCGTAAAGATTGAAGACATGTGTATATGTATCTCACCTATTCCATAGAAATGGTGTCAAGTGTAGAAATTACAGATTTTCTTTTAACATTTTTTTACAACAAATCATTCGATCTATTATAAGCTTTTTCCCGACACAAGAATATTTTTTTACAGAATTGCGCAAGCAAACAAAAATAAATAAATATAGATAGATATGTAGATTCATATTGTAATGGGGTTCCAAGACTTGTGGCAAGAATTTTTATTTTTACCGCAAAGGAAACAGATGTCAAAATACTCGAGCGCAAAGATCACCATCGTTCCTCGTACAATACGAGTATGTACATTGTATAGATGATTGGGTCTTCCCGTGAATGAAACGACTCATCATCCAGAGACTGCAGGCATTTGTGATAATGTGGAAGCGTCAGCTTATTTTTCTTTTGTAATTATGGCATTGCCATCCCCTGCTTCCGATTGTAACTATATGTATAGTACGTTTGTTCTGTCAAAGGGTTGTAAAAGAGCCACACATGTCAAATCCGAAAATAGCATCTTCCATAAAATACTCGTATTAACTCAATGGGATGAAAGTTTCCACACTTGGGAGTCAATGCCATCAAAGAGCTCATTCATCTCGTTTTCTTTTCTTTTCAAGAGGAAATGGTACAAGGCACATTAAATCATCCTCGCACAATCCTGTTTATTCCATTTTTAGAAAAGGATGTAATTGTACAATTCAATTTGAATGAATTGAAATTTCAATTAACAGAAAAGCACTTTAAAAATGTCTTACCTTCAACTGGTAGAAACAAGCTGGTATTTAAGTACATAATTTTGCTCGAGTTGAAATTATATTTGCCTTTGTCAAAGGAGACAGCCGCGCATAAACTTGAATACGCATACGTAGGAAGAAAGACTTTCATTTATAGAACATTTCAGGACAGGATGTATTATTTGTCTGAAGGGTGGGGTCCAGCATTACGAGTATGTGCTGATGATAAGTCTTTTCATGTGGCAAACCCCTACAGTTATTTTTTTTTCGTGTCTATGGGTTTGACAATGATAGGATTATAAAATCTGTCTGGAAAATACATACGAATGTACATAATCACACATGAAATAAAAATTGAGAACAATATCTTGTAAGACTCGGGAAAGTCTACCCCAAGCGTTTGGTTTTGGTATACTGCCAAAGACTCAAAGCTTAATACAAATCTTTTGGCAAGGACAAATAACCATTTTTTTTCTCAATCGATGGATAGACATCTTACAAGAGTTATCTTCAACCAGAGACTGTTCTGTCGTCTCCTATTTTAAACGAGTATGTATAGTAGATTTGCTTTGCATTCTAGTATCAGTGACTGATGCCCTTTCAGCTTTTCTGTAATACCGTCTATGGTGACAAAACTATTTGAGCATACATATTATCGTCCGACATGTGGACAGACTAGGTTAGGTAAGGTCAAGATGGTGAGAGTCAAGATACACTTAGACCAGGTCCATATTTGGTAGACCGGAAGAATCACCGGGTACTCGGGAAACATAGATCTACATATATCAAGTGGGCTGTGAGATTTGTTGTGTCTGAAGTGGCTAAGTAGGGCGACTGACTTAATCAACCCTAACTATCGGGTGTATCAGGGAGGTAGAGAGTGCACACGAATGACTGAAATGGGGTGACTGATTCAATCGAACCCTTGGTACTGTTATGCAAATGATATTGTCTAGTAGGGCGACTGATTTGATCGAATCCTTAATGCCTAGGTGTACCGTGTATGTAATGAAGTGGTAACTGATTCAGTGAATCTCTGGTACTGTTATGCAGTTGTGAAGGTTGTGCTAACCTTGCAGGTTGTGGATCTTGCCACCTGTCGCTCTAGGTAGGTGACTGTTGTTGTAGTACTAAGCTCTTATGGGTGAGTGGTGACCATTGCGTTGAGGGATAGGGTAGTGTCTGATACAGCCAAACCTGACTTCTATGTTACAGATGATTATGGATTACTTTCCAATGTTAAAGGAGGAGAGAAGTGTAAGGTACTTTGCCGGCTGAGTGAAAGGACTTAAGCCCGTGCTAGGTTAAACCATTCCCTAGCTCTTGAAAGCTCTTTTTTGGAATCTTAACTCAATTTTAGTTCATTTAGCTCCACTAACATTCTATTTTGCTAGGTGTGTCGAGTCGCTCCAACGGTTTCATTACGATTTTATGAGGGAAACGGCCTAAAAGGGTCTACTGTTTAATGCCGTGTCCGAAGGGCAATTTGTTATTTAAGAAGTTTTCTCATGACGACTGTACTCTCGCATGTTTGTCAGATGCTCGCGAGAGGTGGGGCCGTAAAAAAATTCAAACCTCGAACCCCTTGCTCCATAGTCCAACGCACTAACAACAGAGCCACGGCTCCTAACTTCTAAAAAAAAATGTGTATCTTACTCTTAAATACATATTGCTGCTTTTGCCAAAATACAAACACAAGACTTTTTTAGGACGATCAAGAAAGCATTAGGTTATAGATTATACATATTTTGGGAGAGGTCACTCCACTGAATATTCCGGATCATTTACCAGTCTTAACAAAACCAAAACGCACATGAAAATTGGGTAACAGTTAGGTAAATTTTATTAAGCGAATAATATACTATTGAGTAGAGAGATTGTTTTTAGGTCTAGACCTTGATAACTCCAGCTCTAATATGCCCTAAATATAAAACTTAAATAAAATTGTTAAAATAATGAATCCCAGAATTATGGCCTTTAACCTGAATTTATTCGGAAAAAATGTCCCATCAAACCGCACGGATGTTGAGGTGATCCATCGATTTTTTGACCTTTTTGTGATTAGCACCAATTAAAATATTTCGAGCTCCAGTGTACAGAGCTCTCGCTGCTACATGACCCAAAATAATATGCAAATAAAATGTTTTATTATATTTCATTATTTATGTAAGTCGTAATTAAGAATTACAATAAACTCATAATTGACATCGGAAAAAAATGTAAAGTATGCAAACAATACCCCGTGAAGCAAACATATCTGTGACCGGAAAAAAATGTATATTCTTTTAAAACAAAATATAAGGCAAATTATAAATTATGCATAACCACAACTATTTTGCAATTATTTTCTGATTCCATTTTTTACATTCGATCCAGCTACACGTCGAGAACAATCGCACGATAGTATCGAGTTGCATTCGCAAAATCATCCAATTCTTTCCGTTTCCGATGTTGTTTACACAGATTTTAATTGTTAGCTTCGTATTCATCGGCATTAAACCAGGACAATGGCGATTTTACTTTAATATTATTACACAATAAGCGGATGGAAAAATTAAATAATTTTAAAATTTAAATAAGTGTTTTTACTATAGACAGCAAAGATAATGTTTCAAAATTGTTTTTACATTAATATAATGATATTGTATCAGTTGTTCGTAGGCAATGGTTTTTGGTATCCTTTTTGAATGGAATTTAAAATAACTGACTCAATTTGATTTTCATTAATTTCTTATTATATATTGTTTATGCTGAGTTCATACATTGTTTTTATTCACTGTGTAGTATGTTTGGGGCCAGACACCTTCCTGTGTGTGGTTGCAAACCAGAACCTTTTAATTCGAAACGCTACTGAACTGAGTTCAGAATACCACAATGCATCCAATATTCGCTTATATTCCATAATTTCAACCTGCTCATCCTTAATTATTACGAGTCCCTCATGGACCCGCCCATGTTTTCCACAGAAATGGTTTTTCCAGGATTTGCAGGATTTCCTTCATTCAATGAGTGAATGTCTTTCGTAGTGTGATATCATTTAAATTTAAAGTGAAGGGCTTAATTTCCAAACTCTTAACAGAAAATTCGTCAATTTAGGCGTTGAGAGTCTTGTGCTTAAGTCCAAGCAATAGCCGTGCAATTTGTCTTCCCCTTGTATCTTAAAAGTAAATTTTTAAACCTAACGACACTTCAGTTTCAAGCCAAATCAGAAAAAGAGGTAAAAAAAGGATTTTTTACCGTCAAAAAAATCTTAACCTTGACTTGAAGAAGTTGAAGGATAAGAGTCGTGGCTCTGTAAATAAAACCTCTCAACTGAGGTGGAATACCTCTTAACTGCATTAAGAGAACTAAAAGGAACGAAAACTTCTGGATTAGAGGTTGAAACACAAATATTTTTTTATTCGCCTTTCTCCTCCGGACTTGAAATGAAATTCTGAAATTGAAAAACTATTCTACTAAATTGTTAATTGGATCTTAAAGTTTTTTTTTTTAAAAATTACTTCGGGCCACCATTGTTGATGACAGTTCGCGCTCTTTTTGTCACATTTTCACTCATTTTGGGACGAACTTCGTGCGACAGGTTTCTAGACTCTTGTCGAATATTCCCTTTGAGAGCTTCCAGAGTCTTTAACTTGTTCTCATAGACCCGTGACTTCAAAGTGACTTCAAGGAAAGAAGTCAGAGCGGTCAAGTTGGACGATCTTGGACGACCAGTGGTCGTTTAAACCGTGTTATTGGAACCACATGTCTTTCAGTACGAATTCATCAGTTTGAGGCAGAAGAAAACTCATGGATCATGTTTTTTATCGGTCACAAATCACAGCAACCAAGTCCTTCTGCTCCCTCTTTTGCCACTTGTTGTTCCAGTTTCCTCGAAGCGAGCATTAGTGTTTTACCAGTTTGCATTGAACGCCCGGGAAATTTGCGTCAAGATTCACTTTGCTCCAAAATCACTGATGAATTCGTCAGATAGAGTACGAGTATTCCGCGATCTTGAGAAGCATAGAGTTCCATAACTTGCCAATGGTTATTCTAGATCTGTTTACTTTACAAAACTGACAGTTGCCGTCGTTTCAAAAACTTTTAAGATCTTCCGATAGGGTGGTAGATTTTGAGGCACCTTCTACTTAGATCTCAAGAGAACCTGGTGCTAAATAAAAAATCCTCATCAGCGGCTAGTTTTGCAAACCAAATTAGTTCGTTGATCCCTTTCCCTTTCAGCGCAGCACTTAGTATGAGATATTCCTCTACTACATTGTCTATTTGAGTCTGGCCTTTCTCGGGTTTAAAATCTAACGCCTTGATGGTACAAAATTTCATTTTCTTTATTAATTTATCCATTTTAGCTTCGCCTTTCTTGTAGTACCGAATCTAATGAAATTCCGGTTGGCATGGGTATTAAAGAAAATATAATGGAACTGAAAAATGTTGTAACATTAATTTTTTTTTAATACGCTGGCATGGGAAACCCTTGGGTCTACGTGTCAACATGAGGTACATCCTCATTTTAATTCTATTACCGAAACGTCAATAGAGTGGCGCCTCATCCCCCACAAGTTGCGGGACTAAAACAAGAAAAACAAATTAAAAACATATCTGTCAGCATAAATACTCATAAATACCATCCAAACCCCCGAGCAGTATTGAATTATTATATTCTGATTCTATTTAAGTACTGCTTCTAAACAAAGTCTATTTCTGTCCCACGATGACTACAGAAAAAGTACCGCCACCGCGAAAGGAGATTCCCAGATTTTTCTTTTTACAAATTGCCCGAGATTGAAACAGTCATACATTGACGCCAACACATGTAATGAAAATCCCCAAAATGTGAAATTAAAAGTCAGTCAGGCGACCTAACCTAAATGAGTGTCGCACAATGTGTGTGTTATTTTAATTTCAACAATGTGACAAACCCAAATTTGGTTCTCACACTAAATAGATCCAATAAACAACAAATCTGTTCCACATGTGTTCGGAACAGTGATCCCCTTTTCTAAGGGCCGCATGACAAATTTAAGATTTCGTATTTTATGTAAATATGAATGTAATGCCAAAAAGGATGCCTTCACTTATTTTAATTGTTCACTTCACATTGAGATTAAAGAAGAAAAAAAATTAATTACATGACAATTGCATTAACCATCCATCCGCGGGAACCGGAATAAAAAAAAAGAAAAAAAAAAAAAAAATGAGCAGCTACCATTACATCGCGTGTCGCCAGATTTTCACTTCATTCATTCCATAAGTAATCGAGCAGAAGAAAAGGACACTCCAACTTACAAAAGAGAGATATACTCATACACACATAAAAAGCGCTCTTACGAAACCCAAATTAAAATATTTTCCTCCGTTTTTAGTGTTAATTTGATTTTTAATTTGTCCTTTTCTACTTGCCACCCACGCCTCAGTTTGCGGATTGACGCAGAGCGATAAGGAAGAGGGGAAAAAAATCCTGCTCTCAAATTATTTTCATTTTTTTTTTGTTCCGTTTCGTCTTCACCACTCTTATAACATAAAAAAGTGTGTAATGGCAGGCTGTTGAGTACACCCAGCGGGCGGACAATTTAAATTTAATGCGATGTTAGGGAGACTACATTAAGAGGCGCTGTATGTCGATTGTTGTGGCAATGTTGGCTGTTAATTAACTTATTATTTGCTTTATTGCACCCTTATCCGATTTCATCCGTACTACACGAGAGCCGTGTAAAAAACGTCACGACGTTAATTCTGGTCCTATCGATAAATATTTCTCTACCCGGCTTCCGTTTCATTTTCTTTTGGCAGATTCATTCGTTCGTTCCATTTTGGAAATCTTGATTGATGTATAGGTCATTTTTCTCTTTGACGTGCACACAAAGTTTCGTATCCTTGGATAAAGTGGGGTTTATCGCCATGCCCGATGATAGGTGGTGCTAAATTGGGGGCACATAAAAGGAATATTAAATTTGAAATTTTTGACCGCATAAGCAGATCGATTTTAAAAAATTGTGTTCTCTGCCGGATGCTGGAGTGTTTCGGTGGGCGTAATAAATCCGCATCTTGTATACTGACGTATTGATATCAATAAATCACAATATCCACGAAATGCCGAGTGGGTGTTATAATTTCAAATAATATCGATAAACATTACATCGAATATTTATTAAAGCCCGATGATGATTTCAGACTTGTGCGTGGTCCTCCTCTCTTTTCGATGCCCCGTGGTTCGGTTATCGAAAGAAGATTGTACGTGTTATATCCTTGAGACGTTAATCCTTTTTCAACCAGATGAATTTTGGGGAAAGAAATATGTTTATATGAATGTAGATTTTACACCCGCTACATGATTGTGGGGAGTTTTATGGATTCTTGACGACAAAAGACTTATGAAAAAAGGGGCAGCTATGTGTGTGCAGTGTACAATGTTTCTTTTTAAAAGTGAAGTCTCATGCAATTCGTTTCTATTGTAAGTTCGAAGAGGTAGATATGGTTTGGGACCTAGGTGTTGTTTAGTTACATAAATACTTCATGTACTGTGCCCGCAGTAATCGGAGAAATCGTCTTGCGAATGTATACCATCTGTTCTGGTTATTTTTTTAAGTATTTTACAAGAGTTTGCTTGTTTTAACCAAAAGTTTCAGGGTGTCCTTTAATTTCTTGACCTAAACAAATTCGATGACTGTTGTTGGAAGTTGAGCCCACAATCTTCTATTCAAAAACCAAGGATATGTAGGTATTACCAATGGTTGGTTGGTTGGTTTAAAAGGATGAGGATATTCTCATCACGTAGTAAAATTAAAATTGAAGTAGGGGATGTAACTGAAGGGTGGTTTGATTTGGGAGAGTAGGGTAAATTACGAAAAAGATTGTGAATTTTTTCCGAAACTGGAACATCTAAGATAACTCAGACCGAGCAGGACGTGTCTTTTCAGGCGTATGTATCTTATTACCCATAATGTAGAATATTACCAGGGGAAGTGCTTGAGGCTTTCTTTCGCTTCCTTGCATCCTAGAGAAATGCCAGATGTCAACAGTTTCAGACGTGTTTCATCTGTGACTTGTGTATAAGACAAGACGCATCCAGCTGGTAGACTGTCTTCTATATAAATATAGCGTTCTTTTTGTCTGGCGGCAGCAAATACGCTCAGTTGTAACCGTTGGTGTATCCATGTTTCTTGCCACTTACTCTCCTGTTCATTCGCGACTTGGAAACCTTCACCCGTTCCGAGCTCGTTCGTTTAGAGACTTTTGAGAATCACACTGTAAACCTTGGATTAAGGTATCCCTTACTTAAAAGGTCTCTTGGGTGCCTTAAAAGCCCAAAAACTTCTAAGGTTTTGAGTGTGAGAAATTGCCTCCATGGCTGATGTGGGGGTACTGGATTGAGATGTGGTAATTTATAGGCAAGTCATATGTTGGATATTGAATAGTTATGAGATGGAATGTATCTTGTACCTGCTTTGGGAAAGCGTCACAAGGTTATATTTTGAAACATGATCTCATGTCACAGCCTTTTGTAAAACAAGACACAAGACAGTCTCAAAACTATTTTTTTCCAGTTTCGAGCACTTTTTTTCTAATTCCAAAAAGTCATTATGAGGTCTTCTAAGATGGCCATGTCCAGAAATAAAGCAAGTGGAAAACTATGATTCTTCAAGCCATATCCATATGCCATTGTTAACCATAGTTTTAATTTGCTCAGATACATTCCTATATATGCATATGAGCTCTTAAATACATGTATTTTGAGACTAAATTTATATACGGACATCGTATTCAATACGTCTTTAAGTATAGAGACTCCATATATTTAAAATAATCGTTGATTTCGTATTATAAAAAAAAGGTTTTTTAACCAAAATTTCATGCCAATCAGTTTTAAATTCAAGGACTTCACAACACTAAAAAAGGTTGCAGACCGCTGCTTTAAATTATGGAACAAAATTTACATTAATTTTGGAATGGCTTAAAATAAAAAAAAAAAAGTATTTGGAGGAATAAAGTAGTTAATGCATCCTTTTTAAATTTGCATACAGCAAAGGAAAGGGAAAATGTGCTTAAGAATTAAATAGCGCGAGTGTGAAAACTTTGATGAATTTCAAGACAGAAATTATCAAGCTGATTTTACGAAATTAATTTTGAAAGATTCATAAAAAAAAAATCATAAATCAGTTTCGTGAGGAACCCCACCGACCAATATAACTTTTATTAGGGTGGCGGGGCATAATCCCATGCACCCCATCTCCTTGAAATAATCCTTATAATCCGGTCACTTTGTGATTAGTAATTGAATTACATTGCGTACTAAACACTTTGACATGATGGTGTTTGTAAAAACTATAATCACTGGGAATGTTTGATACACATTTTAATCTGCTGTGGTATGGTATGTACGTATCCATAAAGAATCCTTGAAAAAACATTACCTTTTTCTTTCGCTTTGACATTATCCTTTGTTGGATTTATGTACATATTATGTATATAACACTCTTTCAATAAGGAAATAATATGGATTGTATTTATGTTTCGAAACTGACAAATTTCACGACCTTATTTGAAGAGAATTCCAATAGTTTTGATACTGTAGAGTATAAATGATGTCACACACTTTAAACGACATTACGTGCGTGCTAAATGGATACACATGAATATGTATGTTATTTATTCATTAATTATTTGCCAAGGCGTTAGCGATAATTGGGTCCAACTCTCTAATCGTCTTTGGATCATTAATCAACTGAGAATCTACCAACACATCAACGAACCAAAGAATACAATAACAGGTCAAACAATTCATTAACTGGTGAACCATCTAACTAGAAACAGGAATGCGTCCACTATATTCATACTCATTTACAAATCCAACTTTAATAAACTCTGTGTTCATGGTTTGGACCATTCAACTCCGGAAACAGTTGTCTGAACCATTTCTTTTCACATTGCATGTTGTTTTTCGTTGAATCCTTTCCATTACAATTGTTTGAAACATTGTTTTTAGTTGGAAACATAGTTTAACTCAAATGCTATACATATCCTGTACTAGTAAGAATGTAACGCATGTTGGTACTCTCCTAAATCCTTTTCCAAATTAAGGATGTGTGAGTGCGTGTCTCTAAATTTAAACTAATGAAAATAATTATATGCCTACCAACTTGACATTGATCGATTTTTATAACCTGTACATACATACATGCACAAATAATGCTGCATATGTAGACGTACAGGACTTGGACTCTAAATTTCTTAAACTTAATACTGTCTCAGATTTTAGACTTTAAAATGCGTAAAAGAAATTCTTTCTTCAAAAACATTAACTGTGAGATGTAATTGACAGATTTCAGCTCCAAATAAAATACAAATTTTTGACGCAATAAGTCTATCCAGCAACTCAACCGAAAAATGTATGAAAAAAAAGTTACGTATACGCCACAGAGTTATATAGCCACAATCTTGTTCTACACCCCAACCACACATCTCAGACCAGATATTCTATTCTTTTTTGTTTAAGAAGGCTTCTCATCATGTTTTTATTTTCGAATATTTTTGGTGTTTTTTGAGAGTCCAACTTTGATTCTTCTGATCAGTAATCCCACTCCATGACCGTCACAGACAGCTCACATTTCAATACACAGTGACATACATATTATAAATTTACCTCACTTGATTGCCAAATTTGTGTACTTTCTACAAGCAAAGCAGCATTCAGAGCTCTAAAAATCTTACGTGTGCAATAATAATGTCATAAGAAGCACATGTTGCAGCTCACAAACCCAGATCTAAAAAGCTCATTCTGTCCCATCGTAACTAGATCGGAAAAACGCTAAAGGATAACGAAGAGGAACTAAGTAGTATTCTTAGCCGCCTATCTAAAAGCACAACTGGACAAGGTGACTCTAAATTCATATTCGATGTGCCTACCATACGGAAATGAATTACTTGTTTCTATAATAAGTTCAGCGTTCAGCCGGGAGACATACTGAGCTATATCTACATTAGGCTCTATTTTAGATATAAGCCAAATACAATAGATATTTTTGGATTGCAGTGCCCTGGTATTTAAATAAGATGAATTCTGTTTGTGTCGACTAGTAGCCCGCAGCTGAGCAATCGAAATAATTCAATTCAAGTAGTAAACTAGATCATATCATGGTTGTATTTGAATTTGAGTTAAAAGTACGAAACATGGCATTAGTGGGTCAATATCAATTAGCCCTAGCAGATGGAGGAACATACCTGAATGGTTATACATTTAGTTTTGTGGCATAAAAAAAACCATTTGCTAGTTCAAGGTCCTAATTGAAGTCTTTGACGCATTGCCAAATGCTATTTGGAAAGTAGAACATTTGGCAGAAAATCACTAAGCTCGTGCCGACTTTTACTTTTAGTTGACAAAACTCTTACACAAACCACTGTGGCATAAATTAAATTTTCATACCACTTTGTCCACGTAGCTTATCACAGCGGCACCACAATAATAGATAGTTATTATCTACCTTGATGAGCCATTTAACCCATTAAAGGTAGCATTCCGGTTACCATCCTGATTAGTCCATGATTATCCTTGGTTAATTGGTCGAAAACACAAACAGCACGTCGAATGTGAAAACACACCCGCTACACTCGTACAGCAATTTCATGTTCATCCAAGGACCTTTGCATATTTACTTTAGGTATAACAAAAACAAAAACAAAACAAAAATATTGCGATGTGTATTTTGTGTTCATCTATAATTTGTTCTCCTTGTATTTATTTCTTTCGTTGTTGTGTTCGATACGACACAATTATGCAAATGTAAATCACGCTACAAGCAATCTAGGCCTCGTAGATCCAATAGATGAATCAGTGACATCGCTATTTCTATTCAGCCTGCTTATGCTATACGCGCACACCTAACGAACGAAAAACAAAAAAAAACGAAAAACAAAAAGAATCTGGGAATTCGAATTGAGAGTCCCAAAAATAGATGCCACAAAAATAAATTAACTTTGTGTCATTTATAAGGTGGAGGATGGTCGTGGTCGCTCTCTATCCGATGTTCTGCTGAAGTCGCAATAAAAACCGCCTGAGGAATTAGTAATTGACTTATGCTTTCTATGTACGTATCAATTAACATAAATCGCTTCTAGTTAGGGTCTAGAGTTTGGGATTTTCACAATCCCCTGAGAGAAGGGGGGGCGTGAATAGAAAATTCTTGTTAGTTGATAAAAAGTTACGTCAGCATTGGGAAAGATGAAAGGAGTGATTTACGGATTTCTTAAATGAAATGCGTCATTAATTGTTAATTTTACCTTTTTTATAGGCATTTATCCTTATCGCATCAAATATCCCTTTTTCCATTCACATTTGGTACGAGTGCAAGGTGGTACCCACGTCCAAATGCCCAAGGAATAAGAATACAAATGCTTAAGTGTTAGTTTCCCCTTGAGTTAAACTATAGGCCAACTTACTGCTTATGCTTTCAAACGAGAAAATTACCGTTTACGGATGAGGGCAGCAGGAACCTGATGAAAATGAAGCGTAAACATTTTAGAGATGTGTCCATGTACAACTTAATATTCTGACCACGACCAGTGGAACCAAAAAGGCTGAATAACTTTTGTGTCACGAAAAGAAAATTGATTTTTATTTTTCTTTTCGGCTATAGATGACAAGGGGCTTCACTTTAGTGTAGAAAGTCTTAATACTTTGTTGGGTTATTTTTATCACATCTCCTACCTTGGGAACCTTTAAATTGAGATTGAAAATTACGTTTAAGTTCAATTCAGGAATGTATTAATTTTCGCTCCTGACTTTGGTCCTTTCGATTTATTTGATATTGCTTTATAAATTTCAATGTTTTCATTTGTAGAGCTTTGTTTATTTGTGATGTTGGCTTGTGATGAAGAGATAAAGGGTATCTGTTTCATTTGTTACAAATTGAAAAAGAAATAAGTTACATCGTTTTACTTAAATGTAGACAGCACAGTTTTTGGCTGTGAAATTGGTTGTCCTTTGTAAGACAAGGCAATAACCGCTCTTTATTTTTAAACAATATGTTGTGTAGTATTAAAAAACCCCATCGTTAATAGGATGGGGATTTCAAACCCAATGTGACCAAACTAATTTGCAACCAAGGTACATACCAACACTCCGCTGGAGGGAAATACATGCAACTCATGAAACCCTATTACTATACTTGACAGTCACTTGATATATGTACTATTTGCATCGAATGCTAAATATCTGGGCATTTAAACGTTTATGTCGAATAGCCTTGTCAAATAGCTGTGATGTGATGAAGAATAAATGTTTTTTGATGTACCTACGCTATTTCCCCTTAAACCTATTTTAATTTAAAATCTGGTTCAGTGGGTTTCTACTCTACTCTTTGTTTCGTGCTAGGAGTGTTCAAAATGCCATTCATCTACGTCATCCGTTGTCTTCTGGAGAGATATGAAACTATAAACGTACATTGCGATACTGAGAGTCAGAAGGAAATAAATCTTCTGCAGCATTTTGTGGTTTAAAAATCAAGAACACCACACCCTTGAGGCTCTTTTTTTGTTAAATACTACAAGTCTACAAATGTTAAGGGATCTATGATATACGGGGGCTTTTAAGGGCGGTCGAAGGAATATATTCACTGTGATACAATTTATACAATTTACACTACACTACTACTTAGACTAGACCTTGTTCATATTAGGACATCCTCAGATAATGGTTCGTAAAATAATCCGGAACTTGATGTAGAATACTAGATGTGCCAGGTCATCATGGTTGCAATAGTAATTTCCTTTTTGGAAAAGATACAAAGTACGATGCGAAGAATCGTTTTCATCATTCATACAATTTTAATAGAAATTATCTGAGACTAAGATGACACTTATAGTATGCCATCCTTTCGTCATATCCAGATAGCTAGAGTGTGTATGTATATGTATTTCAAATTAGTCCAAATCTATCTAGTAACATAAAACAAATTGACATCTTTACATTTACGGTTGGTGATGCTGATTGCATTTATTTTATATACCAGTTTACTTTCACCGGAAGAATTTTCAAAGTTTTGTCCGTCAAGGATGCAGTCAACCACAATAATCGAAATGAATTTTAAATTATTCAGCTAAGAGGCAAGGAATATTAGGCGGCCAAATGGAGAGATTTAGTCGTGGATTAACTAACGGTGAGAAGGGTTACATTCCGATCAGAACAAAGCCCCTTTAATCACCTGTATCGTGGCGTAGAATTCGTTACAGCGAACGTGTTTTAGAGATTGCTTTGGGTTTTGCAATCAATCATGTGCATTAGAATGGAATATAGAGATAAAGTCTGACAGTCTAAATTGTTACAGAGATGTTATTTTTGAAGTGTTTGACGACGCATGTTGTACATTCCTTAAGGAGGCCTTTTTTTACCAAAAAATACAGTATTTTATGAATGACCAATTGACATAAAATTCAATTTATTTGTGCGGCTTTACTTCACAAATTGATATGTAGGATCAGTATATAATGCCTTGGGTCCCATAGACCTGTTGCGCCATATATTGGTATTTTTATTTTGATGTTTCTTATGCTTTGGCGAAATTTGTCTTTATACTTCCAAAAGCCATTTTAAAGCGGTTAATTCAACTTCAACATCGTATACGTACTAAAGCATATATGAATGTACATAGTTCCACAGACTTGCAATTTTCTTACTCCACCCTGTCCAGAACCCGTATGTTCCGAAATGGTAGAGTCTGGGTATCCCACTCGCTTGTAAACTGTTATTAAAGTTTATTAAAGCTTAGAAGCCACTTCTTCGACAACCGGGCTTCACTAGGCGTCACGAGCCTCTTTTGCTTTAATATAAGCTCCAGAAGGTTTAATTCGCCCCCGGTAGACGATGGTGCGATTCAAGGCAAGACAACGCTGTATTGCACTGTATTAAATATAAAAAGCAATGTCAATGTAATATCCTTCACACCCGTAGATGTAGAGCGGTGTCAACTTTAAAAATTATTATTCATTCTTACTCGAAACTTATTACTATTGCGCGCCTTGGAAGTCCTAGAAGTCCTGCAATAAAGGCAAACTCAGTGTGCACTGCTCACTTCCTCTGTGTAGTCCGCAATATCTCATTTGAAAGCAATATCAACGTACGTTTCGGGACTTTTATTATTTGTAAGGAAAATGTATTTATATCTTCTTTTTCCGTGTCGAAATGAATTTTAATAATCTTCTCTGTTTCATCTAGTTCCAGCACGACTTGTGTGGGCAGCAGTGGGGAAGAGCGTAGATCTTCCATGCGATTTAACTCCACCCACAGAACAGGATTCTGTAAAACTACTCCTTTGGTTCAAGGACACAACCGGAATTCCCCTCTACAGGTATTGTATAGAAATTTATTATTACTATACTGTTCGAAACCGATTCGCGATTTGAATTCGCGTGAGAATGTGCATACATAGGCAATTTATATTTTTGATTAAAATTTCCGCCCAAATGGATCACATGAGAAAACATTTTAATATATGCCTTTTTTATTGCCCGTACTCGTATGCCATTTAGAAGATTCACTGTATATTGTGATTCACAGGACGACATTAACTTTTATAAATTACATTAAGGCTGTGATTCATGTAGCACCCCGGTCTAAAGCTTGAACAAATATACCACAGATTGGTGCTAATATCCCTTCAAGTTTATGCTACGCACAAAACGTGACCTTTCAATTCTGCCAACGTAATATACGCATGTGACTCCATGCCAGGATAATAATTTCTACAAATGTGCTCCCATTACCCGGCTAGACAAATGTGAGTGATGAAATCATTTCATCTGCTCCTACCTGCTGCCACGATATTCATTGCCCTTTTTCCCGTCAAGGGATATTGAGTCGACGTCCATGATCCCGAGAGAGAATAAGCAAATCCCCAGGTCATAGACATAATGAAAAAGTTCATTTCCATCGGAAAGTGCAGTATTATAATATTAAATGGATTGCGAGTTTAGCTTGCAGTCTCAAATTAATTCCTCTGAAAATCTGGTTATGAACATTGCTATTGCGAGTCTAATTTTCATTTATTTTTGTGGAAAATGTTTTGGATTTTTCAGCTCAGAGACTCACTATGCTTTCGCATGCGACTACATGTACCTAATGAATATTTACATTCGCATTCCCTTGCTGTATCCGTTTATACATTTGCAGTACCTAGTGTTTGCATTCGCCTGCAGTAGTTAACATTTGTGTGACTTTTGTCTATTTTGGTAAATGAATTTAAAGAATACAAAGACCACGCACCGTAGTGGGCTACAAAAGACGTCATTGGCATTTACATGACTAACTGAAACACCCACCTAATGTACCGTATAAATATCCTTGTTTAATTAATCTATTATTTCCTTTCAGCCTGGACTCACGTGGAGGAAATGTCAAATTAGCGCCACACTCTGCAATAGCTAGCGATTTGGGACAACGATTGTTCTTTTCAATCGGCGACGACCCGAAAGACTCACGGTTGCAGATACGCGACGTCAAAACATCTGATGGCGGAGTCTATCGTTGTAGAATAGATTTTTTTAATTCACCAACACGAAACTTTAGGATTAATTTAACTTTAGTAGGTAAGTTCTGACAAGTGACTTTTACGAGGCAAAATAAGACGAGAATAAAGTAAAATAGAAATAAATTTAAAAAGATCTAAAACTAATTTAAAATTCATTGGATCTCTAATAGAATTTCAGCTGAGCTTGTTGTTTAGTACTTTCGGGTCCATTCGCAAAGAAAAGTTCAAACTTTTAATATCGTCGTATTATTTCCGATTTTTCCTTACTAATTCTCTTTTCGATGGTTTTCTTCAATCTAGTTCCTCCGGACGAACCTCGTATATTCGATGCACAGGGTAAGGAAATATCCCAAGTGGCCGGTCCGTTCCGAGAAGGATACGAACTTTTTTTATGCTGCCAAGTAAAGGGAGGTAAGTGATTTGTTAAAGTCAAACCCTTGTCATATTGCTTTTGCTTGTGGTTCGGTCTTCGTTTATTTTGTTTTCAGTTTCAACTTGATGCAATTTAGAAGATATTCTCTTTTTAATTAATCTGTAGATGAAAATTATTGCACCAAGTGCAGCCTTTGATCGATTGATTTCAAATTGTATTTGTTTTGCGGGTGGCGAGGGGTTTCGTTTCCTTTGAATTTATGCTTAGAAGAAAAACTTTAATATTTTTGAATTTAAAATTTTGTTTCCCAAAAGGGATTTATAAAGAGAGAAGGAATGCAGTACGAATATATGAAGGGCGGTGCGATGGTTTTGTGTGCGAATAGGGGCTTGCCAACCTAATATCAATACTCTTAGCTTTTTGAGAAGCTAAAACTAAGACTTATAGCTATTCTTTCACGGGAACTATTCGGTGTCGAAAATTCTATTGATTTTCTTATTGAGTTGACCAGTATTACGACAACGGTGTGGTGTGCGCCGTAGCTTAGTGGTTAGTACGTATCGGCCTGAGGTTGAGGGTCCAGGGTGATTCCCAGACAACTGTCACAGTTCAAACTCTTGCTAACGGCTGACAAATACTCGAGAAAATAACTGTCACACAACACGGTTTTATGAAGCTAGACACTGAGTCCCTTATGTATCTGTTTCGGGAATTTGGTTTTATTGTTGTGCTGGAGAGCTGGGAAATCTTTTTCAGATGCCAAAGTTAATTTTCTATATTATTTACACCTGATCTTGACAGATGAGTAACTATGGATGGAGCAGAGTAAGCCATGAAGTGTCTGGAATAATATACATATAGTGAGTGGTTCGTATCTTTATCTCGACATTCCGGCCGGAATTAGGAGCTGTCATGTTATAATCGCTGGGCATACTTCCGGTAGTACCCTACGGTTTTACGCTCTTGGATTGTCGGCATCAATTTGTATGACACAAGGACATCTGTCCTATAAGATTGGTTCAACAATATAGCTCCTGATGATGTCATCTCCTCAATTTTAACAACGTTTGGCGTCATGTTGACTTAGGGCGATTCTATTAGGTGTATCGATGGCGGTTTCGTCTGAGATGGTTCGAATGCCTGTACATTGACGATAGTCTCATTTTCGTGATCTCCTGCGTCAGTTTCTAACAAAAGGGAGGTGATAGTTCTAAAGAGTTTTTAGTGAGAGATTTTAGGCAGACTTCACCAGAAAGCTTCCTTAAATAGCTATGCTTTTGGCTAAATAACCAACATGAGCTTAGAACTGCGGTTTGGTGTCCACAATTATCCCAAGACTTAACTACTAACCTTAAAATTTCCAAGTAATTTTCTAATGATCTTCAAGTTCGCAGTGTTAAAGGCGTCTTAAATCTCCACTATTCCAAAGCACTTCTTGGTGTTGCAGATCCTTTTTTTCCTTCTTTTGAAAAAGTTTCCATTTGACAGTTACACAGTTGCTTGGAAAATGCTGCGAAATTAGCCGATTGACAAGTTTTTCTGTAGAAACTGTTCTTCTTTATTTTACGATGGTACATATTTCCAGAGGTTGTCTTAAACATCCGCATTATTCTCGCAACTGCATATGTTGTTTAACATTCATAACTTTGGCTCTCGGTAATTTCTTCCGGAATTTTTTTTTTTCAATGGTTTGTCAAGTTTAGATCTAAGATTGTTTTATTTTATATTATTTCCGAATATTTTTAGAGAAAACACCGCATTGTGAGACCAGATAATCTCCCTAGTCTAGTTTAGAAAGGATGTTAGTCTTAAAGCTTTTGGTCTAATCTACATATATAACGCTGTTCCTGGAACCGCACACACCGCACGAATGTGGATATCAATCAATTTTTCCGGGATTTCCGGAAGAAATGAAGTTTTTTGGATTATCGATCGAGTTTTTTTGGAAATAAAAGATCACCTCAGTTCATAAATATATAGTATAGATGCAACAAGGTGATGGATTTCGCCACGTACTGCACCCTGAGTTATGGGTTCCTTTAAAACAAAATAATTAACAATAGGTACTCAAGCTGCAACCTACACCTTCTCCTATTATTTTACGTAAAAACTGTACCGACTGAAAAGTACTTAGCTCGAGGCAGTAGGAAACATTTTTATTTTATTTTTTCCAGCACAGAATAACTACCATTTAATAATCCTCTTAATATCTTTTAACTCTTTTTGTTCTTTCTAGGCCGGCCCCCACCAAAAGTAACGTGGTGGAGAGATGATACAGAAATAATTGGGGCCAGTCACTCTTCAGTGGAGGAAGGTGTTGCAGTTATGGTAAATCAACTACTAATTGGAACAGTGACGAGAGAGTATTACGGTTCGAAGATACAATGTAGAGCTCAGGGAACAAGGCTTATATCTCCTGTAACAAAAGATGTCACCATACAAGTTCATCGTAAGTCATAATATCCCACCGCAACTATCATCTCCCCTTTAATAAAAAAAAATCTCCATTTTCAAGCAAAGAATACCAACATTGAATTTAAATCTCATTCCAGTGAAACCAGTGCGGGTGAAAATTATAACACCCAATGACCTACTTACAGCTGGACATCCTGTGCCTTTACGTTGCGAATCGTGGGGATCACATCCCGCAGCGAAAATAACATGGTTACTTGATGGAGAACCTATACGAAGTGCTGACGTTACCGTACATAGTGATAGAGAGGTATATATGCACATATTCGTATGTATGTACGTACATAGTGTGGATGGAACTTTAATTCTGCGTACACTCCAGCTGAACATAAGAAAAGTTATCTATTTGAATTTAATTTTGTCAAACTGGCAATGGTTCAAACTTTATTTTTTTTGGGTTAGAAGTTTAGTTTTGAAACTTATACGTATATTTTCCTGCAAATTATTATTATTATTATTATTTTCCCAACACTTGGTAGTACGCCTTTCCTCTTCTAGATTAATTTTCACTTGACTTTAAAGTTTGAGGAAATAAGTGTTCGACTGAAACTGAACACATACCCAGCCTTTCAGAGAAATAAATTAGGAAACAGACATCTTTATCCACTTAAAGATAGAACCAAAAAATGTAGCCTATTCTGCTTTTTTTATTGAAAAAAATACCACAAGTATGTACCATCATATGTATGTATGTGAACGGTATGAAGCCAGCGGCGGAAGCGAAATGATAATGTGTATATACGAGACATTGCCAGATAATTTTATGATATCCCAAAGGAGCGCCAGCGGGAGAAAAAAGATTGTAGGTCACTGATTTCCAGAGTTTACTGCATATTGAATTTCTATGACATGATAATAGTTCTCACATAAACACATTGCTGTGCGGAGGTAGCATAAAACTACCGTCGGTCGTGCCTCCTTGAATGTACATATTGCCCGTCAATATTGAACACTTTCACGATAGTTTGCCCCCGCAATTTGCTATTTCATTGATATTTTATTTACTATCTACAATCTTGTTCGGGGAAAAAAAACGTTGCATATTTTATTTATTCATGTAGGTTTTGAGACCTTGAATATTCACAAAACTCGACCTTGCTTTCGAGGAGTAAATTTTTTGCGTTGGGGTTGATACAATTGGTCCTACAAAATGAACACAACTTACTTTTCCCTATGTGTACATGTTATGAGGAAGGAAATTTTGTTTGTGCGTGATACTGGCTCGATGTCCTACTTATTTAAATGAAAGGATCTGATGGAATACACACAAGTATGACTTTATTTCTTTGAAATGTTTATGCCTAACAAACTGCTTTCAGTAGTTCCCTCAAAAATGGTACGTATGTACGCCATAAATGAGGATGTATAATATTTGTCGCACAGGCTTTCGCATTATCACTTTTCACAAAATGCCTCGAGGATAAGGTCGATGATGAAAGGCATTTCTTTCATTTCTTTTCAAAAGTGTGCAACAGGTCAATGCATGTTGTTCGACATAAGAGTGTAGATACATTTCAAGCTTAGGCAGTATGTTGGGAATAAAAGAAACGACTAACACTTAAACTATGGTTTCACTGTTTAAGCAAAGTGTGAACTGCGTTGAGAGGTACGCACCTACTCGCTCGTATTACGTCCTTTTTTCACTTGCAAGGACAATGGGATAGACATAACGTATACGTCTGAAGGTAATGCATTCAAAGATATTTATAGCTGCTGTTCTTTGACCATTTTCTTCAAGTTTGAAATGTACCGCAACTTCTACTAACCGATGGAATGGTTTTAGTTTACAAAGGACTTGGAAAAATGTTCTAAAAAGTATAAATTTTTTCAAATTTAAACAATTATTTACATATAGCAAAATGCGATAGATTGTATCGGGGCTGAGAAGTTTCACACGGAGTCAATATGATATTTGAAAACAGATTTGCAAAATAAGTATTTTATTTCTATTTTAAACCATCCATTGAATGCTTAGAGACTGTCCGTCTTGAATTTCTATATTCGTGATTTTGACGTGCAACTTCAGGTCGTCTCTATTTTCTGCATCGTTCCAAGTATCGCCCATTCGCACCCACATTAGCCTTAATCAGAGAACCCTTTTATTGGAAAGCAGAGATTTTCCATTTCTCTTTGTAGTATTATTTCCCCAAATAGCATTGAGACCAATAGTGTATAATTTGACTGATGATTTCAATTTTCGTCGAGAGTATGGCTGGAGTCTCCATCATGTCCTTTTGCTGATGGAAGTGCGTGTAATTCGTTTTACCATTTCCTCTCGAAGTGACCTTGCAGAAGATTCAAACATATTTAGCTTCAATTTACAGATTGAATGTGGTACCTTCGATTTTCGGTAGTAGGATGAGATCCTTTGGTGAAAAGAATGACCTGGGTCTTGGAGGGATTTGTTCTATTTATGTTTTACCTGTGGTATGTTTTACCTGTACCATTAGGTCTGCTATAATTCCAAAAAAATGCAGGAAAAAAAGAAATCGTCCCTTTCCATTGAGATTTTCGAATTCTTCGTAATTTTAACAGCAACAAAAATTATATACGTGAAACGAAGTCGTACTGAGGTGTTCCTATAGTGGACATTGTAGCTGTCTTAAAGTCTTGTAGTTCCTTTTAGTCTATTGAAATCACCCCCTGTTGGTTTATGAGACATCGTTCGAACTATTAGTAAAAATTGATACTTTCTCTCCTGTGGGAATTCGTACAGCTTTTCGTCCATCTGTTGATGATGCTATAACCTAGGTATATGAGTCGCACTAGTGTGAGAGGATTCATGACTTAGTTTATTTTTTATGAATAGTCTTATAATGTAGGGCGTAGTACCAGTATGCAAGAGGATGCAGGTTGGGAATAAGAAGTAAATAGGGTGGAGACAAGATTGAAATTTTCCGAGAGGCAAGCTTTGAGTCAGAATTTTACCCAATTTGAGAAAGTAATTTGGTAATTTCTCTATCGAGTGTCCCTTTTTTCGAGGAAGTTGAGTTGTTGGAATGTTCCTTGGATGAACATGTTTGTAAATTTTTAAATGAACGTGACGTTCCTGTACTTCTTCCCATGTTTTGTGATTCATGTGAAAGTGCAGTTAGGGCATCCATCGCAGATTTGTTAAAGCCCGTCACGCTTGTTGCTCTGCAGCTCGATGGCGAATATGTCATCGAATATAGTTGATGAATAAGTGAATGCCTATGTGACTATGTGACAGAGAGCTTATCATGCAACCACCATAGTTTCGGTATTTCCAAATAATAAGTTTGATAGTTCGTTGGATCAGTGCTGTTTCTTGCTTTTGGTTTCTCAAAAGGAGAAATAAGAAATACTTTATTTCTCTTGACGTTAGTGACTTGGAATGTGTCCAAATACGACAAATGTCCTTAGCTCTACTAAAATAGTATGGCGAACGAATTAATTCGGGTAACCAAAGCTTCCTTTTACCAAAAATGTAAACAGATTTTCAAATTTTTGTATAAGTACTTGCATTGTAAGACTCAGTATTCAATTTCTTTCAGTATTCCTTGTCTCCATATAACTTTGAGTGTAGAAAACGTTCCTTAAAACCTAAAGGTTAAAGCATTCTCCCTTATACAGCAAAATAAAAGACAATACTAACTGAAAATATAATTTTTATTTTGATTTCTCACAGGACTCTAACCTGACAACAAGTATTTTGACATTAAAAGTGACATCGGAAAATGATAACTCCGAGCTCACGTGCCGTGCATCAAATCCCTGGTTCTCTGGAGGCGCTATAGAAGATAAAAGGATAATCCGTGTTGCATGTAAGTCATTTTACAATTCTTTAACGACACCATAACATAATACTAAGAGAAACATACATATAGACTCTCAGTTTAATATCACAAGGTGATACATTTAAAAAAATAAATACAAATGTTCACGTTTCCGTCAAAAGTATGTCATTTTCCACTCCACTGACGATTACAATCATAGGTATTCAAATTGAAATGCGTAAGGATAATAAAATCTTTATTTCTTGTTGGATTAGATTTCATTCTTAGCATTTTACGTGCCCACTGTTTAATGTTTATGTTTCGAAATTGAGAGCATAAACTGAGTTTACTCTCTTTGACTAAATGCTTGGGGTATGAATATTTATAGCTGCGACAAGTTTGCGTCCCTCGGCAAACTATTTTACCCGATTATCCGAATTCAAGTCTTAAGCTCTGATTAAAAGTCGTTTGGTCTACTTAGGTGTGGCATCCGTCTCTTGAATTTTAATTGAGCCATACAAATTTCCTGCAGCCATAGAGAATATTAAAAACTGGAAACTACGGACAGAGTGAAATTAAATTTCTTGCCACTGGCTGCGTCTTACTTTTAACCATTCCATTAAATTTCTTTCTTTTTTAGATCCACCAAGTGTATCGGTGCATTTGGCAAACGAAGATCCTAGTCGGGTGGTGACTAGAGCAGAGGGGCAGAACGTCACATTTAAGTGCAGAGCCGATGCAAGGCCATCCGTGTCGACATATTCATGGTTCAAAAACGTAAGTACACGAGTGGAAGCACGAATGTGCTTGGTCTCTGGAACGTTTTAAAGTACTTAAGGAATGTTTTTTTTTTTTTATTAGTGTGGGCTTCCTAAGGGCGACGATTATTCCGTGTTGTGGTGTGTTGCGTTGAGATGGGAAATCCATCGGAAAACGCATTTAGTTTCCTTTTTTTTCATATTGAACTGGGTATCCTTTTGATCGCTTTGTGTCCTGAAATGATACTCAACTCATATGTATCACAAAGTATCATCATGTTCATGGCATGATTTTCAAATATTTGAACGTTAAAAAAAAAGATCCAAGTTCATGGATATGTTATGAGGGAAAATATGAAGGGGTTTGTTGCTGGCTTTTGTGGTATAACTTGACCTATTTTTTAATTTCACTTCTTGCTATGTCACGCACATAATTGAATTTTTAAAGATTACACCCATTACGTTCTCTTTTTTGCCCTTTCAACTGTACCATTAATAAAAGATTATGTAAGAAGAAAGTGCAAGTAAGGCAAATAACATTAGTATGAGCGTTCAATCAAGGAGACCCATCTGAGGAGGAGTATTGTCGAGAGACTCAATCTGCTTTTGTAAACCCCATAAAGTAATCTGTTTGCTACCTTCCTGTTTTTAGTTTGTTTTGCTTTTTGCTTTTAGTCTCATATAAAAATCCTTATTATTCCATAGGGAATGCGAATGTCGGGCGAGAGTTCAGAAATATTACATTTGACAATGTTGGAACGAGAGAGCGCGGGTTCCTATGCATGCGGTGCGACAAATACCGAAGGAGAAACAAGGAGTTCCAGCTTGACATTAAAAGTGCAATGTGAGTAAATATGAGTACAAGGATATAGTAAATTGTATTTTTATGTTTTGCTTTAATTACTGCTGCAGCTACGTATGTAATGTATACATATAAATTAGAACAAGGCTCTTTATTGCCATGCTTAGTTAAGTGTGTTACAATAATGTGGAAATATTTAAAGAATATGTAAGGCTTGTGAATGACATAAGTTTAAAATTCATTACTCCATCACTGGTAAGGGATAACTTTTAATTAAAGAGTGAGTTTGGAATTTTCCGTCCGATGGCACCTGTGACTGAGTGTGACCTACTTCTCCCAAGTTTTCAGTAAATTTTCTTGCTTGTGAAGACGTGTGGACATCGCATCTAATGGGGACTTTCCACTGTCTGAAGATAGCACATGACATGCCTAAATATTTTTAATTTTATGAGATCAGAAAAATATTGAAAAATTGGTATGTTGTGTTCGCAAACAGAAGATTGTACATCAGGAAGAAACCCCCTTTAAGTTGATTGTCAAATTAATGGCCTTCACTGTTTTTGATTTTGATTGCCGAAATTTTATTCCATTTTGTATTTTTCTTTTATTTTTGAAATGACGTTGAAAACTCACACTTTATACGCTTGCGTATACGTACGAATGCGTTTCGGAATTCATGAAAAAAACAGTTTAGTTGCATTTCATCGCCTCTTTAAAATCCCTTAATTGGAGCCAACAGAGCCTCTTAATATATGATCAGTAATGGGCTCGCTTTCTCGTTGGGCTCGTGGCAATCTTCCAAACATAACTTGTTCTTCTGTTGGTCTTCCGACTACCGACATTATTTTTTTTCCTGCAATGCACATATGTACATATATCTGGCTCAACTTTAGTGTTTTGGCATTGAATTGTGGTTATGACCAGAACTCGAACTAAAAATATAATTTTCCTATCTAAAAAGAACAAAGTCGCAGTTTTGTTTTTAAAGAGCTTTCATATGGCTTCTTGAATGTTTGTCTGACGTTCACAGAGTGGGAAACTACGTACGGGAATATTCTCGGTGCTGTCTGAGAATCGAGTCTTTGACTATAAATTGTAGTCTCATGATCTAAATCGGTAAGAACACTTTTAATTGTTAACTCTTCAAAGAAACGATCTTACTTGCTGGTAAAGTTTCATTTATGCTTCAATATGTCATACATTTATATTCAAAACACATATTTGCGATAAGGATACGCGAAAGAAGAACTTAATTTTAAGAAAAGTCTGCATAGTCTGCATAGAGCAAATCATATTTAAAAAAAATAACTGAAAGAACAAAATTTTCTAATACATGATGTTTTACGTTTTAAAACAATTTTGATTCAATTTTTCACATTTTTTATTTTGTATTTAAAAAAATTTCACTTGACCCATCTAATTTATGAAATCTATAGATTCACCACGATGTAAACCTGGCACGGAGCAAACTTCAGTGGGTGCTATAAATATGCATTCGATATCAGTGAAATGTGAAGTGGATGCAGATCCCTCGGACTCAGTTAAGTTCAGTTGGACCTACAACAATACCCGAAACGTCTCTCCGGTAAGTAACAGCATTAAAAGCGAAACACGCACTAAAATCCATCGCGAAATGATTCAATTTGCATTTTCACTAAACCGTTCCTCTGCTTAATATTTAGGTCCTGAATTCAAGGATTCTATCGAATGGACTCGTTAGCACAATGACATATCTACCACAGACCGATTCAGAGCTAATAACGCTAGCTTGTTGGGCCAGCAACTCGGTTGGACGTCAGACAACGCCTTGTTTGGTGCATATACTGCCTGCAAGTGAGTATATTTGATTTGTTCTTCAAATTCCACAGGATAAATGATGTATGTAGCTAATTGGATGTTTTGTGCGTAGCGTTCCCGCAACCAGACTGTACTAGGCACAGATAATTTGCAAATAAACTGATGTGTGTCGAATCTTTGATTCAACTGGTTAAAGCTGACAGGACTTTAAAACCAAAAATCTATTTATTGTTCAAAAGTGTTTCATTTCGTTTCGGAAATACAAATTGGAATAATTAAAACCAGACTGCCTGCACATCATGAACACACGTACAACTGGCATACAGTTTAATTTTGTACACATGCGCGCAACAAACTAAATGGGTAAAGAAAACAATTAATTTTTTTGTGTTGTATCCGACCATACGAGTACATACATATGTGGGTGTAGGTGACAGAAATACTGGGACATGAACACATTCTTTCCGGTTTTCAAAATAAACCTTAAATTGATGCCGTCAAAGTGGATTTCATAGGTACTCGGTATGTACGTCACTGTCGTGAGCAGGTTCTAACCGATTATAAAAGTATGTATTGGCATTGACATATTATTGACAAAAAAAGTGTATTTTAAGGATATACATACACATACAAACAAGCATCTACTCCTTTATTCCAGACAATATTTCGGATATCATGGCTATGCATTCGCCTTCATGCTCCAACACCACGTACATGGCATGTATTCTTTCCTGCGACACTAGTAGTTACTCACAAACATGTGTTGTGAGGCCTTGTGCGCTTTAGTCGTGACAAGTAATGTCACAAAATTGGAAATAGGGGTAAGGTGGGGTTAAACCTTCATTGTTTGGAACTCGAAGAAGGAAAATTTGGTTTGGTATCGAGATTTCAAAACCACTCATTTGTATAACACACCGGTTAGATAGGAAAGTTTTCCAAGGCCACACTTGACAATAAGACCCAACACATTGAACAAACTCCAAAATGCGACTGCATATTGAGGGCGGTCTGTGCCAAATAAACTTAAATTTGAAACTTTGCTGAAAATGGAAAAAAAAGAGTAAACTTTAACATATTGTCCCAACAAATCGATACTTTCGTTTCAACTTAATGAAAAGCCACTGTAAAGAGTCCCCTTACAAGCGTTGGGACTGGGAAATGTTTTGTCTTACGCAAACGTCCTTGTCGTAGTACCTCAGTTTGTTGGCGAAATTTCAATGAATGCACAAGTACGACAGACATAGCAATTTGTGCCTTAATAATTGATAGTGTTTCGGAGGATTATGAGTAGAAAAAGAAAATGGAAAGGACAGATGATTTGTGGCCATAAGAATGGCTCAAGGAGAATTGGACGTTTTTTCATTCACGAAACTTGAAAACATTTCATCAGCAGATTACACAATTATAGTGAAATCAATGTCAACAGTTTTTACTAGTTTTTCTGGCACTGTTCAGAGCACATCAATGATTTATTTTCTTACAGGTTAGACCCTATTAATGGCCTTTAAAAACTTATCCAAATGATTAAAAATTAGGTAATAAACTAGGATAATGAATTTAAAAGTGTTTCACAGAAAAAGTAAAAAACTTATCAAAGTGATGTCTATAAGAACTAGGTAACTACGAAGTGAGTTTAACAGCTTTCGCTTACTCACGATCGACGAAATCTCTAAAAACCAAATATTGAATGTAAGCCAAGTTCCCATGCTACAGACATTAAGTTAAACTTAAATTGTTAATTGTTTGTTAATCCTGGTGATTGTGGATCAATCATGCCATGTTTAAATCATTTACTACGAATATTTTTTTTACTTGGAATTATGCTGATAGCTACCTACGATAATTTCGGATTAAGGGTGACAATGGTGTGAATATAATATATTCAGTTCAAAATTCATGCCTAGGAAATGGGAGCCATTCGAGCAGTACAAAATCGATTTATTCTGTAAAAATTCCAAACCATAGACTACACCATAATCAAAGCTAAATTTTAATATTTTTAAGCTGGATCCCATCTTAAGAGCAAATGTTAATAGGAGAAGGGGGAAGTTGTAGAACCTGGCCAGCGATTAATCAGGTTTGACAAATGCTGTGGTAAAAATGGTACCGGTTGAGACATGCTTGCACCGTGGATCAAGTGGTTAGTGCGTTGCATTACAGAGCAAGGGGGTTTTGAATCCCTGCCAAAACATCTAAAACTTTTTTCACGGTCCAACCTCTCGCAAGCGTCTGACAAACGTTATAGAGTATAACTGTCATGAAGAAGCTTCTCAAAATAAAATTGCCTTTGGACACGGCATTAAACAGTTGGCCCCTTTCATTTGTGTAACGAACATAACACGTACGGCACGAACGGTTGTGAGAAGCTAGGCCTGGGTTCAATGTGCCTGTGAGCCAAAAATTTGATTTTTTTTGTCATAACGTCACTATTTCGACCAAGATCACCTACATGAATATGTATGTATGCAGACTCTGCTTGTTGATTCAAAAAAACAAATATATTTTATTATTTGCCTGGTTTTACTGGACGTCATTTGAATATTACGATTTATTGCGACAATTTCCCCCGAATCATCGACATATCAACCAATGCTCCACAGATATAGCAAAAATGTACATTATCTATATTTCCTTTAGGTTCAGCAGAATAGGTTTTAATTAGTTCCAGGAATCGAGCTCGTCCTGTACCTATGGTTATGTGCACAATCAAATTTAAATTGCAATTTATTACCACGGATGCATTGCAAAAAGCATTTGAATTCCCTAAGCTTCTTAAAATATCATTTTAAGTCTGTGCGTCATTAATAAATGCACTACCCTTCGAGCAGGATGCCGACAAACAGCTTTTCATGCGAACAACCAAATAAAATGTAAAGTCCTTTTGCGATAGCAGTATCCACACGATTAAGCTGCTCAAATATCCATCAAATTCGCTTATACATCCCAGCACATAATAAATTTCGATAACAAGTTCCATTTCATTTCAATACATCGACGACTATTTGCCAATTAGCCAGCGCAAAGGATCCACGGCGACCTTTTTTTTTAAAATAACTTATTTTGGATCCTGTTTTAAAACGTTGGCCGCTTTTGTTACATTTTTCATAAAAGTTTTTTTTTTCAACTTCAGTATACCGAAATTGTTTACAGATATGAGATTTTACGGCAATAATTCAATTTATGTGCGGTGTGGCTCAAGTGCTTACTGCGTTGGACAACAGAGGAAGGGGTTCGAGTTTCAAATCCCAGCCAAAATACCTAATAGTTTTTTTCACTGTCCCACCTCTCGCGAGCGTCTGACAAACATCTAAGAGTATAATTGTCATCAAAATGGTTCTCCAATATCAAATTCCGCTTCGGAGAGGGCATTAAACAGTAGACCCTTTCCATTCGACAACAACACGAATGATTGTGGGAAACTACCCCCTATTGCACTAAAAATTTGTATTTATAATTCAATTTATCCCTAAGCTCAAAGTATTTATACTGCATTAGCGTACAACTTAACTTAAGTTAGGATAAACGTTCGGAATGAGTCTCCATAGCCAATTGGTTCGAATAATATTCTCTTAAACTACGTTATCAAAACCCAATCGATTATTTGCATCTCAAGGAGTCGACTTCCAGTCAAGTTAATGAGAAGTTGATAAAACAAAGGTTTCTTGATTTACAAATAAAAATAATGTGCAAAGTATGCGATACGATACGACGTTGAAATGTACAACTTTTTATTGAAACTAGCAACGCTCTGCGATTTATGTACATACTTCGCAAAGTTCGTAATTTCACGCTGCAAATGTACTGCAAACTACGGTTTAGTGTGCTTTTGAAGTGATGGAACGAAGGACATTTAAATTTTCTACTGAATGCCAGACACCTGCCATTCTATGTTTTATGTCATATTTGACTGACACACAAGAGAATTTCTATTGTTTTAAACTGAAAGACCAAAAAGTGTGTACCCTTTCATTTTTCAGGGTTCCTACTTACATAAGCCCTTTTTAAATCATACAATCGCGCCGTAGATACATGTGAATCCAGCATAAGTCTTAATTAGAGGAATTCTTTAACTTAAATTAAGTTTTGCGCACAAAGTTTTACTCGTATGTGTAACTTTTGGCTTTACGAACGTGCGGTACAAACGGCTCTAAGTGCTTTATTGGTTCAAGGGGACACCTGTTTAAAGAAGTACTCCCACACATACCTATATGTACTTGCAGATGTATGTATAAGTACTTGAAAATGTGTTATTTGTACTTTATCCCTTTGTAACACAGCAGTTGTGAAGTAAGTTCTAGTGACTGACTTCTATTTTAGTTACTGGGTCTTTTCGACAATGACTCAAGAGGGGTCGGGTCGACTCATGATTTAGTTTGATGGTGTAACAGCTCAATCTATAAACTATTACGATATTCACTTCCGATTATAGGTCTGACCTAGGTGAAGGTAATGATCGGTAGTAAAAAAATTCTTTAAGTCAGATCATAAGTGGCCATCAGCTGTAGCTGAAATGTATAGAACTGGCTTTACCATTGTGTTAAGTTAAAAATATTTTTTGGACAGAAATTGGAGAGTTACCAAAAACAAGAAACCTCCATAAACAATGTAATAATGGTGGCCCCTAAACCCGTTGAAAATAATTGAATAGCGCAAACGTCGCGTCAGCGAGATTGGAAAAAAAGGAAAGCTCCAATAATAGGCCATTAAAAAATACCTATTTTAACGTACCTAGTGATATTTATTTGAAATTTGAAAATGCCGCAAGGCACAATATATAGAAGATATTGTATGTGATATCAATTGTTTCCATTTCAGATACACCTGAAGCCCCGAAGGGATGTGAATTGCGTAACGATACATTCTTGGAGGTTGTTTGCGTTGCTGGCAGTGATGGAGGCCTTCTGCAACACTTTCTTCTCGAGGTTATCGGGGGAAATCCAATCTATTCGAGCGACACAACAAGAACTTTCACCGAACCCGAAACAAACGATAATGAGATTTCAACGATGAATGATCAGGTGAGGGTGGGTGAACGGAGTGGGGGAGGGTTTGAGAATTTAATTTATAAACATGAGGATACAACCGAACTTAAGATACTCTCTCACACCGACAATGAAACCAATCCCTGTCACATAAATTGTTTCCATTTCAAAAGAGAAATCCGTACAATATCATCGGAAATAAGGATGCGAAACCATTTTCCGGTCGAATTGTAATTCGTCAAGAAATCTTGGAATGTATGGACTCTTTCGTACTTCTTTTTGTCCGTACCGACAGTTTGCTTGGCCTTGCTTTGTTTATATTTTACACTTGAATGCTGTTTTCGAATTCTTTTTTCCCTCTGATTGAATAATTTTCTTCGGGTTTTTCTTTTTTTTTCCATTTTTTTTTTTTTTTGTTTTGTTCCTTTCATGGGACATTTACTGTCCTTGGTTGAGAAGAAAGTCCCAGTAGTATAAATAAATATAATTCAAAATTTTATAGAATTTATTCAGTAATATTCCTCCAACAACAGGGCCTAATTTTTTGAAGTTGATGTTCATTTAGATTTAAACTCATTGTTCTGTGAAATATATGCGCATGCAAAGCTATTTGCCATAGAATAGGAATACGACCCATTTCATTATTAACTGAAACGTAAACTTTTGAGCTGAATAGTTTTACGGACGTGAGGGCTATTTTCGTTCCAACTGGTGTCTAATGTAGTGTAGTAGTAAATCATTAGTTGATGAAATAATAGTTCGTCAGCAATTGTGGGTTTAGATAAATTTATCGCAGTTGAATGATAATGCTCATGGTTTTTTGTTTTTATATACACACATGTATCTTCGTATCCAACTAACCATTAACAAATAGATAGGTTTTCGGCGATATATCGTCTTACGTTTCTGACATATAAGAGCTAACCCTTATTATTTGTCAAAGTTAATATCCATAAGGGTTAGTGCAGAGTAGAAAAAGATGACCATTTAGGTCAACAAATTCATTTCACTGTAAGACCAAAGACTTGTGCTAATATTGAGGATAAGTTAAATCGGAAGTAAGTGGGCTAGGTCAATTTCCTTTTACCTTTTTCTTACATTTAAAAATATATTCTCCCGAATTTTGTTTTGTCGACTTTTGTGGGTGTTTTATAAAAAGTAAAAAAGAATAGAGTTGACCTTTCCAAAGCTATTTGTAGTGGTCGTTAAGATTTTTTTTTATTAAGCTTGAAGTGGGGACCGTTTTTGTTTAAAAGGTAAGTGAACGTATTTGATTCAAGCTGCGTGTTAACGTTTGTTGTTATGTCGATTGAGTTTGGCTTTGCTGTATATCCTTACAATCATCTCTTGGAAGAAACAAGGCTTAGCCAGATTGCAAGCCGCTTATAAACTGCCGAACTGATCATGAGATACGGAGGTTGTTAGGAAATTTGTATAAGTTAACGTATCAAAATTGCATGACGGCAGGTGAAATCCTGTTCCCTTTCCTATGCAGCCCTTATGAAGTGAGCGTGGCCACGGAATTTTTTTCTGTCGAAATTTGTCGATGTTTTATACAAAACTTCATCAAAATCAGTTCTTTGATGAAAACTCCCCTTAAAGTGGGCGGGGTCCCATATAGATGAATTGCAGAGAACTCGAATATCTTATTATTTGGTCTTAATAGCATTATTCGTTAAGGGCACAAATTTTTACATCATCTGATGTACAAACGCTCACATTAGTGCTTACTTAATGGTTTTGCTTAGCATTGATAAAATACTTTCTATTCATCAGCAAATGCAAAGTGAAATGATGAGTGAAAATCGGAATCTAATGATCAAAACCACGTTGATTGTATTGTTGTATAAGGAAGAATGCATTAAAGGAGTCGGAGATAAAACGGACCCTTGCAGAACACCAACATCTATAAGTTGGCTTACGGGCTTACAAATTGAATCGAACGGTCAACAGGTTAATTCCGTCCTGAAAAGAAATGTTTGTTTTGGCAGAGAGTAGTTTCACTTTTCGATGAAATAATCTCATCAGATCGCCCGTGTATCACTATTTTGACATTTCACACACTCTCTAACCCTAACGTTACATGTGATCCTTCCATAGGTTAAAATACAGAGTATTATTACTCTTCCTTAGCCAGTATGAGTACGAGTTTTATTGTGCTACCAAATCCTCTAGTGTAAACACTGACTCGATACTAGTCTAAAACTTCAGGCTTTCGTTACATTTTTTTAAAGATGTGGAGTACATTTTAGTTCAATTCACTCAGTTAGAGCAATTTGAACGTATTGGCTCACTACGGTCGTGGTGACATGACCCCACCCTGCATGATGTCTATGATAATGGCTTTTCTCAATGCCATGGTGTGAAGTTGTTGTTTTCTGGTATAAAGCATATTTTGAAATCGTCTGTTTATACCTTGTTTATACCTTACCTAATAGCTTTCTCTGTACATAGGAAAGCAGCTGAGGTAAACTCATTATTATACATGCTTTATTCAATTTCTCCCATCCACATCTTATAAAGCTGTATCTTCGGATTTACCTTTGGGGTATGCATGCTGTGAATCACAGAATCACTCCCCTACTGAGTATACGTACGATACGTATATGCATACTTGTATGTAAAACACACAAACGTCAAGAAGCCTATCTAATGATTTTGAAAGGAATGTCTGAAAGACTAATGGAGCTAAAGTGCCCCTGCCCACCTGTTTTCGGTATGAACATTACATTTTCTTTCCTCATTTGAATGATTTATACGGCCTAGCTTTAGACAGGCTCCCTCCTGGCAATGTCCGGAGTTTATTTAAAACATAACCATAGTCATTTACTAGAACATACTTGGCACCTCGTCTAAATCCGCAAGTGGTATTGAGTTCCTAAATGGTGTGTTTTCTAATATTGCCTATTCTTATTCCCTTTCAAGAATCCTATTTAGTCAATAATTGGAAACCGATATCCTTGATTTTGTCCCTTAAAAATTCTCTGAAACTCGAGACCTATTCGAACTGCCCTTCCTAAAATGCTACAAGTTCCACGGAAATGATAACCTCGTATCTATCATTAGTTAATCATGGCCGGAGGCTAGATTTATCCAAAAGAAGTGCATCGTTTCAAGTCGTGCTATCGAAATTGTATAAATCAAATTCTTTTTAATTGCAGGCAACTCTGGCTCCACTTTTTCGCATGCAAGAATCACATCCACTATTCCGTTTGAATAATCTCGAGCCAGGAAGAGAGTACCAATTCCTGGTGTATGCTGTCAACGCCAAAGGACGTAGTGAGCCGCCAGTGGTTATCGAAAGAGTTCGAGTGGCTGCACAATTGGGACCATATGGTGAGTAGAGTAGAAGCCTTATCCAGTTCACAGATAATCACCTGAATGGCGAGAGGGTATTTTGTAAAACAAAAAAAAAGTCATTATTTTAACGGACACCAAGCATTTAATAAAAGCGAAACTTGACATGACAGCGTAATGAGAAGCCTGACGCCTGGATTAAATTTTGTGTCTTCCCATTACACGAATTAAAGGACAGACTGATATTTTGTCTGGACACTGTGTTAAGAAATGATATCAGAGTACACTTCGAGGACAAAAGAATGAAAACGAGATGAAAGCCAAATGAAATTGAAGAACAAAGAAACGAAATAATTTATCAAGGACATCGTGTTCACGTAAAAACACACAAATCGCCTCTTATTTCCTCAACTTTCACTAGAGAAAGCTACTGTTGTTTTTTCTTCTCGTTTTTTGTTGGCTACGTTTCCAAATCAATTTGAAATCAATTAAGATTCTTTTCTGGAAATTCTTAATAAATTGAGATCAAGGCAAAAAGGAAAAAAAAATGTTTTAAAAATATTTTTTCATTTTGCTTTGTGTTTCATAAAAGCATGGAAAACATTTGCCGAAAGCAACGACAACAAAACGAACAGAAGAGATGAGAGAAAGACCCCTTTTGGGAATTATTTATCTAATTTTTTGCTCTCAAAATCACATAACCAGCTTTGTGTCGGTCTGAGAAGCGAAGCGAAGGAGGGAGAAGCCGTAGGAGAAGCAGATGTGTTTCTTCACCTTTATTGAAAACAATTTCAGGTGGATGGAAGGAAGTTAAGGCCGAAGAAATTATACCTAACTACGTGCACATGCTAACAGAGAGAATGGTACTCCTCAACACAACAATATCTCACTTCAGGGGAAACACACCCGCAGCCGCACACACACACGTACAATTGTACAAGAGAAAAATTGCCAAGTCGGCCAGGATGTTATTTATGTCTTCACCCCTCATTAGATTCGATACGAAATGGTAGATGGGAGATGGGAGGAAACATGATGCTGTTTTGCGGAAGTTCTAACATGTAACCCAGATGTAAAGTGAATGTAAAACTCAGGCAAAGATACTCGTATTCGTTCGTTTCGTACACATTTCTGAGTTTTGGTTGCCAACGTGCCATTAAGCCCCTCCAATTGCTAATGCTAATTCCAATCTCCTGTACCCAATTTACCCATAGCCATTCAGATTTTATTAGATTTTCCTTTCAACAATTTTTTCTTTTTTTCCTTCGCTCTACTCTTTTGCTTTTGTTTTTTTTTTTTTTTTTTTGTTTAATTTCAGATGAAACAATCCTATCCGAGGATCCAACCCCAGCTGAAACAACACATCAAGGCAATGAGAAGCAATCAACCTTACTTATTCTGGCTGCTGTTGTAGCGATAGGCGCCGTTATAGTTACGTCAATTATAGTTGCTGGAATTGTAGTCGTTTGCAAGCATCGGCCCAGACCACCTGAGCCCCAGGACGTCAGAAAGAGTATGAGGTAAGGTGCATGAAACACAAAATAAATGACCATTCAAGGATATGTATACAGTATGTACTTATGTAGGTTGTAAGATGATTCTTCCTTAATTTAGTAGCTGTTGTCTTTTCATTTCGGCATCGCTGTTCGCTCTTGAAAAAATGCGTCATTTCTTAAAATTCCTGCCCGGACAAAGTAAAAATAGCCATTTTGCAGGAATTCTGCGAAAAAATAGGCGCTTCGCCTATGTTCATCCTTCTTGGGGGAACAAATTTTTTCTTCTTAATTCCGTTTTGAAGAATTTGCTCCAACAGACATTCCTTTCTCGGGGTTTTGTTTTGTTTTTTTTTTTTTTTTCACTCCTCCCCTGTACCTTCAAACCAGCCACCTTTTTAAACACGAGATGGGCAAAGGACTCCAATTATTTCAACCAGCAAAAAAAGTTTATCCTGATTGAAATTTATACGACGCTTTGCTTGTATTTCTCGTCTTTCCTTCGTCCTCCAACCGCCTGCTACTTACATAGACTAGAACGTACCTATTATTAACGAAATGGTCCCTTTCTTAGCAGCTGTAAAAAAGGGAAATGCTTGTGTCGTTCTTTTGTCTAACCATATACATAAATTCTAGGGGTGGCAGCAGGCGGCGGTTAGTTAGCTACTATTTCGTGTTGGATAGTGGATTTGTGCCTCCTTTGCTTTGTATAATTCCTAACTTACGTTATAAAAATAACTTGTAAAGTTTGACTAATAAACACGGATAAAACATTCACATAAATTCCTTCTACTTTGCAACTTGCACAGCGAATGAATGAAGTTTGTCTGTAGCGGATAACAGAAAAGGGTGCTCCATTAGGTTCGTCCACGACCTTTCAACGTCCATTCATTTTAATAACAAAACAAATCTTCTACTTAAAACTGCAAATGATGGAAACAAGAAAAAGATTATAATGCTGTCCCATCAGTAATGAAAGCTAACATTTGAATAAATTGTTTTTTTTTTCTAAGAATACATTATTAAAGGGTTTAATTTTGTGATTATGCAAATGGGAAATTTATTGGGACATTTACGCTTATGATGCGACAAAAGTAGTACGCAAGTGAAGTCCTGCCAGTCCAGATAAGGTCTGTGGTATTAAAAATTATTATTACTAAGTGTAATTACTTGTGTAAAGTACTCAGCGTAATGTTAAGGATGTCTCCACAAGGCAATGGTGTGAAATATACAAAAAAAAAAGGAAAAAGTCCCAAGTCAGAGGTTAAAGTGGTGCGAAAAAATGGAATAAGTATGTACAATGATAATTGGCGTGTTAATGATCCAAAAATGATATCCACAGCGAAGTTCTAGTCATTGCGAGTATTAGGGGATGCATGGGGCAGTTGTAGAGCTCCAATACAATACAATAATGATTCTCTTTCACTGCCTGACGAACGATTCGAGAGTTGTAGTTTTTTTTTTTTTTTTAGACTAAAGAGCCAGAGATGATTATCATCACAGAACTCAACGTTCGATACTTAAAATTGTCATCTTTCTTAAGTTTCTTGAAATTTTGGGATATATCAAGTTAAATACCGAGCCAAAACCAAACTTTGCGTAGTAGTTTTATAAATACAAGTAAGTGTGTATGTATGTAAATATATATTTCCCCAGGACTTTCCATAAGGAATCATGAAAACATTAAATTTTCGACAATCTTTACGTTTAACCGATTTTTGAATTTGGTGTTTGTGAAATTCATCTCTCTGCTCCTGTGCGGTAAACCACCTCACATGCACTCAGACCAATTTGTGAACATAAGCTCTTCCATTTTATTTGATGTTCCCATTAAGGAAAACCAAAATTTAACCAAATCTTGTTGGTGGATGTTCTATCCCATTATTTGGTTAAGGAATTGTTCTGTGTTAGTAAGGTCCAAACCCTGGTTAGTGCTGCCAGTTCTTGCAAAATTGTCCTTTTTCAATTAAAAAAGGAACAAGTGGAGGGAAAAACTCTGAAATAAAGAAAACCTAATTTTCTTTCTTTGAAAAATTACATTGAGATGAGGGAATACGCATCTAATGGATCTCTTACAATTCACTTTAAAGTAGTGTATAGAACATTGCAGTATATAATTTTGTCAGGGACTCCTGTCTAGCCAGATGTCACAGATTTAAGAAAAAAATGCAAGTTTCCAAGGAGTTTCATCTGAGGTCCCTATCTCAAATCAATATCCAGATCCGAGAGACATAGACATAACGTTCGAGTTTGAGCATGACCATCTTCGGGAGCGGCGTTCCTACTTCATTTTTCTTAAATTTTAATGAAATGGTCTGATAAGCTGCAAAGTCTCTAGGTACATACAATTATGTACAAAGAGGTGATTAATTCAAAGCTAAAAGTTTGAATATCTTTCAACTCGTAAGTGTCTAGTCTCAGCCCCCCAGCTTATACACACAAACCAGTTTCTGTATGTTTTTATTTAGATTTTGATTAAGGATTCCTTTTCACCAGTATTGCTAACTATTTCTACATATTTCTGAACATATGTTTAGTAAAAGAGGTTCAAGCTTGGTATCCTTTGAAAGCTTATCAGATGGATCTGAAAAGTGAATTCGTGCATATTTCTTGAACATAAACTTCCCTTTAAGTTGCACGAACATAGAGCCGCTTTACTCACTTAAACTACTACATATATAATACGTATGCAATAATATATTTGCAATATTGTTGCTTCTAATTGGTCTAATGGCTAGGTACGACATTCTAGAGGATATGTTCGATCTGACTCTCATTCTATTGAAATTAGTTATGCGCTGAGATAAACAGATAAACACAGAGAAAAATAAATGTATTTGTTATAACAACAGCACAATTAAAAACCAATTTGAATAGTTTAATCATCGTTATTCGCTGAATGTGTACTGGACTTCAAAATAAAATGATTGCAGTTGTCATGTAGTGACTGATACGAATGTGTGGCCCAATCGATTTCAAGTCACGTTCGTTGTCATGTGCTGGGAAATGCATACTCAAGGGGAAAAGAATCAATCAATAGAAATGTGCAAAAATGACACTCCATAACGGCGAAAAAAAGAGTTTCTCTCATTTAGACCTCAGTTACAAGTTGGACAAAAAATGGTGTAAATTTTACAATCCTCCAATGATAAGCCCACTGCAAGATACTGAGCGTTGGCAAAAGTATTAAATCACATCTGTCCATATTTATTGAATTAAGGGTGTAACTCTTATGAGTATCTAAATCAAAATAATATATCTAGATTCGGTCGTAAAACTCGTGCTAATCTATGAGAGTCGTGTCTTCCAGCGTTCGGGGTAATTTTTCATGAGAAAATTCTTGTCGTTCCTGCAGTCAATATTTTATGACACCTTTTTGTCCTTTTACGCGTTAGTTCATTAATTATAACTATGACGCCGGCTACATTACTCATTTTTATTATCTAATATTCACCCACCGAATGGTATGTGTATGTACATAGACAAGATGGGTATATACATAAGTAAGAGCGTAAGCAGGAAATATAATTGTTGCAAGGAATGGATGCACTTTGGCACTTTGCCTCACACTGTTCAAGAGCTTTTTCTTAAGATTCCGGTTCTTGTCGGTGTGGAATTAATTTAAAAATGTAATTATCACCTTACTGTTGTTTTAGCTCTGTAAATGGAAAAAAAACCCTTCTTTTGTTATACATGGTGATCTTCCAATTAAAATGACAAAAACGTATATGTATAGGTATACCTACAGATTTTATGTGCAAATATAAGATATTTTTATAGATAAAAGTTTATTGCTGAAAGTTTGATTTATGGCAACTGGAACACTATATCTTTCGCATGACTACCACGGACTAGTCTGCAACCAATCATCTGGAAATCATAATTTTGAGAACTTTTCACAATAAAGTCGGATCAATAGCAACTCGTTTGTTGTCTATCAGATGCTAAAGTATTACCTAGCGACGGGTTCTATTTTTAAAGTAACCACGATGGATCTGAGCTTGTAATTGCTTTACTCTACATCCATTTCATTCAATTTCATCTTACACACACATGTCCTTAACAAATTGCGATAGTGCCAGAAAGTGACTTCATCGACATTCTCGAAAAGTACAGCCAAGGATTGGCCCATAAGTCATGGCAACTGGTCGATTCAAGTGAATGCATTGAACGCGTATACATACATACATACATATGTACATACGTAAATGTATATACTACCTGAGAATTTTCTGATTCCCAAATTCGACAACCGTGCTTGTTACCAATGCCATCGAGGTGAAAATGTCCATCCTCACTGAAGATGAGTTTCAATGCAAAATCATCACACCTTTTCCAGCATCCAATTAAGGTATCTGAGATTCTGTAAGCATTCCCGTAAAGGTTTCTCATTAATACGTTTGCATAGCCCCATCAGAGATGTACTTTTGTTGTTACCCATGCACATTTCCATCCATCAGATATGGAGCGAATTTTTCAATAGGGTAGGCTATGGTCAGTTTTCTACAATCGTCGCACTATTTCACAGATTCCAAACTTTGATTTTCTAAGAAGTACGATTTTTTCAATAACTGTTGGATCACTTTCACTCCTTGCTCAGTTTTAAATAACTCCATTACTCCTTGTATTTCAGATAAGGAAAATATTTAGGCGGACGATTGATCTGTTGCTAAATGACTGTAAATATCTAGACTACCTTTGAAACACCCTGCACTTTGAAATTTTGGGCTATAATATGAATTTAATTAAACGATATAAAGGCAGGCGAACATCATCAACCTCGGCGAGATCTCGAAACTAAGATGTTTAATTTAAGACGTCCCAATTCATAGTTGCTCTCCATGTAGATGACCACCAATAGTGGACTTAAAATCCTCCGATACCTTATACATAATTGAGAATTCGTAAGAAGAGACATCAAATATCTTCTTAAGTAGCCTTCCTAACAGTTATGAATTTTTTTTTTTTGGAATGGCTCTCCTGTCTAAACTTTTGAAAGCCTTCTTGAAGTCGATAAATAGTTGTAGTCCTCTGCACTCTGCTTTATTATGAGATGAAAGGTTCATATGTAGTCCATGTATGTATGTAGGTCGGTCCAATTCAAAATTCCTCATAAAAACACATCTTTCACAGGACCTGCAGGCAAGATTCTTATATCATATTCAACTTGTTATCTTATTTTTCAAATTGAGAAGATCTCGCGTGACAGTACCAAACTCTATGTGGTTGACCTCTAAGTCAATATCCTTAAAGGTCCTGGACTGCATTCCAACCCTTTAATTTCTTAAAAATAACTAAAATGGAATTCTTAAAAATTGACGATGTAATCTGTCGTGACTGTATCCACTATTTTATACGAACGTATACAACGGAAGTGATCCTATGTGTAGACATATCGTGGCTAATTAACATACCAAGCTAAGTACCCTGTGCAATGTTAGCTCATTACTACACATATTAATAAACATATATCGGGTTTTTTTTTTTCAACTTTAATAATATTTGTACGTGCACGTTATCCTACTTGATTTCGCAATAAAATTTTAATTGCTCAAATCAAAGAGAAGAAGTTGAGCTCCCATAAATCCAACGATTCAATTAAATCAATGAATTGCCTCACTTAAACAAATTGAAAAGTACTTACTTCTTGTTCTAGCCATGCGAAATCAAGTCATGCTTATTTGTACTCGCAAGTGGAAAACTGATAAAAATGTGAATGTAGAGTAGATTTTCCTCTTTCTCTCTTTCCTCTATGCTAAGCAATGGTACAACAAAAAAAAAAAAAACAGAAAAACAGAAAAGAGGAAAATAAGGAAGGTAAGTGGAAAAATATCTGAAAATCGTCAGTCCTGGTTTCATAAACAAGAACTTTTTGCATTATTTTGTTGTACAGAAGTTTGACCCCATTCATATATATAACAACTTTCCTGTAAGTTCACTCGCAGTCGCAGAGCAGGGTCCTGCTCCATCCCCTAGGCTATAAGGCAGCAAAATAGAAAACAAAACCTTAATCTAGGTGAATGTGCTTTAGATTTTCTGAATAAAAGTGTTAAGTTAAATGGCCAAAGTAACAAGAGATTTGCTTCTTTGTAACAAAAAAAAAACAAAAAAAATTAATTTAAGTATATTAACACAGATACTTGAATAATACTAGTGTAGTGCTACTGAGTATAAAATTGAGTTTACAAGATTATCTAAATTTATGCTTACAGGTCCTATTTGTTACCTGTTGCAGTTGTAGTAAAAAACTTTGAAAGAAACGTCTTGCGAACATCTGTGAAATACATATTCTCTCGCAAACGAGAAATGATGTATTCACAATGTAAATTGAAATTTGTTGTCGGGTGATGCTCATATGGTGCCCTTGTTTGGCATCTACATCGCTTTCAGTTGGCTCGGTTTTTAATCGAATTGTGGCAAAATCTACATATCTACGTTATAATTCACTTTCGGTTTTCTAGATCAACATCCAAGCCAAAGAGCTCATATATAAATCAAATCATTTATTTGGAATTGAATTTCAAATTTGCTTCTATCCCCCAGCAGCTGCCATCCTTGTTGTGTATCTTATTTCCAAATTCTATTGAGTAGGTTGTTTATGTAATGACGGAAGCTGAGTTAAAATGTTTACAACACTCAGTGTACATATAGTTCACCTAATCATTTAGGAGTGAATATAAATTACAATTGTTTCTTGTAGTCTTGTACACCAAGGCAAAATGGAAATTGATAAACTTTTGGAAGAACGGCTTTTGCAATGCACATAGCGGTTGTCTTTGGCCATCTTTGAGAAAATACTTCTAAAAGTTTATCTTAAACTTCCGTTCATCCCAGAAGGGTGGAACCTGCCTCCTAGTATTTTTTGGTTTTCTCTGGAAATTCGGAAAAGTGTAGGTATGTTTATCTTTATCTTTACGAGTATCAAAGAAAATAAGAACTTTTCTTACTCCCACTTCCAATTGTTGTCCTAATTGCACGATTAGGTAAAAAGTAAGTGTTCAAATTGGAAATATACAGTACAACATAGGGCGTTGGGAGACTTAAGTTTTCTTATCCCATGTTGCAATTACCATTAACTTAATAAGTTCTTGTGTGGAAAGAGACTTGTAAATTCAGTAGTCTACCTTGATTATGTTACTTCCTGCAAAACCGGGCTTGTTCTGATTCGACATGCCTGCGATAACTTCTAAAGGATAAATTACGTATCAGCATTGAGACCTATCAGAAAGTTTCGGACTTCCAAAACGAAAAGAGAAAGTTAAGTGACTAGTTTGAAAAGTTGTACCAAGCGAAAGAGGTAAATAGTCAATTTTCAAGGATATGACGTTTTTATACCTGGTCACCTAATGATGACTGCTTTGAAAAGTTCTTGCAAGTGAAAGAAGTAAAGTAAAGCCGAAAGTTATGCCCGGCAGAAGTTTATGTCTCATTTTGGTAATAACTGGTCATTTGATGATGAGCTCATGGCTAAGAATCAGAAGGGTTTTTCTTGCTTAAGTAGTACTTGGTAGGATTAAAGTTCACTAAAGTTCTTAATGAAAAGTACTATTCGTTTGACTTGACTAGGGTCATTAAGAACTCATATTAAATTCGGAACTATGTCCTTGACACAATGTCATTTCACACTTTACAATCGCCAAAGAATATGGCTGGTGGGTGCTTTTATTTATATTCTACTTTAGTCTTTTTAAGAGGTTTTTTTTTATGGTTTCCTTCTTATGTGAGATATGCAGTTAAAACTTTTAGGTGGTGTTTATTAAGTTCGATGATTTTCATCGACATACATACATATTTACAAGCTGATGGTATAAGGCAGGGACGTCACTTTTTTTTAAGAGAATTCAATTTTTCTTCTTGGTATCCAAAACAATAGATAAAAAGATCAGGTCTTTAAGGAATCTGTCTCCGCAGATAGGCAAATTCGTCTTTTTATCACATGTACATATGTACATAGAAGATCATTCATTTCGTGGTGTCAAGTTAGTAGCGCTGACATTTGACACCTGCCAAATTCAGCTGTCATTTGAAGTATCATAATGTTAATTGATTGTTTGCAATTGAATTGTGAAGAAATTTGAAGAGAGTGGAAGCGTTACTGATGTCGTAAAGCCTGTGCATCATCGTAATGCACACTCTGTCGAAAATATTGCTGCTGTAAGTGCAAGTGTTGCTGATAATCCGATGACTCATAGATTTCCCGGCATCCGCAGCAATTGAACGTGTCATACACCGGCTATTACCCAGTTATTGAAGATCATGACTAGGACGATATGTGGTTCCAACAAGACGGGGCAACAAGCCACACAACACGACCAATTATGGCGTTATTGCGTAAAAAGTTTCCTGGTCGCGTAATTTCGTTTTGGCGACATCAATTGGCCACCAAGATCATGTCATTTGACACCATTAGATTTTTTTCTGTTAATCTACACAAAAGATCGTGTTTACGCGAATAATCCCCGAACTCTAGACGCTTTAAGAACCCACATTACTCAAGTTATGGCCGATATACCGCCCAAAATGTGAAAAAAGCAAAATCCAGACTTTATACTGAATTAAGATTTTCCTCAAAAATGTATCGCTGTGTTATTTAGCTTTACTTTCCAAACCGAAAAATGAATGACCCTATACATTACCTTTGCGTCTTCGTTTGTATACTTATACAAATATACGTTTGTATGAAGGTTGTTTCCTTTTTTTTGTGCTACATAAAGATACGTAACGCACTTAAAAACATCCCTGTTCATGTAAAGCTTTCATCTTCTATAGAATTGAACTGGATTAATGAATAATAGTTAGTCCTTACAGCCTTGACAGATCACATTAATGGTACTTTGCATGATCTCTTATCCCCAGCGGTATATCATTTCTCATTACTTTGGATATTGCCATAGGTATTCAATTTATGAAAACCTGTAACTATTTTTCAAAACACCAGTTTTGTTTATTCATGCATTAGGGTTGAACATCCCCGGATAGACACATACGAGCATGTATGCCATAAAGTTTTAGGTCGAACAAGTTGTAATCTCAAAGATAACTTTTCTTTAAACAATAATCTCGTGATGTTGGAATAGTCAAAACAAAAAAATAAACTTGGATTAATTAAAAATCGCTTTATTCCCTCGAGTGACACCAAATCCCCCAAACCAAAAAAAACTAGGTTAGTGAGTCAAATTGCGGTAGTTTTTATCGAAATCATTGGGGAAAGTGCGGTACTTAAGCATCCAGCATAACTAGCAAAAGCACATGTAGGGTACATATGCGCGTGTAATAATTTTGTGTTTCATTTGGCTGAGTTATCCCCTAAGGCAATTATATTTTACCTACTTACGAATATTAAATGCGAGTAAATTCCTCCAAATGTGACCTTAAAAGTATGTATCTACATACATGAATTGATATTGCAAAAAAAAAAATCAATATGGTTATATGTATTTCCTTGTATCTATTAAGTTTGACAATTACATATTTTCATTTCAGACCGGCCAGGACAGATGTCCCATCTATGTACATAGAAGAGGATGAATTCAACGATGAGGACAATCCGAGATCTGCGGACATCCGACACAGTAGGGTGGTTGGACCCAGAAGCAGCACAAGTAGCCATCACTATGTCTCCGAAGGATTTATCCAATATCCGCAACCAAGTCTGAACGGTATTCCATTAACCATATACAATAAATTGTAGCCTTAAAGTAGTTAGTCTCACCGCAGAGTTTTGTATGAATGCTGGCAGTGCTATATGTATATGCATAGTATAGTTTGAGTTCACACAACTGAATATAGATACATAAGTGGCTCAAATGACCATATATGTACATAACGAGTTTCTTTTATTTTTTTTTTTTTTTTTTTGTGATATGGTAGCTGTAAAATTGTAGATTTATTTCTTCCTTTTCATGCACTTATACCTTCCTATAGAGTACTAATTCTTTAGAATCCTTGCGATACACTGGATGCAGTGATGCATATAATTCAAACCATATCACTTATCTTGCATGCGCATAGCAGTAGCTGGCAGTGATGATTTCAATTCATTACGGAACATGTTTTTTTTTTATTGCTTTTTCTAGAATGCATAAAAATCAGTATGTACACATGTACATACCTAAGTTTTAGCGTATGAGGTGGAGCATTTAAGTAACTCGATGCAATGAGATTTTTTATACATATTTATACCATTTTCAAACACATATTTCGACTCGACCGTCAGGGGCAGTAACCTAAAATAGGGATTAGGATTTAATGCTGAAAGAATTATCAGGAATTATGAAGGAGTCATGAAATTGAAGTACCACTTTCATTCGAATGAAATGGTTTGACTGTTAAAGGTCCACCATATTCTCTGCTCAAAGTAAATGTGTAAGCTGGTGTTTAGAATTCAGTATAAGCTTTGCGATTTATGACCCGTTTTTCAAAATTTTGTGAAAAATATAGTTTTAGGGCACACAGGGAGTCATTCAACTGCCATTTGTGGACCCTCTTAACCCAAATACATATTCATTCCCTATAGTGACGATTTTCTGCACTCGGAATAGGTAGTCTCAACGTACTTTATCCACTTTTTGGTGTATTCGATCTAAGTAGCGGGCATATGAGAAATAATCACTCTTTTCTGCATGTTAACGCACAGATATATACATATGTAGCATAAAAAAATGACAGAGCTGACAACTAATAATGTCTCTCCGAGGAATTTAAAAAGATCGTCTGGAACAGCATCTTATTTAGCTTTTTATTGTTTTTAGGTAGGTGGATGGCTAATTCAACATTTACAGGACTTGATGGTTGCACCTTATATACGTTCTGGGAAGCAAGTGAAGATTCTTCATCGGGATATGAATAAACCGTCAGACAAAAGTCGGTAAGCAACTATCCCCTTGTGACTGTATCACACCCACTACACGTGTGTTTTACGTTCAAGCATGTTTTGTCCAGTCTCAGTCTTTTATCCTTTCATTTTCCTTTATTCTGTTTCCATAAAATTATACATGCAGTACACGATGGTGTTAGTCAGAAGTCGACATTTATAGGAACAGTCCTATTTTTGAGCTCCAATGAGCTATACCACATGGTGCAATCCTGACGTTCTGGCCCAATTGTAGTTTGGTCAAATCCACCTCGATGTGACTCACTTCTTCAATAACTTCCATCAACACATGGTCCTATTTTCAAAAGCCCGCTCAATACTTTCTATTCTGCCATGATTTATCATGCCATGAAGAGAACCTATCAAACACTCTTAAGTGTGTCCTACCAGCTCAAGGAAAACGATACCCAAATCTAGGCCAACTGATTATGTATCATATATCAGTTTTCAGATAAACTCTTATATCATTCTTCTTCACAAAGTTTGGCGATTTTGTTTTATTCTTCTGCTGTTTAAAGATCGTTCCTGATGTCAAATGAGGTTTTTAAATCAATGACGACAATTTTGCAATCTTCAACTGTTGTGACTTTTCTCTTACTTCCAGAGTCTTTTTCAATATTTACGTATCTTATCTTAGTAGTGGCGTACTGTTGTCTTTAAGTACATATTTATTTGCATTTAAAATACAAATTCTTAGAATTTATAAAACAGCTTATGCACTTAGGTACTTCTGCAGACACTTTATGTCCTTAATGGAAACATTTAACGAACGCAACCACTTAAAAATTCAAACGTTTCACAGTTTTCAAACAAACTTGCGATAAAAAACTTTAAAAAGATATTAATATTCAGGAAAACGCCAAAGTGAACGACGATATTTCACTTTACAGCAAAAATATACTCTGTTTTGTTTAAGTGCATTTCCGTAAGACCATTGTATTGTAACAGCCAGGCAACAGAAGTAAATGTGTACGAACAAGCTAATGAATAATTGAAATGTATTATTCAAAATAGTTTCGGATGCTGTCTATTCAACTATTTGAAATTGCAAATTGAGCTTACCCACGATTGCACAAATAATGGATTTCGTATACATACGCATAGGGTTGGCAGTGCGTTTTTAGCAACACGAAATGATTAAGTAACGAAACGAAACAAATTAAGGAATTCATAGATTCTGTTGGTTCAGTTGTAGAGCTATGGTAAGCGAAACCTTAGTTAGAAGCATGCATATGCAAGTATCTCTCTGGTTCTGATTGTATTTCTGGATTCTGCTTGATATTTTTAGAAACAATGGTATATACAAGTGGACTCATCAATATTGGTGTTCAATTATACTTCATAGCACAGGTGGAAATGGAACTCGAGTACATATTAACTTTCCAAAGATCAGGAATGCTAATTATGCGATTCCATTTACCTGCAAATGTCATCTACCTTAATCGAGTGTAGGTACAAGCTACCACCTACAACGTACTGAAGTTGCAAGGACGATTTGTAAATGACAGATATCAATTTTGAATATGTATTCCCTTAATTATTTGTCAATTGTATTCAGATAAACTCTGTAAATCTACCATAAGGATTTGATTTATGAATGAAATTCAATTTCAGAGAGGAGACTGCCAGATATTACTAAGTAGTACAAACTAACAATGAAAACGTTTTTTGAATATTCAAATGCTCTTGAGCTATTCTCTTTACATGAATGAAGTTCTTTAAGTGTATATTAATATGCACGACGATGTCAGTTATTGTTGTTTCCTAATTTCCGTGAAGGGGATATGCAATAAGTTTGACTGTAGGTTTTGAAAACATAATTTTGGGATGAATTCGGTTACTTGTTGCGTTGTGTAGGAAAATTGCTCTTGACATGCCCCGTAGATGGGTACGTTAACAATATATATGTCACAGTTCACGTTGGATCGGTGCAAATTCTTGAATCATAGGAACTTTGTTGATGCAGACTTTGCTTTACGTGACAGACAGGATGTTTCGAATTAATTAATCAATAACTTGTACTTTGAAAATTATATAGAAATAAAAGACAGATGGCAAAGATTAAAAAGATTGGCGAGCCAGATTTCATTCGAGCGTGTTTGAATGCCTAAGATCCTTCGGTCAGTTAATTAATATTGGTGTTTTTTTTAAAGACAAAAGTGGTCCAAGCAAGTCCAAATTCGTGAATATGTCAAATGCTCCTAAGACATTATTTCAAAATTCAATTAAACAACATTTGCCCATACTCCTACGATTATGTAAGTGCAAATCAAATTTATGAGAATCAACAAGAGGGAACCCGGTATGTTTTCTTCAACACTGTACTGGTCGACATGATTTAATCAGTATAGTGTAGCTTAACATATTTACCTATGTATGATCGGTTTTCTTTTTAGTTTCATTTCTCAAATTGTTGTCCTTAACTACTGGTGCTCGAATGAGTTAAGTTATTTGAGGATGTCTATTATATCGATAGTTTGTGATTATTTCTATAAAGCTTTTATGTTTTCAAAAACGGATGATCGAACTACAAGTCGGTTAAGTTACCTTTCTACTTATCGGCTACCTAAGACAAGGTCTTCTTCTACTACGTTGTCATGGCTCTACCTACATATAATGCCGATCTCAGAGGTTTTGGTTTTTTTTTAACTACCTTGACATCGCTGCTCGTATTCATCTTTGAATCTCCTCTTCACAACCCCCTTCAAAGGAAATGGACTGGATGTTGTAAGGAAAACTGTATCCTCGAAGATCTCGGTGAGTTTATTACCAACCTTAATGGAGTAGTAAGCGTTCATAGACGAAAGATGAGCAGCTAGTGGATATGAATTTCAAACTTCTTAAGTTCACACAATATGAAAGTTAAGATATTTACATTGAAGTGACTAATGTGTATGACAATTGTAGAAACTTCATATCTTGTAGATCTCAGCCAATTGGTATGGGTCTTACTGATTTGACATATCTTGTTCTTGTTTGACATATCTGGGGTAAAAAAGCTATGTATTCTAGAACAATGTTTGGCTTTAGTAGAACATAACTATCATTACTGATACTGTTACATCTACGGCTATCTTGAACGCATTACTACAGTCCAAATACAATCAAAAAGTTATCGACATACGTACACATTTGTTCCCCCCACTCAATGCCTAATCAAAGAAAAAAAACCATAAGCCTATGCCAAAAGTGAAATAAACTCATCTGAGTTTTTGGTCAAAGCCTACGAAAGTCCTGTTGTGTTAAATATATATGTATGTATACGTTTATCCATGCAATTTCTATAGAATTACCGCATTGCACAGAACTTTTACTCATGCTTGGCTACACATAAGTCTTTAAAGTTTTTCCTCCACTTGAGTCAGTAGTAGCAACAGATGACTGCATTTGAAGTTCCCCTTTATTTCGCCTTTTCCTGTTTGTTTTAGACTTTTGCACAATGACCAATTCACAAAGTTCTTTGGCTGCCACCCTGCTTTTTAATTCGTTTAAAATTCCCTTTTCTGACTTTGAAGCTCATTGACCGGACGTCGAATAGACCCGAATTTGAAAACCCAGGCACGTAAAGGAAGCCATAAAGAATGAATGAAATTCTAACGAATCGTCTAAAGCTAGACGTCTAGACGCACATAGCTCTGGCACTTAGTAGATATGTGTTATGTACTGACTTAGAAGTTGCTTCTGCCAGACCAAATAACGTTTCGCTTTCACTGAATTGCATTTGCTTAAAAGAAATAAAAATCCTTTACACATCAAACAAATCTAGTCACCGCAAAAGTAAGCTTGAAAAACATAGTGCAATTTTTTAATGACAGAACCTACATCAACAACTACCCTTATTTATTGTTGGCATTAAATGCTCTTTCGTTTATTTGATTAGACTATTTATAAACACACTGGGTGGATGTGTCGTGTCCTTCGTTCGCATGGCCCTTGGATCCCCATAAAGTAATAACTTATGGTGTATCATATGTTCCGAAGAGGCACTTATTTTAGAAGATATGCCCTTAAAGAGGCTCTCGAACTAAACTCAAACTGTTTTAACCTCTTCGTAAACACGTGCTTCAAAGTAACAAGTACCAAGCAAACATTTGCACAACGACTCAAGGCGATCGAAGGAAACATTCGCATGTTTGATATTGAAATTAATTTTGTGCAGAATGTAATTAAGTGAATAAAAGAGCACGTACACATAGAAGGCAGACGAAAAAAAAATCCCTTAAAAAGTATATTTGCCAAGTCGAAATGAGATGCTGAAGCTCGTACATGACTCAAGGAAGTAGGGCGGCGAGGGCGTAATAACACTTTATCAGGATATTTTTTTTTTTTTTGTCTTTTTTATGGATTTGTCACATCAATATAATAATTCCATTGAATACAGCATTAGACTGGGAGGTTTTATGGTTAGAAGTGACGCCATGCAAACTGTACACGCTATAAAAGAGGATAATAAAAGCAAGACGGAAGTATTTTATTCTCGATAAGAACTTTGTAACAGGAAAACAAGCGAAATAAGAACGAATATTATTTTCATCATCGACGCTTTGTCTTTCAAGAGGGTTGTTGGAAATGCAATTTGGGTTTATTTATTTTGTCCTCTTAATGGGTGATTCCTACAGTCTGAACAGGCACGTACATATCTGAAAGATATTAAATTATTTTTTCGTTTTAATATTTGGGGATAAATTAGTAATTTCCAATTGTGACAAAAGAGGAGACAAGCACTTGGGTTCAAGTTTATATGATGTAATAGTGTCGTTATCACTTTGGACTTGGGGTTGATTTATACGACACTAGTTGAGGATATGCGTTCGATATCTGCGTACATTTTGGTTCCCTGAAGACATACATTTGGGTGTCAGGATATATATATACATATTTAGGTTCGATTATAGTATTAACTTCATTCAATATTGTTGTTGACGGGTAAAAATTTGGACATTGTTTTTTAGTTAGACATAGTTTTGTGACTGAACTATTGGCACTTGTGTTAGATGTCATCATGTTCAAATAAAAACATTGGAATGCTAGCATACAATTATGTAGTAGAGCAGGTATTGTCAGCCTTATCATGATACCCTTCCGGAAATGTTACGGATCGTGACAAAATTCTGATTGTGACTTTATCACACTGAGATTTCGGAAAAATGTAAAAAGCGAATAAACGTATTTACATTACGAAAATCGGGTATTTTTTTCCGATAAATCTGGAGAAAAACACATAACAAGTGACAGAAATAAAATGCAATGCAAGGCTTAGTTCGACAATGCAAATCATTCGCTTTCGGAGAATGTCTCCGATAAGACGGATACCGGATCGGATACCATGATATCGGAGAAATCCAGTCCTGTCATATATATACTCGGTTGTCTCAACTCGTACGTACATCGTTGTTGTTACTATTTATAAACATGTGATGTATGTACACATATGTATGTATCCACATAGAATCAAACTTTTGCGGTTTTCACTGTTTTGCAAGTTTCACATTTGGTGCTATATAAGATAATTTTAATTCATGTATACACATACATATGTATGTAAATTATGTTTATGTTCTCTTTGTTGGTAACTTTATTGTCTTTCTTTTGTTTGGGGGTAATAAACTTTTGCATTATGTTTTTGGCATATCCCTTGAGTTCTATTCGGTTTTATTTTGAAATAAGCGCTGCTGTGCGCACATTGTGGTGACAGGGTCCAGGATCAAGACACGTTCAATATGTGCCTCTTATCTTCACACCAGATAATGTGGTATCTGAGAACCCAAGAGCGAGTTTAATATTCTCAAATACCTATAGTCTTTGTCTGCCTTAGAATGCTCAGTAAAACTTACTTTTTCATTTTCAGTGGTGTGAGGCCAAGCATTGCTCTTTTAGCTCCCCTGGAGATATACTCTAAGAAGAACGTTTGTTAAGCTACCTTGATTCTCTGGGATCCTTTGATCCAATTCGGATCCTTTTTGCTAATATTTGTCTGCGGTTATACTTCCTTAAACAAGACGGACATTAGAATTCCTAACAGAATTTCACTAAACTAACTCCTAACATTGACGACGTGAAGGAACCAAATCCACAACAAAAGGATAGACCTTTTTGCGGACATTCCTTAGTAAATATTACTGTCTTAAGTGACCACCTCTGTTTTGCATTACAGTAGCGATCCAATTTATGATCAGGCGTTACCTTCTTGGTAGTCTCAGGCTAGGTGTTCGAAAATCCGGTATGGAATATGGAAATAGTTGTATTGCATTCAGAGGATCATGTGGACTATTTTTTCTAGTTGAAAAGAAGTGGTTCAGTTTAATATGGTGATAGATGTAAGGCGATCAAACTATACTACCATCTTTCCAGCTATTAAATAGGAAGATGTATCCTAGTGTTCGGTTGCACCTAAAATTCTATGAGAAAGCGATTCAGAAAATCATGTCTATAGTGTAAGAAGCAATAAAAGATTCCAGTGTGGGGTGAACAGACTACTTTATATAATTGGAAAGAAAATTTAAGCCATGCAATCTACGGTTCGTCAATAGTTCAAGAATCTTGATCAGATAGATGGTCAGATAGATGAAAGGCTAAGATTATAGAGAAAAAGTGTTCAACTAAAGTACACATGTGTGTAGACGTATAAGAGGCTCCTGGAAAATGTGATTATATTTTTTTTTAAATAATTTTTTAACTGCAACACGAAAAATGTACTGAACGCAGATTTTCAAATTTTGTTGATAACCAATATTGACCAATTATACCTATAAGTACATAAATTGTTATTTACCAAATACAAATCATTTCGAAACAGAGGTACATATTTATTTGCATATGTTCCCTAGGGAAAATTAAAATATTATTGGTTGAGCTTTATTAGTATCGTTCTTATTTAATTATCACTGATTGTGGTCACAGCAACCTACAAAGTAAGTATGCATGGTTCACTAGGATATCAGCACGTACTCATTGTTCTCATTGCTCGTTAATTATGGCTTATTTTCCAAATAGCTTCTGCATTATATTATTCCCTTAATTAATTTATTTCGTATATTTCATTTCGTTTTTTTCCAATAACTCTCTGCATTACTAATCAATTAACACTACAACATTCTTTTTTGCCCCAAAAAAAAAAAAATTGTTTTTTCCAAATCATATGCAAAGCAGTGTATATTGCAGACCCGGATCTGATACTGTCACGTGGCGAAATAGAATTCACCACCCTTGAAGGACACTGCAAATAAAACAAAATCAAAATCTACACTTTACAATGCAGCCAATCTTAGTTCTATTTATCGTATTAGACTGCGTTTTGTTAGATATAGAATAGAATAAAATAACTCAGAATGCATTTACCAGGTGCATATTGTGCTTTTGTTTTATAATATCAATTTGACGTATACCCTAGCAATACTTAAATAAACGTGAAAAAGTCCAAAAAATATATTAATTTCTAAGATTAACAATGTATTTCTGAAGTCTACATAATGTGTAATATATTTCTAATAAAAATCAAACATAAATTATATTTAATTTAAAAATCTGTAGACTTTTGGTAAAAATGTAAGAAATACAAAATGTGTAAAATAAATTAGTTTAACTCATATTTAAGAAATGTTCAAGTAGTATTTTAAACTAGTAAAACAAAAACAAAAATAAAAACCAGATTAATTGATAAAATACAATAATTATTAATAAACTGATTGAATATTACGATTTTTTATTAAAAGTTCAAATTGTGTTTTAAAGTAATGTTATGCTGTAATTATAAAATAAATGAAAATATTGAGTGTTAAACATAAAGACTAATTAAATTGTAAATCAAATAAACATAAATTTTAAAACAATGTACAGATTTGTGTTTTATTAAATTTTGTTTAGCTCACAGGTACATACATTCATACATGCAAAGTAATTATATTTGACATGTGAGTCAAAAAAAAATATCACAAATCGTTTGAATTAATTGGACAATAGTATGTACAACGAATGATTTTTTTTCCACTGTAGTGTACAAATCAATAAAATTTTTGACGAAATTGAATAGAGTGGGAGAGAACTTACATACATAAATACAGGACACCATTCGACCAGATGATGAGGAAATGTTTTGTTGGTGTTGCAGTAAAACTTGTATTCCGTCATTAACGAGGATACTAGACTTAACTAAACTGATTCATAAAGCAAAATACATAGTATTCGTATGTACATAAGTACATACATATCTATGCATATACATTTGTTAAAATTGTACAATAGAGAGAAAATTTGAATTTTATTTTCCTTTTATAAGCTTATTTTTTGTTTCTTCGTCAGCTTATCCTTACAAGGAACATGCAAGATAATCGTTTCCATTTATTCAAGTGTGGTGTTAAGCCGATTTTTCATCGTCATAAAAAAAATACCCTCTCCTGAAAAGTCTAGACGTCAACAATCCCACTTATGTCATGCTTTTGTACATCTCTTTCATTTAATGTTGGTCGAGAGTTTCATATACTTATGTTGATGCTGCACACAATGCGAATATGACAAATGTAGATGAATATCCTTAAAAGAAGATATATTTTAATCTCCAAGAGCATGACATATGCAGTATATGTAGTAGTAGGTATCTGCAGATACTTGTCAGTACGTTCACATTGTTGGATTCTCTGAATGGGTAGAAAATAAATAAACTCGTAACAATAGCTAAGACGACTCAAAATATCGCCTTAGATGGACTGGAGTAATGTCCTTAGGTCTGAATTTAATAACAGATGATTAAGATTGACATATTGAATAAATGGTTGTTTCGTCAGCAAAATAACAATATTAAACCCTTCGCATTTATAGACTCAATGGGCAGAAACTTAAAATTCCGGCTTTGCGATTATTGATTCCAATAAATGTTCTGACAACGATAGTTTTGAGGACTTCTTGATGGAGATATCCACCCGGCAGTACAATACGACAAATGAGTGGGAGCTAAGAACTTTAAATGGACCCTTAAATGCTGATACAAGTATATATATTGATGATGTTTCTGGAAATAAGGGTTTTCTATCTCCACACAATAGTATTTAAGCAAATCATGTTGAAATTTGAATGTATGCTGACACACAATGCATGTGGATTTCATTATCATATACATTCGATTAATAACACATTCTTTTTAAATGGAAATCATACTCCAAATCTAAAAATGATGAAGTTGGTTCTCCTAATAAATTGATTTTCTTCGCCCTTAAACTGGTGACTGATGGTAGAGTAGGTAAGTAAAATATGTATTCAGAACTCCTTACTTAAAAACTACTAAGTATATGATATGTAGCATGTAAATACATATAGCAATCAAGATTGTTAGTAAAAATACTGAATTTGCTGAGAATTATTGTCATACCTTAATCTTATATCAGCACAGTTGATGATAAAAATGCGCAGGACAATAAATTATGATAGGAGAAACCAAAGGGGGTAATATCCAGTAACAACCATTTTTGTTCGATTTTGGAAATTTTTTTTCAATGATAAAAAAAGGTAATTTGTCAATATTGTTTCGTTATACACAAAAGAGTTCAATTTATTTATAGCTATAGCGGGCGTATAAAGTTGTTGGTCTCTGCACTTAGTGTATGGTGCAATTTTTAAGGACTGTACCCCACTGATACACTAAATCACATCTGGACTGGAAGTCCAGAAAAAAAATAACACCAACATGTTGTTTCAAGGCTCTACCCCCGCGAATTCAACTGTCATGGATGAGAAAGCTGTGCACTCTAATTTTTGGATGCGGCATAAATCTGTAGGTCCATCCATTCGTGCAAAAAGACGAATCACGCACAGCACGCACTGTTGTGGGAATCTTGCTCTGGCCAATTTCGCGTCAAGAATTTATTTATTCCTTGTATTATTTTGGATTCAAAACCAACACGCATAGTAACACCTTCTCCAACTATCAATTCTCTGTCCAGCCTTTAATTGGTTCCTTTTGCACTTTCCTTTCATTCTATTTAAAACAAATTGTGAAGTAGTATCATATCCGAATACAGACACATTGCATATACAAACATCCTAAAGAGAATATGTGAACCATTATCCTTTTTGAATTGAAAAGTTTAGAACGCAACAACGCCTACATATGTATGTATATATACGAGTATGTACGTTGAATACACATTCGAACCATGTTATTTTTTTGCGGAACATAATAGTTTATATTTCACCGCAACTATTGAGTACAATTTTAAATTTTTGTGTATGATTCCAACCAAATTAAACTACACAATGTAATAAATAAAATTTCATTTAGTATACTTAATTTTTACTGGTATTTACCACTCTGGAAAAAAAGATTTATGGAGTAACGGAGCGGAACGAAGAGCCGCTGAATTTTGTCTATGTGCACATAATGCATAAAAATTTATGAACATTCTTTCTTCTCAAGATTGATTCTCCACAAAGGCTATTGGGAAGTAAAATGCTTTTCATCATAGTAGAGAGTACAAAAAATTCTCACGGTAAAAATTTACTTCCCACCAAATGGGTTATTTATTACCTCGCATCAATTTTTTTCTTATCTCATCAAAATACACTCGACGTAAACCAGTGAACTTGGAAAATTGTTGGATTGAAACTTATTCGCACAATATTGCAATTACTCACTAGGAGATGCCTTCCCTACCACGAACGTAGTAGGGTACGTTTGCTCAAGAAAAAGAATTTCAAACCATGCATTCGAAAGAGAGCGGAATCCTTCTGTCAGGCCTATCCCTTATACTAAAAGAAGAGGTAACTTCTGGAAACTAATTCTAAAGCAAACAAAAGTTAAAATAAATTTTACGAACGATGTTGAAGAAATCGCATGACGGCGAATCATCAAGGAATCTCCTGGCCGCTCATGATGCATCTCTTAAGAAGATCGTCGTCTGCCTGGGAACAACAAACGCTGCCATCTGCAGTTTTGTTCCATCAAGAGTGTTTCAAAACCATATCGGCTTAACTATAGTGATTTTTAATGTTACATATACACATTAACCAACTCAACTTACTATGTCAGACGATTGTCGTCATACGTGATGAGGGGTCTGCTTCTTTGATAGTTTTTGGACATCTTGAGATAACTATGGACATAGTCCTAGCGATATCTTGTAGCCGCTTGATTAATTGATGGAGTTTTCCATGTCCCTTTTAAAATACTGAGATGTGGGAACCGCAAAGTCAATTATCCTTTTAATCTGGAGATGGCTTAGCGATGTACTTACCGACTGCACTACCTACTAGAGCAGTACCGTTTCGGGTCCAATAACCGTAGTACATATTACACTTTTTCAACCTCCTTAAACTGTAATGTTGAAATCAGAATGGTCAGAGCCATAAGTCCTTAACTTATAGCGTTTACAGGGGTTTTCATCTAAGATATAATCCATTAAAGGCTCCTCCAACACAATCTTTTTCTCAATACCTTGCCTAAGTCTTGAAAGACCTGAGCTCCGAATACCTACTCAGAACTCCGCCACTCCTATGTTGACCACTGGGTGAAAATACTAAATTTAAATACAACAGGTTTTCAGATATGACACACACATTCGATTGTAGTTAGTGAATATAGTTCATATAAACAAATATATTTTATACATATGTATGTATGTGTACACATATTGCGTTCCAATTTTGAATAAGTATATTCCCTTTGACTAATTAGCTCAAACACAATGCAATCAACAGTTGGCTTCTCAATTTCATATATTGCTTTCAATAATCAATACATTCAAATGAATGACGTTTGTGAAAATATTTCAAGGGCTCAAATTTCCGCATACATGCACATACACATGCTTATCTACATACATATATGTAGGTCCATATATGACTTCACCTTAAATTCAATATTTGCGGTTGGGATAAATTCCAGGGTAATTCATCAAAGCCAATCGCATCCATTTACCACAAACACGTATTTGCAATATACTGCAGTGCTCATAACAAAGAAGTGCGCAGCAGTTCTTTTTGTATCAAACCGAACAATATGTCATTTCAGTAGAACAATGCCAGTAATTAGAATTTGCTGCAGATTATTTTCCTCCGAAAGGGTAATTAATATTGAAGCAACGATTATGAAACTTTTAATCCCTAACTGGTGTAAAAAAGTTTAAACCATGTAGAAAAGCTACAATCCATTTGGTACGGATCGTATGATACCCTATCCTCTATCATGTGCAGCGCATATGAAGTGGGCGTTGCCAATAATGATGTATAGACGAGTTGTAGAGATAATAATTTTTTTTGATTTCCTACAAAATAGTAAAGTTATGAAAAGTGGGCAGATTTTAAAAATTTTTACACTTGTATTGCTTCTATTTCTCAGAAACTCGGATGCCATGCTTCTCTCTCAAAACTTAAGGCCCAAGAAATAGTGACACAAATAATGGCCGGATGGCTCAATCGTTTTCTCTATTGATGCTGATAGTAAATACTTTATAGGGTATACCTCAATTATTTCACTTTGTTGATATACCCTTATATAGGGTATAAAAATAAAAACAGATTTAAGTTATTTGTTGTTCTAAAAATATAATATACATAATATGAATACGTAGCCTGTAAATAGTTGTGAGTATGTGACAATATTTGAATGATTTAATTATTTGCGCTTACAGTCGAAAAATAAAAGATGGCTTGTACATATCTATAACCCACATGGAGGTGGGTTTCAAACTTTTTATCATAAAATTTAGCTTAACTTTGTTAACATACATATTGTCTTAATGTCTGAAACACAAGCTAAGTAGAACTAGCAGCTGTCTCTGGCGATGTTCATTTTGCCTAACTTATTCTTAAAACTTGGTGAAACAAATTCTAAAAGAGAAGCAAATAGAATAAAAAATTTAGAAAATATATTTATGTTGCACTGCATTTGTCCAGCCTGTTCCTAACAAAGGCGGCACTTCTTTTCCCCCAACTATAGACAGTCATCTAAAGTCCTCTATTCACTTATGTATAATCCTATTGTAACAAACATATCAGCCACCAACCCTACTCCCAAATCATCTTCAATCCTTTATCTCGACAGTAAAGAAATTATCTTTCTGGACCCATCAAAATCATTTGGTAAAGTTTTTTAACAAAGACCGTCCTGGCCTAAATTAGTCAATAGTTACCTGACTGAACAGTATTTTGATGTAAAACAAAAATTTCGAAAGATTTACACTGGCTTACCACAAGGAAGTGTACTCGGATCTACTTTATACATACACAAGCACCTTTGCGAATGACACCTTATGATGCATATATATGTACTACATTATCCGCGGAGTATTAGTCACCCTGACTTGAAATCCCACTGTCATAAAAATCCACATGCTTTTTCCAATGCTCCGCAGTTTAACAACTTTTTATAAGTTTTTTAATGATAAGTCATTATTGTCTAACCTCAAGTTCAAAGTCATATTTCAATTCGTACTAACTTCCACACTTTGCTCTAGAGTTAAACGAAGACAAAACCGAACAAGTAATTTATCCAGTAGTAACAATATAATTTAAGCGACAGAGAAAATACATACACATGATAACTGAGGAATACATATGTACAAGTACATGTTAAGGATATTCACTATTCGCCGTAGCCGGTCTTGTACAATTGAAAAAGTGTATTACTTTACACCAAAGAGTGATCACACTTTTTTTGAATCAACTCTATGGATTATGTCAACATCAGTTTTGACGACAACAGCTGTCAACATTTTACATCTCTGCGTTACACTTTTACACTCTTCGTTACAATAGGAACGAAGTACGTACAGCTAAAGTGTAAAAGAGTAAAAAAAAACTGACAATCAGTGTATTTTATTATTTTAGAGCAAGAAAAAATTACACTTTTACACCGATGCAAGACCAGAGACTAGGAAGCGTGAATACCTCTACTGACAGCAAATTGACAAGCAATACTGGATATTGAATCGCAATTCTCTCTTTCTCTCACACCTGGGAACAAATTTCTGATATACAAAAGTATAATTAAATCTATCCTTCAACTCTGCGGTGTGGCCAGTAAAACAAACATCAACATCTGACAGAGATTTCAATCAAAGATTTCACTATCGAAATTAGTTTTTTTACGAAAATCTTAAAATTCATTCCCAGGAGCTATAAGTTCTAATGGTTGTTATTAGTAAGAGATAGATACATATCCTTGATATGTACATATATACGTAATACAAACTGAAACTCGTAACAACATTTATTAGTCATAAAGCAGCATAGAACCTTGGCGTCGCTGTTTTTTAATGTCTTCAATTACATCTGCACTAAAATACGACTCCGCGAATTTATTAAAGCGAAAAATGAGTAAACCATGACTTTACTAGAAGTTAGTACCATGTATGTATGTATGTAGAACCAACTCCATCTACTCCGCCATGTACACACCCATGCATGTAGAAAGAACGTAGGTACGAGGTCAAACACCGGAAATTGTAAAGAATCCTTGGGACTATGCTTTTCTGTGTAGACGTCTCTTCTTTCAGCAGCTAGTGCGGAGTTGTCACCGATGCTCCAATTACTTCTTTTTATAGTTGCACACTCCCTGCATGCAGGATGTTGGTAAAATAAACCAGAACCGAGTTATCTTCCAATCCAATTACCAGCAAATACATTTATATTTATACATATTTCCAACATTAATTAAATAAATTAAAGAATTCCACCTTTTATCTTCTCTTCTTCTCCATGTACATATGTATGTACGAGTATGTACATATGTATATTTCGGTTTATTTTTTGTTAGTTTTGTTAGAAGACATTTTATTGAACAACCTTATTTATTTATTGTTATCGTCTATACAAAGCAAAACGGATGTGTGGAAAAAGTATACACAACCAAGACTCTAAAAATTAAAATAACAAAAAAGGGAAAGGAAAAGACAACACGGGAAAAGGCCAGAAAGAACATTGAATAAATATAATTTCAAGTAACCTTGTTTCCAAAGGTATAAGTTCATCCCTTTGTCTGCCGCTTGTTTGCCATTCTAATGAGAAAATCAACATCCATAGTCACTTTGGGGGAGGCATAATAACTGGACACAGTAGCCTTGGCAGGTGTTCGCTTTACTACCTGTGTATCTGTGTTACGTGTTGTTGGGGGATGTTTGACTTTTCCATCTAACTTGATATCCTTATTGTGCCAGGTTTATTATTCTTTCATGAAGTTGGCAGTGAGCAATTTTCCCATATACCTATATGTATGTATATGTAAGTATGTATGTATGTATGTAAAGAAATCTTCGTATGACTGTAGCTAAGTAGTTGAGGATATCTATTTGTCATCCTTGTCCTGTTTTGGTTTTTTCTGGTCGCAAGTTTTCTCGCCGGCTCCCATATCTTCCCCATGGGTGGCGGTCTGCGCTTGTTGTTGCTGTTGCTGCTGCTGCTGCTGCTGCTGCTGAAGTTGTTGCTTTGCGGCAGACTCCTTAACAGTAAATGTCACATAATAGCGTTTATTGCTGTCCAACTTCTCTGAAGGCAGTGATATAAGCTGTTTGTTTTTCCCATGTGACAGCTCAAGGGAGACTTTACTCCCACAACTTGGATTGCTGCTTAAAATCTTCGGTAGATAAAAGCTTCCTGCTCCACTTTTTTTATACGGTCCAAAGCCAAATTTCGGCATTGTATGATGATTCATCATGGGAACTGTAAGCGAAAAAACAAGATTTTTTAGTACATAACCGAGATATGTAGCTGGGTGAATAATTATTACTTGATTTGTCTAAGAGGGACTTTTGCGGCGACATTAATCATTCAAATATGACAAATTGATATTTGAGTTGTTCTTTTTAATGTACCTACCTAGTAATAAAAAACTTTTCTAGCTACTCCAAATTATGTATCCTTGATGAAGATTGATTCAAATAAGATAACAAGCGAGAGCAAAACCGACGTCTGTTGTACAAATTTTCCCTACCTATTTGTGTGTGTATGTAGATTTAAAGCATTGGATGATCTAAAAGTCTATAATTTTTTACCCTACACCATAGGGTATATTGAATTTGATACGTAAAATGGAGAAATAGTTAGGATTCACCCCATAAAGTATACAGGAAGAGGTTCGTTTTTTACAGGAAACGGTTCAAGATAAGAACGAAATATTTTTAAGCAAAATTCTAAAAAGAAATGGATTGAGTGACCTTGAATATATTTGTCCGTGGGTATGTATAAGGATATAAACCAATCTTATCTTTTCTGGAAATGGAAATGGGTGCTTTTAAGATAGCCAGTCGAAATAAGATGATAATGTCTGATACATGATTACACTTTTTCATAAAGTCACCCGTTTTGCAGATATGCATCTTGGAAATAGTTGTTAGTTTATTTAAAAAGTTCTCTAGACAAATATGTACTTCCAAAATTGTTTTTGTACTCTATCTAGGGTATGGATCAAATTTTATTTTACTCGCACTATATCAAAAAAACAGTCGTTTCTGTAAACGGTTCTCTTGTGGTCGACTATTTTCGTAAGTAAGTAAAGGATGCTTTTACTTGCGCTGTGAAATTTGGCAAGTATACATACATATACGCCATTATACTCTTCATTACTTACGCCTCAACAACAATATATGTTTTGAATTTCCAATTCGAGTTGGATAAAACTCGAAAATCAAATGTAAAATATCAATGAAATGGGCATGATGTTATATTATTTGTGATTCAATTGATTTTTTAAATTTCATTTCAAGTTAAAGTTTTCACGCTGCAAAAAAAATTCTTTCTGCTTAGAATTTTAGACAATGAGACGGAGATAGTATATAATGTTGTTGGACAGCAAAATGATGTAATGGCTTTATAAAAGTTGAATAAAATATATAGCTCCACATGGAAACTAAAAGCTCAAACCTAAAATAAAGTCTCAAAACCCCAAACATAAAAGGTTAAGGAGAAAGTGTACCCATCCAGTGCTTATCGTAGTTTAAAAGAAAAGTCATCGAATTAAAAAACTTTGAACCTTTGGGATAATAAAAGATTTGTATAGAATTTCCCTAGTTTTTACGGACTTCTCAGCCCATCAGCCCAATGAAACAGTAGATATTGTCAAAGTTGATAGTAAGCCCTAAGTCGACAGAGTACCTTACTACAGAACCATCAAAATGGCTCCAGGATATTACAAACAATCCCGGATTTGGAGTGATGGTTCTTGTCTTAAGTAAAATTGTCTACTCGGGTATTAATTTTTTGTCTAATACATATGTATGTCAGAAGGTACTTAAATACTTAAAAATACTTAATAGTATGACAGACAATAGCATGTCAGAAGGTACATGTACCCAATAGAGTGATAAACTGAGCACATAAATTCACAAAGTATTCCATTTCAAAACCCTCCAGGAACTCCCAGATGACCCAGATATTCCACTAAACACGTGGCGGAACCACAGACTCATTTTCGATTGTCGCCGACAGGCCCATGCGAACCTGATTTTAGATTTACGCTTTGTCCCTGTTTTACCACCTGTCATCAACACAAAAATATTGGAATGGCAAAAGTGAACAACTTTTATGCAATTTTTGAAACAAAGTTTAATAATTTATCTTTATTTACAGTTAATAGAACTTCAGATTGAGACAGGAACATAATTGTACCAAAATGAAAAACATGCCAAACAATGCCCAGCTATACACCATCGTAGGACATAAGATGTGAATAACTTCCGGAAGTTTTCGTCGTTAATAATCAGTTGAAGATCCTTTAAAAAGCTTACCAATTACCACTTTGGATGAAACTCATTTTTAACATTTAACTACGGCAGCCACTTTGAGATAGCTACTCGTACTTCCCTTTGTGTGCGGAAGGTACAGCAAATGTAAGATGTTCCTAACAACCCCCTGAGTGATTTCATCTTGGCTTTTAAAGAAACTTGCGGAACACACAAATGCTTATTTACTCAAGTTATGAAGTACAGATTTCTAAAGAAAAAAAAAAATGAAAAAGAGGTAGTACCTAAGGAAAAACTGCGAAAAGGAAATAACATTAAAATGTAGTCGTCGTCCCATTACTGCCTGTGAATTCTTGAGGACTGCTCGCTGAAAGGTGAAATAGTTACATATAAAGCCCCGTCACTTCGTGTATTGTGGGTTGGATGGGTGGAGTGCACTCAGCGATGAAATATTACTATTTTTCACAAAGATATCAACCTCTCCGCTTGTCATCCAGAGAGTTTTATCTTTCTCCATTTCGCGTAAATTGAAGATAACTTTTCGCAGCACTTAAGTGTGACTTTGAAGCAAAAGCTCCTCTCGCGTATAATAGTTAATCTTAGTGTAGCAAATAATCCCGAGAGATTGGTTCCACCTCCCACAAGAGAGCAATAGAAGGGTGCAGATGTCTAAAAGACAAGCTTTGACTTGGCACTATTTCCGTAAATCCATTTTTAACAAGCTACAAGTTTTATGAAGAGAAACTGGTGTGATGTTTCGGGCAAAACGTAATAAAATCAATCTCAAGTTTCTCCTCTCTTTCTCATTGTTTTTAGCAGAACTCGTCGTGTGTTCCACTTTCTCGAATTGAGTTGCAAAAAATAAAGTAAAACTGAAAGCAGTGGCAAGCTAGTTTTAAGCAATTTCTTTGTGCTACTTGCGATGGGGGAAGTAAAACTTTTCTCATCCTGACGTTTTTTGATTAATATAAAAACAGAAATAAGAACACTGCTGTCCATTGCTTCGAGAAATCGCAATTAGATACTTTCATGATTAGGCGAGTTCACGTGTGAGTTGCACATTGCCAATTTGATAGCTGATTCCAATTGCGAAGGTATTGTAAATTATATTGTCATGTCATGTAATGTTACCAGGAACAAACACTGTTTAGTTATGGGACCTCCTCGGACTTGGCTTTTGCTTTTTACTTTACAAGTAAAGTGTAAATTTTACTTACAAAAAGACATGAAATAACAAGTGGATTGGGTTATTATGATTTAAATAATCAAAGCCGTAAAAAACCAAAACTGCTTTTAAAGAAAAAATAAACTTCAATAGCCGAACACAATCGAAAATGATTTTTCTCCGCCTGCGGTACCCATAGAATACAAAAAAACATAAAGGAATCATATTTCCCAAAAATATACTTTAAGTCAAGAAAGTTAGGTCATTAAGGGTAGGTCCGCTTGGTAAAGAATCTATGCGTCTAAAACTCTTCAAATTTCAAAGACTTCGCCAATATTTCTTATAAGCTTCCACACGAAATTAGTCCACAACTAAACACTACACCCATTTGAAGATTTGAAGAAGCCTATACTTTATTATTTTTCAAACTGGTAGAACTTAGTGGACTCAATTGGTTAGTGCGTTGAACTACGGGGCAAGGGGTTACAGGTTCAATTCCTAGACAGCACCTGCAAATTTATTTCACGACCTCACCTAACATCCGAGAGTAGAACTGTCATGAGAATGCATTGCAAATAACAAATTGTCCTTCGGACATGGCATTAAGCAGTTGGACCCTTCCATTCGTGTAAAGAATATAAGACGCACAACACGAAAGTTTATAAGACGCTAGGCCCTGGTTCCCATAGATCTGTCGCGCCTAACATATAGAAACTGCTTGCATATTGAAACTTTACTCTAACCATAAACCTCAATTCGAGGTCGCTAATAACAATTGAATTTTTAGTGAATCCGCTGGAACGGAATTCTTACGAAATTCCTCCAACCCATACGTCTTCTTCCTTCAAACTATTATTTTATTACCAATAAAATCGCTTTCAGGTTCACCTGCAAACATGATCCCCCATAAAGATTGAAGAACCATCATTTTTACCTACGTAAACACTAGGTATTTAAAACTTAAATCATGCAATTTCCACAGTTCCATCGGTAATGACTTTCATCTCAATTTGAGATGGAATAAAAAGGAATTTAAAAGATCATCTGGATTATTGTTTTTTTATTTCTTCTAAAGTATTGTATTTATATACGTTCTGCAATAGCACTCACTAAACTGGGTTATAAAAAAGCGGCTGTAACCCCTTGGGCTGGTGTGCAATCTTTGGTTTGATGACGACGATACTTTAAGTAAATATGTTCATAAAGTGGGGAAAATATTGGATTTATTATAGCCTTATGCAAAATATATTCACTTTATGGAAGTATGCCGCTGCCGGGATGAATCAACCCATAAATGCTACTTGGAAAGATATGCGAATGATAAGTTTCTTTAAAACTGATGGAAACACTAATACTTGTGGTGTTTCTACTTGGCTGGAGTTTTGATAGATCAGGTAAAAAATATACATTTTTCCACAACTAGACAAAATAATGTGCGCTGCCAAGACTGGATAACTTGACAGAGAGAGAGCATAATTCTCAATCATATTTACAAATTTTTCATGTTTCATGACTCGGGTATCTCTACAATGCACTAAGTAAGTATATAATGTATTTCACACCCAAAAGTCAAATTCAAGAAAATATTCTCTTCTTAGTTATGGCACTGTTATATACTTTCCGAACTGGTGTTTATCAATCAGTTTCTGTGAAGCTAATTCAGGACTCTTAGCAGTTATTCATAATAGAGTCACAATCCGTGGCGAGGTACCTTTTGAACACTCATGAATGGGGATGCGGGGACCTACAAAACACTCTATCCTATTCAAAAGCCGATCAAGGCAGTGAATGAAGGACTTCATTAAAAGGCATTTAGAGTCCACTTTATGCTTCTGAGAAACAATTCTTTCAAGTGCATGTTGGCAAAAAAGCGTTTTACTCGACATCAAAGCACTAGAAAAATGATACTTTTTAGAACACAAAAACTCTAACTGTCTCGCCAAGTGAAAGAAGTAGCAGAAACCTATAAGTCAAATTAGGACGCAGTCTTATTGGAATGCATGCGGGAATTTTTTTTTTTTTGATTTTCTGTAGTCTCCTAGATTTTTACATTAGACGATGCCCCTAGAAGCTTATTTCTTTTACAGCCTTGTTAATTTGGCAATCATATAACAATAAACTATAGGTATGGATAAATATTTTAAGCCTTAATGTGTAATCTCTTCTACTTCTGATTTAATCTAACCCTGGTATAGAGATTTGACTGATTCTGGATATTATGCATTGATCTTGATCTAAAAAAATAAAATTTTGTCAGAAAATTAAATGGTTATCGTTCTATTTTTTTAAAAAACCTATGCACAAACATTTTTTTCCAATAATTTTACTTGAGACGTCATGGTAAACACGATTAAGTTAATACACTTCCAGACCCATTTGTAATCAATTGCTCTATTTCAAAAAGCAGGTGACTCCAAGCATTAAACAAGACGAATTTTTCTTAACAAGAGTTGGTATGTTTGTTGCATATTAAATACCAAAATATAAAGATTTTGATTTTTTTCCACCACGCCCTTATTAAATCTGAATACCACAAGATTTAGGGGTTCCATACAACTGAGCTTACATTTCCGTCGGGTACATTTCCTTGTGCATAACATGTAATGGCCAGTAATTTAAGAGTTGATGTTTAGCTCCACACAGAAGTGCAGACAGACATCTACAAATTAATTTCAAAAGAACCATTACACTGGGTTCAGTTGCATTAAGCAATTTCGAACACAGAGGTAATGCAACCAGCATTGAGACTTGCATCCAACAGACACTATCAACTCGGTTCTACTAACATTATCTCTATATGATGCAAACTACGTGTCAAACCTGATACATCCCAGTGAAGGGGTATAGAAAGGAATATGTTTGCAAATATGTTCTTTCTCTCTTTGTTTGAACGATTTTAATAAAACTTGATAGCAAGTTAGATGCTTATTTTTGACACCCAACGTTTTTCCTCACTCCTTGAGAAGTGTATGCGATGTGCAACAAAGCATCCACCCCAAAGCAACCCCAGCTTTGAAATCAAAGTAGTTTCCTTGCACATTTTACATGACAGTACACAAAAAGTGTTTTACTCCACATTCCATAATGCGGAGTCCTTAAGATATATTACGGGAATATAGTTCATAGTTACGTATGTATATCTATACCTATATGTACTTTAACGTGCGCCTTTACACTTTTAAACATTTTAAGGGACAGTATCTTGTATTCGAAATACACACGTATACAAAAATATACAGAGCCCATTATAAAATTTCATACAAATGAAAAATCAACAACACAGTCTCTTCAAAATCATCTCATTAAGGCTGCAGCGTAAAATGCAGTGCTTGTGTTTCCATCACTCTTTGAAGACATAATACTTGGAAAGACAAATAGACATCCTAATTATACATTTTGCTCAGTTTTCTTACACCTTTTCATAATCCTTTTGCGAATGCCTGTGAATCGTTCTGCATACGTTTCTGGGTAACAAACTATGTATGCTTATAGGAGTTTCGAAAATGCCTACCTACGGTTGCTTTTTATATTTCCATGAAACAGATTACTTAACAATCCCGACACGCTCTTCAATACGGTAATAGACATAAAGCTTGTCTACTTACTGTATGCCGCACACGGTATCCCGGTGTAAGCATGTGCAGCATGCAAACATCTGTGCGTTTTAGTGGTACACTGCAAAGCCTTCTCGTATGCATTATAATCCGGACTAAGCCTTCTCTCTGCCTGCAAACAGTACGGATATAAGAAAAGAAGAAAGATAAATCAAAAGATACATTTTACGAGTAACGTGTAAAATTCTTCTTACCTCCTCGTAGACGTCATTTATGTTTTGAAAATTAAACGTTCCCGGCCGCTGAAGTGACTTAAGTGTTTCGTATAAAAAAAGTTCAAAATTTTTAAAAGTATACTCGCTGTACGAATACCGCCGTAGGGTGGTACCAGTTTCGCCTCCTAAGGCAACGCATGACTTGTGGTACTCGTCAACGGCACGTTTTACCAAGACAGCTTCGTTCAGTTTGTTGGAACGTATTTGTAGGCTCTTCAACTCCAACAGATGCTGGAATATCTTTCTCTCCATGTAATATCTATAAGAACAAATCGAGATAATTCAAGAAAAAAAAAAAAAACAGAAAAACAAAAAACAAAAACCAAACACAATTGAAAATGCAAAGAATAAAAGAGTGCTAAAGATATTTCCATAAGATAGCTCCTGTATTTTATTTTATTTTTTCTGTTCTCTTCATCTTTTCTGCATTCAAGGAAACAAATAACAAAGTAAATTGTCATTTTATTTTCTGACAAAGGACAATGGAAATACCCCCACTTGGATATAGTCTGCATGAAAAAGGAAAATGAATGAGTTGGATGCTCAACTTTTGATGGCATTATATTGACTTTTGAAAGAACCATTTTCTCTGGTGCTTGTAGAAAAAAAAAAAACAAAAGCAAGCGGAAGTTCATTTCGAATCTGAATACTAGGACTGAAAGCATGTAAAGACGTGTAATAATAAAGGATAATTTTTGACGTTTGCATTTTTCTCGGAGATACATACATATATCTTAAGAATAAAGCCAAATTGATTAAAACAGTCATAAACATATGGGCATCCCGGGTGGGATTTGTTCGGCGTACGATATTATTCAACGATTTTGTTCCTTACGAAAAATTTCCACTAGATCAAATTACTGACTAGTTCTTATCCCATTCCTTACTACCAAACATTCGACTTTAAGTATATTTTTTTTAAATTGTGTTGCGAATTCCCAGCCACAATATAAATGACCCATACTTACATAAAACGTTAGAGCGGAAACCATCGGAGCAGTATAAATACTTGCACTCCTGACAGGCAATTGTTTAGAAAGAATCCGCAACCTACATTTCGTTATTACTGGCGTAATTTACTTTTCGTTTTAGATTTAGGCTATGATGTTTGGCTTATTTGAGGTATTTTATGAAGTATCTTCGTAGAAGTAAGCCCCAGGAAATAAGAGCCAAGAATTTAAATGAAACTGTGGACAAAAAATGTTACGCAAAACAACAGCCAAGACCGATTTGCTTTAATTGAGGTGTTATTTAATTCGTTGGGGCTTATTTGCTGGGGTTCTCGGTGTTTTGCAGTGTGCTTTTATTTCATTTTAATTATTTCCTTCATTTCGAAGAGTTTATACGAGAAAGAAGTGAAAATTACCTAATCTTTCCAAACGATGGAGTTTCTAAAGGAAAACATTAGCCGTTAAAAAATAACATTTAAATACAACTTGTAAATACCTATGTATGCTGCAAGAAAATAATGTTTTTTCCGTTAGCGAAATACAAGATAATAAAGTGATGACAGGTCCTTTTAATTCTAAGCATGGAAGGTGACTGTAAAAATTAATCAAACCTCTGAAAAGTAAACATACATATGTATGTATAAAAAGAGGTGGTTATCGAGTATGTAACACCTACATAAGAACAGTATTTTTCGACCAGGAAACGATGTGATCATTAAAAAACTCGGAACTATCAACATATAAACACAGGAAATTGAAGAATCGCAGCCTAGTGGAACCATAAGGTACTCGTATTACTGTAGGACATCCGCAGTAGAACTATGCATCACATCATTAGATTGACAATGCCAAGATTCTTCTCACAGATAGTTCATTTTACTGACGATATAGCAATTAAGCTTTAGAAGAATTTGGAGCACGTTTTAAATTGTTCAGGTTCAGGTTGGAAGTCATGCGTGGGCCTACAGCTTGTGGACAAAAAACGGAGTAAGCACTCATCAAAATAGAGTATAGCAGTAACAATCAGTGGTCCCGAAGTTGGATTTAATGTACTATAAGGCAAAGCAATGTTAACTTGTGAAGAACCCTACAACCCTGGTACGAGTCATGCCAAACATAGGCCCGCCAAAACATAGAAAGAAACAAAAAATTGACTAAGCCAACGCGTTGCACGACGGACCTTTCGACAAACCTTAAACTCGTATGATGCGAAAGTGAACTCATACACTTGAATCAACAGAAGTGTGACTGTTCCTTCTAAATTTCTGTCTGACTCAAATGATCCAAGGTCATGGTTGTTTTAAGGATTATGTAAACCACTCAATTTATTTATACATGTATACAGACTTCGTCTTGTTAAAAATAGTTCGTTGTTGGTTTTAGATTACATAGACTTGTCATCAGTAGTAAGACTAAATTTATGTTTTGTAGTCCTATAGCCTTTAGACTTGGTATACATACTTCAAGCCAAACATCGGTATTCACTTTTTGATAAATTACTATGCTGATCGTACGATTTTTTTAGAGCACTTCTATTAGAGTACAGATTAACTACCAGATATTTTGTTACGGTTCTTAGAGTTCGTAAATCACAGTTCTGGGAATATACAATAGTTGCACAACGCATGTTTAGTAATTTTTTTTTTTGTTTTTTTTAATTTACTCAAGGGTCTATTATTACCCTTAAAGCTTAGAGACGTAGGCGGAAGATGCGGACTTATCTTTTCACAGCATGGCGAAAGAGAATAGATTTTCGTTTAGTGATTTAGAAACCACAAAAGATTTTGTTAGGCAGGGAGTTGTTGTGAATCTTCGCATTCGTTATAATTTACAGTATTTTTTTTCGAGAATACACAAGGCTACTCTACACGGAGCTGAGGGGCGAAGCATAGTTACATATGTAAGTATTATGTTTCAATCGCCTGTTGTCATTTTCATTATAACGAATTAATTATTTCCAGGAATTTTTTTTTAAAGTTTTTATAAACTGTTCAGTACAATTACGTATTTCAAGTTTAAAATTTAAAATGAAAATAAAACAATGATTGATATCAAGAGGAGAGTAAATAAACTAAAAGTTGACACACTAAGCCCAACTTGATTTCACATATTTACAGCTATGGTGGTAGATGAGTAAAATTATGTTTTTTTGTTTTAAATTTTGTTTCAAAGCCACAAATCAACACACAGAGAAGCTATAAGCCATCTCATCCTGTGGCAAATTATATTTTTGGTTTGACGTACAATTCCATATGTATGTATGTACATGTTAGTGTACAAATCATACATATGCATGAATGATGTATGAGAAAACTGTAGATAACTTGATTTTAATATTCTCAATTTTTATTTCTGATGTTTCAAAAAATTTGCAAGGGGTTAATTTTAAACTTTTTTTTTGTCCATAACTTCAGTCAAGATAATTGTTTAAAAAGTACACAGAGACCAAAAAAAGCCATATTTGAGAATCATGGAGCAATCCACCAATAATTATTAAGTATACATCATCAATAAACCACATTAGTCTTATACCAGTCTTATATATATTTTTGCAATAAAATAAAAAATCTATTTAAAACCTATATTTTGCGTTTGTATTTCGACACCCTTCATAAGGTTATCTACTAATGTATGCAGACCACGTTGTTATACTTTCAATGGATTAGAATAGCATTAAAGTGTGTAGGGACTTAAATCTGTCTGGACTGCAAAATTGGGTATTTAAAAACAAATTAAAATCGTCCTTGAATATTACTATTCTGGAGTACTAGTACATGTAATTAAATCCGTAAAAGGTTTTCAGAGGTCATGCAGACAAAGATGTATTATACATTTGCCTTAGCAGTTCAGCATAAGGGAGGATAACAGAATGATCTACTATAGTACTGTGAAGAAATTGAAAAGCCTTAAATTCATTTCGGGAAAATGAATTCTGTGCCTTGAATCCACCAAAGAGGAACGTAATAATAACTTGTTTTTATATAAATTCGAACAGAACATTATAGCTTTGTTTAAGCGAATGAACTATAATCTAAAAGGTTTTACATATGTAACATAACTTGAATATTTTAGAAAACTAACCTGTGAAGTAAATCGAAATAGCATAGTAAATTATCAAAAACTAACTCTTCATTGAAAACCTGTGAATGTGATTGCGCAGTCACAGTGAATAATTCAGAGCCAGTGATTTTTTCCCAGTCTCTATGTAACTTGCATATGATCGAGTTTGGTAAATAGTTACATTTGGTGCCTGTGAGACGTGAACCTAGTTAAATTATAGCAATAAAAGTAGTATCATTCACCTTTGAAGACTTCTTTCCTCATCTTCAAATATATGGCTAAATAACCAAACCCAAGTAGACAATGCATGTTTTGGGCCCATTTCTAACACCGCACAAAGAGATACATAGTCGTATTATAGTCAAGACTCTGAAGACCAAACCAGGGCTTGAGTACAGTAGCTCTATTACAAGGTCTGTGTCAGTCTAGAACTTGTTTGTGTTATACAAATGATAAACAGTAGAATTTACAACTACCTACCAAAACTTTAGACTATTCGCATTGTACCATATGTATGTATGAGTTAGTTTGTAAACAAAAACAGTTTCTCATTAGTTTCACAAAACGTGTACTAGCTCAGCTTTCCGACGGAAAAATGAATTCACATTTAGTTGAAAAAGTAATTATTTCACAGCCAAAAGTTTAAAAAAAAAATAGTTTCCGCAGTGAATTCTTAATTAAAAACCAGAATTAAATACTCGAAGCTCTCAAATGCCAATCAATTGCTTTAGAAGGATATTTTGCGTCCCAAGGGTAGAGAAAGTTTTCCATTGCCTAATAGAAAATGAGAATTTATGCTTAGCTCAACCAATTCACAGATTTTCATATCTAAGTTTTTCTGGCATATACATATGTACATACACACCTATAAGTTACCTTGATAGTTGCACTTTAAAAGTCATCCGAATCGGATGGAAGGGGCATAATAGTTGTGAATGAAGATTCAAAATTCACTCAGGGGGGAATTTATTTTGCATGTTATCTACCTTTTATAGTTTCATAGGCAAACAAATAGATGGGACTAGTGATTTTTATTGATTTATGTAAATAGATAATATACGCATAATAACGATCCTTCAACCAACCTTACAGAAAAGTTCAAGTTAGTACCTTTGATACACCTTTGAGTTCTCGTAACGTTTAAAAAGCTAAAACTGTAACAAGCTATCCTGGGCTATGACTAACCATTCCTGCGAATTACCAACAAGCGATGCATATGTATACCTTAACAGAAAGATACAAATACTGTGCTAAAGTTATCCTCGAACATCTGCCCAACCGCCCTGTTCAAAAAAGTACCCATAAAGTATCCAGTGCTACTGAAAATATACATACGTACGTACGACTGTATGTACATAAGAAAGATATTCTTATCCGCATTCTGGTAGCACAACTTTAACGGGATTCTCTCCATTCGCAAAATTCGCAGTGAATTTTTATAGGGTTATTGCTAAAAATCATCACCATCATCATGTCGTACTGAGAGCCACAGGACTCCGTTCTCGTCCTCTTTTACATTGTTGTTATTTTAGCAATTTTCCTCTCAATAATGTAGTGGTACTGCAAAGTGGGTGGTTAGCCGGATATTTATACAAAAATCGATTTAAATTTCCTGCAACCTATCATCTCTATCTTCTTTAACCAATACGATGTCGACTTTATTGGCGAGCGTCAAATGAGATTTACAGCAGATTGACCAATGGCCGGGTGAGTCCTTGCTTCTGAGTTAAGCAAGTGATGCTGTAATGCCTGGAATTTAACGTCTGCATACTGCCATTATTTGTCTACTTAAACCAGACAATGACATGGAAGCCGATTTTTGGTTCCATTTTGCATGAATTTCAGGAAGAAGGTCAGTCGGTTTTTGTAGATACACAAATAGTAGCTACTGAAATAGTTTCGCAATTTCCCATTTAAATTCAGGTATTATTGCTGGTGACTGGTAACTGCATTGCAAGACAAACTTTTGAAATTAAATTAACAGACGAAACAGTGGAAAGGAGTAACAATCATTAAAAGGAACAGAAAACGATTCTTTCAATACACAGCACCCATCCGGACTTCAAGGATATAGTCTAAAGGAATTCCTTTCTGTCTTGAATAATGGTGGGTGCTAGTGGTATACCTGCCTCCATCCACTGAGGTGAAAGATTCCCGCCAAAGAGGACAAAAAAAGAAATAATGATCAAGCTCTGTAAGGAGAGTATTTTGTGCTACAGTAAAATCTCAATTCCTTCAATTAAAATAAAGTGCGCGATTGGGTCGGACGTATTTGCACCTTCTGCGAAATTGCTCAAAAACATATTTCTGTTTAAAAACGCCCACATGAAGTGGACACATTTTTAGCTCTATACATTTTGTCTTAAAAAAGTATTTCGATTTCTAGTAAAATTTTAAAAAATTTCACTTTTCAAATGTATTTGTTAATGTTGTAAATTCAAATATGTGTATATTTTTGGAAATTGTGGAAGAAATAGCCAATTTTCAAGGTACCTTAGGTTGGCTTGGCGTGAAAGATCTTTTAGTTCCTGGAGAGTGATACACATTGTTCTGCTTAATGTCCTCGAGTTTATGCTTGATAGAATTGTTTGGGGAAAGGAAAAGATGACGTCAAACTTCGTCAGCTTCAGTATTCCCAAAATATAGTTGGTACGTGGTCATTGGTGAAATCTTTTTCGTTTGCTTTTTTCGTACTTAAAATTGATAAACATTTTGCCAAGTCGAACAATTCTATAAATACCAAAAACAGAGCTATTTTTCTTACTGATTTATATTCACCTTTTTTGACTAATTGGGAAGCTAGACAAGGGTCTAAGTCAACGGAGGAGCTCCATTACCAGAGATAAATTTGTGACGAAAGACCTAGGCTAGTATACTCCTAGTAAAGAAAGCTGGATTAGTGTTTAGATTTTCACGTCACCATGAGTCCAAAGAAAACCCAAGGACTATAGTATCGCTCTATCAAAAGGATACCGCATTTGTCGTTAGAATTGTTTAGGACATGTAGGGCAACAACAACCTTGTACATGTGTATCGAAGGTGGGTTTAAATAATTTTAGTTAGTCAGTTGGCCTTACTGATGAGATCTATCAACTCATATTTGGCATTTTTTTGGAATTAGAAGGATCTGTGTGATAATACTAACCTAAAAGAGTTAAAGGTTCCACCGGTGAAGTAAAATGAGGTTCATGACCTTCAACGCATTTTACCAATTATTAAGAAGTATGTTACGTAAATATGTAACTTGTAAGAAAATATATGTATCTCATTGATAATTTTCTGAAGGACATTGGCCGACGCCGATGTAAAGTTAAGAATTGATCAGGAGATTCTAGCATTAATATGTATACCCTTATCCAGAATTCTCTCAAGTTTTCATCTGTAATATAATAAATGAAACACATTTTTCGCAAAATGTTGGCATCGACATCAGACCAATGACACAATGATATCCAATTCGTATATACGCCTGTAAACATGAAACATTGTCCCTTCACTTAAAAACTATATCGAATATCATTTGAAAGAAATAATATTGCACCAATTAATGTACTTAAACTGTAATTGATCTAAATATTCTCTAATAGACACCGTCTGTTGTGTAATGCCATTCAATTAACTAGGCATAATATCACAAATTTAAAACTCCAGAGGGGTCGTCTAATCAATAAATTGGTTAAATATCTTGGCACCTCATTTGAACTTGCCTTGTGTTAAATGAAGGTGCATGGTCTTGCCGGAGGTAAAATTTAACCCCCAAGGGTCATTCCGGATAAGATATTTAACGAGTTTAGTAGGCGGAAGTCTATAGTTAGTGATTTGTGATTAATTAATTAACTGGCAAAATACCAGTTTATGTACACAAGACCAACAAGGAGCATAACAACCGAAACCGTATAGTAAAAATACTGCTGTATATAGGCCAGATTCTAGAAATGAAGGGTGCTTTGAAGAGCATAGTAGAAATGTTGGATGCTTTCCGGGCCCGTATCGATATTTTTACCCCAGTTGTTCGGATGACATCTATAGTTGCGTTCCCCCTGTCCATTCATTAATCGTTGCTTAGCTATCTTTAAACCTCTTAGTATAACGACGCCAAGAAAAAAGCTTCAAGAACGTGTTTTCTGGAATTCAACGTTTGAGCTCCTCTACAGACACAGGTACTAACCACTATGTGGCTTTAAACGGAAAATGAATAGTGATTCCAATCGGCGTATCAAGTCGCATCGCATTGCATTGCATCAAGTCGCAGTGCATTTCACGCATAATAATCCTCAAATTCTGCCCACATTGTACGCAAAATAAGGAATAGCTTATGGGCTGTTGATGAGAAAATACCTATTTATCTAAGGGGATTTACTAACACTGGCCAATAGTCACAATGACCACTAAACTTGGCCTAACTATTATCATAATTCTGATGTCAGGATGCGTAGAAGTAGAAGCCATTAAACGCTCTCAGTGTGAACCTCTTTTCACTGAACAAGTCGCATTAGTAGAACAATAGATATGAGTTGCAATCGGTATTCCCACAACATACAGTTTGAGCTACCTGCGACCCTATATATGATCATCTCGTATCAAATATAGCACTCTGAAATAACCATAAATAACAATAAAATCAAGTGCATTCATATGGATCTAACAAGCCAAAGCGGTAAACAATATTCTCGGCGCACAATTATGATACTTTAAACTGATACTGGATGATGGTTCAGTAATAATCAGGCTTCGCTATGTCCAACAGTAATGGTAGCGCTGTTCCGAACTGCAGGGAAAGCAGTTTAGGTAGATAGCTACATAGTTACGTATGCAGCAAAAGTTGCAAGCGGAAATATGCCATTTAACAAAACTGAACATTTTCAAACATAGCCATGTCCATACGAAATCAAGTGGATTGAATCGCTTTCCCAGCCTTAGAGACACAGCACAATTGTGTGAGCTCAAAACAATGGTTTCATTAGGTCGAAAACAATTTGAAAATTGAACTAGAATCAGGAAATATCCGCAAACCCAACACCGACAGACAATCCGAATCAATGCGGGAATATTATTCCCCACAATTTAAAATTAATCAGACTTTATTAGCTTGGCTGGAGTTTTGCTTCTCTTTTTGGGGTGGCAGCCATTGCAAGCATTCTAGCCGTTCATCCAATTTGTGGAATTTAAGTAATAGGGTTAGGATTTTGGGAATTGATTTTAATTAATACATACATATACATATGTACTCATAAGTATTGCAATGGAAATTAATATCTAGCCTCAGAGTACGAGTACAGTACGAGCTTAACATATTTGTTGTCAAGTGTGTATATCGGGTATAGATGCAAAGCACAGGTGAAAATATGCCATTGTTCGTAATTTATTGCTTCGCCGAACAAAAATACAGAAGTTCACGAACTCAGTCAATAAAATAAATACTTTATTACATTAGCGAATGCCACTGAGTCAGGAGTTTGTTCGGTCGAGCGTTGTGGCAAACATTTATTAAACGCCAGCTGAGATAACTAAATCTAATATTAATTAATGAATTATGTTCATATACAGCTAAACAGTATTACTGAACTAACGCGAATGATGACTATAATAAAATGAATCATGTGTACAACCGACGAATTAAGGTTATATTCATATCCATAAATATGGTATGTAATTGACTTCAAAACTATTTGAAAGAACATACATAAAGAGTGCAATCGAACAAAAAAAAATCTCTGCCAAATACGCCTTGCAAAGATAGAAATAATATTTGAAAAAATCAACGATGGAAATGTTACAATGTTTGACTTTATCAAGACTTCAAAACTGACGACTGAAACAGCAGGAAATATTATAAAGCGCGAGGTTTTACCGGCGCCGCCAAACTGAGTTCTAGGCAAATCATTGCCAAATTTAATTCACAAAAAGGCTTTCACTAACTTTGTTGCAAAAATTTGTGTAAAATATAAATTTTAAAGTATTTTTTATTGTTTTTTCTTTAATAAAAATATTTGTAGCTCGGCTTCTCTTCTCTTGTTTTAGGATCACAAAAATGCATTAAATTTGCATCTTTTTTCTCATATTCTGAAATCTAGGAACTCAATTCAACTTTTGAGAGCTAATATAATGGTTTTTTTCTTTCTGGGCGTACTTAAGTGACACACCCTAATAAACACCGAAAACGATGTTTCAACGTTCCTTAATTACTTTCTTTTGAATGGAATTCTGCATTTTTGATATCATTGGATGCTTTACGGATGTTATCGAAGACATTTCAGTGAACAAATGTTTTTTAAAGAACACCCTCAAAATGTGCGCAAATAGAACATAGACGACACGCCCTGAATAGAAAAGGTATCAAAATTGCTTTATTTTGTCGAATTACAACGATATTCCAATCTTAATGATGTTTCATGCAAGATTTCATCAAAATCGATTTTTCGATAAAAGCACCCTCTAAAAGTGGACGTGACCAAAACTGATATAATTATGACTTCTAGAGAATTCGATCATCTAAATACGTTGTCTTATTAATATTTTCCGATTTCATACAAAACAGTGAAGTTAAAAAAATTGGGCGTGGCATTTATAAGGCGTGGCTGTATTTTTCAGAAGCCCAGGTATGAAATTTCGTCCTCCTAACTGAAAATTTATGCTCAAGGACTGATGACACATGGACGGACGGACATGGCTCTCGATTATTTTTCTATGTTACAAACTATGTAGATATGTATATAAAGCATTGTGCAGACACAAATTAAGCTTTATTGATAACTTTCGACTGCTAATTGGGACTACCCACATACATATGTATGCAAATAACTGGCGCATTCCGCTAACTATCTTATTACTTATTTGATTATTTTTTCAATATGTATGTATGTAGGTATTTGAAAGCAAATAAGGACAATAAGTGGAATAATTCATTATTATTGATTTGAAGTGACAGCTTTTTGAAGGATGCTGATTTGAGAGAGGCTAATTGGATCCACACACATCAGATTGTTATATATTCGCACATAAATCTGTATATAACGATTGATCACTCTTTAAAAATTCGATTAAAGGCCATTTGCATAGCCACACACCACCTATCTGATTAAAATGGTTTTCACGTAGCAATGACCAGCAACCTGGTAAAATGAATGATTTAATGATTGTTAAATCACTTTAGTTTGGTTCCTGTCAACAGTCCACTATAATATTTTACAAGAGGACAAGGAGTGCTTTTTTTTTTAATAAATAGTAGAGTTTTTAATGAAAAGATATCCTACACATGTATGCCAGACCACTATTTGAATATAATTCTGATTATGTGATGAACAATTAAGAATAATTCGTAAAATCATTTACATCTATTATTTGTCTTTTTTCTATAAAAAGTTAGGATATAATCTATTCAGTTCTTGACCAAATAGGAAGAAAGTTCATATACCATATACAGTTCTGTGAACTATGGAAAATTTCAAAATCGGTTTATGCTTTATACATGTTAGCGATATGTACATATGAAACTACATACATATAGAATTCGTGGTTGAGGGAAGCAGAACTACTATATATGTACATGAAAATACTTAACTGCAACCGTGTCATATCTTTTACAATCGATTCTGATATGCAATACCGCCAATGGTCCTGTAGATTACTTAGTCATAGGTGGCGTGCTGCACGGTTCTATGCTCGGGCCGTTTCTATAGAACATAATGTAGAACGACAAGCTCCGTCTTTTTCTAAGTTAGAAGGAATAAGTAATCTCAGAAAACACATTAAAAACTAGAAACGATCCTGTTCCTACAAACAAACGTGTGGTGAGTGGTATAAAGTATGAGATCCGGTGTCTAACCGAAGACCTTTACTTTAAAAAAAAAAACATCCAAATGTACAAATAGAATAGACATACCTACATAGATTGGAAAAGGTAAGGTTATAAAACAATTAACAGTTACGAAATTCATAACATGCGAATGGACATGTGGACACGACTAATACGAAACTACTGCTACACTACAAATATTTATTTACTTTATGTAGTGTACGCACAGTACCAATTTTCATAAAGTTAATTAAATTCAAATGCGTTGGAGTTTCGCTGGCACTGCCATATTGAAAACATGCATATCTATACTTCGTCCATAATACTTTGCACTACTCGTATAAATATTTGGCTAATGTCATGAGAAAAACAAAATAATGAAATCACTTTGGTATATCATGCTGTCATTTCGAGTATGGCATGTGCAGAGGAAAAACTCGGCCATCCCCCATCAACATCAGGTATTTAATTTAGATTGCGAGCTTGAGGCCCATGACGATTTTATTTGCTCCGCTATTGGATGGAACTCTCGCCCTAAATCGAGTTTAGGTCTTTGTTCCATAACACAAACAAATTCATAACTCAAATGTGCTTAAATCTACACACAAGAGAAAGAAATCATAAAGGTGAATGGTGTCGGCAATCTACAGGTTTCTAGGTAGGTACCTAAATCAACACTACCTGTTACCACAATTTTGATTATTTTTTCCACCCGAAAGTAAACATTGTCGTATAAATAAGTTCCCTTCTGGGCCAATAAATGTGGGGTATAATATGCTTCCGGAGGAGGAAACATCTTCGTTCAGTGATTCGAATTACTGAACTATTCCGGAAACAAAGCATTATCATTACCAATTGGGTACCTACCTGCGAATATTCCTTTGGATAGAACGAGTGACGGCAGACATGTCGCAAGCGCCCTTGTCACCTGGTTTGCGATTCTCTAGACGGCTGCTGCAGAATCTTCCATCCAGTGTAGCATAGATTGCTTTACGTGGTACATGGGCTGTGTAGGTATGTCTCGGTGTAGGTATTTTGGTCTTTATTGCACGTGGACTTGGCTCAAAGCCAGAATCTTGATCCTTATTCGAATGCTGCTGCTGCTGCTGGGTTTGTGCATTACCAGTTCTAGAAACCACTTTTAAGTAACTGCGTCCTCTTGTGCCACCACTTTTGACGCGTTTCTTTAGGCGTCGCTTGCGGCCGTTGTTGTACTCATGGTAGCCATTATGGGCGGCGGCAGCAGAGTGCGATGCAAACATTCTATTGGCGCTGGCCGAACGATTCCCCTCATCATCATTCCCTTCATCATCGACGATGGCTTCACCGTCGCTGCTTAGTTCGGCATTAAAGTCGGATTTCACTTGTTCATCCGAAACAATTTGGAAGGTCCTTATGTCGGATTTTCTTAGCTGCTGCATGACATCGTCGACGTCGACTGATTCATCACTTTTTAAAACTTGAAAGCTGCTCTTTCGCGATTGAGCTTCCAAATCGTCGGGCGAATCCGGTAGGAGGGTAAACGACCGACGAGATTCCTGGTCACGAATGTTTTGCGAAGTGTCATTCGGAGATCCAGGCGGAGATTGAACTGATTGCTTTGGTTGTACTGGTTGGATTGGTTGACTGGGCTGCGGTGGTTGACTTGGTTGCGCTGAAAGCATTGGGTCTGCTGACTGCGTCAGTTGTGGTTTACTGGCAACCACTTCATTTAAAATTGTATTTTCCATTTCGGGCTGCGATACTTCATTGTCAACACCGACTTCCTTCTCCTGCAATGCACTTTCCTCTGCAGGAAGTATTTCTTCCTCTTTTGTTGCCGGATCAGAAGGATGAACGCCTTCTTTTATATCTTTTCCCTCGTTATCGGATGCCAACTGTTGCGGAATTTCTTGAATTTTCGGAGATTCCTCAATGATCTGAGAAGTTGAAATTTCATTGCTTTCAGTATCTTTGGACTTCGTATCTGATGGAATGGCGCATTGTTCGTTCAGATTCTTTTCGTCTTCTTTGGGTTTATCTGTGGAATTGGCCTCATTATTCTGTTCGTTTACCTCGATAGCTTGCACAGGAGCTATGGTTTCCGGTGTTTTTTTTACAGATTCATCTTCCTCTTGTTTGCCGTCGAGTGCATGGTCATCACCCGTTGGGGTATGTTCTTCAGGAGCAACGTCGTCACCAATCGCAGCTTTTACAACAGTGGCCGCAGTTTCTAGGACTTGGTTTACTTCTTTTGAAATTACTTCTATGTTCTCTTCTGATATTCCGGTAGTGTCTTCTTGCAGTGAAGGAGCTATTTCGGGGACATTCTCGGTTGGCTGAGGGTCTGCTCCCGAGTTCGCTGCATCTGCTGCGACGTGTATATCAGCTTGAGTAACCACCACCTGTTCAGCTCTCTCTGGAGTATCTCCATCTTCGTCGGTCATACTCATCGCACTGGGTAGAGTAGGGGGTATACCTACAACACCCTCATCTGTTCGTTTCTCCTTAGCAGATGGAGGGTGGCTTTTGTTTGATGTTTTGGAAGATGGACGTGATAAAAACTTCTCTGTGGGTTCTGCTGTAAATTTGGCATCAGGATCTGGACGTTTGTCATTTACCATCTCTGACTTTTCGGAAGCAGCGTTTCTTCCATTGTAATCTTGATCGAAATCTCGGATTCCCCGCGCTCTGCGCGTTGTCCTGTCCCTTCTTTTCAACTTATGCTTTTTCTTGTGATAGCAGCAATTTTCGCATGAGTCCAGCTCGCTATCGCTGGTTGAAACTCGCTCACGTGATTTTCTTCGTCGAATCTCAATGTTGCTTTTGGAACGACAAATGTCGCTGCAGCTATCCTCTCTGCAGATGTTTTTCTCTTCTCCACAGCTGCTGGTTCTTCGACGGAAACGCTTTCTGTGATGCCTGCAAGTATGGCTGTAGGTGTGCTCTTTTTTGTATGTGTGCTCGTTGCAGCTGCAACGTCCACCTGAATCTGAATCGGATCGCTTTGAGTACACAATACACTTCTTGGAATCCTTGAGGTTATGAATTTCTTCCTTTTCCACGTATTTGAGCGGTTTCACCACATCCTGATCGTGAAAAGCTGTTGAACGTCTTGCGGATAAGCGAAGCTTACTAGCAGGAAGTCCTCCGTTTGATTGAAGAAATTTCGCTGTCGATCTGTAACCCTTTTGAAGGGCGCAATCAAGCGGCGTTATAGCTACTCCTCTAGAGCTTCTTAGTATGCTGTTTATGTCAGCGCCGTAATCGAGAAGTAACTTACAAATATCTGTATTATCATTGGAAGCGGCAATGTGAAGAAGGCTTCGACCATCATTACTAGTCGTATTTACTTGCTTTGGTTTTTGTTCCAAGAACCATTCTACCAACTCCCTTCGGCCAGATGATGTAGCTTCGTGCAAAGGCAAGTCGCCTTTGGCATTTCTCAGCCACAAGTTTGCACCCCATTCTTTGAGTAATTTCACTGTTTCCAACTGGCCTTTGGAGCAACCGCAGTGCGCTGGGGTTCGACCTTTTCTGTCTTGTCGATTGGGATCAGCGTCTAGGTCCAAGAGTCTGGACGTTGCATCTGCATGACCCAGTGTTACAGCATAGTGCAGAGCTGTGCACCCGTTGGAATCGATTAAATCTGTTGGAGCACCACACAAGCTGATTAATGTGTCTATACATTCGGTATGACCACGAGAAGCAGCACAATGCAAAGCTGTAAGACCATCCCTAGGGTATAGACATTTAAAAAAGAAAACTGTATTGAACAAAATTAAATGCACTTACTTGTCGGCACTTTCCACCCTGGAGCCAGCTTTGACTAAGGCTATTACAGCTTTCGCTGAACCTGCAGATGCCGCCCACAGCAGGGGCTTCCGTCCATCTTTATCAGTTATATCGACTGATGACTGTGGATGTGCTAATAATACATCCAAAATTTCCAAAGCCAATTTTGATGAAGTTGCTTGACCCAATTTGCTTTCATAATTCGCACCACACATTTGGGCAGCATAGTGTAAAGGACTTCCCCCATTGATATCAGGAGTCTTTACATTAGCACCGGCTTGCAAAACAGATCTCAAAGCTTCAATTTCACCACAAACTAGAATTAATAATAATACATTAGTTATAGTTTTGGAATCAAGTAGGAATCTTTGAGCTACCCGTTGCCCAGTGTACGACCGAATGTCCTTCGTTGTCAACCGCATTCACATCAGCTTTGTTCGCTAGTAGTAAATTGACCATTGCCAAGTTACCCTGAATAACAGCTAAGTGAAGCGGTGTAAATCCATCCTCGTCGGCAGACTCCAGAAGATCTGGAGCTGCGACGGCAACGCTTGCGGCAGCCACGAGGTCACGTTGTCCACTGCAATAGTGAAGAACGTTTTTATTGCTGCTGTCACGCTGGCGAACACGTTCTGGCTAAAAGGTGATAAAATAAAAGTATGGAATTATATTCCTTTGAAGGTTGAGCGGGATCATGACGTTTAATAAGGGTTTCTTTAGGGTACATTTGAGTTATGACTTAAAGGTATGAAACCGCAACTGATGCATGACATTATTATTATCAATATTATTAATATCAATATTATCAATATTATTATTATAGTATGAAGGTTTACTTCGATCTTAGTACGATGCTAATTCATTAAACTATTGTAGAGCTTAGTTTGTATAGATTCGGTCACCCGCTTCCAAGTCTATGATTTTTACAAATACGATAAGTATTCTCGACCGACGGCAGTAAAGTTGAGAAGAATAGCACTGTAACATGTAAGTATTGGCGCATATATCACAAGTAGCCTTTCTCTGGTCTAAGTGTGTCCCTGCTAATCGGGGACAACCACCCACTGCTACTGTTCTGAACAGAATAACTGTTTATGGCACCTAAACCTAGAATTACACTATTCTAGCTATGCTCGACTTTTAGACAGGCAAGTCAACTTTTTCTTTTTCAATCCCAAACTGCTATCCGACTATCTGACCTGGCAACTACATATGTATTATGCACATGTATGCTCTAACCTGCAATGTAAAAAAAAATAAAAAACAAAAACAAGTTTTTCTTAACCAGTAAAATTATTTTCTAGTTTCATTTGCAATTTTTTTGGAAAAGTAAGCAAAAGTGATGATGACAATTACAAATGATATCTGGAACGATACGCTGTACTTACTCTTTACAATCCAAAAAGTTATTTTGTTTCTATTATCCAGAAGTGAAATTCGCACTGAACTGCCTGCAGCCCTTGAACAAATTTGCTTAGGCTAGTTTAATAAAATATAAAAGTCCTTTGTATACGCCCAAGTCGTAGACTTCATTTTTGGTTTTAGCCTCAGGTATGGTACACCTGAGACTTTACTCAAAAAACAGTTCACAGAGATAATAGATACGTTTTAATATTCGAATGCACATTTTCACTTAATTTTGTGGGTGTCCTCTTTAGAACAGAACAATAAACACTTAATTATATTTTATATACCCAACAGATTTCGTAAAAGATTGTTTCGTGCTGAATACTTCACATGTGACTGAGTGAGAAAATAACAAAAGACAGGAGCAAGAAAACAAAACTGGTTAAAGGACTAATGGGTTATATTTCTATGGCAACCATTGTTACGTTTGCCTGAGGACGGTACTGCCATACAGTTATTTCGTAATGAATTCGAAAATCATTTAAATTATATGAACGTACATATGGTAAGACACATGTCACAGAATAACTACCACATCTTTGAAGTAAAGACCGTTGCTGTTTTAATTTGAGGTTACGTTGAGTACAAAAAATGTAAAAATGATTTTTTGTTTTTAATACTTTTCGATTCACAGAACAAGCATTGTGATTTGCTTGAAGGAATATATTTTTTTTTTGAATTTTAGGGGTTAATTAAATTAAAGGACGAATTAAGAGGAAAAGTTTGGGATTTTTTTTTTACAATTTATAATTTCATGAGAAAAAACTGTCTTTTACACAAAATAAGTAGTTACCAAATTATTGCTCACAGTTGTTAACAACATCTAATTATAACAAGATGTATAGGACTCACCATTTTACTGGTGATAAAGAGTTTTCAGAAATACTTGTAACATGCTTGATATACCAACACACAACAAACGGGCCTTAAATTTTAAATAATAATAAGGGAATACACACGTATAGATATGTACATGTCTGCCTAGCATACCACCGCACCGTATCGAAACAACAAAAAACGCGATAGTTCACAGATGTTGCTTTGGCCTCAGTAGGCATATGAAGCATAGCCCTATCAAGAAGGACCATCATGGCGCTATATAAAACTCTCATCCGAGCTGTCCTGCTTAATGGCTCTGAAAAATGGAAGCTTGCTTTCAGTGCCTTTAGAAATGCCTGTCGATACTACGGACGAAGGGTTCAGTCCAATTTGCCACGATGATTTATGGAGGAGAAACATAAAACAACGAGTTGCATGAATTGCTCAACGGAGTGGATATATCTATGAATTCGTACATATATTGTCAAAGGAACTCTAACAGATGAAAGGTAGGAATAGGTAAACGAAACGGCGTCATCAGTAAATCAACCAAGTTGAAAGCTATCTGGCAAATAGCCTGTGGTAGCGATAGTGTACCGTGACGACCAAACTTGCAATATTTATGTCTTCAATATCCACGTACTAAAAATGTACATTGTTTTTGCAACCAGCCTTATTGAACATCGCTTATTGAAATTTGTTATTTCAAAAACTTAATCAGTTCAAGTTAAAATTAAATTCTTATTTGGTAAGAATAAGGCTACAAGGATCCAAAATGAAATTTAAAAAAGCTACAAAATAACGTGACAGACTGCGCTTTATATAGTTTACGCTTTAAAGCATAACAGATGCCTTTGTAAGATAAAAATTAAAGGAATATAAGTTGGAACATGTCAAACAAAAAATATATACATATATCGATCGACAGGTCTATGGGATCCATGGCCTAGCTTCTCACAACCATTAATGTTGTGCGTGTAATATTCTTCTCACGATTGGAAGGGGCCTACTGTTTAATGTCGTCTCCGAATGGCAATTTATTATTTGAGAAGCTTTCCCATGACAGTTATACTCTCGGGTGTTTGTCAGACGCTAGCAAGGGGTGATGTCTACGGATGGAACCTAACCAGTAACCAGAAGGTGGCCACACTACACTCACGGATGCACTCAAGCAGTTTCCGTATCTTTAACTACAATTTTACCTACAAATAACATCACAGACAAATAATAGTGAGCAAGTGTCTTCAAAGTAGTTCTTCTCCAATAGGAAAACAAAATGCAGTTATGTCTCTCTTCACCTAAAGATCTAACACCTACAGTTCAAGTTGTCCACGTAAGATGAACTAGATTAGCATCTTCCAGATCAGTCTAGCAATACCAATATCTTCAACCAGCTTAAAAAATTGCATTCTTCTAGCTTACGGAGCTTTGCAATCTACTGAGTTAATTAAATGTCGGCTTCTCGGATTGCTATGAATTCTACTTGAAACACACTACAGTGGTCCGACAATCTTATGAAATTCATCCTACGCTTCTTTAAGATTCGCATCCGTCATAGAGCTAAATTACTTCGTAACCCCACCTTGTCGAACCTTCTTTAAAAATCTTTCTCCAGTTTCTATTTTAGCCACTCTCCCTCAAAATATGACGTCTTATATCTCTCATTCATACCTTAAAATAAGCCTGTTGAATCATCCAAATTGCTAAATTATAACGAATACCGCAGTTAGTGGCATTTTTTATTTGATCCGAAGAATCCAATCTCTTGCTTTCATATTTTGAATAAACGGGGAAAGAACAAAGGCTTTTTTTCATTACAGGCATTCCGAAGGTAAAGTAAAATACCACTCTGTATCTATAAATACTTTCAGAAAATAGTCTATCATATCTGTATATGTTCACCCCTGTACAGGATACAAATTCAGTGAATAGGTAACATTTGTTTGTGGTTTTCTGTATAAACTTTGAAACACGCAATGAACATATGTTCATATTATGTAAACTGACATTGCATCGTAGGTACATTTTAATAATTAAAAAGATCCAATCTGACAAAAAAGCGCATGTTTTGGTTTCACCACTTGAACGACCTGTCAAAGCAAAATCTATGTACAACCGGCGGTAATTGTTAATTCATTGCCCCACACATACTACGTATGTGTTTGCCTTAAACAAAGTACATTTTGTTAACATAAACTTATTCTTTGTAGCTGTCAACTCCACTTACAAGCTACGTATTTGTTATGCCCTTGCGGAAACTCAAAACTTTTTTTTATTTTTAGATCTTTTACAAAAGTTTGTGCTCATCTCAGTTGAAGTGCTTATGACGTGACAACTACAATGCAAGCAGCCACCAAATGTTGTCGCTGCTGATAGCACAAAACCAACGTTTACCGGGCAGTACCAAACAGAATAATGAAACTATGGCATCCAGAGTGAGGAACAAACCGCAGGAAGTAGTCCACCATGTCTACCAAAGTCGTTCACTCATATGCACTTCGAAAACAAAAGGCTTATGTTGCTTGGCAAGACAAGAATAGAACTTTATTATGGCAGTTCGGAAGGTATGTGCTTTTGGGGGCGATGCTTTCATCCTGCTAGCTGTATACGTAACGAACGGGGCCGAAGCTTCGTCGGAAAACAACATTTCCGTGCATCTGCTGGATTCTCCATGAGGGCTTCACTCTCTGTGTGTGAATTTGTTTGCTTGCTCTGTTTTAACGGTCATTAGGATGTGTCAGGAACATTAGCATAATAAAGCAGTGAAAACATAGCAGGACATCGATGGCAGGACATAAACAACAACGTGAATAATATTAAATGACACCGTATACTTGATGAAAAGAACATCATCAAGCTGGGGGGGTACAGGATGCTAGCGAAAAAAAAACCGAATTTATCATGCTGTGGGTGTTTTTTTTTTTATATTCCCTTGTTTTCGCTTAGAATGCAATAACAGCGTGGAAGATGGCAAACGCGAATGGATATTTGTGGGATTCATAACGACGTCTTTTGACTTTTGGTTTTTCTTTTTTTTTTTGTCTTTCTTTTTTGGTATCCTTTAATCTCATATACAAAATGAAGAAAGTGGATTGAAGTGTTGTGCGAAATGAAGTTTCAACTTTTCACATTTAACAAGTAATAATCCGAGCAAAATTGACCTGGTGGAAATTCACTTAAGTCGTGCTGAAATGAAGCTATCCAGACATCGCCTACTAGAAAGTATTGCTTCAGAAGAAAATCAATAGTGGAATTGTGGTTGCATTTTACTTAGAGATGGAGTACTGTGGGATTTGAATTTATTCGTAAGAGATTCGACCTTTTACACCATCGTGCGAAAATAAAGCGTTAAGTGCACTGGTACTGGTTTATGCGGATGCAAAATGAGTGCTTAGATTTCCTTGGAGCATTATTTTAAATGAATTGACGTACATACATATATGTATGTCAAGTTTTGCAGCTTCGCATGACTCGCCCACACTGTGCATCCTGGGGTTGAACTAAAATTGTTACCGTTTGGCGCTTCTGCCCGAGGCCTATAGAGAAAATAATTGTTTTCGATCCACCCTTTGGTACGTTGCATTTTAAAGAATTAAAAGAAATAGGTTTGTTCGCATAAACTCGTAAACATAGTATGTATCTATTTATACACATAGCAAGATTATATTAAAATTGAAATTTAGATGACAAAAGCACAGACAGATTTTTTAAAGTATTCCGTGCGTCGACTACAATAACACCTAAGGGGTCATTGTAGAGCGGTGCACCGAACATCGAACTCCACTACATTGTCTGTGAACAACATGGTGTTTCCTCGTAAACCAACAGGTATTCCGTACTACACCATTGTAAGTAGCGACCTTCTGAGATTATTTTTAAAAAAAATCCAGAAACAACGTCTAATATAATAATTTGAACCATGTCACAACTCCTGCTGATTTTATCCTTTTATTCAAAGGTTACTACAATTAGATAGTTTAATGTCCCAGCGGCAACGCTGCCGGTAAGATGTACGAAGACTCTAAAGTTCAAAGTGGGTAACTGCTATTTTGCTGAAGTGCACTGTAGAGAAGATGTTGTACTTTTTAACTGGCACAGTGCCTGGAAGCTGACTATTGACCTAAATAATCGAATCTTGCATTGTATCTTTATACTTGAGCGAGTAGTGGTAGTCGTCACTTTACGGTAAAGAAATTGGATCAATTACGTACACCTACTGACGCGAAAAGAATTCTTTTAGTAGATACCCCATGCAGTGGACAACACTTAATCAATTCAGGAGAACTTTCGGCCTAAACAAACTTTACGTAATGAGGTGGAGTTTTAGAGAGCGTTACAGAAAACTGAACATGATGGTACGGATAAACATGGATTCTTGATTCACAAAAAAATCCAAAGCAAGAACAAACATATTCTTAATTATTTACTTTTTGATTTCATTACAGAGTAGCTTTTTTAAGAAGAAAATTGAACCACATATTTTGAATCTCCAAAAGATTATATCACAAAAGTTGTTATGTAGACTTTGTTTTTGAGAATTTAGTGAACGTGGCATTTAGAACCACAATTCATAGGTTTTGGACCGATTGTAAAAAAGTTTTCCACTTCATAGCAAACATTTTATACAATGTAAAAAAAATGAATATCCTTATCCTATATTACATACCCGACATACATATGTAAATAGTAATCACTTTTGAAAATAAACATGAAACACAGTCGAACTGATGAACTGACGCGAGCAAAAGGTTGTCCTAATTTGTTTACAAAACACCTGAACAAAAAACCACAACAAACATAAAAATGTGTAAAAATAGTCTTTTCAAGGATGCCACATATTCTAATACAGTTTAATAGCTGCCAAAAGAAGGCCAGACTTTCGTAAGAGTTAATACATATCCAAAGTACCTACCTTTTTCTATTCGGCATAACTTTTAGTGATCTGTTAAATTTGTAAGTGGTAAGCGGTCTATAAGAACTTTTTACAGTTAAGTACCTACGATCCTTAAAAGTTAGTAGACCCAAACTTAACCCATCTTAATTGCCGGTAATCAAACCAATAAACTTATCTTTACACTTTATAGCATCTGTTCGTTTTACGCTGTTATTCTGAGGACTTATGTAAGTATGTAGGTATTGCAACTGTAAAATTCGCACTGAAATTATTTTAACTTTTCTTTAATTGATCACATTTAACATTAAATCAAAAACAGTGACCTGTAGCCAATTAGTTTCATGTTCGTTAACATTTTATCATCAAATCAAGAAACATCTAGAAATTACTCATTCAACATTGAAATATATTTGTGTTTTTATGACATTTCCCAGAACTACCCAACTCTACATCCAGCATCCGGCGGTAATTTATGTTCCGTATCAAGAAAGCCTTCCGAAAAGTTTCGTTCGTTTGTTGAGAGAAGAAAATCAATTTCCAGGCCACAGCCAATCCACGTGAACTAAAACGAAAACATAAAGCCACGATGTCCTGACACAAAGGAACATAATTACCGAAGAGGCAATTATGGCCGACAATAAAACTTCCAATCGTGCTGAATTCATCGACATTTTCATGACATTTTAATTCACAAAATAAACCAACCGCCAAGCAGACCCGAATCCTAGCATGTAATCAACTTGAAATGAGATCAATTCAATTTCTATAATTAAAGAAGAAAATTTATATTTTTCCTTTTTCTTTTACGTTGATTTCAGAAAGGGGGAAACCAAAAATTAAATTAATTTCTACCTTTTCCCCAAAAGTTTGCACATAAAGGCAATGGCTAGTCAGTGCGCGACATGTCTTTATCCCTTCGAAATACCCATCGCGTTGAAAGATGACACGAACAATGAGTTCAAATTATAAATTGCTTTCATCATTCCGTCCCGGGTTTCGGTACCGCAGTCAATCGACGAGGATGGTCTTTAATTGAATTTGATAAAATCACTGAATTCTAAAATTTAACGACAGGGTATTATACGTAAGTTTCAGATCGATGGTAGCTACCAGCACCGAGGCAAACTTTGCCAATTAGTCAAAAAGTAGGTTTTTTTTTTATTTATTATTGTATTAGAAATACGGCAATATTTATATATGTAATACTCGTAGATATGAGATAGTGACAGATTAATTTATTTATTTTGTTTAGACCTTTAAGTGCGTACAGGGAATACGAATGTCCTTCACTTTGAACACATTGCTCAGAGAGAAATCTTTACAGTTTCATTTTCTTTATAAATGGCATCATTTGGAGGACAATGATTCAATGCAGGAATACTTCTTTTGATCCTTTGTTTATTTACTGTATTTTTTACGTACCTATTTATTTACAACAAAGAAAATTTTTTGTCTGAGATTTTGTAAAAAAAAAAAAATAAAACCAATGAAAATCTCGGATCGCGTCCTTTGAGAGACAAAAGCATCACGGTGTATAGAGGCGTCGTTTTTAATCCCCTTTTATCTCCTTGAGAAATGTAGGGCTTTAAAAAAAACATTTTTACTTGACTCACTAATCATGTTGTTTCTATTATTATGACTGGCTGAAGCTGACCTACCCCCAAGCCAATGTGCGAACCATTGACGGTACGAGTGTTGGGTAATTAGAGGGTAGATTTGAGCTACGCATTTTGGCACCATGATAAATATCTGTTGAGCGATTCCAATCACTACAAACACCAAATAGTTTTATTACGAGTTTACATCTTGATAACGTCTGAGCAACATCCAAGAGTATAATTGCAATGAGAAAGCTCCTCATATGCACCTTAACTTGGTAGATTCCTACACGAATAGTTGTCGTGAGAATTTAACTATTATACTCTATGTATTATACAAGGTAGGTTGGGTCGAGACAAGAAAAAAATCGTATGGTAAGGGGTTTATTTCCACCCGTTAATTTAAGCTAATCCATCTGAGGCTTAATGAAGTAAGCCTGTTATATAAAGGGGGCATGTTATGTTTTTGTTTAAATTATCACAAAAACTACTGAAATCGATATTTTATTGAAGGGATTTCAGAAACATTTGTATTCACTTTCAGAAAAGCATTATACGAACTTTATATGTTTATTATTTGAGACAATTTTTCTTCCATTTTCTTAACAGAAAAATTCGTCACTCAACTTCTTTTAGCTTCTAAAAGAAGGCGTGTCTGTTCCACAACTTTGGATGTCAAACTATTGAATTTGTCGTTTATTTCTGATATAACTATTCCAACTTAGGTTGGAATTGAGTGATTTACATACAGTCATATCGAAAGACATTACAACAACTAGAGTTACCAAACTCACTTTTTGTATATCTTTATAATGGCAATGACAAGACTGACATCTCTAGTTCGCGAAACTAATACTTGCCCTGAAGGACCGAGTTAGTTTGCAAGTCAAATTGAAAAACGATTAAATACTTTGCAAATGGATTTGTCCTTAAAATATAATGCAACTTATATAATGGCGGAGTAATGTCAACTGTCGACATGAAATCAATCTGAGACAATCTAAGGTGATACATTTTCGGAAGGGAAGCGGACGACCAAGTTGGTTGATTCAAGAAGGTCTCAGTTAATTAGTTGGAATAAATAGATGAACATTTTCGTGCTACAAAAAGAGGGCGTAACCTTTCTGCATAGTAGAACTTTTTTTTTAGTTTTCAAGCGATCTTAGACTTACATATGTTTATCAGACATTCGTGAGTTGTGAAGTCATGAAAACAATTTTCGCCTTGAATTTCTTAAAAGGATAAGTCGCAAATGAAATGAAACGTTTTGAGCGATGAACCAAATAACAAGCTTAGCAGCATAGGAATAAGAGTGATATTTTGTTAACATATGTATATGTACATATGTACCTACGTATTATACAGAAAGTATTGAATTTGAGAAACTATTGACAAGCATTTTAAATGAAAAAGGAATGTTATGGTGTGCGACCTGTGTAGAAAATCTCAGCACAGTAGGGGTGGTAAAACTGGACAAAAGTCGATTAAAACTTTTTAGTCGATGACGTAGCATGCAGAACCATTTTGATTGACAAGGAAAAAACACTTTAGGGAGGGTGCAGCTTTCAATTTCACAAAGTCTATATGCATCACAGCGCATAGTTTAAATTACGTACATATGTATTTGATGCACCAACAGTCTGAGAGATTCGATAAATTTTCAAAGCAGGAACAAGCCTTATACTCAGAAGAACCACTGGAGCAAAAGAAGGAAATGGGAAGTGCACGCTGTGCAAATGCAATGAAAAAGATTCAATAATAACCTTTGAAAGTATTCGTCGGAAACTGGGTACAAACATTAATGCCCGATTTTTTAAAGGACAAACCAATTGCATTTTAGTAAGGGGAAGCACTCCTGTAGGTTTCTTTGTACAGACAAAATATGTATACTTTGATTGATCTGTGATGGAGGAAAAGTTAAGTTATCTATCAAACTCAGGTTTAGTTCCAAAAACAGGTTACAAACTTACGAAATAAGATTCCTTATTTCCAAAATAAGAGTCTTAGGACTCGTTGCAACTGGTATGTAAAGTTAGAAGTAACCACTAGCACTCGTTTACAAAGTCAACTAACTAACTCATGATAAACGTGTTCAATGTTGCAAGGAGTTCGTGCCACATCACCAAATTTCACTTTTCAAACTTCACTGTAGTGTGGTGTGGATTTTTTGTTAGAACAAATATTTTGTTTCAAACAATTGTTGACCACGTGGGTACAGTTTGTACCTACTAAGATAAGAAATGAAAACAAATCGAGGATGGATAACTGACTGTGCTTTTCAGTGTCGATTTGTAGTACGTGAGAGTGCCATTCAATAGGATTTTTAGGAAACCGTATCGTATTGTGGCTGCTGTCTCGTATTACCCGTAAGCTAATTTTGAACACTGTATTGGGTAATACCTCATTACCATATGTTACCCTACGTCTGGTATGAATACTGATTGATATTCTGATTTGAATCTTTTCGTGGGCAGCGATTTACAAAAGGCCTTGGCTTTTCACTGTACCTACAGTATAAACTTTTTAATTTGTTTATTGTTTGCGCAAAATATTTTTTAGTAATGCGAGACCTATTAACATAACAATGCTTATCAGCAAGCAAGCACCCCTTGGGTTACCTAAAAGCGCCCACTGTTCTAACATCCATTGTTGTTTGCTCCGTACTCCTTCGGAGCGTGTTTTGTGCCAGTATAAAAGGTTGAAGAACAATTAAAAGAACCATTTCCTTTTGAAAGATTATTTTATTATCCTTAATAGGCCCGCTCTCACCAACTAGGGGGACACAAACAGTGTACAGCAGCAGTTAACAAACAACATGATAATAAAAAGGGAAACTGCAAAAGCCCGATAAAAGTATTCAACAAAGGCGCAGAAGATGTTAACGAGAGACTTTTTGTGAACCTTTTACCCAAGATTTAATAGTGCAGTCTTTAGAATAATCATATTCTTATAATTTGCCCAGCATTTAGGAAAATATGTACCTCATATGTATGCGACACCAGGTGCAGTTTTTTGAAGTAAAATATTGAATATGTATCCAAAAATCAAAACAAGGACAATGAAAGAAAAACAATTTCGAGATTTGATATTCCATGATTCTGCTTTAATTATAAAAAATGGCAAAATAATATCTGTTTCTGCAATAAAAGTCGGACGGATCAAAGTTTTGTACAAGTTCTGGGAACAATAAAATCGACATGACTTCCGAGAAACTTTTCCGTGGCCAATGGTGGGATGGCTTGCTTTATAGCAGGATATAAACCACCTTGATTAGAAAAGTTGACTTTGTTATTGCTTATTATCTGTATAAATTATGTTATACTCCCAGATTGTGGGGAAGTTATTGGATTGCTGTTAACGGAACTGTACGCAGTCATTAAAGCCTCCAATTTGAGATTCGAGAGGGAGTCAAAAATATAGTGTAATAGCCTTGTTGGATTGTCATCGAGGGAGTTTCAACAGCAGCGCAAGTGTTCAATGAAATTTTCGACATGGTACGATGAATTTGTGTCCGTAAATTACCCTATTAAGAGACACGAGCTCTGAGATATTGTTTTTTATCTTTCACATGAGGGGCAGGCTGATGAAACTACTTAAGGGGTTAAGGGGAGATTAAAATAGATATATTTTTTTTCTACATGTCATGCTATCAGCTTTTATTTTAGGACTGGACCTCTATGCTGTCATGATACTTCAAAGTTATAGGGAAATTCTTACAACTTTGAATAATCTATTGGAATGGGTCTAACTACTTATAAACAAAATCATTTCAAAACACCAGAACTTGCAATCCATAATTGCGTTTGTGATCTAATTAAAGCCAGATCGCCCTCGACCTTATGGAGTAGCGAACTTCTTACCACCTGTAGTTGGTTTTTCCGATAGTATTTTGGTAGAATCCTGAGAATACCATCTTTTCTGGTGTACTCAGCAAATTTGCAATTTTTCTTCGTACACGTGAAACTATTCCACTATCTCCATGAGACAGCAGCAACAATAATCTCAAGGGGACGATTCCAGAAACTTGTTAATTATATCCTGACGATCAGTAGAAATGCTACTATAATTTTCCAAATTATGGTGATCTTGGTGGCGAAATGATATGCTCAGATTCAAGTCTTCAAAAAACAGTGAAGGATGCTAACACTATCGAAGAGCCCAAGAGCATCAGCTAACACATTATTTCTATTGCTGAAGATAAAGGATAGTTTTTGTGCAATTCGAATGATTATAGGAAGTAGTTACCACCCTTGTGGAGTTGTGTGCAATAACCCAGAGACTGAGAAAATACTAGGTAAGTGAATACTCCTGATGTAGTTCAATGATCATCTGGATTCATTAGATACCGAAGGTGTTTTAGAGAGGATTCCTCGTAAAGTGGAAGACGTGAACTCGGAACACCATACTATAGACAGAGTTAGCCTATAGTATCTCTGCTTTAAAATGTGCATGTTGGATAGAGTATAAAAATATTTTTTTGTCAGACTCACATAATTCAACGAAAACTAAATAAATCCCTCACTTCATCGATTCAAAATCATTTCAAAATCCATGCCCCTTTCGCTTAGCAAATTAAAACACATTTGTCTCCACTGATGACTTGAGTCTTTCTTATGATTGCACTTAATAGTTTGTATCCGTCGCAAACGCTGTCATTTACAAATAATTCCAACAAATAAACACGAACAGAAGAGTGATTTAAAATGAATTCTTCTCAAGATTAGCAAGGACATAAATCCTTCTAGTTTGACAGCTGGCATGCAGTTAAATTCACAGCCAATTATCGTTAAGATTTAATGACATTGCTTAGCATTCTTTGGGTACCTCAATCTTAACGAGCTACCGCATAATACGAAGATTGGAAAACATTCCGTGGCAGGGAAAAAAAATTGATTTAAGCCATTTTTGTGTGAATTACGTTAAGCAGATACGTTTCCATTGCTCGGCAAGGCTTCGTTTTAGTGAGTCTTTGTGCGACATCTCTACTAACCCTCAAACATAAATCATTGAGCCAACATTTCAATTTATTTATCCAGAGAAGTGTTTTTTTGCTTAGTGACTTGGAGGAGCAAAGGACAAATAATTCAAGATAATTTAATTTAAGTGTCGCAATTTATCGCCCGTAAAATATAAGGTGATGATTTTAATTGTTGTGAAAGCACCGTCTTTCTCTCTAGTAATAATCGTATATCATGGTTTTCTAACAATTGCTGACATTTTTGTCCACCACTAGATTGTGAAATATGTGTATGCAAATAATAATAAAATAGGTTCATAATTTATATGCCCAATGCTGTTGGAACAGGAAATGGTACATTATGTATGTGCGTGTATCTTTGTCGACTTTATGACTACTTTTCGAGACCCATGCTTCGGCAGTATCGAATATGGACAACCAACTTAATTTTGTTCGTTTCTCACAGTATTTTCTAGGCAGTAGGACACCCATTGATAGTTCCTTAGTCTTGCGAGAATTAAGTGCACAACTGGTCCATAAATCACTGCCTGGTCTAAAGCGAATAAAATTGAGATGTACAACGATACGCAAATGTATGCTAATGCAATCATAAATGTAAGTTGTCTCTTAGATTTATTGAATTCAAAACGAGTGCAGTTTACATGCAGTTTGGATTTTATACTATAAATTTGCAAAAAAAAATTTCTTTAAAATTACACAAATGTCATGGAAATCGAAGTTATTTTCGATGAAAAAAATTACAAACAAAGTTGTAAACCTACTAAATTTAAAAAAAAATAATAAAATTAGTAAAAACAAAATAATTGATAGGAGCTTAACACTTAAAAGTTTGAGTATGCTCAGATCATCAATTGACCGCCGCGATTACGCCACTTTAGTCAACGTTAACAAGCCAACCACTTTGGACGAGCTCGAAGCCAATATTCTAGACATATTGGACCTAGTCATGAAAAATTGAAACGACTACCGCTTGAAGTACTGCCAGCCAAGCCTAAATGACCATTTTTCACACATAATGGCAAAAATGAAGCTTTAAAATAAAGCCAAAATCAATTTTATATCTCAAGCCGTTGTTGTTTTATTTAAATATAATAATACAATTTCTAATAATAATTCACATAAGACGCGCATTTTCAAATTTTTTTTGAGATTACATGGCTACCTGCCGATTCAAAATTACATGTCATCAAAGCCAGACTGATCAGATGAGGCCACAGTAACTCGATTATCATGTTCCGGAAAAGAATACCATTCACGATTGATTCATTTCCGGTATCATGTTCGAAAATTATAGCGCAATTAATCAGCATTTATAATATGTTTTCAAAAATATGGCGTTGATTTTTCATAGCACTGAAACTGCAAAAAAAAATTAAACCCGTTTTTAAATTTTTTGTTCCTAATTGGACATTTTTTTATTTTTATCAAGAGTCATTTGCTTATTTAATTGACTCACATCGTCAATTCCAATTCAACGAAAAAAAAAAAAACTCCAATTTTTCTTGAAAAACTATTTTTTGTGAGAAAATAAACGAAACGTGATTTATTGACAGCTTACTGAAAAGTATTGATTTTCCTTAAATATTGCGTCTGCAATGAGTTTTAGACGAGTATGTGTATTGCAAAGGTATTTGAAAAGATATTTTCTTTTAATAATATTGAATTTTGCTGACACTTTCTAAATGTGCAATCACAATGGTTTTTACGACTCAAAACTACGTGCAATCTCACTCGACGTATCAGCCTTAAAATAAATGAGTGCAAGGCCAAGTCCACCATCCGCATTCAAGAGTAATAGTGAGTAAAGAAGGATAAAACCGAGGCGTCGTTAAAAGTTAATTTTCTTTAAAAAGCACGCTCTTCAAATGTACAATTACATGTGGATACATGCTCGTGGGTAGATTTCTACTTTGAACATACAGGATTATTTATGCACTGTGAGGTAGTGTTCTTGAGGTTATTTAATTAAAGTGTCAACGGCGATAAAAATTTCATTTTAGCTGTTGCCAAGGGAATAAATTAGTACGATTGTACTACACATAAGTCGATTTTCGCGAACAGTTGAACAAATGTAAAAAGAACTGACAGACATATAACTATATAGTGGTTTTTGACTTATTCTGGAATCAGAAATGAATGATTGCGCAACAAGAAGATTCTAGCTATCTTCCACTCTGTTGCATTCCAGACGTAGAAAATTAATCTATCAAATTGTTTAAATATCGTTATATTTTTGTGTCAAAATATTTATCTCTAAGACTACCAAATATTTCGTTCGTAGGGCTCCGACCCTTGCCATGTGGGGACCACAAAGTCTCTCGATCCAATTCATAAGCCATGTGGGCGACCACATTGAAAGATGCCCAAAGTGTCTCGATCCAATTCATATCTCTTTCCCTTAGTCTATTGGGTCAAATGGACGAAATTGAACAAAAAACTTAACCAAGAACACGGAAATCGAATGATTTAGACTTTGATGTACTCAGTTGGCCTTCTTTTGGCATTTGAAAATCTATGCGGAATTCCACGGTCAATGGTGGTCAAAGTCTCTCATAAGTCATGTAAGTCATGTAAAAACATAAAGTCTTAAATACTGGCACCTGCCGAAATTGTTTAGCCCAATATATGAGGACTGATAAAGCAGGTTTGGCATGCTGCATTTGTAATGAGTCCGTAACAATAGCATTGTACCTATTATTTGGAAGAATCGGAAAAAAAGTGCATGAACAACAGCACCAAAAATTAGGCGCAGAAAGTTTCCGCCATCGGCATTCAGCTCTACGCCGTTTGAAAGCTTATTTTCAAACTGCCGATTTAATTTTTTTTAAGTTTGGTATGTTTTTTAAACAAGAGCACCAAAAAACGTCAGCCAAGGATTTCATGATTTTTATTAATTTGAATTATGTAAATACATGTAGATGATGAGTAAATATGTGTGCTTTATATTTTGTTTTCAAAACTATTGAAAAGTTGACTTTTGTTTAATAAAAGAAAATTTTAATCTGCCAAGCCTTATACTTCTATTCGTTGCCAGGCTTTTCCACTTTAACTAAAAAGAAAGTGTCTTTGAAAACTAAACATTAGGTAATTCTTACACAGAGACGCTTTTTCTTCTTGGACATACAAATTTAGAGTAACAAGAAACAACCACATTCTCGTTTTAAAACTTTCCAAAATGTTCATATTTTGACTCAAAATTGAAAAATATTACTAACCAGCCTCTACCCATCGGGATTAAAATTCTCTTTAAGTCACTCATACATCACTTGTTGAGGGCATTTTTTGCAAAAAATGTTATTTAAGTGAAAACTCAGAGATAACATCTGTTCGTGATAGTGCTTAAAAAAAAGAAATGCCCCGCCCTCTTCACTTTAAATCTCCATAATTTGTAAACCTTGTATATTGAGTGCGGTGTCAATTTATTGAGTTTATCTTACGCAGGTAAAGTACCTTTTAATGGGTTCAAATGTCACGGTCTGCCTCGATGTACCTATAGATCCAATGAAGTAACATAAGGCTGCACTGTTTGACCGATATGGTTTTTCTTTTTTCTTTCTTGTAAGTTGACATGGAGGAATTCGATGACCGGGGAATTTCTGAGATAACTAAACTTCGCTGGAATGTAGGTATTAGAATTATGACATTACATAGGTCTGACGAGAAATATTCATATCCGTCGTGGCGCTGAAAGCTCATCAGCTCACGTACATATTGCTCGGCAACGAATAGAACTAGTAGTCAGTTTCCGGTAAGTAAGTGCAACAAACATCTGAGATTATAACTTTCATGAATACGAGAACTCTGCTCGTAAGCAAGCGGATTGAACTTGCTCACGGTATCAAAATTAATATCATAGTCTAAAATTTGTATTCCTTTCAAGAAATAATGTTAAAGATTCTTAGGGATATATCCTAACTTAAAACACAGTAGATAGCCTCGTCTTTTTCATGGTCCCTTAATATATTAACTCTAGGATAAAGAGAAGTATTTCTGTCAAGTACAATATCTATGTATGTATATATAATGGCGCTCTTACTCATACAGGTCAGAGTAAAAAGACCTAACTTTGCGTGTCGGTAAGTGGCAGACTAGACGTAATAAAAGAGTCACTTAAATATTCCCGGGGGTCGCACGGACCACATGTTCACCTATGAATGTATACTTATGTTTGTAGCATGACAAAATCATCCCTTTATAAGGAGCTTCCAATTCCAGATTCGAAGGGAAAAGTAAACAGTCAACTACAAACTTAACAGAACGCTGTACTATAATGAGAGGGAAATGATGGAGTTGACTCCGTGTATTTTAGTTCTTGATATAAATGCATTTTAATTTAGTTACTTTTAAATAGAAAACGCATGATTTTAGTTAGTAGAACAACTAAGAAGAAAGATCACATGGCTGCACACAATTTAATAAAATTAAAATTGTAAAATGAAATAGTTAATACATAGGTACGATGGATCGATAAAAGACACATAGACACTTGTTAACATTAGTATACCTTAGTTCTGAGCTCACGAACAACAGTATCCGTTAGACCGTGCTGACAAGCATACATTAAACGCGAACAGCCTCTTGCCAAACGATAATTTGATTTTACTCCACAGCTATTTTCGTTCCAGCAACCTTCATTTGTTTTCGCAGCACTCGCAAACAAATTTTCATCTGCCTTTATTGCAAATCCACTTTTCGTAATATTTCCAGAGTCTGGTTCGAATGGTGCCGCCGTTGTTGCCGCTGTTGCCGCCACCGACAGGATATTATAACAACGCGGAGGTTTTGGCGGTGCTATGCCACCCATATTTAATGACGCCTTTACTCTTTGCTTTTACCCAGCTGTACTTCTTAACACCACTATACTTATTACACTTCATTGAATAAGTTTGATAATTTATCACCGCACTAGTAGGAACGTATTTCGGGGTGGTTGCCTATTTAGGTAGAGCTTAATATCACATACTGTAAACAACTACTTCTAAGTAAAAATGGAGCCGCAACACGCAGCTCTTTTGAGAGAGAGAGAGAGAGAGAGAGAGAATGTGTACATATGTACATATATCCGTACGCCAACGCCCCCAACCCAGCTACACTTGTTGTTAATTCTTAAAGAAGACGGCGAAGTTTAATTAATTATTCCATTTCACTCAACCTTCAGTAAGAAACTTCCCTAGAACGCCAAGCTTGTGACCTATTTTATGCCTGAACAAGTTGCGTGTAAGTCACACGTATCACGTGAAGATTTAACAATTGTGACGTGCTCAAAAGGGTGATGATGAGGCTTCGCCTACAAACTTTTGACTTTGAACAATGCCTCTGGTGTGGCGAAATATGGTTATGCCACCGCCGACCGAAAAGGGATGTGTACCAACAATATTTGCATATAAAGATAAAATTATGCCAGTGTTTGGCTAGGATCGCCAAATGCTCCAGAGATCCACAGAAGTTTCAATGGGAGGCATAAATCGTAATGTTTTTAGGTCTGCTTAAATTTATGTCGCCAACTTAATAAATAATTTGAAATTTAATTGATCCAGCTCACGGTTCACCACGGGGTGGAATGGTACATGGAACATGGAACATGGGACATGCGACTGGGGGGGCTAAAAGAAAACGCTTCTTATTATTCCACTTTTTCTCTCGGTTCACTTATTGCGTTATATAATAGACGTTGATATTCTGCCTCCATAATAGGGTGGTCTTTTTTCTTTTCTTTCTTTCTTCTATTTTGTGTTTTTTTTCTTGCCGGAAATGCCAAAGTGTGTGGACTGAATTTTCCTTTATTGTGGCGACATCGATTGGGTGCTATGTCATTTAAGTACTACCGAATTGGGATCACATGAAATAAAGTTAGAAGGTCACCGACCAAAGTGAATTCAAAATCGTTCTCTCTTTCATTTTAACTAAAATTTAAGGACGCACATATACACACAGGCACAGAAAGCAATTCCATCACCATTCCCTCGATTCGAATATGCATTGATAAGCAAGTGTTTATTGGCATTTGGGGTCATAAACTCTAGTATTAGGTAGAGTTGTGGTAACGTACCAAATCCTTTCTTATGTGAACAAAAAATGGAATGTACTTTTGCAACACATGCGGACTAAAATCCATGGACATGTACATATGCATGTGAGTGTTTTGTCTGGGCTATCAGAACGTATAAGTAAAACACATTTGAATACATGTAGGTACCAGCAATAAGTCAACTTAACCACTAAACAAAATATATTAATATGGATATGTTACGAAGGTGAGCGTTTATTTAGAGCGCGTCCGATATTCTGACTTCACTTACAGAACAAGGTTCTGACCTTACTCGACCGCCACTACCGACTGATGTACTAAATTGCCCCTAATAGTACATTACAAGGCGTCTGTAGCCAATCGATGTGCGTGAACGTATTTAAAATTTGTACAAACAGGTTGGAGAAAGAATTGAAAACATATTCACAGTGATTGCCACCAATATCAGTTTCTCGCACATACTGGCTGGTTCTTCGAGGGGTATGTCTGTTAATCACCACCCCTGTGTGTGGAAGGAGCTTATGTAATAGGCTTCTCCCTGGGTCAGCAATCAAAGAGTGAAAAGGTATTTTTTCCTGGTTACTATGGTTATCGTTCGGCCATAACACGTACAAGAATTCTTTATTCTCATTGTTCTCTAGAAAATACAATTCTCTAAAAGTGGTCACTCAGGGGAAGCAAAGCCAGAGCTTTTATCGCAGGTCGAGTAAGGGAAAAGCAATTTTCTTTCAATTCGAATTTACTATTTAGCGATGAAAGAAAAAAAAAGATACACCGATAAAAATTCATTAAGTTTTCATTTTGATTTTCGTGGAGCGGAAACCGTTAAAAGCACCTTGCGTGATGAACGAAAGGAACGTATTTGCCCACCACAGGGTCCTACTTGTTCATTTAATTTTTTTCTTGTCAATATCAACCCACTCTTGTAAGTTATTGTATAGGATCTGTTTATATGCTGCGTCAAGTGTTTTCCCAATCAATTTCAATATGGCTCATTAAGAATTGCCATTGAAAAACCTACCTGTTTTTCAAGGTAACCTGGTAGTATTCATTCAAATGTGTATCGTATCTTATCGTGACATTTTTACAAATGAAGAGCAAATTTTTCAGACACGTAGGAAATAAATTTGTTTCTTATCACGAAAACAGCTGGATATTCAAAATATTCGCATTACAAACAGGATCCCAAAGTTTTACCATACTGTGTATGAGAATGTTTTATGGCAAAACTTTCAAACGGTCAATAGAGAAGGTACCTGATTTTTTTTCTTTTCGATGTCAATCTATTTTTAGGCAACACCCTAGTGCCTACTGTGAGCAATAAGGGCCTCATTGTGTTATTTATTAAGTAAATGCAAAATGGAAATAGCTCTGCATAAGAACATTGCTGCAAGCGATTTGTATCGCCAACCTGGATAACAATGATTGTTGGAGTAGATTACATTCGAAAGGTTAAGACAAGGCGGTAAAACCGTTGACTCATTGGGCAATAATGGAATGCACATAGTGAGTGAATTCAAGTTCGTTATTTCCAAGAATTGGTTGGTCATAGGGGCTGATTCAAGTGAAAACGTTTTTATTACTAGAACAATTTAAGTACCTGATGGTCAAAAAAGGTTTGCAAGACCACAAGCCACGATTTATTTCAAAATATTTAGTATACACACAATTTTACAATGACACCTAACTGTGCTCTTTTTCTAAATAATATAATAAAAGTTAATAAATAATAGTTTAGTTGGCGAGTAGGCCATTTCCATTTCTTGGATCTTTCTGATATTTAAGTTAAAAATAGTGCCTCTACTCCACACATACACACTTGAATTAAAACACTGCAAACTAATCTGACTGCAAGAATTTGATATCACTGACTAGTTTAGATAGAGTATTGGAATTTAATACACTTCTATCTCTATGCCTAACGTTTCCATTTTTCCAACCTACATATGCACGTCACGCAAAAAGAGTGAATACCCGTTGGCGTATTTTAAAATCTACCACTCATACTGTGTTCTACCCCTAGAGCGTGAGCACATTTAAAATATTTATATATCTACATATATCTATATATATGTAAATGGAGTAGTAACTTCATTAAAGTTTTGGATTTTAATTACTGTATCATTTTCCCGAAAGTTTATGCGTTGCTCGTCTAAAATTATTATTACTGCTGCTAATTTAGTATTTCGAAATTAACCTACAAGATAATTTTTGAATTTAAGCAAATGTTTTACTTGATATTACATATATATATTGGACTGGACAAACGTTTCATTATATTCTTTACATCATATATGTTTAACAGGACACATGTACATACATAGATGACAAGGATGAATTAAAAGACTTCTAAAATCTTAGAATGAAATCGAGTTAGGTTCGTAAAGACAAATCACATTTCACCACATTTCGTTCTATGATTCTTCAGTCGGATTTCTATAAAACTTGGCTCTAAGTAAAGTTTTTTTACAGCAGCTTTGTCCAAAATCATCAAAATCCTTGCAGCCGTTTTCGAACAAGAAGAGATTGTCACAACCGTTTTTGAGAAAATCATCTTTTTGTGAAATTGATCTTGAGAACAATACCGTTAATATCAACGCTAGAACTGAACTTTTTCCTCTAGCGATCATAGTGACCGTAGATGTAAAGTTCAATCTAAGTCAATTCACTCGTTTAGGCTACTAAAAGAAATACGACAATAGGACACTCACTTTTTCCCCTTAGTAATGTCAAGTTTCATAAAAATTTCGAGTTGAAAATTTTTCACGAAAGCAATACCTGCCAACAATGGGTACATATGTATGTACATGTGCATGTAAAAAAAAAGAACAAAATGAGGCACTAAGGCATTGAGTTGAGAGACTTTTAAATGAAAACTCGCAGGATACGAATTCGTTCAGCCGAGAAGAATTTTAAATAAAAAGTGTATTTTCGACAAATAAACTGTTCCGCAAATCCATCAAATTGAATTGCTTCTTTGCACGTCATTCGATATCTTCCATCCCATATTGTACATATTTATTTGTTAGCACCTTTAAATAAATACAAATAAATCGTATAAAGAAGTGAAAATTCAGGTTGTCTATTGCAGGAACATGCCCATATCAACACTCGTCTTTGGCTGCGTTGTCAGAGGAAATTGAAACAATTCAAAAGACGAGGCATGTCCTATCCAATGTATATCATACATCCAGAAGGGGATCAAATACCGACCAGATAAACGTATAAATATAAATTTTGCAACTTCCTCGGTAGTGCACGATTTTGCTTACATAATGCATGGGTATCCTTATACAATGTTTATTCGAAACATACAAACGGAAGGACTCTCGCATTATAATATTGCTCCGAACATGAGAATCGCCTTGTACAGATATGTTATTTCAGTAGAGAAAAGTTATACATGATAAATCAGGAAACTTCATTCAGAAAAGTTTTACTCCAGCTCCACGATAAGAGCTCACAATAAGAGCAAAAAATATATGTATATACGAGTACGAGTACATACTCTATCAAATGGGAAGAGAAGCAGAAAACCTGTATAAAAACTGCATGAACACGTAAAAACTGAAAATAGAGGATATGGAGGGCTGAGTATATACTCGGTATCGCCGTATTAAACAACTGCTGAAGGACTAACCTAACGTCAGCTTAAAACTAAAAGTTGACTGTTGGTAGTTTTACTGGTTGTTTGAAAAATATATAAAAAAAAAAAAAAAAACTAAATACAAAGTTTCTATTGCTGATGCCACAAACATTCCTTGTGATATGTACATTTGTGTGTAGTAAAGAGATTCTTATTTTCAGCACCCTTACGTTTTTTATTTTTTTTATATTTTTGTTCTATAGCTTCTCCTGCTAGAAGTTAATTTTTACATAATTAGCACTTAAACTTGTTAACGTCAACAGATAAATTGCCTGTTAGATGAACATGTAAATGCACTGACGGGAGTTGATCATTGAGATACACAAGCTAAACAAAAGAAATCATGTGTTTTGGGACTCAGACAGTGACACCAATCTAGGGTTGGTTTTAGATCATTAAAGTTGTACATTACATTGTATAGTAGTACAGGCCCCAAAGAACGCTACGACTGCATCAATAATTAATTGACCGTAGGAGACGTGGTCGATGGTAGCGAAATTCATTATTAGTTTCCTATGGTAATAAGGCTTCGAACTCCTGCCGAATTTCATTAAACTACCAATGAACCAAAGCTAGTTAGAAAAACATATTCATATGTAGATCTCTTGAGATAAAACTAACGAGTGTCTGTTCACAGACTTTTAAAATTCTACTTTACACACTACTTCTTGAAATGTTTATTACTGATGTCGAGTACAACTCTTTTGCTCGAAGTCAAAAACAAAAAGAACGATCATAGAACAGACAAATGCGAAACTGAAGGAAATCTGAAAAGGAAAACAAATCATTATTGTTAATTGAGCAGTTTGTTGTCAAATACTGGCAAGATTAAAGATTTTCACACATCAAACTTTCATAACGTTAAATTGACTTGAACAGATATAACTCACTTAAATAACATATTTTGAATTGTTATTCGATCTTAATTAAAAATTGAACAAAAAAATACTACTCACATTATTTAAGCAAGTCTAATGATTAGGCACAACGTTTCAACAAAACTTCTGAATATTCACTAATTTTGCCTAAGCTCGTTCAGAAACTAAAATCTCTGTTGGCCAGATAGCTTTTACTTTCACTCTAGGTCGGAAATCTCTTTGCATTGCAAGTACGCTGGCCAAGGGGCAATACACGAACACACCGCGGCTCCTTATACCCTAACATCACGTTTTATTGTTCCTTTGGCATTTAGTTAGCAAGTTTCCCTTATGTTTGTGTTCATTGAGTAAGTTCGCGCGTGCTCTACTACCTCACTAAGAGTGATTCCTTCAAACCAGATGTGTGTTGGTCAACAGCAACGCCTTTTCTAAGCAGTTTTATTTTTTTAGTGTTAGGGTCGAAACTTTCGATTTTCTTTAACTTAATGCCCTAGATTTCCATTATACATATGCAAATGTATTCTCTATATAGAGTTTGTTCTTGGGAACACACAAAAGAATTGACCTGTACTCGGCGACACCAAATGAGCTTTTAATAAATTCATTATTATGAGTAAACATGAAGTTATCCCGCAAAAGTGGCCAGTAAAATCTTTGCAACAAAAGTATTTCTAGGTCATACCCTTGCCTATACAACCATGTCAAAAACTTTCTTGCCATTCAGTGGCGACAATAGAAATAAACTTTCCCTTTCCGGTGTTCGGATTCGGAGCACTTTGAATTATTTTCGTAATAATTTTGTATTTTAAGAAGTTTATTATGCATACTTAGCATCTAGAACAATTTTTATTCAAACTCGAATACAAAAAAAAACGTTGGTAGGGCGTTGGAAGTTGACCAGGAAATATTTTTGTTGCGTTATGTTTGATATCGTGGGATCTTAATTACTTCTACCAGTCAATTTAATTTGATCATTATGTTTGTGGGCTTTTTGTTGGCATTTGTATTGAGTCTATCGTGAACAGGCTATGGGGTTATTCATTATCACCATTTACGAACTTAGTAACTGAGAACTGGGGGAAATGTTTGGCTTAAGTCATTTGGGTTATCGCCGTTTAGATGTATGTCATACCCCTTTTTTGGAAAACAATAAAGTGATCTAAAGATATTTAAAAAAAAAATCAACATAACTAAAGGATTCTCTTAGAAAATGATCATAGTATCCAATTAGGGCCAAGAAACCTTTTACGAGTATAAAACAAGAAGAGGTATGCTCGTGAGACATTGGATCAGCAATCTTCTGAAGCTATTTCGGAAAATAATCTAAACGGAGATTGAACATAGGGACAATCTTGCCCTAATGTTTCTTAAAATACTAAACTTGCAAGGTACGCCATGAAATTTAGGGTCATCGTTCAGTGCGTTTTTGACAAAATCATGTTTTTTTTTTTTTCATAAGTTGGCTATCAGCAAAGTTTTTCGTTAAAACCTCGGCAGCTATAAGTGCCCTAAGAATAAGTCAGTCTGATAGCTGGAATCATAATGCAACAGGTCATTCCATGATCCTGGAGAAATATCTAGGAAAAGTCTATACTACGGATTACCTAAATCCGCCCCTACATTTTCATAGACCGTTTACTAGCTCGTTCCCAAGCAGGGAAGAATGGAAGGATGGCCAGCCTGCCAACACATGTTCCATCTCTATCTATACAGATGGATCTAAGATGGATGTAGGCGTGGGGTCTGGCATTTTTTCTGAACCGCTGGGGATATCTAGATCAGTCCGCCTCCCGAACCATAGCAGTGTTTTCCAAGCGGAGGTCCTGGCAGTGGCAATAGCTGCCCGTGAGACTGCGATGAGGGCAATACCACCGGAAGGTATCACCTTTTTCATCGACAGCCAGGCGGCAATAAAAGCGATTACTGCTACTGAAATAAAATCCAAGCTTGTGAAGTGCTGTCGCGAGTTCTTGGAACACAGCACAAGGTTACACTCTACTGGGTCCCTGGACACGAAGGTATTCCAGGCAATGAGAAGGCAGACGAACTGGCAAGAAGAGGCTCTGAATCTACGTCACAACAGGTAGACACCTCGGTGTTCATCCCGCCTTGCACATTGAATCAAAAGGCATGGATCTTGGCCAGAAGTGAGGCCAATAGTAGATAGTCCTCCCTGGACGCCTGTTTGATCAGCAGAAGCCTATGGCCTTATGCTAAAGGATAGGAAGTCTCTTTCCGTCCTTATAGGAATTATTACGGGGCATAACTCTCTTCGGTACCACATGAGGAAGTTAAGACTCACGGATGAAGATCTATGTCGGGGATGTGGAGACGAGGAAGCTAATGAGGATACAACCCACTTTCTTTGTCACTGCCCTGGGCTTATCCACCTTAGATTCAAATTTCTAGGGCGACACTTTTTCCGTGACCTCGAAGAATTAGCGAACAGACCAATAAATTAAATTTTTAGGTTCATCAAATCAACGGGATGGTTGGTGATCCACAAGATACTAATCAGTACTAGGGTTTACCAAGGGCAAGGGCAAGGGATCACAATGGGTCTGTATTGACCTGAGTGTGGCGACGTGTTCTAGTCGCCGACCCACATACCTAACCTAACCTATCAGCAAAGTTTTGGCCAAAAACGTAGTTTGCCGTCCTATAACACTTTATAAATATGTATGTATATGAAAGTAAAGCACTATCGATTTTTAGCAAGTTGGCTATAAGTAAAGTACAGTTAAAAACATTTTTGACGAAAAACGTTGTATGCCATCTTAAAGGATTTCACAAGACTAGTTCTTATATAAAATTTAAACAAAATCATTAGAACCGTTTTCAAGGGTTTATGGTTTTAGGGTTCTAAGCCTAAAATTGACCTTAAGTAAAGTGCTATTCACATTAAAACTAAATCAAAAACTTCAATTTCTCCTCCAAAGATCATCCCACAGAGTCATATGTATATGAAGTTTGATTCAAATCCGTTTATCCGTTTAGACTGTAGCTTCGTGCACAGATAGATACACAGACGGCTTTCGCAGACCTACTTTTCTAATGTCAAGTTTGATTAAAATCTTGAGTTAGAAATTTTTAACGAATACAAAACTTGCCCTTTGGAAGAAAAACCTGTTGAAACTGTGGTTGTTTGCGTTAAGTAATTGCTTTTTTGAGTTTTTGGGCTCTAAACTTAATGCAATGACTCTATTAGGCTCCCGTTCCATTCGATTAGGTTGACATTTCTTTCACAGAAGATTTCGCCAGGCGATCTCAGCGATTTCAATATTAAGATAACGAAAAAACTGCTACATTTTCTTACATTTTTCTCTTATTATACTTGTTCCTTGCCCCACAGAGTATAAAAATTCTGATTTCATTTTTATAAACTGAAATGATTTGCAGATACAAGAGACGCGCACAGAGCGCACCACGTGACTGATACTAATTGTACGTTTTATAAATCTTTTTTTTATAAATCTTATCATAACAACTTCTTAGATAATCTGTGACTAACCTAAGTACCAAAATATAGGATATAAACAACCCAGTCCTTGCTTGAACTAACCATCAAAATGTTATAAGATATTAAGTCATAAGTGGGAGCCGGGGCTCAAGTGGTTCTGAAGTGCGTTGGACTACGGAGGAAGGGGTTCGAGGTTAGAATCTCAGTGGAAAACACCTAAAAGTTTTTTAACGACCCCACTTCTTGCGAGCGACTGACAAACAGCCAAGAGTGTAACTGTGATGAAAAAGCTTTTCAATTAATTGCCCTTTGAACACGGAATCAACATAAGGCCCCTTTTTGTTTGTGTAAAGAATATAACACGCACAACACGAATGGTTGTAAGAAGCTAGGTCTTAGGTCCCATCGACCTGTTGCGACAATCATTTCTGTTTGTATTTGTAGCTCCCAAGTATAAATGTAGTCTTTTCTACTATAACGAATTTTTATTTTATGTATGAATTTACTATAGCTTTAATTGACAAACATTTTTTTATTTACGATATCATTGATAGAGTAAAATATTATTCGCAAATTAATTATAATTTTAAACAATTATATCAAAACAAAAGGGGAAATTGCTCTACAATTTTGGTAATCATTCTTAACTTACGTTTTGTTTATCTAATAAAAACTTTTATTACAGACAGAAATAACATACATACATACATATATTTTTGAATATTGGAAAAGCCTATACATAAGTACGAATAAAAATGGCAGACCCACGTATGGGATTTTTCGAAAATCACATTATGAAAACCTTGAGGATCAAGCAAGACAAATGGAATAAAATGCTTTCATCGGAAGTCTTTAAGGTGTGAATGTAGGCTTCTTATATTGTTGGAATATTTTTCATTAATCAATGCGTTACCAGTTTGAGTCACAGCATATTCGTATGCAGGAGATACATTCGTCTGTCTCCTCATTTTGCTCTGTCCTATACTAGTAACTAACTGTTGGGCTGTTCTTCAACCCAACACATTTCAAATCGAAAATTTGCCTTCACGTAACTAATTTTAATATTAAACCTGAGGCCCTATGGGAGAATTATACTTGAGAAGTTTTCCCATTAGATTTATACTCACGAATGTTTGTCAGACGTTCACAATCTATGGGACCGTGGAAGAACATCGGTCTTATACAAAAAACATATTTCATTTAACGGTGACTAGTCAATGAAAGCACAATGTATAGGTAATGCACAGAAAACAAGAACCGTGTTAAAGGTTCACGAATAACTATCAACTATTCCACATTTAAAATTTAGTTGTTCTTTTACCTTTCTATATGAATCCAAATAGACATTTCATTATTCCATTAAAGAAACATTACGAATGTGCTCAATATGAGATTGTCTACTTCACTATTTAAGGTTATCGCTAATTTTTGTACCTCATTTTGTCAGTTTTTAGTAAATTTTTTACATATGTATGTACATAGTTTAGATTCTGAAGGATGTCATGATTAAGGGCTTGAAAAGCGTATTGATAAATTGCTACGGAATAAATCAGCACAGAAAAATTGCGCCTATCAGTTATATTGATTGAATCTGCATTTACCGCACTTTCTGGTAGCAAATAAACAAACAAAAGAAAGAGCAACCAATTTGAACGGTGTTGACCAACCAATGCATAAAGTCTTATGGTGGGGTTTAGGAACGGTGCTGTCGCAACCGGGTTACCTCGAATTTCATTTCATCGTCTAATTCTGTCACGGCTTCGGACTGAGACGGCTCCTAGCCATTTCCACTGAATCCGTAGCTACATACAACAAAAGGCATATTCAAATACACACTAAAAGCGCTTGCAATGCTCGAGGTATACAAGTCCCTGTACAACTTTTCAGAGTCGGAAAACAATTTCGTTGAATTTTGGAAGAATGTGTGTCAGCGATGGAAAGAGATTAAGTGTAGCTACATGCAACATGAAGTATTTCGCAATTACTAGGCGTCTAAGTAGGCCAATGAAAGTATTTACTTAAATTCTCTTTTAATTTGATATAGAAATTTCGTGTTACAAAATGTTCATCGTCTTACATGGAGTTGAAATTTTGTTCGAGTATCTACATAGATATCTGAATTGTAACAATGAAAATGAAATCTAATCTATTTGATTGTTTTAGGAGATGATATTGACTTTTATAACTGAGCCCTATCAGGAAAAAATAATATTTTCAATGAATGCTGGTGGACTACCAGCCCCCTCGTTTGACTTTCCATCCAAGCCGCGCAGTAAAACCGTGTTTTTTATTCGGTATAAGTTACCAACGGAATTGACTACCCAAAATATTAGCACGGTAGGTTTTTGTTCATTGAAATACAGATTTCACAAATACAGATTTTCTTTTAATACAGAGCCTTTTGTACGGCGACCTATTAGCGAACGTATTGGAGAACTTGTTCATTTTGTTCGACGATGTGATATTTCCAGTACTAAACAACCCAGACAATCAAAACGGATGGACTTCTGTTATAGTTAATGACATGAAAACCGAGAGCCAAGACTTAAGGAATTGCATCGCCCAAATGAAGGGACAAATGATAAACCGAACAATTTTGCCACTACCAATTTGCATTGACGAAGTAATGGAAATGGTACCCCATATGGCTGCAGGGTTAGTATACATGCTGTTTCAAGTCAGTTTAAAATATTCTATTCTATTTGCAGAGATTTTTCAAAATTTACAAGTATGATGAAACATTCATTGGAAGGAATGATTGTAAAATGGATAGATTCGATTAATGACTTCATCAGTATAAGCGCCAAAGAATATATTTATAGAAAAGAGGAGCACCCACGTCCTGAGCACTTGATAAATTTCTGGGAAGCACGGCTTGAAAATTTAGAAAATCTTGTTGATCAATTGGGCGATATCCGTATCAAAACAATTGGTTACGTCCTTGAAAAGATAAATTCGGTGTTCGAAACGTCGTTCAGGTACATGGTCGAGAAAATAATGTCAGCTCTTGTCGAGGCGCGGGACATTAAGTTACATCTGGCGCCATTGGTATGTTAAAACTTGACAATTCTATATATGTACATATATTAAAGTTTTTAAATTTACCAACTTGCGTTTATAGAAAAAAATGGTTGACCGTTTCGAAACAAACGATTTACTTGAATGTGAAGAAGACGTAAGACCACTTCTGCTTACAACAGGACTTGTTTGGGCCAATTCAAAGTATTTCCACACTGTTGACAACATGTCACTCCTATTGGCTATGCTACACAACACGATAATTGATAGTGCAACTCGTACAGTTGAACCTGATGGTATATTTCAAGGCGATGTTGACGAAGCCTGCAAGAGGGTAAACACGGTGATAGAAAAAATGGAGCGTTATAAGTAACAACTCTAAAAGAATAACAATAATTCCTATTAGTATACGAATACAAACATATTTGCAGAGTAATTTATCACGAATGTCGCGGGGACTTACTGAGATTCAAATACAACACTGAGTTCAACTCGCAAGAGTGGACTTGGCAGTTTGATACTATTTTTGCCAGATACGATGCCTTTATTGTGCGACTACATGAATTGCATGAAATATTCGCTACTGGCATAAGCTTTGGGAAATTGGAAAAAATAAGCATCGGAGGCCTTAAGGGTCGCAGTCTAACGCATGCAATTGAACAGATTTTGGAAGAATTCAATACGCTCTATAGGGAATGGCAAAACATAACATTTAGCTTACTCGACCCGGATCCAAATAAACTCGAATTCAAAAATGAGAGGGACAAATTTGATAGAAGGGCAGAATTACTTGAAAGAAGATTAGCGTTTATCTTTGAGCAAAATTTCGAAGACGCCCACGAACTTAAAATATGTGGGAGCTTACTCAATCGTCCAATAATTCACGCCCAAATGAAAGAGCATTTTATGTATTTTGTGGAGGAATTAAATAACGAACTTAACGCCGTGGCGCTTGATTTTACGGAGTTCTACAAAATTTATAAGGGTCACGGTATTGAAGTAAGCACATTCGAATTGTTAACTAATTTTGTATTCAATAATCTTCGAACTTATCGTCCAGGCAGTTCAAACGGACTCTTATTTCCCCCAAGTATCTGGAGCAATATCTTGGTTAACAAAACTAGCTAACCGGGTCACTAGTATTCGCAGTGATACTTCACTCTACGATATTGAGTAAAATAAAAATTGAAATCATGATTTACTTATCTGTTCCGCTTTATCTCCATGCAGGTTCTTTGATAATGAATTTGGTGTAGAAACCCTCACTCGTTATAATGAAATGCTTGGATACATAGAAAGTCTTAAGGCAACAATCTTAAACCAATGGGAAAAACATGCGTTACAAAAAATAAATGAAAAATTAAGCCAGCCTGTTTTAAAGAAAGAAACAGTTCCCGGCGAGGATGATAAGCTTTTCGTTAACTTCGATGTTGAGGTAAAAGAAATGATTTTTATTAATAACTTGACAGGAACTTTAACACAATTTTCTTATGACAGCTCAAAGCTGCCCTAAAAAATGCAAAGAATCTACTTCTCCTAGAATGTGAAATTTCTGATTCACTGCTAGAATTCTACGAAAGGGACGATGAGCTGTGGGTGAGTAATATTCATTGGCATGAACTTCATTATCTACTAATTGAACCGATTTTCCCAATAAATACTTAGGAGGCCAGAATAAAATTAATGCGAATTGTGGAGTGGTACAATGACATTAACGAGAGAACAAACAGCTATGAATTCAATTTGCTTCGCGTTGAGATGTCGGTAATCGACGAAAGACTGGTTCCACTACTAACAACAGCTCTTTGGAGGGCATTCAGTAGGTCTTCACATTTTGGGGTTCGTCTTCTTTCACTAAAGTGCTTATTCTTCTAGACCACGACTACATTGTTGAAACTTTCTCGATAATCCAAAGACTGCACGTACGCCTTGTAGATAGTCAGAATAATATAAATAATATGAAACGTAGCATTCAGTCGTGGGGTAAAATCCCCCTGTACCAAAGAAAAGATAAAAATCCAAAAGCTTTACTTGATTATCAAAACCGTATCGCCATTCTGTATCGCCGCAAAAGAGATGCTGATGCCTCGATGAAATTGATCGAACAACTTATGTTTTTAAATATGAAGTTGTTCTTTGATTTACCAATTAACGAGTCGGAAATACCAAAGGAGCCTGTAAAAGAACCTAAAAGGGTAAGCAGTATTACCGCTGAAGCTACACTTCAAGGAGCGAAAGAGGGTGATATGCCTGGAATTGAAGAAACACAATCGGAAATGACGGTAAGTATAGGATCGTTATTAAAGTCTTGATCTAATGTTGACAATCGCAGATGTCCACATCAGCAGATAGATGGGCCTTACTTAACACTTTCCCTCCGGATAAGGTGGCACTCTTTCATCAGTACGAAAAGTATGTGGATGAGCAGATTGCTGAGCAGTTACTAGATGCAGTTACTGTCAGCGTACAATACCTGCGCATGGAGTTTGAAAACCGCTTCGAGAATGATGCTCCGATATTTGAGATTCTAATGGAATTGCAGCAGCCACACGTTGTTTTCTTCCCAAATTTAGATACTTCTCAAAGTCATGGTTTTACACAAATAGTAGAGAATATCATTGAGGATATATTCCGTCAGCTTGCTATGCTGCATAGAGTTGCACCCCAGACTATTGAACCTGGGGAGGACTCAAAGGGAGAAGATTTTATGGGTGAGCTTCCATATTATCTTAGTGTACATATGTTTACTTTATGTTTACATATTCTTCTACCATACACAGTTCCTTCGAATTAATTTAGTATTATATTTTATAGATTATTCTACACTTAGTAACACAGAGAAGTAATCGGGATAGACCATGTGAACTAAATACAAATGTATATTCGTGATCAGTCAATTCCTTATTACTGTTAGAGAGTGCACTACTCGCATATTTGCCATTACAGTTAAGTCTCAAGTAAGATAGATATAAAATGTCATTTATTGGTTACGTGAAAAAATTCGAATCGAGAATTTAATGAAACTTGACAATACTGTGAAAGAGAATTCCAAAAAAGTGGTTCCGTAGGTTAAACGGATTAGCTTTAACCTTCATATCTGTGGTCTGTGGCTTCACACCTAGACGCGAAATCGGAATTTTCATTCTAACCTCAAAATTAGGGGTATTGCTTAGGGCCAATGTCAGTTAAAATGGATTTTCTGGAAACGCCTCTAACGATAATTGGGCTAGTTTGGGTATATGCTATGAAGAAGTTTTTTCCAAAATTTTTACTAGAAATTGAGAAACTATTATTTAAGCAAAGTAATAGGACTTAAAATTCTCTGTTACCCAAACACCCTATATGGCCACGCTCACTTTTTTAAAGCTTTTTTATAAAAACAAAAAAATGTATAAACTTTTACATACATACCTACTTATGAGTACCTATATTGTTATGACTATTATTCCATCGAAACGCGGAATGTCACACCTACTTTACTCGGAAGAGAAAGACTTGCACTTCAATCCTGATAAGATTGTACACTTATAGCATTAAGGTGCAAGTACCCACACTTTATTTATTATAGAAGCTCTACTAAAGGGTTTCAAAACTTCATGTATTTACTAGAAAACGAAAAGAAGGTATTTGATTAATCTTCAAGTTATACATGGCCCCGTCTATTTTTTGAGAGATTCGACTCAAATTTTACGTGTGCATATGTATAAGTATGCAACATTTTGAAGTTATCGTTATAATTCAATAAAAATAAAGTGCACGACTGGGCCGTACAAACTTGCTCCTATATGTCAAATTCTTGTGTGTATTTGAGGTAAAAAGAAATAAACGAATATATACATAGGTATGCAGATGTAAGTTGAATGTATGTAAGTAAACCATCGTTTTAAGCAGATTGGCCAAAAACGTCAAATATCACTCTTAAATTCATTGCCTTTGAACTCCGGTGAATATGCGAAAACCCAAAGTAAGTCCCTAAATAAGTAACAATATTTTCTTTCTCTCTCTCTGTCTTTTAACCAATGAAAATTAAATTCAGACAAATCCAGTAGCACGTGCGCACCAATCAAAACTTGTATCGTAAGGAAAAAAAAACGTTTCCATGACAACAGCTGTGTTCTAGAGTGTTGCCAAGTAATAGATACGTATCAAAAGTGATTATTAATTTAGATATTATGTTTCGTTATCTTAAAAATGGCTATGTTGATAGTTTCACTTTCGACTACAGATGCCATAAAAGAGCATCTTTATAACAATTTCCAACTTTTTGATTCTGCAACATAGTTCCACTGCCATTGGGATATATTTTGTTAGTAATAATGGCAATATTATACGGAATTTGTATTTTGATACTTTAGGTACGTTTTTCCTTCCTAGCGAAATTTTTACTTGCACCTATACCTATAGGGCAAGTATTGCAATCGTGAAAAAAATCGAACTCGAGATTTTAATCAAACTTGACATTACTATGATGGAGAAGTCCAAAAAAGTAGGTCCGGCAATTCCGTCTGTCTGTCTGTCTGTCTGTCAGTCAGTCTGTCTGTCTGTCTGTATATTCGACTACAGCCTAAACGGCAGGACGGATTTACTTCAAACTTCATATATAGACCCTATATATGTAGGATATTCCCTAGAAGCGAAATTTGAATTTTCACTCTAACCTCAAAATTAAGAGTAGTTTACTTAAGACCGATTTCAGTTTAAATGGATTTTCTCGAAAACGGCTCTAACGATTTCGATAAAATTTGATGTGTGGGTTAGTTTGGGCATATGCTATAAGGTGGCATTCCACGTTTTTCACGAAAAATTCGAATAACGGTAATATAGAAAATCAGATGTTTCTCGGGCATTTGTTCGGCGATTGGGCTAAAAGTTAATATTCGTAGGTTATAGGACAAGTGCAAGATAATGGCGTACCAAATTTTGGAATTGCCACGCCCAAAATTTTTACTAGAAATTGAGAAGAAATTATTTAAGCAAAGTAATAGGCGTTAGAATTTTCTATAATTCCCTCAAACACCTTATCTGGCCACGCCCACTTTTTAAAGGTGTTTTAAAAAAAAAAAAACATTGAGTAAACTCCTACAATGTTATGACTATTATTCCATCGAAACGCGGAATGGCACGCCTACTTTACTGGGATAAGCAAAACTTGGACTTTAATCCTGATAAAATTATGCACTTATAGCATTACGGTGCAAGTACGTACGGACCAGTCGTGCACTTTATTTGGTTCACTATAGTGTGCGGGTACTTCCGTAAATGCACATGTATTGACTTATCTTTAAAAAGCTATTGTACCATTGTTATCAATTTGGCCTTAAACTATTAAATAAGGAGTATCTGTGGGGAAAAGCTTTTGCAATGGTATATAATTTTGAAAATCGGTTCAGTAGGAAGAAGTTGGGATAAAATTCATGTTTGCCTATTAATATGATATGAAAATCGTGTTTTTGTTAAGCTGACTGTAAGAAAAGTGGAATTTTCGGCAATTTTGACGAAAACCGTGGAAAAACAGTAAATAAAACAGTAACGATAGAGAAAAGTTTGCGAACATTTTTATGAAGTTGGCTTTAAGTAAAGTACCTTTTAAAACAGTTTTGGTCAAAAACGTTGTATGCCATCTCATAGAGTTTAAAAAGGCTTGCTCTAATATAAAATTTAAAAAAATCGTTGGAGCCGTTTTCGAATAAATTGGCTCCAACTGCTCGATTTCGCGAAGAATGCCGTTATACTAACTTTTGGCCAAAAATGTGATACAGTTCCTCATAGGATTTGAGACGTTTAATCTCATGTGAAAATTTTAATAAAATCGTTGAAGGCGTTTTCAAGCAAATCGGCTTTTAGTCACCTCGGTCCTAAGTACCGTTGTATCATACTTAGACCAAAACGTGGTACGCCATCGTGTTGCATTACTTCGTACTAGTCCGAATATTAAATTTGAACTAAATCATTGGAGCCGTTTTCCCATAAATCGACTTTTGGTCAAATTGGCTATAAGTAAAGTACCATTGTTGCCAATTTTGGTAAGAAACACGATACATCATCTGATTGCAATTGACTAGACTAATTGAAATATGAAGTTTAATCAAAATCGTTAGAGCCGTTTTCGAGAAAATCTCTTTTAACTGAAATCGGCACTAAGTAAACTACCCTTAATTTTGAGGTTAGAATGAAAATTCCGATTCCGCCTCTAGGGATTATCGCACAGACCCTATATATGAAGTTTGATCTAAATCCACCCACTCGTTTAGGCTGTAGCTTCGTGCACAGACAGACAGACAGACAGACCCACAGACAGACAGACAGACGGCATTGGCGGACCTACTTTTTTGGACTTCTCCATTATGGTAATGTCAAGTTTGATTAAAATCTCGAGTTCCAAATTTTGCACGAATAGGTACAATACTTGCCCTATTGGTATAGGTGCAAGTAAAAAGAAGGGGCATTTCTACTATAAACTTATGTACATACATTCAAACCTTATTAAAATATTCAAGTTCTCATCTGTACAGTATTTATTAAAATCAATGTATGTTGTATCCGAATGCTTAATTATAGATGAAATAAGTGACCAGTTAGAAATTCTTAAAAATCGTGCCGATATTATGACAAAAGTTAAGTATGGCATACAAGCAATTCGATTCCACGTCAGAGGCTTTACGGAGTACAACTTTATTTGGGTGGAAGATAAAGCTAATTATCTTGAAGAAATAAAGCGTTACGGAAGACCATTGACTGCAGCCGAACGAGACCCTGAAGAGGGGGAAATCACCATAGCTCCGCTTAAAGATGACCACCCACCATTATCTGTTTATAAGACTCAGGTGAATCATAAGAAAAATAAGACTGGACCAATTGTGAACCGATTTTTTCTCTTATTGTATAGCTGGACAAATTTATAGCCTTACAAGATGAAGTGGAGAAATGGGACACCTTCCAGGACTTTAATGTATGGCTGAGACTGAACAAAAAAGGCTTCAAATATAGTGTTCTAAATGAAATAACTAAATGGATAAATCTATTTAAGAATGATCTTATAAACCGTGTCGTCAATTCGCTTCAGGTTTGCCTTTATCATACTTTGTACTGAATGATCCTACTCGGTACTAATCGATTTATTTAAGGAACTGGAAGATTTCATCATTGAAGCCAAGGCAATTTTGGCACTGGAGCTCGATAAAGATGATCTGGAAGGCCTTCTTAAAGTCATGTCTATTCTAGGTGCAATAAACGATAAGCAGTACATTTACGATGAAATGTTTGAACCAATAAAGTTAATAGTGGAACTACTAAAAGGCTATAATTACGAATTTGCGGGCAACGTTTTAACACAGGTTCGAACTCTAAAAACTTTGATATAAGACTTTGATTGTAACCAATTTGTTTTTTCAGCTTACTGACTTGCCAGATATGTGGCTCAGGATAAAGAGAGATGCTGCCGCCGTTAAACAAACTATTGGTCCAATGCAAGCCTACCAGGTGGACTTGATCGAAAAGCGAATAATGTTGTTCAATAATATGTCCAATTTGTATCGACGTCGATTCCTCGAAAGCAAGGTAACCCAATCATTACCTAAATCCTCGTTGTGTTTCGTCACAATCTTATTCTTTTGTAGCTGTTTCTCGTACCATGTGATAATCCTTACAAGATGATAGATGCGAAGAACGTCGAGATAAATGAAATTGAAATTGCGCAACGACACTTAACGGATTCAGCTCTGTTGTTTGAATTGCAAGGACCTGATATGACCAGAATTCAACGATGTAGAAACGACATTGGCCATCTTAAAGTAATGTGGGACTTCTTCTTCAGTATTGAGTCTACGATAACAGATTGGAAGACTACACCATGGAAGCAAATTGATATAGAGGCCATGGACATGGAATGTAAGAAAATCGGAAAAGATTTACGTGGGCTTGCTAAAGAAATGAGACCCTGGGATCCTTACATTTACATGGAAAACTCATTGAAGAATCTGATGACATCTTTACGAGCCATTACTGAGCTTCAAAATCCGGCAATTCGTGATCGGCATTGGGCCGAGCTAATGCAGACTACTCATGTTAAATTCAGCATAGATAACTCAACCACCCTTAAGGACTTGATTGATCTCAACCTCCATAAGTTTGAAGAGGAAGTAAAGAATATTGTTGACAAATCGGTTAAAGAAATGGCTATGGAGAAAGTTCTTAAAGACTTGCAAACTACTTGGAGTGAAATGGAATTTGGTACTGATACTCATGACCGCACTGGACTTAAACTTTTAAAAGCAACTGAAGAAATGATTGAAGTTCTGGAAGACCATCAAGTTCAGTTACAAAATATGATGTCATCGAAATTTATTGGGCATTTCATCAAGGAAGTTACGGACTGGCAAAATAAACTATCTAATGCCGATCAAGTGATTGCAGCTTGGTTTGAAGTGCAACGGAAATGGATGTACCTAGAAAGTATATTCATTGGATCTGAAGATATTCGAAATCAATTACCCGAAGACTCGAAGAGATTCGATACTATCGACAGGGATTTTAAGGCCCTACTCGCAACGATGAATAACGATCGCAATGTGGTACGTTCGACCAACCGAGGTGGTGGTGGTAGACTCTATGATACCCTAGACAAGCTTCTGAATCAACTTCTGCTATGCGAAAAAGCCTTAAACGATTATTTGGAAACCAAACGGCTTGCCTATCCCAGATTCTATTTCGTGTCTTCAGCCGATTTATTAGATATTCTGTCAAATGGTAACAATCCAAAAATGGTCAGCCGTCATTTGACGAAACTATACGATTCACTTGGAAGTCTTGCTCTAATAGAAGGCTCTAAGAATGCTAAGGGAATGATCGCAAAAGAGTTGGAAGAGAATGTGCCCTTCCAACAAAAATGCGATTGCAGTGGAAAGGTTGAGGTTTGGCTAAATCGTGTAACCGATGAGATGCGCAATACACTGCGAGTACATTTTCGGAAAGCCGTCATTGCATATGAAGACAAACCGCGTCATATTTGGATCTTTGAGTGGCCCGCTCAAGCAGCACTGGTCACCACCCAAATCTGGTGGACAGTGGAAACAGACGACGCATTTGTGAAAGTCAGTATGAGATACGAAAATGCCATTAAGGACTACAATAGGAAACAAGTAAATCAGTTGAACAGTCTCATTATCCTCTTGCTTTCTGATTTGACTCCCGGTGAGAGGCAAAAGATTATGACCGTTTGCACAATCGACGTGCACAGTCGAGATGTTATTTCGAAAATAATTCAACAGAAAGTCGATTTGGCCTCAGCATTTCAATGGCAGAGTCAACTTCGCCACAGATGGGATGTGAAATATGACGATTGTTTTGCTAACATCTGTGATGCCCAATTCAAATACGATTATGAATATCTTGGAAACACTCCGCGACTGGTAATAACACCACTAACTGACCGATGCTACATCACCCTTACTCAATCGCTTCACCTTATAATGGGTGGTGCGCCTGCTGGGCCGGCTGGTACTGGCAAGACCGAAACTACCAAGGATCTGGGTCGCGCACTGGGCATGATGGTGTATGTATTCAACTGCTCTGAACAAATGGACTACAAGTCCTGTGGCAATATCCACAAGGGACTCGCACAAACGGGGGCGTGGGGATGTTTCGATGAATTCAATAGGATCTCGGTGGAAGTACTATCTGTAGTCGCTGTTCAGGTGAAGTGCATTCAGGATGCCATAAAGGTATACAATGTACCATCATTTTAAATCACTGATTTCTTATTCACTGTACGATTTGACATTAGACGAAGAAGGCTGTGTTTAATTTTCTTGGCGAGATAATAGCGATGAGGCCTACTGTAGGTATGTTCATAACAATGAACCCTGGATATGCTGGCCGAGCCGAACTTCCAGAAAATTTAAAAGCCCTCTATCGTCCATGTGCCATGGTTGTGCCCGATTTTGCTTTAATTTGTGAAATCATGTTGGTCGCTGAAGGATTTCAAGAAGCTCGTCTGCTTGCTCGTAAATTTATCACTCTATATACGCTGTGTAGGGAGCTTCTATCGAAACAGGATCATTACGATTGGGGACTGAGAGCAATAAAATCTGTTCTCGTCGTTGCCGGATCGCTCAGGGTAAGTAAAATTGTAAGATAAATAAGACTTTGTCCTAGCTACCTACATAGCTGGAGCCAAGACTCTGTAAGTGAAGTATTTATTATAATCATCTTGTTAATGGGTCTAATACTTTTATAGAAGCATGTACATTGCACACACATAAATACATACATAAAGAAATAGAAATAAACACCAAATTACAATATTTGTGAAATACTATTAAATTTAATAATTCATAACTATCCAGGAGTTTTACTCTGATATTTAGAAAATAATGATAAACTAATCATTTTTCCAAAAGAATTTCTTATGAGAAAAAAGTTTGAAGTGGGCGTGGCAAATTCGAAATTTCGTACACCATTAAATTGCATTGTCATATAATCCTATAACTTTGGAGACAATGGTAACAATTTACAAGCACAGATTCACTTATGTACATATACTATTTTAAGTACGCTACAAGCTAGTATGATCATTTCATTCAGTGAGTTCAATACACACAGGTTCTCTAAAATCTGATCATGCTTGTTTCGGCCAGTAACTATCTGGCCGGAATGGAGGGGATCTTGCCGCAGCCGCGACGGGAGGTTGCTACGTTTTTCGGCCAGTAACTAACTCGCCGGAATGGGGGGGATCTTGGCGCAGCCGCGACGGGCGGTTGTTATGTTTTTCCATGCCTAGACGTGAAGAGTTGTCCGAAAATATATCAACGGGCATCTGAAATGTCCTGAAATCTAAATGATGGAGAGCGGAAGCTGTCGAATGCTCTCAGGATGCATTTATGCAATTAATACAACAATTCTCACTAAACTACATCTAAAAGGGAAAGGGGTTCGTATTTGGAGAGTCTTTATTGCCTTTTTATAAACATTTAAGCAGCGCCACTTTTTCCACCGCTACTGTGAGTAATGTGCGCCATTGTGGTAACTCCATCCTTTTCAACAACTGCATTCACCCAAACCCTGCAATAGCGGACACAAATCCACTTACCAAGGTTTTGCACCAAACTCGATCTCAACAGCACCTCGGACCTTAGCTTTGGTGTTGGGTTGAACTAAACAGGCTATTTTGAACCAGAGCTCCTATAACTTTTTTAAAATAGAAATGTCAAACGAGAATTCCCTAAAGCTTCTTGTGGCAACTTCGAAATTTTTGAGACTGTTGATATGCTACACTTCATGCAATTTGGTCGTTTCGGTCCGGGGGAGCCAGAAAATTCCCGGTGCCAACACCATTGACACACTCTGCTTTCTTGAAATGTTAATTGATCAATGGTTTGTCTACGTATAATTGTTATGCATGTTATGAAAGTCGCTTCAGAAAAAAGCGATTTGTATAAGGAATTATTTTTATTAAATTTAAATACACCTGTAAGTACAAGAAAGTAAACTTTTTCTTCATTTTTCAAAACTATTATTCAAAATCGAAGTCTGACAGTATCTCCACTCCTTTCCTCCAAGATCTGCATAGAGCCCTTATTTCATTCTTCCCGTTATACTTCATACTCTTATTAATATTGCTTCTTTTCTTTTTCTTCTTTTTTGTAAACAGAGAGATGACCGTTACCGGCCAGAAGATCAAGTACTAATGAGGGCACTTCGAGATTTTAATACTCCGAAAATCGTCACCGACGACGTTTCCATTTTTATGGGTCTTATAGGAGATCTTTTCCCAGCCCTTGATGTACCACGTAAGAGAAACCTAGACTTTGAAGCGATTATTAAGAAGTCAGCGGTTGACTTGTCATTGCAACCTGAATCTGGTTTCATATTAAAAATTGTGCAATTAGAGGAACTTTTTGCCGTCCGACACTCAGTGTTTATTATCGGATATGCTGGAACTGGAAAAAGTGAAGTTTGGAAGACTTTATTCAAAACCTACCAAAATCAAAAGAGAAAACCACTTTTTAACGATCTTAATCCTAAAGCAGTAACAAATGATGAACTCTTTGGTATTGTTAATCCAGCTACGAGAGAATGGAAAGACGGTCTTTTCTCAATTATAATGAGAGATCAAGCTAATACCCCAGGAAACGGCCCAAAGTGGATTGTACTTGATGGCGATATTGATCCAATGTGGATTGAGAGCTTAAACACCGTCATGGATGATAATAAAGTGCTAACGCTGGCCAGTAACGAACGAATTGCTCTCACTAAAGAAATGCGTCTGTTATTCGAAATAGCCTCGCTTAGAACAGCCACACCGGCAACAGTTTCACGGGCTGGCATCCTCTATATAAACCCTCAAGATCTTGGCTGGAACCCGTCGGTGGCATCGTGGCTGCAATCAAGAGAAAATAATGCTGAACAAGCCATCCTAGTTGTGCTTTTCGAGAAATATGTGCCGTCGCTACTGGATGTGTTCAAGACTCGTCTAAAGAAAATTACACCGATATCAGATATAGCAATGCTTCAAATGACGTGTTATTTGCTGGATTGTATGCTTACTCCTCAAAATGTGCCCTCAGACTGTCCAAAGGAATGGTACGAAATCTACTTTGTATTCTGCGTCGTGTGGGGATTCGGTTCAACTCTGTTTCAAGATCAAATAATCGATTGGCGCAATGAGTTCCACAAATGGTGGATTAATGAATTTAAGACAGTTAGTTTCCCAGCTGGTGGAAATATATTTAGTTACTTCGTTGATCCTGAAACGAAAAAGTTTCTCCCTTGGACAAAATTAGTGCCTCGCTTCGAGCTAGACCCTGATATTCCTTTGCAGGCAAATCTTGTCCATACTTCAGAAACTACCCGACTCAAATATTTCACAGATATTCTGATCGCCGACCGTCATCCCGTAATGTTCATTGGTCCTCCAGGCTCCGGAAAAACTATAATCATGTCAGCAAAATTGAACGCATTACCTGAGGCTAGATTTGCAATAACAAATGTTCCATTTAATTTCTACACAACCTCCGAGATGTTACAGAGGATTCTGGAGAAGCCTTTGGAGAAGAAAGCTGGTCGTAATTTTGGTCCTCCCGGCAATAAGCAAATGATATACTTTGTCGACGATATGAATATGCCCGAGGTAGACAAATACGGAACCGTGCAACCACACACTTTGATACGACAATTCATGGATTATCGCCACTGGTATGACCGTTTAAAGATGTCTCTTAAGGATATTCATTACTGTCAATTTGCGTCGTGCATGAATCCAACTGCCGGCTCATTTACCATCAATCCAAGGCTACAACGTCATTTTTGTTCATTTGCCGTAAAGTAAGTATCTTTTACTGATAATATTCACTGAAATTTGAATTATGTTTGAATTTTCATCAACCACACAGTGCCCCTGGTGGAGATGCGTTGTTCCACATTCTGCATTCAATTCTGTCACAGCACATGGAAAATGCCCTACATAAATTTGCGAAAAATACGAAGGATATGTGCGAACCCCTAATCAGAACAGCTATTTCTATACATCAAAAAATGTCGACAGCTTTTCTCCCGACGGCCATCAAATTTCATTACAATTTCAATTTGCGTGATCTTGCCAACATTTTTGCGGTAGGTTCAAAATTCCTTACTAACTGCGAAGGTGTCGCAGGATTTAGACAGATCTCGTCACCCATAATGCAAGAATCCTTTACACTAAGTTGAACTTACACTTACTCTGTTAGGCTAAGGCCTACATTACAGGGGTATTCAAATTCCAAAAAATAATTAAGTGTCAGAGTTAATCTTTTAATTGTTTATTTAACCCACTTAATTTTTTTTTTGTTTAAATTGTAGGGCATGTTGTATGCCAATGCAGAGACGTGCCCCAACCCCAATTGGCTTCTTCGACTATGGGTGCATGAGTGTAATCGCGTATACGGTGACAAAATGGTGGACCTAACAGATATAAGCAATTTCGAAAAGTTAATGCAAGAAAACTTGCGCAAAGGAGTTGAAGTGTACAGTGAAGATTTCGTTTTCGAAAAACCACACATATTTTTCCACTATGCAAAGGGGCTAGCTGATGTCAAATACATGCCCATTAGGAATTGGGCACATCTGACCAAACTTCTTGAAGAAGCTCAGGAGCGGTACAACGATTTTGTGGGCGCTATTAATCTTGTACTTTTCGAAGACGCAATGAGTCATATATGCCGCATTAGTCGAATTGTTGAGTCCCCCAGAGGATACGCTCTCCTGATTGGTGTTGGAGGTTCTGGCAAACAATCACTCTGTCGACTCGCCAGTTTCATATCATCCTTGGATGTTTTTCAAATACAACTGACCAAGGACTACAGTATTAATGATCTAAAAGCAAATATAGCAACACTTTATATGAAGTGTGGAGTCAAATCAAATCCATGCTGTTTCCTAATGACTGACCAGGAAGTGGCGAAGGAAGACTTTTTGGTGCTAATCAATGATTTGCTTGCCTCAGGTAACATCCATGAGCTCTTTGCTGATGATGAAGTAGAAAACATTATCGGAGCCATGCGCAATGAAGTAAAACAGGCTGGAATCCCGGACACCCGAGAGAATTGTTGGAAGTTTTTCATTGAAAAAGTGCGTGGACTACTAAAAGTAGTCCTATGTTTCTCTCCTGTCGGACCTACACTTAGAATACGCGCCAGGAAATTTCCGGCTCTTGTCAATAATACTACAATAGATTGGTTCCACGAATGGCCAAAACAAGCATTGGAAAATGTAGCTTTTCGCTTCTTATCGGACATTGAGTCTTTGCCATTGCATTTGGGGCCTCCAGTATCCAAGTTCATGGCATACGTCCATAAGACTGTGAATGACATTTCTCAGTTGTATTTGCTGAATGACAAGAGGTACAATTACACCACGCCTAAGTCATTTTTGGAGCTCATCAGCCTGTACACAAAGCTTTTGGTTGAAAAAGTCAAAATGAATAAAGACAGAGTAGTTCGGCTGGAGAACGGACTAATTAAATTGGCATCTTGTTCAGAAGAAGTAGATGCCTTACAAGACGTACTCAAGGTACAAGAAGTTGAACTAGCTGTCAAGAACAGGGACGCCGATAATCTCATTATTGTTGTAAGCACTGAAAACGAGAAAGTTTCTCGAGAGCGTATATTTGCAACGCAAGAAGAGAAAAAAGTCCGTCAAATTGAAGAGGACGTCGGTGCAAAAGCCGCACTTTGTGAAGAAGATTTTCGAAAGGCTCAACCAGCCCTGTTGGCTGCCCAAGAAGCTTTAAATACACTGAACAAAAACAATTTAACTGAATTGAAGTCATTCGGATCCCCACCAGATGCTGTTGTAAATGTCTGTGCAGCTGTTTTGGTGCTATTTGCTACAAAGGGTAAAATTCCCAAGGATCGGAGCTGGAAAGCATCACGTACGATGATGGGAAACGTTGATAAGTTCTTAGATAATTTGGTCAACTATGACAAAAAACACATCCACCCGGATGTAATCAAGGCTCTTCAGGTATACATTAACGATCCAGAATTTAGTCCGGAGAAGATTGTGTCGAAATCACAAGCTGCTGCTGGTCTCTGTTCGTGGGTGATAAACATAAATCGATTCTACGACGTATACTTGATAGTTGAGCCCAAAGAGAGGGCATTGGTGGATGCTGAACGAGAACTGAGAGAAGCCAGGGAGAAGTTAGAAGCTCTTAATAATCGCTTGAATGAACTCGAAGAGCAATTGAACGCCCTGCAGGCGGAGTTCGATATGGCATTGGGAAAAAAACAAAAGTGCCAGGACGAAGCTGATAAAACCGCATTTACGATTGATTTGGCAAACAGATTAATCGGTGGCCTTGCATCGGAGAAAATTCGTTGGACGGAGTCCGTTAAAAAGTAAGGAACTGACCTGTAAAAAAGATTTTATAATTGTACAATACCTTTGCTTCCTGTCACTTCAGCCTTAATGCCAGTCAAATTACCCTGCCTGGGGATATACTCCTCATATCGTGTTTTATTTCATATGTTGGATGTTTTACACGTGTCTACCGAGTAGAGTTACAAACCAAACTGTGGATGCCTACTTTTAAGACATCATCGGTAAGTAAAACTATTAAAAATTTGTTAATTGCTTACATATGTATGTGTACATGTTTTAAACAATTCTAGCCACCCATTCCGATGTCGGAGGATAGTGACCCCTTTCAGATGATATGTGACGATGCACAGATTGCTGAATGGAACAATCAGGGTCTGCCAAGTGATCGTATGTCTGCTGAAAACGCAGCAATTTTGGTCCATTCCGATCGATATCCTCTAATGATTGATCCACAATTGTAAGCATTTTTTTTTTTCATTTTTATGGTATGTACATATGTACATATATAACGATTCAGTACAAGTACACACGAATTCAATCTTATCCAACGTCTTCCAAGTTTTCACCTATCTGTCTCAATATTATTCTGAATGGTTGATTCATTTTCTAACTACATACTCTAATCACATTTGTGGGTTACTTAGAGCTCTAACTTCCTCGAAATTACAAGTTTTTTTTTTCAATAAAACCTGACTTAACTTACGTACCCTGCTTGGCTACTTCGTCAGCCATACGATTGTCTAGACTATCACTCGGCACCCAAGTGAGCTAAATATCGTTCTGATCCTTCTCCCAATCAACTCTTTAAGTGCTATGTATGTATTTGCTCCAGAGTTCATATCGAACCGAAGTATGGGAGTAGACAGTCGGTGTCCTGGGGAAGGAATCCATGATTGTTAGTAATATTTAGACTTAGAGGAGACAATAGGTACAGCCTTTCAACAATTAGGTGCACACTGCCACTTGTTTACTATAGATATCTGTAGGAAGCTAATGAAATAGAATATCCAGAGCCGTTATAGAGGTGGTGCTTAATGCTTCACTGAACCCGACCTTTGTAACTGGCTAAAATGAGTTAGATGACGGACTTAATATAACCCCGATGAAGAATACGGAGTTAGTAGATACACACTACGCGTTTCCTTGTTTTTCTAAATGCAGCACACATACACATGTACCTAAATATTAAGGGAAGAGAACACAACCAAATACGTTCAATATTATACCACAATACAATACCACCATACCATGATTTCCCTAATTTTTAATTTCGATTGAATTTTATCATACAGGCAAGGCATTAAATGGGTAAAACAAAAGTACGCTGGTAACCTGGTAGTTTTACGTTTAACTCAACGTGGATACCTGGATGTAGTTGAACGTGCAATTAGCAACGGAAATATTCTTTTGATTGAAAACATTGGAGAGACCGTGGATGCTGTTTTGAATCCAGTACTCGGTCGTATGTTGATCAAGAAGGGAACGTGCATGAAATTAGGCGACAAGGAAGTCGATTTCAATCCAAATTTTCGATTAGTTCTACATACAAAATTAGCGAATCCTCACTACAAGCCGGAAATTCAAGCGCAAACTACTTTAATTAACTTCACTGTGACTCGCGACGGTCTAGAGGACCAACTTTTAGCTGAAGTAGTTAAGGCCGAACGACCTGATTTGGAAATTATGCGCTCAAATCTTACACAGCAACAGAATCAATTTAAAATAACATTGAAATTCCTTGAAGACGACTTGCTGGCACGTCTTGCCGCTGCCGGGGAGAATGTGCTTTCAGATGTCACGCTGGTTATGAATTTGGAAAAGACAAAAAAGACAGCTGAGGAGATAGAAGTAAAGGTAGCCGAAGCTAAAATTACTGCGGTCCAAATTGACTCTGCACGAGAGCACTATAGGCCGGCGTCCCAGAGAGCCTCTATCATTTACTTCATTCTGAACGATCTCTTCAAGATAAATCCAATTTATCAGTTCTCTCTGAAGGCGTACACTGTAGTCTTTTCCAGTGCTATTACGAAATCTGCGCCAGCGGCCAAGGTAAAAGAACGTGTTGAAAACCTAATAGATTCCATAACGTTCCATAGTTTCGTTTATGTGTCTCGTGGCCTTTTCGAATCTGATAAGTTGATATTCCTAACCCAAGTGGCTATCCAAATACTTCTGAATGCAGGTGATATGGATACAGCGGAATTGGATTTTCTTTTAAGATTTCCTTATTCGCCAAATGCTACATCAAACTTTTCATTTCTTTCGCACATGGCATGGGGTGGTATTAAAGCACTAACTAACCTTGGAGCATTCAATGGACTAGACAAAGATATTGAAACTTCTCAAAAACGATGGCAAAAGTTTATAGAAGCAGAATGTCCTGAGAATGAAAAGTTCCCCGGAGAGTGGAAAAATAAAACCGCTATTGAAAGACTTTGTATAATGAGATGCATCCGGCCCGATCGAATGTCATATGCCGTCTCAGGTTTTATTGAGGAAAAACTGGGCTCAAAATATACTGACAATCGAGCTATGGAATTTTCCAAAACATTTGAAGAATCAAGTCCGGAAACACACATTTTCTTTGTACTCTCGCCAGGAGTGGATCCTCTGAAAGATGTCGAAAAACTAGGAAAGGTGTTAGGATTCCAAACGGACTATGATAACTTCCACAGTGTATCGCTGGGACAAGGCCAAGAAATCGTTGCAGAGAATGCCATGGATGTGGCATCAAAAAGTGGACATTGGGTTATTTTGCAAAATATTCATCTTGTGGCTAAATGGCTTTCCAGCCTGGAAAAGAAAATCGAAGCAACATTAATCGATGTGAACCCAGATTACAGACTCTTTCTTAGCGCTGAACCAGCTTCAGACCCGGCGTACCACATTCTGCCACAAGCCATTCTTGAATCCGCAATCAAAATTACAAATGAACCACCAACTGGTATGCTTGCAAATATCCACAAGGCTTTGGATAACTTTAATGAGGAAACACTTGAAATGTGTTCCAAAGAAACTGAATTTAAAGCGATACTATTCTCTTTATGCTACTTCCATGCGGTAGTAGCGGAACGAAGGAAGTTCGGCCCGCAAGGATGGAACAGAGTGTATCCCTTCAACGTCGGAGACCTAACTATTTGCGTTTATGTGCTGTATAATTATTTGGAAGCGAATTCTAAAGTTCCGTGGGAAGACTTACGTTATCTTTTTGGAGAGATAATGTATGGGGGTCATATCACTGACGATTGGGACCGCAGATTGTGCCGCACCTACTTGGAAGAGTTTATGCAGCAGGAACTTGTGGATGGCGAATTAGAGTACTGTGTAGGCTTTCCTGCTCCTGGAATTCTTAGATACGATGGCTATCATCAGTACATAGACGATAATCTACCGGCGGAAAGTCCTCATCTTTATGGTTTGCATTTGAATGCAGAAATCGGATTCCTTACCACAGTATCTGAACGTTTGTTCCGAATAGTCTTCGAACTTCAACCCCGACTCCCTGTAGGCACTGGAGGATCCGGCGGTCCAGAACAATCTGAAGAGGACATCATAAAGTCTGTACTGGAAGATCTTCTTGACAAAATACCACAACCATTTAACATTCCCGAATTAATGGCTCGAGTTGAAGACAGAAATCCCTTTATCATTGTGGCATTCCAGGAGTGTGAACGAATGAATATGTTAATGAGGGAGCTGTTCCGATCTCTTAAGGAAACTGAATTGGGCTTAAAAGGCGAGCTAACAATTTCAGGTGACATGGAAACCCTAATGCAGTCTTTGTATATGGACCAAGTGCCGGAGTCATGGACAAAGCTAGCCTATCCCAGTCTTTTGGGCTTACAATCCTGGTTCGCTGATCTAATGATGCGTTTGCGCGAACTCGAAGGCTGGGTAGCGGACTTTAAATTGCCTTCATCAGTATGGCTGGCCGGCTTTTTCAACCCACAGAGCTTTTTGACTGCAATCATGCAGCAGACTGCGCGAAAAAATGAGTGGCCACTGGATCGCATGTGTTTGAATTGTGATGTAACCAAAAAGAGAAAAGAGGAAATAGGGTAAAGTTTCATTAACTTACATCCATGTGCAAATTAGCAATCAATCTTTTCTTGAACTTTACAGCAACGCGCCAAGAGAGGGTGCATTTATAAACGGACTATATATGGAGGGTGCCCGATGGGATACCACAATGGGAACAATCGCGACTGCCTTCATGAAGGAACTGTTCCCATCCATGCCGGTGCTGTATATAAAGGCCGTCACCCAGGATAAACAGGACGTTAAAAACATTTACGAATGCCCTGTATATAAAATAAGGTAAGAGCCCTTGTGCTTTGTTTGTGCACATACCGAATACTAAAAATCGTTTCTATCTCTCAGCCAAAACAACCAACGCACATATTTCTTTCGTTGTCCTACTTCAGTCATGAAAGAATGTGTGCTTTGGCATTCACTATATCTTCTCAATCATCATCAATTCTTGTTTTTTTCTTTCTCTTTTCTATAAACGATTTGTGGTACTCCGTAATGGACGTGCTTCTAAACGCAAACAATTTTTATATTGGCCACTTCGTTGTTTGTCCTCGGCGTCATTGCCCCTTTTCCGGGATCATTCACGGTCATCATTTAACTCTGAATTGTCTGTACTGAAAAATTTCAACAATGCATCGGGTGGCTGGCGTCTCTGGGACTCGGGCACGTGAAATCAAACTCATTTCCTGTTGAATGATCATGATTCAGAATGCGAGGACCTACATATGTTTGGACTTTCAATTTGAAGACTAAAGAGAAGGCTGCCAAATGGACTCTGGCTGGTGTTTGCCTCCTGCTGCAAACGTAGAGAAAAACAAGAATGTAAATACATTATTCTAGTGCCAATAATAAGTTATTTTGCTTATTTGTGAGTACTTGTGATAGGCATTCAATAAAATACATATCATACGAATAGTAAACCACCTTTTTTTCTGTACATAGTTAAAAAAAAAGTCGTGGCTCAGAGATAAGTGCGTTGGACTATAGAGCAAGGGGTTCAGCTTTGGAGTATTTTAATCACGATTTGTTCAATATAAAATGAAGGTTCACCATAGGATTTGCAATCAATTCACCAATGGTACTGTCTACGAATGATTAAATAGCTTATATCAATAGAAAACTGAAATATTTTGGTCAAAAGACGTAAAACAGTCAAAGTACTAAAAGCAGTCAATTAACATACAGTTGACTTACAGTCGTATTTTAATTGACTGTAGTCAAAGGACTTACTGACTGTAACAGTCACTAAAAATTACTTTTAATTGATATGTTTGACTAAACAGGCACCAAAGTACTGCCTGTACTGTCATTCAACTTACACTCAACTGACTGCTTCAGGGTACTGCCTAGTTCGAATATTCAATACTAGCGGACACAACGGACTTCATCCCGACCAATATTTGGTGAAAATAGACTAAAATCAAGTATCAATTGCTTTGAATTCTATACGTTTTATTGAAATCTAAAAAAAATAGAAAAATTATTGTATTCAATTTAAGGCTGCATGATACGCAACATTTTCACTAGCCTAAACTGCTTTAAATATTTTGTACCACATGTTAAACGCACTAAAATCTACTTCAGAGGTTAAGTGGAAAGGTTTGTTAGCTATAGATAATTTTATGGACAAACTTGCTCTGAAGTAATTGCCAACCTTCAATTGTAAATTGTGCGGTGGAAAGCCAGGCACATCCAATAAATTCAAAAACTCAGTTGATTAGTTGGTTGCTTCGTCTTCGTTTGTTACACAGTCGAAAGATTTGAAGGAATGCAGGGAACCAACGATTTGATTTTGAATTGTGCAGTTTAAGTGACCCACATCCTTGTTCTTTGCCGCTAAAATTTCTTTTTCACTCAACCAATCGTAGTTTTTGTGGTTAGAAATGATGTTCGAAAACACTTTTTTCATAAGCTCCTCTTTCGTTGAGACGAAATTGCAAAAATTCGACGGGAACGAACTTAATCCATTCGACACGTCGACAGAAACACACCATTACCGATAGTTAGCAGTCAATTGGAGAACACTTCGGCAGATGGATCGTTCAGCAATGCAACTCGCATGTTTTTCGTTTGAAAGCTGAAGTTTCTTTACATAACGCCACAATATCTGTGATTTGAGGCAAGCATTGACCTCATCGGCAGCGGTCGATCGTGGTATTACTGGTAGTGTTTGCCGGGAATAGCCCGAGAGTAAAAACAATGCACCCCCAAAACGTCTTGCATCATTACGCAGATCTTTCATATTGCAATTCAGAGCTTCTAACGCACGTTTATGCGACATTGTGCATTCGTCTCAGATAATGATTTTGCTTGCTACCAAAACTTTGGCCATTGCTGATTGTTTCGCTATGTTATATGTTGGTTCTTTAACCGCTTGAAGGTTTAAATGAAATGAACAGCGAATTCGATTTGATTTTGAAAGTAACCCACCTAAAAGTTAATAGCACAATCCGAAATTAACGTTTGGATTGATTGTCGATGCGCATGCAATCACAAAGAACATAACCATTCACAATGTGCACTTCATTAAACTGAACTCACTTCTATGAAATCACTTTTCGCTGGTAATTTTCACAAAAAAGGTTTCAAAACAATGTATTAAATCAAATTGAATTGAATTGAATAACGATAAAGTCGAAAGCTGATAACATGTTGTAACGTAAACATAAACGTCATCTGTCATGAAGATGGGGTCGTAATATCGCTCATACAAAATGTATGGGAAAATTAATTTTCCTTGTAATTTTTTTTCCGCGATTTTTTGGGAATTTTCTTTGGTATTCTTTTTTGTTTGGCCGGAGATCAGTCCGAATTGGTGCGAATCATCGAAATCGGTCCAGGCGTTCTTCAGTTATAAGCGTAGTAACTAACGTCACTTTCTTTTATATATGTACATATGTATAGAAGACATATGTATGTAGATGACTGGTAAATTTATTTTTAAAGTAAAAGTACATAAGTATGTACTAAGTCAAAGTCGCGACTTTATTTGAAGATGATAGTCAATTGACTACGACTTTCTGATTCCAGTAGCAAAGTAATACAATTTTTAGCAACTCTGCTATTTAAGGCTACAGGATTTCACCACTTTCTCTGCAGAATTTAGCCGCAAATTTGTCACTCCGCTAAGAGTATGTCAACTGTCAAAGCGGCGCCTATGAGCAAGTCGAGCGTATTCCAAGTTCGGGGGGTGCGAGACTTGCCTTTTTTTTTTAGACAACACGAAGAACAACAATGTTTTTAGACTAGTTATTCCTTTTTAGTGTAAGTTATACACTAATGACGAATATAATATGAAATCCAGTCTTTGCATACTGTTAGGAGTTGAAGAAAGAGCTTCCAAAAAGTAGGACAAGTCTTTCGTAAATTAAATACATATATATAGTTGCATATTTTTAGGAGAATATGTAATTTGAACAAAGTGCATTTTGTGTGGGAACTTTGAAGGCCTATATCTACGGAACTTCGTGGAGACTGGAACATGTGACAGACGAAGCGCCGAAAGCCCTCGTAGTGCTCATTCCGACGATAATATTACCGCTGTGGCTGAACGCCGTGAGTAATACGATAACTGTGACTGGCGAACTATACAAAACCATGGTCAATGAGTATGGTGCAAATTGATGACGGTGCAACTCCACTCGCGTGATAATGGGCATTTTGAACGATGGGTTTTCGGGTTGTCTAATGTTTCATTTTAGCGATGTGCACTGGTCGACAAAATCGGCTAATTTAACCAGTCCAGCCTTTTTTCTTTATAATTTCTTGAAATATATGAAAATAAAGCACAGACTCTAGAAGCTCTCAAAGAGAATATCCGGCAAGAAGGCAAGAAGTTATCGCTTAAACAATTGAAGATGAGAGAAGAAAATCCCAAATGGTCATTCACAATGGCTTTTTGACCGATATCAAATCCAATATACCATTGAATTGAATTGAAGTCAACAGATCATAATCAACGCAGAACTTTCGTCAGTAAGATGTTAGAACATGAGCATGTTTTTCACGCAAAATATATCTTATCTCTAAAAAAATTCTCGAATAATTTCAGAAACACATAGAAAAGCTACAATCATCCCTATTATGTAACCCCTACGAAGTCAGTACGGATTTTTTTTGTCGAATTACAACGAGAATGGCTAAAATTGATGTATGGACGAATGTAAGAGAATTCAAATATCTAAACATTTTAACATAATATTTTATTTTTTTTTTGATTTTTTACAAAATATTGAAGTTATAAAAAATTGGTCGAAGCAGTGGTCGAATTTCAAGGTTTTTTTCACTCGTACTGCTTCAACTTTATGAAGTCCAAATATGAAATTGTCTCCTTCCAGCTCACAATTTAAGGCCCAAAATGTAGTGATATACAGATAGACGGACAGGCAGACATGGTTCATTCGTTTTCGCTTTCGATACTGAACACGAATATACATACATACATATGTACGTATGTACATACTTTAAAAAGACTATCTCGTGTCAAACTTAATATATGTACCCTTAGGATAGGGTATACAAATCATCCGATACAAGTAAGCACAATAGTCCTTGTTTCAACAAACTGTCAGAATGTTATCAGAGTGTAGGTAAGTGGCTATCGGAAATGTACGCTTTCCTACTATAACGAATTTATGTTTTATGTATGCATTCACTATAGCTTCAATTTACAATAGTTTTTTTTTCTACGATATCAATGATAGAGTAAAATATATTATTCGCAAATCATTTTCAATATATCGAAAGAAAAAGGGAATTGCTTCGAAGTTTTTGGTAACCATTCTTAATTAACATTTTTGTCCCTGTTAAAAACTATTTTTACAGACAGAGATACTCGTAGCATACATGTATTTTTGAAAAATTGAAAAAGCCTATAAATACGAGCAAAAATGGGAACACGGTTGGCGTTTTTCGAAAGTTACATTATGAAAACCTTGAGAGTGAAGCAAGAAAAATGGAACAAAATGATTTCCACGGATATCTTTAAGGTGTGAATGTTGAATTTTTGTTTTCTTCATTGGAATGCTTTTGATTAATTAATGACAATACACAAGCTCATAAATCTTTACATACATACATGTATTTATACCCAATTCCATCTAAACTCATAAATTTCGTATACTAGTAGTAAACTCTTTGGGCGTACTTCACTCGACCACAGCCCAAAGAATGACCTCGTAATTGCGTTGGTCGTGGGTTTACTTACATTGCTTTTGTGAAACATTTAAAATACGAGATTTTAATCAAACTTGGCATACATACATACGTATTTAGGAGAATTTTGCTTGTCTGTCGGTCTGTCGAGTGTAGCCTAAACGACGGGCGGACAGATTTGCTTCATATCTGGTGTTCGTGGGGTCACACCACGAAGCGAAATAGGAATCTTCATTGCAACCTCAAAATTAAGGGTACTTTACTCAAAGTCGAATTTAATAAAAATTGATTTAGTCGAAAAGGGTGTATGTATACCATATTTAGTTGGGTGTTTGTCTGATATTTCTTCGTCGATTGGCGACTTTGATTTGATTTCATATTTTGACTAGAAGTGGAAAAAATGTCTAAGAAATATTTGATAAGCGATGAAGTTCTTTACAATTTATTATGGATCCATGTTGAAAAACAAATTTTGCTATCAACTATTTAACTTATTCCGCAATCCTGAATAGTTTTTAGATCTTCAGCATGAAGGAGCAGGTGCACATATATACTTGTCGGGAACGTCATATTGTGCACGAGTGAAAAACATTTCCTTTCGGAAATGGAAGCATTTCGAATATTTCGAATCTTGTGCAAAGTATAGATAGATCCTTATTCTCTGTGGTGTTAGTCAGTTCACGCGTGGGAGATTGTGAAAAACGTTGATATTTTTTATATTTCATTTGGTGAACGGTAGGTATTATCAAATGGGAATGGTAGGTATTATCAAATGGAAACATATATGATGACTGTATCAAGCGCTGAGGTAGATAGCATGGCACAACTATTCCAGATTTCAAATTTAGTTAATCTACATATTTACGTTATCATATTTCATCACTGTTGTCTACGCATCCAGGTAAACGCTTTAATATTCCATAGTAAATATTTTCCGCTGTCATCAATTTCTCTCGCTTAGTCATGTTGTATAATTGTTTGATATTTTTTTTATGAGAATATCAATAAAAGCTCGCTTTTGGTGAACAAGTATTCATTACGCACGATAATATAATACATAATTTCGAATCAGAACAAAATGATTGTGCCCATATGAACACAGAAACGTTCTGCCTATCAATCACATTGATACAGTCTGCATGTAGGGCAGTAAATGGTAGCAAAAGCATAATAAAAAGCAACCACCTTGAATGGTGTTGACCAATCAATGTATGTCTTATAGTGGAGTTTAGACATGGTGCTGTCGCAACCGGGTTACCTCAATTTTCATTTCAACGTATACTTCTTTCACGGCTTCGGACTGAGACGCCTCCTAGCCATTTCCCCTGAGTCCGTAGCAAAATACAATGAAAGGCATATTGAAATATACACTAGATGCACTTGGAATGCTCGCGGTATACACGTCCCTGTACAAATTTTCAGGGTAGGAAAACAATTTCGTAGAATTTTTGGAAGAAAGTGTGTCAGCAATAGAAAGAGATTAAAAGTAGCTACATACATGCAACATGAAGTATTGGACATTTAAATAGGCCAACAGAATAGTACACAAATATGTATTTACTTAGATTTACTTCTAATTTCATTTATTAATATCTGAGTTACAAAATATACTTTTGGAAATTCATTATCATATATGGAGTTGAAATTTACATATTATGTATATTGACATTGTTACATATAATGAAAATGAAAGCTAATCAATTTGACTGTTTTAGGAGACAATAATGACATTTTTAAATGAGCCCTATCAGCAAAGGATAATATTTGCACTGAATGCTGGTGGATTACCGGCCCCTTCGTTTGAGTTCCCATCCAAGCCACGCAGTAAGACAGTATTCTTTATCAGGTATAGGTTACCAACGGACTTAACGGCCCAAAATATTAGCACGGTAAGTTTTTTAAACTGATTTTTCTCAAATACAAATTTCCTTTCTACACAGAGTCTTTTGTACGGCGATCTATTAGCGAACGTATTGGAGAACTTGTTCATTTTGTTCGACGATGTGATATTCCCTGTATTAAACAACCCAGACAATCAAAACGGATGGACTTCTGTTATAGTTAATGACATGACAACGGAGAGTCAAGACTTAAGGAATTGCATCGCCCAAATGAAGGGACAAATGATCAATCGAACAATTTTACCACTGCCAATCTGCATTAATGAATTAATGAGCATGGTACCCAGCATGGCTTCAGGGTTAGTATACATGGTGTTTCAATTCAGTGCAAAAGTTTCCTATTTCAGATTGTGTAATTAGATATTGCGATTAAAAGCCCAAATATACATATATATGTACATATATGCAATTATAAATCTACCCATATGTAGAAACAAAACTCAAAATCTTTCGGCAGTACTTAGAAGATTAATGTATTCTGCTACATGGTACATCTCAAATACAAATATGTAGGTAAATCAGCCATACCACAAAAAAAAAATGTAATTTCGCTCAAATCTGACCTTATAACCGAATTTGTTTCTTAAATTTGGTAAAAAATAAAGTGTACGGCTGGGTTGTACGTATTTTAGTGCTGAAGCTGTATAAATTATTCAGGATGAATAAAATGGGTATGGAATTCCGCATCGAAGAAATTTCAGTCTAAAAATATATTTTTTAAGAAACGCTCTCAAAATGTAGGCACAGCCATATATGTATATAACGAATTTGACTGGCTTATCAGTTCTGCCTTAATAGTTTTTTTTCAAAAAATTAAAATTTTAAAAATGTTGTGTGTCTGTTTCAAAATTTTGTGTTACATATCTTTGCAAATGTCTTATTCCATGTATTAATTTAAAGCCCGATCGAAATACCGAAGAAATACCCTAAAAACAGAGGATTTTCAATATTATCGTTATTCGAATTTTATAATACAACTAAGTCGAATATCAAATTTTATCGAAATCATTGGAGCAGTTTTCGAAAGTATGTATATACACTTCTTTTGCTATGCCCACTTTTTGGGAATGTTTTTAAAATAACCCGATGTCACTGATGCGACTGATCACTGATCCACGGTTCAGGTTCACTCAGGTTCTTTTTCAGAAATTGGCAAGAGTTATTCTTCGCCTAATGTTGGATGATCTGTTGATTTCAGAAAAAAAATTGAGTCAAAGTTTTATTACTTCAAAGTTAAAGTTGTCCACTGCGACATTCCATCCAATTTGTTTCTTTTGTGTATTCGCAGCTTGCACTTTACCCCCGTTGACTGACAGAATCGCTGTCCTGCGAATTTCGAACAATCTATTTTATTATGATATTAAAAGAATCACATCCCAACACTTCTTCACTACTTTGCCAACTTTGGTATAATAGCGATCATTATCCATCGTCAAACATGATATTGAGATACTATTCAGTAAGTATACTCATCTGACAAAATCTTGGGGTATGGGTTCCACGTAATAGACCCCAACCGCTGGATCTGGTAGCTTTGTTGAATTTAAGCTTAAATAGCTTGAAAAATTCACTGCTTTCTTGCCGTATCAGACATTCGACTTCGTATATCTCACAGTAATCTCTCTTTGAATATCCATTCTGTATCTGGAGCATTGTATTGAACCGAGTCGATATTAGATGAATATTGTCCTTCTTCTAATGCTAGGGTATCCCAGGGCTCTGTTCATTTACCAGGTGTTTTTCCAGCCCTTTCAATGAAGCTGATTAATTTGGAGACAAGCCATACGCCGGAATTTTTCTCCATTCTATTGACGACCCTTGAAAATTCAAAAAATCGTTACTATTTTGTAAATTCTATCCAGGATGTAAATATGTTTTATTCATAAACTAAATGCTATCACAAAATGATATCCCAATGGATACACTAAATCACTTTCAAATCTACACCACCATCACAGTCGGACTAGATAACATATTTAAATGCAGCGCTCTTCTAAAGTGGTGACAAGAACCTGTGAAACGAAGAAGAGCCAGAGGCAAAGTTCAAAAAAATATTTTGAGCTACTACTGACCATTATGTCGCACCACAATACTATACATACAGTACCGCTAGGTGCACCCTTGGGACTTTGAAAACCGTATCGCATTATATTGTAGTGATGTATTGGAAATGGCTGTATTTTACACATTATTTGTGTATCTTGGCAATTTATTCAAATGTTTAAAATAAATAAAATCATTTCTTCTTTTCAGAGATTTTTCGAAGTTTACAAGTTTAATGAAACATTCATTAGAAGGAATGATTGTGAAATGGATAGATTCTGTAAATGACTTCATCAACATATCCGCGAAAGAATACATTTATAAAAAAGAGGACCATCCACGTCCTGAGCATTTAATAAATTTTTGGGAATCACGGCTTGAAAATTTAGAAAATCTTTCTGATCAGTTGGGCGATATCCGTATCAAAACAATTGGTTACGTCCTTGAAAAGATAAATTCGGTGTTCGAAACGTCGTTCAGGTATATGGTCGAGAAAATAATGTTAGCTCTTGTCGAGGCGCGGGACATTAAGTTACATCTAACCCCGTTGGTGTGTTATAATTTAAAAATCTCACGTTAAAGTATTTAATTTTATAAATTTTTATTTGTAGAAAAAAATTGTTGACCGTTTGGAGACCAACGATTTAATTGAATCTGATGTCGATGTAAGAGCACTTCTGCTTACAACAGGACTTGTGTGGGCCAATTCAAAGTATTTTCACACTGTTGACAACATGTCACTCTTATTGGTTATGCTTAACAACACGATGATTGAGTGTGCAACTCGTACAATTGAGCCTGATGGTATATTTCAAGGCGATGTTGACGAAGCCTGCAAGAGGGTGAACACGGTGATCAGCAAATTGGAGCGTTATAAGTAACAACACTTAAACAATGACAATAATTACTATTAGTATACGAATACAATAATATTTGCAGAGTAATCTATCACGAATGTCGTGGGGACTTACTGAGATTCAAATACAACACTGAGTTCAACTCCCAAGAGTGGACTTGGCAGTTTGAGACTATTTTCACCAGATACGATGCCTTTATAGTACGACTGCATGAAATGCATGAAATATTCGCTACTGGCATAAGCTTTAGCAAATTGGAAAAAATAAGCATCGGGGGTCTTAGAGGTCGCAGTCTAACACATGCAATTGAACACATTTTGGAAGAATTCAATTCGCTCTATAGGGAATGGCAAAACATAACGTTTAACGTACTCGACCCGGATCCAAATAAGCCCGAATTCAAAAAAGAAAGGGATAAATTCGAAAGAAGGGCAGATTTACTTGAAAGAAGATTAGCGTTTGTTTTTGAGAGAAATTTCGAAGACGCTCACGAACTTAAAATATGTGGAAGCTTGCTCACTCGCCCATTAATTAACGCCCAAATAAATCATTATTTCCCATATTTTGTGGAAGAATTTAACGACGAACTTAATGCGATAGCACTTGATTTCATGGAGTTTTCCAAAATTTTTGGTTCACGCGGAATCGAAGTTAGTGGTTTCGAATCGTTGACTATTTTTGCCCAAAATAATCTTCGATTTTATCTTGCAGGCAGTTCCCACTGACTCTTATTTCCCACAAGTATCTGGAGCAATATCTTGGTTAACAAAACTAGCTCATCGTTCTATCACAATGCGCAATGACTTCACACTTTATGATATTAAGTAAGAATTAAGTCAAAGTCAGGAGTCACTTATCGCATCGTTTTTATCTCTCTGCAGTTTCTTTGATAACGAATTTGGTGCAGAGACCCTCACTCGTTACAAGGAAATACTTGGATATATAGAAACTGTTAAGACAACAATTCTAACCCAGTGGGAAAAACGTGCACTCCAAAGTATCAATGATAAAATAAACCAACCTGTTTTAAGGAAACACAGAAGCTTCAACGAGGATGAAAAGCTTTTCCTTAACTTCGATGTTGAGGTAAGGGAAATTATTTTTATTAATAACTTGAGAAGAACCTTCACACATTTTTTTTTGACAGCTCAAAGCTGCCCTAAAAAATACAAAGAACCTATTACTCCTTGACTGCTATATTTCTGATCCCCTGCTAGACTTCTACGATAGGGACGATGAGCTGTGGGTGAGTTGTACTAATTTGCATGAACTTTAATGTCTGCTAATTGGACCAATTTTACCAATAAATACTTAGGAGGCCAGAATAAAATTGATGCGAATTGTGGAGTGGTACAATGACATTAACGAGAGAGCGAACAATTATGAATTCAATTTGCTTCGCGTGGAGATGATGGCAATCGACGAACGATTGGTCCCGCTACTAACAACAGCTCTTTGGCAGGCATTCAGTAGAACTCCTCATTTGGGATTCGTCTTCTTTCACTAAAGCCCTTCTTTTCTTCTAGACCACGAGTACATTGTTGAAACTTTCATGATAATCCAAAGGCTCCACTCTCGCCTTGTAGATATTCAGAATAACGTAAATAATATGAAACGTAGCATTCAGTCGTGGGGTAAAAAGCCCCTGTACCAAAGAAAAGATAAAAACCCAAAAGCCTTACTTGACTATCAAAACCGTATATCCATTCTACATCGACGCAAAAAAGATGCTGATTCCTCAATGAAATTGATCGAGCAGCTTATGTTCTTAAACTTAAAGTTGTTCTTTGATTTACCAGTTAACGAGTGGGAAATACCAAGGGAACCTGTAAAAGAACTGAAAAGGGTAAGCAGTGTTACCGCAGAAGCTACACTTCCAGGTGAAGTAGTAGGAATTGAAGAAGCACAATCAGATATAACGGTGAGTATAAGAACATTACTGAATTCTCGATCTAATGGTTGTCAATCGCAGATATCTACATCAGTAGATAGATGGGCCTTACTTAACACTTTCCCTCCAGACAAGGTTGCACTCTTTCATCAGTACGAAAAGTATGTAGATGAGCAAATTGCTGAACAATTACTTGATACAGTCACAGTAAGCATGCAATACCTGCGCTTTGAGTTTGAGAATCGCTTCGAGAATGATGCTCCAATATTTGAGATCATAATGGAATTGCAGCAGCCACACATGGTTTTCTTTCCAAACTTAGATACAGCTCTAAGTCATGGTTTTACACAGATAGTAGAGAATATCATTGAGGATATATTCCGTCAGCTTGCTATGCTGCATAGAGTAGCACCCCAGACTATTGAAGCTGGGGAGGACTCAAAGGGAGAGGATTTCATGGGTGAGCTTCCATATTACTTTGACAATACATTAGTCTTTGCAACAATATTCTTTACCATAAATCCTTCTGATAGTGATTACTTATTACATATTTAAACATTGATACTTTCAACAAGTTCTACGTCAAAAATCTACTGATGGCTCGTACACAAAGCCTTAAAGTTATTGATTCCCCGTTCAGTCGTTGAACTTGCCCGGATGCATGGGTTTAATATTCTATTTTATTATTTTATATTCTTAATTGTTTTGTTAAAATTTTTATTTTTTCGAGTGAATTAGTTTTATAAAAATATTACTTTCATCTTTAAACACCATTTTCGTCGAAAGTGGAAAACATAGCTACTCTCTTAGTTAGATATTTGATAACTGAATGTATGTACATATGTACATATATTTGGTCGTAAACTTTAGTTATATTTTGCAATGCATTGGTAATGATGAGATTACTTTCTGGGTCCGAGCTTAGTCCAAGTCCAGTCTCTGCACTAACTATTAGGTTATACATACATACTAGGTAAACCTGTAAACATTTAATGGATTTTTTAACCCTGATTCAACTAACACCAACACATTGATTCATTTATAGACGAAATAAGTGATCAGCTGGATATTCTAAAAAATCGCAATGATATCTTACAAAAAGTGAAGTATGGATTGCAAGCAATTCGATCCCACGTGAGGGGCTTCATGGAGTACAACTTTATTTGGGTGGAAGATAAAGCTAATTATCTAGATGAAATAAAGCGTTACGGAAGACCATTGACTGCAGCTGAACGAGACCCTGAAGAGGGAGAAGTCAGCATACCTCTGCTTAAAGATGACCATCCACCTTTATCTGTTTATAGGACTCAGGTGAATTATAAGAAAAATAAAACTTAATTAACTGGTAGTCCTAATGCTAGGTTTTGTTTTATAGCTGGATAAATTTATAGCCTTAAAAGACGTAGTAGAAAAATGGGAGACCTACCAGGACTTTAATGTATGGCTTAGATTAAACAAGAAGAGCTTCAAGGATAGCGTTTTAAATGAAATAACTAAATGGATAAATCTATTTAAGAATGATCTTATAAACAGGGTTATGGGTTCACTTCAGGTTTGCCTTTACCATACTCTGTACTGAATGTTACTACTCGGTACTAAATCGATTTATTTAAGGATTTGGAAGATTTTATCGTTGAGGCCAAGGCAATTTTGGCATTGGAACTCGATAAAGATGATCTGGAAGGCCTTCTTAAAGTCATGTCTATTCTAAGTGCGATTAACGAGAGACAATACGTGTATGATGAAATGTTTGAGCCAATAAAGTTGATAGTGGAACTTCTGAAAAGCTACAATTATGAATTTGCGGGCAACGTTTTAACACAAGTTCTATATCTCGAAACTCTTCTAAGGATTTCGAAATTAATCAATTTATTTTTAGCTTGCCGACTTGCCAGATATGTGGCTCAGGATCAAGAGAGATTCGGCCTCCGTTAAACAAACTATTGGTCCAATGCAAGCCTACCAGGTGGACTTGATCGAGAAGCGAATACTGTTATTTAATAGTATGTCCAATTTGTATCGGCAACGATTCCTCCAAAGCAAAGTAAAGTGATCACTACCTGAATCCTCAACGTATTTCATCATACCTTTGTCTTTTTAGCTGTTTCTCGTACCATGTGATAATCCTTACAAAATAATTGATGCGAAGAACATCGAGTTAAATGAAATTGAAAAGCAGCAACAACACCTAACGGATTCAGCACTGTTGTTTGAATTGCAAGGACCTGATATGACCAGAATTCAAAGATGTAGAAACGACATTGGCCATCTTAAAGTAATGTGGGACTACTTCGTCAGTATTGACTCGACAATAACAGATTGGAAGACTACACCATGGAAGCAAATCGATATAGAGGTCATGGATATTGAATGTAAAAAAATCGGAAAAGAGCTACGTGGGCTTGCTAAAGAAATGAGACCCTGGGATCCTTACATTTACATGGAAAACTCATTGAAGAATCTGATGACATCTTTACGAGCCATTACTGAGCTTCAAAATCCGGCAATTCGTGATCGGCATTGGGCCGAGCTAATGCAAACTACTCATGTTAAATTCAGCATGGATGACTCAACTACGCTTAAGGACTTGATTGATCTTAACCTCCATAAGTTCGAAGAGGAAGTAAAGAATATTGTTGACAAATCGGTTAAAGAAATGGCTATGGAAAAAGTTCTCAAAGACTTGCAAAGTACTTGGAGTGAAATGGAATTCGGAAATGATACTCACGACCGCACTGGACTTAAAGTTTTAAAAGCAACTGAAGAAATGATTGAGGTTCTGGAAGACCATCAAGTTCAGTTACAAAATATGATGTCCTCTAAATTTATTGGATATTTTATCAAGGAAGTTACGGACTGGCAAAATAAACTATCTAATGCCGATCAAGTGATTGCAGCTTGGTTTGAAGTGCAGCGGAAATGGATGTACCTGGAAAGTATATTCATTGGATCTGAAGATATTCGAAACCAATTACCCGAAGACTCGAAGAGATTCGATACTATCGACAAGGATTTTAAAGCCCTACTTGCAACGATGAATAACGACCGCAATGTGGTGCGTTCGACCAACCGAGGTGGTAGTGGTAAGCTCTATGATACCCTTGACAAGCTTCTAAATCAACTTCTGCTATGCGAAAAAGCCTTAAACGATTATTTGGAAACCAAACGGCTTGCCTATCCCAGATTCTATTTCGTGTCTTCAGCCGATTTATTAGATATTCTGTCAAATGGTAACAACCCAAAAATGGTAAGCCGTCATTTGACGAAACTATACGATTCGGTTGGAAGCCTTGCTCTAGATGGATCTAAAAATGCTAAGGGAATGATCGCAAAAGAGTTGGAAGAGTATGTTCCCTTCCAACAAAAATGCGATTGCAGTGGAAAGGTCGAGATGTGGCTAAATCGTGTAACCGATGAGATGCGCAATACACTGCGAGTACATTTTCGGAAAGCCGTCATTGCATATGAAGAGAAACCGCGTCATATTTGGATCTTTGAGTGGCCCGCTCAAGCAGCACTGGTCACCACCCAAATCTGGTGGACAGTGGAAACAGACGACGCATTTGTGAAAGTCAGTATGAGATACGAAAATGCCATTAAGGACTACAATAGGAAACAAGTAAATCAATTGAACAGTCTCATTATCCTCTTGCTTTCTGATTTGACTCCCGGTGAGAGGCAAAAGATTATGACCGTTTGCACAATCGACGTGCACAGTCGAGATGTTATTTCGAAAATAATTCAACAGAAAGTCGATTTGGCCTCAGCATTTCAATGGCAGAGTCAACTTCGCCACAGATGGGATGTGAAATATGACGATTGTTTTGCTAACATCTGTGATGCCCAATTCAAATACGATTATGAATATCTTGGAAACACTCCGCGACTGGTAATAACACCACTAACTGACCGATGCTACATCACCCTTACTCAATCGCTTCACCTTATAATGGGTGGTGCGCCTGCTGGGCCGGCTGGTACTGGCAAGACCGAAACTACCAAGGATCTGGGTCGCGCACTGGGCATGATGGTGTATGTATTCAACTGCTCTGAACAAATGGACTACAAGTCCTGTGGCAATATCCACAAGGGACTCGCACAAACGGGGGCGTGGGGATGTTTCGATGAATTCAATAGGATCTCGGTGGAAGTACTATCTGTAGTCGCTGTTCAGGTGAAGTGCATTCAGGATGCCATAAAGGTATACAATATACCATAATTGCAAATCACTGATTTTTTATTTACTCTACGATTTGGCATTAGACGAAAAAGATTGTGTTTAATTTCCTCGGTGAGATAATAGCACTAAGGCCAACTGTGGGAATGTTCATAACAATGAACCCTGGATACGCTGGTCGGGCCGAACTTCCAGAAAATTTAAAGGCCCTCTATCGTCCATGTGCCATGGTTGTTCCCGATTTCGCTTTAATTTGTGAAATCATGTTGGTCGCTGAAGGATTTCAAGAAGCTCGTCTGCTTGCTCGTAAATTTATCACTCTATATACACTGTGTAGGGAGCTTCTATCGAAACAGGATCATTACGATTGGGGACTGAGAGCAATAAAATCTGTTCTCGTCGTTGCTGGAGCGCTCAGGGTGAGTACATGTATCTACATATATCAACTAAAAGGTAAAAATATAATTGGATGGTTTTTGTTTACATTAGAGTGTCGTTAAATGTATCCAGGTAGGAATTACGCACTGAAGTTACTGCATAATAATATTTGTATATTATTTGTTCGCATGTAAGACTACCGTTTTTACTTAGGTCTATAGCTCTAATTTTTACGACTGACATTCATTATAATCATCTTGTGGTATTGAAGACGCTATTCATTTCTTTAATTCCTTTTAAGTTTTTCTTTTCACGGTCAAGCTGCTGATTCGCTACTAGCGATCAATTGAACAAGTCAATATGGGGGTGTTCATGAGTAGCGATTTGCCAAAAAGGGCGTGCAAATCTATGTTTATGATTTTTTTTGGAATTGTGAATATTAATTACCACTGTCAAAATACGAATAAAACTAAGTGAAACCGCGCTGTCATAAACACTTAATCGCTTGTGATGTCAATGGTATTCGCTTAACCGTGAACACAGCCTTATTTAGTCGTAATAAAAATTTTCGACCTCATGTAAAACAATAAATTAATTTAGAGTGGGCGTGGCAGTGGGTGAATTTTAAAAATTGTTACAGTAGTACTGTTAGCAAGCTCAGATATTTCATTTTACACTTCTGGCTCAAAATTTACCATTCACAACTGGTGACATACGGACGGACGGTCAGCCCTCATTCTTTTCACTATTGATACTGACTACGAATATGTGTAGGAAAATATAGGGTCTATCTCGATTAATTCTATGTTACAAGTTGTAATATTTGTATATACTTTTTGGAAAGAGTATAAAAACTAGATGGCTCCCTGCCATAGCACTATTTTAAGAAAATTACAAGCAGATTTCTATCATTTCACAAAAGAACTAACCAACCAAAATTTGTATGTAGTGTTAAAAAAAATTGCTTGCATTGCCAAACCCGAAAGTAATATCAGAGAATCCGTCGTAATACAATTTTGCTACGATTTTCGAAATTCTTAAAAATGGTATCACATAATTCGAATAAATCAGAAATTTGGCATTAATAACATATAATAAGAACTATATAACTTTTTTTAAATGAAGGCCGAATATTATAATTTTAATTATTTGCCCATTCCCACTGGAGGATAATGTAATACTCTGCAACTTAACAAGTTTACTTAAGTTTCTCGTGGAAAAAAAAACTTTTATTAGCTGATTTCACATTCTTGGCCACGATATTTACTCCATATCGGCCTTGTATGGTGGCCACAGAATGACAATTGACAACTTTGTAAAAATCCTTTAATACACATCTTTATCTTTAAAAAATCTATTAAAAGTAATAAATGGTTTTATTGGGCAATGAGAAGAAGACTCTTTTGCGTCTGATTATGTAAGACCGAAGTGTAACAGGATCTCCACTCATTTCCATCAAAACTGGTTTATATTCCTGTCGGTAATATGTATAACAACCAACCAAACCCTTTTGACTGTCAGCAACGAAGTTTCGAATTTAACACCAATAACTCCAAATTGATGATAATTAAAATAAAATCTCTGTATATAGGGTGGGCCAGATTCTTTTTGGAAATGCAATGGGATGAACAATATTAAATTTTTTCCATGTACACACATGAATGTTTGCTCCTACTTATAAAGCCATAAAAATGGAAAAAAAACTTAATTTTGGTAATTTTATTTCATTTCCAAAAATAAATTTGTATTTGGCCCACCCTGTTTATACTCTTAAAATAAAACTGATACTTTTCTATTGTAAACAGAGAGATGATCGAATGCGACCAGAAGATCAAGTATTAATGAGGGCACTTCGAGATTTTAATACTCCGAAAATCGTCACCGATGACGTTTCCATATTTATGGGACTTATAGGAGATCTTTTCCCAGCCCTCGATGTACCACGTAAGAGAAACCTAGACTTTGAAGCGATTATTAAGAAGTCAGCGATTGACTTGTCATTGCAACCTGAATCTGGTTTTATATTAAAAATTGTACAATTAGAGGAACTTTTTGCCGTCCGACATTCAGTGTTTATTGTCGGATATGCAGGAACGGGGAAAAGTGAAGTTTGGAAGACTTTATTCAAAACCTACCAAAATCAAAAGAGAAAACCACTTTTTAACGATCTTAATCCTAAAGCAGTAACAAATGATGAACTATTTGGTATTGTTAATCCAGCTACGAGAGAATGGAAAGACGGTCTTTTCTCAATTATAATGAGAGATCAAGCTAATACCCCAGGAAACGGCCCAAAGTGGATTGTACTTGATGGCGATATTGATCCAATGTGGATTGAGAGCTTAAACACCGTCATGGATGATAATAAAGTGTTAACGCTGGCCAGTAACGAACGAATTGCTCTTACTAAGGAAATGCGGCTGCTGTTCGAAATAGCTACTCTTAGGACAGCCACACCGGCAACAGTCTCACGGGCTGGCATCCTTTATATAAATCCTCAAGATCTTGGCTGGAACCCGTCTGTGGCATCATGGCTGCAATCAAGAGAAAATAATGCTGAACAAGCCATCCTAGTTGTGCTTTTCGAGAAATATGTACCACCCCTATTAGATGTGTTCAAGACTCGCTTAAAGAAAATTACACCGATATCAGATATAGCAATGCTTCAAATGACGTGTTATTTGCTGGATTGTATGCTTACTCCTCAAAATATGCCATCAGACTGTCCAAAGGAGTGGTACGAAGTCTATTTTGTATTCTGCATCATTTGGGGATTTGGTTCAACTCTGTTTCAAGATCAAATAATCGATTGGCGCAATGAATTCCACAAATGGTGGATTAATGAATTTAAGACAGTAACTTTTCCACCTAGTGGAAATATATTTAGTTACTTCGTAGATCCTGAGACGAAAAAGTTTCTCCCTTGGACAAAATTAGTGCCCCGCTTCGATCTAGACCCTGATATTCCTTTGCAGGCAAATCTTGTCCATACTTCCGAAACTACCAGACTCAAATATTTCACAGATATTCTGATGGCCGACCGTCATCCCGTAATGTTCATTGGTCCTCCAGGCTCCGGAAAAACTATAATCATGTCAGCAAAATTGAACGCATTACCTGAGTCTAGCTTTGCAATAACAAATGTTCCATTTAATTTCTACACAACCTCCGAGATGTTACAGAGGATTCTGGAGAAACCTTTAGAGAAGAAAGCTGGTCGTAATTTTGGTCCTCCCGGCAATAAGCAAATGATATACTTTGTCGACGATATGAATATGCCCGAGGTGGACAAATACGGAACTGTGCAACCACACACTTTGATACGACAATTCATGGACTATCGCCACTGGTATGACCGTTTAAAGATGTCTCTTAAGGATATTCATTACTGTCAATTTGCGTCGTGCATGAATCCAACTGCCGGCTCATTTACCATCAATCCAAGGCTACAACGTCATTTTTGTTCATTTGCCGTAAAGTAAGTATCTTTTACTGATAATATTCACTGAAATTTGAATTATGTTTGAATTTTCATCAACCACACAGTGCCCCTGGTGGAGATGCGTTGTTCCACATTCTGAATTCAATTCTGTCCCAACACATGGAAGATGCCCGGCATAAGTTTGGGAAAAACACGAAGGAAATGTGCGAACCCCTAATCAGAACAGCTATTTCTATACATCAAAGAATGTCGTCAGCTTTTCTCCCGACGGCCATCAAATTTCATTACAATTTCAATTTGCGTGATCTTGCCAACATTTTTGCGGTAGGTTCAAAATCCCTTACTAACTAAGAAGTTGTCGCAGTAGTGGATGTCATAGTTTTCAAATTAGACAGATCTCATTTCCTTTTGAATGAAGGATAAGCACACACATGCCCTAGCTTAAATCCGATTATGAAGATCCACTTGAACCAGAGAAATACACTTTTATTTTATTTGTGGAATGCCAGTACATTGTTGTCATTTTTTTCTCTTTTGAGTGGTAGATTACTGGGTCGATCATTATCACACAAGTTTCTGGTATTATGTAAAATTAAACAATATCAAATCTCCACCTAGGATCTATAAATATAATGTCATAAGAAATACTAGAATACCAACCGAATTCAATACCAAATCTCGCGACTAGTTGAGACATTATCCATGGCAAACAAAAACCTAATACACTACTGCACCACAATCCACTAACTACAGACTCTAAGAACTTACGCTGTGTCCTAGAATATAAGAGTACTTAGATTACAAAAAAAAGTACTGTAATAATACTAAATTTTTAAATTGCTTATTACCCACTTAATTTTATTTTAGGGCATGCTGTATGCCAACGCAGAGACTTGTCCTAACCCCAACTGGCTTCTTCGATTATGGGTGCATGAGTGTAATCGCGTATACGGTGACAAAATGGTGGACCAATCAGATATGCACAGTTTCGAAAAGTTAATGCAAGAATGCTTACGTAAAGGAGTTGAAGTGTACAGTGAAGATTTTGTTTTCGACAAGCCACACATATTTTTCCACTATGCAAAGGGGCTATCTGATGTCAAATACATGCCCATTAGGAATTGGGACCATCTGTCCAAACTTCTTGAAGAAGCTCAGGAGAGGTACAACGATTTTGTGGGCGCTATTAATCTTGTACTTTTCGAAGACGCAATGAGTCATATATGCCGCATTAGTCGAATTGTTGAGTCCCCCAGAGGATACGCTCTCCTGATTGGTGTTGGAGGTTCTGGCAAACAATCACTCTGCCGACTCGCCAGTTTCATATCATCCTTGGATGTTTTTCAAATACAACTGACCAAGGACTACAATATTAATGATCTGAAAGCAAATATAGCAACACTTTACATGAAGTGTGGCGTCAAATCAAATCCATGCTGTTTCCTAATGACTGACCAGGAAGTGGCGAAGGAAGACTTTTTGGTGCTAATCAATGATTTGCTTGCCTCAGGTAACATCCATGAACTCTTTGCCGATGATGAAATAGAAAATATTATCGGAGCCATTCGAAATGAAGTAAAACAGGCTGGAATCCCGGACACCCGAGAAAATTGTTGGAAGTTTTTCATTGAAAAAGTGCGTGGACTACTAAAAGTAGTTCTATGTTTCTCTCCTGTCGGACCTACACTTAGAATACGCGCCAGGAAATTTCCGGCTCTCGTCAATAATACTACAATAGATTGGTTCCACGAATGGCCACAACAGGCATTGGAAAATGTAGCTTTTCGCTTTTTGTCGATTATTGAAGCTCTGCCTGAGTATTTGTTTTCTCCGGTGTCCAAATTCATGGCATACGTCCATAAGACGGTGAATGACATTTCTCAGTTGTATTTGCTGAATGACAAGAGGTACAATTACACCACGCCTAAGTCATTTTTGGAGCTCATCAGCCTGTACACAAAGCTTTTGGTTGAAAAAGTCAAAATGAATAAAGACAGAGTAGTTCGGCTAGAGAACGGACTAATTAAATTGGCATCTTGTTCAGAAGAAGTAGATGCTTTACAAGACGTACTCAAGGTACAAGAAGTTGAACTAGCTGTCAAGAACAGGGACGCCGATAATCTCATTATTGTTGTAAGCACTGAAAACGAGAAAGTTTCTCGAGAGCGTATATTTGCAACGCAAGAAGAGAAAAAAGTCCGTCAAATTGAAGAGGACGTCACTGCAAAAGCCACACTTTGTGAAGAAGATTTTCGAAAGGCTCAACCAGCCCTGTTGGCTGCCCAAGAAGCTTTAAATACACTGAACAAAAACAATTTAACTGAATTGAAGTCATTCGGATCCCCACCAGATGCTGTTGTAAATGTCTGTGCAGCTGTTTTGGTGCTATTTGCTACAAAGGGTAAAATTCCCAAGGATCGGAGCTGGAAAGCATCACGTACGATGATGGGAAACGTTGATAAGTTCTTAGATAATTTGGTCAACTATGACAAAAAACACATCCACCCGGATGTAATCAAGGCTCTTCAGGTATACATTAACGATCCAGAATTTAGTCCGGAGAAGATTGTGTCGAAATCACAAGCTGCTGCTGGTCTCTGTTCGTGGGTGATAAACATAAATCGATTCTACGACGTATACTTGATAGTTGAGCCCAAAGAGAGGGCATTGGTGGATGCTGAACGAGAACTGAGAGAAGCGAGGGAGAAGTTAGAAGCTCTTAATAATCGCTTGAATGAACTCGAAGAGCAATTGAACGCCCTGCAGGCGGAGTTCGATATGGCATTGGCAAAAAAACAAAAGTGCCAGGATGAAGCTGATAAAACCGCATTTACGATTGATTTGGCAAACAGATTAATCGGTGGTCTTGCATCGGAGAAAATTCGTTGGATGGAGTCCGTTAAAAAGTAAGGAATTGTTATGTAAATAAAATTTTATAATTGTACAATACCTTCCTGCCACTTCAGCCTAAATGCCAGTCAAATTACCCTGCCTGGGGATATACTTCTCATATCGTGTTTTATTTCATATGTTGGATGTTTTACACGTGTCTACCGAGTAGAGTTACAAACCAAACTGTGGATGCCTACTTTTAAGACGTCAGAGGTTAGCCGCACTATTAAAACGCAATTAACTGAAAACATATTCAAATCAATTCTAGCCACCCATTCCGATGTCGGAGGACAGTGACCCCTTTCAGATGATATGTGACGATGCACAGATTGCTGAATGGAACAATCAGGGTCTGCCAAGTGATCGTATGTCTGCTGAAAACGCAGCAATTTTGGTTCATTCCGATCGATATCCTCTAATGATTGATCCACAATTGTAAGAATTTGGTTTTTTTTTCTACACATGACTGTATATACATAGGTACATACAAACTTGTACCATTTTTGTAGGCATTCTTTAAATTGTGCTCAACAATTTTTTTATTTTTTGACATTTTTGTTGTTTGGGTCTAAGAAGAATATAAGTTTATAACCAATATACTATAAGAAAACATCGGAATCATCACAGATGCATCACCAGCTCGTCGATTTTTGAATTTGTTTGAGCTCCAGTATTCTCTGGAGAAGATCTTGAAATTTTCCCTAACTGATGCAAACTCTCCGGTAACCGCTTTTTCTTGCAGAGACTAACTTAAAATGCAACTGCTCTTTTTATATTGATTATGAAAATTCATCGAAATCACATTAGAAAGCTTTTGAACTCAAAGTCCTGTATTTGGTTTTTTGGCCACTGCCTTAGGGATTCCGGATCGACGATCATTTGAAGAGTGGAGTATATTGAAATCCTTAAAAAGTTTTAAGTGGTCAACATTTTCCCCTTGAAAAAGTTTGTTCATATGAATAACTGGCTTAGCAATCTGGAAATATAATTTCCACCCAACCGGATTCCATACACGAAATTAGCATTAACAGATAAATTAGAAATTCTGATTTTTCCCCTAGATTTACCCCCGCCGATCCAAAAAAAAAAACGCAAATCTGGCAGGGAAATCCCCAAACTGGCAACGCTGCACATAGGTGATCATATTTTATATTCTCTGTTAGTATACAAATTCGACAAAATCACACAGGAGAGATGAAAAGTTACAAATTGGCACTATGTGCATATGAACGTTCGTATCTACTTGAGGGCGGGTGGGAGGTCGGGTGGGGCCCTCTACTATAAACTCTAGCAAGTTGTTGGAATGGTTTAAAAAAGAATTGGCGAAAGAATATAATTCTGTAGTTGTCAAGCGTGGGATTAGAAACAAAGTTCTAAACATACCCACATACTAAATACTAAAACACATTTTCTAAATGTGTGGTAGGAATATGAACGCTTTTCTATAGTTCCACATCAGTATAAGCGCCGAAAGTTTAATCTTAGGCTATCTCTAGCTTATTTGCTATGTATGTACGTACATACATATTTCGATATTATTTGTACAAATAATTTTCACACGGCATGTGGTAAGCACTGAAAAACTCAACCGAGGGCATTTACCCGCCTCAGTGTTGAGCGCGATTTATAAATGAAAATTTAAAGACATCGGTGTATGAAATCCACACCTCTTGCTGCAAGTTAAACTATAATAAAAGGATAACCACCCCACACTCGTAATATGAACATATAAAACAAAACAATACTAGTGGATCCTTTGGGTATTCATTCCTCGTTCTCCATACATAATACAAGCCGCATGGAGCGGGTCTGTGAGCAATTAATTGCATGTGCATGGTGGCGTAGCTTTGTTTGTTTTTATTTTTATGTGAATGTGTGTAGTTCCGCCAGATTTTGATTAAGAAATTAACATGTCATGGAGGTATGGTGTGTCTAGTCATATGATTTAATATTCTATTTCTTTCGAGTATTAAATAAAGTCTATATTTCCTGTCCACTGGATGACCTGGGAAGAACCAGAAAATCACTGTCTAAATCCTTTCCACAATTTTGTGTTCTTTTTTAGTTTTCCCAAAAACAAGAACTAATTTGTGCGATTTTTCTTCAAAATTAAGAAGTTCTTGTTAAATTAGCCTAACCTTTTGACTTCCGATTAGGTCAAGCTTTTAATAGAATTCGCTAGACGATTGAATGCCATTTAGATAGTTTCCTCATTCAATTACTATTATACCGATAGATTCCCATTAGCAAGAACGGGTAAAACCTGAAATGCAAATGATCTAAGCATAAGCAGATCACTCTTGACGTCGTGGTATATCTGCCCATATGTATGCATATAGAAGATTTGATTAGAGCAGTAGATGTCATCAAACCATCTCGTTTAACAAATTTTACTTACGCTAAGTACTTTATTTGAAAATTCTGTCTTTATATGCACATGTCCGTACATAAAAAATGTGTTGGGAGACACACATGATTCTACTGTTTAGGACAATTATTCATTCGTTTACTATCCAAAATACACGAATTTACATGTGTACATACGTCCATACATATTTAAAGAAAAGAACACATAACCACAGCCGTTCCATCCACACGAACAAATAATACCATACCACCAAAGCATGATTTCCTTAATTTTGGATTTTGATTGGTTTTTATCACATAGGCAAGGCATTAAATGGGTAAAACAAAAGTATGCTGGTAACCTGGTAGTTTTACGTTTAACTCAACGTGGATACCTGGACGTAGTTGAACGTGCAATTAGCAACGGAAATATTCTTTTGATTGAAAACATTGGAGAGACCGTGGATGCTGTTTTGAATCCAGTACTCGGTCGTATGTTGATCAAGAAGGGAACGTGCATGAAATTAGGCGACAAGGAAGTCGATTTCAATCCAAATTTTCGATTAGTTCTACATACAAAATTAGCGAATCCTCACTACAAGCCGGAAATTCAAGCGCAAACTACTTTAATTAACTTCACTGTGACTCGCGACGGTCTAGAAGAACAGCTTTTAGCTGAAGTAGTTAAGGCCGAACGACCTGATTTGGAAATTATGCGCTGCAATCTGACACAGCAGCAGAATCAATTTAAAATAACATTGAAATTCCTTGAAGATGACTTGCTGGCGCGGCTTGCGTCTGCCGGAGAGAATGTCCTTTCAGATGTCACGCTCGTTATGAATTTGGAGAAGACAAAAAAGACAGCTGAGGAGATAGAAGTAAAGGTAGCCGAAGCTAAAATTACTGCGGTCCAAATTGACTCTGCACGAGAGCACTATAGGCCGGCGTCCCAGAGAGCCTCTATCATTTACTTCATTCTGAACGATCTCTTCAAGATAAATCCAATTTATCAGTTCTCTCTGAAGGCGTACACTGTAGTCTTTTCCAGTGCTATTACGAAATCTGCGCCAGCGGCCAAGGTAAAAGAACGTGTTGAAAACCTAATAGATTCTATAACGTTCCATAGTTTCGTATATGTGTCTCGTGGCCTTTTCGAATCTGATAAGTTGATATTCCTAACCCAAGTGGCTATCCAAATACTTCTGAATGCAGGTGACATAGATACAGCAGAATTGGATTTTCTCTTAAGATTCCCTTATTCGCCAAATGTTACATCAAACTTTTCATTTCTTTCGAACACTGCATGGGGTGGTATTAAGGCGCTTACTAACCTTACTGCATTTCGTGGATTGGACAAAGATGTCGAAACTTCTCAAAAACGATGGCAAAAGTTCATAGAGGCAGAATGTCCTGAAAATGAAAAGTTCCCCGGAGAGTGGAAAAATAAGTCCGCTATTGAGAGACTTTGTATAATGAGATGCATCCGGCCCGATCGAATGTCATATGCCGTCTCAGGCTTTATTGAGGAAAAACTGGGCTCAAAATATACTGACAATCGAACTATGGAATTTTCCAAAACCTTTGAGGAGTCAAGTCCGGAAACACACATTTTCTTTGTACTCTCGCCAGGAGTAGATCCTCTAAAAGATGTCGAAAAACTAGGAAAGGTGTTAGGATTCCAAACGGACTATGATAACTTCCACAGTGTATCGCTGGGACAAGGCCAAGAAATCGTTGCAGAGAATGCCATGGATGTGGCATCAAAAAGTGGACATTGGGTTATTTTGCAAAATATTCATCTTGTGGCTAAATGGCTTTCCAGCCTGGAAAAGAAAATCGAAGCAACATTAATCGATGTGCACCCAGATTACAGACTCTTTCTTAGCGCGGAACCAGCTGGAGACCCGGCCTACCACATTCTGCCACAAGCCATTCTTGAATCCGCAATCAAAATTACAAACGAACCACCTACAGGCATGCTTGCAAATATTCACAAGGCTTTGGATAACTTTAGTGACGAAACACTTGAAATGTGTTCCAAAGAAACTGAATTCAAAGCGATACTATTCTCTTTATGCTATTTCCATGCAGTAGTAGCGGAACGAAGGAAGTTCGGCCCGCAAGGATGGAACAGAGTGTATCCCTTCAACGTCGGAGACCTAACTATTTGCGTTTATGTGCTGTATAATTATTTGGAAGCGAATACTAAAGTTCCGTGGGAAGACTTGCGTTATCTTTTTGGAGAGATAATGTATGGGGGTCATATCACTGACGATTGGGACCGCAGATTGTGCCGCACCTACTTAGAAGAGTTTATGCAACAGGAACTTGTTGATGGTGAATTACTATACTGCGTAGGTTTCCCTGCTCCTGGAATTCTAAGATACGATGGATACCATCAGTACATAGATGATAACCTACCGGCGGAAAGTCCTCATCTCTATGGTTTGCATTTGAATGCAGAAATCGGATTCCTTACCACAGTATCCGAACGTTTGTTCCGAATAGTCTTTGAACTTCAACCCCGACTCCCTGTAGGCACTGGAGGATCCGGCGGTCCAGAACAATCTGAAGAGGACATCATAAAGTCTGTACTGGAAGATCTTCTTGACAAAATACCACAACCATTTAACATTCCCGAATTAATGGCTCGAGTTGAAGACAGAAATCCCTTTATCATTGTGGCATTCCAGGAGTGTGAACGAATGAATATGTTAATGAGGGAGTTGTTCCGATCTCTTAAGGAAACTGAATTGGGCTTAAAAGGAGAGCTAACAATTTCAGGTGACATGGAAACCCTAATGCAGTCTTTGTATATGGACCAAGTGCCGGAGTCATGGACAAAGCTAGCCTATCCCAGTCTTTTGGGCTTACAATCCTGGTTCGCCGATTTAATGATGCGTTTGCGTGAACTTGAAGGCTGGGTATCGGACTTTAAATTGCCTTCATCAGTATGGCTAGGAGGCTTTTTCAACCCACAGAGCTTTTTGACTGCAATCATGCAGCAGACTGCGCGAAAAAATGAGTGGCCACTGGATCGCATGTGTTTGAATTGTGATGTAACCAAAAAGAGAAAAGAGGAAATAGGGTAATGTTTCATTAACTTACATCCATGTGCAAATTAGCAATCAATCTTTTCTTGAACTTTACAGCAACGCGCCAAGAGAGGGTGCATTTATAAACGGACTATATATGGAGGGTGCCCGATGGGATACCACACTGGGAACAATCGCGACTGCCTTCATGAAGGAACTGTTCCCATCCATGCCAGTGTTGTATATAAAGGCCGTCACCCAGGATAAACAGGACGTTAAAAACATTTACGAATGCCCTGTATATAAAATAAGGTAAAAGCCCTCGTGCTTTGTATGTGTATATACCGAATAGTAAAAATCGTTTTTATCTCTCAGCGAAAGCAACCAACGCACATATTCCTTTGTCCTACTTCAGTCATGAAAGAATGTGTGCTTTGGCATTCACTACATCTTCTCAATCATCATTCAATTCTTTTCTTTTCTTTTCTTTCTTTTCTCTATGAACGATTTGTGGTACTCCGTAACGGACGTGCTTCTAAACGCAAACAATTTTTATATTGGCCACTTCGTTATTTGTCCTCCCCGTCATTGTCCCTGTTCTGGGATCATTCACTGTCATCATTTAACTCTGAATTGTATGGACCGTCTCTATACGCCAAACTAAACGAAATGGAAAATTTCAACGATGCATTCGGCGGCTGGCGTCTCTGGGACTCGGACTCGTGAAATCGAACTCATTTCCTGTTGAATGATCATGATTCAGAATGCGAGGACCCACATATGTTTGGACCTTCAATTTGAAGACGAAAGAGAAGGCTGCCAAATGGACTCTGGCTGGTGTTTGCCTCCTGCTGCAAACGTAGAGAAAAAACAAAAGAAAGCAAAACAAAGAAGAATATATTCTTTTAGCGCCAATGGGATCAGGACATTATTTTCAGTGGGAATTTCTCACCATTGGTTAATAAATTACTGTGCTCAGATACAATGGTTCTTGCATTTGGGAGGTGGTTGTTTGCAATCAACGGATTGTGAATCCGTCGGTAGATACTACAAATCGGGAGTCAAAAATTAAGGAGGCAGATGTAAAATTTCAATGAGTATTCAATTTGCAACTTTTCGCGATGGCTAATTTATTTACACACTGTTTTTATGTTCAAGGCTGAAATATGTGTCGCCGGAGTTCATCTTAGGCAAAATAACGCCGAAACTCGAAATCCTTCCGTTCTCTTGTTTACAAAATTAAATCATAGTTACACGTAGTAACCTTTTCGTGACCTTATCCTTAACAAATACATCGAAGCAGCTCGAATAAGATAATAATAAAATTGGTTCAACCTAACTAGACTGGTTCTCCATATTCCCTGTACTTTACCTCTCTTAAATAAAGCACATTACGTACATGTTTATGGATGTACATATACTTATGTTTATGTATGTATGTGCAAAATTTTACTTTGAAATTTAATCCAACTTCACTGTGAAATTTTAAGTTCCTAGTCAACTTATACTTTCATACCAAAGTACATAAGTAACAATGTAGGTCAACTAGTGAGTCTGTTTGAAACCATATTATGTGAGTTTATTACAAATTCAAATTCTAGGTTAAACATTCAGTATACACATACATAAATATGTATGTAATCAATGATTAGAGATCTGGATAATTGCACTGAGGTGCACCTAATTGCAATAGCAAATTTCGTTTGATCGATATTGAGAGGTGCAGTCACGCCGAGAACCACATCAATGGTCACTTCCAACCTCATTCACTGTTCAGCGTTCATATAAAGATAAAAGTTGCCAGTATCTGGTGAAAGTTCACGCAGCTAGGTGTACAAAGCACTCCACAATAAAATTTAAGTGATTAAAAAAATTGTATTTGAATTTCCATACATGACTGACAGTGAGTCATTGAGTGTGGCTGTCGAGGTTGCAACTTCTGAAAACGTTCAAGAAGATGCTCGATTGGAAAGGGTTTGTGCGTATACGACAACAACCATGGGATTAAATGTAGAGAAGTGGCAAACTATGATGGCAAATAATGAGCTCAAGGTATGTATTGTTAGCTAGTGTAGGAGTTGTAATCCTTGCTTACCAAAGAATTCTTGGTGTTTTCATAAAGTGGGGTTTGTTTTTGAAAACAGGTTCTTCAATAAGTCTGTGTTAACAGTTGATTTTACTTTTTTATAAAGAATTCGAATTTTAAATGGCGTTAATTCTTTATATAAATGGTAGTTTTTTTAAAGGAAGAGAAGTACCTATTTAAGAACACTTGTTTTCCGATTGGTTTTTTTTTTTTTTTGGTGCACCAGGCACCGAGTCATCAATAATGGGGATAGTGTAAAATTATACTTACCAATGAAGAAGTTCGAAAATACCATTTTTTTCCAGTAGATTATAGTGTATACCCTCTGACAGATCCCAAGAACTGGGTACCAAAATTTCAAAGAATTTCGACATTGGTAAACTCGTAAATGTTTACAAACAAAAATAAAGAGAGGTGGTATCAATTGGAAAATCAAACTCCACCCTTCTATATCCAAATGTGTGTATACTTTTTCAGATATGGGTGATTTTGAAAACTCACAGAAGACAAACAAATTGTGTGTTTAAATTTTAAATATTTTGATTTCTTACCTAAAATAAATCACTAAGAAAATAAATAAAACTTTATTAAACCAAATAAAATGCATGTGGTAATAACATTAATCAGTAGATCCTGTTATTGCAAATAGTTGTAAGAGGTCTTTTGTCTGAAGTAGGAAATAATTTCTGAATTTTTGAAAAGTGGACAGTTTGTCAGATTTAGTATATTATAAGCAATTGTCCAGGCAAAAGTAATAAAAGGAACATCTTTAACTTTAAGAAACTGCCACCCACCAATAGAATCCCTCAATTTTGGAATAATCAAAGCCTCAAGCTCTCTTCATTTTGCAAAACTTCTTTTACAACTACTTTCTGTCAAATGTAAATACTTAAATGTCGGATTTTGGTAAGTGATTGGTATAACATCTCTATTTTAACAAAAACGACGCACATTCGTGCCCAAGGCAATATTTCTGTTAACTTTACGATTAATTACCGGAACACGTACACGGCGGCACCCCAACTTGAAACTTTATTTTTAACATTTTGAAATGCAATTTTCCAGCTCATTGTCTTAGACTGGCTTAATAATGCTCGAAGAAGAGTTCTGCTGTTTACCCTTAATCCGGCGGGATTTTTGGTTCCATTAAATTCGCTAAGCGATATCAGAAGGACGAGTTTTTCACAAAATTCAAGTTCTGCAATGTTCAGAGAAACCACTACCAGCATCGCCGTTGCAGCAACTTCTGTAACAATTGCCCCCACCATCGGTGCAATTAGTAACATCACTCTCCCCCTGCCTGGTAGCAGTTTTTCGACTCTGGATGGCGTGCCACGTGGAAAAGCAACATACTTTTTAAAGAGGGAACCATTGGCTGTAACTTTTCGCAATTTCCATAATGAGATTTTATTTGGTGACTTGCCCCTGCACAGTAAAGTAGAAACTTTGGCGATATTATTGGAGCAAATTTACATTCCATTGCTAAGCAATCCATTCAATAGGAATTTTTGGCCGGAGACAGTATCACATGATCTCGATGCCCAAATGAAAGACATCCGGAACAATGTGCAGGAGGTGAGCTCCCTTTTAGGGTCGTTACACGTTTATGTGCTATCAAATGATTCTCCGGAACTAAAGTCAATTTCGTTTTTGTTGTTTTTGTCATTACGTCTGGTAGATTAAAGGCAAAACGAATAACAAAACCATTCTTTCATTGCTTGTTTCGGCGACTTCAATTTTGGAAATGGAGGAAAACCTACAAAAGGGGTAAGTGCGTTCATTTAGGATATGCATTTATGTATGTACCATGTTTTATTGAATTGATAGTTTCATTGAAACACATGGTAGTATTATTGAAAGATAAAAAAATCTGGAAGTTTCATTGTTCTTAATCTATCGATTGGTTTGATTGTTAGATTTATCTTATAGTGTAGAATATCATTTTAGGCACATTTCCTTTTTTCTTAAAACTGCACTAAATACTTCTAAAACTGCACTTAATCACAATTAAAAAAGTACTCTAAATAAAAATATCCATAAAAAATATGTATAGACATGTATCTAGGAATATAGTTTCAAATTTACATTTAAGCCTTTTATATCCATTTTTGTACAGAAAGCTACCCTATCCTTCCTATTATATAGTTCCTATGAAGTGGGCGTGGCCGCAAGCCATTTTTTCTCAAATTACAACGATATCCTCAAATGTTCGTTAATGTTTCATGCAAAATTTCATCAAAATTGTTTTTTTGTGAAAACGACCCCAAAAAGTGGGTGTGGCTAAAATTGATCCATAGGTTTTCATACAAAATAGTGAAGTTATGAAAAATTGAATGGGGAAATGGGCGGATTTCAAAAATGTTTACAGTGGGCGCCGTCGCTCAGTGGTTAGTGCGTTGGACTATGGAGCAAGGGGTTCGAAGTTCGAGTCCCAGTCGGAACACCTAAAAGTTTTTCCATGGTCCCACCTTTCGCGAGTGTCTAACAAACATCCGAGAGTACAATTTTCATGAGAAAGCTTCTCAAATAACAAACTGCCCTTCAGACATTAAACAGTAATCCCCTTCCTTTCGTGTAAAGAATATAACACGCACTACACGAATGATTGTGAGCAGCTATGCCTTGGGTCTCATCGACCTGTCCCGCCAAATATTTATTTTTGTATCTACATATATATTACGCGAAAGTAGAGACTGGAATACAACAGGTACTCTAAAAGTTAGCGAAAAACCTAGGAAACCAAAAACGCGAGCTATGGGCTAGACACGATTTCCCCGTCGTTGTACATATATACATATGTATGCAGCACTCACTTTTTGATACAACTTTTTCACTACTTTACATGAAATTGAAAAAAAATCATTAGGACCCAATTTCTATAATTTTAGTTATAAAAATCAATAAATTACCGTTAATGCCCACGCCCACTTTTAGAGCCGTTCCTACAAAAAACACAACTATTTTAATGCTTCGTAACATCGTAACATCCTTAAAGTTCGAAGATATTGTAGTAATTCAGTAAGAAATGGAGTATGTCACGCCTACTTCAGTAGGGTTGAAGAAAAGTATGGTATTATACAATCTATTCTAGTCTGTTTTAAATATTTTTTTTTTACGGACGACGATTTTTTTTGGATAAATAAAAACAAAAAATTGTCAAAATGGCCGAAGATATCTAATTTAATAATAATAATAATATTCTAAATCCTCTAAACCATATGAACTAACCATCCTTCAATATATACAAATTCTATTTCTCTGTGTACTGCAACATGTGAATAGCAAAAAGTTATGAAATATGCATGATTTTCTTAAACTTAACATTAGTTTAATGTGTTCACGTAGTTACACTTATTGAATCACAATCATCCAACAAAATACAACAGCACGAAATTCCTTTCAAAGATCTCATAATAACCACATAAGTATCCACAGTGATGCTACATGCGATGAACATTTTCAAAGTACGCTTGAAGAAATGATTATAAATTGGACAACACAAATTCATGAAATCTTGAGTGTTAAATCCGAATGCATAAATAATAATAATAATAAAGATAATATACTTCCTGCCAACGAAGTATCCTTTTGGAATGGCAGAAAATTTCATTTACAAGATGTTTACGACCAAATGAAGACTCCTGCCATCGTATCCGTAGCCAGGATTCTGGAGCGCATAGGGTCAATTGTTTATTCCGAATCATTTCATAAAATATTCAAAGACCTAATAATGGCACTACACGAAGCCCTGGATATATCGTTATGGCTGAGTCCGATTATACGACAGACTACTGCTTTTAGTGCGGTCAATTTTATTAATTCGATGGATTTGGTGGAGCCTTTGGTTCACGTTATTCATTTAATTTGGACCAATTCTCGTTACTATTGTACATCAAAAAGGATGACAGTCCTACTGAAATCGATATGCAATCTGTTGGTGTACAGGGCGAGTGAGGACTTGGAATTTCCAAATTTGTTTCAAGGAGAAGCTGAAGCCGATGAGGGGCTTGCAAAAATAACTCGTACCGTCAAAATATTGGAATATTTTAAGTAATTAATTGCATCGTTTATTTAAACATAACACATCTATCCAAGAGGGGCTTTTTTTATATTTTTGTTTCCCAGGTCAAAAGTGTGCGAGTACAAAAACCAGTACGGATGCCGACAAACGGATAATTCCCATAACTCATCTGAATTGTGGAAGTTTTCTGCCGATGAAGTTTTCGGTCGACTAGATGGATTTCTCAACCAACTTTCTGGATTGAGAAGCATATTTCAGCTGGCAGCTTCATTTCAATGCCTGGAGAAACTAGAAATTGGCGGATTGCGTGGCAAATATTTTAAGGACCAAATTATGAACGTCCGTTTTAAAAGGATTTCCTTTTCATATAAGTAAATCATTTCATTCTCTGTTATAGGTGCACTTAGAATTCAAACAGGTCTTAACGGAGTGGTCGCAGGAAGAAATCGATATAAACAACACAAATTTAAAATGGAAAAAGTTTCAAAAGGAGCAAGATGCGTTCTTTAGGAGGACTGATGTTTTAGAGAAAATGCTGGCGACAATACTTATCAAAGCATTAGCAGATAGCTTTAATGTTGAACAGGTTTTAAAGGTAAAATTTATTTTGTTTTTTTACCGCTTTCTTTGTTTTCTATCTCAAATTATTTATTCACAGCTGGTAATTATGTTCCGTGATTTTTTAAAACGTCCTGTAATATTAAGCGAACTCCAAGTTTCGCTTCCTGGTATTTTAAAATTGTTAACCGAGGAATTAGAAAAAATCTGTGTCAGTACATCAACAACAAACGAGCAAGGTGTTTTCCCCATTAAAATCAACTTTCCTCCTCTGTCCTCAGCGCTCATGTGGATCGATCAAAACGAACGACGCACAGAAATGCTCTGCGACGATCTTTTCGAAAATGCATTGTATGTTCAAAGTACTTATCGTTTAGCTCATAAATCGTTTACTTCATTTCCTGCAGGAATCTTGGCGAAAATACTGACTACCAGCAAATAAAAGACAAAAGGAATACCATACTGCGTAAATTACGGGAAATGAAATCAAGAATCTGGGAGAACTGGCATAAGTCGATAGACTCAAAAATCGAAGAATCTCTTAAGGAATTCGTATTTTATTGGGAATACGAGAATTTATCCTCTGAACGATTTATTGGGCAAAATATTATTCCACGGCAGCTCGTAGCAAACCTTCCGGATGACCTCTTTACAGCTATACGAGAGGTTAAGTATGTAAAGGCAGTCGAACCTCAAGTCGAGGTTCCCGCGAAGAATGCCCTTGAACTTTACAACTTGCGAAATGACATGTGGGAGAGGAAGAACATTCTTCTGAAAATAGAGGACTTTTACAATGAGGTCCATGAGAAAGCACATCCGTGCGAGTTCGAATTGATATCAGAAGAACTTGTCAATATAAACGATCTCATTGACATGACTTGTGCAACTGTTACATGGAAGCAATATGGTATGTCTCCTCGTCCTAAGTATTTAGTATGATTCTTTTTGCTAAATTGTTTTTTTAATAAATAGACACTCCTTTGGTCATAAACATTTTGGAAAAACTATCATCTTTGCATAACAGATTTCAACGTACGCAACAAAACTTAAACGATATTTTGAGAACTGTAATAAATTGTTGTAAAGAACCTCTGCACCAACGTTGTCCTTTTGGGAAAAACTTCTTGGATCTGCGAGTACAGAAAGACAGGCTCAGTGTTCGGCTCAAACGTTGCGACGAGAGTAGATTTACCGTAAATCGTCTAATAGAGGATAACTTGTATCTTTTCAAAAATGAGGATGTAAAAAAGAATGAAAGCGATGAAGTGAGTTATATTTCTATCTATATTATAATAAAAGGATGGTTGACACTTAACGTCTTACAGTCACCCCAATAATCGTTATATGTATAGGAACTATCAATCTAAAATGCCAGTTTCACTTTGACTTCTTGATTTTTTCACTAAGTTAGGATAAAATAAGTACATACCCGTGATCACCAATTCAATTGCTCATGCTACTGAATGTATGGAGCCGCTTGAGCCGCATTATAATACAATTTTGAAAATACTATTGCGAGATGTCAAGGTCACACGGACATGAATATTGATACCGCGTCAGCTTGCCTGGAATTAAGTTGAACAAATTATTCTTTAACCCCAAAAGCACTGGTATTCAGTTAGCAGTGCTCTCAATGTTTTATTGCCTGCAATCGCATTACCCTGTGTTCACATCTGTTATGCGTTGGCGGAAAAGTTCGGTCAGTTTTTTTGCAACCAATGACAGGTTGTGGGTGTCCTGTTCATGTGAGAACTTTTGTGCCAAAGTTTTTATTCATTGATGTTCAATACTTTTCAAAAGCATGAATGCTTAATTTATTTACAGATATTCAAGTCTGTGTGTGTGTTGAATTGCTATCAATCCCAAATTGAGTAAAAGGAATACTAAATTCAGTAAAAACAAGTAGCAAATGTACAGCAGCTGAGTCATACTTTCGTTTTTTTTCGCTGCTGAATGACTACACTCCACTTCTGCTACTAATAAAATGCTTTTATCCGAATGTAATCTTCCATGATTTACACAGAAAAAGACCACACTGGCAGGACGCTTTTACCAACTCCTATACTTGGTTGGCGTTTTTGTGGATAGTATCGTTTGCTGCATGCTTCTTATGACTCGCAATCGCAATACATTTCTCGCACAACTCACTGCGATACCACCCCTAGACACCCGCAGGTTCTTTTCATTGCAACTTTAAAAAAATGTAATCAAAAGCTGAAAGGACCCTGGTATTCTCTTCATATACATACCACACGTTCCTATGTGTAACTACAATCTTTTTAAAGGTTCCAAGTGAAATAAGTTAACACTCATGATTTACTTTGTTCATTGGAAGAGTAGTTTCGGATTGCGGTGATAAGAAAATACACATGAAGTGAAGTACGTTTTAAAATTATTTTTTTTAAATAAGGGACTGACTGTCGGTGGATTACCGCAAATGTACAATCAGAACATCAATTAAATTTAAACTTTAGCAATGAAAAGTCAACATATGTACATACATACAAGTACACGTATATTCATATACATTTGAAAACATACAGAGAAGCTCCAATCCGTCAGGAACAGATAGAATAAAACCCTTCCCTTTCTGCTTTGTATTAGCCCTAATAAATTAGGGGTAGCGCATTATATTTATGGATTAAGTGCCTGGCCACATTATCAAGGGATTGATAACACCAAAAATGTATGCTACATCTAACCTTACATCCCAATTTCCGGTATATTTCTCCACCACAACTACATAATATAGAAATGATTTTATATAATCTTTCAATATTACATACTACTTTTCAGGTACTAACATATGAACCTAAATTCCAAAACTACTTGCAATTCATCAATGATCTCATCAATCGTGAAATTCATGAGTCAATAAAACGAAGGTAAGCTTGAAAATGGGGCTTTTCATAAAAGGCCACAAATTTTTAACTACCAATTGTGTTGACCAGCAAGTGTTGCCACTTATATAAAATCAGTAAACATCTGGTAATACTTCTTTTCAAATTAAAAATCCATTGGCTGCAGCTATTAGCACGATTTTATATCTAAAAATAAATCCAAATATATAAGTAATTGCATATGTAGCTTTATATTCATACTAAATTATACAATCTGGCGCCATTAATGGGACACCCCGATTAGCTTAACCTAAGCAACTACTTACCTATTAAAAATTGTGTTGGTGAATCCCAGCATTTGCCTTTAATTGTGAGATCTTTTTTCTTCACTCGGACCTAATGAAATAAATATTACCCTTTATACTACACCCAATACAGCTTAGAATACTTGATGACAGAAATCCGACCTAAGGATAATGGGAGTTCTACGACTCCCCTTTTTGAAGTTAAATTGGAACTGATCAACAACGAAATAACCTTTACACCTTCCCTTGAGCTGACCAAAAACGAAAATATCAAAGAAATTATTAAGTCTCTAATAGAAGACATTTTCCTTGCAGCATCTAGAGTTCCCACTTTATGCGAAGACAATGGTAAGAATATTCAAAAATATTAATTAACATGATTTACAAAAAAAGAAAAAAAATGTTTCCACCTCTAGTGGATTTCTCAAAAAACGACGAACTTGGTGGCTTGGTTACAGAAATCGCTAACCGCACATCGGCGGGTATTGAAGAAGCTAAACGATATGCTGATAAGTTTAATAGTATGAAATTTCTTTGGAAAGAAGAAACGGATATTATGGAAAGTATGAAGTCGCAATACTGTGGAAATAATTCTACATTGAACAGTTTTTTACTTATGGAAGGTTCGAAAAAAGAGGTAAAGATACAGATTTTAAAATTTAGTTGTAGTCTAACATACACTCTCTCGAAAAAGCGTTTCCAAATTTTTGGTTTACATCAGAACCATAAAAGTGCTTAACTTTTTATTAAATTTAAATCTTCACTCTTTAACAATTTGCAAGGTACATACTAACATATGTACTTCCTCGTAAACGAATGCTACCATAGATTGTTTGCTCAGCACACATTATGGAGCCTGTGACGCCAAACACAGAGACAAAGTCAAAGAAAACCAAAGGCAAAGCAATAGGAAGGTATACGACTTTGCAAAGTTCTCGCTTTAAAATGTATGACCAAAGGTACCTTTTCTTCGTATGTGTTGAGTATGCAGAAACACTCAGGCTACCTTATAGTAAAAGTAACCCTTAAAATCACACGGTCAATAATTCTTACCAAAGAAAGTCGAATATTTACAGCTAGGCAATAAAATACTATGTATTGCATCAGACTTTAGTCTTTGCTGTGATTTACTTCAGATGAAGGTCATATCATTGTAGGTAGATGTTTACCTAGTGCTTACTTATTCACGTAGAATGTATCCCTTTGCAAAAGTAACATAAATAAGTTCGAATTATATCCGTGATTTATTCATTACCTACATAGAACCTTCCTTCCTACACATATGTGTGCACGTGGTTCAGAATTTATTAAGAAATCTATCGTAACTTGGCAGGAAAAGTGTTCATGCTCAAGTCCATTCATGTACAAAACTACCCTATTTGTCGATATTGGCAGAAGTTGCCAAATTGGGGTTTCCAAATGACTAATTTATTACGTTAAACTACATCTAGCGCTAATTGGAGGAATATTTGGCAAAACAGGGTTCCTTTTGCTGGTCTTTGACTCTTGTAGTACGTACGTGTACGTACTGATAAATGATTGACATAGTGTCCGCCTAAGTAAAAATATGTCAATCCCATTAGTAGTTTATTTATTTTTTATTAAATAAGTAGAAATAAAACTTCTTTCCAAGAAACAATACATCTTGATTTTTGGTTAATAGTCGAAATATTATAAGGACGATAGAAATACTGATATTATTCTTCCTTTTGATCTGCGCTATTAAAGTGGGCGTGGCACACATTTTTTTTTAAATTATTACAAAACCTCAAATGATAGTATCTATATATGTACAGTGTAGGTACCCACACAGTCTGTGTGAGCGACTGAAGCCTAAGCGGATGGACGGATTTGCTTCAAACTTCATATCTGTGATCTGTGGGATAATCCCTAGAAGCGAAATCGGAATTTTCATTCCAACCTCAAACTTAAGGATAGTTTACTTAAGGCCGATTTCATTTAAAATGGAGTTTCTTGAAAACGGCCATAACGATTTCGATAAAATTTGCTAATTGAGTTAGTGCGGATATATGCTATGAGGTGGCATACCAATTTTTTTTGCAAAAATTCGAATAACGATAATATTGAAAATCAGCTGTTGCTCGGGTATTTGCTCGGCGATTGGGCTAAAAATGAATATTTCTAGGTTATAACACAAATGCAAAATAATAGCGTACCAACTTTTCGAATTGCCATGCCCATTTGTAAACAAATTTTTTACTAGAAATTGAGAAAAAATTATTTAAGCAAAGTAATAGGCCTTAAAATTTTCTATAATTCGCCCAAACAACTTAAAAGGCCACGCCCACTTTTTTAGTATGTTTTTATAAAAACAAAACAATGTTATGACTATTATTCCATCAAAACGCGGAATGCCACGCCTACTTTACTGGTAAGAGCAAGACTTGGACTTCAATCCTGATAAAATTTTACACTTATAGCATTATGGTGCAAGTACGTACGACCCAGTCGTGCACTTTATTTGACTTCTCCATCATAGTTAAAATCTCGAGTTCGATATTTTTCAAGAAACCAATACTTGCCCTATAGGTATAGGTGCAAATAAAAATAGGACATACAGAGTATGTAGCCTACATGAATGAATTCAGCAAGGCATGATGAACTTTAAAAATACAAAACAAAACAAATTCTGATTAAATTTAATTCCCAGAACAAAGATGCGGTATTCTGTTACTGAAACCATGTGGAGTGTCAGTAAGATGTGGAAAGTTGGTTTCCAAAAGTTCCAAGGCACTGCAGTTAACAAGATAATTTGTGATAAAATGTTCTAATTGGTTTCTTCTTTCGTTTCGGATGACCTGTGCGAGATAATGTTTTATAGTATGTACTTTAAAAATTGGTTTTTCTATATTTAATGTATATCGTTGAATCATAGCATCATTAATCTCGTCAGATATTTTAATATTCAAATCGAAAGAGGAATTAACTCGAACAATTGAGAGTCTACTATGGCTCTACTATTTATTATGACGAATATTGCAACAATCCAAAGCTATTGTATGAAACTAAAATTAAATTGTATTCTTCTAATTTAACGTTTCACATACTAATAAATCAGTTCTACCCTCCTAATTCATTATATTTTATTTCACAGATTGACCGATACAATGACCTATACGAGGACATTGAACATTTTGAAAGTTATCAAGTAATCAACGGTTGGTTAGCAATTGACGTTAATCCGCTTAAGCATGCCCTGCTTAATTACGCTTGTAAACGGGCTAATTCATTTAAACAATGGCTGCTGCAATATGTGATGGATACTCTGAAGGCAGGTTGCATAGTAAATAGTGGTGAAATGTGTGCAGATTGGACAGTGAAATACACGTTATCGATTGTTTGCATTGCCACTTTTTCGCTAATTGCGCCGGAACCACTTTGTTTGCAAACATTTAATCGCATTGTGCGTTGGGTCGGTTTTCTGGCAAATAGACAATTAGAAACTATCAACCTGCACACACATACTGCCACACAATTTGCCATTGAAATTCAGGTGAAACCATGCAATAATTTGCAAAAATTTGCATATATTTTCAAAACCACAGCAGCTCGAAAACTTCATCACTTCGGGCACAAGGGCATTAGCACTCCATATCGGTATGGAGGATTTTCGATCGTTGTTAGAGGTTTTGTCTATCATGTTTCAAATCAAGGAGCGCGAGTGTGAGGCGAATAATATATTTAAGCCGCTCAGAGACATCATCAACTTGTTAAAATCCTATAACACAGAATTCGACCCATCCTTGCTGAAAGATATTGACCAATTGCCCATTAAATGGAAGACCCTCAAGGACACTGCAGTATCTAAAATTGATGGTCTGGCCGAGATAAAGGACTACCAACAGAACGCCATTCGCGGCGTTGTCGAAATTTTTAACTGCCGTGTGAATAGCTTTTTTGAATCCTTTCAGATGATGAAGGTAAGCGTTCTGTTGACTGTGTTACCCTGGAATTTAATTGTCCTTTTGTTGTGCTGACTTTAACACACGGTTTCATTTCACAGTTTTTTTCGGTTCCATGTGACGACGTATATTCTCTGTGCGATGCTGTGTGCAGACGGTTGGATAGATTCAAACAGTCTCGAAAGCGGATTTTGCATTGTGCTAAGCTTTTAGAAATACCAACTTCTGATGGTACAAAACTTGTTCTATGCGAAGCTGAAGTAAAAAGAGTTAAGGTATACCATCTCCCCATTCGCGTGTATAGCTATTCCGTGAAAAGGGTATTCCTTTTTTTATTTTTTCTCGCTCGCTCTCTCTCTCTACACAGCAACTGTGGGATTTTGTACATGTCATTCAGTCATGTATTATTGATTGGAAATCAACACCATGGTGCCGGATCGACACCGATGATGTGGAAAATGAATGCAAGAAATTCACTAGGGAGTTAAGGACTTTGGATAAGAGCGTTCGAACGTGGAAACCGTACGAATATATCGTATCGGTATTGAAGGATTTAGTTTCATCATTACGTGTAATCACCGAACTTCAAAATCCTGCAATAACCGAAAGACACTGGATGGAATTGATGTCTTGTACCAAAGTAAGGTGTTGAATACTGAATTTGATGACACTAATATATAAATTTTTTTTTGAAAGTTGACAAGGACGCATTCAATCGATAGTCTGGTAGGTAGTTGGTACATGTACATACATATGTTTGCATACATGCTAGCTCATCCATCATTATATTTCACAGAGAAATAAGGATTTAGGCATTTATCATGGGTAGACTGAGTTCAGTGAACAAGATTTTTCACTTATTGAAAGTATTGTCTTGTAAACAAAATTGATATGAAAAGTTTAATACATGTACGTACATATGAGTACATTTTTTGGAAAATTTAAGTTTTAGTTTTTATAAATTCCTCTAAAAACTGAGGGCGATAGGCAGCACAAAAAGTTCTACACCGAGACCAACAAGACCTGTATGAATTATTACAATTTCTTCCCTTAAAATTAATTAATTTTTGTATGTACCTATTAGGAATGTAATTCGCGCGGTTCCAAAGTTGTTATTGCCAATTCTAGAGGGGGCTTTGGTTAATAGTAGGTACTTCATTGCGCAGAGAAAGAATTCCGCTACAATAATTGTACTCTCCACCAAGACGCTGAGTAGTCAATGTTAAATTCGACCAGCCACGCTTCAGAAAAGAATTTCAAGTTCGAGTTCTCCTTTACATTCACAACACTAATTTTAATTATGACCTTGTTCTCCAAGTGCAGTAGTAGGTAAACTTATGTTAAGTATTTGGAACAGAGAGGTAACAGAAATTAGAAAGCACGAACACATGCGACTTTCATATTTGAAAAATAAATTGAAATAACTTCTTGAAAGACCTAACGAAATTGCAGTAGGTACATGTTGACATTCAGCAATGCGCACTCATTTATAATCATTATCACATTCCCTACTCTAATTTATGCAAACAAATAAACAGAAGGTGTTTTTCGTACACGAAATTTTCACAGATGCAATTACACTGCAACAAGGAAACAACACTAGACGACTTGCTCTCCCTAGGTCTGCATAGATTCGACGAGGAAGTCAAAAGTACAGTTGACAAAGCCATTAAGGAAATTACAGTCACTAAAGCTCTCGAAGAGATCAAGGCTACTTGGGCTCAGATGGAGTTCGATAGTGAGTTGCATAAGCCCAGACAACTTCATCTGCTCCGTGTCTCGGAGGAGTTGATCGAAACTTTGGATGATAACCAAATGCAACTGCAGAATATTTCCACATCCAAGCACATAGACTATTTGCTACCCAAACTTAATCACTGGCAGAAGATTTTATCAAATGTGGATTTGGTAATAACGCATTGGTTCGATGTGCAAAGAAAATGGATTTACTTGGAAAGTATTTTCATTGGTTCGGAAGACATTCGCAAGCAATTGCCTGATGATGCGGAACGCTTTGAGGCAATCGACAACGAATTTACACGTCTCCTGGAAGAAGTGGGTGAGATAAAGCTGGTCATACGAGTGGCTGAGAATCAACACATTTTCATAGCTTTAGGGGAGCTAGAACTAAAACTGAGCATTTGTGAAAAGGCACTTAGTGATTACCTAGAAACAAAACGCCTAGCATTTCCCCGATTTTATTTCATATCATCTGCAGATCTTCTTGATATTCTATCGAATGGCAACTGTCCGAGGATAGTGTGTCGTCATCTGATCAAACTATTCGATTCCGTTATGCGCCTTGAGTTTGCAAGTGAGCACTCGAACTCGGCGGTCGGGATGTACTCGAAGGAAAACGATGAGTATGTAAGTTTTCTCAACGTAGCAGTCGAATGCACTGGCCAAGTCGAAAGTTGGCTAAATGCACTAATTAAGCGAATGAAGGGAACCTTACATGCTCTGTTCAAAAACGCATTGAAAGATATTGCTCAAAAGTCTAAGGAGAACTGGCTCATGGATTGGCCTGCACAAACAGCACTTTGTTGCAGCCAGATTTTGTGGACTTCTGCAGTAAACACAGCATTTGCATGGTTAGAAGAAGGTTACGATAGCGCAATGAAAGACTTGCAGAAACATCAAATAGCTCAACTGAATGCCCTTATAAATCTTCTCTTGCGCGAACTTAGTCCAGGGGACAGACAAAAAATTATGACGATATGCACAATTGATGTGCACAACCGCGACGTAGTTTTAAAGATAATTCAACAGAAGGTCGAGAACGCTTTGGCTTTCCAATGGCAGAGTCAGTTGAGACATCGATGGGACGACGCCAGTGACAACTGCTATGCAAATATTTGCGATGCCGAATTTTTGTATGATTTCGAGTATTTGGGTAATACTTCGCGTTTGGTAATCACACCATTAACAGATCGTTGTTACATAACTCTGACACAGGTAAGGTGTTATAAGTTGGATACTAAATATTAGAATTCACCAAAAGATAGAGGAGTCTTCATTTCCAAAAAAAATATATGTTCCCACTTGATGATCCAACAAACAGTGATATGTATCTTTAAGGACACCACCGTTAATTAGTACATTCCTTCATATTTTAAATTCATTTATTTAAAAACCTCTACAAATAAGTTTTAAAATTGTATGTTATATGAGAGTGTCTATATAAATTTCGTCACTCGTCCAAACATCACATAATGTAATATTAAGTGCTTGTAGTCTACATTTCATGACTTTAAAACCTCCTTTTGCAACAGAGAGTGTGTTCATTAAAGTAAAGGCAAGCCCTTAAATAGCTGTACTTTTATTACATTACTTGTCTACGCCTTACTGTGGAGATTTTGATTGCAAAAAAGGACGTGTTTTACAAGTCTATCCCACACAGCCTCTCCTGCCAGTAATCGACCCGTACAATGCAATTTTGCGAAGTAAAACGCAAATGGTTATGTCTCCTTTTTTAGGCGAAAAACTCGTATAACGTACTTAATGAAAATTATCTTCGGTTACCCACAAAGCTCTCAAAGAGACATAAAACATTTCCCCCGTCACGCCATACGCTTAAGAGACCCGAATTGCAGAGGTATGCCGCAAACACAGTTTAAATCTCTTGCAACTTGTGCACACATCCAACTGTTTCCCCCATATTGCAATAGTATTTAAATGAAGCAAATTTTTCTAGACGTTTGAAATGCGGGTTAGTCCACACACATCTTTGCCCAAAAGGCTTTGGGAATTTTTTTTCAATAGACTCGCATTGGTTCAAAACAAACGTCCGTAGTGGATGCGGCAGGAGGAGGATATTAAAGGAATAAATGCAGTTTTCCCTTAAAATCGTACCACAATTTTTTTATACCCCATTTTCAAACATTTCACATCCATATGCCATCAGTCATTGCATCTGGTAATGGGTGGTGCACCTGCCGGCCCAGCTGGAACTGGAAAAACCGAAACCACAAAGGATCTGGGTCGGGCGTTAGGAGTAATGGTGTACGTTTTCAACTGTTCTGAACAAATGGACTACAAGTCCTGTGGAAATATTTATAAAGGACTGTCACAGACCGGTGCATGGGGATGCTTTGACGAATTCAACCGGATATCAGTGGAAGTTTTATCCGTGGTTGCAGTGCAGGTGAAAACCATTCAAGAAGCAATAAAGGTACTGGCAACGCAAAGTAGTTTTGCAATACCAATTTCATGTGATTGTTCACTTATTTCCAGATGAAGAAGACACAATTTGCCTTCATGGGCGAGAGTATTTCCCTGGTTAGCTCTGTGGGTATCTTTATCACTATGAACCCAGGATACGCTGGACGTACCGAACTGCCGGAGAATTTAAAAATGCTATTTCGTCCCTGTGCAATGATTGTACCGGACTTTGCACTTATTTGTGAGATAATGCTTGTGGCCGAAGGATTTCAGGATGCACGATTGCTAGCGAGAAAATTTATTACCTTGTACACTTTATGCCGTGAGCTCTTGTCAAAACAGGACCATTACGATTGGGGGTTGCGAGCCATTAAGTCCGTGTTGGTGGTAGCGGGTGGACTGAAACGCGAAGACCACACACGCCCCGAGGACCAAGTATTAATGAGAGCGTTGCGCGATTTCAACATACCAAAGATTGTCACCGAGGATGTGGCAATTTTTATGGGATTAATAGGAGATTTGTTTCCAGCAATTGAAGTGCCTCGGAAGCGTTTGTTCGAATTCGAAAGAGCAATACGAAAAGCGGTCAACGAATTGAGATTACAACCGCAGGAGGGCTTTCTGATAAAAGTGGTCCAACTGCAGGAATTGCTGAATGTGCGACATTCGGTTTTTATCGTTGGCGATGCGGGAACGGGTAAAACAAAAATTTGGCAAACTCTATTGGAAACCTACAATATTCAAAAACTGAAGCCAGTTTGTAGTGTTCTTAATCCAAAGGCGATGTCAAGTGATGAGCTATTTGGTGTGGTAAATCCCACCACAAGAGAGTGGAAAGATGGTTTGTTTTCATCTGTGATGCGAGATCAAGCAAATATCAAGGGAGATCAAAACTGTAGTCCTAAGTGGATAGTTTTGGATGGTGACATTGATCCAATGTGGATTGAGAGCTTGAATACTTTAATGGATGACAACAAAGTACTAACTTTGGCGAGTAATGAACGAATCGTTCTGTCAAAAGAAATGCGGTTAATATTTGAAGTTGGACATTTAAAAGCTGCGACCCCTGCAACCGTTTCGCGCGCTGGAGTGCTGTATATAAATCCACAGGACTTGGGATGGTTTCCGTAAGTATTTTCCTTTTATAAAGAGTTCTATATGCACTACTATTTTAGACACCCTATCTAAACCCGTGTTCACTGATAAGGGTTTTAATGTGAATATCATGAAGATGAAATGTACGCAGAAATTATAGGAACTAATCGAATTGTATTCAAATGCGTCCAATTGTCGCAGATATTGATTTACGGACAAACTGATTACCAAAATTGCGGTACTTGCAAATTAGCATATTCTGTATCTGATGTGGTATTACTGCCTAAGAATAATGCAACGAACGATTAATGGATGCATTTATGATAGTAAATCTTTGCTATCCCAAAAAAGACGGTATATAACCGTACATGGATTCATTAACTTCTGATTTGAATCACCTTAATTATTTTCATTGCCTGCACACCTGAATGGAATCGATTCGATATCGACTCATTTATTTTATAAACTTGGTTTAGGTGACGATGACAGTCGGAGAAAATAATGAACTCCTCACTTGTATCATGCGGATAAACGTATTTGCCATTCAAATGTGTTATATATCCCTCTGTGCCTACTACCGTCGAGGCATATAGGACAAACTCAAACATATTCTTCTAAGCGATTATTAGCGGTAGTATCTTTCCCCGGATTGACAAATACAAACACATACATTCAAATGATTTTCATACTTTCTTGGTTCTGAATAAAAAATGAATCTATAGCATAAGGAAAAAATGTCAGTCCTGTGATTTCATCACTACCATTCCAAACCACTTGCCTCGGAAAAAGGCATTGAATTCATCAGTCTGCGAGTTTTACCTTTTATATGCATTAATTAAAATAAAACGCAGCTTCATTGTTCACTAAGGGTAACAAAATAATACAAGATTGCACATTCGTCGCTTTTATATAAGAGCGAAAGCTACGCACGAAGCACCAATATTAACAGATACCTATGTATTGAAATGCGCGTACGTGCAAATACATTTTAGACCTGTAGTTTAGCATGTTCATTCATTCGAATTCGAACAGAACAAATGAGAAACATTAAAATTGCATCGAGTGACTTGCAATACTCCCTTTACTCCCTTTCCAATTCAGTTAATAACATTCTTTGTGATAGTATCACAATATCTACTTAAAAATATGTGATTACAAGTATCTACATACATATGAACAAAAACAAATCGCACAGGATGTGTGCTTTCATGCATAATACTTTGCATTAGTTATTCGTGCGTCTTGTTTTCATTTCCTAAAAATTCTTTCCACTACCACTACCACTATGTACATATTACACCACATATGTATACATATATCAGGCAAGGATATTGGGATATTTGTTTGCTTCAACAGAACAGAATAAATGTGAGCTACGTTCAGTGTATATTGGCTGCACATCACCTAAATGATGATAAAATTGCACACAGGCACTCGAAAAGTTTGCAGTAATCCTTTTCTTTAATTTCCTAATTTCGTCGATGCCACGATATCTCCTTGAATCCACAGACAAACACATCCACACTCAGTTTTCCAAGAAAATGTACAGCACTTTCTTTGGAAAGTCCCCTCTTTTTAACTACTTCTGGTTTGGAAAAATGAAAGTAAATCGAAATTGCATTTCTATCACACACAGACACAAATTCATAGCCACACGTTGTGTCCTTTCTAGCCATATTACGGAGTCAATAATTCGAAAGTTCCATAAATAATCAAAAATTCTTGCAGTTATGTGTCATCATGGCTGGAAACTCGCCCGGATATCGTTGAACGCGGTCTATTAACCCGTTTTTTTGAGAAATACTTCCCCAGTATGGTAAATCGCAGCCAAGAGTTTAGAAAGACAACCCCAATCACCGATATGGCAATGATCCAAATGACCTGCCACCTAATAGAGAGTCTATTGGATAGCAATCAAAGAATTGAGGCTGAATCTATGGAGACCACCTTGGAGATTATTTTCGCATTCGCTGCAATTTGGGGATTCGGTTCAGCATTATGCAAAGATCACATAATAGATTGGCATCGGGAATTCCACAAATGGTGGACGAGTGAATTCAAGGACGTTAAATTCCCATCCCATGGCACTATCTTCGACTATTTTCCCGATAATTCAAGTCAAAAGTTTCTTCGGTGGGAGACACAAATTGAGGAAATTAAAGTGGAGCCAGACATTCCCTTGCAGGTATTGATTTACAAAATGATGTCCTTGAATCCTCGATGTAGAGTTATAACAACATTATATAATTTCAGAATATACTTGTACCAACAGCTGATACCGTTCGTTTGGAGTATTTTCTAAAACTACTAATAAAGCGTAACCTTCCCATATTGCTTGTTGGTACATCCGGATGTGGCAAGGGTGCCATTTTGAGGCATATTTTCAACTCGACAACTTCTGAATCACAAACTTCGCACTCAGAATACTGCGACAGAGTCCTGCAAACAACACATTTTAACTTCTACACCACTTCGGAGATGTTTCAAAAGATCCTTGACAAACCACTTGAAAAAAAGTCAGGCAGATGCTACGGGCCAAATGGAAACAAACGCTTGATTTACTACGTAAACGACTTAAATATGCCAGAAGTGGATGCATACGGTACGGTCCAGCCGCACACAATTATACGACAGTTTATGGACTACCGACAGTGGTATGACCGCAGTCGACTTGTCCTCAAGGACATTCGAAATTGCCAATTTGTTGCATCCATGAATCCCACAGCAGGCTCCTTTACCATTGATCCCAGACTTCAACGACACTTTTGTGTGTTCTCTGTGCATACACCTAATGAGGTAGCTCTAAGTAGAATCTACTCCACCATCTTGAGTCATCACCTTGACAACCCTCTAAATGGATTCTCCAAGGAAATTAAATCATTCTGTTCACTTTTGGTAAATGTGAGTGTATGTCTGCAATGTCGCATTGAGAATGCGTTTTTGCCAACAGCATTGAAATTTCATTACGTCTTCAACCTGCAAGACATGACCAATATCTACCAGGGGCTATTAAATTGCTCTGGAGTCACCTGCACTAAATCAATCGAATTGGTTCGCCTGTATGTGCACGAATCCTTCCGCGTGTATCATGATCGATTCGTGGACCAACATGACATCAAGGCATTCGAAGTCATTATAAGGGATGTTCTCAAAAAGAATCTCGAAGACTTCGACGAGGAATATGTCTTTGCGGATCCACTTATCTACAGTCACTTCGCACAATCATTGGTAGACCAGAAGTATATGCCAATCCAGAACTGGGATGTTCTCTATCAATTATTGACTGAAGCTCAAGCGAATTACAATGATTCAGTGGGGTACATGAACCTCGTTATGTTTGAGGACGCCATGCTGCATGTATGTAGGTGAGTGTTACTTGCACGTTCCGCATTGTGGCTTTAATTTTCGGCTTTTCTTTGATAATTTAGGTAAAGTAGTGTAGTGATGGTATCTCCTCTATATAATATATTCTACAGAAATCGTTTAAGGAAGCAGCCATATTGGCATGTCAGTCTTCTATACTCGTACAATGTCCTGCGACGGTTCCAACTAAATTTTCCTACTAACGGATATACATATGTGTGTACATAAGTATACATGCAATACTCCTGACTTCCTTCCTATCCACATTTAGCCAGATGAGAGCCGTTTCCAATTGAACCTATGATAATACCACAATCTTTTTTGACCAGAAACGGTTTATCTATGTTTCTTTATCGTTATATATCTAATATTGTGCTTTTTTTTGCTATAGAATCAACCGAATCCTTGAAAACTCCGGAAACGCCCTCCTTATTGGAGTTGGAGGGTCTGGCAAACAAAGTCTCGCCCGTCTAGCCTCATTTATTTCGTCACTAAGTGTGTTTCAAATGCAACTAAAACGAGGCTACAGTCTGCAGGATATGAGAGAAGACCTCGCCGGTCTTTACATAAAAGTTGGTCTAAAAAATGTTATGTCAGTGTTCTTACTGTCTGACGCGCAAATTTCAAACGAATCCCTCTTGACGCTGTGCAATGATATGCTTGCATCTGGAGAGATTCCGCAGTTGTTTAGCGAAGACCAAGTCGAAATGATTTACAATGGAATACGGAATGAAGTCAAACAGAGTGGACAGCTGGACACAAAAGATAATTGTTGGCGATTCTTCATCAACAAAGTCCGTCGAATGCTAAAAATTGTCCTGTGTTTCTCACCTGTGGGACCTACTTTGCGGATTAGGGTTAGAAAATTCCGAGCCATCATAAGTCGAACGTGCATCGACTGGTTTCACGAATGGCCAAATACTGCACTGCAATCAGTTTCTAAGAAGTTTTTAGCTGAAATCGATGACGTACTGCCAGTAAGTTTATCTGATACTTTGTTTATTGTTCTCTCAACTTGTATTCTATGACACACACAGGCAAACATTATTGAATCAGTTGGCTGTTTCATGGCTTATGTCCATGAGACAGTGAACCAGATTTCCAAAATCTACCTTCAAAATGAGAAAAGATTCAACTATACTACGCCCAAAACCTTTCTGGAGTACATTTTCTTGTATCGAAAACTGATGTCGGAGAAATACAGTGAGCATTGTAGTCGCATCGAGCGGCTTGAGAGCGGTATGGCCAAATTAGCGGAATGTGCTCGTCAAGTGGATACCTTGAAGGTAAGTCATTCCATTTGAATATGGAACATAAAATATTCCTTCCACAGGATCAACTAGCAATTCAAGAAGTTCAGTTGAACTCAAAAAATATAGCTGCAGACAAACTGATAGTCATAATCACAGCGGAGAGTGATAAAGTACAGAAGGAAAAGTTGATCGCCTCCGAAGAAGAAAAACGTGTCCGAATCATTGAGGAAGACGTTTCAATTAAAACCCAAATGTTTGAGGAAGACTTGCGAAAAGCAGAACCCGCTTTGGTTGCAGCTCAGGCTGCTCTTAATACACTTAATAAAAACAATCTCACGGAGTTAAAGTCATTCGGTTCGCCGCCAAAAGCCGTGGTGAATGTATGTGCTGCGGTTATGGTACTCTTGGCATTGAATGGAAAAATACCACGTGACCGTAGCTGGAAATCAGCCAAGTTGATGATGGTACGAGTTGACCAATTCCTCAATGATTTGCTAAACTACGACAAGGACAATATACACCCAAACATTATTGAAACTCTCCAGGAATATTTGCGAGTAAGATATCGCCGTTATTTTGTGCTGAATGTTGACTTCGATAGTTGCTTTATACTTCTTCAGGATCCCGAATTTAACCCTGACAAAATTGTTCAGAAATCAGTTGCCGCTGCAGGACTCTGTGCATGGGTTATTAACCTACACCGGTATCACCAGGTATTCTTAATAGTTGGTCCAAAACAAAAGGCATTGCAGGACTCGCAGGAAGAGCTGAAATCGGCTAGAGAACGTCTTAAATATTTAAAAACGAAAATTTCTACTCTCGAGGGAAAATTGCATGAAATTCAATCAGAATTCGAGGAAGCAATTGCTCAAAAGCAAAAATGTCAGAAGGAAGCTGATAAGACGGCATTTACAATTGACTTGGCACGAAGATTAGTTAATGGCCTGGCTAATGAAAATATACGTTGGAAAGAATCTGTTCTGAGGTAGGAATATTTTTTACTAATTGTCATGCATATGTACATATATTAAAGTGCAAAGCTAAAATAAAATAATTTCAAGACTCTTACGGTAGAAATAACTTCTTTTCCAACTTGAATTTTCAATACCTTATGTTTACAGTCTTAGGGTAAAAATAGAAGCCCTTCCGGGGGATATACTCCTCATATCGTCATTCCTGTCATATGTCGGAAGCTTCACCCGAAGATACAGAATTGAACTTCGTGACCAAATGTGGTTACCTTTTTTCAAAAAATCGGTGGTACGACTTTAAGAATTTTAACAACATTCAACTACTTACATATTTTCCTTAGCCGAAAATACCACATTCAGAGAATGCCGACTTCTTCAAGTCGCTGCACGACGAGGCTCGGATAGCCATGTGGAACAACCAAGGCCTACCAATGGATCAAATGTCAACGGAAAACGCTACCATCTTAACCTACTCCAACAGATGGCCTCTCATGATTGATCCACAACTGTAAGTAGTGCATACCTCACACTCATTAAATACTCATTTATTCTCTCCTCCAGACAAGGAATTAAGTGGATCAAGAACACATTCGGTAGCAAATTGATCTCGATCCGATTATGCCAAAAGGGATACTTAGAAGTTTTAGAAAAAGCTATGTCCGCCGGTGATACTGTTCTCATTGAACAAATCGAAGAAACAATTGATACAGTGCTTGACCCATTGCTTAACCGCGCCCTGGTCAAGAAGGGTCGATACATAAAAATCGGCGACAAAGAACTCGACTTCCACCCCAACTTCCGTTTGATTTTGCAAACAAAGCTTGCAAATCCACATTACAAGCCCGAGTTACAAGCCCAAATGACATTAATTAACTTCACCGTCACTCAAGACGGACTTGAGGAACAACTTCTCGCTGAAGTCGTCAAAATTGAGCGCCCAGACTTGGAAGAGATGAAAATACAAGTCACTATACAGCAAAACAAGTTCAAAATATCACTTAAGGACTTGGAGGACGAACTTTTAGCCAGGTTAGCTTCGTCTGGGAAAAACGTCCTTGATGATCATGCTCTCGTTATTAATTTGGAGACTACAAAGAACACAGTCGACGAAATCGAAACAAAGGTGGCTGAGGCCAATATAACAACGCTGCAGATAGACGAGACGCGCAACATATACAGAGCTGCAGCCCAGCGTGCTTCCGTACTGTTTTTCGCCCTAAGTGACCTAAATAAAATAAACCCCATGTATAAATTCTCACTAAAGTCCTTTATGATTGTTTTTCGTCGAGCAATTTCTTTGGCATCCCATCACACTAAAACATTGGAAGAGCGTGTGGTTCTCCTAGTAGACTCTATAACGTTCCAAAGCTTTAGATACACAATGAGAGGTCTCTTTGAACGGGACAAATTGATATTTACCTTCCACATGATAATACGCATCATGCTTCATTCCAAATCGATTACCAAAGATGAAATTGATTTTTTGTTGAGGTATCCTCATGATCCGAATGTCATGTCTCCGGTTGATTTCATAAATCGGGCTTCTTGGGGTGGCATTAGGAACCTCGCATCAATGGAACATTTCTACGGCATCGACAAGGATATCGAAAACTATCCAAAGAGATGGAAAAATTTTCTGCAAACCAATGTGCCGGAGAAGGAAGTATTTCCCGGCGAATGGAAGCACAGAACCGCCCTACAAAAACTCTGTATCATTCGAGCCCTACGACCAGACCGGTTGACATACTCCATGAGGTGATTTTTCCATGCTTCCTATTCACATTTATTTACATTTCTCATTTTCTTTTGCTCTTATTTCCAAAGACACTTCGTTGAAAAGACGATGGGTGGAAAATATTCTGACGTGGAATTGATTGCTTTCTCCGACACATTCCAGGAAGTATCTCCAACAACGCCAGTCCTCTTTATTCTTTCACCGGGGGTCGATCCAGTTCACAACGTAGAGGCACTTGGCATTCGGTTGAATTTTTCAACTGAAAACGGAAACCTGTACAACATATCACTAGGTCAAGGGCAAGAAGTTGTAGCTGAAAAAGCAATAGAAATTGCTCTTAAACAGGGCCGTTGGGTGATACTACAAAACATCCACTTAGTGGTGAATTGGTTGTCAAGTCTGGAGAAAATAATTGAAAATATTGACGAAAGTGTGCACGCAGACTTTAGGTTATTTATAAGTGCCGAGCCTGCCTTGGATCCTCAGTACCACATTATTCCGCAGGGTATTCTGGAATCATCCATTAAAATAGTTAACGAGCCCCCAACAGGAATGGCTCCTAACTTGCACAAAGCCTGGGACAACTTCGACCAAGAGTTTCTAGAAAAGTGCACACAGGAGGCAGAGTTCAAGTCTATCCTCTTCGCTCTGTGCTACTTCCATTCAGTCGTGGGAGAACGAAGGAAATTTGGGCCCCTCGGCTGGAACAAGGTCTACCCTTTTAATATCGGCGATTTGAATATCAGTGCTTATGTGCTATACAATTACTTGGAAGGCAGTAATCGAATTCCGTGGGAGGATCTTCGCTACCTCTTTGGAGAAATCATGTATGGTGGACATATAACCGATGATTGGGATCGAAGACTTTGTCAGACATACCTGGAAGAGTTATTGCGACAAGACCTCATTGATGGCGAGTTCGAACTTTGTCCAGGTTTCCCATCTCCGCCGAACATGGAATTCAATGGGTATCATGAGTATATAACCGAAATGTTGCCTGATGAATCACCAGTTCTATATGGGCTACATCCCAATGCCGAAATTAGCTTCTTGACAGCAGCCTCTGAAACCTTATTGAACACAATTTTTGAACTACAGCCTCGTGAGTCTGAGCTCAACTCAAGCTACGAAGCACCCCGCGAGGAACTTGTAAAGATTGCAATTGACGAATTTCTGGACAAACTGCAAGATGAATTTAATTTAAGCTCTCTGCTTAACCGCATCGAAAAGAAAACACCATTTGTAGTAGTCGCCTTGCAGGAATGCGAACGAATGAATGCACTCATAAGAGAAATAAAGAGATCCCTGCGAGAGCTTCTCCTCGGATTAAAGGGTGAACTCACAATCACCGCCGAGATGGAACGACTCCACAATGCCATATTCTACAACTACTTACCAAAAAGCTGGACAAGATTGGCTTACCCAAGCATGATGGGCCTTCAAGGGTGGTTCGCCGATTTGATCCACCGCATTAAGGAATTAGCAGTTTGGCTAAATGACTTTAAGCTCCCATGTGTCATATGGCTAGGTGGTCTTTTTAATCCGCAAAGCTTTCTTACAGCAATTATGCAGGAATCAGCGAGGAAGCATGATTTGCCCCTCGACCGAATGTGCTTGAGTTGCGATGTCACCAAAAAGGATAAAGAAGACATAAAGTGAGATGAAAATGTTGTATGTTTGTGTATGCACTGACATTTTCACCCATTCTCTTTTGCTCGTATAGCTTACCCCCCATGGAGGGAGCATTTGTGCATTCACTTTACTTGGATGGAGCCAGTTGGGATTGTAACTTAAAAACCCTTGTCCCCCTGCGTTCGAAGGAAATTATTTGCACTATGCCCGTCATCTATATAAAATCAATAGTTCAGGAGAAACAAGATGTCCTTCGACGGGTTTATGAGTGTCCATTGTACAAAACAAGGTATGACGAATGGTGATGTTTTTATGTGTAGGTACGTTTTTTTTTGTGAAGGTGTATGGGTACTTTCGAAACCACTTTAAAAGTAAGTCAGATAAATCATTCATTCCATGTTCAACTTCCTGGAATTTTTCGTAAGCATATATCATGTATACTATGTATGTACGTAGATATGTAGGTACTTGATAGTTTCAAATAGTGATAGGTGATATTTCGCTTTGGGAAACGAACAATTCTGCTGGAAGTCATTGTGGTATTCTGACACATTCCTTTTAAATGTAGGCGTGGCATTGTGGAATGTTTGAATAATGTTTAAGCTTATTTTGCTTATTTGCGATGAAGTAGCTTAAGTTTTTACTGGTTACCATGACCCAAAGTGAAGTAAAACATTATCCCCAGTGCAGCTGTAGTGCTACTGTTGAATATTTTATATCTTTTCTTGCTCAGAGCTATGCATCAGGCTACTCCTCTTTATATTTTGGAATGAGTCTGCGAACTACTGTGAACATACATATTCAATAAACGACGGGATTTTGAGTTCAAAACCTTTTACATAAGTTTAGGGTAATTCAACCATAGTTGTTTTTACTGAGATATTGTTTCTTCTTTTACTGAGATAATAATCAAAAAATCTAAGTTTAACTTTCGATGGTGGTGCGTGACACTTTGTACCTTCTGTCAGACTAGTTTCCGCGTTTGGTTCTGTATTTCTTATCTAATGATGTCTTACCGGATGACAGGACTTTGTGACTTGTTTGCATAGACCAAAGATAAAGATCAAATAACTCAAAGTAAGGAGTCTGTCATATGCATAAGTAATCTTTGAGAGGTCTGCACAAGCGTCACTGAGAAGTAGTGCCAAACACTCGGTCAGTACAGACACCGCACATGAATAATTTTGAAGAAAAATCGTTGTATTCATGGTTGAGTTTTATGATTCACTAGCTGTCTTTCACAATATCAATATTCTCGGCTAAAAACCACTTTTATGACTTTTGTAAATAAATTTTAAACATTTCTAAGTGTATTTACATATTTAATTGATTTCACCCTTTCAGGTCAAGAGGATCCACTTACGTTTGGACTTTCAATCTTAGCACAAGGGAACGACCGTCTAAATGGATTTTGGGTGGCGTTGCCTTACTCTTGCAGTCATAATATGGAATTCGATCAACTCTGCTATTAATATATCATTTGCTAGGCCCATTAGTTCATTAGCTCGAAAAAATGTTTAAGTTTGTAAGCAAACATTTATGTTTTTATGTACATACGTGCGTATATGTATATGTATATGTATTTGGTAATACTTTTGGAAATACACATACCTTCATTCTACTGTTTCTCTTACTTTTTCAAATCAACCAAGGGTAATATAGGGTGACAAGATAACAATGGTACTTTTTTCAATTGTTGTATTTCAGCAGCTGTCAAAGTTACCAATGACATCCACCTATCCAAATATTTCGTAAGATTTGACATTCCATCATGCATCGTATTACTTCGTATCTTGCCAAACGTACGGAAATCGTTTAAATATCTTATCGCAATTCCGGCTCAGTTGTAAATACGCAATGTGAATTTCATCGTGAGGTCGGTCGTCATCATGGCTTCAATCCAGGCAATTCGTACCAGGCATGAGTACACTATTTTGGACCTTAAATCGAAAAGGCAGAGATTGGTTCAAAATGCAAAAAGTTGTCGTAGCGGCCAGTATCGAAGAAGACTCAGAAATATCGAATCGACTCCGATCAGCCAGAGAGTCAACCCGACTTATCTTGTGATTAGATTCAAACCTGCATCCGTTTTAGATTGCGCTGATGTGAGAATTGACTGTTTGGTGCTATTTATGACCTTATTTCTTTTTAATGAGGTCTCCTTACACCATTACTTGATCTCAGGTATATAGTGATGTTAACCGCTACATGCCATACACGTGACCCTGCGCTGGAAATTGTAAAGAAAAAAATTGGCATTCCTCAATTGGTTCCTCATGCGAATTGACACCACACGATTATTTTCTCTTGGGCTACGCTAATATAACAATCACTTTGGACGAGCTAGAGGCCAACGTGGCTCATGCTTGGAGCACAGCCAGCGAAGCCGAGCCGACCATTTAAACGATGTGCTATTCCACACGTAATCGCAGCTTCAGAATTTTTTTTTCCTATCGTTTTTATACATATTTATACTTAAATTTGGCAAGATACGAATTACCAACATCTCCACTCTACTATCTGCTGATATAGTTCAATAACAGAAATGATTAAAAATAAAGTGCACGACTGGGTCGTACGTACTTGCACCGTAATGCTATAAGTGTATAATTTTATCAGGATTAAAGTCCAAGTCTTGCTCTTCCCAGTAAAGTAGGCGTGGCATTCCGCGTTTCGATGGAATAATAGTCATAACATTGTTGGAGTTTACTCAATGTTTTGTTTTTATAAAAATGCCCATAAAAAGTGGGCGTGGCAAGATAGGGTGTTTGAGTGAATTATAGAGAATTTTAAGGCCTATTACTTTGCTTAAATAATTTTTTCTCAATTTCTAGTAAAAATTTTGAAAAAAAATAAGTTTTATAAAAGTGGGCGTGGCATTCCAAAATTTGGTATGCCATTATTTTGCACTTGTCTTATAACCTACAAATAATAATTTTTAGGCCAATCGCTGCACAAATACCCGAGAAACAGCTGATTTTCAATATTACCGTTATTCGAATTTGTCGTGAAAAACGTGGTATGCCACCTCATAGCATATACCCAAACTAACCCACACATCAAATTTTATCGAAATCGTTAAAGCCGTTTTCGAGAAAATCCATTTTAACTGAAATCGGCCTTAAGTAAACTACCCTTAATTTTGAGGTTAGAATGAAAATTCAAATTTCGCCTCTAGGGAATATCCCACAGACCCTACATATGAAGTTTGAAGTAAATCCGTTCAGCCGTTTAGGCTGTAGTCGAATATACAGACAGACAGACAGACAGACAGACAGACGGCATTGGCGGACCTACTTTTTTGGACTTCTCCATTATAGTAATGTCAAGTTTGATTAAAATCTCGAGTTCCAAATTTTGCACGAATATAATACTTGCCCTATAGGTATAGGTGCAAGTAAAAATGCCAAAAAGGAAATATTAATATCCCCTTATACATACATATGTACATTACTGTACTTACTCGCTTTTACTATAAAAATGGACCTCTGCCCGACGGGGAAATCGTATAGTAGTCAGTACTACTCTCATTCTATAACGATTTGTGTATTGGATATACACGAAAACCATGTTTCTTCGGTTCTAGTCCTGGATACGAATTCTATGATTTATATTTTCCCCTTTTCTTCCACTAGTTTCAACATTTGCCAATAGAGAACTCATTGCTATCTAGTTTCTGGTTGTGGACTAGAATAATTATATGAAATACATCCATCCTACACACACATATCCTACAGAACGCATAGATAGCGCCACTTTTTAGTTTCTGAAATTTATTTTACATTACCTAGAAATTCACAATCCTGCAGCAATATTTTGAATTATAAAAAGGTGTTATTTTTTTTTTATATAAATGACAGGTATTTTAAGGAAAAAAATTAATGGTATATCCTACCAATTTCAGTAATTTATAAAAACGAATTTAAAGATTTTAGTTGATTTTTTTCCTCTTATTATCGTTTTGACAAACTTTTCTTCACAAAGCCTTTCTTGATTTAATGCCGTGTAAATTTTTGCCTAGAAGTGGATGAGTCACATGTCAACTAGGCCTAGGTATTGTTTATACTGTGTACGCGAACAATATCGAGTCTTTTATCGAAAGGTGTTGCATCCGTAGAATGCGATCGATGCTTTTTGTATAACTTTTCCAACTAAACCTCTGAATTTTATTAGTCTCAGATATTAAAATAGAGGATTGACATCAATGTATTAGGAAATAGTGCGTTTACGCTTAATATGTCTAATTGTTCGCTGCAATTCCACTTTACTACTTACTTGCCACTCTCCCAGCTCTAGGTTAGGTTAGGTGGCTTAGACCAAGAGCAGGTTCATTGTGATACCACATGTCCAGTAGACCGGATGAATCGCCGGTTACCCGGGAAACCTATACCTATCTCAATGGTTATGAGATCTGTTGTACCTGAAGGACTATACACCGCAGTACTTCGTATTTCTTAGATACCTATGTACCAGAGAAATAGTTGTTCTGCAATACAGTCTTTCATATATTAATCATGCACATATAAATATGTACATACAATGCATACACCCCCATAATTTCACATATCAATATGTACATACCTATATTGTATGCATGTGTTTGAATGTACATACAATGCATATACCCCCATAATTTCCAAACGCACAAGACTTATTGTAACCAAATACTCAATGTTACTCAAAGGGCTAAGAAATGGCATCTATCGGATTTCATTACCCACTGAACTTTGTAGGTATAACGTGAATATTTCCCATTAAAAGAATGGGGGAAGAAGATCATTTTTACGTAAGAAGTACTCTGATTGGCCTTGGGTTGATCTCACTCTCACATAATTTTTTTCCAAACAAAAAGTATCGAATTTCATTTCCATTCCGGCAGCTGTTAATAACCTTCAAATAGTCCCTGTCCTTCCATACAAAATGGCTTTTTCTTGTAAATGTCTTCCTTTATATTGGCCATTTCCCGTTTTTTTTTTGCGATCTGATTAAAATAAAAACCAAGAACCTCAGACATATCCATTTGTAGCATGTCTACCAATGCGGTTAGGAGTTGTCAAATTTATGGAAAAACTTCTACAGTTGAATTGAATAATTAATACTCTTATGGATAACTTCTTCGTATTTCTCATTAGTTACATACTGGTGCTCAGATTTGGTCCGTTCGGAAGATTTTAATCCATTTAGGAGAAGATTTGGTCAGTTTTAGGGTGGCAATTTCAGTATGGGCGCATAAGCAAACACAACGGTCAGTTGTAATTAATTAGAAACTGGGAATTTCTGACAAGCACTTTTTATATTGGAGAAGTATGCTCGTTTTATTGTACGGCAACCTTGTACGCAATGTTTGTGTTGTGACCTCGTTGGGGTGGTGTAGCATTAGTCGAATGGTGTTATACGCACTAAAATGAACTAATTTTATAAGCCGGTTAATAACACGCTCTTGGAATGGATGTAAAAATGTGTTTACCCTGCTCGCATTAACTTTCACCTCTACACATAAGTATATAGAGAGCAAGTATTGGGGAAAATGATATTTTCATTGGCCTTGACAGCGCATCGAATTTTGATACTGCTTTTTGGCTTAGGATTGCGTGCATGTCAAATCGTGATTTAATTTTCAATTTTTTTTGTCCTCATACAGTCCCAGGTATGTATTGAAACAGAATGTTTCAAATTGGTACACTTTTCCTTCTACAGAATCAGTATAGAATAGACTCACTATTTTAACGTCTATAATACTTTATATACAACTCTTTGTCAAGGCATCCAACTTCTTTCAAAGTATAAACTCCGAATTTCTCATAAATAAATCAAACTCGTGGCTATATTTTCCCGCAGTAGTAGCGGGTGCTGTGGCTCAGTGGTTAGTACGCTGGACTATGGAGCAAGAGGTTCGAGGTTCGAATCCCAGTTGGAACACCTAAAATTTTTCACGGCCCCACCTCTCGCGACCGTCTGACAAACACCCAGAGTGCAAATGTCCTGAGAAAGCTTCTCAAATAACAAACTGCCTTTCGGGCACTGCATTAAACAGTAGGCCCTTTCCATTCGTGTAAAGAATATAACCCGCACAACACGAACGGTTGTGAGAAGCTAGGCCCTGGGTCCCATCGACCTGTTGCGCCAATTATTTATTTATTTTTTAGTAGTGGGACTGTAGCGTTTTGTAAACAGTTGTTATTTCTTTTAATTTGTTAAAACGACTACAATGTTTTACCCATTCCTATTTACCTACTTCCTTAGAAGGTACTACTATTTGAGACTAACTTGAGCATCAATAAACAAGGACAAAAGTATAAAACTTCAGTTCCCACTGGAAACTATTCTCATTATTTATTATTTTATTGTAAATAATTTTTCACAATCACTTTTCTTGTACTAAGTGTGTAGTGGATAGTGGATAATGTGTTTCCCTGATAACCAAACTATGCTGTGTTTTTCAAAAAAAAAAAAAAAATATCGTTAAGTTGAAATAATTGTCAGTCATACTTTACCACATATAGTCACCCTAAGCGGTATTTTATAAAATATATAGCATGCACACATCTTTTAAGAAAAACACTTCCACACCTTTTATTTTCCTCAGCTATTCAAGAAATTTAATACCATATAAGAGTAATGCATATGTTTATATGTTTATTTGCGTTAACAACTATTCGTTAACACTCACATATCAGTGCCAGTTGATTTGGTTTGCCAAAATAAAAATGCTTCATATACGAATTTATGTACACCATACATTCGATCCCGCATATGTATATGTATGTATATGTGACATTTAATATTTTAGTTTGAAATTGATACCTTATTCCTTTAAATCAGTCATTGATGGATTAAACGGAAGGACATCGACTTATGGGCAACTCATCCATCACATCCACTTAACTGTTCAAATATTTGCCAAAGAATAATTCCCAGAATTTCTGAATTTTCTTACAGCGGTGGTATGGAAAGTTATAATCTCAATTCCTAATGGAAATTTAGATCCCCAGTTATGTCCTAATGGAGATTCTCCTATCCAGTGTCACACGAACCATATATGTACATATACACTACAAACACACTTTCTTTTTAACTGCACACGACACATGTGAGCCTCCCATAATAATATGAAAGCTTGCATACATGAGCAAGTAAAAGTCCTAGCTACTGAAGCTGAGTGCAACTATAGCCAATTTCCTCCCATTAAGATAATTTCCATGAATTGACAGTTTTTTATGTTCCTCGACACTGGTTCTTGTGAGCAAAAAAAAAACACAGACCTCCCACATTGACTCAAACGAACAAACAAAAAACAAATAAACATCCTTTTTCGATGCACTCTTGATAAGCACGTGAGCGGACGCGCACCGCTCTCTTCTACCTTTGCATTTGAAACGTAATTTTCAAAACGACTTGCTAAAAGGTATCCGAAACCAAAATAACAGTGATCCGCTACAGCAGTCCTAGGCAAAATCGTTGAGTTGAGTAGTTTTCACAAGGTGAGAGAAATAGAATCCCTAAACAAATAAACAACGAATGGATGGTATAATGTGTGGATGATAAATAGCTATATAGTTTTTGATACCATTTATAGATCCCTGGAACATTGTTCACAACCATATATAGCAACTAGGATTGGGCAATTTAAAACAAATAGGTGGAAATAGTACAGTTTTGTCGTACTAATAGCAATTATTAATTTTTTTTGATTTATTGACCACAAGTATTGAAAGTTGACGAGTAACTGAACCAAATATGTTCCTTTTGTAAATTTTTGGTTCGGTGACTTTTTAACTCTCTTAGTGACTTTATTTTTAAGCCATACCACAAATGAATACTTATACTCTCCTCAGACCATTTTGAAATATCACTTCTATTGTAAACCATTCCACCTACCCGGGAGTACCAAGTAGTACCTTTTTAAATGTCATTTAGGCCGCGAGTTCATGTGATTTGCCCAGGACCAGGCTTTGATTATCCAAAATTGTTGTATGTTCGTATAAGAAATAACAACCTAATTGACTTGGTTCAATTGGCATTTCACAAAAGTATTTCGATCAATCCTTCAAAGAAAATGTTGTTACACTAATAAACAGTCAAATATTCTTATTTTCAAAATGTTGTTTACAAAACCGCATTTTATGTGATTAGCAGGGTTTCGTTGATGCTTGGAACTATATTTTGCTTTTTGTTAAAGTCAAAGAGTCGAATCAGACCCTTCGATCCCGAAACGGAAGGTTGTCATTTTCAACCGAGGTGTCTATTCGTTCTATCTGGTGTAATCGATGGGACCTAAAATTTGACGAAGAATTTCTCTCTTCAAAGTATTTAATATCAGCTCTGCTTCCTAGTTATCGTCCAGCATTCAGCTCCATATAGGTATGTAATATAACTGGCAGGGCCAATGTTTTGCAGAAAATACATTTCGTCTTCTAAATTAGGAGTTCTAAAGACTTTTTCAAATATTTAAAAAAAATTAGGAATTCTCTCGCAGACTCATGTAAATGTTTAAAAGAACTTACCAAGGGTAGGGCACCAAAACCGCGAATATGTAAAGAGTATATCAACTTACTTTTTTGAGAGAAATCATAGAACACTTTCCACCTGCAAAATTTTTCAAGTGGAGTATTGCTGTTCATCCGTTCCTCAGATTCCCCCCGGGAAAATTGAATTCTTAAAATCGTTGAAAACCAACCCAATTAGTACCATTGTTAGTAACACATTTGTTTCGTAATTTGGCAGCAGAGTTGTCGTTGGACGCAAAGGTGTCCCTTAGGATGCTTTAAGCGATCAGACACCATTTTGTGATAATTAGGTAAAATAGACGCTTTTTGAAAAATGTGGACACTTTTGTACGCTTTTCAAATTTTTCAATAAAAAACATCAAATTACTTTTTTTACTCGGAACTACAATTTCTAGATCCATTTGTAATAAAGTCTATTACTTTCACTTAGCATCCGAATTTTCCAAACTTATACTAGATCCAGAAAAAATAGTAGAAAAATACAAATTCCTTAAAATCTGAAGACAAAGCCTTTGAAAAATTTTTGAAATTCGAGGCGTGGAACAATTTTGGAATGAAATTGGAAAAATAATTTGAATGAAAATATGTTAAAACAACTAAATATATGAATTTCTTATTAAAAAAATTGATCTGCCGCAGAGTAGTGCATCTGCAGAAAGAATCTTTTCTAAGCTATGTTTCATAAAAAGTAAACGACAAATAGACTGAATGTATTAAATTTAATAAAAAAAAAAAAAAACATGAACTTGAAGCATGGGATCAAAATAAAAGTCTAATAGAATTACACAGGCAAAATATCATAAAAAATTAAATTTATAAATTAAGGAAAAAAGGTTTTTTTTTTTTTTTAAGCCTAGTTTCCTGCTCGACCTAAATTCTTAACTTTATATGGATGGGCCACACAAAAAGTTATAGGATGTGAAATATATTGTCCAGGACATTAAATCGGAGCTAAATTTTTGACGCATTCAGCTGCAACGCTGTTCGGAAGTAAGCCTGGCTGAGCTAACTCTTGAATAGTACCGTATACCTACAAATAAAACTTTTCTAATGATTGCGTTATATTGACTACATACATTTCAATTTTTAATCGCACAGCAATTGCTTTGTTTTAATAAAAAAAAACCGATCACAAGGGGTAGTTCTAAGACTGCTATACGCATAACTAAACAGCGTGAGACTACGCCGCCAACAGGAGTTCCACATTTCTCACCCCGGTTTGCGATTCACTGAAAGATTGAAATCAAAAGAAGATTTAGCCCTTGGGGATGTTTAGGCGACTATTATCCGGTGCATATTTGTCAGAAAACAAGTACTTTTATTATTTCATCCCCGGCATTACGCAGGTCCTTGAAGATATTAAAAATCCAACCACTTTTCGACATATCTGAATCAAAGCACCCTTAAGGCGGACTTGGGTGCCAGCAAGCCCGAAGCAATATTACTTGCGAAAGGAATACAATCAAAGTTTTACGCTCTTGCACTAGGAAAATAAAAAAGGCAGCGACTCAGGGGATTTCTTTGACGAGTGGAATCAGCACGAGCAGCAGGTTGACGTTAATTCGTGAACATTATACTTACCGCAGAGAAGACACAATGAAATGTTTATGTGTTAATATACATACGTATGTACATACTTGTGTATGTACCAAAAGTGTTGAGGGTGATTTTGTAAAATTTTGTTTGTGCGGTTGACTTTGCATGTGTATGTCCAAAAAGAGATGTCGTTTTTGAAGTAGTGAAGGGGGGGAATTTTTATAGTCTCAACCATTAATATTAATTAATTTACTTAAATTGAAGGTGCGCGCACTTCTAATATTCACTCTAAACCAGGTTACATCGAATTTGGTGTAGATTACTTTCAATAAATTAAGTTTATTTACCAGTTGATCTACAATACTCCTACTTGTTATAGAAGTGGTTCTGTAAAAAGGGTTGTAGGTATGCAACTTTGAATTGTACCCTAGCTGTACTGATCCTATCTGGGTGTAGTTTCGGGTAGCCACCTCAATGCACTTACCTCAATATTGACTTGAAAGACTAAGATTCCAAGAACTTGATTACCGCTTGGCTGTCAGTGTAAATACGAATGTCTCTAATATATATTGCATTGGATTTCAAACAGGACAAGGTTTCCTTGATGGCCATAATTTCTGCTAAACGCTACAGTGATCGGGCGACGAAAGTAAGATCTTAATTTGAGTCTTTTAGAGAAGACAACACAACCCACTCAGCTTTTGGTCTTAGAACTATCTGCGTGGAAGTGAGCTGAACTGTCATCCTAGGAGACATAATTTTCTCATTCTCTCCGAGCAGTACAGACATCCACCTTAACCTTAACTAAAACTTTTGTTTCCAATCGCGTTCCCTACGTACTCTCATGAAGGACTTCAGTCTTTGGGGAGGACTTCTAACTTTGGATTAGTTTGGCTCCTAATCCCAAAAAAAAGCACCTCTAACGACTGCAACTGAAATGAACTCAACTAGCAATTTTCCCATCTTGTTAGATAACCCCGAAGGTATTTGTTTGTGTGATTCAGATAAGAATCTAGTGTTTAGAAGATATAGAATTGATCGCAGCACACTTTCTTGTGTCACTACTGCTTTAATTTTGTGCTAATTATGTACTAATATACTAACCGTCATATCTTACTCAAAAGATCTTTCTGGGATGTTACAAACTTCTCAAAAAGATTACTTTGTAGTTTTAATTGTAGTCCTTGATAGATTCGATTAAACACTTATGACACGATTAAAAATATGACTGGACATACTTTTTGTTTACTTTTGTCTTCTTACTATACTCGCAATCGTATCCATTTGTCAATAAAATACCATTTTCTCTAAGTCAATGTGATGGAAATATAAAAGGCTCCTTTTCTCCTTTTCATATATGTAGGTGGTGAAGGTTTTTTTTAATCATTTTGACGTTTTCCATACCTAGTAAGTACCCTGCATCATTATGGAATGAGATATTATTTAGGTATTTTAACTTTTTGCCATAACTCCTTAAGGTTACTAGTTAGCGTACTTAGAATCTTTTTATACTCACGTGCCCTTTGCCAAGGCTAGCGTGTTTTCCTTTTTAAGCTCTTTAACTCCATAAGGGTAGTTAAATTTTGACCATATCCTTTTTCTAAAGTAGGTATGAATTTGCATGCATACATACGTATGTCTATATGCAATTGCAAATCTGATTGTAGAGTTAACTTATTATAGTTATATATTAACGGTGGGACCTTTTAATTATATTCACACTTATGTACATTCATAGTCCAGGCAAGTTCATGATTTTCCTTACTTTCCAAATAAAGACCATTTACCTCGAATATAAATGTATTAATGTATGTGAACACATCCAAGAAGAATTTTAAAGAAAGTCCTTATTCCTTTACCTAAGATTAAATCCCAGATGCAGCGGCATACTGTGGGGCTACTTGAAAACCTCGCATGTGTCCTGGACTTATGCAATGTAATTACTTTTCATTTCTACTCTTTGCTTGTATGTACATACTTCTTCATGCTGATTTGTGTATTCATTTCGGCTTAACAAACTGGTAGGTACTTACCGGCGGCGTTGGTGCGCACCCGTTTACCAACAACCCTTAGTAGAGTGTGTAAGAGGGTGTTTTCATCGTTATTGCCTAATAAACAATGAGTTCCTTTGTAAAGGATAGAAAATGATTGATTGAGAGAAAAGTCCGCACCACCCCCAGGTCAATTACAAAGATATTGCGTTGTGGTTATAGTATATTTTGGCGTGGGTCACGTGCTATTGGAAAATAATTTAATTAAATCGATTTTTTTGAACTGCACATAATTGTTTCCCATGAAAATTTAAACAAATGAGAAAGGGTTAAAGAGTATTCAAATGGAGTAAGGATGGTTACAATTTGTATCTACATATAGTCTTTCTGACGATGGGTCTTTAATTATGACACAAGTTATTCTTGTCATCAAAATAGGTAAGTTGTTCATTTCATTTTGTTTTTTCATTCTACTTATTTTCCCCCTTTTAGAATAGCTTATTACAGAACGTTCAAAGCTTCTTCTTTAAAAATTTCAACGGCATTACTTCTCATTTTCTGAGACAGAACCCTAAATGTCTGCCCAAGCAGTATCATGGAGTTTACACCGTCAAATTAGACTATAATTTATAAATAACTCTTTCGATTGGTACTTTTTTTTTATTAATATGTCATTCTTATTGGTTCACCTTGTGAACTACAATATTTGTGTCCCATTATTTAGCATCTTCCGTATAAGTAGTGTATACCCTTAGAGTGTAGAATATTTTCTGAAATCCATAATGAAATGGATTTCTTAGTGGAGTAGATCTTACTTAGCATACTACCGGAGCTATGTACGATAAAAGTCTCCTCATGTAGATAGATCAGTCTGTTGAATCGCCCAAACAGTGGCACATTTCTTCTGATCGTTGCTGCCAAATTGGCGATGCATTTAATTACTGTAAGGAGAATTTATTTTTATTTTTGGCTGGCTGGTGAAGATGGCAATGAACTTCTGCCGAGAAATACCAGAACAGATTATCAATAAACATATACGTCATTGATAATATTATCCAATACTAATTTATTTATAGATGAACTAATATCGATCGAATCCTAAGGTCAGTGTAGTAAGTAAGTACTTTAATAGTATCGAACATGAGTCCCACAATCAAATAATCTTGATCGTCTCACCCTTTGTCATCAATTGTAAATTATGAATACAATTCGAAACAGGGATGAAATCCTATTACTCAAAATTGTCATAGGGTCATCAGTATTATTACTCACCCACGATTAGGTAAAATTTTCACACACAAGCAATTGTCTACTTTTACCTTCTGACTGATGTACAATGAATAAAAAAAAAGTCACTATAACCACCACCGCTATGGGTAAACGCATCTTTTTGTACTCCTGAATCACATTGTAATGTAATGACTATTTATTTGTTGAAGGGCGTTCGATAGGTCGTGTGACCTGAACAAAGGCATAAACTCACCTGCAATTAAAGTGTCACATAAAAACTAAATTCAAGAATGAAGAAGTCACGTGGCAATAACAGCCCAGGTGATGTAAATGCTTAAAATCGTGCACCCTCTTTCTGTAGCATCGCATGAAGGGATGTTCGGCGAAGAAGCTCGTACCACTACCATTTGCATACCATTTTCTGTAAATATTACACTCAGATCTGTATATTGAAGATTTTAAATATTTTCAAAACTCGGAAGCCAGAGGGTGTTTTGCAGTACTACTGACTCTTCATGACGTTATTGGTTGCTCACCCTTTCCTTAAGTCAGATGTATTGAAATAAGGGGTTTTAAGCTCTGTACGTGGATTACCCTCGCTTTAAAATTTGTTATGATATAAAGATTATCCAAAATGTATTGCAGCCATACAATAAGGGATTACTATTTGAAAACAAAGAAAGTGGAGTATGATTTATTTGTTCACAATGGTGTAAAAGAACTCAGCTAGACGCATTGTAAATGTAGACGAGGGCATGCTACCCACCGTTATGAATTTCATATGAGAATAAGTACATACATAGTTCATACTTTTGCATGTATGTATACTACTACCTTTTGGTAGAGGTTTGGTCTTAAGTTAGGAAGCTTTTGGTGCCCCAATAGAGTTTGAACTTGGTAAATGATAACAATTATCAAATTTCACAATAAAAAAAATATTACATATTTAAATACACTCCACGACACATGATCCAGGTTTAAACAGGAAAATATCACTCAAATTTACACTACAAAAATGCAGAGTCGTTAACCTGCTGGTATGGCAACTAGGTATAATCTTTGAACGCCAAAAATGCTTTGGGGTCATCCGGAATATATCCAGAAATCTATCTATATCTCATGCACTGAAATTCTCCTTAGCTTTCTATAGTCACTGTATGATTCAATACCATCCACGCTTTTTGAATCAATAATAAATCCTGATAGTAGTACTTCCCATCGCTCATAATTGTTGGACGTTCACAAGTGACATGAAGAGTATATAATCAGTAAAGAAATAGCGAGTTTATGAGGTTCATTTGCAAACTATCTTAGGCATTCAAACATGATATAGAAACATTTTCACCGACAGCTATTTGGGTCACGAACAGCTAAGTTGAGTTAACCAAACATTGATTGTTTTGGAGAAAAAGAAGCATCACATGCTGATAAGAAGACTCAACGATTAGTCACATTTATTGTCGCATGATAAGAATATTTTAATGAAAACCAGCGCTCTAATTCTAATCTACCCCAAAAAGTTGATCTTGAAATTGTTGCCAAATGTCAAATCACATACATATTTACATACATATGTGTGTACCTTCATATATTTGGGGCATTTTGATTTAAGGTCAAGCAACTGTTCCTACTGAAACGTTCTTTGGTATGGTATATTTACATGCACAATACGTATAAAGTCAAATAATTTGATTTTGATGTAAAAAGACATTAGTCCAGTGGAATAAGCTATTTTAATCGAGAACGAAAATTTCTCACTCTATTTGATTTCATACATATGTACAAACACATGCTTTGGCATGTTATGCCGTGTGCAGGAACACATTATTCAATGATGTCTAAATACGACGGACACTCATAATTACTACTGCGAGGTGAAATATGTAAATGCAGGCACGCACGTCCCCAAATAAGTATTTCCCACAATTGCCTTCAAATCGACAGCGAGCTGATGAGTTTTCTATGTACAATGACGTTGGTTGCGATATAAAATATTTAAAGTCGTGACATTTTTTCATCACAAGGTTTCAGTTGAAATTATGCGATTATGGCCTTTTCAAGTATGCACTTGTAATTTTATCGCTTAGCCCTCGTATGCATGTCTCGTGACAACTTCTGATGCACGTGATTTCGTAATGATGGGAACCACATGAAGAAATCGACCACAATGGTTTGTAGATTGCTCATCATTGAGGAAGACCATACGCGTGTCAAAGACCACTTAAATACACGTTATGCAGGCACTGGGAAAAAAATCGATACACTAGTAGTCTAGTTCCTATTACAACCGAATACAAATAAAGCCTACAAACGATTGTACCTGTACACACAGTTGTGTATCATAAGCGTTCACGTGTATTTAAAATTTGGAACATGTTTACCTGATCATTATTCTCCACAAACATACACTGTATTAATCAACGAAAGAAAACGAATTGTTATTGCAGACTTTTTTCACTTTTAACTCACTTCGACGGTAACGTCGACCACACGTCTTGCAGATGAAACATTTGCCGACATCATTTATCCCACTTGAAGGTGTACGCTATATAGCCCACGCCAGAGCATATGAAGTTACCTGCCCACGTACCTGTCGATATCTTCCATCATAAAAACATTTCACGCAGCCCTGACAATCGCTTTACAGGAAGCCACCACAATAAAACTACAAATGGGTGGCAATTAATTTAAACTTCTGTTGTAGACAGCCGAGAAATCAACATGAATGCAGCTACCGAAAAAAAACGTACCCGTGAAGATACATGCAGATACTCTTGCTTCGGTGCTTGGAGCCCTCTGCCAGGACATCTAATCAAAAGATGGATGCAATGGTAAGACACGGCATCAACCTTAGCCTACAGCGGTATGATAAAGCCATCAAACATACTTCATCGCCAGTCACTTTATTAGCACCTTTTTGGGCACTTTATAGCTGTCATTCAAAGAAAAAAAAACAACCTAGAAACAATAAATAATACAGCGCTTGGTGGATTCTGTGTCCGATCTGGAGGGCTCACCGTGATGTACAACTGATAGCAGTGTCCATTTGTACACATCACGTCACAAGCAATGAAAGTTTATACAAATGACTCTTGTACCTGTCAACACTTGCGCATCGACGACGGCGGCGTTACATCTAATAAAAATCAGAAATAATGGATTCTTTAGATTTACAATGAACCAGTAGCAAATAAAAAGTAAGAGACAAACACTCTTATGTGAATGGGCATTTTCGCTTCTTTAATGCTTGAAGAACAATAAAAGATTCGAACGGCTTGCTACAGTCATATATTAGTAATACAAATAATTTAATTACACTGTTGAGCTATGTATGTTCCTATATGTAAGTTAAGTAAAAAAACAGAGATTCATGTGGAGAATTGTCAGCCGGGAAAGTATAAAAAAATCAAAACACATTCGTTAACTAGGGCAGTAATAACCACTCAAAACATAATTGTTAGGTGGACAACAGATTTAATCTGAAAATGATTAAAAATATGTATGTATATGTATACATTACCTAGGTTCGTTCTTGTTAATCGCCAAAGGAGTTGTGGTAATCTGGTTTCATTTCTTAACATTGAGGTAACATAAAACTGGATTTCAACATGTACACATGATAGGTGTAATTGGTATCAAAAGTTTTTAATAAAAGTTTCCGACACAACTTAAGTTTTTTGTTTTTTCTTGTTTTGTTTTGGGCGAACTTCCTTTGGTAGATAGTTAGTCCATTGAAACACTGAGCGCAATAGTGTGATTGTGAGTCCCTTCATTGTTGTGAATCCCATATTCATATATGTACATATTTTCGAAGAATCAGAATCCCCCAGCGTGAAGGCGTAATTTTTGTTTAAAGCAATACAGTAATATGGTAAATATTGATCGATTCTGTTCCTTCTTCGTAACTACTAGATATCTTCGCTAAGACGTACTCAGATTACCATATAATAAAACTCAAAGACCACAAGTTTTTACGTAAGCATCCGTTTAATTTTTTATTACGCCATCATTCGTACTTTTCAATTTCCTTACTCGAGGTATTGTGATGTCAGTGTTGTTACTATTCCCAAAAATTCACAGAGCATAGTAAAATTTCTTAATTTTTTTGGATTGAATTTAATCCTCTGGATCTGGACGATCAACCATTTGTGTCGGAAATACCCTGCAAGCGTCCTTTAATAGGGGGAATTCCACGAAAATGTTGCGCAATCTTTGAAAAAATTCATTTCATGACCATTTATCTCTGTTCATTTTCTGAACATTCATACATACTTAAATATACATACATACATACATATGTTCATGACCTCATTTTCAGTACAATTTTGTATTCAAAGACTGCCCGTACGTAGTCTGTTTTCATAGCACAGTATCCCTTCGTCTGAAGGCTGCTTTTGGTTCATTGAGTAAGGTAATTGGCTTCAGTTAAGCGGATAGTGCCATCAAGCCTTGGCTTGTTTGTTCTTCGCACTCTTGACTGACAAGATGGTAAAATTTCTCAAATATCCTTTGAAAATAGCTTACCTTTAAAACATGCTATTTTCCGCAAAACCCACTTGTCTGTAAATCTTCACATCTGTGCTTAGCTCCGTATCAAAATTGTTTGCTCAGAGTAGTAATAGAAAGTTTAAACTATAGGTAAATGTTGTTAATAACTAGTATTTAACATAGATGTATTCGATAGTGATACCAGTACCTGTACCTCACCATAACATACCATAGAGTAACTGTATGTACTTTCTACCAGTCGGGTGTATAAGCACACATTCACCAACTGCATAAATTTGCAATTCTCGATTACCCACTGAGCGGATGTTTAGTAAACTTATGAAAAAAAAAACGATGAAGTTTAGGCTAACTAGTTGAGGATGTATTTTCTACTGTGTACCTACACATCTATTACAGAGCCCTTTACTAGAATATAACCCTTTCTCAAAGCTACAACAATGAAAAATTATATGCTGTATGAATTTTAAAGAATTTCAACCAAAAAAAATGTTCTTAATTGCCACAGAAAAATACGTTTCCAACAAAAACACTTCTTCCCATGATACACTACACAGTAACAAAAAAAAAAAAAAAAACATTTTCCATTCGAAGGTGTTAATTTCTTAATTTTTCGTCGTGGTCTTTACGTTTCGAGAAAGAATACTAGAACTACCGGATTAAAGTCCTACAGTCGATACATCAATCTAGCCGCTTCTTTTCTCTCACAGTACCTACCTAAAAACTTTTAACACCAATTTCACAATGAAAGTCAGGGCTATAAACGTGTGCACCAAAAAAAAAAGAAAAAAGAAGTGATGTGCTTCAAAACACAAGAATAAAAACAACAAAATGTATGGCATTTTTAATATACTCGTACTGAACCAGATAATAATTTGCTTCTTCGCGTGCTGCATTACATCGGTCTGCGGTGGTAACACCTTTTCCCAATTCCGCAAGTCATTCACCCAATTTAATTTTCGGTATGTCCTCGACCAGCGGCATGAACTACTTCAGATAGGAACGCATGCTCAATGACTTGCACATTTATTTGTGTTAACACTATTGGAAATTAATTTCATTCAGAGCCGTCATTCAAATGGTTACAGATCGCTAAGTAACAAAATTGTGGTATCCCGCCGCAGCAGAGGTTGTAACAGCTTGAAGCACCAAACCGCGAGTCCGAATGATATACTGAACTAGCGAGGACCACTCTTGTTTTCCATTCGCACATTGTTTTGTTGACATGTTGAACGACACTAATAACTGCCTATATGACTCGTTATCTGTTGGGGGGAAAAAAAATAATCAATATTTGTAGAGTGGCGATATGTTGGTTATCAAAACCACGGTGACGACCTACCTTAAATTATTTGAAAACCGTAGCGGAACCAGATCTGTTCGCCTACCTTCTACCATCACAAACATTATCAGCTAACAATTGTCTACGGTGGCAGTCAAAAACAAATGAAATCAATGTTAAACAAGTTAAAACAATTTGGATCGGCCGATAAGGTCCTAATTTAATTACCTTATCGATCGCGATATGGAGCTACCAGCAGTTTTGGTTGATTTACAACCAGCTTATCTGTCAAATAGAAGTACATTCTTGTCAGTGACTATCTGTCCAATCCATATTGCCGTTAACGAAGCATCTTGATTACTGATCTGTGAAATATAATGATAATATTTATTTATTGATGGTTGTCAAGTAAAAGTAATTAACAGAAAAACTTGGTAAATATTTCAATGAAGTGTGGTCATATCGTCAATGAAAGGATGAGTGATTTAATTAAAGACATACGGTGTGCTTGAGTTTAGTAATCAGATATGAATATGTACCTCTGACCATGTATGGCCATCTATCGGAAATATGTAAACATTTATATAAAAAATTAGGATTTAGATTTGTGTAAGCAAATATTTGGTTATTGTTTTGTTATTCTTTTGTTCCAGAGGTAAGTAGAATGAATGGATGAAAAAATGAATGGAAAAGATGAATGAAAAATAAAAAGAGACTTTTTGGTAAACTACTAAAACTACCCATTGATGCGCTTCTTAGTGGCACACGCGTCTCATTTTGAATGTGACAGTTCCCGGAACCCCTATCAAAGTGGGCAATTTTTATTTATTGAATTTTGGAAAAACAATAAATCTCATTTAAATAAGTATGGTTGAAGCATACGTAGGTATAGTTTAGGTAAGATGTTTTTTTCCTGTAGCTCATAGGTTACTGCTGGTCCCTAAGTGTGTTCAATTGCATAAGTAATATACCTATTCCCTCCATACATAGATTAGTAAATGCCTAATTAGAATATTAACAGGAAATATTGATTTTTGGCACTATTTAAATTTTTTACACCATTACGAAAATATACTGTAATTATTGATTTTACATATATTAGGCACACCAATGTACATATGTATGCATGTATGAAATGAAGTAATAAGATCTTTAATATTTAATTGGTAGTTAGGGTATGGTATCTGTTCTACAGAAAGTCAAGTGAACCAACTACAGTGAAAATTGGTTAGGGACACAACCGTAATATTTTGTTATTTCCATATATGTAGGTATATGTGTCTAGTACTTATTATATCTACATATATTACTGTCCCTTTAGTATTTCATAAGCGCCTCTTAAGTATTTCACCTACCCGAGCGTCTGATAAACATACAGAAGTATTGTTGTCATTAAAAACCTTCACAAACTATAAATTGCATTTCGGACACGGCATGAAGCATTCAAGCACAACACGAATGGAGCTAGGCCCTGGCTCCAATGAACTTGTTGTGCCAAAGGTTTGATTTGACATTTTAGACATTTTTTGTTTCTCAATACACTTTGAATTGAGTTCTTACCATCTCTGACAGTTGGGTTTTCGTCAACCGATTGTTCTCTACCAGATGGTCTTCAACTCTTAAAAGACTTTCATGGTCAGACACGTTCATCTTCGAAGTACTAGTGCTGTACCTATTGAGGTAGGACACTAGACCCTGTCTTCTGCCTTTGGTTTCTTAAGTCAGGTATTTCACCATGTCATGAACAATTAAAAATTCTACTTAAAATTGTATTAGATACCTTTGGCAAAGTTAGTTAGGATATGGATAGCATTTTTGAACTAAAAAATATAAAACATTCAAATATTCAGTCAAGTATATTTTGCAACAATTTCTGATAAATTCTTCCTCACACTTTTTACATAGGTACATATTATATAAATGCATACATACATACATACATATGTATGTAGGTACATATGTAATGAAAATATTATTGTGAAACCTTATTCATAGAGAACTCTAACTTCGCTCTTGAAGATAAGCCAAAAAGAAGGGTGCAGCTTTACTTCGATTCAGTCGGTCCCCTCGCATTGGCTTTAGGAGTGGCGCCCGTATTCTAAATCACCGGTGATTATTATATCGAAATCGAACATAGCCTTCCTATTAAATGTCATTTCCACTATAAATATCAATAGCATACATATATAGAAAAAAAAATATAAAATGTACAAAAAACCTACATACATATATGTATGTATGTATGTATGTTATATGAATGGAATCCATGAAATACCAAGAAAAAAGACAACTTTTATTATATAAACCCTGACACGTGCAGCACACAGCAGTGCAGTTCTTCGTCAGAACATTTAACCGTTTGATGGAAATAAATTTCTTTAGCACTCAAGCAAAAAAAATTATTAAATTCCAATTAAATTCAATTTACACAGATAAATTGAAAACGATGAATCTAAAGTTTACAGATACTCATGAGAGGTTGGAGTTGTTAATTTGATAAAATGAACCAGCAATTAGCACTGGTCTGTCACATTTTGTAGCAAAAATGTGAAAACAGAACATAATGGGTGCCCGACCGACGACGGCGACGACAACGATCGACGATCGACGCTCAACGATTTTCTTTTACATTACAAAAAGTTATTCGTATCTCTCCTGCGGCTCTGGTCTATCCCTTGGCTTTGTATTTATAGCGTTTATTGAATTGGCACGACCAAGATAGAGTCACGCATTTCTGGATTTCGGAAACACACGCACACACCAATCTCACTATACACATGTAAATTTTTGAATGTTTGCTTTCAGATAAAAACGAAGAAAAAGAAATTCTTTCATTCTCTCTACTGGCGGGAGAATTCAGTTTCAATTATAGTTGTTATCTCGGACAAATAGCGACTGTTTACTCATTCCGCGCAGATAACACATCTTCAAGTTACGAAATGAAACCCTTGTAGGTGACTCATTGTCATAACTAAGAAGGTACGTTTATTTTCCTGCACCAGTTCCTGAGAAATGCTAAGTTATATCACATAAAGTGTTATCAGGCGAATATTCTGATTTAACATCCTTTTCAATTGAAACCCCATACACGTGTGTGTATGTAGCTACGATAAAATGTATCCATATGTAAGTAGATTCTTATAAATCACGGAAAACTTGGAAGATTATAATAAATATTTTATTGTGCAAAGTATGATACTAGCTTAATGTGGGAGTCGATCGGTGTCAGACAAAAGTTTTATATACTCGTCATGAATACGGTGACAATTTTCACGGCTATATATGTATGTATGTACATATGTATGTATGTAAATAGGCACAAATGAAAGTCTCAAAATGTTTTCTCGCTTCTAGTTTTGAGCTATAATAATAAATAAATAAATAAATCCAGGTCGATGGGACCCAGGGCCTGGCTTCTCACAACCATTCGTGTTGTGCGTGTTATACTCTTTACACGAATGGAAGGGGCCTACTGTTTAATGCCGTGCCGAAGGGCAATTTCTTATTTGAGAAGCTTTCTCAGGACAGTTGTACTCTCGGATGTTACTTAATACGGACTCAGCTCCGCCTTTAAGGAAGTCGAATTTAAACATTTTCCCATATAAATTCGTTTTTATTCTACATCTAATTCAATATATGCTTCAGCTGTTAGATTAACTCTTGAAACTCTGAATATTTTTCATCCAGCGCTGTAAACTTAAAATAACCCTGAAGTTTGCGGTTATAGGCAAGCATAAAATGAGCTCCTAAGCTATGCGATCATAGACAAGCTATTGAGATGTTGTCGGTTGACTCCAAAAACATCTACATATATCTAGCACTGAAGCCAGTTGCCAGTCTCGGAATTCCAACCCATTCCGAATACAATACAATAGCCCGGGCACATCGATCATCATGGTTATCCTTCAGTTTAGAAGTTAAAACGCTGCTATTTGTAACTTTATTTTCCTGAGCCGTAAACTAAATCGAACTAAATGAACTAGAAGAACGAACTACTTAGTTCAATATGCTGTATGTAATATGAAACACAAGCCTACTAAAAATGGCTTAAGACTCGTTGTGGGTTGTACCGTTAATGTGCGAATTCCGGTAAGGCATTAGTACTCCCACACATTATTTTTGTTTTTCTTGTAACTAAAAGCCTATATTCACCTTACGCTGGTTTTTGGCTCTTATTCAAATATGTCTAGACAGATAAAATTAGGTTGAAAATTTCGCAAAGCAGTATCCTGTTGCAGTTCGCTGTTAGGCCACACAAAACGTCTCCACTATTTGAAATCGGAGCTAAATTTTTGACGCATAACTAGATTTGAGATAAGTATTTCACAAAATATCTTGAAGCTAAAATTGGATTTGAGTCACAAGAAAATTAAAGTACAGTAAAAAAATAAAAAAAAAAATTAAACAGATCACCATTCTCATGCCAGGAGAAAACAAAATTGGTTGGACGTATGGATGTGATCCTCAATATTTCGTTGACCAATTTTGATTAAAACAAAACATGTTTTTCAAAAATACATTCTTTCTTCAATTTACACAATGTTCATGGTGTAGCAATTTGGCGAAACGCGAATTGACCAACTACCAGCGACGAGAACAACTGTCAAAACATGAATAAATACAGAGGAAACCGCTCTGTCGGTGCCATAAACACTGCCCTAAGGTTCAGGCCTAATAGAAAGAAAGAGAATATTAAAATTTTATGAAATAATAGGATCTGTAAAGGGATACTACTAAAAAAAACAGTCATCTACACAGCCAATCTAGTTTTTAGTCTATAAAGCCAGTGGTAGTGTTACTTCAGTAGTTTCTTCGCAAAACACTGCACACAGCTTGAACTTTCCGATAAATGTCAATGGGAATCCAATTCACTCGTTTATTTTTACTGTACCCACATTCCGATACCCCTTCATAAATCTGATAAAAAAGAAAAAAAAGTATCTAGATGATCCATGCTTTTAGAACTGGTTTTCAATGTGCTAGAGACCTGGAAATTTTCATAACAAAATTGGCACTTTAGCCGACTTGAAGTGAGAGATTCAAAAACGATCGAAATGTCTCTGTGTACATTTGCCTCTTCAGAACAACATATGTACACGTTCATACGTTTTAATATTAATAAATCATCATCGTACGATGAAGCATCCGAAAATGCCACAAAAGCTCTTCACGTCTAATTCAACAAGAGGAGATGTAGTCCCGGTTTTGAAGAGGAACCAAGGCATCAGATTCGGCGTCGTCGCCGTCTTCGAAATTTGATGAAGAATGAAAAAAAAAAAAAAATCTTCACTCTGAAGATGGAGTGCGCAACCACGCCAACTTAGACATTGTAAGATGGTGATGATAACCTGTTGAAAGAACCTCAAATCGTAGAACATATGACTGCTTCTGAATACCATTGCGCTGGCTGCAGCTGAGATGCTTCTGCGATGTGCACTACACTGGGAACAAGTAGTGGCGCTTAATACCTGTTGCTCGACGAGCAAGACACAGTTGTTTTGATTGTATGTTGGTGATGTGAATGACCACTGGCTGCTTTCGGTGGTGTTATTCTTGACCAATATTCGGGTATATAATACAACAACAATTGTTTCGTCTACAAAGAGGTGTGCTCAGCAGTCGTTCAGTGTATGTTACACCCATGGCAATGGAGGTGCTTGCCTGACGGTTGATGGCACTCGATGGATTACAAAAATACGGTAAGAGAATCTTTCTAATTCACCGACTTAACACGCCCTGGGTGGTCATTATTGTCGCTTGCATAATGCCAGACACATGCATTTGGAGGAGCCAGGCGTGCGACGTTGAAAATTTGTGTCGTTAACTTTTAAGAAATTTCTTTGGACCCCGTGATGCTAGTATTCAAGTGTTAGATCGCGGTCAATAATTTTTGCAATGCATTTTGACGGTTTAGTTTTATTTGTACCCAACTGATCATTGATGCACTTTGTCGGTGGTGGATGGTTCACAAAGGCTGGCCAACTATCCATGGGCAACAATAGCATTCCATTTACAAGTTTTATGAATGCCGTTTCGATAATTCACATAACAACAAGAAAATAAAACGCGGTTGCCACTGCAACAAAGGAGGTAGATACAGAAACCAACTACACCACATTCTTACATCCTTTACGGATGGGATGTCCACGGCGGCTGTTTATTGTGCAGACACAAGGACGTTGGCAGGCACAGGCACACAGTCTTTGTTTGTTTTACATGCCTTTACTGTGTTCTGGCATAAAAGGATAGCATTTGCTTTAGTGAACTTCCTTTATGATCCCCTTTGTCTTATGCGGTGTTCCACTAAAATGTTTGGAATACAGACTGTGTTTGAGTTGTGTGGTAAAACGAATATTGTTTCTTTTTTCATTAGGTCCGGTAATCATTAATTACTGTTTTTCTAGACCAGATTATGGTGCTTTATGGTTTCGTCTCGCCACTTTTAAAATAGGGTTTGAATGGTGCTATACTTATTGGTATTGCATGTTCACAAGCATATACCTTAAACAAATATTTTTCTTAAACATATAACATAGGTAGTCCATAATGATCCTGTAGACATGTAAATATGTAGTCTAGTCTATTGGGCATCGTCTTGTTATTCATCCTATCTAGTTCGTATTAGTATGATCTACAAATTTTATATTTAAAAAATGTGTCATATTTGCAGCGGACCAATCGCAATGATTCGAAGAGTGTGACAACTTCACGGAATAATGATAACTATGTACATATCTGTTTCTAAGTCCAACAAATAGGAAGTGCCATGAATAATTGATATTGTGTGAGAAATATATTTTAATTCCCATGTATATTGTATTTAGATACAGTGGAAGTTGCTTATACCGACGGTGAAGGAAATAAGGTCGTTATAATTGGCGGTCGTTGTTATATCCGACGGAATAAAAGTAAAGTGGACGATATAAGCGATTGGTCGTTAAAAGCGAAGTCTTTATAAGCGACTTCCACTGTACATAAAGTGATATCTAAAGCGTAATATATGATACACATTGGCATAAGAATTGTAGGCTTTAACGGAGCTAAGTCTTAGTCTGAACCCATTTTTAAACTAGTTCACCCACCTTCTGAACAATAAAATCATTATTCCTCCCATCATTTAATGCTAGGAGTATTCATATTTATGTACATACATACATACCTATGCGGGTGCCTGGTATAAGGATTGGATGATCGAGTGTATTGAAAATTTAAAAGGAAATGAGAGTTTTTTTAAAATATCAAAGCTGAATAAAGAGTAACGAAAAGACTTGACTCTAGTTTCTCATTATTTTAAATGAAGTAAAGGCTGTAGCTATTTCAATCTTGAATTAACCTTCTTCTTCTTCTTAGGTGGCGCTACAGTCCGGGGTGGACCTGGGCCTCAACCAACAAGCCTCTCCAGTTAGCGCGGTCTTTGGCTAACTGCCTCCAGTTACGCACTCCAAGTTGGTTGAGGTTCTCTTCCACTTGTGCACGCCACCTAAGGCGAGGTCTTCCTCTACTGCGTTGTCCCTCCGGGATGGATTCGAAGACTCTTCGGGCCGGAGCGTTGATGTCCATCCGCTCTACATGTCCTAGCCATCTTAGACGGCTAATGCGTACTTTTCTGACTAGGTCGATGTCGCTGTACAGCTCGTAGAGTTCGCTGTTAAATCTCCTTCTCCATAGCCCGTCAACGCAAACGGGACCGAAAATCATCCGAAGGATTTTGCGTTCGAAACGACCAAGGATATCTTCATCCATCTTGGTTAACGTCCATGCTTCTGCGCCATAGAGCAGGACTGGGATGATGAGGGTCTTATAAAGAGTTTCCTTGGTGCTTCTTGACAAGGCCTTACTACTCAATTGCCTTCTTAGGCCAAAGAAACAGCGATTGGCAAGAGTGATCCTTCGTTTGATCTCTGAGCTGACATTGTTGTCAGAGTTTATAGCGGAGCCGAGGTATACAAAGTCCTTAACTACCTCAAAGTTATAACTGTCTATTGTGACGTTCTGTCCAATTCGTCGGTGTTGTGTGTCCCTTCTAGTTGACAGCATATACTTGGTTTTGCCCTCATTTACAGCTAAACCCATTTTTGCCGCTTCCGTTTCAATACCAGCGAACGCACCAGTGACAGCCCGCTGGGTTCTGCCAATTATGTCAATATCGTCGGCGTACGCTAGTAGTTGCACGGACTTTTGAAAGATTGTGCCTCCGGTGTTGGCTTGTGAGTTTCGCACAATTCTTTCAAGTATGATATTAAAGAAGTTACATGACAGCGCGTCACCTTGTCTAAATCCCTTTTTGACATCAAAGGTCTCGGTGAGATTGTTACCGACCTTGACGGAGCAGCGAGCATTCTCCATCGTCATCCTGCACAAGCGAACGAGTTTGGCAGGGATGCCAAAGCTAGACATGGCTCTGTATAGCTCGTCTCTATAAATGCTGTCATATGCGGCCTTGAAATCGATAAAAAGATGGTGAGTATCGATTTGGACTTCTTGGGTTTTCTCCAGGATCTGCCGTAGTGTGAATATTTGATCGGTTGTGGACTTTCCGGGTCTAAAACCGCACTGATAGGGGCCAATCAGTTCGTTGACAAGTGGTTTCAGACGTTCACACAAAACGGCCGACAGGATCTTGTATGCGATGTTAAGGAGACTAATGCCTCTATAGTTGGCGCAATTGAGGGGGTCTCCTTTTTTGTGGATCGGGCAAACGATGCTGAGGTTCCATTCATTAGGCATACTTTCCTCCAACCAGATCTTAGAAATGAGTTGGTGTATGCTCTCTACCAAGTCATTTCCCGCTGCCTTAAATAGCTCGGCCGGTAGGCCGTCCGGTCCAGCAGCCTTGTTGGACTTGAGTTTGGATATTGCTATCCTCACTTCACTCTGGTCGGGTGGACGGGAGTCTTGACTTTCATCGTCCAAGTTGATTGGTTCGTTCTGCCTGACGGCGGAATTTGGGTCGTCGTCGCCGTTTAACAGTCTGCAGAAGTGGTTTTTCCATGTCCTCAACACCGACTGCGACTCAACTACGAGGTTTCCTTGTTCATCTCTACAGGCCTCTGTTCGGGTTTTATTGCTTTGACACGTTCTTTTTACCTTCTGGTAAAACTTCCGAACATTGTTCCTGGAGTAGCACCTCTCAATGTCTTCGATCGCGCGCTTCTCATGCTCTCTCTTTTTCCTTCGGAGAAGCCGATGTTCTTCCCTCCTCTTTTGCTCGTAGAGCTCACGAGCCGCTCTCGTCCTTCTGTGCAGCGCCGCTTTGTAGGCGAGTTGTTTTGCTGCATGTGCTTGCCGGCACTCTTCATCAAACCAGGGGTTTCGTGGGGGTGGTCGGGTGAAACCCAGCACATCAGTTGCGGCGTTTCTGATGGCTTCTTGGCACCGATGCCACTGGTCTTCAGTACTTGATGTTGGCTGCATAGGACTTCTCGAGAGGTTGAGGGATACGCGATCGGCAAAGGCTCTGGCGGTCTGTTGCGATTGCAGCCGTTCAACGTTAAATTTCCTCACAGTATTTTCCCGATGTTGTGGCGTTTGGGATATCCGTAGACGTACCTTAGCTACAACTAGATAGTGGTCCGAGTCTACGTTGGCCGCCCGGAATGTGCGGACGTCCAGAATACTGGAGGAGTGCCTTACGTCAATCGCAACATGATCAATTTGGTTGACGGTTTGATGATCTGGCGACCGCCATGTTCCCTTGTGAATGTCGAGGTGAGGAAACCGCGTGCTAGCTATAGTAACATTACGCCCCGCAGCAAAGTCAATTAGCCTAAGTCCGTTTTCAGACGTGGTGTCGTGTAGGCTGTGCTTTCCGATGGTGCTACCAAAGACGTCCTCCTTTCCTATTTTGGCGTTAAAATCACCTAGGACGATTTTAACGTCATACTTAGGACACTGCTCATATGTTTTGTCTAGGAGCTCGTAGAAACAATCTTTGGTAACATCATCTTTTTCCTCTGTGGGGGCGTGAGCGCATATCAGGCTGATGTTAGCGAATTTTGCCTTGATGCGGATTGTTATAAGGCGTTCACTAACGTGTCTAAAGCTCAAGACTTCATGCCGAAGTCTGCCGCTTACAACGAATCCGCACCCAAATAGACGCTGCTTCTGTTCTCTATAGCAGTCACCGTAGTAGATGTCGCAGTTTTTCATCCTTCTTTTGCCCGGCCCATCCCATCGCACTTCCTGGATGGCGGTTATATCTGCTTTGTAGCAGTCGAGGGCCTCCGCTAATTGTTCGGCTGCACGTGGCCTATTCATGGTGCGAACATTCCACGTGCAGACTCGAAAATCGTTGTCCTTTTTCCGTTTTGCAGGGTCGTCAACAGTAAATCCGTCCTTTTCCGAGGCTTGCGGTCGTTTCTGAACTGCTGAGTTTTTTTATGTGGTAGGGAAGTTACCCCGACGCACAACCCCCAACCTGGAGGGCCAGTTCCATTTTTTTACCCCTAGGACGAGGGGCCGAAATTCTCCGGAGCCAGTAACCCACTTCGGGGATATGAGCGCTGCCGTTGACCCACTAGGGGTTCATCCGCCACCAACTCTTATCCAACACCCTGGCTTAGTGTTGGAGATCCCTATAGACCTGGGATTCACATTCGTTGAAGCAGCTCATATAGGGATACCACTAGTAGTTCAACCTGACTGGAACCGTAGGCGCCATCGTTGATTCCATCTGGGGGAAATTCGTCCGCTACCGCCTGGATCAAGAGGAAGTGCCTTAGTGAGAAGACACTCCTCCCCCCTCTCTCGTTTGCTGCCACCAACGACCTTCCAAAGGGGGTTGGTTACCCAATCTCCAGCCGAGGTACTAGGCACCCAGCAGCCACCAACGTGGAGGTGTAGAGTAGGAGTTGATAGTGAGAGGCTGGCGTGAGAGCGCTTGTGCTCCATATATTCCGCATCACTACCCTTTGACTACTCTTGAATTAACCTATACTCACGCAATACTGACTTCAACATTTTTGCAACAGTATCAGATTTTTTCCAATATGGAACCTCAAAAACATTTTTCATCCATCTTTACTCAGGTTGTCCCTGCATGGAGTAATCCAACAGGTAATTCAAGAATATCAAACCCTTATCCGGTATTTTCTTGAAAGACATATACACATACATACAATGAATGAATTTACAGTTTAGAATATGCACTTCTATGATGTCACATATCTGTAATACCCATATATGTATGTATGTACATATGTACATATGTATGAAAGAATAGAACTAACCCTTGACATCTAAAAAATTAACAACAGACAAGATGAGGTATAACTCATCGAACAGTAATCATTTGATTTCATTTGGATAGTAGATTTTACAAGTTTCATTTCACAAACTGAATGATATGTCGCATTTCTCAACGTATTGACGTTGTTGTAAGAATAGTTAGTACTAGTATTTGGTCTGAATGTTAATGAAGAACAAGGTTAATGTCATAACCCACGATAAAGGCTTTAGGATCAGTTTGGTAATAGAAAGAAACCGAGAATAGTGAGAGTTGCCTAATTAACTACTTGATTTACAATTTATAACTTACCATTTTCGTAAAACTCAGAAAACAGAAAACAGGCAGAAACTTTTATATGATTTTTTGCGTAATAGTGTCCTATAATTAGATTTCTAAGTAAAGGTGCAAGCTAGAAAAGTTCCCGCAACGAAACTGAGTACGATTCTTAAGCCTTCGTATATAGGTATAGGTATCTACCTATTGGTATAGCCACCACTGGAAGATTTGGTCAACCATTTCGTTTAAAATGTAATACATGACATTGGCTGTTCTATAAACCCAATTTCTCCGACGAATAGTAAAATGTAAACCAATTTTAGTTAAAAATAAGAGTAACTGCATTACTCAAGATTGAGAAAAAAGTTCAACCCAATAGTGTGGGTATCTTACGTCCCTTTTTTGTATTTTGAAGCCCTTCATTATAGTGCAATTTAATTCAGATATCAAATTACAAAATATGTGTACACATACTATGGCAATCACTTTCTATCAAATAGCCGACACCTACAAATCACATATAAACCCGTCCCCACATGTGTGCACACAGGTGCCTACTTATTTATGGATCAAGTATGCAAGTTTTGCTTTGTTCAAATACGTAAATTTTATCTCTGCATGTCATTATCACCTAACGATTGCTAATGAACAAGTCAAAGTTAAACAAAAATGCAAACACCGAAGAATTTATCAACAATGATCCACTTCAAATTTCTTAAAATATTTATCTGTTTGTCTTCTATATTAAGCATTTAAAAACAACAAAAGAAAAACAAAGCCCCCCAATAATATCAGCTAATAAAAAGAATTAATAACAAATACACAAAATCTCTTTTCTTTGCTTATACTTAGTGCGCTGCGCTACCCGCTGCTTTATGAATGAAACATAAGGTGAAAACCGATCTCTCACACAGAACTCACCTCAAAAATATACCAAAAAGAACCCATCTAACAATAAGTAAATAAATTGTACGTTTAGCACTTATAACCACGTCGCCATCATCATCGCCCATTCAAATGCCCTTTCCCAACGTAAATAAATAGCTTAAGAGTAGAACTTTACACGAAATCGACGAAGACAACGACGACGCTGATGTCGACGTAACAGGTTGATTGTGGGGACGGTGCCAGACTATCTGCCAAAGCCGATGTTCACCGCTATTATCCATACTTAAGAAATTACACAAAAATTAAAAAATAAAAAAGACGAAAAGAAAAAAAAAATTGCCCCACATCTTCCCATTTGCTTTTTGGAAGAGATACACCGATATACCATCACCATGACTACGGCCCGACCGACCACCAACCACCAACAACAAACAGCATAAAGGTTTTCTAAAATTAAAATTCAATATTTGCTCGACGTTTTAGAATCCACTTAAATTGTAAATAACGCCGAGTGCGTTATAGATGCGAGAGGCACTTAGCTGCTACAAAGCTACTAGGAAAAACCTGCACTAATACACCGGCTGCGTGTTTTGGATGATACTGAACCGAACAAGCTTATTACTGTTAGAGCTTCGAGTGGTTCGGCGCTCAGTCTCACGTTACTTCACCTTTGAGTTTCAATAGTTTTGTACTTCTAGACAGTTGATGCAAATTTTTTTTTTCTTTTTTTTGTACTCTTTTGAAATATACATTTATTTGTGGATGTGATTTATTTTTTTTTTGATTATAATTTGATATGGTTGTTTTTGAAGAGCGATTTAGCATATAATTTTGAATTATGCATCTCAACCATCGAGTTTTGATGTTCGATTCTAGAAATACGAAAAAAATCTTATCAATGCAAAACCGACAAAATATGTAATTACATTGTCTGATGTTGGTATTTCATTGGATTTTCTAAGGAAATAGCAGGTAGACAGTTTGACACCCTCTTCTTCCTGTCATAAACTCTTTTCATTCATCAGCGCTACCGACGTCACGACTACGACTACATGTGTAATTCATTCAACACTTCGCAAATTCATACCTGGCACAGTGGGCAGTAATAAAAAAAAACAAAACCTAATTAACCATACACTTGGGCGAATGTTTACATAAATGTTTTGAATATTATGTTCTTTTGTTCTACTTAGGTACTATAGATGTGTCCAAGGTCAATAAAAGGGAGATTCCTTTTAGAGATAACCTTTCTATCATTTTATAGGTGCAATGTAGTAAATCCTACTCAGATTACTCGTGCTGAGCTTCAACATTTTTTCATTGCTTTGGTTGACTATTTCCAACTGATGGTGGACGGCAGTACATATGTATAAACGCAATGTAAATGTCAAACTAACATTAGCTCTAAAACTCTGATACGTCCCTTGACCATAATCATAATAACAATTGTACATGTATGTCTCTAAATGATTTTTACTAGTAATGGAATCTCAAGCTATAGGAGGGATAGTCTATGATGTCATGTTTGCAGGTGATTTGCATATATGTCTTGTTTATCTATGAACTCTGGGAATTTATTTTCTTTGCTAGTACGTACTTCTGCGTTGCAGTAACTAAGGAAAAGCCCCTTTAGAAAGTTCCTCACACAATAATAACCAGTTTAACATTGTATTTAAAACACAGCAATTTCGAAATAAAGTGGTACATACATATGTACATATCTGGACATGTACTTTTTTTCTACGCCAATTTCGGTTTTGTCACTTTATTTGTACAGCATTTTTGGATATTACTTCGTTTGTACCTGAAAAGTAGGCCCTCCTTGAGAAAGGCCTTGTAAAAGTAGCATCTTCAGATAGGTGTTAGTTCGAACGAACTATCAAACAAAAATTAACGATTTAGGATCAAGCCGTTGGTTTAATTATAAATATTAGCAATACATAACACTTTTTTATTTGAGCGTAGCTGCTTTTAGTTCCACTGACATGTAAAAAAACTCATATCAAGAAAACTTTAAGCAGCAAAATATTATGAAATTTAACCAACACAGTTTAGAAAAAAGTAATTAAATGAATATTGTTACTAAATCGTTGTCCGAAGGGTTGACTTGAACCACGTAAATGCAAGTACTTACTTGATACAAGTTAAATTGGTATCGATTTGATATAAGTAAGTATCTTTCGATGTAAAATATCGATCGAATTGCACGAGCTTATGCTAAAGCGTACCTAACAAAACTAACTATTCGTAGAATGAAAGTGAGTTCATATACACAATGAATAAAAAAGATACGGACGTCTTTTGCAGTAAAACTACCTTTCCGACTCTAAGAAAATACTTATGTACATACATATGTACATACATGAATTTGTGGTGACTCGAAATAAGACAGTGGTGCAGCTTATGAAAGGACACAGGGATGCTTAGAGAAAGGACACTTCCCCGAAGTTTGATAAAATTTAGTATGTTTTAGAGTATATTTTACTGAGTATATGATATATGTATATGTATGTAGAAGTCGAAAAATTTACGAGATACCATTCACTACTGGCATACGTTATCAAATGACTATTGGGTCGAGATATTCGTACAAGTAACCAATTTGACCGAATTCATTAACTTCATACATACATATGTACATACACACACATATTGTTATCAGCACCTTTTTGTAAGACCTAAGGCCGTTTTGTTCATAAGTCGCAGTTTTGTGAGAAATTGGGTACCAAAAAATATACTACGCACACTACAACACCAAGAAATAATTGCATATCCTATTGGAGTTATATGTACGACAATGGTCAATAGTCCGGTGGTCCCACAGTTATTTAATAGTCTTACATAGGACTACGTTGGACTACGGAGCGATAGGTTCCTGGTTCAATCCCCAGACAACAAGTTTTTCACGGTCTTACCTCACGAAAGCGTCTGATAAACATCAAAGAGTATAACTATCATGAAAAAGTTTCTAAAAAACCAAATTGTGTTTCGTACACGAACAGGGCATTAAACAGTAGGCTCCGTATTTACTCAAGATATTAAAGGATTTTATATGCTTAGCCACAAAAATGTTAGGTGCCCAATAGAAAATGACAAAAAATTATTATCAATATCGGTAAGAGATAATAGTTTACTTTAAAGACTTGATTCCGGGTTGGGAGAGTAGCTTTAAACGCGTGATAAGTTTAATAAAAGTGAACAAAATCAAACAAATGGAACGATACTTTCGTAGGTATATAATTTCTTTGATGAAACTCTTCGACCCCCTTAGCAGACTCGACAAAGCGTCCAGGTGTGCTATTATGTAACCTATGTATAGTTCGCGACGGTAACATATAACATACATATGTATATGGTAACTAATTTTCAAACTCTAAATTTATGGAAATTAAAACCTAATTTTTCACTCTAAATAGAAGTGAGACTTTTTTTTTGATTTAAATTAATGGACGAAATTAGTATTAGCAAAGTAAATAGGTGCTTGCAAGAGTATCAAGAATTAGGGACAGTAAATATATCATTTATATGTTTTTTTTCAGCGAGACAGATCTGACTATACTGACTAAAATAAAGCGAATTCATCTACAATTAGAAACACATAAGTAAGTATCGTAGTTAATAAAAGTCCTTAGACCACAGCCTGATAAAAAGCTATTTCGAAGAATAATAGCTCTCTCAAACTATGTACACACTTATGTACGCATATGTACAGGCTGCGACATCCTTTATGTCGTCCACGTCACTTGGAATACGGCCAAACAGTGGATCGAATGGTTGACACTAAACCTGACTTTTGGAAGAAATTTTTTGGTGACCGATGACCCATTTCGGCGCCGTAAAGAAGCAAGTTTTGACGTATTGGAGAATGGAGAATCCACACGAAATCCATGAAACACCATTGCTAAAACTGTTGGCTTATTATGTTGACAAAAATGTCTGGACGGTTACGTGTTTCAACAAAACGACCTCATAGTACAAATTGGTTTCACCTATGCCATTTTAATAGTTAGATAAATCATACCGCCGTACATTTACATATGCAATATAAACAAAAATTCCTCAGTTAGTTGTTTCTGTGCTTCTTAAAGAAATGGTTTAGGTACTTAAAATATGTAAAATCCTACGCCCCAACTCTAAAAGGCTACACTCACTTAAGAAAAAAATTAGGTATGACAATTTCATTTTTATACATATATCAAGAAGGCGCTTGTACCGTGATATAACTTTATGTTACTTTTGAAAAGAGCCGGAACCTAGTAAAATAGGAAAAAAAGTAACAAAATTTGAAACAGTATACACATACTTTTAAAGTTGTTGATTGAAACATTATGTTATCTGTATTCCGAAGATTGAGGTATAGCTTATAAGAATTATTCTTAAAGCCAAGGGTATTTAAAATTTACTTAAAATAGCTGAAATCTATTCTTTTTGTATTAAGTATGTCGAAGGAACAAAGTGTATGGAATCATTTTCTTATTGATTTTATTCTTTGTGTGCTCATTTTGGTAAAATTTCATTATGCATATGTACGAATGTACATATGAAAACTCAAAATATACATAACAGTAACAGGAATTCATCTATCTTTAGATGAACTATTTGACTATGGGATACATGTACGTAAGTATGTATGTACATAGGTATTCAAAATATGCCCCAAATGCAAAATAAAGTAATTTTAAAAACTTCTTTCTAAAAAAATGTTAGAACCTAGAATGTTCATATGTTCATTGTTGTACTATTAATGCATTTCTGTGTATAGATACACAGTAGATGGTATATATGTACGTAACATGTATGTACATACTATGTAGGTACTTTAACTTAGAATTGGCCAATTATCATTTAAAAAAACAGAAATTAGAAATCAAACAGTACTCGTGTGGAGTTAAAACAAATGTAAGTTAACTGCACCAGATTAGGTAACTAACAGATATTTTCCTAAATTCATTTACACTTCCTATGGAATTGGTATACGTGCAGATTGGACCAAATTTTGCTACTACTCATTCTATTCGCTTAGTGCTAATTGAGTTAAAATCAAATATTTCTAACGCGTTGGTGTATATATATATACCTAGGTATGTATAAATGTTAATCACTTAGCTTAAGTTTAATCAAATCAAATATATTTCCATTAATTAAACGACAATAACAAATGAACACCAGATTCTTTCAAAGTTAGATACCTATTTGATTCAGTACAATCCGATACACTGCTTTAGCATCCCATTAGCAGGTTACATGTAAAAATCCACAAAGCTGCTGAGACACCAATTGCACACAATTTCAAAAAATAGAAACAAAAAAAAATTCACAACAAAATTTAGTATAGACAGACAACTTTAACGAACTTTTAAACATAGAAAACACTCTTCCGAATGGTTCCGTATACCATTTCTCACCTAAACTTCCCGACGTTCATATGTATTATATTTTTAAACTGATTTTCTATGCTCAAGTAATTCGTTATAAAAATCCACTCTTGAAACGAACTTTACTCTATGAAATACGATTCGAAGCTGCCATCACCAACCACATGTTAAACAAAAGTGTTGAGAAACGTGCAAACATAAGACGCTCTGGAAAACTTGAGTCACTGTAGCGAGGAGAATTGATTTTTTGCTTATATCCTCAAGGCCACACAAAAGCGTACGAATGCGCGCGAATATTTTATATTCGCGTTCCCCTGCCCCCACCGGAAACACCTTACAAAAGTGTCTACAAATCGCAGATATAAAACAAAACTCCACCGAGAATGCAATCGAGTTTTAGAATTCAACGAAACACATTCCACCAACGTCTATCGGAACGGTGCAATGCAACTTTCGGATACCATTTGTAGCCAACCAAAAATGGGTACTACAGTAAAAAAAACAACGAAAAATTAAAATCCCATAAAAAATAGCAATAAGCGTCAAATTCGAGTTCAGATGGCGACTAGACTGGTTTTGTGGTATGTCAACTGCATGCGCGCCTCATGTCCTTCATTGAATAGAATAATTCGAGAGTGAAGGGTGGCAGATGGGACGCAGTAACATCAATAGATATACATCCATACATACCTTCATCCCTCCCGTTTTTCTTCTTCTGTGTGTTTTTTTTTTTTTTTTATTTTTTTTTGTTTTGTTTTTTGTTTCAAACTTCCATTCTGATATCTCATAATCGTCGTTCTCTGAACAAATAGAAAACATCGAGCGAGACAGTGGTATATCGCGCACATCTAGTCGAACAAGTCCACACATCATCCCAGAAACGATAATCGTTTTGATGGCTTTTCTTAGGAGAACAGCTGCACTTTATCACGGCTTGTGGATGTACTTACGTCATTAAAGTAAAGCGAGAGCGAAGGAGAGCCGCCGACAAGCCGTTTAATCTCCGGCATTCCTGAATCTGAAATCTGGGCGGACCCATAGTGTCGGTAGGCGGAGCAAAGTCGATGTCACCTTGGCAACCAAGCAGGAGCTGATACAACTCGGCAGGGCAACGCCTTTTGGGAGAGGGGACGTCGAGCAACTGGTTTTGGAAGATACGCACGCGCTTCCACACACTCGCACACAATCGATTTTCCTACGTGTGCGGAGTGGAGTGTTTGGTTGGCGAGGAAGGGGCGGGCTACAGAGCGCACATGTATGCGAACTGGGGTGGGTATAACGTACAACAGCGGCTTGCAACGCCACCAAAGAACACTTGAGAGCTCAATGTTTGTTAGTAAGCCAAATAGTAAGTAGGTATTCCCCTCTGCAAACAGTCGCATTCGAGAGCAGCTAGAGATCACCAGCGCATCATCACCGCCGTCGTTGTCTTTGCTATTATTGTCATCACCTCGACTTTATGTCGATATTTCGGTTTTTTTATTTGTAACCAAAAATAAACGGTTCTTAAAAGTTTTGTTTTCGGAAATTACTTTCTATATCCACAATATATAGTAGTCGGGCGGAGAACGAGACCATTGTAATCACACATATCGTGCTGTTGTTCTATTGCAAATCGATTGCGGTTAAAATAAATAAATTAATCTTGTGCAATTGTCAATAAAGATGAACGAACATTCGCTTAGATTAAAGTGAGTTGATTTTGCGGGTGAACCTGTTGCGATAAAAGAACACCACGCGAGTTTGTGTGTAAATAAACAAAAGATATTAACGAAAATATCATTAAACGATTGTCTAATTGATTACATACATATACGGTATACTCATATTAATTGTATTTGCTGTCTAATGTTTATACTACCGGAGCACAAGACATAAGATTATGTTTACCAAAATCATTGACAAGCCAATTTTGATAATTTCCGGTGTGGATTTGTTTTTATTTACCAGTAATTAAGTAATTCTTACAAACAATATTACGAATGTGTGAAAGTGAACTCGCCGTGAACTGTGTGTCAACTTGATTTTGTTTAAATGATTTGATTGATACTCGTTAGGTACAGAGCAAGTGCCAAGTGCAGATGAATTGAAAAACAAGTGAAACCCAATAAGTGAACAATTAGTTAAACGAAGGATTAATTTTCTTGTACCAAGTGATACGAAACAACTGCAAACATTAAGCTCCAAACAGACCGAGGATATCCTCCTCAAGCACTAACAATTGACATCATGCAGAAGCTGTACGCGGACGCCCCGACCAGCGCCACAGTGAGCATGGCTGGCGGGGGCAACAGTGGTGGCGGAGGTGGTACGGGAGGAGGTGGCGGGAATAGCAGCGGTGGCGGAGCCGTTACAAATGCATCTTCAAACGGCGGCACTATGAGTCCTTTAACACCATCGGCCTACAGCATGAACGCGATGGGTGGTATGACGGTTGGAGGCATGACATCGGTGTCACCACAAAGTGCGGCAACCTTCGGCTCAAGCGTACTCGGATCGGCAGCGGCAGCGGCGAGTATGAGTAGTATGGGTGCGGCAGCGGCGGCAATGAATTCCATGGCGAATAACTGTATGACGCCTAGCTCCATGAGTTACGCATCCATGGGCTCGCCCCTGGGCAATATGGGTTCATGCATGGGCGGAGGTGGAATGTCAACCATGGCTGCGATGGGTGGCTACACGTCAATGGCAAACGCTCGCGATTTGGATGCGGGTTCGCCCAATTCCAGTGTCCTGCAGAGATCCCGAGTCGAGAAACCAACCACTTATCGACGAAGTTATACTCACGCAAAGCCTCCGTATTCGTATATCTCACTAATCACGATGGCAATACAAAACAACCCAACCCGCATGTTAACCCTTTCGGAGATCTACCAATTTATTATGGACCTCTTTCCATTCTACAGACAGAATCAGCAGCGTTGGCAAAATTCCATCCGCCATTCGCTTAGTTTCAACGACTGCTTCGTGAAAATCCCACGCACTCCAGACAAGCCGGGAAAGGGATCTTTCTGGACACTACACCCCGATTCCGGTAACATGTTCGAAAATGGTTGCTATTTACGGCGCCAAAAACGATTTAAAGACGAAAAGAAAGAAGCCATCCGACAGTTGCATAAGAGTCCTTCACACAGTAGCCTAGAAGCCACCAGTCCCGGTAAGAAGGACAGTCATCACGATGATCATCCACACCACCATCAGCACCATAATCGAGATCATCATCACCATCATAGTAAAGACGCTACAGGTGCTGGTCTCTTGGGTTCGGCACATAGTAAGGATGCCGAAGCACTCGCAATGCTGCATGCCAACGCTGAATTGTGCCTGGGACAGCAGGCGTCGCAGCACATACCACCTAGCCACCACCACCATCACCAGCAATTGCAGCAAGAAGAGCTCTCTGCAATGGTCAATCGATGTCACCCATCGCTCATAAGTGACTACCATTCCATGCATCACTTGAAACAGGAACCGACTGGCTACACCCCCTCGAATCATCCGTTCTCGATAAATCGCCTTCTACCAACGGAGTCCAAAGCTGACATCAAGATGTACGACATGAGTCAGTATGCCAGCTATAATGCCCTCAGTCCGCTCACGAATTCACACGCTGCCTTGGGTCAAGATTCCTATTACCAAAGCCTAGGTTACCACGGGCCAACGGGCACTACCAGCTTGTGACATCAGTATCCCCTAGCTTAAGCGTTTTCTGAATTCCCTTAAGCTAACTATTCTTACCATCAAACTGTGCAAATTTCGAACTCAAAATACATATTTAAATCCTGAATCTCTCACAGCGGGCGACGGGAAAGATTCGCGTATTTGGCGGGCGTTCGGTTTCTGACGAATTTTTGGCACCAAGTGGCGTGCACGTAATCCAAATTCGAGTTAAATAACAACGATGGCACATACATTTACATAGCTCTAATGTTGTAGATATCTTTTACATCATCCTCAAGTCGTTTTTTCGTGAATGTAAATAAATTTTTCGTTTTTCGATAATAATGCCTTTTACAGAATCTACAATATTTTATTTATGGATTTCAAAGTATGTATCTTTATTTTAAATAAGCAACAATCAAAAGTGATTTAGGTGATAAGAGTAGATAATAAGACCTTATTTTTTGTTATCATTTCCTTTTATCCAACATGTTTAAATTGTAACATCATTTGCAACCCCCTAGTGAGTCAAATTATATTGTTGCACTTTCCTGAAATTTAAAAATCAACGAATAAATTCTAAGGTAACACAAGAACACCTAAATCAAAGGTAGAATCACAAGGGTTCTAGTGAATTTTTGGATAAAATACATCTTATGCTAAGCATTCCGTGCCATCTAATTTCTTGTTTTATTTCTTTCTTCTCCTTCTCTCTTTCTTTTGTTTTAATTATTTACCTAGCTTTGGTGCATAACGAATCACAATATTTCATCCTATGTACATAAAAAAAAAAAAACAAACTAAATATGATGATAAATAATGATAAAAACAAAAAATAAAATAGTGCAATTTTAGTTTTGAATTTGAGCACGATTAAAAGAAATCGAATTTTACAAATCGAATTAACCAATAACTACACAGAATCTGCACATTCATACATATATCTATATATATTTACAATTTTTATTTTTATTTTTTTTATTTTTTAACTTTTTTTTTGTTGATTTTTTGTCCATGTAAACTTTGTAATATATTGCATTAATTCGATAATAATTAAATACTATTAAAACTAAACGATAGGTTATTTGCGAATATTATGCAAATATTCTTCAATAGGTTATATGAATTGGACATTTTATAAGGTACAGTTTTTAGGCGTATAGCTAGTAAGCGAAACATATTACACAAAAATATGACTTATTCCATAAACACACGTATAAGTAAAGAAAAAAACTTGTTAAAATGTAATTAAATGCAATTTATGTAATCATACAGCAAAAGCCACAAAAAAAATGAAAAAAAAAAACCATTAACCATTAAAAGTTATGTCAAAAAATGTAGCTATTGTAATTATTAATTATTGACTAAGTATATAAACTTAAGTAAACTTCTATGATTAAAGTAATAGCGTTTTTGTCACGAACCCATATTACTTTGAGTAATGAAAACAGAAAAGATGTACATATATACACAGTAAATAAAAAAAGAATTATTTTCAATGTTTTAAATTTAACAAAATGGTGTTTTATTGAAATAGTCTAGTGTAGTTAAGTTCTGTAGAAATGAAAAAAAAAATAGGTATACTTGAACATGGAAAACAGAAGGAAATTCGATACGAACGACAGGAACGTTGTATGCATGGATCAGTTGGACTGGTATGTACGTACGTGTTATATATTTTTAATGTTTTTAAATTGACTTTTCTAATTTTTATAGATTTCAAATTATTAATTGATATTAAGAACGAAGCTTAAGAATTAGTCAGAGAATTGGTTTTAAATACCAAAACACAGAGGCAAAGTGGAAGAATAATTCATGAATAACGAAAAAAAAAAATCAAAAAACAATTCGATTTCGTTCATTTTTATAATACTAATTCCAGCATTTAAATTTTCATTAAATTAATAGAGTTGTGAATCCGGGTGGATATCATAGTCAATACAAGTTTTTAATGAACTAATCCACGGTTTTCATATGCAGTATTTCAATAAAATAATATTCATATATAACGAATAGTTCTAATAAAACATTAGAAGTTACATAAAAAAAACTATCGGTAAAAGTTTAATACATACATACATATATTGAAAATACATATTTAAAATGCAGAAAATGTCTTAGCATTTGAGAAGAGTTAATTTGTATCTAATAATTGTAACTAATAGTTGGATTGGAATAGTCGGAGTCAGTTGGCCTCCTTGAAGCCAATTTCATCAAAATTTGAATGTCTTTGCAAACAGTATTTCGAAAATACCAACAAAATGTGCAATTCACTCTTTAGAATAGAATGTATTAAAAATTGAAATATTCACTATATCCAAAGTTCACTGTTTTTATATTTTTTAAACAAATATGACATTACTAGTCTCTAAAAGAAAGTTAAGAAAAAGTTAGTCTTTCAATTCTGAATTCAGAAAGGGTGTGGTCATGCACCGCTCATACGTTCCTGATTTAATTTTTATTCCTGTTTCACGAAAAATAGAAAAATAAAATTGTATCTGTTTTCCGCACTAAGACCTATTATTGTTTTTATAACTTCGATTAACTACAGATTATCATCAATCAATTCTATGACATTTACGCTTTATATTTCTTCTTAACTTCCTCACTTTGTCAAACTAAACACAGTTGATGTAGCAAGTGTTGCTGCACTTTAGTATACTATACTTTTGTCCTATACTAATGTTCTAAGTTATACTTATTCAGGGTTAGGCTCGACATTTGATTGTTTTACCTCCCATAAGCGTCTGACAAACATTTGGGATAAATGTAACTGACAGGAAAAAGATTTTAAGCAAATATTGGCCTTTGGACTCGTCATTAACCAGAAGGCACCTTCTATTCTTGTAAGGAAAAACAAACGCACAACACAAGTGATTGGGACTAGCTATGTTTGTCCTGGGGTCAAATACGGACTTGTCGCGCCATTTATTTTCATAACTAAAACTCTTTGGCAAGGTTATTTTTGATGTAACTAAGCATGAGGTATTTTTTTATTTTGCTCAACTCTCCGTATCCTATCAAGTTCGTCTCAGAGCTGGATGGGGCTGAAACAAGGGTATGAAACAGGCCAAGTTTAGTCCGTTTTAAAGGTACTCTGCACAATTATCAAGAATGTTTGTGCTCGTTGTCCTGTACATGTACAGCGTTCTTTAACTGATAAACTGTAGTTTGATACTTAAAAAATTTAGAACTCTTTGTCACTATGTCAATGGTAAGTTTTTTGACTCCTGAACTCGTATAGTTCTTACTCGTATCTATAACCAAGTCAATATAATTTTATGTGGGTAGATGAGAGATTCGATATCGGGATTTAGTGATTTCCTGACGAAATTCATTTCGCTTTTCTCCACTTCTTTTTTGACGGCCCGAATGTTCCATACAATTTGTAGATATAATAATATTGTTGTAGACTTCAAACAATCTCGACGTTATAATAGTAAGCGCGATTCTGTCCGTTTATATGTATCATTATATTTATTTGTGCATATATGTACATAGGTATGTAGCTATATTGCAGTGTGTACGCTAAACTGCAGCGTTAAAAATTGAAATGCAAGTTAGAAAAAAAAGATGTAAGTTACTTACCGTCTTGCTAAGCCAGGGTTGCCTGGAGCAGAGAATGAAACAATGGTATTCCACTTCCAACATTTAACCTATACAGGAGTCCATTTGATTAGTGATCCCATGATTAGTTAAGATTTTAAATTTGAACATCAATTGTTGATATCTTTAAAATTGCATGCATGTTAACATTCAAGAGAGACAGAAATGCTACAGAAGATTCGATCAATTTAGAATAGAGTTGAAACTTAGTTAGGACTTTCTTATGACAATGCTTTTTTAACAATATTTTTCGCTTTCTGAATCCTTTACAATGTAAGCGTTTGATGGGAAAGTAACCCAAAAGTTTAGTGAACACTTAAGGTTCTAAGGACCTTTGGACGTAGAAAATATATATTCTGCTGTCTCCTTTGTTATACCTTTCTTATTTAAAGCCACTTGTATTTTTGGCGGCTTTTCAACCGATTTTGATTGACTAACATTTACCTACTTATGTAAGTGTGTCTGTACGTTTAAAATCTCCTAGCAAACTATATGGTTTTTGTATACATATGTGTGTATTTCTCTTAAATTTCCTAGCACCCATATACAAATGTACATAGTATGTATACCACAAGTATTAGTTTTGTGAAAAATGTCAAACTCGATATTTTGGTCTAACTTGAGATTATTGGTATGGAGTATTCCAAAAAGTAGGTCCGACGATTCCGTCCGTTTGTATGGTACAGTGCAGTCTAACCACCTAATTCTCTAAATCTTCCTTCAAATCTCATATCTGGTGTTTGTGAGTTCACATCTCGAAGAGAAGTCGGACATAGTTCACTTAGGATCGATTTCAATAAAAATTTCTTGTAGAATGGCTCCAACGACAGTTATTTTTCTTTTGCTTAACATAAATAAATTTTTTTTAATATATTATTCTTTTCACTTTAATAGAGCTGTTGCGAAGGGATAGGTTATCGATCCATTTCGAACGGATTGTAACTTTTCTGTGATATTTCTAAAAGACTAATAAAAATCTTGAAGAGGGATCCACTAAAATTTGTTTCTTACTTGTTTCAGAAATGTAGGAATTAGAAATACAATTCTTCACATCTTAAAAGAGTTTGTTTGGTAACCCTCCAACAGATCACGCCACATATTTGTTATAAACATATACTATTTAGTTAATTCTAGCTGCCCATTCTAGTGTAGTCAGTCCAATATAACTGTACTTCCAACACTGAGAATGTCTTATTTGCAAACAAACAAAAGCCAGTCTATCCCCCTTTTTAATTCATTTGGACTTCCCTTCAATACGGTTTTTTGTTTTCATTTTAATTCGTGATCACTTAGTTATACAAAAAGCTTTACTAACCTCGTATAACACTTATAATGTTAGTCAAATCGAAATATATTTTACGATTTCAAACAATCAAATGACTATCATCCAAACGCTTTATCAAACCATTTTATTTCAAATACCTACATTTATGTATAAGTACGTTCAAGGGGTTGAATGAAAATTAAAAAAAAGAGAATGGGTTTTATTTTCTTATCTTATATGTATGTATGTATACGTACATATTTATGTATAGAATCTCAAGAGGATTGATAACTTGTTATATACCCAGCAGAGCTTGAAACTCAGCCATAACACATAGTCTGTCGGACTTATGAAACTAATATTCATTGGAAGACCAAGCACCCATATTTAGCGTTGCCTTTAATTCAAAGTGCGCAAAAGTGCACACCTTGAATCACGTACTTATGTATATGTACATGTATATAACTGATAAAGATAGTTATTTACCGCGAGTGTTATTCCCGGTGCACTTCGTAGAAGATGAGTGTAAAATTGTTTGTCAACTAATTAAAGTTCTTATCGTTGCTCGCCGCACATACAAAAGCCGATTCTTATCTCTACTCCAGCTCCAGGTAAACGTAACTGAGTGTGGAATAGAGGAAGGAAGGACATCCCACATCGGCATGATAGAATCGCCGTAATCATGAAAACTGATAAGCTCACGAAAATATCAAAAGACTTCGCATTTCAATTTCCACTAGTGCAGCCATTGCATTATCGCTACACACGACCATCGAGTGCATAGAGTGTCATTAAGGTGAGGCCCTCCATAGAACACAAATGATTTGCTCCAACGGCAAATTTATGGCATATGAACGCAACCCAATAAGTGACGGCTCATCGATTAGTTTTAACGTTATAACTTCACAACCCCAACATTATTTGTCGGTGTGCTGTAGATAGATGAACATGGTCTTTCTGTTGTGCTGGCCAATCTGTGTCAATGCAGTAGTTCGTGATTCGAATATGAATTTTCCATTCTCATTTTGATTGTTAATGCTGATTTGCAGCGTTACCCTCGAAGTCAAACCAATTTCATAGGATTGAATGACCTTTAAAACCGTTCAGATAATGAAGAAAGTTTGGCGTGTCGAAATATCCTGGATATATGGATGACTAGTATTAACTTTTATGTCTGAATGCACCAAATTTAAAATTTGAATTTCTCCTACCATGGTTATACATATAGCGGTTTTTGTTTAACGGGGTAAAACAGTTCAGTCATACACATATCATGAGAGCCAGCAAATTGTTAAAGAGATCATCGCCCTGCTAATCGTATTACAACTGAACAAGTAATACATTAATGGAAAAATAAAATTAGTACTTTTTGTACTATCTATGGGCTCAAACTAAATTGTAAAAGTTACGATTTATCCTTTAAAAAATTTTCCTTGGTAATGAATTGACTATTACAGTTCATACCTACGTGAAAGGTAACCTACAGATCTAGGGAACTTAGGTATTTGTGAAATCAATGGTTGACATTTTGCTTTTATTGAACTCGCTGATTTATGACCGGATGGTGGTAGAAATCTCCAAAAACGACTAGAACGTTCACCATATCAAGAAATTCTTCCCGCTTAATACCTCGCTGTGCACCTATTGGGCACAAATAAGTTCAGTAAACGTGCCCCAATTAAAGCATCACCGATTCTTAATAGAATATGTAGATATGTACATATGTACATATGTATCTATGTACATGGATTTATGACTGAATAATCTTTTCACCCTACATTCTGTCGAAAAATCAAAATTACAGACAAAATGAACTTGAAAGTGGCAATATATAGCCGATGACAAGACTACATTTTCAAACTGCATTGCATCATCAATTAAAGTCTCACTTTGCCGTCCTTTAAGCGGAGTATGCCAAACTAAACTTTATATCTGACTTAAAGCAATAAATTAATTAAGAAACGAAAAACTGAAATATAACTCTTCCTGAAGCAGAGAAAACAACGTAGATCAAAAGAAAAATAATGGCAAGACAGAACTTCGAAATGTGTTCGATAAAACGTTACCACGTTTTAGGCGATTGGTGTGCTATATGCTAGCTATAGCGTAGTTTTTATTCACAACTCATATCAGTCGCCACGATACACAAACTAACATTAACACAACATCGAGGGACGACGACGTTCTTATATATTTGTACAAGGATATAGGACATTAAAGTCTCCTCAATAAAATGTCATTATCTAGGTTTAGATATATAGATCCCTGTAGAGTTCTCGACGTACATATCTATATATATGTATAACTATATATGTACACATGTAGTAATTTTGGAAAGGAAGGGTTCTGATGGTAAGGGCTCCAGTACAAAGCGCTCCCAACAACCCTGCGGAAAGACGAAAACCTCCACTTTATGCTGCTCACACAAATATATATGTGAGACGTTTCCACCACTCGGATGTGTATATACATAGACAACATGTGTAAATAAACCCCGACTCTGGTATACCCGTGGGGATACCTGTTTATTTACAAAGGGGCAAAACGGCAAAAAGAGAGCGAGAGCAAAAGAATTTCAAGACTCACGAGGAAAGCTTCTCCCCGAACTATCGTCGTAACACTAGCACTCAAAGAGATGACTACCAGCAGAGAGATTATATGTATATACATACATATATACACAAAGTTCTGTAGTCCTTACAAGGAGACATCGATTCGCTCAGCTTAAAGCGACATTTTGTACGAGCAAAAAGAGGGGCACTTGTCGAGCCACATTGCTCGGGGGTGAGCAGACGAAATAGACCATAGATACTCGAGAAGACTATTGTAAATAGATTTTCAGATGGGGTGAACTGATTCACCACCCAGCGTTAATATGGCCGACAAAGCCATACACGAATACTGGGGGGACATGCGCCCTGAAGTCAGTCAATATTATGGCTTTTCTATGTATGTTCGTAGGCTTGTAATTGAAAAATTGAAATGTTTGTGCAATTGATCTACATGAATAAGTGGCAAGTGACGACAGGAGACAGTGCTTTCGTTTCCTTTTCTGTCTTTTGTTTTCGACTGTCTGCTGGGACATTTCCGGCAAAAGTGCAAAGAGAAGGAACAACGACAAGGAAAATAATAATACAAACTCCACACAAGTATTTCGCTTATAGGCAACACACAAAAAGGATACGGACAGTTTTCTTCTTATCCTTTTGGTAGTAAAATATTTTATATACAAAGTGTAAATTTACGGTGTGCTGGAAATCAAACGAGAATTTGCCGCCGCCGACAACAACACCATCACCACAAGTGGTTCATCAATCGAGTTCACTTGCTGAGTGCCAGGGAAGGTCTTCAGTTCAGCAAGAATAATGTTTGCATTGCCATCATCAGGTGACATAAAAACATCCAGCACTTTGCATGTGAAAATGAGTTCTTCGAACTGGTACTAAATGTAGTCAAAGGATATGGACTTGTGGTATTTTTTTTTTTTTTTTTTTACTTCGAACAGAACCTTTGTGTGCTAATTAAGAGTTAGAATTGAAAAGGAAGGTTTAAGTATTGAAAAGAAAGTAGGAACAGGGGAGATAGATATGCACATATGTACATATATTAAATTACACACTTTTCAGAGAGGCAAAATAAGACTAAGAAACAATTGCGTTATTGTTACCATTTTTTTTTATTACTTACCTACATATGTATGTACATATAAACCTAAGTAGATTTGCTAAGGTCAGAATATATACTATAGGTATTTTATTATTATTTTAAAAGTCAAAATACTTTGAAAAGCTTTGCTCGAATATTTTTCAAAATATCGTAAAAATCGCTCTGCGGTTAGCGTCAACTGTTATAACTGTATCTGAATAATATTTTTAGGATTTAGTATAGTCCGCTTCCCCAAAATCCGATAATTTACTACCTATTTAATTATGGAAAATTCGAAAATAACCTCGAGGTCTAAATCTCGGATAATTGATTCCTATTGTACATTCATAGATACAATGAGGAAAAATTGTGCAAAATTTCAAGTTTCTACTTCTCGTGGTTTCAGAGGAAGTGTGATTACAACCATATAAGAGAATCTAATCGTTTTCGAGTTATTCTGGTAAAACAATTTGTTTTTCATGTTCCAAATATTAAAATGCGATTTTTAGTCAAAAGATATTTTGAAAAAATTACCAGAGAAATTCCTGTGCTGTGCACACACTTTTTTGTAGCCCAAGTGTTCGATCAAAAAAAAATTGAGATGCTCAATTCCAATTCCATGAATTTTAAAGAAGATCGTTGACTAATTTACGCATATTTCTGATAAAATCTGCGGTGATCACGGATTCGGTTGAACAATATGTTTGTTTTCATTTACGCTCTCACGACTGTTTTTGAACCACGTATGGAACTCTGTCACTGATTTATCAATTTATACGTATCGGTAAAAGTTTTACCGATGACACAAACGTACTGGCACTTCAGATGCAATAAGTCATCGAACTAACATGAAATTAATTTTTTCTTACTATATAGGTATATGTAAATCAGTTTACTTTGGACAGCACTTTGTATACAAATATATATGTATGTACATATAAATAATATGGTACCTACCGAGAAGTTAAAAACAAGTTTCAACACATACTACATGCTACGGGTTAGGTCCTCGAACATATGTACTTATGTACATGTACTTGGGACTATATTGAGCTACATGGATGTTCTTAAATAGTAGGTGAACAAATGCATAGCATATCCAATAATTGTACTCTCAATCCCCAACATTCCTAAAAATTAAACCTCAACCCAATGATGATGCCGTAAAATGAAAATAGAATCAGTAGGAATATCCTAAATTGCTAAATACATATTTGTATACAAAATCTATGGATTATTACCTCTTTATAAATTTTTCACACAACTGTTCTTCAAAACATAGAAATATTCCGTAGTTTTATTTAACTAAGCTAAAGTTGAATGCTTTTTTTTGTGTCGAAGGAAGGCTTATTGAAGTAGCAACTTCAAAAAATTCTTATTTTTCAATCATTGAATGCAAGTTAGACGTATCGCTGATTTGGAGCCACAACTATTGGGATATGCGAGTGTGTTGTTACTCCGTTAAGAAGTGGCTAAAAAGAGACCATATACTTTGTAATTTTTTCCTTGTTGTAACCTGAGATGTTCCACATAAGTTCCAACTAAGGGCTAGTAACACGAGTCGATTAGATTTCCAGATGAACTCATTATCAAGTAGAATTGTTTTTATTATGTTTAGGCAAAATTTGGTGCAACAGGTCTTTGGGATCCAGGACCTAACTTCTTACGTGTTGGGCGTGTTATATTTTGTTAGGCCATATCCGAAGAGAAATTTGCTTTTTGAGAAGCTTTTGCAGACGCTCGCGAGAGGTGAAAAAACTTTTAGGTGTTATCTAGGGATTGAACCTGGAACCCGTTGCTCTGTAGTCCAACGCACGAAGTCCAACCAAGAAACCCGAAGGAAAGAAAATGGTTAATTAATGGCTCTGTGCTAACTGTGTGCCATCCTGAATTATCCCGAGATAATATAACGGTGCCCTTCATGAGTTCAATGAACATAAGATCAATTTGTGAAATACGTTTAGGTATATAAAGTTCCTACTACTATAGATACATAAGGGTATTAATATGTTCATATTAAATACCAGATGAGCTACAGTACCTGTAGTGCATGTTCGAGAATTAAAGCTTTATTGCTATTAAGAAGAAATCATGCGCTTCAGTACTGCACAAGTTACCAAAGATGGTCCAGACAATCATTTAATGCATGAATTGTAAAAGTTAATTTCAATACGACTCCTTTAACCAACCCATCGGCTACCCACCATATGGATACGAGTGTTCCAAACCGTCATCGATATGAATTTACAACATAGCTGCCATCATATCCATTGAATGATGAGCAACTCGGGTCGTTGTTGCTATAATCCATTAACACAGCATACGGTCACGGACGAAAATTCAAAAAGCGATGATAGAGCACATCCCATCAGCCCTGCTCAGGGCAATTATTAGCCATAACAATGCGACGACATATACGGCACACCCTTTGTCCATGGATTTCTCGACGTTGTCGCGCAATTAATTTTGCTTCTGTGGAACTAAGGACTCGTGACTCGTATTATCGCTATTGAGTTGTGTGCTACATCATTTTGGAGCAATTGCCGTTGCTGGTCAGACGAGATAACAGCTCCTCCAGAGTCATTTTAATTATCTCCGGCTAAGGAGCGCAAAATGAAATGTCCCTCTTTGTTGGCCATAATTTTCCTGAAATGTTGGATACACATCCACGCATACATACATATACACCTATAAGTGTACGTGCATATACATACATACACATACATAACTGGTATTTTTGCTATACTTACCAAAACCTAAAAGAAGGGGGCATGAATGGTGGCGGGCGGCTGACAACGAACGAAAGACGGAGACGATTCAAAGGACAAAAAGCACGAATATTACAGAATAACAAATGGAAACTTTTGTTCACGAACCAGGAAACTTTTTCCGCTTTCATAACCGAATTTTAATTAACTTTCGGAAAACCTAATTATAAAATATAATGATAGGACGCGGGGCAAAGTAAATGCAAGTTTGTATCTTTGTCCGGTATTCATACTAAAGGAGCAAATTAAAAGTGGTTCGTCCTCGAATAGAAGGTTTACCGTGACGTGAAAGAGTGCTGCCTTAAAGTATATGTATAATGCCTTAACTATACTACATTTTTATGTACATGTATATTATTCAGTACAGTACAATGAGGAATCGTTAGTTGGTATTAAGAATAAAGAAGATTGTGGAGTAAATAGAATGACACTTGTATGAAATTTACTAGACATTGTTTTATATTAGCCTTTTAGTTTTGTGTAATAGGGTAGTCTACAGTGGAAATCACAGTCTAAAACTCTCTTGTCTTCTTCATCTTAGTACTGAAGTAGGTGGCGCTTCAGTTCGGATTAGACCTGGCTCTTCACTTCGTCTTAATAGTTTAGTCAAATAATGTTGATTTTATTCTATATTTTTGAAATAATTTCCTTTAAAAGTTAAATGATGTGTAAAAAAGAAAGTGTCCATAATTTTGAAAAGAATAAGTATAGGTTTGTCACCTAATACTCTTAAGTATTGTGTTGCAATATAGAAAGGTTGCATTCAACAATTCATGTATTTCATCTATACACACTCATTTTCATTTTCAGTATCTGCGAGCGCTAATATGTCCGTGGCTTGAAAGTCTTAGCTAACGTCCAATTTCGAGCTCAAACTAGTCCACTTCCTCATCAGAGTTTCAATCGTTCTGATTCTTTTCGGTTTCATGGCCCAAGCATTTGCAACTCTCTCTTGAGAGGAAGATTGTTTTCACGTTTAGGTCGAAGTCAGAAGATGGTGTACGTTAATTCGTACCCTGGTTTGCTTTCTTCTTATGTCCCAACGGTGCCATGTCTCCCTATTATAAAAATACTGTTTTCAACGTACTAAACAAGAAAGTCTAATGGAGTCAGTGCAGGTCTTCAAGGACTGCGGTTGGCGTGGTGCTAGTAGTATGTTTGTATGTTTGTTTTCTGAGTTCCGTGATTTTATCTGCTCCAAATAAGGCATCCATAGGATAGAATAGGTCTAAGTAAAAGCTCCTCAAAAGACTCATTCAATTCACGGTTACCTATAGTTTCCAAATTTGGGACATAACCAAATAACTTGAACCTCTAAATCAGACTTTGAACAATATACATATACTCCGACGCATGTCCGGTGCTGTACAAACTGAACACTGTACAATAAACCAGACGTCGTCTGTAAGAGTCTGTTCTGTGGAGTACATATTTCAATGATGAATTAAGACCAGGTACCAAGCCGACTAATGAATTTTGGATACAGAACTCAAAACAGCCAACGAAAGATATGGCTAGACTGTGTAATCAAAACCATTCGAATTCTATGTATTATCCACTAAGGAATTAGGCAACAATCCCTTGGAAAAATATTCGCTGCAAAACAATTTGTTCATAAATGCGTGTAGTGAGATACATTAAGTATTTCAATATACAAGTATGTATACATAATGGAGACTTTTTTGACTTTGCTTAAGTCTACATGTTTATATGTATGTAGATATGCATGTAGTCACAAAACTATGAATTCTAATAATAAAATAATTTCATTCAGAATTTGAGTAACAAAATTAAATTTAAATATTTTCTTGTTCACGGTGCGGCGATATTACACAATCAATATTTTACGAATAGGTGTGTATCCTCATGATAAGATGACGATTTTTCACATCAGTCATTGTCACACCCTTCAAGTTTTCTACCGACACATGACTAAGCGCTTAGCTGAACGTGATTAATGCGATTCTAAAAGTATCTGTTCAGCATTAAATTGTAGTGAACACTTTGTTCAGTTGAGATTTGGTGCAAAACCAAAAGACTGTTCCATCTAGACAAAATTCTGTCGATGAAAAAATCCACCCCTTCATGCTACGGATGCCCACCCTCACTTAGAGATTAATGCCAACAAGCGACAACAAAAACAACATTTAAAATCTAACGCTGTTCACGTAAATACCACAGTTACCCACAGTGTTGTGTTTAGACTACAACTTCCAACGCAAAATGGCAGAGCCAGAGCCACGTGTCTGCATTTAGATGAACGTGCGAATATCCGTATGGTTTCCCGGATTAATTTCAATTTGTGTCATCGTCTACTAGCAAATTGCCACGACTCTATTGTAATTAAATTGTAGATAAGGGAACAAGATCTTTGTTGTACTTTTGGATTCTGTATTCGAGTGCGTCGTTAAGATAACATCAACTAAAATGACAAATGTACGACAGTTTGGTTGATTAATATCTTTGCATCTAAAGAGGATACATTTACCCTTAAACACGCATATGTATATCGCAGAAAATTATATATATTAAGGAACCACATACATATGTATATACAAATTTATTTTGTACTTGCATATATGTAAATCTATGGTGGAATGTCCAAGATCCTCAATTACTTTTGTCAGTAGGAATATAAAATACAGTCATCTAAGAGTCAAATGAGCTCTGAACTGAAAAATATAGGAAAGTACAAGACAAATTAGCTAACAGCTTAAATACTACTTTCATAGTTCTAAAAATAGTCCACATAAAGATTAAGTAAATAAATATGTAAATGATCATCATTTGATCGTCACGTATTATTCTAGTTGGTGATAAGACGCACGCTCTTTTAGATTTCCTTTTGAATTGCATATACTTATGTACATATGTATGTATGTTTCATTTTATTTATATATATAATACACACTTGTCCTTTCAGTGTCCGTGGGCATTCCTAAATCCATCAAAGATATAGCCTTACATTTCAACCAGGACAAGGCTTCGGTAATCGGTAATATTTCTCGCATCAAAACGCTATAGTGGTTCGAATGGCGGAAGGACATTCGTCCAATAGATCGATGCCCTATAAAATGGACGAAGTGCTTTGGCACATTGTCACCTTAAGCTTTCATCAGGCAGTTACATATATTCTTTTAACAAGTAGAACAGTCTTAGAGTTTTACTTAAATGAGGTCCATTGGGGTACCACATTGATCTACAATTTTCATAGAGAATACCTCCGGTACCAGCAGGAATTTGTATGAAGCGCTGGAAGCAGTTGAGTTCGCCTGAATTGTCGAAGCAGTAGTCACTTAAGTACATCCTAGTGTGAGGGGAGAGAAGAGATAGAGCTTCTAAAGAAGTCATAAGCTAGAAGAATAGTGGGCATCCCATCTAAACGATCTCCGTTCGGTATTCAACTTATCCGATAATAAGATGATAAGATGGTACCCTGCCTGAAAAAATTGTTTGTCAGGCAACTCTCTGATATGTCTTCATGTCCCAGCATCCAAATTAGGTACATATTGAATTATTCAGGACTTCTTCTTTGTTGTCTTTAAGAATAGTGGTGCCCCAATTAAATATCACACTTTACTTCAGTCACAACAAGGTTCCCTTAATCGCTAACCGTATAGAAACGTATGGATCTGTGTTTTGTAACCACACATCCTCTTCATGAGGAAATAACTTTACCAAAGTTCTTATCGAATGGTTGTGAGAAACTAGGCACTGGGTCCCTAGCTATTTATTTAATTTTTGCATTTATGTACGTACATATGTATGTATATAATCCGAGCCAAGCCTTTGCATGACGGTTCGTTAGAAGCTATTTATTAAAAGTCTTTTAAAAGACAGAATTATTATTCCATTTTTACTAACTTTCTTAAAATAATTGGTTAAAAAAAATAAAAACAGCCTCAAGCAACGTTGAAAAAATTTATTCATTATTTTCCAACTAAATTTAAAGGTAATTGCAATCATTTAACCAACGTTATTTAGACACCAGTCAAATAGCGGTTTTTTCACCAAATTTCTCAGTTAATGTTTGCACAATAGACCAAATCGATTTCAAATGACAACAACACATTTCACCGACGGGACGGCTAAATTCAATTTAAATGCGTTAAATCAAACACTCATTGTAGGGAAGCTCAGAGAAGTTCGCCGACCGTGTCATATGGAAATATTTGCACAACCATTATTTGTATAATGTCAATACATTGGTAAATCAAAATCGTAAATTCAATTAGAACCGATGTCAATCCGGTCTAAAACACTTGTAAGTGAATCGTAAGTTTTGGTACATTAAAGAGATTGTTTTTCAGAAGTTATTTGAACTTGAGATTAAGGGGTGCCTGTTGTTCATTCTTACCGAATTAACATATGAACACAAAACTGCAACGATTGGTTGACACAGAAATTAACTTACCTAATAACCTAAATTCGCTATTATTTTCCTGTTGTATGTACTCAAAAACAACATCGCAAATATGTACTGTCCGTCTGGCACAAGTTAAGACAAGCGAATGGAGGTGGAATGACTAAACTTTTCCCCAAACAAACAAACAAACTGATGTCAATTAGAAACATACGTGGTGCACATTTTGGAGAGCACGTCCTCCATAAGGGATACCGAAACTTGTGGAGTTTGTATGTGCGAGGGTTCAGGCGATCATCATCAGCACGTCTCAATTAAATATAAACAAATATTTTATATGGCGCATACAAATTGATAAACAAATTCTAAAAGCAAACAAAATTCGTCTGATACGTATTGCTAAACTTGACAGGGCACCATTCACAAAGGAATGCAAGCAGCAGACATACCCATCCGTGCGCATGGATGAAATGTGAAAGGAAGCAGTGACTTAATAGAGAGTAGATGTCAAGGACTTATGGGTAACATGAATGGAAAGCGATTCAATTAGTTTTGGCCAGGTGTGGAATGGTATATTTGATTGCAAGATTAGTAATATCTAGATACAATTGTAGGCACATATGTACATACATACATACATATATGCGCAAATATGAAGAAAGATACATGTGCATGTACATACACATGCATATGTATGTATAAAAGAAAATAAAAAGGTTGTATAAATCTGATAGTTCAAGTGAGCAATTGAAAAAATGGTCTGAACTGATTTTGTAAATTTTGGAAAATATTCGATGCTGATTGTTTTTGATTGCGAAAGTTCATATTAGAAGTGTGCACTACCTATAGTAAGAATGTTTCATTCTTGTAAAGAATAAAAGTACATATCGCGCACAACACGCACCTAATATTTGTATTTATACTTCTTACTCTAGTAGCACAAATCGTTTAGTGTTACACTAGCAATCAGAACAACAGCAAATGCATCAATAATTAGATGACCTAACCTCTTTAAAATGGATACAAACATTTACAGACATTTATTCAATTAAATAGCAGCCGTGGAGGCAGTACGTACAATTAGTTTATAGAGATTTAGTTCAACAAACACTTGGACGTATTCGTTTAATACATACACATTTCAGACATCCTCCTGTACATTTGGAAAATGATAACATCCCATATGTCCAACATGCGTTGCACTTCAGGTTCCGTTCTACAGTTTTCATATACCTGTCGCTAAAAAATCCCCAAACACACTTCAAAAATTTCACAAATCCTCTGCATAAACATTTTATCCAATGTTTGTGCTAAATGAACATCCTATCTGGCTATCTACTATTTACACAAAAAATTCACACAACAATCGTGAACCGCAAACCAAAGAGGAAACAGGATAATCTCAAATTTCCGACTTTAATTCAAAAGAGTAATAAGACATGAGAACTCAATGGAAAAGGTACATTTTTCCAGCATTAAAGACGAGCAATCCAATTTTAGGCATGTGTACTTATAATCACCACTTGAATAGAAGAGAAAGGATAATTGTTGAAGGTCCTTCATACACAGTTCAGTTGATCTTTTGTTAATGCTCGTGCTTGATTTGTGGCGCAATTGAGCGAAAAATCTTTTTCAGATATTCTTCAGTGCAAATTGATTGACTCAGTAGCTAAGCGCTTCCGGATGGAACATTATATTTATCTTTTGTACATTCATTTTAACGCGTTTCGTACTTAATTGACCGATGGAATGCAATCAAACTTTTTATGCAATAAAATACTCAAAGATGGAAGAACTGCCGAATAAACATTGGATCCATTAATTTGGTACTTGCAAACTACATTTGTAAACATTTATGTATATTTGTCGTTACACTAAATTTTTATACAAAGATAAATATCCATATTCAAAGCAATTGGACAATATCTGACTAGAAAACAATTTACACAGCAAATTAAAAGATCACAGAAATATGTACAGCTGTATATACGAAAAGGACTCGCAGTACATATCCATATGTAAATACATACATACATCTGTATGTAGCTAATTAAATAGGCATCTAGGATCCCCCAATTCAATTTGACTTTTCCAGTTATTTAGGAAAATATAGAAGAATACTTGTCCAAATCATACCCTCTATCAAAGTAAAGATGGACTAAGGACATTTGTTTCATCATTTCCCAATATAACTGCAATCAATTGAGAATTAAAATACCAATATCCATTCCAAATTGTTTCAATTCATTTTTTTTTTTTTAATCTGTTATAGTTCATTAATTACTTTTCCTGGTGTAAAAAATTGAAAATTAATTTTCATCCTCCAAAAACCCAAATCTGTTTCATTCATTCATTCATTCATGGCCTCATCCCACCCGTCCTACGACAAAAGTTTGCCAATTACTCAGTTATAAAAAGGACGGTCTGTAATTTTGCTTTCCGCTATCTGAAGGACTAAATTAATTACTATTCGGGTCGGTTTTCTTTTGGGAACATCTTTCCAATTTTCATAAGAAAAAGTTCATCTGTCGCATTGTGGCCATCGAATATGTATCTACGTATCTTCATTTGAGTATTTGGTGTTCTTAAAAATTCGCTTAGTTAAATAATTTTTTTTTGAATCTTGATTAGGCAGTTTGAAAAGCTATGCGAGTGAAAGAATCTTACCCTTTAGCACTAGGTGCAGCTGTAACGATACCTACCGTTTTCGTTTTTTATAATTTTTGAGTTTAATCTATTATTTATTTTTATACTTTAAGGCATTTTGTTTAATTTTATTGTTATTTCAGTTTTGAAATAGGAACAAAATAGAGTATTGACTCCTGGAAGACCCTCTTTCAAAAGTCACTTTCCTCGATTCAACGCATCTTAGAAAGTAGGTATTTCTACTTAGTTTAAACTTTCCTAGAAGTGCACAAGTGTGAAACAACTGTTCCAGTCCGTAATACTGTACACATGTACCATTCTGTAAATGCACACCCGGAGTGAATATTTTTTTAGGACACCCTTGAAAGGAATTGCACTTGCGTCTTCGAAATGGTACAAATATGACAAATCCTGACTGACATTCCCAAAACTTTGTTTAATCACTCAATGTTTACAGATACGTAAATCCCAAAACGCACATGCCAATATTCACACTGCGTGTGTTTCCTGATGTGGAAAATAGCCTACCAAAAGCGAATCGGCAGTGAATTAAAATTCAAAAGAGAAACTATTGTCACGGATCTCTGTCAAATGCCCACCCCTGCAACACCACCATATCAATTGTGTACCAACTCACAAGGTGAAGAGAATCAGATGAATGGAGTGAGAAAGAAAAACAATAATGAGACGCTTATTGTCACAATTATTTTATTGCCCTCATTCCGATTGCGATTGTACGCACTTTTGCGGCCTAGTACTGCATGTGTAAATCCTTTTTCCATTATTCTTCGTTATGCTAACAATCGCAGAGTCTCGCCGTTCCGTCCACCCTTCTCTGTTTGTAATAATGCAAGCAAAGTGAAATGATGGAGGGGTGCAGTTTCTTTGTTTCCCTTTGCAGTAATCACCCAATGTGAATTGCCCGCTCGGAATTCCTTTTCGGAACTTTTGACGTATTTAATGAAAGAACAACAACATTGCATTAGCCTTGCTTCCACATCCCGGACTTAAGATAACCAAATACAGTGTACAGTTTATAATTCCCTTCAATTAAAAGGAGCCCCGCTGATGGGTGGTTTGTTGTTGGGTTGTTTTGGCTTTGTTGCTAGTACTGCTAGGGGATATCTCGCATGCGATTAATGTGGTAGGTGTGAGGGTGATCTCCTCTGTCGACAATACCACCGCCCACCCTTGACAATTGATAGCATATGTGAAAATTAGCCATGACAAATGGCTCAATTTAGTTGTGTTACTGTTCATGGTGTGTTCGATGCTGATAATAGGGTGGGATGGGTTCCAAGGGTGAATTGCTGTGCATTTTAAAATCAGATCAATTCAATGCTTATCATAGAGGTTTCATGGTGAATAGTCAATTCGTGTTAAGTATAAGCCACGCAGATAAGGTAAAATGTCAGGTGTTAAAATGGTTGCGTGTTAGAACTTGAACAGAAATAACATGTTATGACATTATGAACATGTCAATTAAAAGGTTCCACTACCATTTACTGTAGCTATAGAGCTTGTGCTTAAAAAATCATTTAGACGTAAAATCATATGTCTCAAATTTCTCACTGACTATCGAAACAGTTTTCTCTTTAAAAGAAAGGAAAGACTGTGACGAAGGCAAACTAATCTTTTCAGCAAAAAACGTGACATGTTTAAACAATTATCCAATTGTGGATAAAGGAATTCTTATTCAGACTTATAAATGTAAAATAACAAATATGTATGTATTGCATTAAGTTAAAGGGTGCATGCTTTAAAAAACTATTTCGGATTCCGGGTAATAAGAAAATAACCGGCAACAAGGAGGCGGATGAAATTGCTTGGGGTGAAACATAGAGTACAGAAATGATTTGGAATAGTTGAACAAAACTCGAGAACTATTCTGCTAGGGAAATTGCTAACTATGAGGTATACTATCCAATATAAAAATACATACTGAAAATAGAATCTTCTTTAATTCATCTGCCGTGATTTGTAAACTTTACTGAACTTGACCAAGCATAAAGAAATTTATTGTAATATATATGTATATGTATATTCCTCATTTTATCCAACCAAACACTAACTCGATAAGTCGGATAAAATTTAATAAATATACTATATAAGCACAGAAAATAATCGTATTGATTTCGTAAGCCTCAATAATGATGCTGTAACTGTAGCTCTTTAAAAATATTTACCTGTGTTTTAAGAACTAAAATTCCCTTCTTGTTGTGTTTGTCAATTTGTCGAGGTCAAGATTTTTCGCTATTGGTCAAAAATTTCTTTCAATTGACTCAATTTTTACTATTAGTAAGGAGATGGAAGTTATACTATGAGACTACATCTGTGTACGTCAGATCGCGAGTCACTTCAACCACATTTCATAGGTTATACATTGATCAATTTTAAATTCACTCAAATCAGCACTTAACTCCTGTGATCGACAGTTCCGCTTATATTTGCACTACGACCTTCCAAAAAATATTTTACATTTATCAAACAAAATTGTTATTATAATCTTGTCCCGAAGTTATTTTTAAAAAAGCGAGACACGCTACAAGATAGTTCCTTTTTTTTAACATTCAAGGTTGCACATTGCTATGATAAAGAAGTTCCAAAAACTGGGTCCACCAGTTCTGTCGGTCTGAACGCTCGAGTGCAGCCTAAATAACTGGACGGATTTGCTTCAAAATTCATACCTGGAGACTGTGCTAATAACGGTAGTACTGAAAATCGGCCATTTTTCCAACGATTGGACTTAAAATTAATATCTGATGCTTATAACGCTAATGCAAAGCAATGGAGTCCAAAATTTTAAAAATGTATCTTTTATCAAAATTTATACTAGAAATCGGTAAAAATTGTGAAAATAAAGTTTATAGGCCTTGGAGCCCTCTAAAATTCACTCAATCTTCTTCTTTAGAGTGTTTAAAAAAAAAAATAAAAAATTTCCAGCTACCATCAGTGCAACGATATAATAACTGCATCATCTACTAAGTTAAAGGATGTTTTCTATTGAAATCGTAGGTGAAATTAGTACACCATAAATAAAAGCTAAAAAGACAACAAAATAAATCTGAACGATTTCCTCAAACATACTACAGTAAACAATACATTCATAAAGCCGCATCATAAATTCTATGTCAACTGTTTTACTACAAAGCAACATACAGCTTATGTCAATGAGGGAAGCATTTCTCGTTTTTTTACAAACTTCTGTAATCAAATGTAAATTACCAATTGGTCTTGACCTAGGCCAACTGCTTTGCCTCACAGTTCAATGAGCGTGGGTCCAACAAGAAATATAAATCCACCCATTGAAAGCGAAAAAGTTCACAATGATACGGCAAACAAACGAATGAAAGTAAACCTTCTAACAAATATTTTGATTGCAAATATTATTATTCGTGTAGGTTCTAGAGCAGCGGGTAAAGTCGAAGTGGTGCCCAGGGTAAATGCAAACTTTGAGTGGCGTTGAAGAGTATTCCTCGTTTGTTGGGGTGCGCGGTTGGCGACGGTTGATTGTGGCAATGGTTACATTTCCTATTTACTCAGGAAGGAACCTAACTCTTAAATTCCGTTTAAACGAAGTAAAAAAAAAAAAAAAAAACTGGATATTGTTATTCTTATTAATGGACGACAAGAAAGGTAGTGAAGGAAAGCATGTTACAGATTTAAAGATTTAATGTTTTTATTAGATATCTTTTGAAAAGCACATCGCTACAATATTGATTGTGTTGAAAGTGAACTAAATATTTGCTTGTTTATTTATGTAAACTTTGGCTTTTATAAGTACATAGCTATGTGTTACTGTCTTCTCTTTTACCCCCATTTTAAATACAGGAATATTGCATGTGTTATGAATATTACTTAACAGATTAATCTTATTAGCTCACAGTACTTGTTACTCTAATGTCATGTTTATTTTTTCTGAAACTTATAGATTTAACTGAAATTCGTATGTTTGTTGAGTGTCTTACATACATGTACATAACTAATCGATTAATTACAATGCATTCATCAAGTTTTTTGTAATCAATTGTATTTTTGAAAAAGACAGTTGTCGTTGGTATTACTTTATTTTATTTTAATTTGAGAGACTATTCCAAAGATTCATAGGACTGACATGTACATAAATGTCAAAATGAATTAATTCGGTAGCTTCTGCACTTCCTTATTTGAAGACGTTTACTTACTATTTCTGATATACATATGTACTTACAAAGAAAGTAGCGCCAATATCTCTGCTTCACATGTTCGTATGAAGTAAATAATAGTGATTCCACGTAGCCCAGTTTTCGCTAACTGCCTAGAGCACCCACTCGAAGCGAGTTGATATCCAAGACGTGATCCTCTGGGTTTGATTAAAATACAGTGCGGGTCGGAGGACCTGTGTTCATTTACTCAACATGTCGCTATCTCGCCGTGCCTAATATTATTGATACTGTGTTTGTTCGATGTCTTAAAAACGTTTACTTCGTAGGGCATATAAAACTTCAGAGATTGTCGGCACCAACCTCGTCCTAATAATGCTCATAGTCTAGCATAATTGGGGATAGTTGGCATAGTTCGGGGTAGAAATTCAATAGTTTTTTAGCTGTGTCATACTTTGGGTGTCCCCAAGAATAGAATAGAAGTAATCGCGGAGCCATTGCGATGAGATGACTACGTGTAAATGCATACATACATATATCGAACAACCGATGAAGAATGTGAACTCAGTGCATAAGATCGATAATTAAGGACTTTATGTGTTTCCGTATGATGTACAAATCATGAATCACCTACTGATTAGACTCTACATACAGGGACTTATGCTATTCTAAACTTTAGTGAAGAGATTTCGCTTCTAATAAATAACTCTCATTATGGCCGAAACTCGTTGTATCTTAATGCAACTGTCAACAACTAGCCCACTCACTTCTGAGGAACTGACAATCATTATCCGATGCTGCTTAACGTAGACAAAGCATCCTCTCGCACCTTCATTCTACAGAAAGGAAAATAGACTCAGTAAAGGCCCTACTGTATATTATTGTCAAATATCATCAGATAATTATAAAATTTTACAAGAAAAAAAAAAAAAATTAACTGATACTACTGTGTCAGCTTTGTACATACATATGCATCAATGTATGTATGATCCTACTTTGGATAGACAATACTTACTCCCCTCACATTTCTACCGCGCTTGAATACGTGCTCGCTATAAGAGCGGTCGATATATATATGAACATAAACCCTACTTAATTGACAATACTGTAGTAATATTACCTTAGAATCACTTTTCTGCTTTCGGTATAATTTCGCCTCCACACCTAATGCCAGACAGAGGACATAATAACTAAGTAAAACACACGAAAAAATGACTATCTCTCTTATAATTGTAATACCATCGTTTCTGTTCTCTCATTTACATCAATTCGTCTTTATTTTCTAAAAATAAGAGAAAATCTTTACCATCTAATGACATAAAAAGCCCAAATATAAGCCGTGCATCAAATCCATGCTGCCAAGCAAATCTTTCTCATCATTTTCTCCGTCGCGTCTTAATGTCAATACCCCGATGGCCCAAAAGCCCAGAACGTCAGAACACACATTCACCCTCCGGTCTCATCATCATTTATTTGCGAAAACTCTTGCTGCTGAATGCTGAATAAATATCCTGCATGGAAAGCTGCACACGGCACACAAAGTGGCTAACAAGGAATCGAACCGGCAAGGACGACTACGTTAAGTCCTCGTCACCACAGTCAAAAATAACAGCGAAAAAAAAAACAAGTCAAAATCATTACTCCAAATATTTGAAAAAGGATATTTGGCGGAAACACAAACATGACATTTTTGCCGCCATCGCCACTGATGATAACTATGAGAACGTTGTGTGTATTAGGACTGCTTGTGTACACTAAATTAATAAATAAATGCCGCTTTCCGCATTTATTGTTTCAATAGTTATTTTTTTGTGTTACGCGGCAACAGAGGGGTGCATTCGAGCAATTTTTAACGAATGCATTTGCAACATAATCGATCTGCTGGAGGGCCAGAGGAGAGATTCCAAATATGAATAAACGCGACGTTTTGACTGAAAGTGTAGTTTAATTTTTATTCTCATCAGTATCAAAGCGCCTGTTAATGGGAGCAAAAAGCACTCACTAAATCAGTTCAATTGAAGCAGAAAGGTAAAACAGAAAAAACAAAAAACAAAACAATCCGAAAAAAAAATTGGAAATCAAATATTTGCATTGCTGAATTATTGTACAAAGTGATCACTGCCACATCCGCGAATCCGTGTGTGCGTTTCGTTTAATTTTTCATCAATATCCATTTATGGAAAAACAACTCGCTTAATGGTTAACGTTAGTTATTAGTTTTATAGCTTAATGTATTTACACTAGTTAAATGGATTTTCGGTTCATTTTCTACAATAACAATTACGCGAATTTGATTTAGCGTTGGACCATATAATTTATTTGCATTTTACGCTATTAGACTACAGGGTGTACCCAAGTGGAAGGTGCATTTGATTTTTGGAACAACTGCTTTCGATGTCTTTGAACGATATTGAAGGCGTTGCACATATGTACACATTTTGTAATCTAAACGTGTGTACAATAATGCTGACTTTAAAATTTTTCATTTTCTTTTGAGTTTTCTTCCGCATACTGACATTTATACAAAGAAAATAGATCGACTGCGCATAATTTTGGTCGAGTACGTAACAAACTGTATAGATGGCTATAAGACACTCGTCAAGCCAAAATTTTAAGTTCTAAGTGAAATGAAGTTCTACCAAATTCTTTCTATTGAACCCCGCCGGAATATGGATTATTTAGAGCTTCTGTATCAGAACTACCACTAAACATATGCATATGTATTCAAGAAAGACGATCTCACAGATTTTTTTAAAAATAAAATCTATAAAAGAGCTGAAAATATGCATTTCAAGATTAAAATGACTGTCTTCATAAATAAACCAGTTGCCTTTATGGCAAGGCTCCTTTTCTCTACGAGTAACTAGAAGATCCTTTCACATCTATTAGCAGTCGTGACACTGCCTACCTTATAAACGATACGTGGTTCAAAAGATTCAGCTTGTTTTTATCTATACGGATTCAGAATTACATAGTTTTTTTTGTCAGACTCGTTAAAAAATAAGTAAATATAGTTAAGTGGGTTGGCAAAGCAGCCATTTTTCAAGACACGAATTTTTCATCACCATCGACGATCACTATTTGCTAAATCAATTAAGCACCGACATCCGTCGAAAGTCCGAACTCACGACGATCTGAGGTGATGATTGCATTTGAAAAGTCTCTGACATACATATATTACGGCCTTTTCTCTGGGAAACACCTTGTTACATGGAATGACTTTTTGCTAAAGTAAACATAAACCTCTCTGGCCAGTTGGCATACCTCGCGAACAGGTCCATCGGCATAGGCCATAAGAGGTTCACACTTTAATGAAGTTATGTATGTACATATGTGTATATGTATATTTATGTATATGAACACATTACTGTGTAGTTAGGAAAACACCGGCATGCATGATATGTATTTGAGTGTTGGATAATTGTTTAAATTGCTGGCTGCACCCTAATTTTGATAATTAGCTGGTGAATCATAACGCAGTGACAACTGTGGGTTTTAGGAATCAGTCTCATCGTCATCATCAGTTCAGTACTGGTAAGCTTAACAACAATATATTAACCTTATCTTATCGCCTTGCAGAGATGCAAACAACGCCATCCCGAAGGAGATCATCAGTTTGAGGACCCTTCTTATCAGAACTTGTGTTCTTGAATAAGCAAACAGAGAGCTACAGATATCTCTCCGGAACGAATTTACGAGGTGCTTCATAGTACGTACGTAGGTATACATTATGGCAAGCAAATAAATAAAGGTCTGTAGCCTATGTTGTATATGGCTAACAATAAAAACGTGGTGTGGTGTGCCATTCCAATCTTCTTTAAACAGAAACACAATTTGAATATCTCTCTCAGTTTCTTTGTCTCGTTATCATTTTATGGAGTAACAAACAATTTCGAGCTAATTGCCTCGAATTTAATGCCGTGCGAACAAAATGCCGCGACAGATTGCAAATACAAAGGGATGAGATGAGAGTTTCAGTCCTACAGAATTTGGTCTTGGAATCTTATCACTCTTCAAATAAAGAGCAGTTAAGATGTGATTATGGAGATGACTAGTGCCTCAATGAATAATGAAATCCCTGAACAGATGTAAGAATAGAACAAAGGGCCTTACGAACCAAATTGTTTAAAGAAAAATTATAAATGTACTTTACATACATACACACTTATGTAAGTACATACACAGGTGCACATATTCGTACATTTACATATATATTTATATGACGGGACTGGATGACAGGACTGGGGCACAACAAGCACAACATTTGGGGTTCAGTATTAGCTTCACTTGAACGATTTTGCAAATGCCTAGATGCACATATGACTCTTCTGACTTTATTCATGTATATATACATCTATATGCATAAGTACATTCTCCTTTTTCAAAATTTTACGGTATTTGTTTCATACAAAATGGTTTTTACTCCGTTCAAACCATACACATATTCGTACACATAACATCAGTGTTGAAACCATATGAAAATATTGCTCGACTGAGCTGCACTTACACATATATACATATGTATGCATTTGTTATTCTAAGCTAAAGTATTTCAATATTGAAAGCATTGTGATATTGATTGTTGTGAAGAAACATTGTTAACATATTTTAATTTTTGTTTTTTTTTTATTCAACCTGATTGCACAACTATCTTCAAAAAAAAACCATGGGACTATGTCCTATGTGACCGCCACTTGACTTTGATTACTGCAGCATTTCGTGGCAATTCCATAAAGGGGACATGCACCAGAGAATTTACCCGAATTTATTTGCGCGGACATCAAAGCGCCATTGTGTTTACTGTTTACATTTCAATCCTGAGAATATAAATCCAAAATAACGACAGTAAACATAAAAGTGTTCTTATTGCATTTCGATGACGTATTTGCTTTAGTTAAAACCCAGCAACAACTAAACATGAAGGAAAAAAGTTGGACAACCTTTTTTTCGAATCAATATTAGTAATTTGAATAATTCACTAGTCAAATAAAAGGCCTTAATGGCCTCCTTCACAACCATCAGCCAGCGCAATAGCAAACATTCCAATTTGTTTCGTTTCACTTCTGTTCGATTAATGTTCGCACATACATAACGAGGGGTGTCTGACCAGTCAGTTCGGTGTGGAGGCGTCTATAGCATGGGGTCGGGTTTGGGTGCGTTAAGGGGGTGAATCAAAATGGACGAATTACAAGTTGCGTTCAGCAGCCATATGGGGATTCATGTATTTTTAAAAGCCCCAACCCGGTCATATCCGAACAAAATACCGCGCCCATCCGCATTTCAGGGGCGTGAGTGATGGAAATCAAGCTTCTGTGCCCTGTAAATGAAATGGCCTTTACTATTTCATGAGAGTATCCTTTCGCCTCGTCAATTAAAATTGAGAGTACATCTGAGTCGTAAGTTGGCCACGGTTGCCACAGGAACTCATGTAAACTTACTTATTTGTGTTTCCGATTCTTGGGCACTCAAATATCGACGAGTGCAAATGTTTGGGACCTAATTAATTGAACAACAAAAGAAATTTTTTAACACTTAACATCACGTCTGTTGTTGATCTTTCCCTTAATTACAACACAATTGCGAATCTGGGTCTTCGTAAAACAAAACTTTTTGAGTTTGAAGATATTAATTTTCGAGCCATGTATCTACACATATACACACATATATGTATATATGTACATATATATTTTTCAGTTCTATTATTATGGGTTCTATCGAGAAGATATCAAAATGAGAGAGTAGATACAATGACAGTACCAACGTCCGAAAACCGCAAAATTGTATCTTTCTCATTTCGGATAAAAGCCACGAAGCAAAATCTAAAACTAAATTCCTAATTTATGCAAGCTTATGTTTGCTCAGTTTAGTGAGGAACGAAACATGGATAGTAGGCATACAGATATGTACCTATGTATGTATCTACATACAGATATGTATACTGTTACAATTTCCATGCAACAGACATTACGATGCAGGATGATTCCTATACACGTCCATGAGTTTATGTGTACCACATCAGCACAGACGAAACCTCGACCAATTGTGGGCGGATTTCCTTACCTAAGCTCAAATCCCATTGCCACAGACTCAAAGGGGATTTAATATTAAAATGTCTATGGTGGTGCATGGACATCGGTGACCAGCAAAGGGGTTTAGAGGCGGAGGAAATATAAATAATGGCCTCAGCTCGGAAGCGTTTCGAACTAGTTCTTATGTGCACACTATACCGCACACACATGTATAGCAAATACACCTGTGGAATGGATTCGGAAGCTCGTAGCGAGAGATCCATTCATGTTCCATGGGTTTTAAGTGGAAAATCAACAAATTATAATGTGTCTTGTACTGTAGTGGAAACTACCTAGTTAAGAGGGAAGTTTGTTTTCCTGCAAAATATTTAACTACAGATTTTGGTGAGTACACACACAGAGGAAATAGGCAAACACTCAGTCGCTTTTATTGCTATTTTATGTATGTGGTTACTCAGACCTAATGGGTAATGGATATGAAATTTCATTTTCATGGGATTTTCTCTATTCCATGGGAAGAGTGAGTGAGTGAGTGAGTGAGAACTCAAGGACTGTACACTGAGATTATAAAAGTAATTCCGTTGCATATGGATTGTTGGTACACAAACGTTACAATCAATTGTAAATAATATTGGTAAATATATTCAAAATAAATAAGACCCCAATTCCCTTAGCAATGTTAATTAGGTATCTGCACTTCGATATTAAAGTAGAGAATACATTTAAATTCTTATTACATTTTGCACATAAAAAAATTGTCTGTACGTGGATATTACGTTGATACATAAGTATGTATGTTTTGAGGTATTTGTTGTTTAACTTCTATTTCGAGCTGCTTAGCTACCTACTTTTCAAATACCTAGAAAATCGCCAAAATCACTCCGATTGCTAAGCCACTTAAATATAGAGAAGATCCACTTATTTATGGGTTTGATAACCAGTTTAAGAACACTTTTGGAAAAATAATTTAAAAAAATATCGTAGTCATATTAAATTTGACCATCTCCTAAATAATCAGAATTAAACAGCATACTCTCGATAATCTTAAACCAACAAAATGTACTGGTCCGATACTCCTAACTTACTTACATATGTAGGTGGCGTTTTAGTCGGAGGTGAACCTGGCCCTCCTCCTCGACATAGCAAACATCTTCGATACTGTCTGGCATGATGATTTAATTTGTAAACTCTTAGGATTGAACTTTGGTAGACCTGTGTATACAGTGTATTCTATAATGTTCCACAACGATCAATCCATGATCTAATCCTCTTTAATATACATACATACATACATACATATGTACAGGGTGGGCCAAATACAAGTTTCTTTTTGGAACTGCAATGGGATGAAAACAATTAAATTTTTCCCATGTACATGTACTTGAACGACGTTGTGTTCCATAATTAATGGGAAAGTTTGCTCTTACTAATAAAGCCATAATACATAAAAAAAAATAATTTTGTTCATTTAATTGCATTTTTTTTTTTTTAAAAAGAAACTTGTATTCGGCCCACCCTGTATATATGTACATATGTCGAATAGTCCTTCACTCGATAGTAACATTCATCTTGCTATGTTTTAGGACAAAACCGCCCTTGTTTCATCCAGTATAATAGCGCAAAATGCTTAAATATCACTCCAAAACGCATTGAATATTATCCCAATCTTGTGAAATTTAAAATTCAGATAAGTGCTTCAAAATCTCAAGCAATTTGGTTTACTTGACGTAAAAATCTGTGTTATTTTCCTAATATTTAGCTTTAGCTCTGCCTCAAGGATATAGTCATATGAAGTGATCAGATCAGGTTATCATCACGACTGGAGTTTCGTATCGTATCCGTTTAATAATAGGAAATCCTGAACCCTGAACATACAATACATACCTAATAAGATGATAATTTCTAAAACAATTTTGTGGTTATAAGCGTCTCGAACCTCGAACCTCCAGGTTCTAACAACTGAGCCACAGCGCCCACTATTGCTTATGTATATCCGTATATAATGTAATAGAATCTTTTGCACTTAGGTTCTACTACACTGAAATCAGTTGAATCGAACTGTGCGGGAATGGTTTCACGTATTTTAGACAATTCAGGAGAATCGCAGTCGCTAACTATGTATAGATTTCTTATTTCTAATTTCTTATAAGCAAACACAATTACTCAGAATCTGTTTACAAACATAATTGTGTAAACATTTTGTGTCCATCGCATTAATGATGAATATTCAAATAAACATTGGAACTAAGTTTTATTAGACTACATTGTTTATTGTGTTGAACGGCTTGTATGCATTGAAAAAGAGAACGGTATCAGAAAAATGTAAAATTTTAAAACTTGTAGTAGTAAAGACTGCATCACAACAAACTGAAACATTCACTTTAGGCATATGGCATTATTTCCACTAAAGTGTCAAAAAAATTTCTATCTGGATCTAGGTAGGATGTAGATAGGAAAACTTGAATCCATATTTTATTTATTAAATACACCTACATATGTACATATGTATGTAGGTATAGTGTTAATCATCTAACATTCGTAACCAGTGTGTGTATATGCTTACAGACATACATATACATGTGTGTATATACAAATTTCCAATTGTATGCAAGCAGAGTAATTGCATTTAAAATAATTTGCTTACATTATAAACAAAATTGTATCATTATGAAACAATAGTCCAACAGAAATTTTAATTTCATCGAGAACGACTATCGATCCGTGAAATGGACATGTAAATGTAATCAAAATTAATTTATTATTATATACAACCCCTACGGTTCCTCCGCCCTTGAATGATGAATCGTCGAACAAAGGGGAAACAAAATTGTCAGCAGCCGAAGGGTAGATTCATTCATTCAATTGACCTCAATCAACCGATTTCAGTCTTTCAGATATGTACAGTACATGCTCATGCAGTATAAAATCCTTACGTACAACAACACATTCAACCCTCTTTTCACTTAGACGTTGATTAGTACCGGCAGAGCAAAATCAGTGAATCCCTGAATCAGAGCTGGATAATCCTTCTTAATGCATGATTGTTAATTTCTTTAATTTCGTTCATTCATAGATATGTAGGTATCCCTTAGATATGTAGGTATAAGAAATTCTTTTCTTATTGTAGTGCATCTGCGTTATGGACCAATTTATCTCCAAAAACCATATTTTAATAAAAAAAAAAAAAAACATATGTACATACATACATCGATACGTATGTGTGTACAAACCACAAACATTTTCATTTTCCACATCGCCTTGACGAACAGAAGCGGAGAAGATTAGTTTTCTAAGTGAAGTTTTAGTTTTCAGTTTCCAATAGTCGAAGACAAACAGTGACTTAAATTAAATTATAACATCTAGGTACAATGGTGTAGTAAAAGTGGGAATTCTGTGGTGTGTAATGCTATTCTTTTAAAATTAAATTCTCCATTCTGTACAACGGATAAAGTAAGTATCACTCAATTTAGCTAACGCTGCGTTAAACCTGACATAACTGTTGGTCTAAAAGCAGCAGCGGCCGTATCTAAAACCCGACAAACACATTTCTCTTAAGTCCTCCGTCTTGAAATCAACGTTTAATCATTTTTGTGTTCCATTCACATTTCCGTGTACATAATAGATGTCACACAGATCTCTCTATACAAGTACCTGAATGACATCAAAGATTTCCACACAATTGTACTCATAATCGACTGAATATCTGTCCACACACTCCGACAGGTTCATGATATAAAAATACAGAAACCGCGATGTCCTTCCATACTCGTATACAAGTATGTATGGTGAAACTTGTACATATCGATTTCAATTCGCTTCGTAAACTCTTGTGAAAACCTCATTAATTCTGCGTGGGGTCTGGCTACAGACATCTTTCGATACCTCTGAATGCACTTTTACACAGAAAGTGTGTATTCGCGTGACCCAACACCCAAGCCCCTATCGAAACAACAAACTCATTTCAGGCACTGCACGTGCACTTTTCCTGCTTTGCATCAAGACAAGATCGGAGATGCAAATAGCTGCGGTGTGCAATTCGCACTTTTTATTAAGCATTCGCTAATTGAGAGAAGGTCGCTTATTTGCGATTGCATTTAGAGAGTAATGTGCATCTAGGCGTAGGCTGCGACCGGTGCGCTCCGACAGACCAGTGTCACGAGGTTCTTGAAATACCTTAATGCTAATAGATGTTTTCGTTTTTAGATGTTTACTATTAGAATTAATTTTTAATTTCTCTTTTTGCATTTTATTTTCAGAATAGCGCAGTTTTTGTTTTGCTTAATATGTAATAGGAAAGAGCGATTCGCTAGAGTAAAACAGAGTTTTAGTTTGTCTACGTGACATATCATATGACTTTTATATGTTTTATATGTACATACATATGTACATATGTATATAGACATTGATATTACTTCATGCTTTGTTCATGCTAACACATCATTGTGGATGTGACGTTTACAGTATTTAATAAACGTTTTAAGATTTAATATAATCACGGTAATTAGATCTGCCTTCTACACTGCTCTTCTTGAAAGACCTTGTATATGTACTATCTACTCGCGCAGAATGTAAAAGCTTTGCCTTATCATAAAAATAATACTTCTTGTTATGTTATTGAAATTGCATGTTCTAATAATGAGTTAAAACGTCCTATTCACTTAATTACCGCTCAATTACCGAATTAGGATGTAGATTTTCAGTTAAGTTGAAGAATTCTCAATCAAAACCGAATTAAAGTGGTGCATAATCATAGCTCTTATATTTTTGGAAGCATATTTTCTGAATATTGGAATATCTCGAGAGCGTTTGACAAACATCAGAGAGTATAATTGTCCTGAAAAGACATTTGTGTGGGGAACGATCGTGAATGGTCGTAAAAAGCAAGACCGTGGATCAATTACCATTCGTGTGAAATGTGTGACATTCCCAATTGGGATGTCCAATTTTTTTGAAATAATTTGTTGAATGAGAACATAAAACTTGAAATAAATTCCACAGTAATTGTTAATTTGAGTTCTAGTACGAAGAAAACATTAAAAAAAAAAATAAATACTTGGCGCAACAGGTCGATGGGACCTAAGGCCTAGCTTCTCACAACCATTCGTGTTGTGCGTGTTATATTCTTTACACGAATGGATGTGGCCTACTGTTTAATGCCGTGTCCGAAGGGCAATTTGTTATTTGAGAAGCTTTCTCGAGACAGTTGTATACTATTTGTATTTTTGTGATTTTTTTAAAATTACCAGGTAATATAAATATTATTTGGATATTTCAAGAATGTCGGTATTTTGAAGAATTTCTCTCAAAATGTGAGCGGTATCCTATATGTATATGTAATTTTCAGACGAATTTTAAAAGAATTAACTGTGCTTGGCATATCAATTTCTTGTCAAAATAGAAAAACTCATATTTTTAATATTTATCTTTTTTACTTTCGGCATCCTTAAAAAACTTTAATTGACGTCGCTTACATACTAGTACATAAGTACTAGCTAAGTTAGCCCTACCTAAATACAAGTATTTTGAAATTTTACCCAATCGTTTTTATTTCAATCGGTCTTAGTTAAAGTATCAACCGTTCATATTAAGATTAAAATTGTTAGTCTACAGACTCCAGATTTTAAGTTTGTAGTCAATCATTTCAACCGATTAAGCAGACGGACAAGCAAACATAATTGCCAGACTTACTTGTTGTAATCCTTTCATCATATTAGTGTCAAGTTTGATTAAAACATCGAGACAGAAATACTACAAGAAGCCAATTCAGGACCTGAGTGTTCTACTTGCCTACCCACGAACCTAATTCTATACATACTTCCATTAAAAGCCATCTTAGTTTTAAAGATAAATGAGGCATAGAACTTTAACACTAAAAACCAATTAGAGTAGAGCACGATGCACATATTATTATATACGCAGAACCATTTCAGGTTATCGAATAAAAAGCAACACAAACATGTAAAACTACGGGTCTGTGTGACTACGAAAGCTAGTCTCCAGGTTCAGCAATATGGCAGAAATAATATCGTCCAACTTAGGGGGCATAGGGTGTCTAAGGCTTATATATGCCTATATATGTTAGATCGGAGGAAATTTGGGGAAATTATGAAACTAAGCAGTTCGCGCCTAAGAATAACAGTGGCACGCCATGAGATTAGAATTATTCAATAAAGATACCTTCACGTCAGAGAAGAACATCACATACCGACTCTGTGAATGGCAGGGTACCTGGGAAGGTATTTCTCTGGCAATTTAGAGGAAGTTGGGTCGAACCAAATCAATGAAATAGTAAAGTTTTGCAAGGATATTAAATGTACGGAAGATATTTTTAAGCATTGCGATGGGCTCACTAGTATTTTATGGTAAACTCATAAGCCTATAAGTAGTACCTATGTTATTTATCTACACTGCCTTGAGTTACATCAAAAAAATAAATTCCCACAACAAGAAGAGATATAATACATATTAACATCGGTTCGGCCGGAAATTACAGTCTCGAAGGACTAAATTGCATTTACTATACCTATTTAATCAAGGCCACAACGAAAATAAGTGTCAGAATACAGATGTGAATTAAGGCATAAAATAGTTTCTTAACTTTTCTTTTTCGGCGTAAAATCAGGCATATATCCATACAAATGTACAGGGTCAATTGAAATAAATATGTAATTACAAATTAATAGAATAATTGAAAATAATCTGCATACTAACCAATGACAGCACTGTGTTACATTGCCTTAATTTCTTAAGTTAATGACTCTGATTTCAACCACTCATGGCATTCCAACAACAACTGAAAAACGAAACAACCGAATGACAAGAACATCGGATTCAGAATGCGAGAGTAGCCAACAGCACATGAGCCATCAAAGGGGTTGCTGGTATTCTCATCTTCCGACCAACCAAACATAGATGCTGGTTGCGTTGTAGAGCAAAAAAAAGGACTACAACAAAAGAAAGCAAACGCAATGAATGTCGAAAGTCTGTTTGCAATGCCCTCGGGCAAAATATAAGAAACATCTCTTACAAAATTAGGGTTGAACGTCAGTATAATTACAAAAGGAAAATGTTATTATGTATCGAAGTTCGCTCCCAGCGTACCTATTCCTCCCCTCATGAGTTTGTGCAAAAAAGGGAAAAGGTATATAAGGGCAATTTTTACATAGGCTCTTCCTTCTACTCATTTAGAAATGCCCAAGCCCCACAGATACCAAAAGAATTATTAATTCTATGATGGAAAATATGATGCTATTGGAAAAAATTAAAAAGGAATCATGAACAAAATCGGAATATCCCAATAAAGGGTGTGCAAGAAATAGGGATGTTTTGCCTTCCCAAAAATGTGTGGGGACTACAAATTGGAGCAGGACATTGTTTGTACAAGGATGATTTATGATTAGCGAATCTATGTGATATATTTATTACGAATACCTAACCTTCGTTGTTGTAGATGTGTGCACGATGGAAGTTATAGTTTTTTTTCTGGATTCTTGGAAGTTAGACAAAGTAGAAAAATGGAATTATATGCATATATATGTATGTACATACAAGCATAGCACGTATGTACATAAACACAGAAGTGCGTGTATTTGTTCTATTGAAATGAGTATGTATTCAACTTGTGTGATTTTCTTCACGGTATCCTTTTTACTCTAAATGTGCAGACAAAGAGCTCATGGTTTTTTATCAGCCGGAAATTAACTCTTGTTGGCTCAGATAGACCTTCGCTTACGAAATACCATCAAAACTAGTATGAGACTGCGGCCAACTACATACTTTCATCACTCGCAAGCACAAACAGGCCCAGCACTGGACTACCTGGACACTTTCAAGTCGAAAAATACCTTATGACTCCAAAATTACCTTAAACTTGAGATTAACACGAGAGATGCCATCCCATATTGCTGCATATCATGGAAAAGCTAAACACAAAGAATCAAGAACATAGCAACCAAACCACTTACCACAACGAGTCCTACGTTTCTTGTAAGCATGTATGTAGACACACGCTAAAATTGTACTCATCTTATTTGTGAAATTTCAATCCTATGCATAACTTGGGATGCGCCAAAAACCACTCTCCAACACGATTGAATTTTTATAGCTTAGCTTCTAGATGAAGCAGATAGCTGATGAATAGTATTTTTTTAACCAAGTAATACTCGTAACTTATTAAAGCTTATTAAAAAAACAAACAATACATTTTAGCTAAAAACGTTCCCAAAAAGTAGGCTTGCTCCGACTGAACACATACCTTAGACAATGGCGTTTTTAAAAGTGACTGCCTTGAAAATGACAGTACCTCCAGTTTATGCAAACATCATGTAGGTACATACATATGTACTTATGTTTTTCCCTTGAAAGAAATCACACATTTTCTACTATGATTCTTTTTTTCGGTTTACTAATTCGTAAATTCATTCAATTTTAACTCAAACCTAAAACCCCAACCTTACTTAGCTGCCTGTCAAAGTCTAGCATAAGTTTTGATAAAAAAGTATTCTATGAGAACAACACAAAACGTATTGTTTCAAAGTTTTGGTTAATTGCCTAAAACTCACTTTCAAAACAAACACGCGAAAACACTAAACGAATTCTATGCCCAATCACAACCAAAAAGCAATTATAGCAGCGCGAGAAATTTCACGAGTTAATTTTTTTTTTTTTATTTTACTTTTGGTTTTCATTAAAAATGCTCCAAGCAAGCTTGTCCGTAGTGCCTAACCAATACAAAAGTTACCAGCACTTTTAGGAAAATTTCAACCTACGGGTCACTGGGTACATTTCCATCGTTTGAATTTCTAATAAAAAAATTACGCTTATTCTCTCCCATGCCTATGGTATGTATGCTAGGTCTAGCTAGGATTTTCCTTTTGTAAACAAAAGCATTTGTATGTTTCAGCAAAATAAGAGTGAAAAAGATTGATATTTTTTTCACAATGAAAGGGTATTTGTTTGAAATTGAATTTCTTATTTTTTCAGGATCTCATGACCGTACACGACTTTTTGTGCCACAATGTTTGTGGCAATGAAAGTTTTAAGAAACATTTGATTTACCTAATATGTACTGTGTGTTTACTAGAAACTATGATGTACAACATATGAATGACTGGAAGGTAACCCTTTGGAGGAGTGTGACTTTTCTCAAAAATGATAATTACTTTTTTTTTATACTTATAATTATTATTAATGATTAAATATTCGACTTTGAATAATTCAGAGTAAAAGTTGCTTAAAAATACTGTACATATGTTAATGATTACTCACCTTACAAGTTTGGATATGTAGCACATATGTATGTGCATATACTTGGGTATAACACCCAGTAAACCGATGACTAGGCTTTCTTCAGTTTTACCAAAGCCTTCTTTACTGCCTTCAAGTCAGTTGCTTGGCTTTGTTGTATCTTGTTTCAGAATTGCCGGACTTCGTTTCTAGAACGAGCCTTTCCATTTTTTCTTGATTGAAATTAAAATTCAAAAGTGGCTCAAGTGGTTTGTGCGTTGGACTACAGCGCCCCCTTGCTCTGTTCTCGGTTCGAATTCTAGCCAAAACACCCAAAACGTTTTTCACGGTCCCTCTTCGCTCGAGAAGCTAGGCCCTGAGTCCCATAGAACTCCTGCTTCAAAATTATTTGTAATCCCCGACAACTTTTTTTTATCTTCCAAAAATTTTTAATTCATTTTCTGATTTTTGACTTTAGACAAATACCGGTTGGTTGGTCAGAATTTTATAAAATTGAAACTCACCGGTAAAGGTACAAAATTAAGAGCCAATGCCACATATTTTTTTGTTTCTTATATTGAAAATAGTAAAATAATTTTGGAAACAAGAACTTACACATATGTAAGTATTTATATTTTAAAACAACTTTATTTACATATTAGACACATAATTATTAATTAAATAGCAGGTAGAAGGTTTGCTATAATAAAGAATATGTTAAATGGGATAATCTTAAATACACTTCTGGGTGGGGGGCACATTCACACACATTCACACACATTCAACTCCAAAATATAGAATCTCAACATTAAGCAATAAACACTGTTCACAGCTCTCCAGTTTTGTTTAGTACTTCGTGAAACGACAAAAATACTAATATTTACCAATTTGCTCATCGCAAATTACCCCTATTTCCTCTCACTCATTTTCACTGCGATAGAGGAAATTGAGATTTACTCTTTGTATTCGCTTTGTTCCTCGCCGAGTCAATGTTTGCCGCACAGTCAACGTCATCATCGTTTACTTACGAAACTCTCGGGAACAATTTCATGCCATCTTATTGGGGATTCTTGCTTTTCCTACAATATCAGTATACAGGATGTAAACTTACCACATGCCTTAGCTTCTCGACAACGAAGTCAAATACGAAAATGTCTAACACATGCGATTATTGTCATTTGTAAATTTCAGAATCCCTTCCAACAATCATAGGTGAGTTCGAATCGAAGCTAACTTGTTGAAATTCGGTGCCGATATCTGCTTACAAATTTAAAACAGATTGCCACCCGACAACATCGTTTGTCGTGGGTTTTATGTGCATTCAAAGTATTTTGCTAAATACTCTTCACAGAGCAACGTCGAAAACACCCGAAGGAGGTGTTGTAACTAAATTGACTTAATTGTGAATAGATCCGCAAATGTTTACTACAAACCGTCCCTCTTTTACTCCTTTGCATATGAATAATATTGAATGCTGACAAACAAAAGATTTCTGCTGGTGCAAGCTTTGATTCGCCTGCTTGAGATCATACTTTGTACGTAGATATATAAGGATACTAGTTTAGTAAATAACTTGAGTTCTGCAGTATGCTTTTGATTTAATCTTTAAAGGAAATAAGTAAACTTAGTTATGTAACCTGGGTAAGCAGCACCTGTCACTTTGCAGAGCACTGCTAGCAAAGAGGTTTATAAATACAGCTCTATGTAAAACAATGATTAGAGAAATACTTATGTATGTTTGGTACAAATCAAATAGATTTATAATTTGGCAATCATTATTTAAAACATCCACTAAGAAATGGTGGAATTAAACAAATTAGAGGATTGTAAAATCTTTCCTGATATGATACCTGTCGACTACTACCAATGGACCGATGACAGTCACTTACGTACATAAGTATGTATATTCATGTATTCCTCGTGTGTCGACTTGTGTCCCACAATTCATTGTGTAACCGTCACCTTGTCAAACTAAGCTTGCTCCTGTATAGTTCGTCTCTAAAATTGTTGTTATATAAGGCTTTAACATCGATGAATTGACGGTAGGTATCAATTTGAACTTTATGAGTTTTCTCCAGGATCTGTTGGATGAGTTTTCCTAGCGAAAATGACGAAGGTTTTCAGAGAAAGCTTATTATTTTGTATCGCGCAAACTATGATGTGTTTTTTCTTCACTTTTCAATTTTGATTTTTCTAAAAAAAGTAATGATTGTGTGTAATGTTTGTACTATCCAGCTATGTACAGCCTAGTACAGCCATGTATGTACATATATGTATACATATTTATGCATATGTAAATGACAACTAACCGTAATTAATTAAGGGAAATTTGTAAAGGAAAATATAATCATGAATTAAGTATGTAAAATCTCAACAAAAAAATCCCCAATATATTGTAATATTTATTTAACTTATTTCAGTTCCATAAATGAGCGATGACACAATTTTCTAATTAATTTAAATAGATTCTGTTAGTTTACATAACAATGTGGCAAATGAGCTGTGTACTTTTGAAATCCCTGCTAATTGGGCCAATTTTCGTGCATTAAACAATTCAATATTTATTGAATGTAAATACGCTAATAAATTATCCAGATTGATTTGATTTTACAATTCCTTGTAATTATGAACAGTTTGTATTAAAACAGCAAGTGTCTATCGAACTACTTTTATGCTCAGTATCAACTTTAACATCATTGACAAACAAAATTGAAATACTTTTGTGTATGTATTTTAAAACAACTTTGGCACAAGTTTGATTTGAAGAGCATGTCGGTTAATAGCGCCTGCAGCAGTTACATACTTTGATTTACTATTAAAAACGTCTAAATAAACACGTCGAATGAATCCAAATCCCTCGACAATACTTTTAAATTAAGCAACGGTTTTACAAATGCAACAAATAATCCACATCGTTGGCAGTTTGCCAAAGGTAAAACATAGTCGAAGTAGTTATAAGCGCGTGCATTTGTTTGGAGAGTCCGCATTGCACACCCTACGTTGTTTGCGTTTGGATTTCAATTTTACAAAACTTGCAACAACCACCCCATGGGCATTGTGTGCGGCATCATTTGATGGCAGTGAAACGTATGTATGTATGTATGTTCGTATAGAAGAACGTTTGATTATTAAGAGTTTTCAAAATGGATTTACGCCACTTTGGACAAATTGTTTCAACAATGTCTGAAGGACGCGTGTTCCAAAGTAAACAAACTGACGACAAAGAGAAGGAATGATAAAGAGATGGATTTAATTGTCTACTGGTACTTTCAAACTGTTCTTTTAACAATCTATATTTTGATTAGTACTATATAAAACTCGATGTATGTATGTATGTATGTATAATAACGTAACGTTAATTTAGATCAACAATACAGAAAAACTATTTCTTTCGGAAACCGATATATGTACCTATTTTCCAATTACATATGTAGGTACAGTGAATAAAATTAAAACTATTACTAAATTCAACGTAAATTATGTAAATATTTGGATCGGCAAGAGCTAAATGAAATTATTAATTTGAAAATAAAAAAGATCGCTTAGATAGAAACCATCTCACAAGATAGAACGTTGACTACTTCTTACATATAATATATAACATATATGAATATAATATAATATGTATGAATGTAATTTTAAAGATTATCATAAACCTTCGAACAATGTTATGAAATTATCAAAATTTACTTTGAATATCGGTCAGTGATTTGCAAATCATACATATAGACAATTGATCCATGGTCTTTGTAATCAATTGTGGATAGATCTTGTACCACAGAACACTGCAGATCCATTTAAAACATATTTCTTCAAAATGACCCTGCTGCTAGCTTTACGGTCAATAAAGATTTATGCTTTACCATGAGTTTTGTACATTTTTTATAAAATCTTAATCAAATTGATTCTATTAAGATGTGACTTAAATATCATTAAATATGTATACATATTGTGTTCAATGCACAATGGTAAAGAAATACATGTATGTATATAGCTCTGTTCTTTTGGGAATTTTCGACCAGAGATCAAGAAGAATGTTTCAATATTCATACGTTGTAGCCAAACTTGACAATATCCAATAAATTTTTCCTGGACCCAAGAACTTTATACGATCTGATTGGAGCATACTTTACCAGCTCTCACTTTAAGAAAGTGATGAAACAAGATATACCATACTTACATATGTATGTACGTGCGTTGGGTGAGTATGATGAAAAATAACACGCAAAATGATCCCAGATCCAAGTGTCGAATGCGTTTTAGGAACCAAGTGATTGGGGATGCTAGAAGGAAATATCGGCAGATGTTTGCTCTATAGTCGAAAAGCAGTGTATGTCGAAGAAGTGAAAATAGGTTTTTTGTATTCGAAAAGAGTTGCTTGTTCATATTGTAAATTTGCAACTATGCAGTTAGTCATATATGTACCTAACACATTAACTGTTTAGAATTTTTTTTCTTCGTATTAGGTCCTTATAATTAGTTCTACAGTGATGCGCATATGATCAGTTTGAAGTACTGCATATGTACATGCACATGGTTCGTTTTAATAATATCCATACACATTTATTTCGAAGAACTCGTGCCATATTTCCAATTTGCTCTTCCATATTCTGATCTAATATATCAATTTCCTTAAGTCATTTGGCATCATATTTAAACAGTTGCGCATAGAACGTGCGTTACTGTTCAACACACCACATTCACGGCAATAGAAAACAAAATCAACAACCTTTCTTTTGAACAGCAATGCCTACTAAAGTAAACAAGACAATTTCTGGCAAACGTTTTAAACTGTTTTCAAACTCTTGATAACTCATATTCGTTTCAATGAAACACAACTCAGCTTCATATTTAACATTGGACCAAATTTTAACACAAAAGAAACGAACACACGCGTCTTTATTTACTCAACTGACTTCCTTCTCCTTGACAAGCTATTACCCATTTTATCGATGTCTTTGGTAATTGCTATGCTAGCCCCCAAACACCTACTACACACGTATAAGGCAACCCGCCAACGTCATCAATAACTATTAAAAAATTAATTTCATGTGCCGTGACATATTGCAATACAATAACATTTCCGAACACAAAAAATTCTTCCTACAAATAGTAGATAAAAAGTATGTAGGTATAAGAGATGTTTCCATTATACGTTTTTTTTTTATAATCCAACATTCGGAAACGGCTAAGAACACAACGCTAGAAGTTGAAAGAGAAGGTGAGTAAGAAAGCATCGTGCCGAAAATATTTTCTGTGCGTGCCCCGAGATACGTGTTTGTGAAATATTTGTTTGGTTTTTCATTCTTGCAAGAGCAATATCGAGCTCCTTGCTATCTTAAAATGTTGATTTTGCAATTGTTCTCCTCTGTATAGTTTATTCATTGCAACCCCTACAAGTACCTATCTGTAGGTTAGAGCAAACATTTTTCCATTTTCCATTGTGGACGGAAATTATATCCGGCAAGAGGCGTTTTGTTGCTTGCGGCACAAATGGACCCACATATAATGGCAACTGATACCGTACAGTGTACCTTTGCAGTGATCTCCTTCCCTGTCTTTTCTTTAAAAACTGTTCGCTCCATCACAAAAGGATGACATTCGTTTGGATATCTATCTACGGGTGCAAGTACATATGTATGTATGTATGTATCTATGTACATATGTATGTCTGAACGTTTGTTGCACAGACACAATGTGTACAAGTAGGGTGGCTGTGTCCTAGAAAAGATGCTACAAATGTTTGTTTGCATTTGCCTTATAAATATCTTATCGTTAAGATGAAGCGGTGTACCAAGAAATGCAATCTAATGCAATATGGCTATAGTTACTTCTGGCAAGGCTCTTCAATATTAAATATAAGGAGAAGAATGTTGCATTTGTGTCTTCACGCCAAATAGCCGTTAGCCTATTTGCGAATGCTTGTCTGAAGAGATGACGAACTCGGAACTGCCTATGCATTTGAAAGGGTTAGGCATGGTATTCACATAAGGAGGAAAAAATTGTTAAGACCAACAAGAGCGTTATTTCAAATTCTCCTTGGCTACAAAGTTTCTACTTTAGTACTCACCTAGGTTTTAGGTTGATAAAAGTGAATATTTTACAATTGTGCGTTCATATATACATATGTATATATACATCACCTTTTATTACTTATGGATGTAATTGATAAATATTCTTGTAAAACAAGGATTTTGCAGAACGTTATAACTTACGCATAGACGATAAGTCAATTACCTATTGGATCGGATGAAAAGTTCGAGTTAGATCAACCATACGATTAATATGCAATCTTCGGTAGTGAGGCACTCAGTTACAACGATCTGTAAGAATAATGTAGAACTGAGTGATTAATGTGTTATTCATTTTGTAGATATTCAAAGCTGCTATTAGAAAATTACAATACCATTAATCCGTAATCAGAAATATATAGCAAATTTCTGACAGGTTATTGCTCCTTAGCAATGATATCAATCGTCACTTCAAAACAGAAAAAAAATGTAAATAAAAACATAAAAGTAGGTACCTAGATATATGCGAAATGTAAGGGGTCACAGAATATATTATTTTCGAATCCCTGCTGGTAACATCAATAAAACTCTGTAATTACATTTGTATTGAAGTTATATGAAAAGGCGTGTAATTTGATTTGAAAATTAGTTGTGTGTAGCAAGCAGCGGGTTGTCCTTTTCAGTACCGGACAAAGTGTCAATGACAAAGATGCATGTAGGTTATACGTTGTTAAATTGGTATCGGAAGTTCCTTTTTGCTACCTTTTCCGCAAGGTTTGTTATGAATGATCGTTTTATTCAGAACAATTCCTGCGCACGTCCTTTTGTACACAAGGCAACATTTTATTTCAAAGGAAGTCCATAAAGTATTGAATGCTGAGCTGCGATGAATGACTTTTGTCATGGGGAATTCAATGAAGGCAAATATTTATAAATTGTTATGATATTCCACCAATTGTATATTTTTTTCTTTTAGATTTTGTTGTACTAATTTATGTTGCACCTACTACTTTGCAGTTTAGTATGTATTAATGTATTTAATTTTACTGGGATAAGATTGCTCGAAAATGTATGCCCGCCCGTAATCTAGTCAACTCCGAAGTATTTGTTTATAAGTTTTTCTTGCTCTATGTACTTCACAACAGAATAATAGTTTCCTTTTAATTGTCAAAACTACATAAGTAGCAATTGTACGATCTGTCAGCGGTTGTGTGGCGCTACATATTAAAATTGTTCCACAAAATTAGTTTTCAAAACAAAGTTTTACAACAAATGGTTTGAGTTGAGCTGAGCTGTAACCAGCTTACTTATTTTTTTAATTTTGTTCCTTTCCTTTCTTTGTTATCTGTTATGTTATCTTGGGCTGTCCAAATCGCAGCAGTTAAAAGTTAACTAGCTTGTACTGTCGTCGTATTAAGTTTGTGAGTACTTATACTTATGACAGGTCTTACTAATGCCACAGACATTTCAATAACTTATTACTCTATAATTACATCACAAATAAATTTATTATAAGAAAAACTACTTCAGCATATTTAAGGATTTAATAGAATATCGACTTCCTCAAGTTTAATCATAGGATTATATAATGATATTCGAATAGCGAACTCAAAAACCACCTTTGTCCTTGTTTATTTTCTGTGCACCTAATAAAAGGAATATGTATACATACATATGTATGTATGTATGTACATATCTTAAAAAGAGTGACTACGACTTACTTCGTTTTAAGCGTAACCTGCGGCGTTAAGATTTACTGCGATATATTCAACCATTATGTATTTGCGTATGTACCTTTATTTGGTATGACAGATGGTAATGGATTTAAATGCACGCAAAGTAAATATGTTTAAAAATGTATTCCAATACAAAATGTACGTTTTAGACCGATTGGTTCATTGCACTGTGTTTTATTGTATCCAGCGAAAAATCAACTTGTTAAAAATTGAATAATGTGTTAAGGATACTCATATACATACATACATATGAGTACATATGTAGATATCATCACATATAATAAAGATTTATAACATTTATAATAATTCATCTTCTTGGGTTTTATCCTTTGGCGAAACATACATACATATGTTAAGGTATTTAATAATTTCACTCATTCGGAGTACATTGTACAAATTAAATTAAAATCGACTTTAACATTTAAATGAGGCTTTTGAAATTTTGACATAAGACATACATATGTGATGTATTCATCTTATCCTTGATACGTAGTATTACGTCAGTACGTCGCAGTCGTAATCGACTTTCCCATTATTTTTAGCATTGTTTTCACCATTTGAAAAACTCAAAAAATGCTATTGAAAAAGTGTTCAATTTAGTGTCGCATGTTTGTCGTACTAGACTATATATTGAAAATGAAGTCAAATTCCTAAAAAAAAAATACTTTTATAATATCCTTCACTTAAAAAATGTACAAATCGAATGTTGAATATACTATACATACATACCTGCAATATGAAACTATGGATTGGCAAACATTTTTGTAAACTTAGAGATCTAAGAGCAATTCGCTTATCCATAGATATTGTCCTAATAACTTTAGGTGACTTATTTAACAAATAATAATATGTTTGCTTTTCAGATTCAGAGCCTCTCTGGCACGCTTTTGTGTACCCTTAAAGAGCGCTTTTGTAGTCAGTAGGTAGCAAAAGTTTTCAAAATGACAAAAAAAAATACAACACCTAATTGAAATACCTGCGTCGGTTCTTTTATCATGTTTGGTATGTTTGTGTAGTGCACTATATAATAAGCTCGTTAAAATTCACAAAGTGTACATTTCACTTGTATAAAAAGAAAAAAAAAAAGAGTGTAGTTTCCGTAGTAGGCTCATCTTTTCTCCCACTTTGCTATTCTGTTCAAGAATTTGGCATGGGTAATGAATGAGATGGAACCTGGTGCTTCCATTAAGCGAACATCATTAGGCGCCTCGTTTTCTTCTACTCATTTATTAAAAAAGTACTTGGTAGCAGTGGAACGGAAGTGCTTTTTAATGATGTTCACGTCGGTGTTTCGCATCTCTTAAAGAACTCCTTTCATCGTTGTCATCGTTGTATAATTCTACAAAAGACGAAACAGTTTAAACACATACAACCCGACAGTATGTGACAATAAGAAGGTTTTTGGTTTTTTTTTTATTATTTAACTTATTTAAAATATTTTCACTTAATAGCGAATAATAGCATTTCATCGGGTCATTTAGGGATGATTTCTAAAGCACGTTTTTTACTGTTGGTATGTACCTATAATTATTTCTTTTACAAGCGTCTTATAATTTGAAAGTGGAGGACATGCACTCTATTACGAACTCCTAAAAGTGGTAAATACAAACATAAGTAAAATTAATCCTTGCAATAAACTACACCATTTACACAAAAAACAAATTAATTTTATCTCTACCTGCTCTTATGAGTATTATATACACATACATATAAACGTTTGTATGGATGTGTATGTACGTATAAGAACTTTGAAACAAAGCTAGCGTTATTACACGAAAAAACTGATTTAAATTTAATAAATGAACATTTAATAGCCTCAAGTGGCAGTATGCGCACCAAGGACTTCATTTTAACGTTTTATTAAAACGTCATACGTATGTATGTATATACGATGCTTAATATCGAAAGTCTTGTGCACAACAGATCCGGTGAAAGCGCCCCTAAATTATGTTGTCAGGAAGGAGAATGAACACGAGAAGTTGCGAAAGAACTTTGTACATGGGGGGAAACGGGGTGAGTGGGTTGTACATGACAGCGCATTTAAAATTTCTTTAATACTTCTTTTTGTGTAAGATGAAATGATGGGTGGCAAAAATTCGATTTCTGAATATGCATGCACACTTTCATATGGATGTGTGTACTATGCTTCCTGACGCAGCTGCCGGCCTTTTACCCTACCTTCACGATATTTATAGTTTTAGTGCATTAAATCTCATATTCGATGTAGCATATGCAATGTATAACCAAATGAGTCAAATTTATATGTTATATTATACATTCATACATATGAATGCCAAAACTATATTCTTACAAAGGTATAAGGTACAAGGTATGTACATAAGTATTAAAAACATGTTTCAGTTGCTTTAGTAGGAGCTGTGATTAACTAAGATTGTTAAGTCTTAAAGATTTAACAATTTTATGGCAATCTAAGAAAGAGGTAGAAATAAGAAGTCAAAACCCGGACTAGGTAATCAAGGACCCCACAAATATTGCCCACCATTTCACAAAGTTCAAAGCCGCGTATGACAGCATTCAACCCAAACTCGTACTATCCTTAGCAAGAGATCCACGGCAATTACAAAAGGAACAACTGAACTAAATGAACTAATATAACAACTAATAAAACATTGCACATTCAAATTAAATAAATCAATTAAGTCATGTATTCTCATTAAAAATTAAAGAAATCAAATTAAAATTAAAGATAGAATATTCCTTGCGCCGTTCATACTTACAAATAGTAGTAGACACTCACTTAACTAAAAGAGCAAATCACTTCATTTCCAAAGTTGAATGCACCTATTCCTTGCATGACATTTTGACGTCAATCAATTTGAAGTAGTGCACGGCAAAATTTTCAACTCTTGGACATCTGTTACGAAAATTCTTTTTCGTGCGCTCAAAACAGAAGTAGCACCCAAAACGAGGTACCATAAGTGCGCACAGGGTAAGTCTTAGAGAAAACTTTTTGTAGAAGTACTCACTGAAGAATGCTACCCCGGCTCTGTTCGGTGTTTTTCTGTTGGCAGTTGTGTTCACTTGCGTTGGGGGCGAAGGTATGGCATGCCTTGTCAAAACACTACAAGGACTGCTGGTATACAGTCACGTCATGCCATGTGCACACATTTCAAGTGAATTATTTACAAAATTGTACTTACCAAAAGAACTGAACTCTTATTTGACAGATGCTTTGTTTTTGTTTTTACACGTATTGCACAGAGTAGATACACAAAGGTGAAAACTTAGCCTAAGCCACGGTTATACGGTAAGTGTATCTTATTCCAGGATGACCTTTCTAATTGAGGTATGAGTCAACAGCTAGAATCTTGGACTTAATTCGCCTTAGCCTAGGATCGAGTTCTTGAAAGGAAAAGATCAGTTATTGTATTTAATTCTACCAAAATGCAAAGGGTTTTATTTAGGAAATTAAGTTAGTGGAAGAATATGAACGACGATTGGTCCAAACATACACATAAAGGACTTCTGCATGGGTAAAAACAGTTAAACAAAACCTAAAACGTTTATACCTGAAACTTTGTTTTATTGAAAGTATAAGAATATGGTGCGATTTACATATAAAGACTATGTGCACTGCACAGTAATGCTATGCGAGAAACGTTTGCTATGATATAATATGAATCTGTTCATCTGTTCTCTTTAAAAATACCGGCACACGTCCCAAAAACTGTTTTACCTTTTTCGATGTTAATATCTCTGATATCCCTATACATTTAAAACCTCTAACTTTGGTAAAGCCTGATACATTACAATCTCGCTTACACATTCTCTTTTAGATATTAGAACCATGGAAGTATTCAAAATAGAATCTAGAGTCTAGAGTCTGAAGATCGCTTTATGTCATCACTAGTCCAGAAATAAATATTCTTCTCAGAATTGAAAGCTTCCCTTTACCTTGGCATGGCTAAATATGCACAAGCACATAACTCGCCCCTATTTATGAAACATCGACTCTGGCACGGTAAATGGAAGGTTAGACTGAAATGAGCTCAGAGACATAATCGAGAATGCAATGTAGATAATCAAAGGAGGGAATATGAGCATAAGAGATCTCGTTCTTAGAATACATAAGTAGTGCTTGGCTCACTAACTGTGCAATGCAATGTGATAGGTAACAAATTCTAAGAAACATTGGATATTTTTTAATAATAACCTTAACTGTAAGTAATTAGGTATAGTGTACATATATTAAAGAACTTTTTTCAGCATTAATAGTGTTCTCTGTAATAAAAGTAAAGCAGTTTTGTACAATTTAACTTGCAGAAAAGAAACAAAAAGTGAATGTGTTATAATTCCAACCCTTATAACGCATGTAGATTTTACAAGCAAAAAAAAACATTTGATGCCAATTAACAATTTCTTCGTTATGTAAACAAAAAATTTGCGTTGCACTGTTCAACACAGAACACCCTTCCGCGAGCGCATTGTAAACAAACTCTTAAAGCAATGCACACTTCTCCAGCACCACCCTCTCTAGCAACTTTGTATATCCTCTGAATTATTGAGATGTTATTGTTACGTTTTCTAGTAGATATTATTGTAACTCAATGCGTCCTGGACAGATGATTCTCATTCGCACGTCACTCACACCACAGTTTAATGGAGTACCAACACCACGCTCTTTGAATGGGTAACCAGAAGTGTGTCCCTGAAGCCCCGACAATTGCGGAAAGAATGAATTACCCGTTTAAGGGAAAAACCAGCAAATGCAGTCGCTACAGTGATCGAAAGTGGTTTTATTCATAACTGATAAAGGCTAAGAGGCTGCAAAACCGGCTGGGGTTGTATGGAAAAATTAGGGATGAAGTCCCTTAATAATTTTGAGGTTAGTATGCTTTACATGCGATACAATACTTAGGTACTTGTTATTATTCACTAAACAATCGATTTTATAAAGTGTTCAGATGGATTTTTAGTGCTGCGAACGAAATGAGTTTGATTGACATCACACAAACAATTTATTCGATGACCCTTGAAACGTACTCAGGGGTATAAACATGAGCTAACCACAGGACTGACTTGCACTTATTAGACCTTTATTTGTGTTTATCAAAATGTTAACTATCTGCGTACATACATATGTATGTACACATATTACGAATCCATGAGCACAATGTTAATTTTATATGAAATAGTAAGGCTCAACGAATTAATTATTATTTCGTGGAAATAATTCCTAATTGACCCAGTTTCCAAGTTGGATCTCATTTCATATGATAGGAATGTGCATGCATACATATTTGTACGTACATATGTATATGTATGTATGTATATATTTATAGGCAGATTCTTAGATGGAAAGAAGTGACTGAGGAAAATCTAACCAATTTTTCCGACTACGCTGTTAGTTGGGAGAGGTGTCGCTAAAGAGTGTGGAGGTACGCAAATATCTAAAATATATTTTTCGCATACAATTATCTTTAAGAATTGACTGTGATTTCACGAATTGTTCAAATGCATTCGTGTGGAAAGAAAACCTATGTTCTCGGACAAATAAGTATGACTGACCTTCTATAGGTAATCTAATGGGCATTTTCCCTCGCTAGTTAATAGAAATACATATATATCATATCAATATATACATACTTAATTTCAGACGTTTTTTCTCATTTGCAGTAAATCAACAATTTGGTGAGTTTTAACTTATAATGTCCATCGGTTTATTTTTTTAAGTTTTTCTTATGAAAATAAAAATTATGGACAATTTTTCTTGGTTCAAGTAATTATTAAAGAAAATGACAGCATATTATATCCACCATGGGTGGTCTCTCTGTATTAGCAGACAAGATACGTTTTAATTCATCTTCCCGGCTTTTATAAACCTAAGGAACTCAAAATAAGTAAAAACAAACAATTGCTCAGGTGCAAGAAAATCAAAACTCAAATTCAAAACACAAGATGACTGCTTCACGGTGTGCTTATACCTGTTCCTTCATGGACTGATACCGCACCATTCCATTCCGGGTCTACGTTAAGTACCACTACCAGCACTTTTTGCATTGGAAATGGGCACGTCACTTCGAAGCATTTCCCTTTATGTTTTTCCTTCGCCGCCGCCGCGCTTTGTAAATATTTTGTTTGAAAGATGATTATTACCTGATTCTGACTCTCCTCGTACTTAGAAATCCCAGGTTATTACATACATGCATGTTTTTGCGGTTAAATACAAAGAATGTAAATGTGACAGACTAGCCAAACAAACTATGAATTCTCCGTCAAACTTACATTCAAGTTAGTCGTTAAATACGTCATTCGTTACCATATGTTGGTAAGTTCTATATATATATATATGTATGTACATATGCATATCTACGGACTTAAGTACTCATATGTATCTAAAATGTATATTTTTGGTATTGAGATATTGCCGAAAAAAAAATTAATTAATCGCACACGGTCAAATTCAGAGTTTGGTCTATGGAAGTGGCATGATACACAGACTTTAAATTTATAGAAACATATTAAACAAGTCAACAAATCATAGTGCTAGGTTGATCTAATGCTCACATATAATAAATTTCTATCAACAGTGTCTTTATTCAGGCCCATTTGGCAAAGATTCTCGCTATCCACTCGCCGCTCCAGTTCGCCTTAAAACGTTTCCGTAAGGTAAATTTTATTTATTACAATACCTACTATATTCAATTAAATTGATCAAATCTTTGACGAACAGCTTCAGGCTCATAGTACAATAGACCTGATTTAGACACAATACCGAAGTACATATTTTTGTTTTCATTATGAGGGTATATTAACCGAGCATATTTTTAGCCCTATTTTATTTTTCAGAGATGGAATGGATATGGATGGAAATGACTGGAATTTTATTCCAATCCAATACATTACAATTAGACTTATGCAATATCTTAAGTCATAATCTCCATAGTTTCGCGCTAGTGCCATAGTAACCATGTTCTCTACATGAAAAACTTATCTGTTGAAAAATGAATGAGTTTCCTTCTAGACCTTGTGTAATATGAGGATCGATACATATGATACCTTGTCACTGAAATCTCAAAAAACGTGTTATTCAATGCAAAATTAAAAGTCAAATATTGTCTTATATTTTTGCAGGTCAAAACTTCTTTTCTCTTAAACGGTAAGTCTAATCAACTAATTATAAGTTTTACTTTATTGTACCTTTTATAGTTCAAAAATATGGGTTATAAGGAAAGATAAAGTAAACTCTATTCCAAATTTGTACTTCGGAAGAAGTCTTTTGGGCTCCACACTCAACAAAGTATTGAAAGTTGTTTGATTAATTACACCCTAACTTCACAATACTGCGAGATCCTGAAATCACACTCACAGGATGTGGTCCCCAACTTAAGAGGATGTGGTCTCCAACAGCCCCTACGTATATTTTCGATCCTGCAAGTTGCTTTATATGTCATTTCATCTACAAATACAGTAAAATACCACCGGCTGCGTTAAGCGATAACAAAAGTCATTATCTAGATGCTTGAGATTTTGAGACTTTAACAGTTTTCTAAAAATGGAGGCGATCGCAATGAATTAGAGGTTAGGGAACATGAGGTTGCCAAATTCTCCTTTAATATCCATGAGAATGACATTGGTCATTCATCACCTTCTGTAACATTTAGCTACCGAATAGAAAATTCTAATTTTGGCCAAACTTGATTGAGAAATATACAAAAAAAAACATAAGTTCAAGTTCAAATTGGACAGGACAAAATTAACCAATAAACTCTAGAAAGCAAAATGAAATTAAAATTCGTCCATTATGTATGTAAGTAGGTACTATGCTCAAGCCAAAATATTCAACTAAACTAATATTTACCCATTAAAGGGATAAGTGAAAGTTTTAATGTAAGTAGGTACCTAGCAAGGATGTATTGCTCTATCGGTAGATACTTTAACTTTTGCAAATGGCGGCAACTGTTACTTTTGTTTTGATATTTGTGAAGTAAACAGATGCAGAATACACTTGGAGAAGCCATGCAAGGCTATCCTTCTCAAGACCGTCCTAACCCAACTTGACGTTTAATCGCATGCTTCAAAGAAAATGGAACAACACGTAACGATTTTCTTGTTTTGCCGATTTGCAACGGCCATCAAAATCGCCCGATTTGATTCGTGCCAGACTTCTTTTTTCGGGGCTTTTTGTCTATGTCACGCGTCTATAAGCCACAAGCTGTCAACAACAAGAATATCCGACAAAAATACGAGAACTTATTCCCCGAAATGCAGTAAAAAGCAGACCAAATGATTATTAAGAAAAACATATAATCTACCCATAATACATTTTTTAAAAAGATATGAAGTTATGTCGCTTCATTTTAATACGCTGTTGGTATGTATGCAAAGACAGTTATTAAAATAAATACATATGTATGTATAATACATGCTACCCTTACAAAAATATAAACATTTCGCTTTCATCACTTACAAAAATCTGCTCAAAAAATAAGTAAGGTTTCAGACGTTTATTTACTAATATCTGATTAAGTAAGGACACCAAGAACCTTATCCCATTCCATCTTCTGATAATAATATCAGTCCAAGACTACTCAAATATACAGCATCAAAAAAAAAAACAAAGATTAAATTTAAAGATTACACCTTATTCACAATAAGTAATAATTATACGCCAATATATCTACATATAAATATAAGTATGTGGGCACATGGGTAGGTAAGTGAAATTCACCGCATTCAAATCGTACATTCACTCAATGCGCTGTCTACCTAACCAAGCAATGCTTCTTGAGGCGGTGATAATTAAAGATGAGGCCATCTTCCATCGGCCATGCTTGTTTACTTTGCTCCGCCTTACTAGTTGCTTTGCTCTTTCTCTCACACAGCGAAGACGCGTATTGCCATTTCAAAGGCATCACAATTATTTCACATATGTAAGCGAATCGCATTATTCAACACGACAAAGAGAAGAGACTAACTGACATCAGAGATTCATTAAATTATAAATTCACCGGAATGCTGTTATAGTCGAAGCATTCAAATATTCAAGAAAAGTAAGTAGGTATGCACATACACATATTTAATTCAACATTTTGAGCGCAGCATAAAAGAATTTTACTAGTTAGAGCTCAGCGCTCAGTCTCAAAGCCGACCCGTTCCGTACTCTTACTCGCGTAGCTTTTGAAGGTTTCTCATCCTAATTACATTTTACTTGATAGATTTTAAGGTTCCTCAGAATTTTGTTTGCATTTCAACTAAAGCAAACACAAGTCCTCGAGCTGACTTGATGCCATGCATCCTTGCAATCCAAACGCTTCCATCGGAAGGGAAGAAAGGAACACAAACTGCAACGCATACACATTTCGCATCAGGATGTAAACACATTTAACGCTAGACGCGAAATCCTTTCTATATCCGTTTAGTGTGAACGACAGAGGAAGGAAGCAAATAGGTATCCTTTTCCCCCTCCTCTCATTATTTTATCAATGTGCACTATGCAAACGCACCACACAAAGGATGTTTCCGATGAGCGTGTAGTGTTGGTACGTTCGTATGTATGTACATACATATATGTATGTATGTAGGTGTGTGAATCAACTCTTACTTTGCTTTGATGCAGTTGTGCTGCTTATGACTGCTGCGTTGTTCGTTGTTCGCTCCAGAATTTGCCTAACTGTGTAGCATTGGGTGAGCGATGTTGTCAACTTTTATACCTCTGTAATGACTGACAACAGTCTCTCTCTCACGTCCTCACATCCTGTATGTGCGCCTGGCCCCGATATGCACGCCAGCACTCAAGTGTGTAGTTAGTTTTATTGCAAATATTTGCATCTGGAATATTTGCGCGCTCCATCATAACTCAAACAGATGCGATATTTGCAGAAGAGCAATCATTTCAACATGCGACTCATTTTGGAATAGAATTAAGTGCGGCAGTTAATGATGAAAAGGAGGGCTTGAATAATAAGGACTTTAATTTGGTATTGTTCAATGTCCAATTTACCACTTTCACTATACTCGTACCTACATATACATATGTATCTACTTAACAAAACAAAACACACATAATTTAATAACAATACTTACTAATCATTTAATTGTTTTTAAAACTTACACATTATAATAAATAAGGCATGATTTATTACTTCCTAACATGTTCCGTATCGAAAAGCCAAAATGTCGATAAATCGAAAGCTAATCGAATATTCGAACCGATACGTGATTTAAAATCTAACACACATTTACAATGGTGAGAAACACCTCGGTTGATGTCAATAAAATTATAATTATCGTATTTCAAAACCAGAACATGTTTTCCATTCAGCACATTTCACTCCGCCATCTATTAACATAAAGCTATTCTTGAATTCGCCGTCGACTATAAGTGGTTGCGGTCTCTACTAGAGAAGAAGTCTACCAAAGACTTGTAGTAGATGTCAGCGCAAAAGTGGTTCTACTACAGAGAACACTGACCGCTGATTAATAGTAGATGTCACTACGATACATAAGGTGCCTTAAAAATTGTATTTTATTAAAACTATACCATAAAACTTGTGTCTCTGCAGCTTATATACGACACCAAGTAATTTCATTTGAGGGATGTATCTAGTTTGACTGACTTTTTGCGATTTTTAATATGTCCGAGGGAGAAAGAGACAATTTAGTTATTTAAGTGATTATCTTTCATCGTTACAAGTTAGGTATTATAAAAAATTTATCAAGAACTTCAAGGTCTGAAACGGAATCATATAATTATTATTCTTGAAGATTTTTTTTAGAAGAAATGCCACTTTAAATTGATATACATTATACATATGTAAATATGATGAGGCTGAATTTTTGTGGTCAATTATTGTTCTTAGTTTTGAAAACGCAAACAGGTCAAATGATTGACAAAATCTAGTTGATTTTTTTTAAATACGTAGAAACAATTATTGACTAGGAATGGAAGAAATTCCATATTTCGAAGAAAAGAAAAAATTGATTTTGCTAGATTTAGATGTACATACATAAAGAATTATAGAAATGAAACACGTTTTCAAAATATATGCAATCTAGAACGGAGGGTTATGGTGCGAGAAATAAAAAAAAGAAATAAGATTGGCTATGAAGCCCTCAGCACAGTAGCAATAATAAGGTCTTCCAGTCAACGAAAAAACACTTTTATCGGATGAGGGATAAAGTAAGTCAGAAAGGAATTTTTTACGTACAATCTGGGTCATAGATAAATCATCGTGGCTGAATTTTAATACGTTATATGCATATATGAATATGGAGCTGCACTGAATAGATTTCAATTTTGCGTGATTTTGGATATTTTCTTGGAGTTCGGTGTAGGGATTTTCCCGGTAATGTTTACATTTCTGGTCTATAACTCCGAAACCTTGGGCGGTGTGTCGTTCAAGATTAGTGCGTTAGACTACGGAGCAGGGGGTTTTAGATCCAATTTCTAATCAACGCCTAAAATTTCTGTAACGGCCAACCTCTTGCGAGCGTTTGACAAGAATCCGAGAGTATAACTGTCATGAGAAAGCTTCTCAAACAACTTACTGCACTTCGGATACGGTATCCCGTCGCGCCAAGTATTTCTTTTTATTATTGTAGCTCAGTAACCGTAAGAAATAATTAAACAAAAATTACAACATTATAAAATCGAGTATGGCGACTCAATTTCGACTTAGAGGGTTATCACTTACGGCCATACTTACATTTATTCTAATGCAAAGAGAAATACAAATTGACTGTACTTATGGTGGAAATGGACTTTATTTACAACTACCAATAACGTAGTATGTAGTATTGACTAACGAAACAAAATCAAAGAAAACTATTTGATTGACCCCAATTTGCGGAATAAAGTATGAATTTCTGAAATTCAATTCATCATCCAAACAAATAACTTATCATTTAGAGCAAAAGAAGGTAGTTCTATTGGTGTATCGTGTTTACATTTTACCCTTTTTTTAGTCATCTTTTTCTTTTTAAAATAAATAAAGTAAAAAAAAAATGTTTAACATCTATATTTTATTTTTTACTCAATCGACATAATAACGAACTGCACTCAACACATTACTAAGTCCTAAAACACACCCTTTCCTGTATATTTGCTGAATGGGACCCCAGGGTGAAGTAAATGTCAACGCATGTTTACGTAAAAATGCTGGTAGGTTCGGTTCGTTCACATATATCGCGGTAAGAAAATTGTTTTCGTCTATGAACATTTTCATAATTTAACGAATTGATGATTGTTTGAACTCAGTTTTTTTTAATTTATGAGAATATGTTTGAGCGAAATCGATTAAACTTTTGCGGCCAAATAATGTATCATGTGGTATTTTCAGTGCTGTCATTCGATCAGCTGTTTCCCGATTGTATACCAGACAATCCTACAATGGGGAACAAAATTGGTTATTTAGCCGGCATCTGTATACGAATAGTATGTTGTATAAAAGAAGAAAAACAGCTGAGGAAAAAGTAAGAATTTATTAATTTTGCATAATAGAAACGGAAACATAACTTGGAAATGGGTTATTGCCGGTATAAAAGATTTCCACTTGAATTTAAATTTTGAACTCGGCGCGCCATCCGAATATTGTTCTGAGAACGTACTTAGTATAAAAATATATTAGTTGCAATTTATGATCATTAACCACTTAAACCACAGCTCCTACTTATGATCATAGCCAAATATAAAATAGTCAAACTTAATACTAAACGAATTAATAAATTACTGGATCTACATATATACATCTATCGTTTCTCTATACTATCGCTTATCCAGTACAAAGTCCTGTATAATAAACTTTTTGGACCCGATAAAGGTCCCTTTTTAATTAATGCCTTCTACGTCAACATTGGTTGTCTTCCTATTTGCAACTGTAACGTTTCTTATTCTGTTTTACTTAACTATTGAATGTTGTATAATCTTATATAAATTAAAGTTTTAATTAAAAAATTTAACACTTACAAAATGTTAACTCTATTTTGAACTACATAGAAATCTCCAAAAATAATTGAATACTCTCCTAAGAAAATGAAAAACAAAATTGTTACCTTTGGCGTGGTGGACATTTGGAGACGGATGACTGTTGAAGAATTGGCAGGGTCGCTAAATCGTAGTTTAGGTAAGTTTTGATTGACATAATGGTGAATGAACACATGTATAATGCATTTTTTTATTTTTGAAGAGGATGTTCAGGAAGTAATGCTATACGTAGAAGGGGCCGATAACATCGAACCCCAAGCTCGATTCGATGATCTGAAAACCATTCAAGAGATAGTTAAAAAGTGTGGCATGAAGTCACGCATTGTAGGAGCACCGGAAAAAGATGTTAGTACTGAAACAAAGGATCGAGACGTTATGCCTCAACCTCCAGCAGCAGCCGAAAAGATGGTATCGCGTCCACCAGTGGTTACTGTAATGGGTCATGTTGATCATGGGAAAACTACACTTCTTGATTCTCTTCGAGGTGCTAGTGTTGCTGCAGGAGAAGCTGGTGGAATTACACAACATATTGGAGCTTTTACAGTTCCATTAGACACTGGTGAAAAGGTTACATTCCTTGATACACCTGGTCACGCAGCCTTTAGTGCAATGAGAGCCAGGGGTGCAAATATAACTGATATCATTGTTCTTGTAGTTGCTGCAGAAGATGGGGTAATGGCACAAACACGAGAGGTTATTAAATTGGCGCAGGATGCTAATGGTTTGTTGTGCAATTCAATTAATTTTTTTATTAACACAACAACAAAAACTCTTTCCTATCTTTGTTTTTTCATAGTTCCAATTATCGTTGCTGTGAACAAAATTGACAAACCTGAGGCCGATATTGTAAGTGTCAATAGTGTTTTTTGATTTTATAAAATAGATTTACCGAATCTTTCGTTTAACTTGGCATATGGCTATAGTATGTTTAATGTTATTTTGTTTTGAAGAATGCCTTTGGACTAAGATCTTGTATTTTTTGCTGTTTCATTTGTATCACCTATAATAAATACATTTATAGACCTACAATAGCGTTGATCATTTGTAGATATGTATTAAATTTTATTATATATTTTTTTATACATACATATGTATGTACATAGTTTGTAGCATAGATATAAGTTAGTTAGACCCTAAATATATGCATACATAAGCACTGCATCTACACTTATTCCTGATCAGTATCAATAGCGAAGATCATTAAGACATAGATACTGTCTATTTCCTTCGGACACGTCACGACACAGTAGACCTCTTCCATTCGTATAAAGAATATAACACCCACAACACGAATGGTTGTGAGAAGCTAGGCCCTGGGTCTCGTAGACCTGTTGCGCCAAAAATTTGTATTATTTTTTGCTTTTATTTAAGCGTTGAACCTGGAACCACTAACAACTTGAGCCATGGTGCCCATATTAAATATATTTAAGTATTCAAATTATTCTAGGATAGATTAGTTCAAGTTTATATAAGACTCACTTTTTTTTTTTTCATTATTACATTTGTCAATAACAGATTGTCGTTTTTGGGAATGTTTTTTATGTTTGCCTTTAAATAACGCTTAAGAGTACCGATCATTGTCAAATTGAGCTTGATGACCTATGTACGTTAATAATCGAAAACGTAAAATGATCCCACCCGAAATTTCGTACCAATTATAACTAACTGAAAACGACAACAAGATGTGTGTATGTGTATGTACGCTTGTATTTATGCATGTATGAAAATTATATTTCTCCACAACATTACAATTATATTAGAATAAGTTTGTGTGTTATAATTTTTGTCTTATACTTTCAAATTAATGCACTATGCTTATCAACTTCTAGGAAAAAACGAAACGCGACCTCATGCAGATGGGCTTAGCTTTAGAGGAAAATGGAGGCGAAGTTCAAGTAATACCTGTTTCCGCATTAAAAGGAACGAATCTTCAACTTTTAACTGAAGCTATCAGTACTCAAGCTACACTGATGGGCTTAAAAGCTGATAATACAGGTCTAGTGGAAGGAGTTGTTGTAGAGTCTAAAACGGATCCCCGGAGAGGGTAAGTTTACATGATAAAATTGTTCAGACTTTGTAAGCTTACTTGTGTATTTTGTGATTATTTATATTAGGAAACTATCAACTGCAATAGTAACTAGAGGGACGTTAAGAAAAGGTGCCGTCCTGGTGAGTGGAGTAGCACATGCTAAGGTACGGGGGCTTTTTGACGATAACGGTAAGCCCATAGAAACAGTTCCGCCGGGTGCACCTGTCGAAATTATCGGCTGGCGTGAGTTGCCTCTGTCTGGCGATATTATACTGGAAGTTGAAAGCGAGGTACGATCTATGATACATATGTATGTATGTATCTAAATTAAAAAAAATAATCTGTCGTAATTTATTGCAGAAAAAAGCTCATTCAGTACTGCGATGGCGTGAAGCAGAGTCCCAAAAACAAAAGGCCGAAGAGGACTTAGTACACATTCGTAAGAAAGAAGAAGAACATTTAGAAAAGTATAGAAGTGAGCGCGATGCAAGACGATTGGCGGGTAGATTCAGGCTTCGCCATGGACCACGTCAGAAGGAATCTGCACCTGATAGTGGGATACCGCGTGTAAATATAATACTTAAAGGGGATGTTCATGGGTCAGTAGAAGCTATTTTAGACGTTCTAGAGTCTTACACAAGCAACGATAATTGTCGTTTAGACTTAATACATTATGGTGTTGGAAACATCACAGAAGGAGACATAGAGCTAGCTAAGGCTTTTAATGCAATTATTTATGCGTTTTCGGTGGACCACACAATAAAAGAAGCAAATAACGTCGTTGTTCGAAAGTTTGACGTAATTTATCATTTAGTAGATGATCTAAAGGAAGTAATCAGCTCGAAATTGGCTCCAATTGAAATTGAAGACATTGTTGGGGAGGCCACTGTTCTTCAGCAGTTTTTCATTACGGAGGGAAGAAAAGAAATCCCCGTAGCAGGATGTCGGTGTATCAAAGGAGCTCTAAAAAAAGCGAATAAATTTCGACTAATTCGGAATGATGAAATTATTTTTGACGGTAAATCAAAAGAAATACATACACATACATATGTATGCGTTTGTATGTCCATTTGTACATGTGTGTAATATATTTTTTTTTGTGTTTATTGTAGGACTATTAGAGTCAATGCGACATTTGAAGAACGAAGTGGATTCCATCAAAAAGGATGTAGAATGCGGTCTACGAATGAAGGATATAAAAGTAGTTCCACAATCCGGTGATCTAATAGTATGTTACACAACTCACATGGAACCACAAAAAACAGATTGGGATCCTGGATTCTAATGGCAACGAATGAAGGATATAAAAGTAGTTTCACAAACCGGTGATCTAATAGTATGTTGCACAACTCACATGGAACCACAAAAAACAGATTGGGATTCTGGATTTTAATGGCAGCGGATTGTAAAATATGAAATTAGTAATAAATCTTCCTTAACAAATCTTGTAATCTGATTTGATAATTGCTAGTATCGGCTATACAACATTACTCGCACATTTCCATATGTATCATAGTGAAACCATTTTCTGATCAACTTTCTATGTTGGATACTGAAGTGTTAAAAAAATACATTCGTAACAGCTATATTAGATAAGGTTATGTTTATTTGAATTGGGGTTATTTATAGAATGTTAAAGTGAACTAAGTGTGCTTAAACATTGCAAACTTCCTGTCTCTGCTATTCGCTTATCGTATTCTAAGTTTCCACTTCCGATTACCGATATCATAAGTAAAGCTCCGAGGTTGGTGTATTGTGAGCGCGAAGTTAATCAACGCCACACATCATCGCATATTCCGCGGTCAAGTCAACAGTAAACAAATCTTAAGGTGTATCTCAAGCATTGAGAAAATGTAATCGTGCATTAAATAAATTTAAATATCAGATCATCTCTTCACAATTACATTTTTTTACAAGGTACCATTTCATTTTTTTAACGGATGTAAACTTATCACAACTTTACGACGCAACATATACATACATATGTATGACTTATCTTGCCCCAATTACTCCTACACTCTTATCAAAGGCTAAAGCTGGCAGTCCATTATACTGATTTTTTTTTTTCATTTATGAATGAAATGCCAATTAGTCTATTTAATATATCATGTACGTATGTAGATGTCATAGGATAAGTGTAGTAAAATAAAAAAGCTAATACACGTTTCGCCCCTTTATTTCAGTTCTCCATTCAAAATAAATGTGCTCTCATATTTGAGCGGGAAGTGTAAAATCGGTGATACGAGAAACATTCTTTATCAGCATCCAGTTCCGCTTGCAAAGATTTCACTTCTTCTTCCTTAAGAATACTGGACACTCATTGAAATGAAGGAATGAGATATGCCCTTTGAGAAAGTACAGCGTCAACTTCTAGTTCTAGATACCAATACAATCAGAAAAACAAGTTTTATTTTTAGAAAACATTGTAAACATATTACAATATCTATCATAAGCATAGATACAAATATGTCGTGTTCTTGCACAATTGACAATTTAAATATAAATATGTGTGGATGTAGTTATTTTTCTTCTTTACTATTTTAACCAGCGATCAAGCTGTAAAGGTAAACTTTCTGGAGTAAAAATCATGTGTGGTTTATAATTTAGTTTGGTTTTGAAGCTTGAGATTGAACGAAAAAGGGACCAAAAGTGGCTGATACTGTGATTGCGGCGAAATCAGAAATACTTCATGTGAAACGTTAAAACCACAAACACAGAGCTTTAAATAATAGATAAGATAATCAGCTGGTGTTATAACTACAATACAATCATATTGTAACATAATTTACTTAGCTCTTTACAACAAACCGGGAGCGAACTAAGAGTCGGTATCAGAAATATCGATGGATTAAAAAATAAGTTTGTTAGTTTTGATTTTCAGCTACTTTAAAACTGTTAAAATAAACTTTTGACTTGAGCAGCAGTGCATTCTTGAATTGGACCTATATTTTCAACGACATACCAAAGTAAAACAAAACAAATAAATTGAACGACTGGGTTGTACAATCTTGCACCTACAGCAAAAAGTCTTGTGGGCATTTGAGATAAAAACCAGAAATATTAGTTATAAGTAAAGCAATGTTCTAAGAAGTTTGCCCAAAAACGTGTTATGAAATTAGGTTCATCGTTCTAAGCGTTTTGGAGAAAATCGTATTTTTGTCATTATTTGGCTATAATTAAAGTATCCTTTTAAGCGGTTTTGGGCGAAACCGATAACGTATAGGTCTTTACAAACGCATATGCATATCGATTAGGTCGTTTTTTATAAAATTTGAACAATATAGCTGGAGCCATTTTCGAATAAAGTAGCTTTAACCTCTTGATTCATTAAAAAAGTACCGTTACATACACTCTTGGTAAAACAAAATATTTTCCATTCATTTCCCAATTTCATTTATTTTATGGAATTTGAGTTCTTTAATCTAATCGGAAAATTTTAACAAAATTGCTAATTGCTAAATGCAATTTCAAGCCAATAGGCTTTTAGTCATATTGGTCATAAGTACCCATTATAACGTATATTTGCCAAAACGCGGTACACCGTCTTGTCAACATTTTTAATCTAGTCCAAATATGATGAATTTGAACGAAATCGTTGACGTCGTTTTCTCGAGAATTGACTAAACAACTCGGTATATCATTCGATTGCAATTGGCGTTACCAACTCAATATGAAATTTAATCAAAATCTTTGGAGCCGTTTTTGAGAAAAGCGACTTTTTGTAAAATTGGCCTTAAGTAAAGTACCGTTAATATTAGAGCTAAAACAAAAATTTCAATTTTGCCCCTAGGGATTATCCCACAGACACTTATATAAAGTTTGATCTAAATCGGTCCACCCGCTACGGCTGTGCACATACGTCATTGACAGATCCACCTTTTTAGACATCTCTATCATGGTAATGTTAAATTTGATTCAAATCTATACAATACTTGCCCTATACATATGAAGGTATAGATCCAAACAAAAAGATGATATTTGATACAACGTTGTTTTCTGGTTACTCATTATTGAGAGGTGAGACTGAAATTGAGTATCTTACATCGCTCTCTATTTACCATCTGCTTAGAAGATGATTTTGAGACATTTAATTCAACCGAGTAGACTGCCGATCGTGTTCTGAACGCTCAGTGAAAAACGATAATAGAAACTTCAACATTAATACAGCCATCTGTGAATAAGGTCGAATAAGGATCAGCTTAGATTTCAGCCCCTTTTGCACTCGTGCATTTTGCTACCTTCCAATTTAGTTTCTACCTAGTTCAAACCTAGATATTTGGCAATTGAGGATAGAACATAGTCAGCTATCTTAAACTTTATGTATGCAATCCTTGGAGTAGGTTAATATTGGTATATGGGAAAGTGCAATTCATGATTGCATCTTCTTTACCGACATGGTTGCTCGATATCATTTTAGGTACTTGTGGCTCAAAGCAAGTATGTATAACACAAGAACATATTCTTAGCGTCTTATTCGTCTACACATTACTTGAACTTACTCTTACAATTCTTAGCATTACAGAAAAAAATTTTTTTTATGTGGAATTATTAATGCGTTCATCTGGGGTTTACATCTGTAGATAGAGTGGGTTATTTAAATGAATCAAATTTTTTTTATGTCTTCACACAAAACCATATTAAACTTTTCATATTCCTTTGAAAATTTGTAATCGTGGATTTTTATAGCTACATTATCATATGTTAAGCTGTTACTCATTTAGCATCTCTATTATGCCCAGCTAGTTGTGTTCCCATGTTAATTAACTCAATTGTCAGTTGGGTCTTGTTTCACATTCCGAATGCATTGCCAATTAACAATTGAAATCATAGAAGAAGAAAAAATGTAAAAAAAAATACGCTAACCTTCCAAAAGAGTGTGTATAATATACACCAATGCACCACTTTTGAAATTGGATTCATTAGGAGTTCGAGATCTACAATGATGCCCATTGTCACGTTATGTTTTACTCAAAGAAGCAGTTCAAAGGCACTGGGGATAAGAGGACATAAGCACACATGACAAAAAAAAAACGTATTCAAGTCACACATCTCGAATGTGTTTCGCGCTTTCCTGATATTAAAACCAATTCGAAAAATGTTCATATGCTATGTAAGTATCAGCTGAAAAATAAAATTGAAGGGCTTCCTCTAATTACTTACATATGTGGATGCATTTATGGAAAGTGGCATTTGAAGTATACAAAGTACCGCCCGTCAGGTTTTGACAACCATTCAGAAATATTGTCAACACATGTGCATCGTCGGAGCACTACTGAGAATGAAGGAATTCCCTGGAAACTGTCGACTCCTCAGACGCTAATGTGATCATCCACATGCATCTTGCCTTGCAGATACGCATTTAGTTATGTATTTATTTACATTCACGGGGGAGAGATAGACAAAGAGTACCACGAAATACTATGCTACACATAATACAGATATGCAAACATAGCCCTTCTCATGAATGTGATTTCTGAAATAGTTTTTTTCTTTTTTAGTCTTTACTTTATGTTATGCCTCAAATGCAAGGAAAAGTGACCAACACAACTTCGATGCTTCAAACACTCATCCAATAGAATGGTGGTGGAGTGCAGTGCGTCAGCCAAGAGCCCTTGGAACCTTTTTCGTATGATCCAACGCGCTGTGGCACTACATAATGCGGACAGAGCACCCACTGTACTAGGCATTTTAATGTGCAAGTATAATGTATTACGATCCGAGTAGACATAGAAGCGTTTGATGGTAAAATGAACGAGTATAATCTGAGAGATGTACCAGCAGCGAATTGAAGTTGAAAGATCAACGCAACGCATTTTTGAATCAGTCTTCCAGTTTGCTTTCAATAGGATAGGCCGAGTCAGTGCCCCTCAATCGACTGGACCGAGTGTTTTGCGAATTTGTGGTTTCGAAGGTGAAAACGTTGTTGGTAAATGAAAGAATTTTGTTGACAGTGTTAATGTAGAAGACAGGAAAGAGGACTGCTTATGGCATTTCATTAACCACGTACAATATTAGTGAGTTTAAAGAGAATTAGAAGCTAGATGCATTTATGTGGCTGTAAATGTTTTGGTTACATGTTTAAATAAAATAGTTTCGGTTGTTCTACGACTAGGTACTATGTGTTAATCAGACATTCCTTGTCAACTACAGTTATTGTAAGCATTGTTGGTGTACGTAATAGCACTGTTGCTATTCGTCCGAAAAAAACGGGTAAAGTGTGACTATAATGCGATAAGAATTCTTTTTATAAGATACAATTAAAAATTGTTTCTATACTTTTTTGTAATTTCACTCCTCGAGAGGAAGTACATTTAAAGTGATCGTATGGATATGTGGTCAGTTGCCCGCTAGTACTCTAAGCCAGAGGGTGGTAAAATCTTGGAAAAACTAACTCTATTAGATTTTTCTTCTTGTGTTACTTTAAAACTTAATGTGACATTTAAAATCATTTAATTTTAAGTGTTCAATTAAAATGTTAAATAAATAGTTTTTAATTTAATTTTTTTGCTAGTGCTAACACCAAGTGGAATATAATCAGTGTGGTTTAAAAGAGTGGTTTATACAATTTTTAACAGCAACATCCATCTAATGAGGACATTCTTAAAATTACAAACTTAAGGGAAAAATCAAACACCCAGTAATTTTTAAAATATCGAAATGGATTTATCAAAGCAGTTAAGGTAAATGATCAGAATTATTGTTTAATGAAAACTTTTTTACAATCAAGGAATTTCAAATCGAAAATAAATGAACAGGATATAACTGTTTAAGTGTATAATTAAAGTTTTAAAAAGCTTTTTGTTCTTGGATCTTATTAAAAAAATTTTTTATATTAAAGCCGTATAGGTACATACATTAACAGTACAATGCGTAACATATGTTTCATGTTTTGCATAAGCATTTTAAATTAACTTACAGTCAACGTACTTCCTTCAGTCAATACATTGTTTTTATACAAGCATACATAATTAAATTGGTATATTAAGTTTTTATGTTTGCCTTTATTTAACCTTATTGACCAAATCCAAAGAACCCCACATACATACCATACATATTTGATAATATATACCTGCTATTTTCTTATTGTAACCTATCTACTGCACCTATGGGACTTGTCAATTCATAAGCCAGTAGGTAATGTGACTTCAAGTTATCATATAGCCGGTATTTAATTACTTCCGCAATTTTATTGCTTATGAACAAAGCAATAAAATTAAACCAAATGTTATTAACCTGGACATGCAGTTGTGTTTCAAGCTGAGGCCTTTGTGAAGAACTACCATATCAAATGAATGATAGAAAACACACAGAACACTTTAGATTATGCACAAAAATATACAGCAAAGAATGGAAAATCATATGTTCATATGTATGTACATACATATGTATATGTACATCACCATAATGCAAATGACATTGCTTCTTTTTTAATTATGTATACAGATTGTTAGAAGATGAGTAAAATTCTGGATAAATCCTCTATGTTTGCCTTAATTTTTTTTATACAACTAAGTCTTTCACCACATCCGGCCAAAACGTGGCGGGGGTCCACCCGGTTTAAAATCAACTTGGATTAAAAAATATATAAATATTTATTCAAAAATCTATTTCGGTTGGGTTATATTGTATAATAAAATTCTACAAAAGTTCAATTTTTTACAACATTTTTGCACACCGCTGACTCACAACCTCAAACGTGCCCCAAATCCAGACACATATCGCAGGATGCTAACAGATACTAGAAAAATTAAGTTTATATCAGTGTATCGAAATCTTTCGCTGAATGAGTTTCTTATAAACAAAAATCACCGAAACATAAAAATAACTATGTTTATTATTCACCGCGTTGAAAGCAAAACATTTGATTTTGATGTTGCAATTTTTTTTCTCTTCCTTCTGGAGAAAGTGAAAAACTATTTTAAAATGTTCTGCTTACAAATCAGTTGGCGAAAATTTATTCCAGCACTGCTCTAGATTAACTTAAATGATCTACTAAGATTGAGTAGCAGTATTGTCCTTTATTTTTGGTATGTATGCACATATACCTATATGTTTAGTCCTGGGATATACATATATTTTACGAGCTACATCTTAAAAAAATACATAATATATGAACATATCTGGTTGATAAATATATATGCTTGTTTGCTTCAAGTGCTGTCATGCTCGTTCAAAAACTATTGTCTGCCAAAAAGATTACCAAAAGTCGGCAGAATATGAAACAATACATACATACATATATTGCATGTGTTCTCAATGATTTAGGAAACTAGAATGACTTATGCTGCTATAAAAGTTTAACTACTACAAGTGATGGTTTTCGGTTCTATACATACCGACATACATATACTGCTTGTGACTGCTAAGAAATCATCATTTGAATTATTTAAACTTTTTTTTTTCTTTTTTTTGGAAGATATGTATGTATGTACGTACGTAGAATGAATGAATAAGTAATAACAAACATTATGGCATTAGGAACATTTGATTATGTCATTAATTGAATGGGGCTATGCCTGCCTCAGTGTCAAATTCCCGAAATGTACTTAAAAAGCGTTCGATGGACTATCACGATGCTTCTAATGCAAACCTAAATCAATTTCCTCTGAGTAAGTACGTTAAAAAGCTCGTCTTCAACGCAAATATTAATGTTTGCACTATTTTTGGTTTTTAATACGCCGCCGGTTCGCTTTTATGTTTTAACAATGAACCCTGCATACGTATTATTATTCTATAATTAGACTCACAAACACATTTGGGAGTATGGCTTAGATGTTTTTTTATTATTACTGTGGGTCAACTGAGACTCAAATTTGTAAAATTTTAACGACTTATTACAGTCTTGTGCAGTGTTTTACATTACGTTTGTTTCTACGATTTTAAATATTCAGGTAAGAGTAACTACAAAATACTACAATAATAGAGCTCCCAAGAAGTTTAAACCAAAACTGAATATTATATTAAAGATTGATTGATATGTTTTATTTGCATTTCATTTAAATTTTATTTTATTGGTTTGAAACTGATCAGGTCTGATCATGTGTAGATCTAGTGCAGTCTAGTGTATTAATCGTATTGTGATAGTAATTATATCTACCTTAAGTATTTAGCTAAGCATTGAGAAGAATAAGTTGCAAGAAGATATTTGAAATTAGACTCCACACACATTTTGAACATTTAAAAAACATGTTTGTTGTCGAAACCGTCGCTTTGTAGTCCAGCGTGCTACCACAGCGGTATACATACATATGTACATATGCATATGTAGTAAATACATACATATATTATATTTAAGATGGACTTAACATGGAATTTTTGTTACTATTTATTCGTAATATTCAACTAATGGAATGAAACCAATACTTTGGCTGACACAATTGGTTGCATTATGTCACATTTTATCGGTTGATGAAATAATTATTATTGATGTTTCTTTAACTATTTATTTCACATTTATAGTTGAAACGCGTCTATACGATAGTAAGAAAATTAGCCCATTTAGTTGCCATATTAGTATTAAAATATTTCTCTGGTTGTAGGCGAAATAACATCTTATGCAATGAATCGCAGTCAATTATATAACGTCACCCAAAAAACAGGTGTGCTCAAAAAAGTTGTAGCACGTACACATTATGTGTATTTTCAATTTTCCTAATACCCCATTCAATGGCAAATACTGGTTGCTGAAAATGATTAAATTCAAAAAAAAAAAAATTAATGAAAATTAGCTGTTATGGAAATTTTGAAAAAAGAGAGTTCAATATAATTAATGTTATTTTAAACTTAAGAGTTACAGGGGTTGCAGTATGAAGCAAAATTTCCATTTAACCCTAAAAATCAACAATGCTCATCTACAATTCTAAGATTTGATACTGAGGTTAATTTGGATATGTACTTATGCGTGTATACCTATATATGTTTGCACATATGTATTGTATGCTATTAGATTCTGCACTACATCATTGACTTTTGGAATTGTGATGTTTGTTTGCAAAACTCTAGCGATATAATTTCTAACTAATATCCAGGATCTGTTCTAAACGGTTAGTAGATGCTCAGAGCATACGAATATGTGTTTAAATGGGCATACCTTTCACGTTTATTTACATACATATGTACATCATCTGTAGAGCTCGTAAAATCTTTTTTTTGTATTTATATTTTTACTGGAATATATGATATTTAGAACTAACAAATTGCAATATTTTTTGTCGAGTATTTATCAGCAGTTAGGTTTGCAGTGGAAATTTTTCGCACAACACTGTACATCGCAATCGCATGATACTTATTGTTCTAAAAATTAACTAAACACACACGTTGCTATGCGCCACGAAGAAGTTTTGCTATTCCACTTTACATTTTGGACACATTCTTCCTCTTGGTTTTTTTCATGATCGTGCGTACGAAATATGGCCGTGTAGTAATTAAAAAAAAGAAGACGTTTTATACTTTACGAACAGAATGTGTGTTTTATTGATTCCTAGAAGAGTTAAAACATTAAACCCAGGTTATGTGTAACTCTTCGAGATGCAGATAATATAACTTTAAAACTCAATTTGATCTCATTTAATCTCATCGGTCTGTAATAAAATGAGTTCAAACTAGAGCGGCAGATATCTTAACGTACGAGCATGACATACCATTCTTAAAACAGCAATGTCTTTCATATATGTATATACTTACATACATATGTATGTATAGTTCTTTTATCGCGTCTATCTAAAAATATACACATACCGAGCTACTATTTAATTCATTCATCAGTTCATGAGCTTGACTTTTCATTTTAAATTTGAACACTGTTATAACAGAAAGTAACGCACATGCGTTTAATGTGAACTTTGGGATAAAAACTTTCTTATCTACCTATGTACATATGTATATACTGGAAATATCACTTAAATGTTTAAAGAAACTATGTAAAACCATACTTACACAGTGATACATATAGAAATAGGGCAACAAAACCAAGGTCTTGGTCAATGAAACTGTTACTTGTAACGTATGTTTATTTCATTGCTACCTATCCATCTACCATTAGATATTGCAAGTGACTTTTTGCTGCTGCACGTCAAGAATGCAGGATCTCGGTAAGATGTGTACGATTTTGTTACACATACTTATGTAGGTAGTATAGGATTGGTTTCATTTCTTTTCACGAACAAATGTAGACGAGAGAAGCAAAAACGATACGCTTTTGAACCTCTGATATATATTTCGCAGACCAGCAGATCAGGTGGATGGCTGAATGGTGCGCCGGCCGCCAAGCTGGTAGTTTTCGCAAACATATTGTTACTATAGAAAAAGTTTTTGGCAAAACAGGTTCCTTTTCGATTTGTTAACTGAATTAGTTGTCCTTTGGTTTCAGAACCAGTTTTCATTGCGGTTTTTTATTACTGAACTGGTGATGAAGTTTTTTGTTCCTAATTTATGTTCGTTTGAGGAACAAACGTGCTCTGTAATTTAAAAGGACTTTAACCTTTTTTTCTAAGATTGCCTGGTTATGAAATGGTATTTATTTGGTGCATAGTACATAATATCAGCAAGATATTTTTTAAAGGAATATATGTACGTATGTACATACATATGTACATATATGTATAAGTCTTTTGATGTGTTCCGAAGTCATCTTCATTGGATGTACATTTTTTCATATTTGTAATAGAAAACAACTTAACAGTGCAATCAGCATGGGGTGTGTTAGGGAGAGCTATTCTTATGTTTTAAGTGCCATTGAAGGGATTTCTAATTTTAGATTTAATTAACATATGTTTTATGTTTAGGCAAATGAGAAAGGAACTGAAGTGAGTGTCTTCAAATACTCTTAAATTAAAAGTTAAAGTATAAGTACACGACATTAAGGATAGGACTCAACCGAGAAGGACCAGCAAGCAATCTTATATAGATATGTATATAAAACTCATGAAACCATATATGTTTGGTCACATCGGCATTTTAAGCGAGACAAGTGTATCGCTCTTTGTAAATTTCAGTGTGTTTTTCCAAATTACCACAAAAAAAAGAGTTAGGCACAGCAACCCAAAGCTAAGTATCTGGCGTTCCTCTAGAATCAGTAAAATAGATGTATGTACATATGTATGTCATAAGTGATCCCTTTTTGGAGATATCTTTGCGCCGAACTAATAGGTAAAACTTAGTTTAATATGTACTTTTGTAGTGGTTAACAAATAAAAGAGATATTTTGTGTGCTCTTATATACATAGGTTCATATGTATGTATATACATACATACAATGTAGTTATTTACAAGAACAATAAGAAGAGTAGGTACCAACTATATGCAACCAAAAACTAAAATTTATCAAATGTATATAAATAAATATATTCGTATGTAAGTACATAAGCCATACTGATCACATAAAACTATACATATGTATGTACGTTGAGTTTTTGCTGACCCCTGAAATTGCTTGCGTACTTTTGCCCTAATGTAAGCAATTTTCGTGCACACTTAAACTGTTTCAATATTTAGAGACATATTGCCATCTAATTAAGTAATTGTTTATTATTTGGTGAACCACTGATCGACGACGAATAAAAATTGCACGACAAAAGTACCATACTCAGTGAATAAATGCACTCTGTGGCCATAAAGTAAATATTTATAATTTCAGCTTCAAGTTGGGTGGCGTGGTGGCAAATACATCATTACATGCAGCGCATGTATGATATGAAATTATCGTAATTTCTTATGCAAATTATCACAAAGCGTGATTTAAATACAGACGTATTACATGTATATATGCCATCGTAAACAATAGGCGTGGAAGATATAACCGAAAAACATCCAATTATTGGTTAAAATGAAAATTCTTATTTAGCTAAGAATTGTATGGTTCAAATTCCAGATTGGAATTGCAAAATAAATCTATTCAGTCATTTAGGCTGCAGTGTACAGATGGACTGATATTGGCAGACCCAATTTTTTTAACTTTCCTATATGCATATATGTACATACATATATATTCCTACGTATCTGCCAAACTTGTATTCTCATTTCTACTAGCACCTGTTCATACATACATATGTACATATGTAAGTTTGTCTCTATAAATGCTGTCATAGGTGATTAGAAAAATCGAGAAAAAAAATTGGTTTGAAATTCCGAGATAGTCTCGCGTTTCAAAGCAATAACGCCCAAATCAAACATTTAACATTACATGTTAAAATCAAACATACAGAAAAGCTACAATCTCTTCAAAATGGATCGTGTGATACCCTATATAACCTCGTCTCTATGTAACTTTGGTAAAGTGAGCTTTGCCGCGCTGTACGTTTTTGCTGAATAACAGCGAAACCTTCGAATCATGTTACATGCAAAATTTCATCAAAATTAGTTTTTGATGAAAACATCCCCAAATACATAAGTGCGGATGGATCAAGACACGACCGGACATAATTCAATCGTTTTCGCTATTGATACTGATCACGATTATTTCTTTGTTACAAAATATGTATCTTAAGCCTTATACCCTTAGGTTAGGGTATACTGACGTTAAGGAAAACAATATAAATTTACAAATATTTTGGACATTTGCTGAATGTCCCACCAAAATCGTCACATATGGCAAACCGTACTCATGTATGATGTCGCTACGAAAAAATAATGTCTTAATCTAAATAAAAAATGTTCCACTTACTAGGCACCACTTATGAAATGTAGGTATGTATGTAGATGTCTGTTGAAAACCCATTTACAGGTCTAATGAAAACCAAATCATAAAATAATTGTATTAATAAATTATTTGACGCTAAATTACTGGCACGGGCTAGCTGAAAGGGGTGCCTAGATTTTTTATGAGTTAGATCAAACATTAGAATTTTCTGACGCAATTTCTTACATTTTGCTATTGATAAAACTATGATGAGGATTTATGCCATATTACGTAATTATGTGAGTTCACACGATTTTGAAAGTTATCATTTGAGGAAGAAGGAAACATTTTAATATTTCTTTGATGGGCTATTAAACCGTTAGACGATTGGTTAATTTGATGGTTCTGCTTACTCTTTGACAAAATAGATGAGTGGTTACAATTTTTTAATTTGAGGACACGATATTTTTCTATTGCTCGGAAGACATTCAAACGTACATAAACACGTATGTATGTGCAGTTATACATACATGTGTACATCATTTCTCAGGACAGAATAAAATTGTGATAAAAATGTCGCGTGAATACACAGTTTTTTTTTGTCAAATTATCATTATTTTATGTCTGGAAGAATAAACATAGTAAATATATATGTATGTACATATGTATATAGCATTTTAGTTAAACATGCCCCTAAACAATTGATATTTATCCTATCAGAAGAAGTACTGATCACAAAAAGGTATATTCTTTATTGAATCCATTTCAAAAAAACTGAAAAACGTTCCATAAGGAACGAATAAAAATCTAGCAATAATCAAATATAGCCCTAAGGTGATGAATCAAGACAGGTGACTTAAGATCGTGACAGCTCAAGAAGGTTGGCGCACACATTCCGACTATGCCTTGAGAACATGGAAACTGTCGAACATATTCTATGTGAATGTCCGGATATTCCTCGGACTAAAACACTTCCATAAAGCCCTCAGTTTCTGATGTCACTTCTTCCTCTGCTCAAACAATTCTAAGCTTCATTCATGAACTTGACTACTAGAGGTAGTAGGCAAGTCCAAACAACAACTTGTAAATGGATATCACAAAAGATCTCTATCAGGTTGAGGTGGTTCGTGATGTCATTTCAAAGCCTATCCCCCCCTATATTACTTAAAAAAAATAAAGGTTATTGGTGACTAATAAATTCCAATTAATGGTTACAAGTTCAAAAAGCATTTTCTTAATTTTGCTAAACATTTCAAACACATGCGTACCTACATAAAAAATATCTGAAAATAGAATACGATCCTATAAATCACAGAAAACATGCGAAAAACTAAATTGTTCTTCTTAGCTATGCGCTTAAAATGAGGTGCTAACATTTGAATACACACTTTATATACTCAATTGAACTGCGGGAAGCACTTTATATCTAATACTTATGGACACAATTGCAAATATACGAATAGTTCAGATTCTTTTCGAAAGAAAATGTACATATACATTTGTACATAGGTATGTACATACAGAACCTGCAAGTTTGATATGTAATAAAGTAGTCAGTAATATGTCAGTAACGGTAGTCAATAATAGAAAATAAATCAGGTGAAAATGAATCACTTACTTATGTGTATACATACATAAGTGTTGTTAAAGTATCTATAATAAATCCGTTTAAGCAAAATGATGCCCATGATTAGCTAACAAACGTAAGTAATTTTAGAAAATTGAATCTATATAAGTCGGCAGTGGGAAGTGGTTTAGCATATTTTCAGTCTTACCTTTGGCTAGAAATTAACCTGTTTTTTTTTGACTGCAACAAACTCCTAGATTGTTTAAAAAAAAAACTTGTTTACAAAATAAAAATTGGTAAGGAATCCAGAAAAATCTTGTGAATAAATATTGATTACCACATGCTTGTCAGATTTTGATAAAAAAAAAAATTCATATCGTACAGTATCATCTATTGTACAAAACAAAAAAAAAATACTTATTTCTAGCAATACTTATTTTCTTTGCTGTTCTATCAAACACAGATGACTGTGTTTATACTTCGATGTAGGTCGTCGACCGCATTCGTGGCTGATGGAAGTCCTAAAGAAGTCTAAAATTATGTAAAGAAGAAAATTTCTAAAAATAAACATTTTTTCGTTTTCGCTTATGCAAGTCTTATTGACAGAGTCAGTCTTTAAAAAGAATTATGCTCACATACGCAAAATAACGTTATTTAAGGAATATGCCATGTAAACTCCGAACAAACTGAGCATGATGAGTGATTGTCTTTAAAGTGCTACATCATCGAATTATTCCCAGGGCTCGAACTTAATTTAATCGTTTTGCTGGAAAAAAATCCCATTTGTTCACAAAATTTGGTTTCAAGGAAGGCAATAATAATTAATCTTTGACATTAGATTCTATTTAAGCAGGCTGTGGGAGACAATTCAATATTTCTGCTCCTTAAGATTTGTTGTTGTCTTGACTTTGCTCGATTCAATTACCACTGCAAGTATTTCACTGCAGTTTCTTTGGTTAAAATTAAAATACTTTGAAGACCCCAAGAATGCATAAGATGTAAAGTAAAGAAGAAATTACAAAGCAAGTGGTTTTAAGAGGATGTGCAAGTAAAATCGACCACCGTATACATACATATGTAATGTCTATTTCGTATCTCCTACATAGTTTACTTCATTTTTAGATTTATTAGTTATTTTATTAGTTAAGTTGCTTTAGTAGCTTTTTTATTTATTATTACATATTTAGTTAGTAAGACTATGGTTATATCGCTAGCGAGTAATACAAGTGCAACCTTATTCTAGCTAAAGGTTGTAATGTGTTTGATTAAATTTGAGCTAGTTCTTCAATTATACTTCAATTATATTTGCCCCATTCGGGTATAAAACACGGCCAATTCGACTAAGCTCATGTTTGCAATTGAAACTGAACTCACTGCAGTACATTTAAAAGGGTAAGATAACGCAAACTAGTGTTTGCTAAAGTTTATAGTTTTTCTTGCATAACCACAATGCTGGGATTAACTTTGCTCGAATTTGAAGCGCAAGTTTACGCATATCTTTAAAGGTAACCGTCTAAACGGACCCTTTCCCTAATTTAGACGATGCCCGAACCCGATTCTATTGACCAATGGGAAATATGCATATAAGTTTTTATGTAGGTACACGAGTGTTCATAATCACACAATGCTCCAGATCTATGCACGTATGCATATATAGCAATGTATTTGGTATAATGTAATATACATATCCATATATCTATAACTATTTTGTAACAAATGATTCACATCTTTTCTCACACCTGATACGTATCCAATAGTATCTAATTGGTCCATTTTCTTTAATGAATGGAGATTTTATTATCTCATTCATTCCCCCATAGCGTGAAACAGTGAGTTTTATTCACTAACTTATTAGGTAAAATTTGAAGACAAGATAATTTTGATATATGTACATGTGAATGTTTAAAACAATTTTTTTTTACAAACTGCTTCGTTCGATTTTTAGTCTATCTAATATGATCACTAAGGTTAATTTCTTCAAATTTCTTCTTCTTTAAAAGACATATTTACATGTATGTATATGTGTATATGAGTACATATGTACATAAGTACAAATAAAGTATGCATTTCAGATAAAATTATATATATCCTTACATATTAAGTGGAAGTCATTTATCAAACTCTCAAGTTAACTTATAAATTCACAATAGCATAACTGTGAAGTACATGATTTCTTCCTACCACAAACTATCTAATTGAAAACTGCACTAATTGTGCCGATGAGCAAAATTTTTAAAATTCAGTTGAAAGATATGCAAAGTATCCAACTTTTGCAAATGGAAAATAGAACAAATAAATAAATAACGGTGACCCAGTTTAAATTCTGTAATTAGATATTCAACAGGTACTTCTAGTTGATCATTGTAAGGTCGACGTTACAGTCAGGTTGAGTGAACACTCACGCACTGAGGATTGAAATTTTTACGTTGCGGTTCGTAGTGATTATTGCTGAGAGCAGCCACATAACCGAAACTTGATAGCAACTGACTTTAAGATGGTAGGTACTTGTACTTTTCTGCTGTCTTGGACGAAATAGAATTCCTTAAGGAATGGACACCTTTAACGGTGTGGATACATATATACAAATGTAAATATATACATACTTACATACACATTCTTAATTATTTTGCACGCGGATAGCGCAGTTGGTCGTTCTTTTATTGTACTTCGGTTACTACATCAAAGGACTGGAATATAGACGGTGAGGCATCTGAAGCCACATAAATTCAAAAGAGAAAGATATTTCTGTGCTGTTTCATGTAAGACATTTTTCATTAAGGAGATCTATATGTACATATTGTACACTTAGATAAAGGTATATGATTGAGAAATACTTGTATGTTTTAATTTACTTTTGAATCCCCGCTAGTCAGAAAATAATTGCCAGGTTTGGGTTTAGATTAGAATGGTTGTTATACATAGACCAATAACGGCAGTTCGCCTGGGTTATCAAATAAAGGTGCTCCTAGATGGAGTAGGCTTTTTCGAGGCAGAGCTGTACGCGTGTACAGGAGTTGGAAAATGATTTCTTCTCCTCATCCCTAAAGATTCTGCAGACGTCATGTGAAAAGAGACCCACCTTTTGGTATGTTGGTGAGAACACCGATAATGCGGCTAGTAGATCAGTGATTGGTTCAACAGAATCAACTTGGAACAGCGTTTCAGATCAAGTCTAGGTCATGTTTTTCTTGAAATATTACATTTTGAAAGATTTTGCATTTACAGTTGGTTTTACTAAGAGCATCCCGTTTCAATAAAAGTATACATATAGCAATTGTAATTTTCTTCAATGTCTCTGTGGGCTGGAATTCAGCATTAGTGTTCAACTGAATTCCCAGAATTTTATGACAGCTTGATTGTCAGTGAAAATACTAATATCACTGAAAGATACTCTACTAAATTTTATCGTTGATTGCCAAACAAGACCTCTTCCTCCTGGAAGACGATACCAAAATCTGGAAGGCGCAAATAGATGGTCAGAGAGAGTTTGTTAAAGAAAACACCACAGACCACCCCTAATCTAGAGAAGTCTGTAAAGAAAAGAATAAAATTGAGGAGAATTGCTCACATGCATAACTTTGCATAACATAAAATGAGCCTCAAATATATTGTAACAAAAAAAATTGCTGCTACATATGTATGTATTTCATCATTTCTGAAACATACAAATGTTTGACCTTGAATATCGAAATTTTCAAAGTAGCTTAAGAGTAGCTGTTAAGAGAAGATTAAATTAAAACAAACTTTAATTTCAATTTTCAATTAACCTTCAGTTAGATACACAATTGCAATTAGATATTGGGTGAAGTATAATCCTCGATTTTAATCCCTTGGGAAGTATTGAAGAATACCATTTAGTTGTATAGGGCGTAGACAAGACATGTCTAAATGTGTATGGCTTATTGCGATAGCTTGGCCCTTAATAAAATAAATTTAATAAATAATATGACATTATATTTTATTTATTAGACTCTTCAATTATTTTAGTTGCTATTATTGTGATACATACGATATTTTTTTTTTTTCAGATTAGTGGCTTTGATATTTTTCATTTTCCTTGCGCTCATACACTCCTCATATTCAAGATACGTAAGTTTATTGAAATTTGAGTAGCTTTTCGCATATATCTAAACATTAACTCAATATTTATCTGTTCTTCAAGCATGGAAAAAGACATAAACGACAAAATGGTGCTCACATGTATCTACCAGAAAGCTTTATAGTTCCTAATGGAGAAGGCGAGCCGGATGAGTGGGGTGAATGGAGTTCACCCTCGGAATGTTCAAGATCATGCGGCGGTGGTGTTTCGTTTCAAACGAGAGAATGCCTGCGGTATGCATAAGTTGTCATTATTTTTAGTTGTGTGTTCCAATAATTTGTGAATTTCATTTAATTAGATCGAACGGTGTACGGCAATGTACTGGTGGATCTCGAAAGTACTTCTCCTGCAACACACAGGTAACCAAATAGTACACGCGAAATACTTTTTCTTTTGTTATCATTTCCTCCGTCGTACTTTATACTATTTGACGTTTTTGAAATTCGATAAAGTATCGTCAGAAAGGTTGAATTTTGTGGATTGATTACAAAATGCTAACTATAGCTGAAGTAGTATAGCTAGAATTAAGAACAGTACACTTATTAATACTAAGATTGAATTTTAACACTTTGACAGATAAAATAATTTTATTTTTAAAGGAATACATACACAGCTGTTCAAGCCCTACGTTGTGGGTTTAGGACATGGTAGCTGCTTCGCTAATGCTAAAGTTTACCTTTAACATCTTTCAGATTTCACATCTATTTGTAGTTGAAGAGTTTATGTTTACTTTTGACAAATATGTTAAGAATTTATTTCTCACTCTTAAAGGATTGTTCAGAAGAAGAACCGGATTTCCGCGCTCAACAATGTTCAAGATTCGATAGCATTCCATTTGATGGAGTACGTTATGAGTGGGTGCCATACACAAACGCTCCAAATCCGTGTGAGCTAAACTGTATGCCACGAGGTGAACGTTTCTACTATCGCCACAAGGCAAAGGTTGCTGATGGTACTAGGTGCAATGATAAGACTTTAGATGTGTGCGTAAATGGTGAATGCCAACCAGTTGGCTGTGATATGATGCTAGGTTCAAATGCTCGCGAGGATAAATGCAGAAAATGTGCAGGCGACGGAAGCTCCTGCAAAACGATTTCTGGTTTATTTGAGACTAATAATCTGGCCGCAGGTATAATGGATTGTGAAAATTATATATGTGAGATATATTTAGAGCTTTATTTGTTTAGGGTACAATGACATACTTCTGATTCCCATCGGAGCTACAAATATTGTACTTAAGGAGGTCGCGCCTTCAAACAACTACTTAGCGTGCAGAAACTTAACTGGCCATTATTATCTGAATGGTAATTGGCGAATTGATTTCCCTCGACCAATGCATTTTGCCGGATCATGGTGGCACTATCAACGAAAGCCAACAGGTTTCGCGGCTCCCGATCAATTAACCTGCAGTGGGCCAACTACAGAATCGATATATGTAGTCATGCTCATCCAGGATCGGAACGTCGGTGTCCAATATGAATACAGTATTCCAGAGACGGTAACCAAAAGCTTACCAGACACATACTCATGGACGCATATGGAGTACGGTCCATGTAGTGCATCATGCGGTGGTGGTGTACAAACCCGCAACGTGACGTGCAACAATCGACTTAACTTGGAAAAAGTAGATGAGAGCCTTTGTGATGCCAATACTAAGCCCAGTGAAACGCAAGCATGCGGAACAGAGGAGTGTGCTCCGAACTGGGTGGAAGGAGTCTGGGGTAAATGTTCGAAGGCTTGTGGCAGCGACGGTATTCAGAACAGGACGGTGTCTTGCGAAAGAATTGCACCAAATGGGTAAGAAAATAATCATATCAATGTAATTTACACAAGTGTTTGAAAATCATTTCCACTCATTTCATTTGTTCAGTGTGGCAACTGTCGTTGAAGATAGCGTGTGTTTGAAAACTGTTGGAAATAAGCCAGCCGATACTCAGGAATGCAATAGAGATGTAGTACAGTGTCCAAAATTCCACACTGGTCCGTGGACCCCAGTAAGATATATTACTTCATAAGCCAACGAATTTTGAAATCACAAGTATTGTTAATTATAGTGCAATAAGCTTTGCGGTGAAGGAAAACGATCAAGAAAGGTGACCTGTTTTAAGGAGGAAAATGGACGCAAAAAGGTGCTATCAGATGACGAGTGTTCAGAAGAAAAACCGGAAAGCGAAGAAACTTGTGTACTAACACCTTGTGAAGGTGTAGACTGGATAATTTCACAGTGGAGCGGGGTAAGATTAACGAATATTTCACTGCACAAAAAATATATGCACATATAAATAATGTATTCATAAAAAATGTTAAATTTATAGTGTGGAAAATGCGGGCAAACAAAAGAAACCAGAACAGCAATATGTGGTTCAAAGTCCGGAAAACTGTACGATGAAAAGTTTTGTTCTTTGAATAAGCCTGAACTCGTCAGACCTTGTAAGACCTCACAATGCGAAACACAGTGGTTTACGTCTCAATGGAGTGAGTGCTCTGCTACATGTGGAAAAGGAATTCAGTCTCGTATCGTTTTATGTGGCGAATTTGACGGAACCAAAATAACACCTGCTTCAGATGATTCAAAATGTAAAGCTGCGGAAAAGCCAGAAAGTGAACAAGAATGTGACGGCGAACTGAGCGAATGTCCCGGGGAGTGGTTCACTGGGCCGTGGGGTGAATGTAGCAAACCATGTGGTGGTGGACAAAGAACGCGTGAAGTGCTTTGTCTATCCAATGGTACTAAAGTGTCTACGTGCGAGGAATCTGAAATTGAATTTGGTTCAGAAAACTGCAACAGTCAGGCTTGCACGGATGATGAAACAATCCCAGTCGATACTACAAGTAAATCAGTTGAAGACGATGAAGATAGTGGTGAAGAATGCGATGAAGATTATGACGAACAAGATTTCGGAGTAGAATTTGTTACAGATAAACGCAAGGAAGATCTGAAACTGGGAGAAGGAGTTGAACTCGATACAGCTACCACTACTCTGTCATCATTGATCATGGATGACCTTATGTTGAGTGATTCTCCAAGTACAGATGACAAGGGCATATCGCCTGAGCTGTCAACTGAACTCCCAGAAACTACTGTCGAAGGTTCTGGAGATGATTCAGATTCAACGATTGGTTCCACTATAAATATTACTGAAGGAAGTGGTGATGATGATGGCGAAGGACTTACAACAAAGGACCTAATTTCTGAGTCTACTGGCTCAGCTTCTACAGAAGATACAACTGATCTATCAAAGTCTTCTGATTCCTCCACAGATGTAACTGAACAATCAAGTACTGAAGTGAGTGGATCCAGTGAGTCTTCATCTGAAGTTTCATCCGTCACTAAGGAGTCCACTCTATCAGAAGATGAAAGTACTTTAACGTCCGAGGATTCGACTAATGTACAGTCCACGGGAGTAGTAAGTACAGAAACTAGTACGGAAACTAGCATTGACGATACAAGCGATATTTCTACTGGAACAAGTGATCTAACAACTACATCGAGCGATGCAAGTTCTTCACCTGATATCTCATCGACATTATTAACGGATTCATCCACTGAAGAAGGTTTATCTCAAAGCACGACAGACAGCTCATCCGCTGTAACTGGGGACTCGACTTCATCCGACTTAACGTCGGAGAGCAGTGCACAAACAACATTAGACAGCAGTACTGAAACAGAATCAGACAGTAGTACTGACACAACAGTGGAAAGTAGTACACAAACAACGTTAGATAGCAGCACCGATATAACATCGGATAGTAATACAGATTCAACTTCTGAAAGCAGTACAGAAACAACATTGGACAGTAGCACGGAGACTACATCTGAAAGCAGCACAGAAAGCACCTCTGAAAGCAGTACAGAAACGACCACTGACAGCAGCACAGAATCGACTTCGGATGTCAGCACTGACACAACATTGGGCGGAAGCACAGAGACAACATTGGATAGCAGTACAGAATCAACATCAGACAGCAGCACCGAATCCACAATAGATAGCAGTACAGAAATATCTACGAGTGCAAGCACAGATATAACGTCAGATATCAGCACGGAAACAACATCCGAAGGCAGTACCCAAACAACAGTGGATATTAGTACGGAAACTAGCACAGATGTAATTTCAAGTTCTACTGATATAAGTACAGAAGACACTGCAATCACAGAAGGTTCCAGCAGTGACAGCTCTACTACTGCAACATCTGACAGTTCTGACCAAACAACCACAGACTCTGGTAGTACTGAAGATCACAGCGACTCGTCTACTGAAAGCACTGACTTAACTACTGACTTGAACGCCGACTTAACCACTGACTTAACCACTGACTTAACCACTGACTTAACCACTGACTTAACCACTGACATGACCACAGACTTAACCACCGATGTTGCAAGCAGTGAATCTTCCGATAGTAGCTCTAGCTCCACCGAATCTAGTATTACAGACACGAGTACAGATACAACAAGTGACGGCAGCACGTCATCAGAGTCAACTGATACAGCCAGCACTGATGTAAGCACAGATGTCACTACTGAATTATCGACGAGTGCTAGTGACTTATCCACAACTTCAGAATTAAGTACCTCCGATGACTCTTCATCTATTTACGAAAGCACAACTTCGTCTTATGACACAAGTTCTACAGATATCAGTACAACAGAAGACATCGATGGACCGCAAAGTTCATCGGCGGTAGAAGACACCACAGTAGACATATGGTCCTCAGAGACCACAGAAGTGACCGATGAGGATGTCGCAAAAACAACGCCTAACACCCTTGGAGCCGCACTAGACAGAGAGTCAAAACCACGAAAATGTAAGTCTAAGAAGCCGAAAAAAGAAAAATGTGTTGGTTCCAAATTCGGATGCTGCCCTGATAAAAAAACACATGCTAAAGGACCATTCGGCTTAGGCTGTCCTGTTATCAAAACATGTTCTGACTCAGAATTCGGTTGCTGTCCAGATGGACTTTCACCGGCAGAGGGCAAAAATAATGAAGGATGTCCGAAATCTTTGTGTGCAGAGACCCTATTCGGCTGTTGCCCAGATAACTTTACGCCGGCTGATGGCGAGGACGAAGAAGGTTGTCCAGAACCTACTACAGAGCCACCCACTACAACTGTCACAGTCGAAGATGAAACCGAAGACACAACTATTAGCAGTGATATGACTGACGTAACCGAGAGTTCATCAGAGGTAACAGAGGACTCATATGCCACAGATTCCACAGATACCCCAGATACTACTGAAAGCGAACCTGCAGTAAAAACTGTTAAGTCATGTGCTTTCGACGAATTTGGATGCTGCCCCGATGGTAAAACTGCTGCTAAAGGAGATAACTTTAAGGGATGTGACATTGTTGATGAAAAAGATTGTTCAAAGTCTCTATATGGCTGTTGTCGTGATAGAAAGTCTTCGGCTCGAGGTCCAAATGAAGAAGGGTGTGCCTTGTGTACACAAGAACCTTTCGGCTGTTGCCCAGACGGTGTTACTCCAGCTCATGGAGCATTAGGCGAAGGCTGCTGTCTCAACACTCAGTTTGGTTGCTGTCCGGATAACATCAACGCTGCTAGAGGACCAGACTTCGAATCATGCGATTGTAAATACACTCCATATGGTTGTTGCCCCGATAATTCAACTGCCGCTCGTGGTTACGATAACCAGGGTTGTAGTTGTGAGTCAAGTCCATTCGGGTGCTGTCCAGATAAGCTTACACCATCGCCGGGTGAGAAATTCGCTGGTTGTCCCTGTCATACAATGCAGTTTGGATGTTGTCCAGATGGAATTACAATACCACAAGGTCCCCATCACTATGGCTGTCATTGTTCCCAGACACAATATAAATGTTGTTCGGATGAAAAAACACCAGCCAAGGGACCAAACTTTGAAGGATGCACTTGTGCTGAGAGCAAATTTGGATGCTGTCCCGACGGTACAACCGAAGCTCAAGGTAGTAAGTTTGAAGGATGTGAGATTGTACAAGAATCCCCACAGAAAGCATGTGGATTACCAAAGGAGAAAGGAAATTGCAGCAACTTTACCATCAAATACTTTTTCGATACATCATATGGAGCCTGTGCCCGATTTTGGTACGGTGGGTGCGATGGCAATGGAAATAGGTTCAAAACTGAAGCTGAATGTAGACAAACTTGTCAAGAGTACAAGGGTAAGGATACGTGTCTATTGCCCAAGAGCGCTGGCCCATGTCTTAACTTCCAAAAGAAGTGGTATTTTGACTCAGAAAGAGGTCAGTGTGAAGTATTTAACTATGGTGGATGCTACGGAACCAGCAATCGTTTCGACAGTCTCGATGAATGCAAGGCGCAGTGTTCTGTTGAAGAAAGCTTACGTACGTTATACCCATTCTCTTCGCATATTTTATTGTAAAATAAACATTCTAACATTTTAGCAACATGTGAGCAGCCGGAAGATGAAGGACCGTGCCAGGGTAATTTCGAAAGGTGGCACTATGACAATGAGACTGACGTATGTCGCCCATTCACTTACGGTGGTTGTAAGGGCAATAAAAATAACTTCCCTACTGAACATGCCTGCAAATATCATTGTAGACAGCCTGGTGTACATAAAGGTATGCAATCTTAATTTTTTTAAGTGTTTTCAAGTGATACTGGTTGTGGTAAAGATCAATGTTTCTGCCTATATTTCATCTTCCTATTTTATTTTTTTCCTTTAATCCTAATTTTTACACCTTTTCGTTTTTTTTGCACTTGTTTGATATGCTTGTGGTTGTCTGCATGTAATTTTTGTTTCAACGAATGCATAGAATTGTGTACGCTTCCCAAAGAAAGTGGCAATTGCGGTGATAATAATGCACGTTGGCACTTCTCTGAAAGTGATCAAAAATGCTTACCATTTTATTATACTGGTTGTGGGGGGAATAAAAACAATTTCCAATCATTGGAGTCTTGTGAGGAGCATTGTCCTAAGAAAATAGGTGAGAGTTGCTTTCGATGTTACGTATTTTCTGTTCATTGTTGACAGGGAATGTGAAAGGATTGATTACCAATAACACTTCTGACCGTTTCCTTACCGTAGCCAAGGATGTTTGTGAAATACCAGCAGAAGTTGGAGAATGTCAAAACTACATCTCACGTTGGTATTGGGATACTAAGGATAGCCGCTGTCGGCAATTCTATTACGGAGGATGTGGTGGTAATGGCAATAATTTTGCTGAAGAGACAGAATGCCAACAACGTTGCGAAAGAAAGCCTGAAGTGTCAACAACTCAGCGCCCTAGTCCACCCGCACAACCGCCTGTGGATCAGCCTCCAACTCCTGTTGCCGTTGACCCTGTACGTTCCTCACCTCCAGAAAATAACACTTTACAAGCGGAAGACAACATGTGTTTCCAACCTGCCATAGCCGGGGACTGCGATGAATATATCGCACGTTGGTTCTATAATGCTGATGAAGGCATATGCGATCAGTTCATTTATAGAGGTTGTCGTGGTAATTACAACAACTTTGGTTCAGAGGAGGAGTGTGAAAATAACTGCTTCCATGTACACTCAACATGCTCATTACCACCAATTTATGGTCGGTGCAATGATAACACTACTCGTTGGCATTATGATGAGCACAGTAAACGCTGCTACGAGTTCGAATTTAGTGGATGCCGTGGTAATAGAAATAATTTCTTCACTGAAAAAGAGTGCATGGACTTTTGCCGAGATTCTCAACTCGAAGAAGAAGCTCCACAAACTGAAGGATATAGCCATACGGTAAGTTTTGGGGTATTAAACATTTGTAAATATGTATCTACATATGTATTTGTATGTAATTTATAGTTTTTTTTATGAAAACGGTTAAAAATATGAAATGCAAATTATAATTCTACAGTACAAAGTTTCACTTTAAACTTAAGTTCATTTTTGAATATTTAAATATTTAAATATTACTTTCCGAAATAGGTACGTTACATTTAGTATTGTCATTTTCGTTATTTTTTACTTGTCCCTATACATAGGCTAAGTATTAGTTTCCTGAAATTTTTTTTCTTGAAAAGGGTTCTAACATATCGTACAGAATGTTGGGTTTGGGTTAGTTTGGATACATGCATATGTACATATGTATGCACATATATCTTCACAAAAGGCATACCGTATTTTTTTTTAAATTGAATGTGTCTAAATTATTTCACCAGCCGAACCTTTTTCAAAATGTTAGGTAGGAGAAATTTATTGAGGCAATATTTATTAGCAAATGTAATGTAATAAGGTACCAAGTATAGGAGTAGCCATGTACAGTTTTTAAAAAAAAATTTTTTTTGTTTTTTACTAGAAATTGAAAAAAGTTATTAAGGCAAACATTTTCCAAAGACCATAGAACAAGACTTGAATTTCAATGCTATTTTAGCATTACGGTGCAAGTACGTAGGACTTTATTTGTTTAATCTATCATGTTCATATTCATATTCATTCATATGGTGTTTCCCGTATCCCGTCGCTCAAATTTCTCTTGATTACTGGAAACAGTATTTCATTGTAAATACGTTGATCAATTTTTTTTTGGGAATTAAATTCCTTATTTGTATGTTTATTACTCTATTCTACATTCAATTCGTAAGCTTTCGATCAATGTTGGAATTACATACCTATGCAGAATTATTTATTCATAAAAATTAGTAAATTTTGGGTATTAATATTGCAATAAGTTTTGACAATTTTTTTCATTATACAAAAGTATATGTAGTACAACATATGCATACATACCTTCATACGTACATATGTATGTAAAGTTTTTATGTCTACATATACATACATGCATACATACATTTAAATACAAAAACTTAAAATTACGATTTCAGGTTGACGATCAATGCGACCTTCCTCTAGCTGCTGGTGACTGCAAGGACACTGTTTTCTCGTGGTATTACAACAAAGAATCTAAACAGTGTGAAGGCTTTTACTACACGGGTTGTAATGGTAATGCAAATCGCTTCGAAAGCAGAGAACAATGCGATCGCCAGTGCGGACAATTCAAGGATGTTGGTAAGTACGCTTTATACATACATTTTAACTAAGACTCTAATCACAAATAGATGTTTGCAATGACCCACTTATTGTGGGTTCCTGCAAGCAGTGGGAAACGAAGTTCTACTTTGATAAAGAGTCACAAACCTGCGAGCCATTTACTTATGGTGGCTGCGGAGGAAGTGGAAATCGATTCGTTGATAAAGCAGAATGCCAGTCGGTTTGTATTATAGGAAAAGAACCCACAGATAACCGAGGTAATATAAAAATAGCTTCGAGTTGTTATCTGGCTACCTGTTCTAAAAGACTTATATTTTCTCATTGTGAGTAGATATCTGCCTATTGCCGGTAAATATTGGACATTGCAGCAAGCCGACAGCTTCTGAAAGGCGTTGGTACTACGATGACGACCGTGGAACATGTATTCCATTTATTTATTCCGGTTGTTCAGGAAACCAAAATAATTTCCGTTCTCCCAATTCATGTATTAATTTCTGTGCAAGTAAGGCTACAACAAGACGATGGGATTTTATGTCTTTTATAATCTATGCTAATGTTTACTTAAACGCACTGTTGCACTGCTTATTTGCACTTTTGGTTTTGAATTGATTTTGCACTCCACTCCAATTTTTGAAAATATTTCAGCTCAAATACTTTGCATTGCCATTACCCCTTTTTTGTAAATATACCTACATAGTTTTACACCTGCACCTAAATGAGCAAACAATTAAATGCAAACGAAATTTTCATTTTAGGGAAAAATAGTTCGCAGGGTGAGAAACACATTATATTCACTCTGCGAAATTTGTCCTTTTATGATGGAAATGTCATTAGATGTATTACTAAAATGTTTCATGAAGAACCATATTAATGCAAATCCTTTGTTTTTTAGATATAAACAGTAGATTTGGCGGCGATCCAGAACCAACTCCCGATAAGTGTGGATCCTACGAAGATCATTGCCGTTCGTTGCAGTGCCCCTTCGGTGTGAAATCTGACCAAGATGCAGATGGTTGCCGACGTTGTGATTGCATTAATCCCTGTGAGAATTACCCTTGTCCAAATGGAGAAAAGTGCGCTGTTGATGTATCCAGCGACCCATCCTCGGAGGCTAGGTTTATCCCCCTATGCAGGCAAATCAATAAACCAGGGACTTGTCCACAACTATCCAACAGCTCAGTTTGCCATCGAGAGTGCTATGATGACGCAGATTGCAGGGACGGTAATAAGTGCTGCGCTGAAGGCTGTAGCTATGTTTGCGTGCGCCCAAATCAACCTCGAATTCAAACTACTACGTTAAGTCCTCCTCCTCCCAGAACTGAGGTTATTTTCCCAGGAGAATCGCCTGCTGCATTGGAACCTAAAAAACCAGAAGAACTTGAAGTGGTCAGTACAGCTGGTAATGTTGCAGTTCTTCGCTGCTTTGCTACAGGCACTCCTCCTCCTGTTGTAACTTGGCGACGTAATGCGGTATTGGTAAGGATCATGTTTCTTAAAATTCCAAAATAATTCTATTTACTAAATTAATGCGCTATTCTTCCCGTATAGATTGATACCAACCAAGGCCGCTATATACTGACATCTTCAGGAGATTTAACAATTGTTCAAGTGCATCAATCGGACAGTGGATCGTACGTCTGTGTAGCCTCCAATGAGCTTGGTCCACCGGTATCACGTGAAATAAATCTACAAGTATCAAGTAAGCTAAATTTGGATCTTAAAATTATAGCATGGATAGCATGTATTCTGAGTCTGAACTGTTTATTAACATGGTGTTGGTTTCTATACTAATTTTCTCTAACAAAAATTTATTGCATGATTCCCGTGGTGTTTTGATAAAATTATGTAGACACTGAGACGAACGTTCCGGCATACATTTATGGTCCCAAAAACATCACACAAATTGTTACTATCAAACAACCGGCAGTTATCCGTTGCCCTGCGGGTGGCTATCCTGAACCTCACGTCAGTTGGTGGCGGGGAAAGAACAGAATGGCCTTAACTACTGCACGATATGACACCAAACGAGACTACTCTCTGGTATTCCGTAGCATAGAGTTATCAGATTTGGGGTCGTATGTATGCACAGCTTTTACCAGGCATGGAAAGCCAGCATCTATGGTAGTAACGCTCAAAGCGGTAGGCCCCGTGCATGTAACTAACCGAAATGATGAACCATTCTTACAATATATTATTAATCCCGTAACAACGCCAACTACGTCTAAGCCTGCCTCTCCCTTCCGCCCAACCAGACCGCATGTAATACCACCTCTACCCCAAGTGGTTGATCTGGAGAGACATACTTCATCTCCCCCAACATCTCCCCCTAGGAAGGGTAAGTTCTCTTATTTGTTAAACAGTAATATAATGGGAAACTCGTAAGCTTGTTCTAATTTTTAATGTAAAAAAAATTATGTTCTATATACCTACATATGTACATGTATATCTTCTCTATAATGCGGTTTATATTGTAGTTGGGGCCACAGCGGTAATTCGTCAAGACTCGAGCAATAACTACACCGCCGACTCAGATATCGTTCTATATTGTGATGTCGGAGGATATCCTGCTCCTAACGTAACCTGGTTTAAGGACACCAAGCAGATTATGTCATCCAACCGAGTCCAAATGACTGGTAAATAAAACAAACTTATTTAAATAAACTTAGTTCTCAATTTCTTTTATTCATAATATATTTATAGAAAACCCACATAGACTAATAATTTACAAAGTCACTGCTGAGGATTCCGGTTACTATCGTTGCACAGCGAAAAACACTTTCACTTTTAGTACCAGCAAAGATCAGCAAATTTTGATAGAATGTAAGTCTAATCTGTTCTACAAAATTTGCTTTCTAATTTATTCCTTTCTTTACAGCTGATATATACGTCAAACCCGATTGTGTTGATAATCAGTATTTTGCTAACTGTTCATTAATTGTTAAGGGCAGGTACTGCTCGAATGGTTACTATGCAAAATTCTGCTGTAGATCATGTACACTCGCCGGTCAACTCCGTGGTCGACATCCTAATTCTTTATAATATTTGTTAAATAAGTCACCGTTGTTATTTTTGGTCTTCGGTGGTGAACTTAATTAACATTTTTATTTTATTTGTTTTTTGAAACCCTCAGGCCAGTATATTACAATAATTTCACAACCACTTTAAACTAAACCAAAAATCGACGTATTAGAAACGACTCTTCAGAGAGAAAACTGCTATGGGCTACAATTATTTATAATTCCATTATAGCAAATAGAATTAAACTTGTTCCTATTTATTTACATTATGGGCTTATGCAGTATTTTTAACCGAACATTTTAAGCATAATGGGTCACACAATTCCATTTAATTTGTAGTATCTAAGAGAAAAGATGAACATGAAAGTTTACTGAATTTGAAATGCTCGAAACGAAAGCTATTGCGTAAATGTAAAGTCAGCCCTCATAGTTATGAGTAAAGATGTTTTTTTTGTAAATAAATTAAATAAAAAATAAACAGAAATTTTCTCAAAATTGTTGGTTGTCCTATTGTGGAATGGGTTTGGAAGGGCGTAAGATGATATTTTTAAAAAAAACATACATATAACAAACGGATAAATTGATGATATACCTTATCGAAAGCTTCACTGAAATCCGTTGCAATAACATCGACTTAATTAACAGTTCTAGCACAAATTCGATGAGATTTGTGTTGAACGAGTTCGGTAGAAAGGAATTGTCGGGAAAAGATGACAATTAATAAATTTGAAAAAGCCTTAGGGTCGATCATAACTTTGGTTTGTGTAATGCACAAGGAAGCTTTAGTATGGAGAGAGATAAATCAGAAAGATAAATTGGGCGCCGTGGCTGAAAATGTTAGCCCTGTTCCGTATATCTCATTCACGAACGAATACCTCCAAAGAGAAAGATCGATTGAAAAGCAAACCAATCCAATACTAGAGAATATTCACAATGAGCAAGAAATAGACGGCCATAAAAAAAACGCAGTGAAAGAGGGATAAAAGATCAGGAAATTTAATTTCCTTACAAACACAAAGTGAAAAGAATTCATCTGGGCCCGCTGGCAGAAGGGAACAACTACCACACGCATATATGTATGTACTTCGGACCGCAAATTAAAAAGCATGAAGAAAAAAACACATTTTTATATCTTGTACAGTAGTCGCATGTGGTAACTTTCCCGTCTCTTTTTGTTATATCGTTCGCACTTAAGGACAAAATTTAATATTTTCGGGCTCCTTTCGCTTATTATATTTTTTGCTGTAGATTTTGCTTTGGAAAAGTATGATTCCATATGGGGACAGAGTGACCAAACTCTCTCCAGTGCAAACTGTATTTCATGCTGTATTCGTTCACGAACGAATGTACATATGAATAAACGAAAGAGAATGATCGATTGAGAACCAAACGAATCCAATACAAACAGTGAAATGGATTTGTGGATTGAATTTGAATGATGGATTGTAGTATTGGATAGATAGAATATCTTTCGGTCAATGAAAGATTGAATGATTGATTAAAATGATCGAATCATTTTTCAATACCTGATTGATTCGATCTTCAAATTTGAACGATTGGGTCCTATCGACCTGTTGCGCCAAATATTTATTTTTTTATAAACCTGAGAGTTTCATTTCTTTCAGATTAAAGTCGGGAATAATAGGTCAAAGATCTTTATTTTAAAATTCAATGTTATTTTACAGTCGACTCCTTTTAAGTCGAATCTTAACTAGAAAGCAAAGTTAATTAAAGTTAGAGAAAGTCATTATCTTATATTACATATATTATACATATACACATGTATGTACATATGAATATTTTAAAATTACATAATTAAATGAATATTGAATTTCAAAACAAAGAACTTTAACTTTAATCTACCTAGGGTCTTTATTTTAAACCTTAATGTGCATTTTATAATATAAAATAAAAACATATACAGTCGACTTCCTCTGAATCGAATTTTGAAGGCAGATCAAAATAAGTTGAAGTTTGAGGACATTTTGGAAAAATTCAAAGGATTGCTTGCTTTTTACAACATGGACTATTTCAACAGGGTCTTAAAAACAGCAAATGGGGATTTTAAATAGATCTGTTACTTAAGAAATTTCCGATTTTTCAGAGATATACATATATATTGAACTACACCAGGAGTTCATTCTAGTGTGTGATTGCAAAGATTACTTTGGACCTACATACGGCAGAGTTACAATACTACAATAAATTTAGCCATGTACATTTATGGATTGGAAGACGGCGTAAAGAAATATAACCAATATAGAGAACACTCGTACAACTGGCAGTAGAGCCACAGCTACCGATTACCAGAAGACAGTCTTGTCCAAAGTTGGCTTGATACATACATATGTATATGTTTTCATTTGGACGAAAAAACAAATCCCTTGACTACATCTGCGTGAATCTCCATAAATAGCACCAAGGTTTCGAATCTCAAATTCCAAAATGTTTTAATCAAATTTCAAAGCTGACTCAAAATTAAGCCCTCCGAATTAACTACTGAAGCAAGATAAATAAATCGAATTGCCCGTCAAAGGTCATATTTGTCTAAAAAAAACATTTGTCTTCGAAACTGTTTGATAAAGACATCGTAATCATGGTTTGGTATTGGAATCATGTTTTACTTACAAACGAAAGCATAAACCCTGTAAAATATATATACATATATGTATATGTATGTATGAATATTAATAATCAGCATAAACAGAGAAAACAATTGAGCCATGTCCGTCCGTATATCCCCAGTTTTTGGTGGTTACATTTTGAGCCAGGAGGATGAAATTTCATATGTGGGCTTCTGAGAAATAGAAACAGTACAAGTGTAAACATTTTGGAAATCGGCCCTCTGCCATGCCGATTTTTTAATAATTTCACTATTTTATACGATTTGAAAAATTTTATTAAGATATTCAACTTTAGGTTTAATTTTCTTAAAAAATATAGTAGGTACAAGTAGACAGAGCATCAACTAGCTTTATAATAGTCCTTGTCTTTTATAATCACACTTTATTTTCTATTAACCCACTCTGTTGTAACTATCAACACAATTCAACAAGTATAATACATCGATTTTTCCAAAGAATGCAAACACACGAGCATATACAAATGTATATATATTTAAAGTATTAGCAGAAATAAGGTCATGATGCAGTGTTTATTCTACTCTTATAAAGTTTGCATACCATAATATCAAGATATAATATTTGTGCTTTCCCAAATATTCGTTATCATTGCATCACTGTGCATGGAAAGATAGTAAAATCAATAAAAACTGATAGTAGTCTAATTTTTGTGCAGGTTTTTGCGCATGGCAATTGATTTTGAAACATTGAACATACGTTTATAGATAATTCACAATTGTCAACGTGACATTTCAGCTGTAAGTAAAAATGAAAACATTTCGTCACTTAGTTGACATACTTTTGTATTAATGTGTTATTATCATATAAAACAATTAACATAGTTTTCAAAGATAAGTCGTCAAGACAATAATTGCAACGAGAATATGGAAGAGAGAAGTATTGAAACTGAAAATAAATTTGGACCAATCAATGGAGTTTTTGGAAACACAGTAAAAGTAAGAAATCATTAGAACACGTCAGATGTATCTTTGTCAATTCTAGACTGACGAGAATGCTATTAAACATCTGGAAGTATCTTTTTGTGGCGGACCAAATAGAAATGTACCGACAATAACGGATGATATTGCCAATCAAGAATATTTCCAGCAGCCCAATACATGTCGAATCTTACAAAGAAAGTTGGAACTTAAAGTTGAGAAAGCTAAACGAAACTACAACCAATATCAAGATATCAATGTAAGATAAAATATCTTTAACTTGTACATATTCATGACAATTTAACTCAAAACTATGTATCTGTTCTGATTTCAGTCAAAAAAATCACAGTCCTCCAGTTTAATACCAATTAATCGCTTGCAAATACCTGGCTTTTTAGAGAATCAGCCATTGGTTGATTACAAATCGGATAGGTAATTCATTTAATTGTGATAGGCCATCAATATTTCATTATATATAAATGAAGGTCTTAAAGCTAATATTCTACTGCATTTGCATGCATTTTATTTTATAAAAATGGCCTTTTCAACTCTATATATGATTTAGTATTGGTCGGGCTATGGTATGGTATAATATATTTTTTATGATAACTTAAAATATTATAGTGAAGACCAAGAAGAAATTTCCTTCTTTCCTATGAAAGCCAAGAATTCAAAGAAGCAGGAGCTCTCAGATACATTTAGTATACAAGAGATGACAATTGAGTCTGAAAATTCCGATGACAGTGATATCTCACCAAACTTAGAACTACTTCCACCCCGATTAAAAATAAATTTACTGGATAGAGTTTTAAATTGTTTTTACTGTGTACACGGGGACATTTAATAATAAATAGTTCTTCCAAAATAATTTGTTAACATTCATTTTGCAACATTTGGTTTGTGTATACTTTAAACAGTCATATAGAAACCAACAACAACAACAATTTTTTTTTTTATTGGGATGATATTTTATAAATTAGGGCTTTATCATCTTATCATCTTCATTTTGCCTAAATGCAAATATATTATAATATAATAATAATAATATTATAATATATTCGCATAGTAGCACTTTGTGACAAGGAAATAAAACGAAACGAATATACTAAACGTGAGATAAAGATAAATCAACTTGCACACAGTGTAATCGGCAAAATTGCTTTACAATCCTTAGAAAAGGGGCTTCCACTCCAATTAAATTACATTTTCGTTTAAATTAACACATATGGGTGGTGGATTATCTTTTAACGTTTCTATTGTAAACTATGTGCTACATACATACATGTAATTCAAAATACAGAGAAGAAAAGCCATCTACACATACTTTACCACATTATTGTTTGTCTCAAACCATTGACAAATTTATTTTGCTTATTTGTTAATATAAAACACTGTTTTGTAGAAAAATACTGGTGGTCAAGTAATTCACTGTTAGCTCATTTTTTGGATTTTTAGTGCGTACAATAATTTTACTTAAAAACGTTTTTAAATGAATGTACTACACATACATATGTACCATCACAATACTGCCAATTTTTTTTTAAATAAAATAACTTGTTATTGCTATAATATTTATTTAAATTTGAGGACAAAGCAAGCACATAGTTATAAAAAGACATAAATGTCCAACTGACCATTTCAGTCTTTATTTAGTGTAAGACAAACTCCTTGCAGTATCCAGTGACTAAGATCTTCATGCGTTTCCAGATTAGCTTCGAACACTAGGCCCACGCCCATTGCATTTCTTCTTTGTGAGGTTGTATATACGGGAGCTCGAAAAGTGTTCTAAATAGAGAAGAAAGTCAAACGTTAGACTTCATTTATCTTTGTTTTACGTCAAAAATGAGTTAATTTCGATTGTAAGTCTTTTAAACTCTAATTTCTTATAAATTTGTGAATAATTACTTCGTTGCAAAATAACTTTGTTTTTTATGTTAGTTACGTAACTAAAGTAAGCTAAAGTTTTCCAAATTGGTACCTGTATAATTTTAGACAGTTCTTGCACAAAGCAGAATAGCAAAAACGAAAAGAAGTGCTAAAGCAATCCCAGTGCCAAATAAAACAAACCCTATTCTGAGGGATATCATTCAATTAATGCGATAATATAATGTTGGAAATCAGCTATTACAACTCTGTGCGAGTGATAATTCCCCACAAGCAATTTGCTTTTCGAGTGAGTCATTTCAACGAGGTTAAACAAGAAAGAAACAGAGATATATCAATGTTTAGTAGACACTCATAAAATTTTATTGCCCTCATCATTTAGTAAGACAATTTTAGTTCACAGACCCTTTTTCTATAGATCTCCACCATGATGTCAACGATGAAGAGGGTTCAAAGCTGGATCCATGAAAATATTCTCCGATTATGGACTAATCTTTGGTGTATTCCTAGCTCATTAAAGTACTTACAAAAATCGATGCTTCATCAAAGCAAGGGCATCGAAGATTCTGGGAAATCTCGCTAAACAAAGAAAAAATTCTTTCGATAGCACATTAAATCCACCTAAGCACAAGAGCATTTTTCGACATTAGATTTAGAGTCAATAAATATTAACCTTTTTACCACTAAGTAATTTCCTTCTTTATTTTTCATTTCTTTCCTACTCATGATTCCTTATACTTTTCAACACAGACCATAAACATTGAAAAAAAAAACTAAAATACAAATCTGTGTACATAAGTAAAGTTACATTTACTATTAACAAAAGTTTTGATAGATTACAGTATTTTGAATACGAACCTGCAATTTAAGTCTGTGCACCTCGATGGGTATGACTGCCAGGAGGGGCAGATCTTCAACCAGAATTTTAGGGCGAGATCGTGCTAATTCATTGCCTTGTATATCCCATCTTGCACCTTCTATATACAAACCATGAACTAAGCAACCCTTTTAAAAATTTAATTGAAACAAAACGAATGTACTGTTAATTTGCAGAAAACTTTATATCAACCATAAAAAGATTATAAACTTACAGTTACTGGTCTTTGCTCAACATCATCGGGATCAGTAAATGATGTCACACTAGTGTACAATGTAGATTTATCTAGTGGCCATCCATTTTTTCTACATGCAATCTACGAAAAGGTGAAATGTGTTTAAGCACTAATTAGCATAATACACCAGATAATTTGTTGTAATTTTTTTCAATTGTTATTTACCTGCACAACGGCAGTCAGATAACTTTCTGGTATGTGAAGTCCCGACAGCCAAATTACCATCGGCTCACCTGATAACGACCAGTAATGATACTGAGAAGATCGATTCTGTAAAAGACACAAATTTAAAAAGGAAATATATGCATATACATATGTATGTATATGAGTATGTATACATGTTATACATATATATACAAACATATAATAATTGAACCGTTAGCTAGGGAAGAATTTATCTTTGGAATGACTGTTCAAATATAATACTTCCACCTAAGCATAGAGCTAAAGAAATTTTCAAAATAACAACAGATTTCGGAAATAAATTTTCACCAAATCTTTTTTATAGATTATAATCTAAATGATTTTATTTAGAAAAGAAAAACGGTTTTAACAACCTTATTTAGTCTCCACACCCTATCCTCCACCATTCCAAGCCTACAGTTTGGATTGATTGTACAACGTATTAAAGGTCATTTATAATCATAATAAATAGTAAACTTTGAAATGAGCCGTGCTTCACTACAGCCCTTACTGGTGAATACACAATAAATTCACACCAAGAATTTGTCTGTGAAAAGGTTTTTCCAGTACTTTTGAAAGAAGTGGCAGAACAGAAATTGGCTTCAAATAATTGTATTAGATATAAAGGTAATAGTTGGTAAAATATGCGACAAAATCATCTTTACAAATTTAGGGTACATCTCATCAAATCTCATCGAATGTCGAGAAAAGCTTTATCTGCATCAGATTCGTTGATCACTTTACACAAGAAAAACGTTTTCGTCTTTTTACATGCATACACTGTCCACTATTCACAGTATTGACTTTTTTTTAAAGATTTTAATATCGATCTTTCCTTTGTACCTTCAATATGTTTTTTTAAAATTGAAAATGATATCCAAAATAAAAATTACGAGTGATGTTATTCGAACAGAATTACCAGTAAATGTTCCATCCAGCCACCTAGTTGCTTACATGTAGCTGGAGCTAGTTGCGCCCAGTAAGATGGCAGCTTTCCATTCATTAAGGCGTTTGCTATACCATCGAGCATATTGTCCATACCAGTTTCTCCAGCTAACGCCTACAAATTAGAAAAAAAGTGTTCTGAGAAAATGTAACCTCACCATATTGTCAAAATACAAATTCGCCACTGTTAAATTAACAAAATATTGATCGAACATGTAGCATATGCATGTTGGTGGGTATTTCCTATAATAAAATTTGCTCCTAAGATGCGACAGCTTTACGTAAATAACCATTTGAAGTCTGATGAGTTACAAAAGTTTCTGTTACTGAACGTGAACCCAAATCTTGAATACCCAAATATTAGGTGAAACTCCAAAAAAATTTTACGTTGTAAACTGTAATTCTGCAGTAAAAGTACTACAAACTTGTACCACATTATATTTGGTTGCAACTCAAACATGTTTTAATAATACCTTAATATGTATTTAATAATATAATATCTTTAAGAGATATCACTCCTGGATTTAGTGCCGAATGAACCACATATTTCTCCAGGAAATTAAGAAAGCAGTCCATTCCGATCCGATATAACGTTGTGACATGACAAGGTAGAGATCACAAATACATTTTTAAATCTATTGATGTCCTGTTGTGGCTATGATTTAGTGGTTAGTGTGGTGGACTTCCGAACTCTGGAGATTCGAGGTCCAAGTCTCAGAAAAGAAAAATTGTTTCTTAGGACAATATAACAGTAGGCTTCTATTATACTACAGTTGAACATATCACACACAACACGTATTTGTACAAGAGATTAAAAAAAAGTAGCTAATAGTGATAGTCGGTGGTAAAGGATATGTATTTTAAGATATATAATTTTTAAGATATAAGATTTTAGGATAGACGGAGTGATAGGAATTAGTCTATGATAATGCAGGCACATGCATGATGTTAAGGACGAAAATTAAGGGACCCAGGAGACTATTTTGTGAGACACCTGACGATTCTATAAATGACTTAGAGACAGTTTTTTTTTTATAAGTATTAAGTAACAGAAAAAGCGAAAAATCTCCAACAAGTAAATATTATAAGGCGTAAACAGGACCAAAATTACAAAAAAAGAAAGCACACAAAAGACTTTTTTCTCTAAATGACAAAAGTTATGAACTAATCCGCAACAAATGTCTGTAGGTAAGTGGTATACGATTTGACAAAACACTAGCCCACTTCATAAAGGCTATATATGAACGATAGGGTATCGTTCCGTTCCAGGCGGTTTGTAACTTTTTTATATATAAGGTATTATTTATTGGATTCGAGAAACTGTGCAAGAATGTTTCTGAAGATTTGTGAACATTTTTCTAAGAGAATTATCATTATAACACGTACATAAAAATAAAAATAAATACTTGGCGTAACAGGACCCAGGCCCTAGCTTCTCACAACCATTCGTGTTGTGCGTGTTAGACTGGGATTCGAACATCGAACCCCTTGCTCGAAAGTCCAACGCACTAACCACTGAGCCACGGCGCCCACTTAACACATACATACAAAGATTTAAACACTTATATTAATTCGAACTGAATTAAGTCAAGTTTCCAAATTAAAATTAAGATATTTTAAATTAACTGGTACATTTGAGAAAACAATAATAATTGGATGTTTATCTTATAATAAAGAAGACTTACCTTTCGGAGTAACTCCAATGTTCTCTTCATGCGAACGGTTAATAGGTTAAAACGATCCAATTCCTGTAGTAGAACAACGCCGGTAGGTGTAATGTTCATTTGGAACATTTTTTTAACACGCCAAACTTCAAAGAATGGAGGTAATTTACTTAGAATGTCAGCAGCAATATTATCAATAAATTCATCTCGGCTAGTGCCACCCATTGCATCTCCTGAGATATGTAAAATAATGCAAAATAATGAATTCTTTTGCAACTAATATGTCAAAGAAATAACAAGAATTACAATTGTGACAGCTAAGTATATTAGTGTAAGGAATGAACAGGGAAACTTGGTAGTAATAGTAGTAGTACTATAATTATTTAGTATTTTTTTTTTTTTTTTTTGTAACAATATGTGTATAGTATATACTTAAGTAAATATTTAAACTTAAATTTTTCTATAACATTCAGTCTTATGTCGATAAGTCTTACGTATTTGCTTTTATGTTTTCTTGTCACATCTGTTTAAATGTTTTAAAATTTAATTCTTCCGTAATCTTCGTTGATAGTCTGTTCAACAAACTGAATCCTTTATATATTTGCGTATTCTGAACAGCTAATGTATTTTGTTGATCTAGTCTGAAATTTTTGTTCCGCAGTTGATATGATTGAACATCTCCTACTCGTCTCATTCCACTTTTTAAGTAAGAGATTTTAGCTCTGGGGAAAGTTTGGGGATTTCTTCTATATATATTATTTCTTGGGTTGGACATCCCAAGCCCGATCAAAAAGACACACGATACCGACGTATCCCACAGAAAGTCATCCTCGACAGATTGTTATAACTTTGAGGCAGTTAAGAACTCTATCTACCTAGGATCCGCTATTTATTCAGAAAATGACACTTGCTCTGAGATCAAACTAGTTAGCTCTTGTTCATAGCTGCTTCTTCGACTAAGAAAGCAATTGTGTAATGTGTAGTAAGACTATCTCGCGAACGGCTAAAGTAACCCTATACAAAGCCATGATCATCCCAGTCCCAGTCTACAGCCTAGAGGCATTGATCATGTCGAGAGTGAATGGGGCCGATCTCGTTTCTCACGGGAGAAAAATACTTAGGTTGTTTTAAGGTAATGTTACAAAATCAAAAAAAAATCGACCAAAACAGACAGAATTGTGTCTAAAATAATCAGATTTCATATTCTTTATAAGAAATGGTTGTTATTGCTTACTGAAATATGTGAATTGGTACATATGTATATATGTATGTAGATTTCACTTAGTTTCGCTATAAAATATGTAGATGTAATACTCTCCTTCAGGCAAGACATTTTATTTCAAATTTACTAGGATTGACCTTGATTGTCGCGCCAATTCGATTTATTTGTTTAACACTTTAGCCACGCCCACTTAATAGGCGCAATTACTGAGATGATACTACCCAAATATACTAATAAATTCAAATAGTTGCTATATAATTATGTTATAAATGAAAAGAAATTATAGTACATTTGCAAATTAATTAGAATTTACCCTTGTTTTTCTTACTCCATTCCGAAACTTTGAATTGCAAGACGTGTATAAGAAAAAAAAATGTTAAATAATGCTAACGATGAGCTCAAGTCTCAAAACTAGTGAAATTTTATATTGCAGATGCATATATGTATATATGTACACACATGTTCTATGTATCTATCGAATCATTATTTACGTACCAGTTTGTGGTTGCAAATCAATTAAGTGGCTCCAAATAGCCTTCGTTGCTTGTGTATAATTCCCAATGTCTGCATTTGGATGAAGTCCAAAAACTTCAGGAGTATTAACTAGTGGCAATTGATCCACATGAGCTATAACAATTGCACAGAATTCGAAATTTTATTGTAATTTACTGGATAATTTTAAAATTTTACCTGCTATATCCTCAACATGTTCCATTTCAATTGGTATGCAATATGCAAAGTCACTGTCTTTGTAAAAGAAGAATGGTTGGAAGCTGTCAAATATGAAATCACCCATGTATTCATTTAAATACGTTTGGACAATACGCCGATCGAAATCATCGATAACGCGACCACCATACATAACCTGAAATATAGCAGTGAATGAGATTCTGGATTTTTTTGAAAATTAAAATAGGTATGAAACTTTTTACGAACTTCTCCAATCAAATATTTGAGAGACTCCCAAGGTATGCGAGGATCTTTAACTTCAATAGCCTTATTTAAATAAGTTTTTATAATGTTCAAACACACTTCAAAATCACACTCATTGAAGTCATAACATATATTCCAACCCAACTTGTCATATCTTCTACGTTCCTGTAGATAAAATTGTTTAGATTAAAAAAAAAAAATTATATAAATAATTTATTGATTATGTTATTATGTATCATCTTACTTGAACAACAGCATGGAAAAAGGCTAAGACGTAACACAATGGTTTGAATGCACTATGTGGACAGGAATTGAACATTTCATCTTCCAACTTAAAGAACGTTGTGTTCAGATTCAATTTTAGGCCATTTGGTGGTTCCGTCACAACTAAAATATGGATTTGCAATGTAAAAAGCAAATGGAATGGAAAAAAAAAATTTAATTATTTTAAAACGAATGAATACATATGTACATAAGTCCGTACATACGTATATATAAGATAATTAAAATCATTGCATATACCTTTCAGAGATCGTTGAAGTATTCCGATAGGAAATGTCGGTGTAGGATCGGTTGTTATCCAAAGACGAAAATCTGGATGAGCATTCTCAACCTTTTCCAAATACTTTTCAACTTGTCGAATAAAACTAATCAGCAGATGGGCATTCTGCAGCAAAAGCCATTGCCCTTGACGAGTCGAAAGGTCCAATAAACCAAGGGCAGCCTAAAGTTAAAAAATAAAATCTGATGTGAACAGTGAAATTGAGCGGGAATTAATGGTACAAAGAAAATGACTTATTCCAATATGCCTACGATAATTTATAGTTTTTTAAATATTTTCATTTTACATTTTTTACAACCGTTCATTATTTGGTTATATAAATTTTACTTACATACTCACTAAAGTGACCTCTACAGTGAGATCGGTATGATCTTTAACTACCTGCTTCCTTCTACACAGTTTAGGAGCCCTGTCTACTAGCGTGCACCACCTAGTCTTCGAAAATAGTTGGTACATGTCTGTCTTATAAGCATTTTCTGCAAATCGTCCATAGATCAATTTTGACCACGCCCAGTTTTAGGGGGCGTTTTCATATAAAAACTCATTTTGATGAAATTTTGCCAGAACATAAACAAAAAAATGCCGTTTTTCGACGCCTACTTCACAAGTTGTGAATGGGCAAGTGGGTAGGGTATCACACGATCTGTCCTTAATGGACTGTAGGTTTTCTGTATGTTTCCATTGGTAATTTTAATTAAGTTTCCTCCGTAAGTAACATTTTCTAAAACCATTTTTTACAAATACATATATGACTTTAATTACCTTTTCTTGTCCTTGTCCCAAGGAGATATAAGAAACTTTATGGTCAAAACGGCCCGCAAAATTCAATAAATCGTTCGTTGGATCCGAACCCGCACTTAAAATGAAGCAAACCGGAACCATATTTGTCGATTGTTCATATATAAGAGGAAGACTAACTACTGGAGGAGTAATATAGAATTCATCCATACTATCTAGAATGTAGTTGTTAATTGCGAGATAAACACGATCTTCCCGGAAACATCGCAGTAGCATTAGTTTCTGTTGAAAAAAATATTAGTAAGACATTACAGTTAAAGTACTACAGGTCAATAATAAAATAAATGCACTTGCCTGGAAAGAAGTGCATGCTGCGTTAAACTCTCCAGGACAGATGCTCTGTTCAGGGTCTTCCGATTCAACCCACTGCATTGTATTGAAATCGAAAGAAGAAAAAATAATTTAAATAAAGCACATGACTTGTTCTAATTAATTATCAATGTTTAATTGATAATATACATAAGTAGTATGTACATATGTACATACCGTTTTCCATGCTTCTGTATTGCGTTCAATGTGCTCAGTAAGTGTTTCGAAAAATTCGGGAAAATCAGTCGAAAGTGCTTCTATGTTCTTCCAGCTTTGCTCCGATATCCATGCCGCCGGACAATTTCTTTCGCTTTTCTTCAAAGATAATGAGCCTTTTATAAAGAAGTCAAGTTCGGCTTGAGGTAATTTGCCATCACTTTGTTCTAATTTTGACGCTAATTGAAATGAGAACAGAAGTTTATGTCGGCCAAAAATACCCATACAACCGAAAGAATAAACGTTCTCAGTTAGGGTTTTAATAATATTCGAAATTCGTTTAGCAAGCATTGAGTCAGGCACTGATTTTCTCAGAGAATATGCAAACACATCGAGAAAAGAGCTAAGCGCATATTGGTACATCGCATTAACAGCAGCCATATCAGATAATGCAAAGAAAAGAACTGCACCACGTCTAGCAACTGGACGATAACCATCTCGAAGTTTTTCAATGTCAAAAACAGTTTCAATTGAAAGTTTTAATTGTTTTGTTATTGCAGCGGCTTTGGTTTTTGTATTCTCTAAGGTTTCGATAAGCTCTACGTTATCCAGCATGTTACCAGTTGATGTAGCCAGCTCCCTTAATAATGAGTCCTCTAATTGCTGCAGCATTCTTTTGTTCTCGCTTGTCTGCATTATAAGTGTTTCACGTTGTTCTTCTAAATCGGGTCTTTCACATTGTACGACAACACTCAAAAGCTGATCTTCTAATCCTGAGTTTGTAACGCTGTAATTGACGACCATAGCTTTAGCGTAAACTGCTGGGTCAAACACTGGATTAGTAAATTTCGTTGTTAAATACATGCGGAAATTTTCATCGTAATCCACTTCTCGATCCCCTAGTACAACAAATTTTCGTCCAGATACCATTCGAATATTTTTTTCCAATATTGGATCTATTACAGGGTCAATATAGTCATCGACATCTTGAAATAGAACAGGTATACCGTACATTACGGATGATTCAATTTGTTTTATAAAATCAGCGTCGTTGAATGAAAGTATTTTTAAATTATTCTGTGCTTCACTTTTTTTGATCCAATGAAGAGCTTGTTGTTGCGGGTCTATGCAAAGTGGAAATCGAGACGCTCGCACTGTCAGAATACCATTCTGAATGGAAAGTTCATCGGGAGGCAATCCTTTGGAAATCCAATCGGATACTTGAACTTCTGTTGTAAGTGACTTTGCGAGATCAAAATCGGGTGAAATTGGAATTTCTCGCTCTTTTAAATCACTCATCCAATCTGTATACAGCATTGTTCTTCGGAATTCCCACGAAAATGCTCCTGTATATGCCAGAAACGACGAGCAAATAAGACACTGTCCGATAAGCATGGTTCTTTGTTCTCCTAATCTAAGAAGGGTTTCACTCCATCGTATGCGTTCGGAGGTCAATCCGCTAATTAGTTTGTCTGACGCTACCTAAATGTTATGATTCAGTTACATATTCACTCTATTAATTGATGTAATTTACTCACCAGTCTTCTTTCGGCTTGATTCATCATTTCTGTTAACATTCTCATTTGTCTAATAGATTCTGCATATTTACTGTTTAATTCGAACAGCATTTCCTCCAATTGAATAATATCTTGATTTAATTTATTTAGAATTTTAATTTGTAGCTCTTGCTCTGCAACAAGATATTCTACACGTTCTTTTTTTGGCTTGACCTCCCTGTATACCTCAAAGAAGGATATCACTGCACGGACAAATCTCAGAAGTCCTGCACCCGCAACTGATATTTTCTCCATGTCATCCAAACCTGATGATGCTTTCATGTGGGCTCGACATGCACTAATTTGTCTGGCAGTCAAAGCCTCACAATCCATTTCCATTAAACTTTTTAGAAAATTTACATCAGACATCATTCCTTTTGCTGTTTTCCAGTTAATTTCTTTGTGTCCTTTGAGAATTGCAACACATTCACATACTACTTGCACTTGGGGTGGAGGCGTTGAGAATGATCGGATTTCAGTAATTTGGCTTTTGTCAAGATTAGCTAAAGCACGTCTAGCTTCCTCTAGTGCTGGCATTGCTTCTGCTAACGCCACCTCTGCATCGGCCTTTTCGATAGCAATTTGTTTGCCTTTGATTTCCACTTCTATAGATTTCTCTGAGGCCTCTGCTTTTTTTATGTTAGCCTTTTGCGTAGATGCTTCTATATCAACCATCATCGCTTCGCAATTCGCAGAGGCTATTTCGACATTCTTTTTTTGCTCGGTGACTATTATTCGAAGTTGATCGATTTGCTCCGCAGCCTCATCAATTTTGACTATACCCTCTTTTAGGCGATTGCTCTGGTTGATGATAAAATTATTTTCTTCCTCTATGTAGCGAAAACAAAAATTATGTAGTTCAATATATGGTTAAATTTGTTGGAATAAATGCTATCTTGTGAGTAAATAAAAAATTTATAGAACTATAAGAAAATAATAAAAAACTAAAAGACAAAAATATCCCCTTTTCATACAATGCACTTTTACTCGACGACATTTTCCGGAACGTTATAAGTAATTTATTTCCCACAATCCATAACGAATTGCAAAAGCACATTGGACAGCATTTTCGAAAACTACCTAAACCAGGAACTATGTAAATAAATTGAAACTAATCAAATATTATCTAATATATTGTATAACTATTGAGCAGTTGAACTTAAAAAAACTTTGACGAATACAATTGGTTACAAGCTATGCATAACATAATACATTTATAAACAGAGTTCTTACCGATCTTTGTATACTGTTTGCAGTATACCTACATATATTTTGTGTTTATAAACTACTTTATGAACTCAGTCTTAGTTTTTAACTCAATATCCTAGAATGTATGAAAGAAGCTACTACAGTCATGCACTGGTGTAAGAAAACAATGGGGACAATAGTTCCAAGATACAAAGTTCGGCCTGGAGTATTAAGAAATTCCCCGGGACTCTGTACACCCTTAGATATGCACCTATACTAAACATAGCATATTTCTGTGGTCACTGAAAATTGCTCTATTTATAACGAAATTTGCGTAGATCGGGTTACAAAACACGCTTCTACACAGATAGTTCAGGAGTAGAGAATGTATCTTTTCCACCGTTCTTAATACAAGTATTTTTGTTCCACCTTCCCAATTACTCTAGCATCTTCCAATCAAATCCCTACAATTTTTCACATTCAACTCAAAAACTGCCGACTTGTCACTGTATAACTAAAAACCTTAATATTCACCAAATTTGGATTTCCATTAAGCAGTAAAGATCGTTTATAACTATTATAGAAGATGTCATTACGAGGCATTGAATCGTCGGCAGAAACACGTCATTAGAGTGGCCCTCCTCACTAAAACCTTTTGCAAAAACTCCATGGACAAAGAAGAGGGGAGAATAATACTACAGCTTGTACGTTCCAGAGAAAATTGCTTTACTTTATCGAGAATTTAGGTGAACTGACTAACGCCAACATGAATAACCTCCAACTGGATCTGAAGATAGTTTTTTCTATGGTCATTTTAGATCCATGTGGCTCTATAACGGACCTTATTTTATGTTTTATTGTGGGCCTTATTGAGCTATCGTTCGTTTTTCCATAAACCATTTTTATGAATGTAAGTAAAATTATGTATGTAAAATTATCAAATTTTGTATCTACATTTAAAAAAAAAAAGAAGGAATTAACAACAACGTGTGAAAAACTGTATTACCTAATAGTTTCAAGTAAGTATTTATGTAATCTAAATATTGTTTTGGTGTCACAAAGTTATTTCGACGAAGTTTTTCTCTATATTCCACTGAATAATGATGCATTGATCCATGAACATGCACGACATGTGTTATAATTTTCTCTCGATGTTGCTCTGGAATCTAATAGGAGAGTATAAAATATAGCTTTCTTAAAGTTGTTTGAATATACCAGCGGATGCTCAGTTAAATATACTTCCGCCACAGCGAAAAGAGCCTGCTCTGGCCAAGGAAAAATCCAATCAATTGTTGTACTGCCAATAAGACCTGGGAAATTTCTGCATCGATTTCGTAATGATTCGCCCGTCGGAGACATGCATAAGACAACATGCAAATTCTCACAGCACATACTTATGAAGAAAGCCCACACTGAATCTCTACAGGATGATTTTTATTGATTACCAAGATTTTATGTCAAAAAACGAGGAATTATTTTAAATTCTTTTACCTAGCACTCGAGTAACCAGCTTCAACTGCATGTGGATGACAATGTGCAATAATAGCATCCTTCTCGTCATCCGCAAAAAGTGCTGAAACAGTTCCCGTTGTTAGTATATTATTTATTAACTCCAGAAAACCTTCCTCCACTATCTATAATACAATGATTTCCTTTAAGTAATTTATATGTTCATATATTTAATTGTTTCTCACCTGAGCTGCGCATAATATGAATACAACTTTCTTTCGATCCATCCCAGTTAGAAAAAAAAGTTTTTTTAAGTCTTCGCGAAAGAAGAATTCATTGTATCCACGTGCTATTGTAATTTCAAACATTTCGCATTCTAAAATTAAAGTGTATTAAATTATTTTTAACAAACTTGTAATTACTACAAATGTATGTATATCGGCGTCATATGTACAGATGTATGTATATCGGCGTCTTAAATGATCGAGAGGCTTTAGTTCGATGTAAATGTAATGCAGCACTCAGTACGCTGATATTAAAAATATTACACATTTTGTTGTTTTTATTCTTGTGTATATGTTGAAGCACATCATATTAACAGCCCTGACTTTTCGAATTGGTTTTAAATTAATAAACTTATAATAAAAAACTTCAATTTTAGATGTCGAAATACATGCATGTCAAAAATATTATATAAATAATTAATAATGTTCTCTAATTTAAAATAAAATTTACCTGCTGCAAAAGATGACAATTTGGTTATACTTTTCTTGCCACTCCCTCCAACGCCAACTAAAAGGATATGACCGCGATATATTCTTAAAGTTCGATGTACACGTGTCAAGTGTTCCAGGCAGTCCTCGAAAAGTACTAAGCTAAGTTTTCCTCTCCGCTCACCATATTCTTCGAGAATCTGAATGCAAACGACAACATAGTTCAATTACTTACTCTGTTCTAGAAGCAAATAAAGTTATTGCATAGTTTGTAGCATAGAGAAATAATCGAATTAGACCCCTTAAGTTCAGGGTGACCAATAAGAACGATAGGAAAATAGCGTCTCGAATGTTGGCCTAGAGCTCATCCTCAGTGGTTGGCACATTATCGTAGATTAATGACTTGACGTAGCCCTTAAGAAAATAATGGAGTGGTGTCAAGTCGCATGATCGCGTCCAATTGATGAATGCATGCCAAGCGATGTTCCAATCGTCAAACTTCTTCTTCACATCTTGAATGGCATGTAGCACCATCTTTTTGAAACCACAGCTCGAATATATCGATGTTGTCAAGCTCTGGCCACAGAATATAGGTATATAGGTACAAGATTAGTTAACTCCTAATAATATACAATGTTAGGAACTCACATAATATTCTTCTACTATGTATTATAAAATTAAATGCAGTACATCATTAGATATAATTTAAAGATCTCAGAAAAATTTAATTATCGAATCAAAGAAATATAACATCTTTATCTATTTTTATTATTTCTTACCATTAATTTTTGTTTAATGTAACTTGGAGGTACATATGTGTACATACTACTGTGTTTTTACATACATACATGTGGGATTCTTGTCCTCTTGTCTTATTTAACTCTTAGATCTTGCCACCAATGTATCTACTTAACAACTGATACATTTTGCTTCCTACCTACTTCGATGATGCCTCACTGTTGTCGTGTGTCTGTTACAAGTACGAATTTCGGACGCAACAAGTCCTAAGGACTCAGGGCCTACGTTCTGTTAATTATTCGCGTCTCGCGAAGGGCTCTAGTGTTTAATGTCGTACTGAAGGTTATTTTTTCTTTTCAAAAACTTTTTTAAAGCACTATTCGGATGTTTATTAGACAATCCAAAAATGTAAATCTAATAAGCACACATAAATCTATATCTATGTATATATTTAAATATGTACATAAGCGTATGTAAATATATTTATTTGTAAACTTAATAAAAGTTTTAAGTAATAATTATGATTTAACGTATGATGCGGCTCAAGAGTCCAAATATTGCGTATGGTAAGTGAAATTTGATTAAAAATGTTATAGTTGTATACATATATGTACAAGCACGAACATGTATGTCAATATTGAATAACTTACCTCCTGAAAAAGAAAGAAGATAGCTTTATAATCCAGCATATCTTCATAAAATCTTGGTTCTACTTCATTCAATGTATTTCTGTAATCACCAAAAAGAAGTGGGTTGCGTAACACATATTCTGCTATTGGTATAGCCTTTTCTTCCTCGGCACTCTCCAGAAGAGGTTCAGCTAAAAATAATATAGGTTTAAGCTAAAGTGCAATAATTAACAAGCTTATGTACATATATGTGTGTTTATTTAGAAGAAAGCTAAAATTCACAGATTTCACTAGCAGCATGCAATCTGCATTAAAACCTACTTGGTTTGGCTACAACTTAGCATTCTGTATTACATACATATGTATACACAGTTTTATCATCATCATACTACCCTTGTAATAGATACATGTATGTATGTATAATGATTAAAATGGTATGGTTGAATTAATTATTAAAATATTCAATAAATAATTAATTAAAAAAACATACAGAAAAACAAAAACAAAAACAATCCGTCTGGAACGCATCGAATTATTTCAGAAGTTTTGTTTTTATTGTACATAACATTCTTATATGTAATTATATCAAAAATTGATATTAATTGTAGATTTTTATAATTGGACTTCTTTCTAGATTTTCGAATCAGATTTTTCAAAAACTTCACCTGGTTTGATTACTCATGTGCCGAGTCTATGCACTAGGAAAAGTGACCAAAGCGTCATTGATCAAAAGATTCAATTCTTTTCCTTTTTAAGGACATTCGTTGCAGATTATGTTTTATTTCTACTATTAATGTTTCTTAAAAGTAATGTGTCCTTAAATTCGTATAGCTACAGATTAGAGTAAATACTTACCAACAACTTCCGGTGGCTTTGTTGGAGCAGCAGCATCATCCACGACGATAGAAGGTGCTTTTGGAATTGTATATCCTTGATCAGTTTCAAATGTTGGCGGAAATTTTTCCATAACCTCATTTTCGATATGTTTTTTTATCAGATTAATGTCCTATGTACGAAAAAAAGGAATGAATTGCACTCTACACATATAGACATTTAATAGGATGTTAGTGGTTTAATTTATACTTACATGCTCTGAGATTAATCGATCACAAATTGATCTTGAAAACTCATTTCGCCACACTCGTATGATCTCTCGGGCTTGGTTAAAAAAGTTTGGATGAATTTGAAGTATACCACCAAATATTCGTGATAGATCTCTAAGATTAAAAATGTAATGAAATTTCGAGGGGGTTGGTGGAAGTTCAGCAATCGTAGTCTGTGGAATCAGCAAAAAGAAATTGTGTTTGGATGAATTTTACCATTTGGATGTGTAATAACTAACGAATAATTAAACATTGTGAGTAACTAACCGCAAATAAGTTTAAAGTTATTTGAACGACAATATCAGCAATTTTATGAAGGTTTTCATGAAATTTGCTATGAACTAAATGACCTCTAAAAATTGAACTGTAGATGAGCTTGAGTGATGAGTCATTTGGAAAAACCAAATTATTTACTGCAAACATTGATATAAATCGTGGATCGACTTCATTTCTTCCACCACCAGGGTATCCCATTGCGGCATAGAACGTCAAATCCTTAAACTTTTTCCAATTCAAATCTTTGCCTCGATCGAACATTCCCCCAAATTCAAATAGTAGTTTTAAAAGGGCTATAGGCTGCTGAGTACCATACCTAATAAGTAAAAAATTATTTTAATATACATATGTATGTATATAGATATTGAATCTAACGAAATATAATATTGATTCATTAAAATCCATAAAACCAAACCTAGTTTGTAATAAAGCAACATTATCTTTATAAGTAACCAACATTCTAGGATTACCGAGATTTGAAGCAAATATCTACTTCCAGAAAGTCGGTGGTGTTTCACGAACTACAAAAAACTTGTGAAACTATTAGATTCCTTTCGAAATAGAGCGCCGACTTCGATTGCATTGCTATGGTTATCCCGAAACTATTTAGGAAGATGGCATGTCCATAGTACATAGTACATAGTACGTACTTCGTAGTATAGTTTAACCCTTTGTTGCCCGAATTATTATTTTTCCTGATGTCTAAAAACAAAGGATTAAATAGCTACAATAAGTAACAAATCCCATCCCTTTTCTTTCCATATAGTCACTTTCAATCATTACATACAGTAAAGCTACAATCCATTAGATTCTGACCCTCTGTAAAATAAATGATACATGCATACCTATGTACTTTTTCGTATTATGCAATTTATTATATTGCATTTATTATGCAATCTCATACATACATACTATACATGTAATTTTACAAATTCGCGTTACTTTGGCCATAGCTCCACTACAATCGAAAGGAGAAAGATAATTTTTTGTTTTAATATGATCGTATGCTACGTTGATTCCAATGTCGCTGGATATCAATGTTAACATGTTGCAACATTAAGTAAACAAGGTTGACGTAAAAGTTTTTAAAAACATACATATGTACGTATAAAAATTGGTGTATCAATTAACATACTCCTAGAAAATGGGCTTCGACATATTCGTGCATATAATGTACGAGTGGATATATATAAAAAAAAAAAAAAATAAATACTTGGCGCAACAGGTCGATGGGACCCAAGGCCTAGCTTCTCACAACTATTCGTGTTGTGCGTGTTATATTCTTTACACGAATGGAAGGGGCCTACTTTTTAATGCCGTGTCCGAGGGGCAATTTGTTATTTGAGAAGCTTTCTCGAGACAGCTGTACTCTCGGATGTTTGTCAGACGCTCGCGAGAGGTGGGGCCGTGAAAAACTTTTTTAGGTGTTCCCCGACTGGGATTCGATCTCGCACTCCTTGCTCCATAGTCCAACGCACTAACCACTGAGCCACGGCGCCCACGAGTGGATATATATATATATATATAATGGAAGCTCCCTCAGAACAAGAAACGTCGAACAGGTCAAGAAGAGCATAAAGTGCTAACCAGCCCCGCGAAGTAATACTTAACGATAGTTCCGCGGGGAGAGTGGTTGAAGTGTGTAGGGTGTGGGTTAGTACGTAGGCGTATTCCTGGCATCGAGTATTCAGGTTTGCGAATCGTGCATGCCAGTAGCCCGGGTTACTGGTATCTTTAGAAGATTACACATCCGTTGGCGCAACCAAAAAAAAAAAAATGTACCAGTGAATTGTAGGGAACTAAAATTCATAAAAACTTTGTCCTAATATTATTTTTTGAAATTCAGTACGTATGCTTAAGCATTTGTACGGTTGAAGTGCTGTCTATTCTCAATAGCCCAGATATAAAACTTTATCGTCTCATCGCGAAATTTAAAGCTCAGAAAGTGGTGAAATATAAAGAAATGGACGTGGTTCAGTTAGCTTGAACCTGGATATTAATTACAAACATATTAGCATAATACACTATTTATATTGATTTCATTAAACCCAATGAATCCTTATATAAATATATTTATTTATCTCACTCGTCAACTTGTGGCATATTCATGTCATCTATGAAGCAAGCTATCTGTTTTCCAATTGGTGGTCCAAAAGTATCTTTGGTTCGTTTCTCCACAGTAGCTTCTATAGTTCTTTGAACGTCCATAGAAGTAGTTCGTGACGAAAAATTTACATTAAGAACAATCTACAAATATTCCAAATAAAAGAAAATCTGTTTAGTTTAAATATGGATCATTCTGTTTATGTAAACTTACAAAAATACCAGAATCTAGTTCCCTTAAATATTTCGTTATAATTGCAGTTTTTGAACAACCAGCATCACCTATTAAAAGTACGGGCCGTTTTCTCTAAATAAAATGAAAATTCATTAATTTACGTTCCAAAAATCAAAGTATATATAACTATACTTACAAGACTCATCAAACTCAAGATTTTATTGGTTCTTAAGGTGTCGACCGTTGGTACAAGAATTTCACTGAACTTAGTATCAGGATTGTGAACGTATTCCGGCACAACCCATTCCCATGCAACCCATTCAATTGCTTTGATGTCAAAAAAGTACTCGTAGATTGTAGGTTTCCCGATAGGCAACTGACCATCAGCTGCACGTCTAATCGTTGAATCCTCCACCAATTGCATGCCTGACGTTCTTTTAATAAATTCATCAAATCGCTCTCGATCATATTCAATAAGGCAAGCACCCAAAGAACCATAAACGCACTAAAAAATTAAATACATTTAAAAAATGTGCGTACATTAAAGTTAATATTTTTTTAACATTAACAATAAACGAAATAGTTACTAAGCCCAGATCCCAAATTATATTAAAATTTAGTCTTTCTTTGTGCATTATGTTTTCTTCATAATAAATAAGGAAGCAAAATTAATTAAAAAAAAACAATTCTCTTATTGTTGTATTTTATCTACATATGTACAGGGTCATTCATTTCTTGGTATCAAGTTGGTAGCGCTGGTCGCGTAATTTCACATTTTGGCGACCTCAATTGGCCACCAAGATCATGTGATTTAACACCGTTAGAGATTTTTCTGAGGGGCTATCCCCGAACTCTAGACGCATTAAAAACCAACATTACTCAAGTTATGGCCGAGATACGCCCCGAAATGTGCGAAAAATTGGTTAAAAATTACCTTAACAGAATCGCATGCTGCCAAGCTGCGAGGCGACCTTTTGAATGATATTGTTTTTCACACTTAATGGATCGAGAATTTAAAATGCACGAATCCCAGATATGAATTTCGATAATATGGGGAATACACACATTATTCGTGCGCACCAATCGTATGTCTTTAATTTTCGGGTAAGTTTGGTTGAATTCTTTAAAAAGGATCGTAGAATTGTTTAAAAGTATAAATACATAGGTAGTAGTTGTAATTGCTAGATCTTTGGATCTAACAGTGCTCCGAATTCTCTATAATTACATAGATTACTTTACTTTGTCCAGAACTACTTCCTTCAAACCATTTGTGTTATGCGATAATCCTATTTAAATTCCAATGACAAATTGTGACAAAGACGCCTTAGACTCGTATATCTTAGTTCTGGGTTTCGAATGAGCACCAGTGGTAAGTCTTGGATTAAAAAAAATACTTAAATTTTTATTCGGCTTCTCTCTCTTAAAATGTCACCGCACGCCACTGGTACCTACTACACGTACATATGTATATCAAAAACTAGTATCCAAAAAGAAAAAAATAATATGAGTCCATTTATATCCGTTCGAGCTCAATCAATGTATTGAAAAATATGTATTTTTGTTTAAACTCTAATCCTTGCTGTGTTGTTATTTATATATTAATTGTTTTCAATATTTGTTTGCCTTACCTCTATGAAACCACACTCTAATGCTGCCATGTCATGATCTATAAAAGGATTATCTGAGTCCTCAGCTCCCGTGGGAGGAGGAAACATTGCATCGTATAAACAACAAAATTGCACAATCATATTGAGATCAGTTTGTAATAAAACCGATTTTAAAGGTTTGCCTTGTTGGGTACCATCAAGTCCTTCCAATATGAATGTAATCGCTGGTACTATTAGTTTATCGAACGATTCCTGGAACAATGTACATATATATATACATTTATGCATATAAATAGCTTAACTTTGTATTAAACAAACTTGTAAGAATTCATGTTCTGATTCAGGTCGAGATAGCGCCCATCTTTGCCAGTAGGGAGCGTATCGAAGATTTTTTGGGTCCACGTACACCATTCCTGCCCGAGAGACGGTCGCTGGGGAGGCATATGATAAATCACCTACCTTAAGAAACCAGGAAAAAAGAAGTTATTAGAAATATCCAAATATAAAGCAAAAAACGTTCTCATACTTAACGTAGACGTGTATGTACATACGTACATTCCACGTCACTGGATTAAGGCCAAGTCTTTCGCTAGCAATTAAAAACTTAGTGACCAAAAGAAATTTATTGCAAATAAAACTATCGAACTAATAAACGATGAACTAAGTATTAATTAGCTTCATAGTTAGTTCATACTTCTTTTATTGGTGAATTTTTTGTTTGCTTACTTGAAGAAAACCAGTGAAACAAAAGCATTATTACTGCCAACGTATAGTATGTCCCTCCAGGCGATTAGTGATCCCGGGATCTTAGATTAATAGCTGCATTATTCTTTCTTCCAAGCAAGCTTCATATTTATATTGCCTTTTCACAATCTTAAGCCCCAATAATAAATGAAACTAAAGAATGTGAGGACTAAACACTTGGCCTTATTCAAGTGCTGTATGTGTCTGCAGACATGTGTATACGCTTTACATATTTCAATTCACGTCACTTACCTCGAATAACAACGCACAATGACTTTCTAGTCTTATACGTTCCCCATTCGCTAAAGTAAGTAGCTTATTGTCGTCCATAACGGAGTTCATATTTTCTATCCAAAGCGCATCGACATCACCATCAAAGCAAACATATCGTCTTTCCTAAAATAATTAAAGTAACTATATTGATGCTGATCACGAACATATGTACATACATACTTTATATGCCATATATACATACTTTATATGCCTATAATTAATATAACGTTATGATAAGATATAAAAATTGGCTCCAATAATCTTATTTAACTTTGAAAAAAAGAATTTGTATTTATGTTTAATCTTAATACCTTCTCCTAAACGTTTTTCAAAGTAATTTAAAAATCATTTGTACAATATTGGTACAACCGTCGTCGGTTGAGAGGATACACATGAAACAATTATCGCATACAACACCAAATCTGTCTAATCGTTGGTACTGTAGTGAAGAAGACTTTCATTACAAAAATAAAATAAAATATAAATAATAATAATGATCATAATATTAATTATAAATACATAAGTATGTACACCAATAATTGAAAACATTCAAGAATATTATTGTAACCAATTTATTTACATAATAATATAGAAAATATACGTTATATACGTACTTCCATACGTGTTAGCTTAATGAAAATTGGTTCACACTAATAAATCATCTTAAAATATCGATCAAATCACTCACCTCTTTAGTAATTGGTTTGTTCATTTCCCTAAAAATGTTTGAAAACAGGCCATCAATCCAATCTCTTGTGCTCATATCTAAGAATCCATATAATTGAATCACAGAAAATGCCTGAAATATTTTTAGAATGATATTACCTATGAAGATAATTATAATTATAACCAAAATATTATTTTTTTGTATAATGCTCAAAACAGAATTCTGGATGCTAAAGATTTATAAACTATTCAGGATAGATAAAGTAGTCATTAAATACCGCATTTTTAAGATCATCGCGATATTTTTTAAGGGATGTCATCAAAACACTTTCAGTGAAAAAATGTTTTTTTTTTTAAACGCCCTCAAAATGTGTGAATGAAGCATATATTTGCGAATGTTATATATTAATTTTAAGCCCAATCGCCGAAGAAATAGCATATACCTGCACTAACTCAAATATAAAATTTTATCGAAATCGTTAGAGCCGTTACCCAGAACATCAATTTTTATTGAAATCAGCCTTAAGTATAAAGTACCTTTAATTTTGAGGTTAGAATTAAATTTGGGATTTCGGATTTTGTGAACCCACAGACCACAGATATGAAGTTTAAAGCGGATACGTCCAGCCGTGTAGGCTGCAGTAGACTATACAGACAGGTAGACAGACGGAATTGGCAGACCCAGTTTTTAGACTTCTCCATCATAGTAATGTCAAGTTTGATTAAAATGTCGAGGTCGAAATTTTTCTCGAAACCAAAAATTACCCTGTAGGTACAGGTGCAAGTAAAAAAACAGTAGATAAGTATTACCAGAGTAATGCAGAATGTTCAAATAAAATACATACATACATAATTGGCTGCAACTGCGACCTTGAGCCTACCTGTTAAAAAAAATACAAATTTTTGGCGCAACAGGTCTAACCTCCGGGAACAAACATTTTTTTCCTTAAAAACGCAAAACCTGCCTCATGATAAATCGAAAAATCACAGCTTTTTAAGAGAATATTGGGAGAAGATTTCAATGAAGTCAGTTTCTCAATTATTCACACAAAAAAAAAAACAAAACTTTTTACTTAAAAAATGTGACTTAAATTATACATAATATTTTAAAGATGTGAAACGATATAAAACGTGACCGTTCACTTACCTTCGGATTAAGCGTAGTACACTTAGTGGGCAACCCAAGATGACACTGTGATTTAATTAGAGTGTTTATGACAACCGTTTTTCCACCACCTGTAGGTCCCACAATCATTGTTGAATGGCGGGTCATCATTGTTTCATACATCTGAACCACTTTATCCTCCTAAAAAAGAAAAATACATTTTTGTATGCAACTATACCAGTGGCCATACCATTGAGGTAAATGAATTTTCAAATAATAGACATCATATTAAAACCAAGCTATGTATTTTATTTATAATGCAATTCAACGCCAGTTTTATTTCTTATGCGAATCTTACTGTCTATGTTCCCAAATATGGGGATCTTAAGCTCTATGAACAAATTCCGATGAATAATTAAAAAAAAAACGCATTAAAATGGGGCGCATGGCCATATATGTATACATATATATAATGTATAATTGAATTATAGAGAATTTGACTGACTATCAATTTTGTGTTAGTAATTTTTTTATTTTCATCCACCCGAGAAACAACCGATTTTCATGTTACCGTAACACCTTCCCAGAGACAACCTCAACTGTCCTGTTTAATGCGGAATACTCTTCTTCTTTTGATTAGTGCATTACATTACATTTACATTGTTTTAGTGGGCATGAACTATAACAGTGTCCCCGCGAAAAAATGGACACCACGTTTTAATGAAACCAAATAATTTTGGCTACCAGAAGAAGGAGAAATATAAATCACGTAAATTATACTTTCCATTTAACCAAAATTGAAATGTTTCAATGATATAATAATTGCGAAAATTACCTGATCTGAAAGTATTATATAACCATCGGTTGTTAAAACATGACGAACAGCAGCATTAAATTGTGGATATCCAACACGTGGACAATCAATGCCTGGAAACAGATCCTGTGAGGGAAAAAAAAATATTAGTACTTAGTTTCTGTATGTATTTACGTATTTATGTATGTAAAACTGTAAAACTTTTATTCAATCAATTTAAGAATCATCGTCTTCTGAAAAAACATAAGATACATATTTATCAACTATTTTATTTAAAGTTTCATTTTGTGAAACCATCCGTAAAAAAAAAAAGAAAGAGCATAGTAGGTCGCACGTACTTGCACCTTTATCCTGAAGCAACTTTATGCTTGCAAATGTTTTATCTTTCCCATATACATACATACATGTATGTATTTATTTTTAGCTTAATCAGCGAAGAAATGCCTGAGAAACAGCCGATTCTCAATATGGCCGCTATATCGATCGTGATATACCATCTTATAGCGTATATCCAAACTAACATAAATATTGAATTTTATCGAAATCGTTAGAGCCGTTTTCGAGAAAACCCATTTTTTATTGAAATTGGCTTTAAGTAAACCGCCGTGGGTCAGAGCATGGGGTTCGAGGTTCGAATCCCACTCAATACACCAAAAAGTTTTTCCACGGCCCCACCTCTCCGAGAGTACAACTGTCATACAGTCCCTCATACAGACAGACAGACAAACGGAATTGCCGGACCCACTTTTTTGGATTTCTCCATTATAGTAATGTCAAGTTTGATAAAAATCTCAAGTTCGATTTTTTTAACGAAAGCAATACTTGCCCTAAGGTATAGGTGCAAGTAAAAACCTCCCTCGAACGAAAACATGTATCCTTTACCTCCACCACTTACACTTCCAATCGGCAAAAACCCCCTCCAGACAAATGTTCTCAGTTACATTTTCCCTACCCATTCAAAGAAGCCAAGAAATCCCATAAGCAAATGGATGTTTGACAAAGAAACTGCAAAGAAAATTCTGCTAAGGTCAGAAAGGGATAGACTAAAAATTCGCACTGTGAAGAAATGAAGCCGAAAAATGATCGGCTTTTGAAATATGTAATTCATTGCATGCTTGTTTATCGTCGATGAATTGGTCGGATCTCGTTAGCAGAGGTCATACTAGCCTGTTTCTTATCTATGCATGCCAAGATTTTCATAATAAATATTTTGGTATCGAGCATGTATGAAATGAGGAAAATAAAAAAGGTTTGATGAACAAATTTTACAGGTGACGTAAGTAAAATATGTTTGATATTTAAAAAAGGAAGCCGGAAGCACGACGATGGAATTTACCTACCTTCGTATATACGTACGAATAGGTGAATATGAAACATGAAAGTAATATTTTACATTTCTATAAGAAATAATTATATATTTCTATAAGAAATAATACATACATACATATTTACCAAACTGAATAATCCCTTTGGATAGTGTATAATACATACACTATCTAGAGTATCTTAACAGTGTAATCAGTTGGGTACATACATACATATGTACATACATAGTTTGTAAGATAGAGAAAAATTGTAATTGTTACATTTTTTTTTAATTTAAAAACAAGTTTACCTTAATGAGACCGAGAAATAATCCCACATCGTCGAATACGAATTTTGGAAAATTCATATCACGTAAAACCCTCATCAAAACAACTGATTCAGGTAAATCACCAGATTGCCTTTGCATTACGCCTGCCATTCGCAAAACAGAATTCAATGACCGCAGTCCCCAATCATAGTGGCATTGCTTGGATAGCTGCTCTTGTGCTAATTTGTACAAGACAGTCATTTTTTTTGCTAAAACCTAGAATCCAATACATTTTTAAAATTCATTATTCTCAAATCACATGCTTTTATGGAACACACCTTCGATGTTAAAAATCCATCTGAAAATAGGGAAATTAGGCAAATTAGTTCAAGGTCAGGCTTGATGCACGTAACAGGTCGAAATAATGCCTTAACTGATTCTGGAAGTTCTGTTCGTCCTGCGTAACCTGGGTTCATGGTGACAAATACACCAACTTTCGGATCAAGGAAGATCAGAACTCCTTCAAACTGATGGTATTAAAACACAAGACACATTAATGGATTAAGTATGGTTATGTAGTTAATTTATTTAATTAGCGTAATATGAATGTCTAGCTAATGACTGAATACAATTATCAATTGTATAAACTTACCACAAATGTTTTAAGTTTCTTCATTAGCCCACTCCTAATAGTTTGTAGCTGCGTCGATATGACACTAAGTACCGAGATTTCTATACGATTAAATTCATCAAAGCACCCCCAAGCACCACATTGACAAAGACCCGCTAAAATACTTCCAACAGCACGGAAATCCATTCCTTCACCGCAGTTAGTAACAATGCAAAGTAATGCCATGGCCTTGGCTAAATCTTTACATGTTTCAGTCTTGCCTGTCCCAGCTGGGCCGGCTGGAGCTGCACCAATGTTCATACAAAGGGCTTGAGTAATGGTTAAATAAATTCTGTCTGTCAAAGGCGTAATCACCAGACGTCCATTTAGACCCATGTACTCATAGCCGTAATTAAAACGACCGGTGCATTGTACAACGAATAAGTCATCAAATTGTTTAATCCAATAAAATCGTAATTGACTTTCCCACCCAAAATCTTGAGCATCTAACACATTGTCACGTACAAATGTTTCTATTATGTCTTTAGCATGAACGTCAATTGTTGTAATTGTTTTGAATTTTAAACGATCATTTCGAGACAAGTCAGACCGCACTTTTAAAACCAATTGCTCAATTTGTTTATTCTGTGCTCGAAGAAAATCCTTCATGGCACGTTTTTGTCCTCTTTGTAATGCGGCAAATGTTTCTTCAACCTCTACAGTCCACCACAATTGACTCCCTGCTAAAGTCACCATACCTTGGTACAATAGTATCCAGTCGTTTCTAAAAAAGATAAAGTTGCATTTTTCTATTTATATTATTATTTCCAAAGTGGCTGTGAGTTATCCCTTCTAGCTGGTGAAAATATCAAAATAGATTAAAAGTAAGAAAAAAAGATACAATTCATCTGGAACGAATCATATGATACTCGATCAGTGTTCATGGACATAAATCTACAATGTCCATAATGGACTCACATACTCGTACATATGTATGTATATCCCTGTGCCGTCGTTCATGTTAACAGTGAATGAACTTGTCGTACTTCCGAAATTGATATTAATTCTAGCTTTTTTTTTTGTTCTAAATAACACATATTCACATATTTTCTACATATTTTCACATATTGCTTGCGTAATTTTGTTGACTCTTTTAAACTACTCATCGTGCTGTTGCACTATTTGGAAGAGTTGGATTTAATCTGAATAATTCTCACTCATGAGTGATAAACCTCACTAAATAAATTATTTAACAATGCGATATTATGCTTTAGAAATAAAGATTTTTGTAAAGATTTTTTTCTTAGTTATAAGGAAATATTTGTTAATTTGTACCTTGTAATTTCATTTTTTCGGCCATAGTGCTGTATTGCTTTTTTAGTTATAAACCAATTTGTATGTCTCATTTCATGTAGAACATCATTCATCCAATTTTCGACTCTTCCCTGTGCAGGTACTTTAATGAACATTAAAGGAAAAAATCTTATTAGTTCTATTTAGCAAACATTAAACGTCTTTTTAATCTTATACGCTATACCAGTATTACGAAAAAGCATCATCTCCCCTTCACTAGAAACCATTCCTAAAACTATACTTAAATCATTATCCTTTGTAAAACGTAGGGATTTTAAGTTATCATACATCTGTAAAAAAAAGTAAGAGTTACTCGGGTTAAAAAAATGAATGATCATTTCTTAGTAATAATAGTAAAATTGTTTCAAATTAAAGTGTCAAATATTCTTTGACCTCAAACTTTTAAGAGATTGTGTATAAGATTACATACATATGTGGATGCATATTAAAATACAACGAAGTGATAATAGTGAACATCTTATTAGGTCTTCTGATTCTACCATACAATTAAAATATTTTTATGAATTGGTTGTATTAAAGGGAACATTTCTGTTCATATTAAGTTAGTGTTGATTCTACTTTACAAGTAAAATAATTTTGTAAATTGGTTGTATTGAAAGAAACATTTCTGTTCATATTAAGTTAGAAAAAAATTTCACAAATCTCTTGTTGAATTTTTTTTAATACATATAATACATGTCACTTTTAGAGTGTAAAATGTTCGAGGTACAAACCTTGATTATATGGTCTTGCACAATTGTTGGGTCACTGCTACCTAATATTGAGAGTAATTCATCAGTAGATATAAAATAAAATCTTGGAAATATGCGACGTTTTGATTCAAGATATTCGTTCAATGATTTTTGGCAGTCCTCCAAGCCTATGTTTAAAGTTTGAAACTCTGCCAAGCGACCAGATACTGTACAAATAGTAACCACTAGGGGGTTCTTAGCGCAGTCTACCATTATCTGTAAGAAAACGTCAAAATAAAGAGACGGGTTAATAAAAATGTTTTATTACGCTTTGCAGCGTTATTCCGTTGAGAAAATATGTATTATGTTTATCATATGTATTTATTTATCATCCATCCTGGTAAAGCCCTGCAACGATTCCTTCAATTATGTCCTATTCTTTTGGTTTCACCATAAAAATTCATTCTCTTTGGACTCCTATGTACATTCGAAAACCCACAGCATAAATCACCTACATCAGAGATTTATGATCCAAAGGGAGTACCTCAAAATATCTCCATATTCACCAATGCAAAATTACATTTAAATATATTATGTTATATGTTAATATAATATATTAGTACTTTTGAGAGCTTTTTCTTTCTGGTGAGATATTTTTTCTCAAAGCTATGCGGCACCACAGTGTGATTGTGCAAAACGTCAAGTACAAACATTCATACATATTCTTTGGCGCAGTTTTTGTATTTTGTGTTTTTTTTTTTTTTTGCGATGGCCTTTTAACTATCTACTTACGCGTCTATAGGCTTTATCAATATCGTCAAATTTCCTTGCTTCTTCTGGTAACTGAGTGCGTATATCGCCGCCAACGAAAATTCCCTCTAGGTACAACCATTTACGCTGGACTCCAATCCATTCATCTAAGATTTCGTAAATTAACGCCAATATTCTCTCCCACTTATTTACAGTTTGAAGAAATGGACCGATAAATCTTTAAGAGAAAAGAATAATTCATTTAGAACAACATGCATGTGTACAATTAACATGCAAACGTACACACATATGGATACATATTTAAACATATGTAAACATATGTGATGTATTCATATGTAAACATGCGTATATACATGTGTAGGTACGTACATTTATTATCAGTTTATAAACACCTACTATATGCGCCTTTTAGTCTAAATCAACTGAAGATGTCTAGTTGCTTTCATATAAATATAGAAAAGCTACAATCCGTCTGTAATGGATTATATGATACTTTATCATTTTTCCTTTGGATCAAAAAATAGAAATTTTTGGCGTAACCATAGTACACAGAAATAGCTTCTTGCCTCCATTCAAGTTGTGGGTGTTACATTCGTTACACGAATGGAAGATGCCTCTTGTTTAATGCCGTGTCCGAAAGGCAATATTGTATTTAAACAGTTTTTAAGGCGTCAGGCTTAATAAAGTGCGCGCGGCGTCTATATTTTTGGACTGAGACGCAATGAAAACATCGAACTACATTCTATTAGTTCCAAAAAATCGCCGAGCGGCTGAACTGCGGACATACATATGAAAGTGTACACATCCACCACACCTATAGAATTTATGAGTGAATTAGAGATTAATCAATGTTTTTTTTTTTTCAACATTCGAACGCAGACAATATCCGATTTTTCAAAGAATGTCAGGTTTAGTCTCTGCTTTTGCAGGAAAAAACTTGACAAATTATAATTTCATTATTCAATTCAAAAATGTGGATTGCAACCCCATTTTACTATGCACAGGAAGATATTGAACTATCCTCGAACCATTTCGGATATTCAGATTTCAATTATAGTAAAAATTAAATAATTTTACAATACTACAAACTTACTGCGATGCGCCCATCGATTGAAGGTTTGTTGCGTTGTCGTCAAGTACTTGCATTATTTCTTCCACCGAACCAAGTATATAACCACGATCCTCCTTACCTTTGAAATGCTTATGAACCTTAAACATCGTAACTGCCCATGTCTCTTCGACTTCCTTAATACCTTTTTCAATAGATAATTCTTTCAAAGCATTATTAAGAATTTGTTCCGCAATATCCTTTAAATTAAAAAAACAGAAAAAATTCAGCAAACGAAATGATTTGAAAGAAAAAATGTGTTTATTACCTGATATTGGTGCAGTTGCATGTTAAACATGTTTTCTAAAGTAAATCTGTCGGGAGCCATGTCGAAGTACTTTCCTGTTTTTTGCATTAGTAAGCGCCAGTGGCGTTCACGCAATGCCTCGTTTTTTAAACTTACCATTAACGGCACAGTATTTCTGAATTGTTTCATTTGCAATTCTAACATTTGACCGACTGCTAGATCTCTTACCTTAGTAGATAAATAAAAAAAAATGGCATAAATAAAAAGTATCTACATATGTTAGTAGTTTATATTATTATATGTGTGAAACTAGCTACGATTTCTTTGATACTTTGCTTTATCTGTTTTTGTTATTTAATTATGGAAATAACCCAAATTTTTTCGTTATAGTTTGACTTTTGATTGCGAACAATTTACCTGGGCATATAGTTTGTAATACACTGACAAAATAGAGTGAGTTTGACTTCGGTCTCGAAAAATTAACTTAGATTGTAATCAAAAAATATATGTTTAAGGAGTATTCATATGTATGTATGTACGTATTTCCGTAATATAATGTACTGCCAAGTCTACTTCTGAGGCAGCTTCATTAAAATTCCATGTAGGTTCGAGGTAACCATTCTATTCATCCATTTGCTCTACCTAACCCAAATGAAGATCATTTGAAATTAAAAAACGAATAATACAATCACTTTAAAATTCCCATTACCTAACTACTTTACTATGTTATAAAATCGTTGTAATTTCTCAATGTCTAAATTGCAGTGTATGGCTGTGTAACATGCAAAAGGGTAGACAACCAAAGGGACCTACAGACACAAAAACATATCACGCGTATATGGTATGGTTTAAATAAATGATTATCATTTGCACGCAACTTCAACAATCAGCTTTTATAATAACAACTAGTACTTGGGTTAAAGGGAATTCACATTACTAAACAAATCATCGACTTATATATGTATATATCCTAGTCTTCAGAGTCATATGCATCTAATCAGTGCGCATCTAAACGAAATATAACCTGACACAAAAACATCTTGGGATATCCTATTCTCCTTCTTATTTTGTAAATTGACCGTGGCTGAGCTGCATGAGTTAGAATGAAATCTCCGAACGTTTGCTGTAATGAATTTAAATATCTAAATATGTTATCTCAATAAAATTTTTCGATTTTATAACAAATAGGGAAGTTTTAAAAAAAGGACATTGCACTAGGCGGTTTTTAAAAATGTAATGCTTGTAATTTATAACGTTGTAAAGTTTTAAAATTGAATACCCAGAAAATAGTCGCATGCGGACGGATGGGTGGGCATGGCTTACTCGTTTACTCTATTAATACTGATCACGAATATACGAGTATATGCATACTTTATAGGAGCCATCTCTATTATTTCACTATATTACAAACTATGTGTCAAACTTAATACATATAGCCATTAAAAGAGTATACAAATTAAAATGTACTGTAGTATTGTAAAATTTAAATACTATTTTTTCAGACAGACAAACCTTTTTGGGAATCTTCCGAAACTCCTTTAAATAGCTTTCAATGCCATCATTTAAGATTTGCGGATCCAAATCAACCCATAAGGTTTTTGACCATGTTTCTCTTGCAAGTTTTTGTTGTTTATAAAGTCTGTAAATCTATACACCACATTCAATTAAATGGACAAATGTGTATTTGCATTTGATTACTCACCACTTGCATTCCATCAAAATCAGTTTTCACTCGTATGTAATTATTGTAATCCACAATAGGTATATCAAAAAGCTTTTCTGCATTGGCTGTTAATGATATCAGTAGATATTTATATTTGTAATTCATTTTTTTTTTCATTATTTACATAGTTCTAATTTCCGTTCTTCTAAGGCCTGAAACTTTGTACCGTATGTATCAAGCAATTTTACTCCTCTGTCAAGTTCTGTTCCAACAGCGCCTGGTCCATTTTGTTCAAAGTCTTGTATAAAAATTTTCAACTATTTGAAATATATGTTTATTAGGTATATTCTGAATAATCACTGTACGTTTTAAAGTTATGAATAGACTTATTTTTATTTATTTTATTTATGAAATAAAATGTTTTAGTTAACAAATCATAATATGCAAAATGACGGCTGACTCATTAAACTTTCGTCCCCAACAACTCTGTTACCTTGTTTCAGATATTTTTAGATATCTTTAGAAATTCCATTACTTACCTCCTCCAAAAATGAGCCTATGTCCGCTGTGACAATCTGAGCGAATTTTTGCTTTATTGGTGCCAATTTTACTGAACGGTAGAGGGAAGACCTGAATACTCTTTTCCATCTTTTCTCCAAGTGGTGTGCCATTAGCATATCATTGTAATCGAACTTCAGTTTTGCATGATGAATAAAAATAGAAAATCCATTACTTATGAAATGAAAAGTAAATGTATGTATGTACAAACTTAAACGAACGGAATAATACCCAGTAGAGTACCTATTGTCCAATAAAGTGGACAAAGTATTATGGATTTTGAGTTGTAATAATACCTACATACATTCAAACGTACACTCGTTCTTACGTATATTCAATTATATAATTATAGAAGTAAGTTCTTTTTTAAAACTACCTTAAATATCGGACTTGGCCACAGAAAATGTAATTTTTTTATTAAATGATATTAAGTATGAATATCTGTTAACCAAGTGTCAAAAGTAGGTGTATCTAATTTTCAGGTAGATAAATTTCACGTAATTAGTTTCATTAAATTACTCTCTTTGGGGTTTTGTGAAAATTAAAGTATATGTGGATAAGGCCGCGATAATTGCACAGCTGGAAAACAACTTTTGGACCAAAATTGATGAACTTAATACGGTAATCTGTGAGCGAGTTCTTGAAAATTTAGATTTTCGTATGAGAGCCTGTAGACGTGTTCGTGGTGGGTATTTAAATAATATTATTTTTCACACATAATAATTAAGAGCCAGAAACATAACTCATGTTATTAACGATGTTCAGGCGGATATAGTTAAAAAGTCAAAAATTGGATTTAAAAATATTAGATCCAAATTTATCACCATAGTTATATTCAAATACTGATTGCTACATATTTGTTTAATTGATTTATGAAATTAAATTCTCCTAGCCTAAAATTTAAGGACGAAAAAGTTGTGACCACAGATGGACTGACGGACGAATATATAATAATAAATGGCCCGTGTATCCTATATGGTTTATCTCTATTATTCCTCCATGTATGAAACTATTTCCAAGCTTAATATACCATTAAAATAGTGTACAGTTTTATTTAGCCATTAAACGATCATGATTCTTACAATGACCTCTTTAATTATTTGCCTTACCTTTATATTGTGTTCACTAAAAACTGTGTAGGTCTGTTGCATTTCCGTTATTTTTAACTGAATTGTAAGTGTCTTTGATTGAATTGTTACTATTGATGCCATAACAATTTTAAAATCTTCTAAATCTTTTGGACTTCTATCTAAGTCACGTTGAAGTTGCTGCAACAAAACCAAAAAAAAATATGTATTTAAATTTCAAATAAAATATTTGGATTATATGTACATATGTATGTATGTATGTATGTATGTATGTATATTGAATGACAAAAATATGTTTTTACGTAAATAGGTTTCACTATATTTTCTACTTGTTTTGAAATCATTCAAGACAGATAATTAAAATCACCATAATACCAAACAAAAAAAAGCAAGTTTCTTCAAAAACAGGAAATACCTTAGCACCCTTAGTAGCAAGATTGCCCATGGCATATTTTTTACATAGCTAGGCTGGGCGGAATGGATATTAGGACGATTAATAGGGGATAACGATGCACACTAATTACTTCATTTTGAAAACTATAATGAGAGCTGATTCCTTCCGGCTTACCTTTTCAAATATCACACATATTTTGCTTACGACACCTGTAAAATTTGTTTTTAAACCTTTATTTTTATTCTCATTTCTTACATGCTAGATACCAACATATTTATTACGAAAATTTTGACATAGCCACGCATAGCCGAGAAACAGACAAGTATGACCTCTGCTAACGAGATCCGACCAATTCATCGACGATAAACAAGCATGCAATGAATTTTCCGAAAGCCGGTCATTTTTCGATAAAGAATTCATTTTTTCACATTGCGAATTTTCAGTCTATCCCCCTCTAACATTAAGCAGAATTTTCTTTGCAGTCTAACATCCATTGGCTTATGAGGAAAATAACCCGGGATTTTTTGGATGAACATTTGATGGGTAGAGAACCGTAATAATAATAGTCTGGAGAAAAGATTTATGGTGATTGGATGTCAAGGAGGAGTTTTTTTGTGTACGGAGGTAACAAAAAACCGACAAAAATAGGGTATTTCTCCATTTATAGTGACAAACAACAATTAATAATGCTCCGCGTCAACACTGAATTATGGCAAGTAATGTGTATGTATTTTCACAGGTCACCGCGTTCCAACTACACGATGAATCTTTCACGACGTTAACTCCAGCTTCTGCGTGATCGGGGCTGTGAATTGCAGAACAATTGAAGGTAAAACGCGTGCTATTTGACGAGACCTTAAACTTTGGGTAGTTATTTGTTAGGGCTATAATTTACAATTTACTACTTACTTTAACTTCATTTCTTAAGGCAGTCATATTCTTTCTAGTTTTGTTTGCCAAAATATCGCCCAACGTTGTTTTCCATTCAAATGCGTGTGTGCATAAACTGTCTAATAAGGGCATTAAATTTATACGAATACAACCCACGTTGCAGTGCGTTGGTGACTGACGCAATTCTTGTATAACGTTAGCATAAAAAGTAAATTTCTCATCGAAATCCACCAACGGAACACCTGAATTTACGAATTTGTCGCAAACTGCTGTTTTATCAAAAGCCCACAAACCATAAAACTTTTTAAATCTAAAAAGAACATTACATGCAAATACAAGTTTTAAAATGTACATATAGCAAAACCTTACCTTCTCACATACGTCTGAGCTTCATCAACCACTCTATTGGCAAGAAACTGTATACTTTGAAGCAAGCCAACTATTTCGTCTTTCTGTTATAAGAATTAAATAATTGTTGAGTACGAATAATAAACAATTGTAATGTTATTTACTTTAAGAACGTCTTCGTAAAATGTGAAGACATATTTCTTCCCTTTGTTTTCTACAGGTGGGCAGGATAAGCAAGTTCCACTCATCCATCGTTTAAAAACTTTGATTCTAAATAATACCAATGGTTGAAAGAAAAAAATGGTGAACACTGTCTGCTACTTAATAATTAATATTAATACAAGATCGTAGACGAAAAGCAAGTGCGGTATGAAAAAATAACTTAATTACAGACGAAGCTGTAAGTACTTCGATTTAGCAGAACTTTTCTAATATTTTGGCTTAATATTTATGCAGTGCAATAATTTGGCGCCCATATTCTTGCAACAATTCACATTGCAAAGAATCTTAAGATTCTTAAAAGATTTAAAAGATTTAAAAAGATGACAGTTATTTGTTCGCAAGATGTGAAGTAAATAAAAACTGTTTGTGTTTACTTAATCGAGTTCAATGCAAGTCAATTTTTGATTTATCACGTTAAATGAAACGATTTTCATCAATACGACTTATTTATACATACCGCTCCAGAAAATCCTTTGCTGACTGTAGAAAAATGTTTTTCAATTCCGAGGCGCTTGGATGTAGTGCAATTTCCGGAGTAACGAGTAAGCCTCTAACTTCAAATATTGGGACGTTTCCCATAATAGCATTCAAAAATCTTTGGAAATTTCGAAGAGTGTATCTGCAAGTTCAAAATAAACAGTTTGATTAGGCATAGAAAAAAAATGTAAATATTATCTGACCTTAAAATACAATCGAAAGTTTCCTTTTCCCAATATACGTAGTACTCTCTCATTTTTTCAGAACGCCCAGTGAAAGTGCCCAGAACAAGACTTTCTAACTTGACCAAAACCGGGCCAAGAGAATCAACAATTTTCTTTATGTATGAAACTTTTTCATTTCGTGATTCTCTTAACCTTATTAAATATTCTTCGCAAGGATAAACATTGTCGCAACTCTCCTCGTCATTCTCCGATTTAATGCATGGATTAGAAAATTCATGCAAAAAAATTCCTTGGGTAGTATTTCCATCAGGCTCAATAATTTTGAATAAGTTGAAATTTTCAATCTTTGCTATGCGCCCTTTGATTTCAACCCGAATATTGTTAATTTGGGATACAATGGACACTAGCTTCCGTAGCAACATTTTGATGTTTCCCGCAAATTTTTGTATGTTAAAAGACTGCCATGTATAACGTCCTACACCTGCTTGTATGACCACCTCCGTTTCATATAGATGATCCCGTAGAAAATCCACCTAAGAATACGATCAATAGGAAAATATGTTTTATTTTCGTTTTTATTATTATAATTTATTAACATGGGTAATTTTAAAAATTTTCACAAAGCCACCACTTGCGCTTTATAAGAAATAAAATAAAATATGTATTCAAATCGGATAGTTAATAGCTTTTATAGATATTTACCTCAGAGAGCGAAAGCAAACCAATTATTGTATTATACTCGCTTATGACTTCTTCAATAGCTTCATAATCAGTGAAAAGAAGATTTTTTCTCATGATAGCTGTTCGGATAACAGCAGGCAGCTTAAATCCCAAATGTTCCAACTCTTGTCCTTCATGCAACGTGTTGAAAATATCTGTAACAAGAAAAAGTGAATAAGTATCATTTCCCGGAATTTTTACATCCGGTATATTTAAACCTTTATACCACAATTCACTTGTGCCAAAGTCCTACAAACTATTTGACGTATGTACATGGATAGATAGACTTAAGTTTGAATTTAAATTATAATAGAAATTATAAGTAAAAAAAAAAAATTATGTTAACCCATTTATGCCGGGTGGAGGTCATGTTATTAGCTGATACGCTTATAATGGGCTTAGTCTTTTGAAAGCAAATTTATATAGAAAGGGATCCGGAGAATTGGAATTAGGTAATTACGGGACCAGATTATAATCCATTGGGAAAATGTGCCGAGGTTACGACAATCCTAAAGGTTTATCAAGCCATATGCTTACAAGGAAATTCAAAGTTTAGACAAAGAAAACATTAGGAAGCTGGTGAGTTTGCTAACAGGTCACTGTGGCCTGCGGTATCACCTCAACAAACTCAATCTATGCCCAGACATAGAATGCAGGTTCTGCTCAGAAGATGATGAATCATCTGAGCACATTCTCTGTGAATGCCCAGCTCTGCATTGGTTGAGATGGCGCTTCTTCTGCAAGGTAATATGCTCGCCGGCAGATATTAGAACTTCTGCAACTAAGGACGTGCTTTCCTGCATTAGGGACTCTAAGAGACCTTAGAGTAAAATTACACCATAAGATACAATAGATCTTTTAGGTCGCAGTATCAGCCATATGGGCTAGGGTCCGGAAAAAAAAAAATAAAATAAATAGTAAAAGAAGTTCAAGAATATGCAACAAAATAAGACAGTTGCATGAGGAATGACGAAGTAGAATAAGGAGTCAAACGGGTATAATTTGCTCTGCGAAAGTAAAAGGAATAGTAGCTAAGAAGCAATTGGAATACTTCAAGGCGGTGAATAGAAAACAATCAAATCTACTTCAATATATCTTGGATCGAAGGAGGCTTTGTGAAAAAAATTGTTCGTAAAATATTCGGTTCCATTTTCATCAACGGTACGAGCTGTAGAGCGACATCGATCTAGTAAAAATAAAAACCATCTAGTAAAAAACAAACATACAATCAACATCTGAGGCGGCTAAGACTAGGGTATAGTCTTTTAACAAATTATGTTTTCTTAAACGTACAGTATTATACACACTTATACACATACATATACATAAGTATATTCATCAGATTCATACTCGCCTTTTGTAATATTAACTTGAAATTGCATTTCGATCTCGATCAATATTTGATCTCCTACTAACTCCTTCCAAGTCGGCATAAATTCTTGGTTATTAGCTGCAATAACAACTGCAAATAGAAGAACGTGTAATTTATATATTTATAAAACCACTTCTCTAAAATAATTTTTATCATCTTACGTTCACATTGTTTCATTCGAAATCTATCTTCAGCCGTTGTTTTTTTGGAGCGCATGGCATTTAAAAACGTTTTCGCCTTTTGAATTAATGCATCCATAGCCGGTGGCCTACTCAAGAGCCACTGTACAAGTGTAGCATAGACAGTAAATTTTGTGATTTTTCTTTTGAACCCGCCACTGGTACTTCCACCACTTTTCTCTTCTTTTTCCAACTTAAAATAAGGAATAATTGAAAGAATTTAAGATGAATTAGCCATTCTTAAGATTTTTTGAAAGCCTTTGCCTCTTAAAGTAGCATAAGATTACTTTTGTTAATATATTACTGACTTACTTTTCTGGCGGAATGTCCTTCCGTCGCACGTGCAATGTAGGTCACTGCAATCATAACGAAATAAGGTTACAAAAGTTACATCGCTTATGTATGTACAAATGTTACATATTATATTAATAGAAATCTTAATGTTCAAATAAAAATATCTTTATTGTTAGAACAACAAATTAAGAGTTCGTGTTACTAAACGATCAAAATGATGATACGAAATACAAAAAGTGACAGATATGTATATATGTACCTATATCTTATATTAATATATGTATGTCTACATATGTATACAGGGTGGGACAAATATCAAGTTTCTTTTTGGAAATGCAATGGGATGAACAAAATTAAATTTTTTCCATGTAGGTACATGTAACTGAACGGCGGTGTGTTCCATAATTAATGGGAATGTTTGCTCTTACTAATAAAGCCATAATACATGGAAAAAATTTAATTTTGTTCATTCACGCGCAACGGAGAATAGATGACAATGTTAACTTGGTTCAGTTTTTCAGTGCTGAGTTATGTAACTCTGAGTTAAATCAGACTTACAAAAGTACATACTATGTATGTATGTATGTATATACCTTGCAGTGTTTTTCCTTTTTCTTTTTATAAAGTCGTTTTAAAATTGAATCATTTAGAAGATGAAGGGCTCAAGCGACTCTTTATTTAAATTTGCCTTTTCCTACAGATAAAGGTACTACAACATTCTTTCTTTTCAATAAAAAAAATACTAACATTAAAAGCACTTCGATTTAAGTTACATTTCATTGGTCATATACTTTTTATAATTTTTATTAAAAAAGTTATAGGTAGGTAAATGACTTTTAACGACGATTATTTAAATATTTGAAAAGTCGCTTAAGCCACTATATTTAGAATAGCGCTTTGTTTATTTAAATAAATCTTCTTATTACTATTATTTAAAAGGGTGCTAATACTCACTGGCATCTTTGTTACAAATTTCTATTGATAATATATTATTTCTCATAACTGCATTTACGTTATACGTTGATCTTTTGGTGAATTTGTCGTATATATCTTGTTCATACACATACATAAGATTGACTAGCTCGTAATACTGCTTGAAGGTACTACGCTTCAAATAACTGTTTTTTAAGTTCGGCAAGTGTTCCAGCTGTAAAATATAACAAAACATTTAGAATTTCATAGAGCCTACTTATTTTGAACAACGTTGTTTAAAGGTATTATTAAATTATTGATGAATGCTGAAGACCTCGACACAGAAATAAATGTTTGCATGAAATCGTATGTACTTTCTGATTCTGCCAGTGTCTTATCAACAGAATTATTGAAAGTTTAATAAGTTTGTTTTGAGGTAAAGTGGTATGGAAGCACAATACATAAATAAATATTGTCGTCTTCCTCGATAGTTCGCTCGCTATTAGTAACCACATTATCAAAATTAACTAACTAGTCTATACGATCAACTCCAGGTAACCCTAACCTAAATTGCATGGCGCCACAACATTTACCTAGTTGTTTATAACCTTTTTCAGATACAATACACATTCCACTAAGAACAATTATAGGAACTATATCCAGTTAATTCCCATTTAATATCACTCTCCGGTGGAGTAGATTGAATAAGAATTCCATTATCACAGAACATTGGTCAATAGGAGATTATGGAGCCAAAGTAAACATCCTCTGTAACGCATATTGGAAATTCACTAACGACTAACAAACATATGTACATATGTAAACTCGTTTTAAACTATAACTAGATTTTTATGGCACCATACAATCTTAAGCAAATAAATTTAGTATCAAATAACGAGTTTAAAAAAAAAAAACAAAGTTTAAAAGTTTAGAAACACGAACATACATACCTTTTTAAAAGCTAAAACGGACTTTTTTAATTTGTTGCTAAGTAAGCGAGTCCATCGAATAATTGCTACGGTGGCAGGTTGATGTTTAGCAAGTGGAGGTTTTTTTCGATTGTTCTGTGTAAATAAATAAATTGATACATGCATATGGACATATATAAATGTATAAATAAACAATTAAATTTATAATTAAATGTAAATTATATAAATATTTCCATCTGCATTAGAAATCTAGGGACAAGTATGTATGTATGTATATTATCAATATAGAAATAATGGAACGTACCATGAACTCATATTCGACGGTATTGATTTCGGTTACAAAAAAACGAAGAATGTTCTCATGTTTTTCAGACAAAAAATTAGCCAAATTCTCCCTCGTATCAATGTTACGGATGTCAGTAATTAAAGCTAGCCCCAAATGAGATGATCTCAATGAAGTAATACATTGATCAATCACGAGCTTAGCTTCAGTTTCAACAGAATATAATTTCCGGTTGAAACCATCTAGTGTATCTTCCCAGTTCTCCCAATTCGAAGGCCGAAATATATCGTAATCTACTCGCATTATATCTCCTAAAAGACAATACACCTTTTCCATCATGGTATCAACAACTGATGGGTCCACGACAATTGATTTCAGTCGGAAACCAAAGAGATTTTCAAACTGCACAAAAACTTTTGATATATATGCTATATCCTGACTTATTCTGCATATATGATCGACTTCATTAAACAACACGTTTTTATCGAACTCCCACCGAGATCCAACTCCTGAATTTTCGATTTTCGCTCTAGTTGCCATGTACGAACTTTTCCAAAAAATAAGAAAATTTGCACAATTTGTTGCCATTTCGTAGACTATCTTTGCGGGGTTTCTGTAAAAAAAAAAATAATTTGGCATTTGTGAAAGTTTTTAAATTTATTATTTAACTTAACAAATAACTTAGTATATTACTATTATGTCCAATAACGTATTATAGCCTCATTGAAAACGTATGTTTTATAACATATTATCGAAAATAATAATATAATTTAACAGTCTGAATTGACTTAATGAACTCATTTGACGTTAATTCTGTGCGATACTTAATTACCAGAGATTCCGAAGAGAAATCCTTCTCCTAATTCCGAAGACTATCTGTCTTCAAGTTCTCAATGGTTTCTGAAGGTAATAGTATTTCAATGTTAAATAAATGTCGGGTTGTATGGTAGATACAAGTATACCATTTCTCTGTAAATTGTGGAACAGTTTTATTAAGAAGAATAAATGTCAAATTATCGCTTCAAAAAAACAATTGTTCTAAGTGGAAACGTGAGCTCCTTGTTTAACAAGAGAAGTAACAACACTATTAGTCCATGCCAAAAATATAAGACTGAACTCTGAGAAATTCAGAAAGTCAAAAAATTTATCAGATTTTATACTTAAAACAGACTGAAAATATAAACGTATTTATGTACATATGTATGTATGAGCAGAGTTAATTAACCTTTCTTCTATATGTATATGTATTTACTAATTACTTGAATATATCTTCAAGGGCCACAATTGCTTTTATCTTTTCTGTAAAAACGTGCGAAATCTCATTCAATAAAACCTGCATATTTTCATCTCGACAGTAATAGCTAGACATGGTCCAGATGTGATTGAGTCCCACCATGAGATCAGGTAACAGCAGAGTCATAAATTTAAAATTTGTGTAAGAACGAATTTTCTGTAATATATCATTCGTAAATAGTTTTCTATAATTATCTTCATATTAGCTCTTACTTCCAGATAATCTTTAATAGTTGAAAGGTAATCCGAATTTTCTTTAGCCAACTTAAAGTTGCTTTCAAGGTCTCCAATAATTTTTTTCCAAGTTTGTGTAATTATTGAACCAGAAGCCTGTAACGTACCTATAAGCAGTTTGCATTTACCGGTGAACTCAAAAAATGCAGACCAATGTTAAAAATACTCACTCAATACTGATGACACAAAATCAGTCTTCAACTCCTCTAATATAGAATACAGCTGTAACTCTTTTTGGTACCATAGTCGATACTCAGCCATTGGAGTGAATTCGTCTAGTTGCTTAACAAAATACATATTATAAATATAAAACATGTATATTGCTTATTTATTATTATTTACCTTCTCTCTAAGATCCTTAAGAAGTTTTTGTATATGATAAATCCAACCCTTGACAATGTCTTCGAGCTGATCCTTAGTAAAGGCACTAATAACGGCTTTTTTCGTATCAATCGTGATTTTCTTTTTTGACTCTTCGAATTCAACGTCCTCTTGGCCTGGTGCGTTAAACGCAGTTGGAAGATTAAACGCCCAAACAATATGGTCGAGAGTCCAATCCACTTCAGTTTTAAGCTCATCCACCCATTGTAAAAGGTTAGAGCTATACAAAGATTTCCTTTTATAAGTACTGCCCTTTCGCTGATGAAACTGTACGGCTTTTTCATGCGCAGCGTTAAAAATGTTTTCCCAACGCTGGGCTATTGACAGTTTTTCAACAACAGCCTCTAATAACAACGAAAAAAAATACAAGAAATGTTATCTTCTTACCCAGAAATATGCAACATAATGCTAATACTCTTTTAATATGCAATTACATCTATTCCAGAAATAATTTACTTAAATCAATTGTTAAACAAAGTCATAAAAAAGCTATAGTCCATCTGCAACGGATAGTGTTCTTCAGTGGCGTGCGGTGAAATTTTAAGATAGGGAAGCCGTAAAGTCTTAAGTAAACTTTTTTATTCAAGACTAGTCGTTATTCGAAACCCAGAATGTCATTGGAATTTAAGTATACCATAAGCGTATTGCATAAAACAAATGATTCGAAAGAAGTTGTTTTGACCAAAGTAAAGTAAAGTAATCTATGGAATTATAGATATCTCGGAGAGCTGTTAAATATTCAACGATTTAGCAACAATTACTACTACTTTCTTACAAAATAGTGAAGATATCCAAAATTGCAAAATTCAAGACCCAAAAGGAAGTGATATACGAACATGACTCATTGGTTTTTGCTATTAATACCGATGAAAAATATAGATATATATATAAACTTTATAATCGAGATAGATTATATCTCTGTGTCATAAACTTGCGGTCTAGTATCTCGAAATTCACGATTGTGTTGACCACATTCAGAAAATTGTGGTATCTATTATAATTCATTTGGGCGTATTTAGAATTGCATTCGCACAGATATATGTATGTATGTATGTATGTATGTATAAGTATCTTAATACAAATCTGCTCAGCGGATTGTGCAACAATCTGTCTGCCTTTTTGTCTGTTTGTACATACATATGTATATGTAGATATATTTATTTATTTATTTATTTATTTAATCAATCAATCAGAGAACATCTCTTATAGACTATGATAATACTTATACTTATATAATAAATGGGTAAATAAATTAATAATTTAACATATAACAAGAGCATACAAAAAATTACATGAAACAACAAGCAGCTATCGACAAAGCCTAAAATGATTGAATAGAAAGTTCAGATAGAAGTTTACATTTAAATGAGGCACGTGAACAATTTCGGAAAAAGTCGATTGAATTACAAACTAAATTTGCTTTTTTGATGCAACGCGACAATGGCTCATAGAAAATTACCTGATCGCGCAAAAATCTAGAGGGAGAATGAAAATTGATAAGTGAAAGTAATGAAGGACATTTTATTTTATTTTATTTTATATGCATGTATGTAGGTTTTTGCGTCTACCTATGAATGCAATATTTGAAAAATGCAAAATGTACTGTTACCGTGGCGGACCCACGTTAGAAGCCGATTCCTTCCGGCTTCCCTTTTTAAATATCAAATATATTTTACTTATGTCATATATTCGTATGTACATATGTACATGTAAAATTAATTCATCTTTTGTTTTCCCCTTTTCATACATGCTCCATACCAAAATATTTATTACATGAATTTTGGTATAGCCACGCATAGCCGAGAAACAGGCAAGTATGATCTCTGACAATAAACAAGCACGCAATGAATTATTGGAAAAGCCGATCATTTTTCGGGTGACGCTTTCAACTCTTCACATATATTCGTATGTACATATGTACATGTAAAATTAATTCATCTTTTGTTTTCCCCTTTTCATACATGCTCCATACCAAAATATTTATTACATGAATTTTGGTATAGCCACGCATAGCCGAGAAACAGGCAAGTATGATCTCTGACAATAAACAAGCACGCAATGAATTATTGGAAAAGCCAATCATTTTTCGGGTGACGCTTTCAACTCTTCACAGGGTGAATTTTTAGTCTATCCCCTTCTGACATTGAGCAGAATTGTCTTTGTAGTTTCTTTGTCTAACATCCATTCGCAATGAGAAAAATAACCCGTGATTTCTGGGCTTTTTTGGATGAACCCTTGATGGGCAGAGATAATACAAATGTGAACAATAGAGAAAGAGTCATGTTTTCATTCGAGGGAGGTTATTTTTTATTGTATGCAGGCAACAAAAAAATCGGGTTATTGGGTAATGTAGAGCAGCGTTTCCCAAATGGTGTTCTGCGGAACCTTGGTGTTCAGGATGCAATTATGACAATTAATAAATCTTTGTATGACAAAAGTTAAACACGAGTAGAGAATGGTTTTTTATAGAGGCGATTAACTTTAAATTAAAAGAAAAATGTTTTATTGTAATATACATGAAATTGGCATAAGAAGAAAACTGGACACTTTTATCCATTCAAATACCCCTTCTTATAGAAATTTAAAATAACTAAAACTTTTGAAAATAATTTTTGCTGAGGTTTTTAAAAAGGATCGTAGATTAGCTTAAAGAACAAAAAGGTAGTAATTTTAATTGCTAAATCTTTGAATATTTAACGGCGCTCCGAATTTTCTATAATTCCATAGATTATTTACTATACCTTGTTCAGAACGCCTTCTTCCGAATCACTTGTTTTATGCTATAAGCTTATTGTCTTCTTAAATCTCAATGACAAAGTGTTACAAAGGCGGATTAGAATCTATATTTTAATGCTGGGTTTCGAATAAACACCTGGGATAAGTCTTGAATAAAAAAAACTTACTTAGAACTTTTCCGGCTTCCGTCTGTAAACATTTCACCGCACGCCACTGGTACTGTATGTACTTACCTACACTACTTTCGGAGGAGCTCTCAGATACGGGTTTTACCTCCTGCTCTTCATTTTCGTCTCCACTCGCTGTTTCTTCTTTTACTATTAATTCTTTCTGTGCTTGTTTCTTACTTAATTTTTCAATTTTCCTTTAAGCATACAAAACATATATTAAACATAAAGAAAAGTTATTTGATAATATCATTCTTTTACTCACTTTTGTTGTTTCATTATCGCCATTGCACGCAATTCAGATGGTCTAGCCAAGTCTAATAACCCAGGACTAGTGTCTTTCGCAGTATTTCCAGAATCTTCTGTCACTTCGATTATCTGCCTGCTACCAGTTGATATTGGTTCTCGAAATTGGTATTCAATCACATTTCTATATACCTATGAATTATTGTCTATTAGGCATTTTATATTTCAAAGTAAAAAAAAATAGATAAACTTCATAAATTTGATAGTTATGTATCTGATCTTTGATCTGCCTGTTTGAATAAAATAATATCAAACTTCAAATTGAAAAGAAAACAATAATTCGCCTGGAACATATCCTTCTTTTTTTTCGGATTAAGATACATTAATTAAACGTGTGCTTTTTGGTGGCAAAATATTATTAAAACCATATACAAAATATGAGTGATTTATAAATAATTTAAATATCTTATTATTTGATCTCAATGAATCTTCGATTTCTAAAACCGTTTACTCAGGCGAATTTGATTAATTCTTACTTTTTTTATTTACAGAATGTATTGCGTATCAGTAACTATAAGACTATGCTTAATAAGTTGTTGTTATTTGACGAAGAAATATAAAATAGCATCGAGTTATCATCCTATATGGAAACCCAACTCATAAAATGCTCAGTAATTGTTTTAACAGTAAGAAAAATGCGAACGTTAGAAATATATTACCTCGCTTAGAGTTGTTCTTAAATTTTCTATTAAGCCTCCTTTCAAAGAACCAAGTAAAACCCGCTTCGGCATATCCACAAAACAGTCGTTACGTGTAGTATATTTCACTAAAAATTTATTATATTGAAAAACATTTACGTTTACGAAAACTTTACGTACATATAGGATTAGAATAATTCCGCATTATGTATACATATTTTATGTTTGGATCTAGGTCATCTGGGGTCATATGTCCAAAGTGGCAATGCAGTATAGGCGTTTTAATAAATCTTTGAACAATTTTCTGTAGATATTTGATATTTAAGATGAATTGCTTTTTTTCTGGACTCATTTTTATAAACTAGTTTTTCCATTAATTTTGCTTACCTTAACTTCAATATAAACGGGCTCAGGCTCAGGTTTAGCCTTTTTACCTTTTTTCCCTTTGCCCTTTGCGTTTTTCTTATCTAGATAAAAAAACAATTATTTGGATGCTTAATATAGCACTGAAAACTTTTAACGAATACTTTGAACAAAATTGTATTTACCGGTATCATAGTCATTGTCACTTCCTAGTAAATTGTATTTTTATATCAACATGTAAGTGTATTAAGGATAAAAGATGGAAAATAATACAACATATTTCGTGAGTAAATTGAGTAAGATGTTCATGAATTAAGTGTAAATAGCATAATTACAAAGAATATTTGTGCCTTACGAATTGATTAAATTTTACCTGATTCGGTGTCCAGTTCAGCCTTGGTTTCTATAGCTCCTTCATTCGCTCCACCTTCTGGATCAACTGGAGCAGAAACTGATGGAGCCTTTCCTAAAAATTAATACAATTATAGTTCCAGTCCGTCAAATATATTCTCCTCTACATTATAAAGTATTTTTCCTTTTTGGGTACATCCAAGTAGATATTAAATAATTAATTATATACATATGTATAACACTATTTAAAAGATACACTACCATTCGCATTAGCCTTTAAGTCATTCATAGACCTGAAGTGGCATATTTTTGTTTTATTTTTATTTTATATTAGCGGGTACCCGGCGTGAGTTTCTGTGCCTAACAAAAACCATCTCGACGATGTGTATCTCGAATATTTGAAAATCTGAACCAGAGATAGTTCACATCAGTTACTTCAATAAGTGAACTTTTTTTTTTCAGAAATATTTATTTGGTCTAACTTATTGTCTTGTCATATATATACATATATATGTATATATTCAATTAAACAATTTAAGTAGGTGCCACATTTCAGTCAGCAATTCATAGATTTAAGAATTCCGTAGTATACATTAAAAAACATATAGGTATGTAAATCAGGGAGATAATAAAACCATAGGTTAAATGCACATAGGGAGCACTCTTTATATGCAAAGTCCATTTCTGCTTTGCGTCCAGTTTCATTCCAAGATACTTAGTCTCGTTCGTAAACGAAATGTGAATCGAGGTTGGAAAAATTGGCAAGTTATTTATTTTTCTGTAAATAATTTACATGAACGGATTTGGTTTCTTTAAGTATGTACTACAATACGCCAAATCGCTGTCCATTCATTTACTCTATCCAATTCTTCTCGCTGTTGATACTTATCGCGAATATAGTAAGTATGTATGATATGTAAGTATGTATACTCTGTAGGGTTTATCTCGACTATTTCTCTATGTTACAAACTATGTACATATGTCAATGTTATTATACGCTTGGATAAGATATTAATGTCCTTATAAAGTGGGCATGGCCGTATTGCGTTTATTTATTAAATTATTAGGATAACCTCGAACGTGTACTGATGTTACACGAAAAATGTCATTATAATCAATTTTTCGATGGGAACGCCCAAAAAAATGAGCGTTCCTAAGGACAACGTGTGGTCGAATTCTAGAGAATTTGAATATCTAAATATAAAAACAGGTATAAAATTTCATCGATAAAATTTCATTGCTTTACAAGGTCGATGTCGATTTTTCTCTGTGTTTCAAACCATTTATCAAACTTAATATTAATATACCCTATATATAAATATGTACACAAGCGATACGTTGTACCACTGTTTTTTAAAATATTGGCGTCTGTCTTCAATTTATCTGCATGTTATTCCGCAGAATTCAAGGCAATATTCTATAATTTCTACATTAATTTCTATTCATTACAAAATAGATACCGTAGCTATAGTTTTACTCACCCTTGGCGCCTTTTTTATTCCCTTTCGTTTTTTTTTCGGGTAGAGGTGGCGGTGGAACTGTAGATAAAGTATATATGAATACATGAATGAATACACATATGTATGTAAATATATTTAGAAACTAGCTAAGAGTATTTAAGGTATTTACAAAATGTTTGACTAAAGTAACGCAACATACATATGTATATGTACATACATATAAAATAAGTAAAATATGTACATAAGATTCGAAATATATGCATACATATTTGTTAAGTCACATACTAATAGTTATCTTCATATCCTCTATCCAATATGTTATATAAATATATGTATAGGGGAATCGAATGTCTTACCTTCTTCTAGGACAGTGATTTCTTCTTCTATGAGTCTGTCATAAAACGTTCTCCAAACAAATAATAAAATTCTCTCAAGGTTTTCGGATTTGTAATATTTAGTATTTACAAAATTAAAAAATTGCTGATAATTCTTTTCTATCAGAGGAATAATGTACTTGGGTTCATATACTCCCAAAGCATTCGCTATTGTGTACTTAAGCCAAAAGATTCGATGATCTTCCTCCATTCTGAAAACACTCAAAACTATTAATTTCTCTTTATATTGGTAATTCATAGTAATTAAAACAAATTACATTTCCTTATCTGCAAGAATAATATATAGTATCCTTATTATTAACTCTCTTTTGTGAGTTTTTGTAGTTAATATCTCGTGTATGTATAAATTAATAGAGTTACTAAAACAATCTGAAGTGTCAGATATACACCGATAACTATTTTTTTTTCCTATACAGTGAAAACTGTCACGCTAGGCTTCTTAGCAACACGTTTTATTAATATGACGTAAACAATCCACTAAAACTTCATACATAAAATAAAACTAAAAGTCTGCAAGTGATATAATTCTTCATCTTCTTGTCTTTCTTCATGGAATTTTTGATTGAAACGTAGTGTTCTGCATTACAAGAACATGTGCCTGACTCCTATAGTATCCAGAAAAAAGAGAATGAGTATAGTTTTCAACAAAGAAGAAAGTGTGTAGTATAGCCGTATGAACTATCACTCTATATATTTATCTATTATGGGTTTCGAAAGTGAATTGTATGAATATGTAGAAATCAGCATGCAAACATAGCGGCAAATCGTATCGTAATTTGTTGGTGTTTACAGAGCCACATGCAGGAGAACCGAGCTTGGCATAACTCGAAGCATGAGCTGCCATGACAGTATCCATAAAGAGATATCTTATGTATTTACTAGGAAGTTGTATTTTCTATTCATGGTTGTACAGTAAAAATTAAAATTCTTTGTATTCTTGACTCTATAAATGCAAATAAAAAAAAAAAAAATTGTCCAACTTTTTGTGTTTATTTACCTTTTTAGAAAAGAGGAATTTGATTGACTCTAGTTGGGCGTAAGGAAATTGCGGGTCGAAAAAGTTATCAATCGAAATGACTGAAGTCGTTATTGCGACTGGTACATCGACGGCAGGTTCTTCTATTGAAATTTTTTCCATGGATTGTTCTCCTACAGGATGTTGTAGTTTCCTTCGTTATTTTCCACATGATGAGTAAAACAGTTAATAATACCTGGCATGGCTATGTTTTTTTTCTTCGGCTGCTTATCTTCAGGTTTTGGATATAACGAGTATTGTTGGCTTCTATTTCTTTTCTTCTCAAATAACAAATTGTCCTTTGGACACGGCATTAAACAGCAGGGCCCGTCCATTGGTGTAAAGAATATAACACGCACAACACGAATGGTTGTGAGAAGCTAGGCCCTGGGTCCCATCAACCTGTAGGGCCAAGTATTATTGTATTTATTTCTGTTATCATCTCTAGTGACTGAAGTTCTTCAATTCGTGGCTTGCTTGCTGACGAATGCAGTATGATTTAGATTTACAACTTCTTAGCATACTTTGGTTGCATTATTTTTTTGTTATTTTGCCTAAGACTAACTTATTTATAATTGTTTTGTCATTATTATTAACGAGAAATTTATTCATTTTTGCCTTTCGAATTTTGAAATTTTGTTTGTCGGGAGTTCCAGCGATGCATTTCCAATCAGAGCCCAGTAAATGTAGATATCGTTACTTCTGTATAAAACGATTGAGCTGCATTTTATTAGTTGGATTTCGTTGAACAGGCATGGAAGCATGGGATGGTATGTACTCGAATTAGTGATTACCTAAATCTTTTGTTCGATTTCTTTTAGAGCCTGTCTGTACTGTTTCATGTCTATTACATGGATCAAGTTCAAAGACACAATCATTTTTATCTCTGCTGAGTTATACAAATAACTCTTAAGTGAACTTAATGGCCAGGCTATGTGAGAGATGTTCCCCATCTCTTTCTCATTCGTGACATAGTTTTCTTCTGTCTTACTAAAAATTCTGAAGATAAACGTGATCGGGTTTTCGCCCTGCCACAGAACGGCTCCGCTTTCAAATTGAGACGCGTCCTTCGTAAGCTGGAAAATTTTCGCGGAGTCGGGGTATGTCTGAAGAGTTTCTCTGGAAGTTGGGAGTTTTTTGATTTCCAAAATACTTCCATTACCTCGCCCATCTTCCCCTCTTAAGAGAGCGATGAAGGATTTTGTTACTTTGGAATAATCCTTCACAAAACGACGATAGTATCCAGATAGACCAAGGAAGGAACATAGATCTTTAAAGGTTTTTTGGAACAGGTTAGGTTTGTTCGAGTTCCGTCAGAGGATATCACGAGAACTAAAAACTCGACTTTCTGACTTTCGAAAAATTTGCATAGTCCATTTGCATAGTGAAGAGTTTGGAATATCTCACGAATGTGTGTTTGGCTGAAGATAATTTCCGAATTTCGCCCACGACTCTGGTTGTGGAAGTCATTTTCACGTCTGGCTTAAAGAATAATTTTTTTTGCGAACGAATTTACAGCGTTTTTTCTGGGAATCGGACATATGTATGGTCAGCTTGAATGTCTTACTTATTTACTGAATGAGAGAGCAGTTGTTTGATTTTGATTTGAATTCCATTTTAATTAGCATATACATATGTACATACGTAATTACGTCGGGTACAAATTGTGACTGTGAATGCTTTAAGAACTGAGTTGGCATTCTATGTTCGGAATTGGGTTAGGAGCTAGAGAGGGTTGGATATAATTCCAATTGCAACCTGTATCTATTAAAATTCTCCCTTGCCCGCTCTTCGTTTAGCCTAAAAAATTAATATAGGAGAAATCCTTTCATCACTTTTCGTATCCACACTAGCTTAGCCTGTTCTTCTGGCATACATACTTAAAAAGTTTGCCGGGAGTTGGCATCTTCGGATTCTTATGCCTGGTCATAGTTGATATATTCGTTTGTATCTACACCTCGTATGTGAAAATTGGGTTGCTCTCTAGCTATATTGGAAGTTTGTTCAGGTTTTGATGGGAAAGGTCTGGGCGTGAATCTGCCGGGTTGAGTCCTGGCCTGGGGTGCATAATGCGTTTGAAATGGACGTGAAGCGGATAAGGGAATTGGTTTGCTTGAGGTATTCTGATAATGGTGCGCGTAGTTTCCCCTTAAATTCTGGTTTCAACCAAACGTCACACGTTCACTTTTAGGCAGTGCGAAAATGGTATACCATAATTTTAAGCGAATCAATGTATAATTAAATCTTGGGTATTTTTGGGAGGTCGGAACATTATGAAAAAATGCATATTTTAGGGCGATTGAAATATTTTTTCCATACTTTTAGGAGGATTGATTTAAAATGAACCATTGGATACTTTAGGATCAATGAAAATTTTATTGCATCAATGTATAATTAAAGGATAGATACTTTTGGTAGGTCAGAAAATTGTGTTGCATACTTGTAGAAGAATTATCTCACAACTTTAAATTTGCATACTTAAGGCAATTGATTACAAGTACTCTCTCGAAGAACTAAAATGGTACACTACGGCGCAGGGGCTCTGTCATGTAGAAATGAGCCTCAACCACCTTGGTGTTCGAATCACAAGGAAGCTGAGTGCAAAGTTTTCTTGTTCTACACTACGGCGCAGGGGCTAGGTCATGTAGAAATGGACCTCAACCACCTTGGTGTGCGAATTACAAGGAAGCTGAGTTTCTTGGTTGAGCAAAAAAAGAGCAGCAAAAGACCCCAACCCATGGAATCCGTCGACGTCGTTTCGTTGAACGATGACATTAGAATTGACGTATTGCCGGAAAGAACAGAGCCATAAAACTCGTCGGATACATATGTTCGTTAACAACTGAAAGTGTGCTCTTAGTTTATCAAATAATTATTAAAAAAAAAAAAATACTATGGACGACGAATTTGTATCCATGATTGTAATACTACTGGTTATATCGAAAGCCTTTGAATATCTAAAGATAATCATTTGTAACAGTCGCCAGTTTTCACAATTTTGTGAAGATCAATGATGCCACCTATGTATGTATGTACATATGTACATTCCTTCGAGTCTTCCATTAAAGAAACCAAAGAGGATTTTGACAAACAACGCTTCAAAGGATGAATTCAAGTTGCGAGACCAATTAAAAAGACTACCCATATGTGCAATGGAGTCTTAAAATATAGTAAAACAAAATTTTCTGTAAACTGTTTATATTTTCTATTTTATCGAATATCTTCTTTTAAAACATATGATTTAAAATTTTAAACCTTAAACAGTTTTTCAGTATGTTCTCAATGCTTCTACTCAATTTTTTAATGCGTGAACTTCAATATGTGAATGTGTGAACCTGAATCCGTAAATGTGTGAGCTGATGGACGGAAAGAAGTAGGAGCGTAATATACTTCATCCGTCGAATTTCATATATCCGTTGGTTACGGGCCACCTTTCATAAGAATGTGTGTATTATATCCAGCTGTCAGTTAACCCTTTATTGCATATGAAGTCCTACATGGATTTTTATTTTCGTTAGTTCCAGCGAACTACAAATCAATTACAGCAACCCCTTTTTAAATGGTATAGGTAACCTTTCTGTTATTTATTTTCTTCTTTTTTACACAAGTCCAAAAATAGCCACAGTCAAGTTCAATCGTCAGCATCGTCAAAAAACATATTAATCACTGATGAGTAAAATTTGGGTATTTATGTTTCAACTATGTATGTGCAGCTTCATGGAATAGCGCATTTTTGCAATATCCATATATGGCTCCTAAAGCATTCATTGAAATATTCGGTGTGGCGTATTTGGGTTCTCATGCTAGGCGGAAGGTTGGCGTACTATCTACATACATATGTTTGTATGCCCCTTTTTGATATCAAGATGGCAGTAACACAACAATTAAAGAAGTTTGATAATAATCGTAATAAAAAAGGGGCCAATCTGTTTCATGAACGAGTTGGCCAACATACCGGAAAAGAGTTCGAATCTCTGTTCTTCAACCCCGCCGTCCTCATCTGCATATGCGAATCATTCTAAAGATAAATGGTCAAAGAATACAAATAAAATGAGGTTCCTAGTAGTTGATTTACCTTTCAGGAAGCCATATTCACGCTTCGTGTAAAATATGTTCAAAGAATTTAGATATATGAGAAAGTTTGACAATATTATGACAGTTAGTAATTTCATTCTTTAATCCCTCTTATATTTTGGTGTTCTGTATAGTGTTCCAAACCTAAACAAACTCTCCTTGTGAAAAGGTCGGATCAATGAGTTTAGAGAGGGAGAGGGAAAGTTTGGAAGAGCAGCTTTTAAGAAATAAGACAGAGGGGTAAGAATTAATAGTTTGGATTCTTTAACTAAGTACCAGTTAGAGATGGTTCGAAAGTTCTCAATGGAGAAATAGTTGTCACGAAAAGAAATTGAAATGACTGTTCGAAAAACAAAACTGAGCCAAACTGAGGAGTTAATGCGCATGTAGTTTATGATGGCACTAACTTGGCACCGATTTGTAACAGTTAGTCGATCTAAGAAGAAACATTCATTACGAGGTGGCATTTAAAGTGATAAAACGCGACTAAACGTCAGCTGGGGCTCACTGGATTTGGGAATAATTAAAGTCCTTGGTCAGTAGCAATGATAACAAATTGATAGGATTCGATATGTGGAGCTGGAATGATGTAAGAACACATAACATAGAAGGACTTGTTTGCCACTATTATTTTATGCTCAAGATTGGAAGAAGAAACAATGAGAGAAAATCTAATAGTGTTGGAAAATACACTGAACATGAGAAAAAATAACTCCTGACTCATGAATAGATATTTAATTACTTTTAAAGATAAACATTTAAATTTATTTGATTTGCCACAGCCTGCACACTATGATTTTTGATACCTTACTTTTGAAAGATACAATTGATTTTAAACACATTTTGTATTAGAAAGTAAGTTTGGAGGAAAAACCAAAAAAAAAAAACTCAATGTAAAAGAACACAATAAGTTATTTTATCTAAATATTAAAACCTATACATATCACAGCAAAGGTATTAAATTAAAAAACAACTAATTCGATTCATACTTATAGGAATAGATAAAACAATAACTAAGTAAATAAATGAAATAACAAATTCATAAATAAATCAATATATGCTTGTAATATTAAAAAAATTATGTATATAAAGACCAATTTGTAAATTATTTGCACAATATGAAGCAAACTCGTGTGAGAGCACTCCTAAAATTTTTTTTGATGACCTGATTATTAATGTTCTCCAAACCTTGATTTATGATTTTTTACATTACAAACTATAAATGTGTACAAATTCATTGTAAGTTGTATGAATAACAGAGAGCTCGTTTTTCACTGTTGTGTCCAGAGCGGAAAAGGTGTTATTTGGCGAAACATTATGATTTGTAAGAAGGTATTAGCCAATAATTCAGCTTTATTTTCATTGGATATTACTATAATCGTTCACAACAAAACTTGTAAGTGTTCTTAATTTTCGAAAATTTCATAACGTTCCAAAAAGGCCTCGAATTGGGATCGAGAGACATTAATACAGTGGATTCCGCTTATTTGGGACATCGATTTATCGGGACAGCCGCTTAATTAGGACGAATGAACAAGAACGGAAACAAAAATAATATGATTTTGTTCGTTACAGTGGATTCCGCTTATTTGGGACATCGATTTATCGGGACAGCCGCTTAATTAGGACGAATGAACAAGAACGGAAACAAAAATAATATGATTTTGTTCGTTTATTGTGGACAGCAGCCGTTTATTCGGGACATATTCATCGCACATCTTACACACATTTTGACAAAAATATCGCCACATTGCTTGTCTGCTATGTCTCGAAAAAATTACAGCAACAAAAGCCACACCATCGTTTGCAGTAATAATGACGATGAAGACGAGAAAACAAATTGAGCCAATGCTTTTCAAGTAACGTTACTATCTCGTGGTGTTGCGCTTTACCTTTGCAAAACAGTTTCATAGGGATGTGTAAAACGGTTTCTTGTTGTTTCAATTTGTTATTCGTTTTGATGATTCTAGTTTTGTTGTGCTACGACGTGGCGTACTTGTGGTTTCGTTTCAGAAAGTGCCGAGATAAAATTAATAACTCGCGTATCCGTGCCTACTGACTGAGAAGATTGTTGCGTTTGGTTAACATGTCCAGAAAAGATTTAACATTAGCTTATAAAATAGCTTTGCTTGATAAATTAAAAAGCCAAGCCCCGAACACCCCGATCCTATTGTGATCTGGAAAGGATCACTGATGTTCCTAAGTCTACAATAGCACGTGTCAAAAGTCAATAAGTTAAACTGCGTGAGGAATGGGGAAAAGGGGAAGGAAAATCAAGAAAGCGGAAACGAGGAGGAAAGGACCCAGATGTTGATAGGGCACTGAACCAATGGTTTTCTCTTGTAACTGGAAGAGGAGTTTGTGTTAGTGACCCAATGTTGAAAGCTAAGGCAGACGAGCTTGCCGCAAAGTTGGGTCATGCCAATTTCAATGCTACGGATGGTTGGCTATCGCGATGGAAAACCAGACACGAGATCAAGTTTAAGAAAGCACATGGAGAGAAAGCTAGTGCAGATTCTTCCAGCGCAGATCACTGGAAATTGTGTAAGCTTCCGGAACTACTACAGATGTGGAGTCCTAATGACATTTATAACGCCAATGAAACGGGGCTATTTTACCGTGCCACGCCAGATGGTTCTTTAAGCTATAAACAACATGAACTCACAGGTTCAAAAAAAGCAATGGATCGTGTCACTGTGTTATGCTGCTGCAATATGTCGGGAAGTGATAAACGGAAGCTCTTAGTTATTGGAAAAGCTGTTAAACCTAGGTGCTTTAAAGGTTTTAGAATGGACTGTCTACCAGTACTATAGTACGTCAATAAGAATGCGTGGATGACAGCCAACATTTTTACTAAATGGCTTTCCGATTGGGATGCGGAGTTGCAACTAACTTCAAGGAGAATTCTGCTACTCATTGACAATTCGGCTGCACATCCTCCTTCAGTCAATTTAAAAAATATTAAAATAGAATTTCTTCCACCAAACACCACATCTTTGATACAACCACTGGACATGGGAATCATAAAAAACTTAAAGACTTTTTATCGAGGAAGATTGGTGCAGTTCATCCTTGAAGCAATTGAAGAAAATCTCTTGACAACATCTACAAATGCTAGAGAAGTTAGCGCAAAGGTGAATGTTCTACAGGCTATACAATTTGTTGCGGATAGTTGGAGGCAAATAAGCTGCTCGACAATTCAAAACTGTTTTTCTCACTGCGGTTTCAAAAATTCAAATCAAGAAATCATACCAGATCCCACTAATATTGAAAGCAACTATCCACTGGAGCGCGTTACAAACCATCAAGAGTACTTATTCATTGATAACGACCTGCAATGTCATTGCGAATACGAGGATGTTGAGGATGACATTATTGAGGAAATTGCAAGAAAAAATAACGTAGAAGATCCTGGAAGTGATGTGGAGATTGATGAACCTGTTCCAGTTCCAGTTACCACTCGAGAGGCGAGGAAGTATTTACAAGAATTGCGGCGATACTTCATGCAGGAGGGCAGTGAAGGCAGCCCATTATCAGCATTAGAGGTTTGTGATGATTTTATAACATCACAAAGAACTCAAAATATTCGCCAGGCAACAATCTACCAATATCTGGAACATAAAATATGAAATCAATTTCTTTTTTATACCTTTTTTATATTTTTTCAATAAAATATGAATTCTTAATGTAAATAAGAAGTCGTTTTTCTACTTTCTATTCCACTGTGTTCTTTTTTACATACGTAGCTTTTTCAATCGTTTTGCATTTTCTTTACTTGATCATCACTTCGCTTTGTTGGGACAGCCGCTTAATTGGGACTAAACCATCTAGCCCGATGTGTCCCAAATAAGCGGAATCCACTGTGTTTTGTTACACGAGGAGTTTGTATACTCTCAAATATGAAGCATTTCCTAATTTTTATCAGGTTTAATGAAGGGATTGATGCACAAACATGTTTGTTATATATTCTAATTTCAATAATATGAATAATGCAATAGAACGGAGCAGTGTGGCAGAGGGGTGTAGTAGTGGCTGAGGGATAGAGGGATGGAAAGGTGACTGCATGGATAGATCGATAGGCGGATGGATAAACGGGTGGATGGACCGATGGATGAGCGGGTAGTTGGATGGATAGAGGGGCGGATGGATGGAGGAATGGATGGACGGAGGATGGACAGATGGGTGAACGGATGGATGGATGGAGGAATCGATGGACGGAGGAATCGATGGACGGAGGATGGAGAGATGAATGGACGGAACTATGGACGGGTGGATGGACGGATGGATGGACCGATGGATGAACCGGTAGATGAATGGATAGAGGGGCGGATGGATGGAGGAATGGATGGACGGAGGATGAACAGATAGATGGAGGGGCAGATGGATGGACGGATAGATAGACAGGTGTATGCACGGGTGGATGGACAGGTGGATGGATCGATGGTGACGGATAGATGGATGGATAGAGTGACGGATGGATTGACCGATGGATGAACGGATGGACAAATGGATTGACGATGAATGACAATGAATAAATGGACGGATGGATGGAGGAATCGATGGACGGATGAACAGATAGATGGTGGGGCAGATGGATGGACGGATAGATAGACAGGAATGAATGAAAAATAGACGGATGAATGGTTAGTTTTGTAGGTTGCTGGAGGTATGCATGCACAGATGGTTCCATCTCTTAATGGATGGATGAATTTTCAGCTCTGCAAATGGATTATGCATGGACTGATGGCTGAATGCGAAAGTGGACAGATGAATGGAAGGGTGACTAAACCTACAAGTCTAACATTTCGTCCACACGACCTACTCATCTAACTATCCATCTACTTTTTCAATCGTCTGTCTACCTATAGATAGAACTACCCAACCACCCACGCATGCTTGAAAAAGGCCTGAACCCACAAATCTAGCCATCCAATCATGATCATCAATTGATAAGAATATCCAGGCACCCTTTCATTCATCCATCCTCCTGCGCATTCAACCATCCGTCTATGCATAATCCATTTGTAAAGCTAGAGATTCATCCATCCATTAAGAGATGCAACCATCCCCGAATGCCTGCATATGTACAGCAACATACAGGTCTAACATTTCATCCGCACGACCTACACATCTAACGCCTGTTTACTTATAGATCGTACTACCCAACAATTCACGCATGCACGAAAAAGGCCTGACCCCACAAAACTAACCATCCAATCATGATTATCTATTGATAAGTATATCCAGTCGACTTCCATCCATACATCCTCGTACGCATTCTACCATCCGTCTATGAATAATCCATTTGTAAAGCTAGAGATTCATCCATCCATTAAGAGATGAAACCATCCGCGTATGTATGCATGCATACGTAGAGCAACCTACAGGTCTAACATTTGATCCACACGACCTGCAAATCTAACAATCAAATACGATCATCTATTGATATATCCAGCCACCCTTCCACCCATTCGTCCTCCAACGCATTCACACATCCGTCCGCTCATACTTCATTTTTGGAGCTAAAGATTCATCCATCCATTAGGACATGCAACCATCCGCGTATGAATGCATACGTACAGCAATATACAGGTCTAACATTTCATCCACACGGCCTACAAATCTAACTATGCATTTACCTTTTTAGTCGCCTGGCCACCTACAGATCGAACTAACCAACTGTCCTTGGACGCACGAAAGAGTATCGAAAACACAGATCTAACCATTAAATCACGATCATCTATGGATATATCTAGCCACCCTTCCATCCATTTGTTCTCCTACATATTTACACATCCGTTCACGCATACTTCATTTCTGGAGCTAAGGATTCATCCATCCAATAAGAGATGCAACCATCGGCGTACGCATGCATACGTACAGCAACCTACATGTCTAACATTGCATCCACACATCCTACAAATCTAACTATCCATATAAGTTTTCAGTCGTCCATCCATCTACCTTTTCAATCGTCTGTCTACCTATAGATCGAACTACCCAACTGTCCACGCATGCTGTAAAGAGGCCTGAACCCACTGATCGAACCATCTAATCATGATCATCTATTGATATATCAAGTCATCCTTCCGTCCATTTGTTCTCCTACGCATTCAACCATCCTTCCACGAATAATTCATTTGTAGAGCTAAAGATTCATCCATCCATGTAGAGATGTAACCATGCACGTATTCATGCATACGTACAGTAACCTACACGTCTAACATTTCATCCACACGACCTACAAATCTAACTATGCATTTACCTTTTCAGTAGCCTATCCACCTATAGATCGAACTACCCAACTGTCCTTGGACGCACAAAAGAGTATCAAAAACACAGATCTAACCATCCAATCACGATCATCTATTGATATATGCAGCCACCCTTCCATCCATTCGTCCTCCAACGCATTCACACAATAGTTAACGCATACTTCATTTCTGGAGTTAAAGATTCATCCATCCATTAAGAGATGCAACCATCGGCGTATGCATGAATACGTACAGCAACATACAGGTCTAACATTTCATCCACACGGCCCACAAATCTAACTATGCATTTACCTTTTTAGTCGCCTGGCCACCTACAGATCGAACTAACCAACTGTCCTTGGAAGCACGAAAGAGTATCGAAAACACAGATCTAACCATCCAAACACGATCATCTATTGATATATCCAGCCACACTTAAACCGATTCGTCCTCCAACGCTATCACACATCCGTCTGCGCATACTTCATTTTTGGAGCTAAAGATTCATCCATCCATTAGGACATGCAACCATCCGCGTATGAATGCAAACGTACAGCAATATACAGGTCTAACATTTCATCCACACGGCCTACAAATCTAACTATGCATTTACCTTTTTAGTCGCCTGGCCACCTACAGATCGAACTAACCAACTGTCCTTGGACGCACGAAAGAGTATCGAAAACACAGATCTAACCATTAAATCACGATCATCTATGGATATATCTAGCCACCCTTCCATCCATTTGTTCTCCTACATATTTACACATCCGTTCACGCATACTTCATTTCTGGAGCTAAGGATTCATCCATCCAATAAGAGATGCAACCATCGGCGTACGCATGCATACGTACAGCAACCTTCAGGTCTAAAATTGCATCCACACAACCTACAAATCTAACTATCCATCTACCTTTCTAATCGTCTGTCCACCTATTGATCGAACTTCACAACCATCAACGCATGCACGAAAAGGCATGAACCCACAAATCTAACCATCCAATCACGATCATGTATTTTAAATATATCCAATCACCTTCCATCCATCCATCCTTCTACGCATTCTACCATCCGTCCATGAATAATCCATTTGTAAAGCTAAAGATTCATCCATCCATTAGGAGATGCAACCATCCGCGTACGCATGCATACATTCAGCAATCTACCAGTGGCGTGAGGTCCATACAAGCCGATTCATTACGGCTTCCCTTTTCAAATATCAAATATATTTCTCTTATGTCATATTCATCTGTAAAATTGATTCATCAAACCTTTTTTTTCTCCTCATTTAATACATGCTCGATACCACAAAATATTTATTAGGAAAATGTTGGCAGAGCCACTCATAACCGTGAAAATCACATGTATGATCTCTGGTAACTAGAGCCGACCAATTCATCGACGTTACACAAACATGCAAAAGCGGATCATTTTCCGGCTGACGTGTTCATTTCTTCACAGTGCGATTTTCTAGTCTATCCCTTTCTGACATTGATCAAAATTGTGTTTGCAGTTTCTTTGTCTAACATCAGCTCCCTTAAGTGAGTTGAACTGGGAACAATTGTCGGGAGTAGGAATTTGTGGTGATTAGAAGGGGTGGAGTTGAAATTATCGTTCCAGAAAATCGTGTTATTGGGTGATGTAGAAGATGGAACGGCGTTTAAAGTTGCCTATAATTTCTTTTAATATGAGATGGAAGTTACAGTTCGTTTCCAATCACTTGTCATTTTTTAAGGTGCGTAGAGAAAGGAATGAATTTTTCTCTTAATTCTTGTGAATTCTCGCAAACGCACCATAATAATTAAAAATACAGGAATCCCATATGTGAATAACCCTGATAGTGTGGGGTATTCGCCCATGTAGGCACTTTAAATTAAAAAAAATCGATAGCTCTACAAATGAATTCTGCGTGGACAGATGTTTCTATGCGTAGGAGAACAGATGGATGGAAGGGTGACCCGATGTGTCAATAGATGATCATGATTGGATGGTAAGATTTGTGGTTTCAAAACTCTTTCGTGCATGCGTGGACAGTTCGGTAGTTCGATCTAGAGGTGGACCGACGATTGAAAAGGTCGATGGATCTTTAGATTAGTAGGTCGCGAGGAAGAGCTGTTAGACCTGTTGGTTGCTGTACGCATGCATGCATTCGCGGAGTGTTACATCGCTTAATGAAATGATGAATCTTTAGCTCTACAAATAGATTATGTATGAACGGATGGTTGAATGCGTAGATGGACGGATGGATGGAAGGTTGACTAGATGTATCAATAGGTGATCATGATTGGATGGATAGATCTGTGGGTTAAGGCCTCTTTCGTGCATGCGTGGACGGTGCTTAGTTCGATCCATTGGTGGACATACAATTGAAAAGGTATCTGGATCATTAGATTTGTAGGTCGTGTGGATGAAATGTTAGACCTGTAGGTTGCTGTACGCATGAACGAACGGATGGAAGGATGACTACATGTATCAATAGGTGGCCATGATTGGATGGATAGATCTGTGGGTTCAGGTATCTTTCGTGCATGCGTGGACGATGGGTAGTTCGATCCATTGGTGGACAGACGATTGCAAAGGTAGATGGATGACTACATGTATCAATAGGTGGCCATGATTGGATGGATAGATCTGTGGGTTCAGGTATCTTTCGTGCATGCGTGGACGATGGGTAGTTCGATCCATTGGTGGACAGACGATTGCAAAGGTAGATGGATCTCTAGATTCGTAGGCCGTGTGGATTAAATGTTAGTCCTGTAGGTTTCTGTAGGCATGCATTCACACGCGGATGGTTGCATCGCTTAATGAAAAGATAAATCTTAGCTCTACATATAGATTATGCATGAAGGGATGGTTGAATGCGTAGGAGAACGGATGGATGGAAGGATGACTAGATATATCAATAGATGATCATGATTAGATGGTAAGATCTGTGGGTTCATGCGTGGGCAGTTGGGTAGTTCGATCTAGAGGTGGACAGACGATTGAAAAGGTCGATGGATCTTTAGATTTGTAGGTCGGGCGGAAGAGCTGTTAGACCTGTAGGTTGCTGTACGCATGCATGCATTCGCGGAGGGTCGCATCGCTTAATGAGAGGATGAGTCTTTAGCTCTACAAATAGATTATGCATGAACGGATGGTTGAATGCGTAGGAGGACGGATGGTTGGACGGGGGACTAGATATAAGTTAAAAGACTTTACTTGTCTTTTCTTTAAAAAAATATTTATTTGCACCTTTCGTGCTTGAATGCCAAACTAGAACTAAACTAACAATATTAAAATACCTAGAACATAAGCTCCGCACCTGCACCGTATGCCCATGCGACGGATACGTGGTTTCCTGTTGTTCGTTGCCGCTCGTGTTCAGTGTTTCCCACGATAGCATGATGCAATCCGATGCGTCCAGACATAGCGTCAGCAGAAAGTATGTGGGAAAATTCTTCGTAGTATTTTGATGGAAATGTTTTTGTTGTTAACTCCTCCCTCCTTAATTTCAAACGTCCTTTTTTGACGTCATCGAGTTCTGGAACCTTATTTGGGATTTGTGGACCATCTTTGTTTCCATCGTTAATTACATTAATTTGTAGGCGCTGGGATCTTCTTCGGATGATATTTTTTGCAACGATGATTGAAACTAGGGCTATTACCAAAATTAAAAGTCCAAAATTAGTCGCAAGGCTGATTTCGTTTTTGGTGTCCAATAACTTAATATGTTTTATGTTATTAACATTAAGTTCTTTTATCATTTCAAGTGATAAGATTTCTTTAATTTCGTTGGATGTGGAGGTTGGTTGCAGTATGGCTGGCAAGGGTTTACTATAAGTTAATTCATTCGATGTGCAAACCTATTGTTGAATTATGGTGTCGAATGATGAATGCTCCGTTAAGTTGTACGGTGTCATTATTTATGGTTAACGGTCCATCATATTGGTTTAAGAATATTATTCCTGGCAGGACTTCTTCGACTGTAGGGATGTGCTGGTTGTTTATTATAGTACAGCTAGGTGGGCGGCTATTGAGTAGGTTAGGTATGCATGACGTCTTGCTTATGTTCACTACATTGCCTAAAGGACATATAGATAACTTATTATAAGTCTTACAAGTAGTTTTTATACCATATAAATTTTCATTGCATTTTAAAATGGAATTAAAACTTATTCTATTAATTAAACTGCCTTTTTTTACGGCTTTGATTACGATTGTTTCACAAGATTCTTTTTTAGTTGTGGGTAGACTTATGATATAGATTATATTTTTATTATCTGATGCTATTTTAGTTTCAGCGAACTCTAACGCTTCTTCTATGTTTATATAAGGAATGTTATCATTCTTAAGAATAGTTTCTGTTATGTTACCTTCTGAATTAGATAATATAAAAGAATTAACTATATTGGCTTTGGCCCAATGTATCGTATATTCGATATTAATAATCTCTTCCTTAATTAATTCTAGCCTATATTAAAAATTCAATATTAATTCGGTTTTGACATTTTCATTTGATTTTATCAGTTTTAAAATTGCATTTGTTACATTTGTTACTTCATTTATTCTTTCTATTGACAATTTATTGATTATGACTTGTTTGTTATTATTCTCTAAAACATTATTCATCTTATCAACTAATAATCATTATGATCAGGATTTCCGGCAATCCATTTCCATGTACTGCCTATGAAATCCAATGATCGCTTACGTTAGCTATTGGGCTTAAGTCTATGTAAATGGCTTTTAATTTGGATTATTTCATGGAGAAGGAAAGGATAGATGGGATGCTTAGTATCGACGTTTTCCTTAATCGTTTGTTCCAGATCGTCAACTAGAGTTTGGTATACCTCAAGGTTTATAACGTGAATCAATTTAAACGATCCAGTCTGCAATTTTGCCACTCCTGTATTTATGGTAACCAATTGGGAATTGGAGTAATCCAATATTTGGGTATCTCCCGTACATGGTGTAATAAAGAGCAGAGTTATGATCAGAAACATTACAGGTGATCTGCAACGACGTGTTGGATTTGTTCCTTTTCCTCCAGTTGGTTACTCAGGATCCGCTCACGTTCTTTCCTTGCAGTGTCCTATACTCTACAGAGATAGCACTATCACTTTGTCTGTTATGTTTATTTAAATATTGATTTTTTTCTCGGGTTTAATGTCACTGGACAGGTATCTTTTAGTACGCTGTAGCACTGGCACTGCTTGAGGGCACTGGGTACATGGTTTTTCGCGGTAGCACGGTCACTACTTGAGGGCACTGGCTTCTTCGCGATCCCGCAACTATATTTTATATGTACTTTCATACCCGTCCCTGCTCGGGCGCCAGTTAAAAGACTTTACTTGTCTTTTCTTTAAAAAATATTTATTTGCACCTTTCGTGCTTGAATGCCAAACTAGAACTAAACTAACAATATTAAAATACCTAGAACATAAGCTCCGCACCTGCACCGTATGCCCATGCGACGGATACGTGGTTTCCTGTTGTTCGTTGCCGCTCGTGTTCAGTGTTTCCCACGATAGCATGATGCAATCCGATGCGTCCAGACAGAGCGTCAGCAGAAAGTATTTTGGAAAATTCTTCGTAGTATTTTGATGGAAATGTTTTTGTTGTTAACTTATATCAATAGATGATCGTGATTGGATGGTAAGATCTGTGGGTTCATGCGTGGACGGTGGGTAGTTCGATCCATTGATGGACAGACGATTGAAAAGGTAGATGGATCTCTAGATTCGTAGGTCGTGTGGATTAAATGTTAATCGTGTAGATTGCTGTACGTATGCATTCATACACGGATGGTTGCATCGCTTAATAAAAAGATAAATCTTTAGCTCCACATATAGATTATGCATGAACGGATGGTTGAATGCGTAGGAGGACGGATGGATGGAAGGGTGACTAGATGCATCAATAGATGATCATAATGATGCGATAACTGATATATTGATTAGATTTTAGTTTCCCCAATATTAATATATTTGTAAATATGAAATTGTATTTACTATGTACATATAACGAACCAGGTAAAATATAATATAATACAAGTCAAGTAAATAGTAATGTGTGCAATGCATATCAATAAAAAAGCATAATAAAGTATAAATGTGTAAATGTGCATATACATAATAATAATAATAAAAAGGTATTCCCAATTTCTTAAAACACTTCCTTTGATTATTTACCACGAAAACAAGTTGCACTTACGAACTTCATAGGTGAATTTTTCTACATCCTGACACTTCAATAATTTTCACATTTGGTTACATTTTATGTAAAATATCTTTGGATTTATTTGCGATTCTATCCGACTTCCTTAGTATATTTTGATGCAAATTAATTTCCTTTATTGTACTGAATTCAAAAATGTAAAACGATTTCCTCGTTGTTTTTTTATTTAAGAGTAATAACACTATGAAATTATTACTTTAGCGGCAAAAAAAAGTAAACAAAGGTGGTGAACCAGCATGGATGGATGTGTTTGTAAGGTACGATGGTGAGTTTACGTTGTTAAAAGAATATTATTTTATGCGTGCTGACAAATGAACAGATTGGAAATAAATATACATATCTAAAGTTGTTGCTACTTGAAAACATTGGTATTTGTATAAAGGAGCTTAAATGTAAAGTGTGTAAATCAATATCTTGAAGGAAAGCATTAATGTTTTGCTTTTAAAAGTGGAAACATGATTCCTTTCATTTCAAGATAATGTTTTATTTCATATTAATCCACTGTTCACACAATTTTATTAGTTCTACTATAAGGCGTAAATAGTTTGATTACCACGTGCAATTTACAAAGTCGATTTTTTATCAATTATTATTTGAAAAACAATCTTGACATATGTCAAAATGTTTGAATATCTGAATGTTTCACTTTTGCGTATAAAACTATTAGTCAAGTCTACCTACAATATAAGTTATGCCTATCATACACAGGGTTCCTACTATCAGGCATCTTTTGCTTTTTTACACTGCCTAAAATTTTCGATCAATGTTCTTGTTGCTTCCGAATTGCAAGTACAATTATTTATGCTTATTCTGAGGTATATATATTTCTCTTTTATTTTGTTTTGCATTGAAAAAGTAGTATAAATGATATACAGCGTACGTTATATTTCAAATTTTATTTTTTAACGAATTCACCTCGAAACAAGGATCATTTCAGGAAGGTACTCATTGGACATAACAACCCCTCCACATTTCGTCAGTTTTTTGACATAAGATAACAAAAAAATGGCTGCGCCCATGGAAACAGCTGATGTATCCACTGATAACCTATTACATAGATAGTCAGCTTCCCGATCCCCTGCCCGAAAACACCCTCAAATGGGCGGGGCCTAATCCTCTCTTTTGTTCCTATCGGTGAATACGTGAAATTGAGAATTTGAAGTTTAATTAGCTCATCTGCAGTCTCAAAAAAAATAGCTCATGTATTATTTTTTAGGGTGGCGGAAGTCTATGCTTATGGTTTTAACAAAGAATGACATAAATCGATGTTGCCTTTGTATAAGCTTAGCACGTACCTGTCGCAAATGGAGTTGAATTTCCTTTTGATGGCATTTGTTGTGGATTTTCCCCGCTTGTTTACTTTTTCGGTCGAAAATGGATAAAAATATTTTTGATACTAGACACCTATTTAATTTTTTGTTTATGCCATTCAACTCGATTTATTGCACTGAATTCGAAACTGTACTTAGATATTGTCGCACTTTTTTCTTTTAAGAGATATAGCAGTCTGAAATTCTCACGCCACAAAGTAAACAAAGCAAATTGGCCAGCGCGGGTGCGTTTGGAAGTGCAGTGGGGAGTTTGGGGAGTTAAAAGATTAAAACAAGATATTTCTTTTAAAAAAAATGTAATGTGTTTTAAACAAATAAATTAACTGGTATTATGTAACTATGAAATTTTTGAGATTGAATTTTTTGTTGTTATTTTATTAATGTAATTATTATTTCGTGGTGCACTTATACATATATGATGTTTTATTGTTTCGTACTGGATTGACGTATTGTTTCTTTAATTTGTTGAGTTTGATTTTTGATCTTTGTGTTATTCAAAAAATGCATACATATGTATATCAGTTTTCCACAGTAAGAAGGAGTGATAGTTATCAAATACATATATAAAAGCAACATGAGTCGGAATATTTTGTTTTGTTCTAGTTTATTGTCAACAAATGTTTTAGGGTTTAGCTAAGGTTTTTCTACTTACATACGATGTTTGGAAAATAATAACCATTCGGCTTTTATCTTTAAAATGTTCAAGCAAATTGAACACAATATTTTAAAATCATTATCTGTTTGAATAAAAGCGATCCCATTTCTAAAAAATATGGATACACCAATTTTACAAGATCATCCTTTTTTATTTTATCTAAAATATATTTTAAGCGAACTAGTTACTTTTTCAAAGCACAAGGCGAAAGAATTTTAATTGTTTTGTTGATATACGAATACATACGTATGTTTGTTATTTAGTACAAATAATTTAAGAAATACGTTACATTTGAAATTTAACTATTTTGAATGTAACGTACTTTTATAGGGCTCACCACGAAACGAAGAAAATTTTTGGTAGTGGTTTATTGGACACAGCGTCCCCTTCACAATTCGTCGATTTTTGACACTATTTTCTGCAAAATGGCTGCGCCCATGTGACAGTTCTGTGGCCGTTGGTGAACAAAGATGTATTAGTGAGTTTACATGCAAATTTCGCATACATTCTTGCTCACCAACGGCCATAGCTTGTGGGTGCGATAGAGAGACCTCCTTGGAGTGGTCTGTCTGTATAGTCTGTGGATGTATCTCTATGATGGATACACAGAAGGACGTAAGTATTCTCAATCGGATCAAAGTGTGCATGACAAATAATAATAGGTTATTCTCCCATAATTTGTTGGGGAAGAATAAGCCATATTTGATAACCAAATTCGAAGATATACGGTATTGTACACAGACAGTTTCTCTATGGTATTGTATTTGTTTGTATTCAGACTTACTGAGAAGGAAGCAAATTAATATTAATTCCGACAGTAATAATGGCACATATCAAAAAAAAATAAATAAGGTATGTAACTAAATACAAGCAAACTCTTGAACTACTTAAATGATACAATTATTTGTTTATTATTTCAGTTCTACACAAGGCGCAGTGGCCCAGTCAAATGGAAGGGGACCTCAATTAACCAAAGTGTTCGATACGAAGGAGTTGTCGGCAAAAAAGACTGTTTATAAAGACATTCGGATCGGTTCATTAATTGTTTTGGTAAGGTGGAATGACCGTCGGATTTTCTTTTTTAGTTCACAAATTGGAAGAATCATTTAGACGCGTTAACAGATTTGGCTTGCCGCATGATTTAGGTTGCTCGGACATTGCAAATAATATAGCTTTGCGAAATAAAGATAAATGCGTAGATGGTTAAAATAGTAAGAAAAAGATCTAGTTCAGAGAAAAACAATCCATAACTATTTTCTCTTATTTCATAAGGATTGGAGTATATGATTATGTCGGAGAGGGCAGGTAGATGATATTTCACGTTAAGAAAAAGTGGCATGAAGAGAAACGTGGGGACACAGAGAAGCTAAGAAGTTAATGCTCATATAGTTTATAATGCCACTAACTTGATAACGATGTGTGTTAGTTAGTCGATCTAGGAAGAAACATTCCTTAGACGAGTTGAGATTTAAAGCGGAGGAAAACAAATGATAGTCAAGAAACTTTCACTGGAGTTGGGAAAGATTAAAGTCGCCAAAAATGCAATTATTTGTTCAATTGCAAAGATAACAAGTAGATAGGAGTCGATGGGTAAGTTTGAAGAATGCAACAACACATAATGTAGGGGGACATGTTTGTGAATATTATTTTATATTTTATAGTAACGAGTCAAGATTAAAAGAAGAAGTAATGAGACAAGAACTAAGCCAGTAATGAAAGGAGAGATAGATGTTTCGACACAGAATACACAGCCATAGGGTGAGTAAAATCGTTACCGGTTAAACATTAAACATGGGATGGAATAACTATTTACTCTTTTTTTTAGAGTTTCATTCGGAGGATCTGTATGTAAATAGATATCGGAAATGAGAGTAAGATATTTGTTGAATTAACACAATGGATATGACAGATAGAAAATTATATTACTCGTATTAGCACGGGAGATTGAATTGATACGCGTAAAGATTAGAATCAGTTAGCGGAACTAAGAAAAGTCATTCCTTAGACGAGCTGAAACTTAAGGAGGTGGAAAATGAATGACATGAAATGGCGTCCACTGGAGTTAGGAAAATTACGACTCCATCATTTGATTGCCTTGGTTAGATGCGTTAATTACTGGTCAATCGCAACAATAACAAGCTGCTAGGATTCGGTAGGTTTGGTTCGAAGAATATAAATAATGCAGAGAGATTTGTTTGACAATATTATTTTATATTTTGTAGTTACGAGTCAAGATTAAAAGAAGAAGCAATGAGAGAAGAACTACGACTGTAACGAAAGGAAAGTTAGACGTTTCGACAGGGAAACAGCCATGAGGTGGGTAGGATCGTTACCGGCTAATACATTGAACATGGGATGGAATAATTATTGACTCTTTTTTGTAGAGTTTAGATGATGTGCTATATTATATAATTTAAAGGAAGATCTACTAAAATAGTCATTCTTTTTACAGGAATTTGTCGCGGAAGGAGAAGACTCGTGGAATAAAAGAAAAATAGAGAGGGTGAACCAACTAGGGAACCATTCGAAACTCAAGATTTCATGGAATCTGATGAGAAAATAAGGTCTAATTGGCAGCACGTGTAGAGTATGATGGTACAAACTTGGCATAAATTAGAATCAGTTAGCGGAACTAAGAAAAGTCATTCCTTAGACGAGCTGAAACTTAAGGAGGTGGAAAATGAATGACATGAAATGGCGTCCACTGGAGTTAGGAAAATTACGACTCCATCATTTGATTGCCTTGGTTAGATGCGTTAATTACTGGTCAATCGCAACAATAACAAGCTGCTAGGATTCGGTAGGTTTGGTTCGAAGAATATAAATAATGCAGAGAGATTTGTTTGACAATATTATTTTATATTTTATAGTAACGAGTCAAGATTAAAAGAAGAAGTAATGAGACAAGAACTAAGCCAGTAATGAAAGGAGAGATAGATGTTTCGACACAGAATACACAGCCATAGGGTGAGTAAAATCGTTACCGGTTAAACATTAAACATGGGATGGAATAACTATTTACTCTTTTTTTTAGAGTTTCATTCGGAGGATCTGTATGTAAATAGATATCGGAAATGAGAGTAAGATATTTGTTGAATTAACACAATGGATATGACAGATAGAAAATTATATTACTCGTATTAGCACGGGAGATTGAATTGATACGCGTAAAGATTAGAATCAGTTAGCGGAACTAAGAAAAGTCATTCCTTAGACGAGCTGAAACTTAAGGAGGTGGAAAATGAATGACATGAAATGGCGTCCACTGCAGTTAGGAAAATTACGACTCCATCATTTGATTGCCTTGGTTAGATGCGTTAATTACAGGTCAATCGCAACAATAACAAGCTGCTAGGATTCGGTAGGTTTGGTTCGAAGAATATAAATAATGCAGAGAGATTTGTTTGACAATATTATTTTATATTTTGTAGTTACGAGTCAAGATTAAAAGAAGAAGCAATGAGAGAAGAACTACGACTGTAACGAAAGGAAAGTTAGACGTTTCGACAGGGAAACAGCCATGAGGTGGGTAGGATCGTTACCGGCTAATACATTGAACATGGGATGGAATAATTATTGACTCTTTTTTGTAGAGTTTCATTCAGAGGATCTGTATGTAAATAGATATCGAAACGAGGATAAGATATTGGTTAAATTAACACGATGGATATGACAGATAGAAAATTATATTACTCGTATTAGCACGGGAGATTGAATTGATACGCGTAAAGATTAGTATCAGTTAGCGGAACTAAGAAAAGTCATTCCTTAGACGAGCTGAAACTTAAGGAGGTGGAAAATGAATGACATGAAATGGCGTCCACTGCAGTTAGGAAAATTACGACTCCATCATTTGATTGCCTTGGTTAGATGCGTTAATTACAGGTCAATCGCAACAATAACAAGCTGCTAGGATTCGGTAGGTTTGGTTCGAAGAATATAAATAATGCAGAGAGATTTGTTTGACAATATTATTTTATATTTTGTAGTTACGAGTCAAGATTAAAAGAAGAAGCAATGAGAGAAGAACTACGACTGTAACGAAAGGAAAGTTAGACGTTTCGACAGGGAAACAGCCATGAGGTGGGTAGGATCGTTACCGGCTAATACATTGAACATGGGATGGAATAATTATTGACTCTTTTTTGTAGAGTTTCATTCAGAGGATCTGTATGTAAATAGATATCGAAACGAGGATAAGATATTGGTTAAATTAACACGATGGATATGACAGATAGAAAATTATATTACTCGTATTAGCACAGGAGAGTGAATTGATACGCGTAAAGATGGATTAAAGAGGTAGGATTAATACATTAAACATGGGATGGAATAACTATTTACTCTTTTTTTTTTTAGAGTTTCATTCGGAGGATCTGTATGTTAAAAGATATCGGAAATGAGAGTAAGATATTTGTTGGATTAACACGATGGATATGACAGATAGAAAATTATATTGCTCGTATTAGCGCGGGAGAGTGAATTGATACGCGTAAAGATGGATTAAAGAGGTAGGATTAATACATTAAACATGGGATGGAATAACTATTTACTCTTTTTTTTTAGAGTTTCATTCGGAGGATTTCTATGTAAAGATATATCGGAAATGAGAACAAGATATTGGTTGAATTAACACAATGGATATGACAGATAGAAAATTATATTACTGGTATTAGCACGGGAGAGTGAATTGATACGCGTAAAGATAGATTAAAGAGGTAGGATTAATACATTAAACATGGGATGGAATAACTATTTACTCTTTTTTTAGAGTTTCATTCAGAGGATTTGTATGTAAAGAGATATCGGAAATGAGGGTAAGATATTGGTTAAATTAACACGATGGATATGACAGATAGAAAATTATATTACTCGTATTAGCACAGGAGAGTGAATTGATACGCGTAAAGATGGATTTAAGGGTAGGTGGGTGTATTAATAGAAAGACTGGATGCACGAACGAATGATAAAAATGGTATAGAATAACTCCTGTATCTTTCTGCAAGGATTCAATTGGAGGATATGTAGGTATGTAAATAGATATAAACAAGGAGAGTAAGATATTGGTTGAATTAACATGATGGATATTTTTTTCTTATTATTCTTGTGATTGTACAGTTCTCATAAGTATTTATATCGGTATTTATACAAAATTAGGATCGAGGATAAACAAGGTATAATTGTGGATTCGTTGGTTTGGGTGAAAAGTTTTCTCATGATAACATTTGTTTATGTGTATAAAATTAAACAACGGTAGTTAGTAGAGAAGAAGAAAGGAAAGAGGATGCGTTTGGAAAAAGAGTAGAGGGAAATTTGTTACGGGTTATTTTCGATATGACATATAATATATTGCAGAAATTAAACAACGGTAGTTAGTAGCGAAGTAGAAATGAAAGAGGATGCGTTTGGAAAAAGAGTAGAGGGAAATTTGTTAGGGGTTATTTTCGATATGACATATAATATATTGCAGGTTAGGTTTGGTTGGCCATTTTGGAGAATGATCTGTGCGTTATGAGTTAATAGCTGTGATTGAAGTAATAATTTAAGTTCTTGGTTGTTGATTGCTGAGAATTGCGGGTATTTGATGTCGTTAGTGATTGGTAAAGGAAAAAGGATCTATTTATATATTGACGTTTTTTCGCGTGTACATTAAAATGTGGAAAGAGTATTATTGGCTTGGGTTCCGCATTGTTCATGTAGCTCTGGTGGAGAAAGTTATAAGGCTGCGCGAAATGAGGATAAATGTGTAGAAAGAATTGGTTAGAAAAAGATATAGTGCGGAGGAAAACTGTCTATAACTTTTGTCTCTTCTTTCCTAAGGAGCGCGGTCTACGATTGTACCAAGGGCGTCAAGTAAGTAATATATTACTTTGAGGAAAAAGGACGTAAAGAGAGATACCATAAGATTCTGTAAGAAATGGACACGGTATAATTTAATGATATGCTATATTATATAATTTAAAGGAAGATCTACTAAAATAGTCATTCTTTTTACAGGAATTTGTCGCGGAAGGAGAAGACTCGTGAAGAGTCGTGGAAAAATAGGGAAATGGAGATGGTGATAGCTATATTGACACAATAGCTATAGTCGACACAACTAGGGAACCATTCGAAACTCAAGATTTCATGGAATCTGATTGGTTAGATTGTATGTAAATAGATATCGAAACGAGGATAAGATATTTGTTGGATTAACACGATGGATATGACAGATGGAAAATTATATTACTCGTATTAGCGCGGGAGAGTGAATTGATACGCGTAAAGATGGATTAAAGAGGTAGGATTAATACATTAAACATGGGATGGAATAACTATTTACTCTTTTTTTAGAGTTTCATTCAGAGGATCTGTACGTAAAGAGATATCTGAAATGAGAGTAAGATATTGGTTGAATTAACACGATGGATATGACAGATAGAAAAGTATATTACTCGTATTAGCACGGGAGAGTGAATTGATACGCGTAAAGATGGATTAAAGAGGTAGGATTAATACATTAAACATGGGACGGAATAACTATTTACTCTTTTTTTTAGAGTTTCATTCGGAGGATCTGTATGTAAATAGATATCGGAAATGAGAGTAAGATATTTGTTGGATTAACACGATGGATATGACAGATAGAAAATTATATTACTCGTATTAGCACGGGAGAGTGAATTGATACGCGTAAAGATGGATTAAAGAGGTAGGATTAATACATTAAACATGGGATGGAATAACTATTTACTCTTTTTGTTTAGAGTTTCATTCGGAGGATTTCAATGTAAAGATATATCGGAAATGAGAGTAAGATATTGGTTGAATTAACACGATGGATATGACAGATAGAAAAGTATATTACTCGTATTAGCACGGGAGAGTGAATTGATACGCGTAAAGATGGATTAAAGAGGTAGGATTAATACATTAAACATGGGATGGAATAACTATTTACTCTTTTTTTAGAGTTTCATTCGGAGGATCTGTATGTAAATAGATATCGAAACGAGGATAAGATATTTGTTGGATTAACACGATGGATATGACAGATGGAAAATTATATTACTCGTATTAGCGCGGGAGAGTGAATTGATACGCGTAAAGATGGATTAAAGAGGTAGGATTAATACATTAAACATGGGATGGAATAACTATTTACTCTTTTTTTAGAGTTTCATTCAGAGGATCTGTACGTAAAGAGATATCTGAAATGAGAGTAAGATATTGGTTGAATTAACACGATGGATATGACAGATAGAAAAGTATATTACTCGTATTAGCACGGGAGAGTGAATTGATACGCGTAAAGATGGATTAAAGAGGTAGGATTAATACATTAAACATGGGACGGAATAACTATTTACTCTTTTTTTTAGAGTTTCATTCGGAGGATCTGTATGTAAATAGATATCGGAAATGAGAGTAAGATATTTGTTGGATTAACACGATGGATATGACAGATAGAAAATTATATTACTCGTATTAGCACGGGAGAGTGAATTGATACGCGTAAAGATGGATTAAAGAGGTAGGATTAATACATTAAACATGGGATGGAATAACTATTTACTCTTTTTGTTTAGAGTTTCATTCGGAGGATTTCAATGTAAAGATATATCTGAAATGAGAGTAAGATATTGGTTGAATTAACACGATGGATATGACAGATAGAAAAGTATATTACTCGTAAAAGTACTATTTACTCTTTTTGTTTAGAGTTTCATTCGGAGGATTTCAATGTAAAGATATATCGGAAATGAGAGTAAGATATTGGTTGAATTAACACGATGGATATGACAGATAGAAAAGTATATTACTCGTATTAGCACGGGAGAGTGAATTGATACGCGTAAAGATGGATTAAAGAGGTAGGATTAATACATTAAACATGGGATGGAATAACTATTTACTCTTTTTTTAGAGTTTCATTCGGAGGATTTGTATGTAAATAGATATCGAAACGAGGATAAGATATTTGTTGGATTAACACGATGGATATGACAGATGGAAAATTATATTACTCGTATTAGCGCGGGAGAGTGAATTGATACGCGTAAAGATGGATTAAAGAGGTAGGATTAATACATTAAACATGGGATGGAATAACTATTTACTCTTTTTTTAGAGTTTCATTCAGAGGATCTGTACGTAAAGAGATATCTGAAATGAGAGTAAGATATTGGTTGAATTAACACGATGGATATGACAGATAGAAAAGTATATTACTCGTATTAGCACGGGAGAGTGAATTGATACGCGTAAAGATGGATTAAAGAGGTAGGATTAATACATTAAACATGGGATGGAATAACTATTTACTCTTTTTTTAGAGTTTCATTCGGAGGATCTGTATGTAAATAGATATCGAAACGAGGATAAGATATTTGTTGGATTAACACGATGGATATGACAGATGGAAAATTATATTACTCGTATTAGCGCGGGAGAGTGAATTGATACGCGTAAAGATGGATTAAAGAGGTAGGATTAATACATTAAACATGGGATGGAATAACTATTTACTCTTTTTTTAGAGTTTCATTCAGAGGATCTGTACGTAAAGAGATATCTGAAATGAGAGTAAGATATTGGTTGAATTAACACGATGGATATGACAGATAGAAAAGTATATTACTCGTATTAGCACGGGAGAGTGAATTGATACGCGTAAAGATGGATTAAAGAGGTAGGATTAATACATTAAACATGGGACGGAATAACTATTTACTCTTTTTTTTAGAGTTTTATTCGGAGGATCTGTATGTAAATAGATATCGGAAATGAGAGTAAGATATTTGTTGGATTAACACGATGGATATGACAGATAGAAAATTATATTACTCGTATTAGCACGGGAGAGTGAATTGATACGCGTAAAGATGGATTAAAGAGGTAGGATTAATACATTAAACATGGGATGGAATAACTATTTACTCTTTTTTTAGAGTTTCATTCAGAGGATCTGTACGTAAAGAGATATCTGAAATGAGAGTAAGATATTGGTTGAATTAACACGATGGATATGACAGATAGAAAAGTATATTACTCGTATTAGCACGGGAGAGTGAATTGATACGCGTAAAGATGGATTAAAGAGGTAGGATTAATACATTAAACATGGGACGGAATAACTATTTACTCTTTTTTTTAGAGTTTCATTCGGAGGATCTGTATGTAAATAGATATCGGAAATGAGAGTAAGATATTTGTTGGATTAACACGATGGATATGACAGATAGAAAATTATATTACTCGTATTAGCACGGGAGAGTGAATTGATACGCGTAAAGATGGATTAAAGAGGTAGGATTAATACATTAAACATGGGATGGAATAACTATTTACTCTTTTTTTAGAGTTTCATTCGGAGGATCTGTATGTAAATAGATATCGAAACGAGGATAAGATATTTGTTGGATTAACACGATGGATATGACAGATGGAAAATTATATTACTCGTATTAGCGCGGGAGAGTGAATTGATACGCGTAAAGATGGATTAAAGAGGTAGGATTAATACATTAAACATGGGATGGAATAACTATTTACTCTTTTTTTAGAGTTTCATTCAGAGGATCTGTACGTAAAGAGATATCTGAAATGAGAGTAAGATATTGGTTGAATTAACACGATGGATATGACAGATAGAAAAGTATATTACTCGTATTAGCACGGGAGAGTGAATTGATACGCGTAAAGATGGATTAAAGAGGTAGGATTAATACATTAAACATGGGACGGAATAACTATTTACTCTTTTTTTTAGAGTTTCATTCGGAGGATCTGTATGTAAATAGATATCGGAAATGAGAGTAAGATATTTGTTGGATTAACACGATGGATATGACAGATAGAAAATTATATTACTCGTATTAGCACGGGAGAGTGAATTGATACGCGTAAAGATGGATTAAAGAGGTAGGATTAATACATTAAACATGGGATGGAATAACTATTTACTCTTTTTGTTTAGAGTTTCATTCGGAGGATTTCAATGTAAAGATATATCTGAAATGAGAGTAAGATATTGGTTGAATTAACACGATGGATATGACAGATAGAAAAGTATATTACTCGTAAAAGTACTATTTACTCTTTTTGTTTAGAGTTTCATTCGGAGGATTTCAATGTAAAGATATATCGGAAATGAGAGTAAGATATTTATTGAATTAACACGATGGATATGACAGATAGAAAAGTATATTACTCGTATTAGCACGGGAGAGTGTATTGATACGCGTAAAGATGGATTAAAGAGGTAGGATTAATACATTAAACATGGGATGGAATAACTATTTACTCTTTTTTAGAGTTTCATTCGGAGGATCTGTATGTAAATAGATATCGAAACGAGGATAAGATATTTGTTGGATTAACACGATGGATATGACAGATGGAAAATTATATTACTCGTATTAGCGCGGGAGAGTGAATTGATACGCGTAAAGATGGATTAAAGAGGTAGGATTAATACATTAAACATGGGATGGAATAACTATTTACTCTTTTTTTAGAGTTTCATTCAGAGGATCTGTACGTAAAGAGATATTTGAAATGAGAGTAAGATATTGGTTGAATTAACACGATGGATATGACAGATAGAAAAGTATATTACTCGTATTAGCACGGGAGAGTGAATTGATACGCGTAAAGATGGATTAAAGAGGTAGGATTAATACATTAAACATGGGACGGAATAACTATTTACTCTTTTTTTTAGAGTTTCATTCGGAGGATCTGTATGTAAATAGATATCGGAAATGAGAGTAAGATATTTGTTTGATTAACACGATGGATATGACAGATAGAAAATTATATTACTCGTATTAGCACGGGAGAGTGAATTGATACGCGTAAAGATGGATTAAAGAGGTAGGATTAATACATTAAACATGGGATGGAATAACTATTTACTCTTTTTGTTTAGAGTTTCATTCGGAGGATTTCAATGTAAAGATATATCTGAAATGAGAGTAAGATATTGGTTGAATTAACACGATGGATATGACAGATAGAAAAGTATATTACTCGTATTAGCACGGGAGAGTGAATTGATACGCGTAAAGATGGATTAAAGAGGTAGGATTAATACATTAAACATGGGATGGAATAACTATTTACTCTTTTTTTAGAGTTTCATTCAGAGGATCTGTACGTAAAGAGATATCTGAAATGAGAGTAAGATATTGGTTGAATTAACACGATGGATATGACAGATAGAAAAGTATATTACTCGTATTAGCACGGGAGAGTGAATTGATACGCGTAAAGATGGATTAAAGAGGTAGGATTAATACATTAAACATGGGACGGAATAACTATTTACTCTTTTTTTTAGAGTTTCATTCGGAGGATTTCTATGTAAAGATATATCGGAAATGAGAGTAAGATATTGGTTGAATTAACACGATGGATATGACAGATAGAAAATTATATTACTCGTATTAGCGCGGGAGAGTGAATTGATACGCGTAAAGATGGATTAAAGAGGTAGGATTAATACATTAAACATGGGATGGAATAACTATTTACTCTTTTTTTTTAGAGTTTCATTCGGAGGATTTCTATGTAAAGATATATCGGAAATGAGAGTAAGATATTGGTTGAATTAACACGATGGATATGACAGATAGAAAAGTATATTACTCGTATTAGCACGGGAGAGTGAATTGATACGCGTAAAGATGGATTAAAGAGGTAGGATTAATACATTAAACATGGGATGGAATAACTATTTACTCTTTTTTTTAGAGTTTCATTCGGAGGATTTGTATGTAAAGAGATATTGGAAATGAGGGTAAGATATTGGTTAAATTAACACGATGGATATGACAGATAGAAAATTATATTACTCATATTAGCACAGGAGAGTGAATTGATACGCGTAAAGATGGATTAAAGGGTTGGTGGGTGTATTAATAGAAAGACTGGATGCATGAACGAATGATAAAAATGGTATAGAATAACTCCTGTATCTTTTTGCAAGGATTCAATTGGAGGATATGTAGGAATGTAAATAGATATAAACAAGGAGAGTAAGATATTGGTTGAATTAACATGATGGATATTTTTTTCGTATTATTCTTGTGATTGTACAGTTCTCATAAGTATTTATATCGGTATTTATACAAAATTAGGAGCGAGGATAAGCAAGGTATATTTGTGGATTCGTTGGTTTGGGTGAAAAGTTTTCTCATGATGTTAACATCATTTGTTTATTTGTATAACATTAAACAACGGTAGTTAGTAGAGAAGAAAAAAGGAAAGAGGATGCGTTCGCAAAAAGAGTAGAGGGAAATTTGTTACGGGTTATTTTCGATATGACATATAATATATTGCAGAAATTAAACAACGGTAGTTAGTAGCGAAGAAGAAATGAAAGAGGATGCGTTTGGAAAAAGAGTAGAGGGAAATTTGTTACGGGTTATTTTCGATATGACATATAATATATTGCAGGTTAGGTTTGGTTGGCCATTTTGTAGAATGATCTGTGCGTTGAGTTAATGGCTGTGATTGAAGTAATAATTTAAGTTCTTGGTTGTTGATTGCTGAGAATTGCGGGTATTTGATGTCATTAGTGATTGGTAAAGGAAAACGGATCTATTTATATATTGACGTTTTTTCGCGTGTACATTAAAATGTGGAAAGAGTATTATTGGCTTGGGTTCCGCATTGTTCATATAGCTCTGGTGGAGAAAGTTATAAAGCTGCGCGAAATGAGGATGAATTTGTAGAAAGAATTGGTTAGAAAAAGATATAGTGCGAAGGAAAACTGTCTATAACTTTTGTCTCTTCTTTCCTAAGGAGAGCGGTCTACGATTGTACCAATAGAAAAAGGACGTAAAGAGAGATACCATATGATTCTGTAAGAAATGGACACGGTATAATTTAATGATATACTATATTATATAATTTAAAGGAAGATCTACTAAAATAGTCATTCTTTTTACAGGAATTTGTCGCGGAAGGAGAAGACTCGTGGAAAAAAAGGGAAATGGAGAGGGTGAACCAAGTAGGGAACCATTCGAAACTCAAGATTTCATGGAATCTGATGATAAAATAAGGTCTAATTGGCAGCACGTGTAGAGTATGATGGTACTAACTTGGCATAGGTTAGAATCAGTTAGCGGAACTAAGAAAAGTCATTCCTTAGACGAGCTGAAACTTAAGGCGGTGGAAAATGAATGACATGAAATGGCGTCCATTGGAGTTAGGAAAATTACGACTCCATCATTTGATTGCCTTGGTTAGATGCGTTAATTACTGGTCAATCGCAACAATAACAAGCTGCTAGGATTCGGTAGGTTTGGTTCGAAGAATATAAATAATGCAGAGAGATTTGTTTGACAATATTATTTTATATTTTGTAGTTACGAGTCAAGATTAAAAGAAGAAGCAATGAGAGAAGAACTACGACTGTAACGAAAGGAAAGTTAGACGTTTCGACAGGGAAACAGCCATGAGGTGGGTAGGATCGTTACCGGCTAATACATTGAACATGGGATGGAATAATTATTGACTCTTTTTTGTAGAGTTTCATTCAGAGGATCTGTATGTAAATAGATATCGAAACGAGGATAAGATATTGGTTAAATTAACACGATGGATATGACAGATAGAAAATTATATTACTCGTATTAGCACAGGAGAGTGAATTGATACGCGTAAAGATGGATTAAAGAGGTAGGATTAATACATTAAACATGGGATGGAATAACTGTTTACTCTTTTCTTTTTTAGAGTTTCATTCGGAGGATCTGTATGTAAATAGATATCGAAACGAGGATAAGATATTTGTTGGATTAACACGATGGATATGACAGATAGAAAATTATATTACTCGTATTAGCACAGGAGAGTGAATTGATACGCGTAAAGATGGATTAAAGAGGTAGGATTAAAACATTAAACATGGGATGGAATAACTATTTACTCTTTTTTTTTGAGTTTCATTCGGAGGATCTATATGTAAATAGATATCGGAAATGAGAGTAAGATATTTGTTGGATTAACACGATGGATATGACAGATAGAAAATTATATTACTCGTATTAGCGCTGGAGAGTGAGTTGATACGCGTAAAGATGGATTAAAGAGGTAGGATTAATACATTAAACATGGGATGGAATAACTATTTACTCTTCTTTTTTAGAGTTTCATTCGGAGGATTTGTATGTAAAGAGATATCGGAAATGAGAGTAAGATATTTGTTGGATTAACACGATGGATATGACAGATAGAAAATTATATTACTCGTATTAGCGCGGGAGAGTGAATTGATACGCGTAGAGATGGATTAAAGAGGTAGGATTAATACATTAAACATGGGATGGAATAACTATTTACTCTTTTTTTTTAGAGTTTCATTTGGAGGATTTCTATGTAAAGATATATCGGAAATGAGAGTAAGATATTGGTTGAATTAACACGATGGATATGACAGATCGAAAAGTATATTACTCGTATTAGCACGGGAGAGTGAATTGATACGCGTAAAGATGGATTAAAGAGGTAGGATTAATACATTAAACATGGGATGGAATAACTATTTACTCTTTTTTTAGAGTTTCATTCAGAGGATCTGTACGTAAAGAGATATCTGAAATGAGAGTAAGATATTGGTTGAATTAACACGATGGATATGACAGATAGAAAAGTATATTACTCGTATTAGCACGGGAGAACGAATTGATACGCGTAAAGATGGATTAAAGAGGTAGGATTAATACATTAAACATGGGACGGAATAACTATTTACTCTTTTTTTTTAGAGTTTCATTCGGAGGATTTCTATGTAAAGATATATCGGAAATGAGAGTAAGATATTGGTTGAATTAACACGATGGATATGACAGATAGAAAATTATATTACTCGTATTAGCGCGGGAGAGTGAATTGATACGCGTAAAGATGGATTAAAGAGGTAGGATTAATACATTAAACATGGGATGGAATAACTATTTACTCTTTTTTTTTAGAGTTTCATTCGGAGGATTTCTATGTAAAGATATATCGGAAATGAGAGTAAGATATTGGTTGAATTAACACGATGAATATGACAGATAGAAAAGTATATTACTCGTATTAGCACGGGAGAACGAATTGATACGCGTAAAGATGGATTAAAGAGGTAGGATTAATACATTAAACATGGGATGGAATAACTATTTACTCTTTTTTTTTTAGAGTTTCATTCGGAGGATATCTATGTAAAGATATATCTGAAATGAGAGTAAGATATTGGTTGAATTAACACGATGGATATGACAGATAGAAAAGTATATTACTCGTATTAGCACGGGAGAACGAATTGATACGCATAAAGATGGATTAAAGAGGTAGGATTAATACATTAAACATGGGATGGAATAACTATTTACTCTTTTTTTTTAGAGTTTCATTCGGAGGATTTCTATGTAAAGATATATCTGAAATGAGAGTAAGATATTGGTTGAATTAACACGATGGATATGACAGATAGAAAAGTATATTACTCGTATTAGCACGGGAGAACGAATTGATACGCGTAAAGATGGATTAAAGAGGTAGGATTAATACATTAAACATGGGATGGAATAACTATTTACTCTTTTTTTTTTAGAGTTTCATTCGGAGGATATCTATGTAAAGATATATCTGAAATGAGAGTAAGATATTGGTTGAATTAACACGATGGATATGACAGATAGAAAAGTATATTACTCGTATTAGCACGGGAGAACGAATTGATACGCATAAAGATGGATTAAAGAGGTAGGATTAATACATTAAACATGGGATGGAATAACTATTTACTCTTTTTTTTTAGGGTTTCATTCGGAGGATTTCTATGTAAAGATATATCGGAAATGAGAGTAAGATATTGGTTGAATTAACACGATGGATATGACAGATAGAAAATTATATTACTCGTATTAGCGCGGGAGAGTGAATTGATACGCGTAAAGATGGATTAAAGAGGTAGGATTAATACATTAAACATGGGATGGAATAACTATTTACTCTTTTTTTTTAGAGTTTCATTCGGAGGATTTCTATGTAAAGATATATCTGAAATGAGAGTAAGATATTGGTTGAATTAACACGATGGATATGACAGAAAAGTATATTACTCGTATTAGCACGGGAGAACGAATTGATACGCGTAAAGATGGATTAAAGAGGTAGGATTAATACATTAAACATGGGATGGAATAACTATTTACTCTTTTTTTTTTAGAGTTTCATTCGGAGGATTTCTATGTAAAGATATATCTGAAATGAGAGTAAGATATTGGTTGAATTAACACGATGGATATGACAGATAGAAAAGTATATTACTCGTATTAGCACGGGAGAACGAATTGATACGCGTAAAGATGGATTAAAGAGGTAGGATTAATACATTAAACATGGGATGGAATAACTATTTACTCTTTTTTTAGAGTTTCATTCAGAGGATCTGTACGTAAAGAGATATTTGAAATGAGAGTAAGATATTGGTTGAATTAACACGATGGATATGACAGATAGAAAAGTATATTACTCGTATTAGCACGGGAGAGTGAATTGATACGCGTAAAGATGGATTAAAGAGGTAGGATTAATACATTAAACATGGGACGGAATAACTATTTACTCTTTTTTTTAGAGTTTCATTCGGAGGATCTGTATGTAAATAGATATCGGAAATGAGAGTAAGATATTTGTTTGATTAACACGATGGATATGACAGATAGAAAATTATATTACTCGTATTAGCGCTGGAGAGTGAGTTGATACGCGTAAAGATGGATTAAAGAGGTAGGATTAATACATTAAACATGGGATGGAATAACTATTTACTCTTCTTTTTTAGAGTTTCATTCGGAGGATTTGTATGTAAAGAGATATCGGAAATGAGAGTAAGATATTTGTTGGATTAACACGATGGATATGACAGATAGAAAATTATATTACTCGTATTAGCGCTGGAGAGTGAGTTGATACGCGTAAAGATGGATTAAAGAGGTAGGATTAATACATTAAACATGGGATGGAATAACTATTTACTCTTCTTTTTTAGAGTTTCATTCGGAGGATTTCTATGTAAAGATATATCTGAAATGAGAGTAAGATATTGGTTGAATTAACACGATGGATATGACAGAAAAGTATATTACTCGTATTAGCACGGGAGAACGAATTGATACGCGTAAAGATGGATTAAAGAGGTAGGATTAATACATTAAACATGGGATGGAATAACTATTTACTCTTTTTTTTTGAGTTTCATTCGGAGGATCTATATGTAAATAGATATCGGAAATGAGAGTAAGATATTTGTTGGATTAACACGATGGATATGACAGATAGAAAATTATATTACTCGTATTAGCGCTGGAGAGTGAGTTGATACGCGTAAAGATGGATTAAAGAGGTAGGATTAATACATTAAACATGGGATGGAATAACTATTTACTCTTCTTTTTTAGAGTTTCATTCGGAGGATTTGTATGTAAAGAGATATCGGAAATGAGAGTAAGATATTTGTTGGATTAACACGATGGATATGACAGATAGAAAATTATATTACTCGTATTAGCGCGGGAGAGTGAATTGATACGCGTAGAGATGGATTAAAGAGGTAGGATTAATACATTAAACATGGGATGGAATAACTATTTACTCTTTTTTTTTAGAGTTTCATTTGGAGGATTTCTATGTAAAGATATATCGGAAATGAGAGTAAGATATTGGTTGAATTAACACGATGGATATGACAGATCGAAAAGTATATTACTCGTATTAGCACGGGAGAGTGAATTGATACGCGTAAAGATGGATTAAAGAGGTAGGATTAATACATTAAACATGGGATGGAATAACTATTTACTCTTTTTTTAGAGTTTCATTCAGAGGATCTGTACGTAAAGAGATATCTGAAATGAGAGTAAGATATTGGTTGAATTAACACGATGGATATGACAGATAGAAAAGTATATTACTCGTATTAGCACGGGAGAACGAATTGATACGCGTAAAGATGGATTAAAGAGGTAGGATTAATACATTAAACATGGGACGGAATAACTATTTACTCTTTTTTTTTAGAGTTTCATTCGGAGGATTTCTATGTAAAGATATATCGGAAATGAGAGTAAGATATTGGTTGAATTAACACGATGGATATGACAGATAGAAAATTATATTACTCGTATTAGCGCGGGAGAGTGAATTGATACGCGTAAAGATGGATTAAAGAGGTAGGATTAATACATTAAACATGGGATGGAATAACTATTTACTCTTTTTTTTTAGAGTTTCATTCGGAGGATTTCTATGTAAAGATATATCGGAAATGAGAGTAAGATATTGGTTGAATTAACACGATGAATATGACAGATAGAAAAGTATATTACTCGTATTAGCACGGGAGAGTGAATTGATACGCGTAAAGATGGATTAAAGAGGTAGGATTAATACATTAAACATGGGATGGAATAACTATTTACTCTTTTTTTTTAGAGTTTCATTCGGAGGATTTCTATGTAAAGATATATCTGAAATGAGAGTAAGATATTGGTTGAATTAACACGATGGATATGACAGATAGAAAAGTATATTACTCGTATTAGCACGGGAGAACGAATTGATACGCGTAAAGATGGATTAAAGAGGTAGGATTAATACATTAAACATGGGATGGAATAACTATTTACTCTTTTTTTTTTAGAGTTTCATTCGGAGGATATCTATGTAAAGATATATCTGAAATGAGAGTAAGATATTGGTTGAATTAACACGATGGATATGACAGATAGAAAAGTATATTACTCGTATTAGCACGGGAGAACGAATTGATACGCATAAAGATGGATTAAAGAGGTAGGATTAATACATTAAACATGGGATGGAATAACTATTTACTCTTTTTTTTTAGGGTTTCATTCGGAGGATTTCTATGTAAAGATATATCGGAAATGAGAGTAAGATATTGGTTGAATTAACACGATGGATATGACAGATAGAAAATTATATTACTCGTATTAGCGCGGGAGAGTGAATTGATACGCGTAAAGATGGATTAAAGAGGTAGGATTAATACATTAAACATGGGATGGAATAACTATTTACTCTTTTTTTTTAGAGTTTCATTCGGAGGATTTCTATGTAAAGATATATCTGAAATGAGAGTAAGATATTGGTTGAATTAACACGATGGATATGACAGAAAAGTATATTACTCGTATTAGCACGGGAGAACGAATTGATACGCGTAAAGATGGATTAAAGAGGTAGGATTAATACATTAAACATGGGATGGAATAACTATTTACTCTTTTTTTTTTAGAGTTTCATTCGGAGGATTTCTATGTAAAGATATATCTGAAATGAGAGTAAGATATTGGTTGAATTAACACGATGGATATGACAGATAGAAAAGTATATTACTCGTATTAGCACGGGAGAACGAATTGATACGCGTAAAGATGGATTAAAGAGGTAGGATTAATACATTAAACATGGGACGGAATAACTATTTACTCTTTTTTTTTAGAGTTTCATTCGGAGGATTTCTATGTAAAGATATATCGGAAATGAGAGTAAGATATTGGTTGAATTAACACGATGGATATGACAGATAGAAAATTATATTACTCGTATTAGCGCGGGAGAGTGAATTGATACGCGTAAAGATGGATTAAAGAGGTAGGATTAATACATTAAACATGGGATGGAATAACTATTTACTCTTTTTTTTTAGAGTTTCATTCGGAGGATTTCTATGTAAAGATATATCTGAAATGAGAGTAAGATATTGGTTGAATTAACACGATGGATATGACAGAAAAGTATATTACTCGTATTAGCACGGGAGAACGAATTGATACGCGTAAAGATGGATTAAAGAGGTAGGATTAATACATTAAACATGGGACGGAATAACTATTTACTCTTTTTTTTTTAGAGTTTCAATCGGAGGATTTCTATGTAAAGATATATCGGAAATGAGAGTAAGATATTGGTTGAATTAACACGATGGATATGACAGATAGAAAATTATATTACTCGTATTAGCACGGGAGAGTGAATTGATACGCGTAAAGATGGATTAAAGAGGTAGGATTAATACATTAAACATGGGATGGAATAACTATTTACTCTTTTTTTTTAGAGTTTCATTCGGAGGATTTCTATGTAAAGATATATCGGAAATGAGAGTAAGATATTGGTTGAATTAACACGATGGATATGACAGATAGAAAATTATATTACTCGTATTTGCACGGGAGAGTGAATTGATACGCGTAAAGATGGATTAAAGAGGTAGGATTAATACATTAAACATGGGATGGAATAACTATTTACTCTTTTTTTTTAGAGTTTCATTCGGAGGATTTCTATGTAAAGATATATCGGAAATGAGAGTAAGATATTGGTTGAATTAACACGATGGATATGACAGATAGAAAATTATATTACTCGTATTAGCGCGGGAGAGTGAATTGATACGCGTAAAGATGGATTAAAGAGGTAGGATTAATACATTAAACATGGGATGGAATAACTATTTACTCTTTTTTTTTAGAGTTTCATTCGGAGGATTTCTATGTAAAGATATATCGGAAATGAGAGTAAGATATTGGTTGAATTAACACGATGGATATGACAGATAGAAAAGTATATTACTCGTATTAGCACGGGGGAGTGAATTGATACGCGTAAAGATGGATTAAAGAGGTAGGATTAATACATTAAACATGGGACGGAATAACTATTTACTCTTTTTTTTTAGAGTTTCATTCGGAGGATTTCTATGTAAAGATATATCGGAAATGAGAGTAAGATATTGGTTGAATTAACACGATGGATATGACAGATAGAAAATTATATTACTCGTATTAGCGCGGGAGAGTGAATTGATACGCGTAAAGATGGATTAAAGAGGTAGGATTAATACATTAAACATGGGATGGAATAACTATTTACTCTTTTTTTTTAGAGTTTCATTCGGAGGATTTCTATGTAAAGATATATCGGAAATGAGAGTAAGAAATTGGTTGAATTAACACGATGGATATGACAGATAGAAAAGTATATTACTCGTATTAGCACGGGGGAGTGAATTGATACGCGTAAAGATGGATTAAAGAGGTAGGATTAATACATTAAACATGGGACGGAATAACTATTTACTCTTTTTTTTTAGAGTTTCATTCGGAGGATCTGTACGTAAAGAGATATCTGAAATGAGAGTAAGATATTGGTTGAATTAACACGATGGATATGACAGATAGAAAAGTATATTACTCGTATTAGCACGGGAGAACGAATTGATACGCGTAAAGATGGATTAAAGAGGTAGGATTAATACATTAAACATGGGACGGAATAACTATTTACTCTTTTTTTTTAGAGTTTCATTCGGAGGATTTCTATGTAAAGATATATCGGAAATGAGAGTAAGATATTGGTTGAATTAACACGATGGATATGACAGATAGAAAATTATATTACTCGTATTAGCGCGGGAGAGTGAATTGATACGCGTAAAGATGGATTAAAGAGGTAGGATTAATACATTAAACATGGGATGGAATAACTATTTACTCTTTTTTTTTAGAGTTTCATTCGGAGGATTTCTATGTAAAGATATATCGGAAATGGGAGTAAGATATTGGTTGAATTAACACGATGGATATGACAGATAGAAAAGTATATTACTCGTATTAGCACGGGGGAGTGAATTGATACGCGTAAAGATGGATTAAAGAGGTAGGATTAATACATTAAACATGGGACGGAATAACTATTTACTCTTTTTTTTTTAGAGTTTCATTCAGAGGATCTGTACGTAAAGAGATATCTGAAATGAGAGTAAGATATTGGTTGAATTAACACGATGGATATGACAGATAGAAAAGTATATTACTCGTATTAGCACGGGAGAACGAATTGATACGCGTAAAGATGGATTAAAGAGGTAGGATTAATACATTAAACATGGGACGGAATAACTATTTACTCTTTTTTTATTTATATTTTATATTACTCGTATTAGCGCGGGAGAGTGAATTGATACGCGTAAAGATGGATTAAAGAGGTAGGATTAATACATTAAACATGGGATGGAATAACTATTTACTCTTTTTTTTTAGAGTTTCATTCGGAGGATTTCTATGTAAAGATATATCGGAAATGAGAGTAAGATATTGGTTGAATTAACACGATGGATATGACAAATAGAAAAGTATATTACTCGTATTAGCACGGGGGAGTGAATTGATACGCGTAAAGATGGATTAAAGAGGTAGGATTAATACATTAAACATGGGACGGAATAACTATTTACTCTTTTTTTTTTAGAGTTTCATTCAGAGGATCTGTACGTAAAGAGATATCTGAAATGAGAGTAAGATATTGGTTGAATTAACACGATGGATATGACAGATAGAAAAGTATATTACTCGTATTAGCACGGGAGAACGAATTGATACGCGTAAAGATGGATTAAAGAGGTAGGATTAATACATTAAACATGGGACGGAATAACTATTTACTCTTTTTTTTTAGAGTTTCATTCGGAGGATTTCTATGTAAAGATATATCGGAAATGAGAGTAAGATATTGGTTGAATTAACACGATGGATATGACAGATAGAAAATTATATTACTCGTATTAGCGCGGGAGAGTGAATTGATACGCGTAAAGATGGATTAAAGAGGTAGGATTAATACATTAAACATGGGATGGAATAACTATTTACTCTTTTTTTTTAGAGTTTCATTCGGAGGATTTCTATGTAAAGATATATCGGAAATGAGAGTAAGATATTGGTTGAATTAACACGATGGATATGACAGATAGAAAATTATATTACTCGTATTAGCGCGGGAGAGTGAATTGATACGCGTAAAGATGGATTAAAGAGGTAGGATTAATACATTAAACATGGGACGGAATAACTATTTACTCTTTTTTTTAGAGTTTCATTCGGAGGATCTGTATGTAAATAGATATCGGAAATGAGAGTAAGATATTGGTTGAATTAACACGATGGATATGACAGATAGAAAATTATATTACTCGTATTAGCGCGGGAGAGTGAATTGATACGCGTAAAGATGGATTAAAGAGGTAGGATTAATACATTAAACATGGGACGGAATAACTATTTACTCTTTTTTTTTAGAGTTTCATTCGGAGGATTTCTATGTAAAGATATATCGGAAATGAGAGTAAGATATTGGTTGAATTAACACGATGGATATGACAGATAGAAAATTATATTACTCGTATTAGCGCGGGAGAGTGAATTGATACGCGTAAAGATGGATTAAAGAGGTAGGATTAATACATTAAACATGGGACGGAATAACTATTTACTCTTTTTTTTAGAGTTTCATTCGGAGGATCTGTATGTAAATAGATATCGGAAATGAGAGTAAGATATTTGTTGGATTAACACGATGGATATGACAGATAGAAAATTATATTACTCGTATTAGCACGGGAGAGTGAATTGATACGCGTAAAGATGGATTAAAGAGGTAGGATTAATACATTAAACATGGGATGGAATAACTATTTACTCTTTTTGTTTAGAGTTTCATTCGGAGGATTTCAATGTAAAGATATATCTGAAATGAGAGTAAGATATTGGTTGAATTAACACGATGGATATGACAGATAGAAAAGTATATTACTCGTATTAGCACGGGAGAGTGAATTGATACGCGTAAAGATGGTTTAAAGAGGTAGGATTAATACATTAAACATGGGATGGAATAACTATTTACTCTTTTTTTAGAGTTTCATTCAGAGGATCTGTACGTAAAGAGATATCTGAAATGAGAGTAAGATATTGGTTGAATTAACACGATGGATATGACAGATAGAAAAGTATATTACTCGTATTAGCACGGGAGAGTGAATTGATACGCGTAAAGATGGATTAAAGAGGTAGGATTAATACATTAAACATGGGATGGAATAACTATTTACTCTTTTTTTTAGAGTTTCATTCGGAGGATCTGTATGTAAATAGATATCGGAAATGAGAGTAAGATATTTGTTGGATTAACACGATGGATATGACAGATAGAAAATTATATTACTCGTATTAGCGCTGGAGAGTGAGTTGATACGCGTAAAGATGGATTAAAGAGGTAGGATTAATACATTAAACATGAGATGGAATAACTATTTACTGTTCTTTTTTAGAGTTTCATTCGGAGGATTTGTATGTAAAGAGATATCGGAAATGAGAGTAAGATATTTGTTGGATTAACACGATGGATATGACAGATAGAAAATTATATTACTCGTATTAGCGCGGGAGAGTGAATTGATACGCGTAAAGATGGATTAAAGAGGTAGGATTAATACATTAAACATGGGATGGAATAACTATTTACTCTTTTTTTTTTAGAGTTTCATTCGGAGGATTTCTATGTAAAGATATATCGGAAATGAGAGTAAGATATTGGTTGAATTAACACGATGGATATGACAAATCGAAAAGTATATTACTCGTATTAGCATGGGAGAGTGAATTGATACGCGTAAAGATGGATTAAAGAGGTAGGATTAATACATTAAACATGGGATGGAATAACTATTTACTCTTTTTTTAGAGTTTCATTCAGAGGATCTGCACGTAAAGAGATATCTGAAATGAGAGTAAGATATTGGTTGAATTAACACGATGGATATGACAGATAGAAAAGTATATTACTCGTATTAGCACGGGAGAGTGAATTGATACGCGTAAAGATGGATTAAAGAGGTAGGATTAATACATTAAACATGGGACGGAATAACTATTTACTCTTTTTTTTAGAGTTTCATTCGGAGGATCTGTATGTAAATAGATATCGGAAATGAGAGTAAGATATTTGTTTGATTAACACGATGGATATGACAGATAGAAAATTATATTACTCGTATTAGCGCGGGAGAGTGAATTGATACGCGTAAAGATGGATTAAAGAGGTAGGATTAATACATTAAACATGGGATGGAATAACTATTTACTCTTTTTTTTTTAGAGTTTCATTCGGAGGATTTCTATGTAAAGATATATCGGAAATGAGAGTAAGATATTGGTTGAATTAACACGATGGATATGACAGATCGAAAAGTATATTACTCGTATTAGCACGGGAGAGTGAATTGATACGCGTAAAGATGGATTAAAGAGGTAGGATTAATACATTAAACATGGGATGGAATAACTATTTACTCTTTTTTTTTAGAGTTTCATTCGGAGGATCTGTATGTAAATAGATATCGAAACGAGGATAAGATAATTGTTGGATTAACACGATGGATATGACAGATGGAAAATTATATTGCTCGTATTAGCGCGGGAGAGTGAATTGGTACGCGTAAAGATGGATTAAGGAGGTAGGATTAATACATTAAACATGGGATGGAATAACTATTTACTCTTTTTTTAGAGTTTCATTCAGAGGATCTGTACGTAAAGAGATATCTGAAATGAGAGTAAGATATTGGTTGAATTAACACAATGGATATGACAGATAGAAAAGTATATTACTCGTATTAGCACGGGAGAGTGAATTGATACGCGTAAAGATGGATTAAAGAGGTAGGATTAATACATTAAACATGGGACGGAATAACTATCTACTCTTTTTTTTAGAGTTTCATTCGGAGGATCTGTATGTAAATAGATATCGGAAATGAGAGTAAGATATTTGTTGGATTAACACGATGGATATGACAGATAGAAAATTATATTACTCGTATTAGCACGGGAGAGTGAATTGATACGCGTAAAGATGGATTAAAGAGGTAGGATTAATACATTAAACATGGGATGGAATAACTATTTACTCTTTTTGTTTAGAGTTTCATTCGGAGGATTTCAATGTAAAGATATATCGGAAATGAGAGTAAGATATTGGTTGAATTAACACGATGGATATGACAGATAGAAAAGTATATTACTCGTATTAGCACGGGAGAGTGAATTGATACGCGTAAAGATGGATTAAAGAGGTAGGATTAATACATTAAACATGGGATGGAATAACTATTTACTCTTTTTTTAGAGTTTCATTCAGAGGATCTGTACGTAAAGAGATATCTGAAATGAGAGTAAGATATTGGTTGAATTAACACGATGGATATGACAGATAGAAAAGTATATTACTCGTATTAGCACGGGAGAGTGAATTGATACGCGTAAAGATGGATTAAAGAGGTAGGATTAATACATTAAACATGGGACGGAATAACTATTTACTCTTTTTTTTAGAGTTTCATTCGGAGGATCTGTATGTAAATAGATATCGGAAATGAGAGTAAGATATTTGTTGGATTAACACGATGGATATGACAGATAGAAAATTATATTACTCGTATTAGCGCTGGAGAGTGAGTTGATACGCGTAAAGATGGATTAAAGAGGTAGGATTAATACATTAAACATGAGATGGAATAACTATTTACTCTTCTTTTTTAGAGTTTCATTCGGAGGATTTGTATGTAAAGAGATATCGGAAATGAGAGTAAGATATTTGTTGGATTAACACGATGGATATGACAGATAGAAAATTATATTACTCGTATTAGCGCGGGAGAGTGAATTGATACGCGTAAAGATGGATTAAAGAGGTAGGATTAATACATTAAACATGGGATGGAATAACTATTTACTCTTTTTTTTTAGAGTTTCATTCGGAGGATTTCTATGTAAAGATATATCGGAAATGAGAGTAAGATATTGGTTGAATTAACACGATGGATATGACAGATCGAAAAGTATATTACTCGTATTAGCACGGGAGAGTGAATTGATACGCGTAAAGATGGATTAAAGAGGTAGGATTAATACATTAAACATGGGATGGAATAACTATTTACTCTTTTTTTAGAGTTTCATTCAGAGGATCTGTACGTAAAGAGATATCTGAAATGAGAGTAAGATATTGGTTGAATTAACACGATGGATATGACAGATAGAAAAGTATATTACTCGTATTAGCACGGGAGAGTGAATTGATACGCGTAAAGATGGATTAAAGAGGTAGGATTAATACATTAAACATGGGACGGAATAACTATTTACTCTTTTTTTTAGAGTTTCATTCGGAGGATCTGTATGTAAATAGATATCGGAAATGAGAGTAAGATATTTGTTGGATTAACACGATGGATATGACAGATAGAAAATTATATTACTCGTATTAGCGCGGGAGAGTGAATTGATACGCGTAAAGATGGATTAAAGAGGTAGGATTAATACATTAAACATGGGATGGAATAACTATTTACTCTTTTTTTTTAGAGTTTCATTCGGAGGATTTCTATGTAAAGATATATCGGAAATGAGAGTAAGATATTGGTTGAATTAACACGATGGATATGACAGATCGAAAAGTATATTACTCGTATTAGCACGGGAGAGTGAATTGATACGCGTAAAGATGGATTAAAGAGGTAGGATTAATACATTAAACATGGGATGGAATAACTATTTACTCTTTTTTTAGAGTTTCATTCAGAGGATCTGTACGTAAAGAGATATCTGAAATGAGAGTAAGATATTGGTTGAATTAACACGATGGATATGACAGATAGAAAAGTATATTACTCGTATTAGCACGGGAGAGTGAATTGATACGCGTAAAGATGGATTAAAGAGGTAGGATTAATACATTAAACATGGGACGGAATAACTATTTACTCTTTTTTTTAGAGTTTCATTCGGAGGATCTGTATGTAAATAGATATCGGAAATGAGAGTAAGATATTTGTTGGATTAACACGATGGATATGACAGATAGAAAAGTATATTACTCGTATTAGCACGGGAGAGTGAATTGATACGCGTAAAGATGGATTAAAGAGGTAGGATTAATACATTAAACATGGGACGGAATAACTATTTACTCTTTTTTTTAGAGTTTCATTCGGAGGATCTGTATGTAAATAGATATCGGAAATGAGAGTAAGATATTTGTTTGATTAACACGATGGATATGACAGATAGAAAATTATATTACTCGTATTAGCGCGGGAGAGTGAATTGATACGCGTAAAGATGGATTAAAGAGGTAGGATTAATACATTAAACATGGGATGGAATAACTATTTACTCTTTTTTTTTTAGAGTTTCATTCGGAGGATTTCTATGTAAAGATATATCGGAAATGAGAGTAAGATATTGGTTGAATTAACACGATGGATATGACAGATCGAAAAGTATATTACTCGTATTAGCACGGGAGAGTGAATTGATACGCGTAAAGATGGATTAAAGAGGTAGGATTAATACATTAAACATGGGATGGAATAACTATTTACTCTTTTTTTTTAGAGTTTCATTCGGAGGATCTGTATGTAAATAGATATCGAAACGAGGATAAGATATTTGTTGGATTAACACGATGGATATGACAGATGGAAAATTATATTGCTCGTATTAGCGCGGGAGAGTGAATTGGTACGCGTAAAGATGGATTAAGGAGGTAGGATTAATACATTAAACATGGGATGGAATAACTATTTACTCTTTTTTTAGAGTTTCATTCAGAGGATCTGTACGTAAAGAGATATCTGAAATGAGAGTAAGATATTGGTTGAATTAACACAATGGATATGACAGATAGAAAAGTATATTACTCGTATTAGCACGGGAGAGTGAATTGATACGCGTAAAGATGGATTAAAGAGGTAGGATTAATACATTAAACATGGGACGGAATAACTATCTACTCTTTTTTTTAGAGTTTCATTCGGAGGATCTGTATGTAAATAGATATCGGAAATGAGAGTAAGATATTTGTTGGATTAACACGATGGATATGACAGATAGAAAAGTATATTACTCGTATTAGCACGGGAGAGTGAATTGATACGCGTAAAGATGGATTAAAGAGGTAGGATTAATACATTAAACATGGGACGGAATAACTATTTACTCTTTTTTTTAGAGTTTCATTCGGAGGATCTGTATGTAAATAGATATCGGAAATGAGAGTAAGATATTTGTTGGATTAACACGATGGATATGACAGATAGAAAATTATATTACTCGTATTAGCGCAGGAGAGTGAGTTGATACGCGTAAAGATGGATTAAAGAGGTAGGATTAATACATTAAACATGAGATGGAATAACTATTTACTCTTCTTTTTTAGAGTTTCATTCGGAGGGTTTGTATGTAAAGAGATATCGGAAATGAGAGTAAGATATTTGTTGGATTAACACGATGGATATGACAGATAGAAAATTATATTACTCGTATTAGCGCGGGAGAGTGAATTGATACGCGTAAAGATGGATTAAAGAGGTAGGATTAATACATTAAACATGGGATGGAATAACTATTTACTCTTTTTTTTTAGAGTTTCATTCGGAGGATTTCTATGTAAAGATATATCGGAAATGAGAGTAAGATATTGGTTGAATTAACACGATGGATATGACAGATCGAAAAGTATATTACTCGTATTAGCACGGGAGAGTGAATTGATACGCGTAAAGATGGATTAAAGAGGTAGGATTAATACATTAAACATGGGATGGAATAACTATTTACTCTTTTTTTAGAGTTTCATTCAGAGGATCTGTACGTAAAGAGATATCTGAAATGAGAGTAAGATATTGGTTGAATTAACACGATGGATATGACAGATAGAAAAGTATATTACTCTTATTAGCACGGGAGAACGAATTGATACGCGTAAAGATGGATTAAAGAGGTAGGATTAATACATTAAACATGGGACGGAATAACTATTTACTCTTTTTTTTTAGAGTTTCATTCGGAGGATTTCTATGTAAAGATATATCGGAAATGAGAGTAAGATATTGGTTGAATTAACACGATGGATATGACAGATAGAAAATTATATTACTCGTATTAGCGCGGGAGAGTGAATTGATACGCGTAAAGATGGATTAAAGAGGTAGGATTAATACATTAAACATGGGATGGAATAACTATTTACTCTTTTTTTTTAGAGTTTCATTCGGAGGATTTCTATGTAAAGATATATCGGAAATGAGAGTAAGATATTGGTTGAATTAACACGATGGATATGACAGATAGAAAAGTATATTACTCGTATTAGCACGGGAGAGTGAATTGATACGCGTAAAGATGGATTAAAGAGGTAGGATTAATACATTAAACATGGGATGGAATAACTATTTACTCTTTTTTTTAGAGTTTCATTCGGAGGATTTGTATGTAAAGAGATATTGGAAATGAGGGTAAGATATTGGTTAAATTAACACGATGGATATGACAGATAGAAAATTATATTACTCATATTAGCACAGGAGAGTGAATTGATACGCGTAAAGATGGATTAAAGGGTTGGTGGGTGTATTAATAGAAAGACTGAATGCATGAACGAATGGTAAAAATGGTATAGAATAACTCCTGTATCTTTCTGCAAGGATTCAATTGGAGGATATGTAGGAATGTAAATAGATATAAACAAGGAGAGTAAGATATTGGTTGAATTAACATGATGGATATTTTTTTCGTATTATTCTTGTGATTGTACAGTTCTCATAAGTATTTATATCGGTATTTATACAAAATTAGGAGCGAGGATAAGCAAGGTATATTTGTGGATTCGTTGGTTTGGGTGAAAAGTTTTCTCATGATGTTAACATCATTTGTTTATTTGTATAACATTAAACAACGGTAGTTAGTAGAGAAGAAAAAAGGAAAGAGGATGCGTTCGCAAAAAGAGTAGAGGGAAATTTGTTACGGGTTATTTTCGATATGACATATAATATATTGCAGAAATTAAACAACGGTAGTTAGTAGCGAAGAAGAAATGAAAGAGGATGCGTTTGGAAAAAGAGTAGAGGGAAATTTGTTACGGGTTATTTTCGATATGACATATAATATATTGCAGGTTAGGTTTGGTTGGCCATTTTGTAGAATGATCTGTGCGTTGAGTTAATGGCTGTGATTGAAGTAATAATTTAAGTTCTTGGTTGTTGATTGCTGAGAATTGCGGGTATTTGATGTCATTAGTGATTGGTAAAGGAAAACGGATCTATTTATATATTGACGTTTTTTCGCGTGTACATTAAAATGTGGAAAGAGTATTATTGGCTTGGGTTCCGCATTGTTCATATAGCTCTGGTGGAGAAAGTTATAAAGCTGCGCGAAATGAGGATGAATTTGTAGAAAGAATTGGTTAGAAAAAGATATAGTGCGGAGGAAAACTGTCTATAACTTTTGTCTCTTCTTTCCTAAGGAGAGCGGTCTACGATTGTACCAATAGAAAAAGGACGTAAAGAGAGATACCATATGATTCTGTAAGAAATGGACACGGTATAATTTAATGATATACTATATTATATAATTTAAAGGAAGATCTACTAAAATAGTCATTCTTTTTACAGGAATTTGTTGCGGAAGGAGAAGACTCGTGGAAAAAAAGGGAAATGGAGAGGGTGAACCAAGTAGGGAACCATTCGAAACTCAAGATTTCATGGAATCTGATGATAAAATAAGGTCTAATTGGCAGCACGTGTAGAGTATGATGGTACTAACTTGGCATAGGTTAGAATCAGTTAGCGGAACTAAGAAAAGTCATTCCTTAGACGAGCTGAAACTTAAGGCGGTGGAAAATGAATGACATGAAATGGCGTCCATTGGAGTTAGGAAAATTACGACTCCATCATTTTATTGCCTTGGTTAGATGCGTTAATTACTGGTCAATCGCAACAATAACAAGCTGCTAGGATTCGGTAGGTTTGGTTCGAAGAATATAAATAATGCAGAGAGATTTGTTTGACAATATTATTTTATATTTTGTAGTTACGAGTCAAGATTAAAAGAAGAAGCAATGAGAGAAGAACTACGACTGTAACGAAAGGAAAGTTAGACGTTTCGACAGGGAAACAGCCATGAGGTGGGTAGGATCGTTACCGGCTAATACATTGAACATGGGATGGAATAATTATTGACTCTTTTTTGTAGAGTTTCATTCAGAGGATCTGTATGTAAATAGATATCGAAACGAGGATAAGATATTGGTTAAATTAACACGATGGATATGACAGATAGAAAATTATATTACTCGTATTAGCACAGGAGAGTGAATTGATACGCGTAAAGATGGATTAAAGAGGTAGGATTAAAACATTAAACATGGGATGGAATAACTATTTACTCTTTTTTTTTGAGTTTCATTCGGAGGATCTATATGTAAATAGATATCGGAAATGAGAGTAAGATATTTGTTGGATTAACACGATGGATATGACAGATAGAAAATTATATTACTCGTATTAGCGCTGGAGAGTGAGTTGATACGCGTAAAGATGGATTAAAGAGGTAGGATTAATACATTAAACATGGGATGGAATAACTATTTACTCTTCTTTTTTAGAGTTTCATTCGGAGGATTTGTATGTAAAGAGATATCGGAAATGAGAGTAAGATATTTGTTGGATTAACACGATGGATATGACAGATAGAAAATTATATTACTCGTATTAGCACAGGAGAGTGAATTGATACGCGTAAAGATGGATTAAAGAGGTAGGATTAAAACATTAAACATGGGATGGAATAACTATTTACTCTTTTTTTTTGAGTTTCATTCGGAGGATCTATATGTAAATAGATATCGGAAATGAGAGTAAGATATTTGTTGGATTAACACGATGGATATGACAGATAGAAAATTATATTACTCGTATTAGCGCTGGAGAGTGAGTTGATACGCGTAAAGATGGATTAAAGAGGTAGGATTAATACATTAAACATGGGATGGAATAACTATTTACTCTTCTTTTTTAGAGTTTCATTCGGAGGATTTGTATGTAAAGAGATATCGGAAATGAGAGTAAGATATTTGTTGGATTAACACGATGGATATGACAGATAGAAAATTATATTACTCGTATTAGCGCGGGAGAGTGAATTGATACGCGTAGAGATGGATTAAAGAGGTAGGATTAATACATTAAACATGGGATGGAATAACTATTTACTCTTTTTTTTTTAGAGTTTCATTTGGAGGATTTCTATGTAAAGATATATCGGAAATGAGAGTAAGATATTGGTTGAATTAACACGATGGATATGACAGATCGAAAAGTATATTACTCGTATTAGCACGGGAGAGTGAATTGATACGCGTAAAGATGGATTAAAGAGGTAGGATTAATACATTAAACATGGGATGGAATAACTATTTACTCTTTTTTTAGAGTTTCATTCAGAGGATCTGTACGTAAAGAGATATCTGAAATGAGAGTAAGATATTGGTTGAATTAACACGATGGATATGACAGATAGAAAAGTATATTACTCGTATTAGCACGGGAGAACGAATTGATACGCGTAAAGATGGATTAAAGAGGTAGGATTAATACATTAAACATGGGACGGAATAACTATTTACTCTTTTTTTATTTATATTTTATATTACTCGTATTAGCGCGGGAGAGTGAATTGATACGCGTAAAGATGGATTAAAGAGGTAGGATTAATACATTAAACATGGGATGGAATAACTATTTACTCTTTTTTTTTAGAGTTTCATTCGGAGGATTTCTATGTAAAGATATATCGGAAATGAGAGTAAGATATTGGTTGAATTAACACGATGGATATGACAAATAGAAAAGTATATTACTCGTATTAGCACGGGGGAGTGAATTGATACGCGTAAAGATGGATTAAAGAGGTAGGATTAATACATTAAACATGGGACGGAATAACTATTTACTCTTTTTTTTTTAGAGTTTCATTCAGAGGATCTGTACGTAAAGAGATATCTGAAATGAGAGTAAGATATTGGTTGAATTAACACGATGGATATGACAGATAGAAAAGTATATTACTCGTATTAGCACGGGAGAACGAATTGATACGCGTAAAGATGGATTAAAGAGGTAGGATTAATACATTAAACATGGGACGGAATAACTATTTACTCTTTTTTTTTAGAGTTTCATTCGGAGGATTTCTATGTAAAGATATATCGGAAATGAGAGTAAGATATTGGTTGAATTAACACGATGGATATGACAGATAGAAAATTATATTACTCGTATTAGCGCGGGAGAGTGAATTGATACGCGTAAAGATGGATTAAAGAGGTAGGATTAATACATTAAACATGGGATGGAATAACTATTTACTCTTTTTTTTTAGAGTTTCATTTGGAGGATTTCTATGTAAAGATATATCGGAAATGAGAGTAAGATATTGGTTGAATTAACACGATGGATATGACAGATCGAACAGTATATTACTCGTATTAGCACGGGAGAGTGAATTGATACGCGTAAAGATGGATTAAAGAGGTAGGATTAATACATTAAACATGGGATGGAATAACTATTTACTCTTTTTTTAGAGTTTCATTCGGAGGATTTGTATGTAAAGAGATATCTGAAATGAGAGTAAGATATTGGTTGAATTAACACGATGGATATGACAGATAGAAAAGTATATTACTCGTATTAGCACGGGAGAACGAATTGATACGCGTAAAGATGGATTAAAGAGGTAGGATTAATACATTAAACATGGGACGGAATAACTATTTACTCTTTTTTTTTAGAGTTTCATTCGGAGGATTTCTATGTAAAGATATATCGGAAATGAGAGTAAGATATTGGTTGAATTAACACGATGGATATGACAGATAGAAAATTATATTACTCGTATTAGCGCGGGAGAGTGAATTGATACGCGTAAAGATGGATTAAAGAGGTAGGATTAATACATTAAACATGGGATGGAATAACTATTTACTCTTTTTTTTTAGAGTTTCATTCGGAGGATTTCTATGTAAAGATATATCGGAAATGAGAGTAAGATATTGGTTGAATTAACACGATGAATATGACAGATAGAAAAGTATATTACTCGTATTAGCACGGGAGAGTGAATTGATACGCGTAAAGATGGATTAAAGAGGTAGGATTAATACATTAAACATGGGATGGAATAACTATTTACTCTTTTTTTTTAGAGTTTCATTCGGAGGATTTCTATGTAAAGATATATCTGAAATGAGAGTAAGATATTGGTTGAATTAACACGATGGATATGACAGATAGAAAAGTATATTACTCGTATTAGCACGGGAGAACGAATTGATACGCGTAAAGATGGATTAAAGAGGTAGGATTAATACATTAAACATGGGATGGAATAACTATTTACTCGTTTTTTTTTAGAGTTTCATTCGGAGGATATCTATGTAAATATGTATCTGAAATGAGAGTAAGATATTGGTTGAATTAACACGATGGATATGACAGATAGAAAAGTATATTACTCGTATTAGCACGGGAGAACGAATTGATACGCATAAAGATGGATTAAAGAGGTAGGATTAATACATTAAACATGGGATGGAATAACTATTTACTCTTTTTTTTTAGAGTTTCATTCGGAGGATTTCTATGTAAAGATATATCGGAAATGAGAGTAAGATATTGGTTGAATTAACACGATGGATATGACAGATAGAAAATTATATTACTCGTATTAGCGCGGGAGAGTGAATTGATACGCGTAAAGATGGATTAAAGAGGTAGGATTAATACATTAAACATGGGATGGAATAACTATTTACTCTTTTTTTTTAGAGTTTCATTCGGAGGATTTCTATGTAAAGATATATCTGAAATGAGAGTAAGATATTGGTTGAATTAACACGATGGATATGACAGAAAAGTATATTACTCGTATTAGCACGGGAGAACGAATTGATACGCGTAAAGATGGATTAAAGAGGTAGGATTAATACATTAAACATGGGATGGAATAACTATTTACTCTTTTTTTTTTAGAGTTTCATTCGGAGGATTTCTATGTAAAGATATATCTGAAATGAGAGTAAGATATTGGTTGAATTAACACGATGGATATGACAGATAGAAAAGTATATTACTCGTATTAGCACGGGAGAGTGAATTGATACGCGTAAAGATGGATTAAAGAGGTAGGATTAATACATTAAACATGGGATGGAATAACTATTTACTCTTTTTTTTTAGAGTTTCATTCGGAGGATTTCTATGTAAAGATATATCGGAAATGAGAGTAAGATATTGGTTGAATTAACACGATGGATATGACAGATAGAAAATTATATTACTCGTATTAGCGCGGGAGAGTGAATTGATACGCGTAAAGATGGATTAAAGAGGTAGGATTAATACATTAAACATGGGATGGAATAACTATTTACTCTTTTTTTTTAGAGTTTCATTCGGAGGATTTCTATGTAAAGATATATCGGAAATGAGAGTAAGATATTGGTTGAATTAACACGATGGATATGACAGATAGAAAATTATATTACTCGTATTAGCGCGGGAGAGTGAATTGATACGCGTAAAGATGGATTAAAGAGGTAGGGTTAATACATTAAACATGGGATGAAATAACTATTTACTCTTTTTTTTTAGAGTTTCATTCGGAGGATTTCTATGTAAAGATATATCGGAAATGAGAGTAAGATATTGGTTGAATTAACACGATGGATATGACAGATAGAAAAGTATATTACTCGTATTAGCACGGGGGAGTGAATTGATACGCGTAAAGATGGATTAAAGAGGTAGGATTAATACATTAAACTTGGGACGGAATAACTATTTACTCTTTTTTTTTAGAGTTTCATTCGGAGGATTTCTATGTAAAGATATATCGGAAATGAGAGTAAGATATTGGTTGAATTAACACGATGGATATGACAGATAGAAAATTATATTACTCGTATTAGCGCGGGAGAGTGAATTGATACGCGTAAAGATGGATTAAAGAGGTAGGATTAATACATTAAACATGGGATGGAATAACTATTTACTCTTTTTTTTTAGAGTTTCATTCGGAGGATTTCTATGTAAAGATATATCGGAAATGAGAGTAAGATATTGGTTGAATTAACACGATGGATATGACAGATAGAAAAGTATATTACTCGTATTAGCACGGGGGAGTGAATTGATACGCGTAAAGATGGATTAAAGAGGTAGGATTAATACATTAAACATGGGACGGAATAACTATTTACTCTTTTTTTTTAGAGTTTCATTCGGAGGATCTGTACGTAAAGAGATATCTGAAATGAGAGTAAGATATTGGTTGAATTAACACGATGGATATGACAGATAGAAAAGTATATTACTCGTATTAGCACGGGAGAACGAATTGATACGCGTAAAGATGGATTAAAGAGGTAGGATTAATACATTAAACATGGGACGGAATAACTATTTACTCTTTTTTTTTAGAGTTTCATTCGGAGGATTTCTATGTAAAGATATATCGGAAATGAGAGTAAGATATTGGTTGAATTAACACGATGGATATGACAGATAGAAAATTATATTACTCGTATTAGCGCGGGAGAGTGAATTGATACGCGTAAAGATGGATTAAAGAGGTAGGATTAATACATTAAACATGGGATGGAATAACTATTTACTCTTTTTTTTTAGAGTTTCATTCGGAGGATTTCTATGTAAAGATATATCGGAAATGAGAGTAAGATATTGGTTGAATTAACACGATGGATATGACAAATAGAAAAGTATATTACTCGTATTAGCACGGGGGAGTGAATTGATACGCGTAAAGATGGATTAAAGAGGTAGGATTAATACATTAAACATGGGACGGAATAACTATTTACTCTTTTTTTTTTAGAGTTTCATTCAGAGGATCTGTACGTAAAGAGATATCTGAAATGAGAGTAAGATATTGGTTGAATTAACACGATGGATATGACAGATAGAAAAGTATATTACTCGTATTAGCACGGGAGAACGAATTGATACGCGTAAAGATGGATTAAAGAGGTAGGATTAATACATTAAACATGGGACGGAATAACTATTTACTCTTTTTTTTTAGAGTTTCATTCGGAGGATTTCTATGTAAAGATATATCGGAAATGAGAGTAAGATATTGGTTGAATTAACACGATGGATATGACAGATAGAAAATTATATTACTCGTATTAGCGCGGGAGAGTGAATTGATACGCGTAAAGATGGATTAAAGAGGTAGGATTAATACATTAAACATGGGATGGAATAACTATTTACTCTTTTTTTTTAGAGTTTCATTCGGAGGATTTCTATGTAAAGATATATCGGAAATGAGAGTAAGATATTGGTTGAATTAACACGATGGATATGACAGATAGAAAAGTATATTACTCGTATTAGCACGGGGGAGTGAATTGATACGCGTAAAGATGGATTAAAGAGGTAGGATTAATACATTAAACATGGGACGCAATAACTATTTACTCTGTTTTTTTTAGAGTTTCATTCGGAGGATTTGTATGTTAAAAGATATCGGAAATGAGAGTAAGATATTGGTTGAATTAACACGATGGATATGACAGATGGAAAAGTATATTACTCGTATTAGCGCGGGAGAGTGAATTGATACGCGTAAAGATGGATTAAAGAGGTAGGATTAATACATTAAACATGGGACGGAATAACTATTTACTCTTTTTTTTTAGAGTTTCATTCGGAGGATCTGTACGTAAAGAGATATCTGAAATGAGAGTAAGATATTGGTTGAATTAACACGATGGATATGACAGATAGAAAAGTATATTACTCGTATTAGCACGGGAGAACGAATTGATACGCGTAAAGATGGATTAAAGAGGTAGGATTAATACATTAAACATGGGACGGAATAACTATTTACTCTTTTTTTTTAGAGTTTCATTCGGAGGATCTGTACGTAAAGAGATATCTGAAATGAGAGTAAGATATTGGTTGAATTAACACGATGGATATGACAGATAGAAAAGTATATTACTCGTATTAGCACGGGAGAACGAATTGATACGCGTAAAGATGGATTAAAGAGGTAGGATTAATACATTAAACATGGGACGGAATAACTATTTACTCTTTTTTTTTAGAGTTTCATTCGGAGGATTTCTATGTAAAGATATATCGGAAATGAGAGTAAGATATTGGTTGAATTAACACGATGGATATGACAGATAGAAAATTATATTACTCGTATTAGCGCGGGAGAGTGAATTGATACGCGTAAAGATGGATTAAAGAGGTAGGATTAATACATTAAACATGGGATGGAATAACTATTTACTCTTTTTTTTTAGAGTTTCATTCGGAGGATTTCTATGTAAAGATATATCGGAAATGAGAGTAAGATATTGGTTGAATTAACACGATGGATATGACAAATAGAAAAGTATATTACTCGTATTAGCACGGGGGAGTGAATTGATACGCGTAAAGATGGATTAAAGAGGTAGGATTAATACATTAAACATGGGACGGAATAACTATTTACTCTTTTTTTTTTAGAGTTTCATTCAGAGGATCTGTACGTAAAGAGATATCTGAAATGAGAGTAAGATATTGGTTGAATTAACACGATGGATATGACAGATAGAAAAGTATATTACTCGTATTAGCACGGGAGAACGAATTGATACGCGTAAAGATGGATTAAAGAGGTAGGATTAATACATTAAACATGGGACGGAATAACTATTTACTCTTTTTTTTTAGAGTTTCATTCGGAGGATTTCTATGTAAAGATATATCGGAAATGAGAGTAAGATATTGGTTGAATTAACACGATGGATATGACAGATAGAAAATTATATTACTCGTATTAGCGCGGGAGAGTGAATTGATACGCGTAAAGATGGATTAAAGAGGTAGGATTAATACATTAAACATGGGATGGAATAACTATTTACTCTTTTTTTTTAGAGTTTCATTCGGAGGATTTCTATGTAAAGATATATCGGAAATGAGAGTAAGATATTGGTTGAATTAACACGATGGATATGACAGATAGAAAAGTATATTACTCGTATTAGCACGGGGGAGTGAATTGATACGCGTAAAGATGGATTAAAGAGGTAGGATTAATACATTAAACATGGGACGCAATAACTATTTACTCTGTTTTTTTTAGAGTTTCATTCGGAGGATTTGTATGTTAAAAGATATCGGAAATGAGAGTAAGATATTGGTTGAATTAACACGATGGATATGACAGATAGAAAATTATATTACTCATATTAGCACAGGAGAGTGAATTGATACGCGTAAAGATGGATTAAAGGGTTGGTGGGTGTATTAATAGAAAGACTGGATGCATGAACGAATGATAAAAATGGTATAGAATAACTCCTGTATCTTTCTGCAAGGATTCAATTGGAGGATATGTAGGTATGTAAATAGATATAAACAAGGAGAGTAAGATATTGGTTGAATTAACATGATGGATATTTTTTTCGTATTATTCTTGTGATTGTACAGTTCTCATAAGTATTTATATCGGTATTTATACAAAATTAGGAGCGAGGATAAGCAAGGTATATTTGTGGATTCGTTGGTTTGGGTGAAAAGTTTTCTCATGATGTTAACATCATTTGTTTATTTGTATAAAATTAAACAACGGTAGTTAGTAGAGAAGAAAAAAGGAAAGAGGATGCGTTCGGAAAAAGAGTAGAGGGAAATTTGTTACGGGTTATTTTCGATATGACATATAATATATTGCAGAAATTAAACAACGGTAGTTAGTAGCGAAGAAGAAATGAAAGAGGATGCGTTTGGAAAAAGAGTAGAGGGAAATTTGTTACGGGTTATTTTCGATATGACATATAATATATTGCAGGTTAGGTTTGGTTGGCCATTTTGTAGAATGATCTGTGCGTTGAGTTAATGGCTGTGATTGAAGTAATAATTTAAGTTCTTGGTTGTTGATTGCTGAGAATTGCGGGTATTTGATGTCATTAGTGATTGGTAAAGGAAAACGGATCTATTTATATATTGACGTTTTTTCGCGTGTACATTAAAATGGGGAAAGAGTATTATTGGCTTGGGTTCCGCATTGTTCATATAGCTCTGGTGGAGAAAGTTATAAAGCTGCGCGAAATGAGGATGAATGTGTAGAAAGAATTGGTTAGAAAAAGATATAGTGCGGAGGAAAACTGTCTATAACTTTTGTCTCTTCTTTCCTATGGAGAGACGTCTACGATTGTACCAATAGAAAAAGGACGTAAAGAGAGATACCATATGATTCTGTAAGAAATGGACACGGTATAATTTAATGATATACTATATTATATAATTTAAAGGAAGATCTACTAAAATAGTCATTCTTTTTACAGGAATTTGTCGAGGAAGGAGAAGACTCGTGGAAAAAAAGGGAAATGGAGAGGGTGAACCAACTAGGGAACCATTCGAAACTCAAGATTTCATGGAATCTGATGATAAAATAAGGTCTAATTGGCAGCACGTGTAGAGTATGATGGTACTAACTTGGCATAGGTTAGAATCAGTTAGCGGAACTAAGAAAAGTCATTCCTTAGACGAGCTGAAACTTAAGGCGGTGGAAAATGAATGACATGAAATGGCGTCCATTGGAGTTAGGAAAATTACGACTCCATCATTTTATTGCCTTGGTTAGATGCGTTAATTACTGGTCAATCGCAACAATAACAAGCTGCTAGGATTCGGTAGGTTTGGTTCGAAGAATATAAATAATGCAGAGAGATTTGTTTGACAATATTATTTTATATTTTGTAGTTACGAGTCAAGATTAAAAGAAGAAGCAATGAGAGAAGAACTACGACTGTAACGAAAGGAAAGTTAGACGTTTCGACAGGGAAACAGCCATGAGGTGGGTAGGATCGTTACCGGCTAATACATTGAACATGGGATGGAATAATTATTGACTCTTTTTTGTAGAGTTTCATTCAGAGGATCTGTATGTAAATAGATATCGAAACGAGGATAAGATATTGGTTAAATTAACACGATGGATATGACAGATAGAAAATTATATTACTCGTATTAGCACAGGAGAGTGAATTGATACGCGTAAAGATGGATTAAAGAGGTAGGATTAAAACATTAAACATGGGATGGAATAACTATTTACTCTTTTTTTTTGAGTTTCATTCGGAGGATCTATATGTAAATAGATATCGGAAATGAGAGTAAGATATTTGTTGGATTAACACGATGGATATGACAGATAGAAAATTATATTACTCGTATTAGCGCTGGAGAGTGAGTTGATACGCGTAAAGATGGATTAAAGAGGTAGGATTAATACATTAAACATGGGATGGAATAACTATTTACTCTTCTTTTTTAGAGTTTCATTCGGAGGATTTGTATGTAAAGAGATATCGGAAATGAGAGTAAGATATTTGTTGGATTAACACGATGGATATGACAGATAGAAAATTATATTACTCGTATTAGCACAGGAGAGTGAATTGATACGCGTAAAGATGGATTAAAGAGGTAGGATTAAAACATTAAACATGGGATGGAATAACTATTTACTCTTTTTTTTTGAGTTTCATTCGGAGGATCTATATGTAAATAGATATCGGAAATGAGAGTAAGATATTTGTTGGATTAACACGATGGATATGACAGATAGAAAATTATATTACTCGTATTAGCGCTGGAGAGTGAGTTGATACGCGTAAAGATGGATTAAAGAGGTAGGATTAATACATTAAACATGGGATGGAATAACTATTTACTCTTCTTTTTTAGAGTTTCATTCGGAGGATTTGTATGTAAAGAGATATCGGAAATGAGAGTAAGATATTTGTTGGATTAACACGATGGATATGACAGATAGAAAATTATATTACTCGTATTAGCGCGGGAGAGTGAATTGATACGCGTAGAGATGGATTAAAGAGGTAGGATTAATACATTAAACATGGGATGGAATAACTATTTACTCTTTTTTTTTTAGAGTTTCATTTGGAGGATTTCTATGTAAAGATATATCGGAAATGAGAGTAAGATATTGGTTGAATTAACACGATGGATATGACAGATCGAAAAGTATATTACTCGTATTAGCACGGGAGAGTGAATTGATACGCGTAAAGATGGATTAAAGAGGTAGGATTAATACATTAAACATGGGATGGAATAACTATTTACTCTTTTTTTAGAGTTTCATTCAGAGGATCTGTACGTAAAGAGATATCTGAAATGAGAGTAAGATATTGGTTGAATTAACACGATGGATATGACAGATAGAAAAGTATATTACTCGTATTAGCACGGGAGAACGAATTGATACGCGTAAAGATGGATTAAAGAGGTAGGATTAATACATTAAACATGGGACGGAATAACTATTTACTCTTTTTTTATTTATATTTTATATTACTCGTATTAGCGCGGGAGAGTGAATTGATACGCGTAAAGATGGATTAAAGAGGTAGGATTAATACATTAAACATGGGATGGAATAACTATTTACTCTTTTTTTTTAGAGTTTCATTCGGAGGATTTCTATGTAAAGATATATCGGAAATGAGAGTAAGATATTGGTTGAATTAACACGATGGATATGACAGATAGAAAATTATATTACTCGTATTAGCGCGGGAGAGTGAATTGATACGCGTAAAGATGGATTAAAGAGGTAGGATTAATACATTAAACATGGGATGGAATAACTATTTACTCTTTTTTTTTAGAGTTTCATTCGGAGGATTTCTATGTAAAGATATATCGGAAATGAGAGTAAGAAATTGGTTGAATTAACACGATGGATATGACAGATAGAAAAGTATATTACTCGTATTAGCACGGGGGAGTGAATTGATACGCGTAAAGATGGATTAAAGAGGTAGGATTAATACATTAAACATGGGATGGAATAACTATTTACTCTTTTTTTAGAGTTTCATTCGGAGGATTAGTATGTAAAGAGATATTGGAAATGAGGGTAAGATATTGGTTAAATTAACACGATGGATATGACAGATAGAAAATTATATTACTCATATTAGCACAGGAGAGTGAATTGATACGCGTAAAGATGGATTAAAGGGTTGGTGGGTGTATTAATAGAAAGACTGGATGCATGAACGAATGATAAAAATGGTATAGAATAACTCCTGTATCTTTCTGCAAGGATTCAATTGGAGGATATGTAGGTATGTAAATAGATATAAACAAGGAGAGTAAGATATTGGTTGAATTAACACGATGGATATGACAGATAGAAAATTATATTACTCGTATTAGCACAGGAGAGTGAATTGATACGCGTAAAGATGGATTAAAGAGGTAGGATTAATACATTAAACATGGGATGGAATAACTATTTACTCTTTTTTTAGAGTTTCATTCGGAGGATTAGTATGTAAAGAGATATTGGAAATGAGGGTAAGATATTGGTTAAATTAACACGATGGATATGACAGATAGAAAATTATATTACTCATATTAGCACAGGAGAGTGAATTGATACGCGTAAAGATGGATTAAAGGGTTGGTGGGTGTATTAATAGAAAGACTGGATGCATGAACGAATGATAAAAATGGTATAGAATAACTCCTGTATCTTTCTGCAAGGATTCAATTGGAGGATATGTAGGTATGTAAATAGATATAAACAAGGAGAGTAAGATATTGGTTGAATTAACATGATGGATATTTTTTTCGTATTATTCTTGTGATTGTACAGTTCTCATAAGTATTTATATCGGTATTTATACAAAATTAGGAGCGAGGATAAGCAAGGTATATTTGTGGATTCGTTGGTTTGGGTGAAAAGTTTTCTCATGATGTTAACATCATTTGTTTATTTGTATAAAATTAAACAACGGTAGTTAGTAGAGAAGAAGAAAGGAAAGAGGATGCGTTCGGAAAAAGAGTAGAGGGAAATTTGTTACGGGTTATTTTCGATATGACATATAATATATTGCAGAAATTAAACAACGGTTGTTAGTAGCGAAGAAGAAATGAAAGAGGATGCGTTTGGAAAAAGAGTAGAGGGAAATTTGTTACGGGTTATTTTCGATATGACATATAATATATTGCAGGTTAGGTTTGGTTGGCCATTTTGTAGAATGATCTGTGCGTTGAGTTAATGGCTGTGATTGAAGTAATAATTTAAGTTCTTGGTTGTTGATTGCTGAGAATTGCGGGTATTTGATGTCATTAGTGATTGGTAAAGGAAAACGGATCTATTTATATATTGACGTTTTTCCGCGTGTACATTAAAATGTGGAAAGAGTATTATTGGCTTGGGTTCCGCATTGTTCATATAGCTCTGGTGGAGAAAGTTATAAAGCTGCGCGAAATGAGGATGAATGTGTAGAAAGAATTGGTTAGAAAAAGATATAGTGCGGAGGAAAACTGTCTATAACTTTTGTCTCTTCTTTCCTAAGGAGAGCGGTCTACGATTGTACCAATAGAAAAAGGACGTAAAGAGAGATACCATATGATTCTGTAAGAAATGGACACGGTATAATTTAATGATATACTATATTATATAATTTAAAGGAAGATCTACTAAAATAGTCATTCTTTTTACAGGAATTTGTCGCGGAAGGAGAAGACTCGTGGAAAAAAAGGGAAATGGAGAGGGTGAACCAACTAGGGAACCATTCGAAACTCAAGATTTCATGGAATCTGATGATAAAATAAGGTCTAATTGGCAGCACGTGTAGAGTATGATGGTACTAACTTGGCATAGGTTAGAATCAGTTAGCGGAACTAAAAAAAGTCATTCCTTAGACGAGCTGAAACTTAAGGCGGTGGAAAATGAATGACATGAAATGGCGTCCATTGGAGTTAGGAAAATTACGACTCCATCATTTGATTGCCTTGGTTAGATGCGTTAATTACTGGTCAATCGCAACAATAACAAGCTGCTAGGATTCGGTAGGTTTGGTTCGAAGAATATAAATAATGCAGAGAGATTTGTTTGACAATATTATTTTATATTTTGTAGTTACGAGTCAAGATTAAAAGAAGAAGCAATGAGAGAAGAACTACGACTGTAACGAAAGGAAAGTTAGACGTTTCGACAGGGAAACAGCCATGAGGTGGGTAGGATCGTTACCGGCTAATACATTGAACATGGGATGGAATAATTATTGACTCTTTTTTGTAGAGTTTCATTCAGAGGATCTGTATGTAAATAGATATCGAAACGAGGATAAGATATTGGTTAAATTAACACGATGGATATGACAGATAGAAAATTATATTACTCGTATTAGCACAGGAGAGTGAATTGATACGCGTAAAGATGGATTAAAGAGGTAGGATTAATACATTAAACATGGGATGGAATAACTATTTACTCTTTTTTTAGAGTTTCATTCGGAGGATTTGTATGTAAAGAGATATCGGAAATGAGGGTAAGATATTGGTTAAATTAACACGATGGATATGACAGATAGAAAATTATATTACTCGTATTAGCACAGGAGAGTGAATTGATACGCGTAAAGATGGATTAAAGGGTAGGTGGGTGTATCAATAGAAAGACTGGATGCATGAACGAATGATCAAAATGGGATAGAATAACTCTTGTATCTTTCTGCAAGGATTCAATTGGAGGATATGTAGGTATGTAAATAGATATAAACAAGGAGAGTAAGATATTGGTTGAATTAAGATGATGGATATTTTTTTATAATTATTCTTGTGATTGTACAGTTCTCATAAGTATTTATATCGGTATTTATACAAAATTAGGAGCGAGCATAAACGAGGTATAATTGTGGATTCGTTGGCTAGGCTGAAAAGTTTTCTCATGGTGATAACATTTGTTTATGTGTATACAATTAAACAACCGTAGTTAGTAGTGAAGAAGAAAGGAAAGAAGGATGCGCTTGGAAAAAGAGTAGAGGGAAATTTGTTACGGGTTATTTTCGATATGACATATAATATATTGCAGAAATTAAACAACGGTAGTTAGTAGCGAAGAAGAAATGAAAGAGGATGCGTTTGGAAAAAGAGTAGAGGGAAATTTGTAACGATATGACATAATATATTGCAGAAATTAAAGAACGGTAGTTAGTAGCGTAGAAGAAATGAAAGAGGATGCGTTTGGAAAAAGAGTAGCGGGAAATTTGTTACGGGTTATTTTCGATATGACATATAATATATTGCAGGTTAGGTTTGGTTGGCCATTTTGTAGAATGATCTGTGCGTTGAGTTAATGGCTGTGATTGAAGTAATAATTTAAGTTCTTGGTTGTTGATTGCTGAGAATTGCGGGTATTTGATGTCATTAGTGATTGGTAAAGGAAAACGGATCTATTTATATATTGACGTTTTTTCGCGTGTACATTAAAATGGGGAAAGAGTATTATTGGCTTGGGTTCCGCATTGTTCATATAGCTCTGGTGGAGAAAGTTATAAAGCTGCGCGAAATGAGGATGAATGTGTAGAAAGAATTGGTTAGAAAAAGATATAGTGCGGAGGAAAACTGTCTATAACTTTTGTCTCTTCTTTCCTATGGAGAGACGTCTACGATTGTACCAATAGAAAAAGGACGTAAAGAGAGATACCATATGATTCTGTAAGAAATGGACACGGTATAATTTAATGATATACTATATTATATAATTTAAAGGAAGATCTACTAAAATAGTCATTCTTTTTACAGGAATTTGTCGAGGAAGGAGAAGACTCGTGGAAAAAAAGGGAAATGGAGAGGGTGAACCAACTAGGGAACCATTCGAAACTCAAGATTTCATGGAATCTGATGATAAAATAAGGTCTAATTGGCAGCACGTGTAGAGTATGATGGTACTAACTTGGCATAGGTTAGAATCAGTTAGCGGAACTAAGAAAAGTCATTCCTTAGACGAGCTGAAACTTAAGGCGGTGGAAAATGAATGACATGAAATGGCGTCCATTGGAGTTAGGAAAATTACGACTCCATCATTTTATTGCCTTGGTTAGATGCGTTAATTACTGGTCAATCGCAACAATAACAAGCTGCTAGGATTCGGTAGGTTTGGTTCGAAGAATATAAATAATGCAGAGAGATTTGTTTGACAATATTATTTTATATTTTGTAGTTACGAGTCAAGATTAAAAGAAGAAGCAATGAGAGAAGAACTACGACTGTAACGAAAGGAAAGTTAGACGTTTCGACAGGGAAACAGCCATGAGGTGGGTAGGATCGTTACCGGCTAATACATTGAACATGGGATGGAATAATTATTGACTCTTTTTTGTAGAGTTTCATTCAGAGGATCTGTATGTAAATAGATATCGAAACGAGGATAAGATATTGGTTAAATTAACACGATGGATATGACAGATAGAAAATTATATTACTCGTATTAGCACAGGAGAGTGAATTGATACGCGTAAAGATGGATTAAAGAGGTAGGATTAAAACATTAAACATGGGATGGAATAACTATTTACTCTTTTTTTTTGAGTTTCATTCGGAGGATCTATATGTAAATAGATATCGGAAATGAGAGTAAGATATTTGTTGGATTAACACGATGGATATGACAGATAGAAAATTATATTACTCGTATTAGCGCTGGAGAGTGAGTTGATACGCGTAAAGATGGATTAAAGAGGTAGGATTAATACATTAAACATGGGATGGAATAACTATTTACTCTTCTTTTTTAGAGTTTCATTCGGAGGATTTGTATGTAAAGAGATATCGGAAATGAGAGTAAGATATTTGTTGGATTAACACGATGGATATGACAGATAGAAAATTATATTACTCGTATTAGCACAGGAGAGTGAATTGATACGCGTAAAGATGGATTAAAGAGGTAGGATTAAAACATTAAACATGGGATGGAATAACTATTTACTCTTTTTTTTTGAGTTTCATTCGGAGGATCTATATGTAAATAGATATCGGAAATGAGAGTAAGATATTTGTTGGATTAACACGATGGATATGACAGATAGAAAATTATATTACTCGTATTAGCGCTGGAGAGTGAGTTGATACGCGTAAAGATGGATTAAAGAGGTAGGATTAATACATTAAACATGGGATGGAATAACTATTTACTCTTCTTTTTTAGAGTTTCATTCGGAGGATTTGTATGTAAAGAGATATCGGAAATGAGAGTAAGATATTTGTTGGATTAACACGATGGATATGACAGATAGAAAATTATATTACTCGTATTAGCGCGGGAGAGTGAATTGATACGCGTAGAGATGGATTAAAGAGGTAGGATTAATACATTAAACATGGGATGGAATAACTATTTACTCTTTTTTTTTTAGAGTTTCATTTGGAGGATTTCTATGTAAAGATATATCGGAAATGAGAGTAAGATATTGGTTGAATTAACACGATGGATATGACAGATCGAAAAGTATATTACTCGTATTAGCACGGGAGAGTGAATTGATACGCGTAAAGATGGATTAAAGAGGTAGGATTAATACATTAAACATGGGACGGAATAACTATTTACTCTTTTTTTTAGAGTTTCATTCGGAGGATCTGTATGTAAATAGATATCGGAAATGAGAGTAAGATATTTGTTGGATTAACACGATGGATATGACAGATAGAAAAGTATATTACTCGTATTAGCACGGGAGAGTGAATTGATACGCGTAAAGATGGATTAAAGAGGTAGGATTAATACATTAAACATGGGACGGAATAACTATTTACTCTTTTTTTTAGAGTTTCATTCGGAGGATCTGTATGTAAATAGATATCGGAAATGAGAGTAAGATATTTGTTTGATTAACACGATGGATATGACAGATAGAAAATTATATTACTCGTATTAGCGCGGGAGAGTGAATTGATACGCGTAAAGATGGATTAAAGAGGTAGGATTAATACATTAAACATGGGATGGAATAACTATTTACTCTTTTTTTTTTAGAGTTTCATTCGGAGGATTTCTATGTAAAGATATATCGGAAATGAGAGTAAGATATTGGTTGAATTAACACGATGGATATGACAGATCGAAAAGTATATTACTCGTATTAGCACGGGAGAGTGAATTGATACGCGTAAAGATGGATTAAAGAGGTAGGATTAATACATTAAACATGGGATGGAATAACTATTTACTCTTTTTTTTTAGAGTTTCATTCGGAGGATCTGTATGTAAATAGATATCGAAACGAGGATAAGATATTTGTTGGATTAACACGATGGATATGACAGATGGAAAATTATATTGCTCGTATTAGCGCGGGAGAGTGAATTGGTACGCGTAAAGATGGATTAAGGAGGTAGGATTAATACATTAAACATGGGATGGAATAACTATTTACTCTTTTTTTAGAGTTTCATTCAGAGGATCTGTACGTAAAGAGATATCTGAAATGAGAGTAAGATATTGGTTGAATTAACACAATGGATATGACAGATAGAAAAGTATATTACTCGTATTAGCACGGGAGAGTGAATTGATACGCGTAAAGATGGATTAAAGAGGTAGGATTAATACATTAAACATGGGACGGAATAACTATCTACTCTTTTTTTTAGAGTTTCATTCGGAGGATCTGTATGTAAATAGATATCGGAAATGAGAGTAAGATATTTGTTGGATTAACACGATGGATATGACAGATAGAAAAGTATATTACTCGTATTAGCACGGGAGAGTGAATTGATACGCGTAAAGATGGATTAAAGAGGTAGGATTAATACATTAAACATGGGACGGAATAACTATTTACTCTTTTTTTTAGAGTTTCATTCGGAGGATCTGTATGTAAATAGATATCGGAAATGAGAGTAAGATATTTGTTGGATTAACACGATGGATATGACAGATAGAAAATTATATTACTCGTATTAGCGCAGGAGAGTGAGTTGATACGCGTAAAGATGGATTAAAGAGGTAGGATTAATACATTAAACATGAGATGGAATAACTATTTACTCTTCTTTTTTAGAGTTTCATTCGGAGGGTTTGTATGTAAAGAGATATCGGAAATGAGAGTAAGATATTTGTTGGATTAACACGATGGATATGACAGATAGAAAATTATATTACTCGTATTAGCGCGGGAGAGTGAATTGATACGCGTAAAGATGGATTAAAGAGGTAGGATTAATACATTAAACATGGGATGGAATAACTATTTACTCTTTTTTTTTAGAGTTTCATTCGGAGGATTTCTATGTAAAGATATATCGGAAATGAGAGTAAGATATTGGTTGAATTAACACGATGGATATGACAGATCGAAAAGTATATTACTCGTATTAGCACGGGAGAGTGAATTGATACGCGTAAAGATGGATTAAAGAGGTAGGATTAATACATTAAACATGGGATGGAATAACTATTTACTCTTTTTTTAGAGTTTCATTCAGAGGATCTGTACGTAAAGAGATATCTGAAATGAGAGTAAGATATTGGTTGAATTAACACGATGGATATGACAGATAGAAAAGTATATTACTCTTATTAGCACGGGAGAACGAATTGATACGCGTAAAGATGGATTAAAGAGGTAGGATTAATACATTAAACATGGGACGGAATAACTATTTACTCTTTTTTTTTAGAGTTTCATTCGGAGGATTTCTATGTAAAGATATATCGGAAATGAGAGTAAGATATTGGTTGAATTAACACGATGGATATGACAGATAGAAAATTATATTACTCGTATTAGCGCGGGAGAGTGAATTGATACGCGTAAAGATGGATTAAAGAGGTAGGATTAATACATTAAACATGGGATGGAATAACTATTTACTCTTTTTTTTTAGAGTTTCATTCGGAGGATTTCTATGTAAAGATATATCGGAAATGAGAGTAAGATATTGGTTGAATTAACACGATGGATATGACAGATAGAAAAGTATATTACTCGTATTAGCACGGGAGAGTGAATTGATACGCGTAAAGATGGATTAAAGAGGTAGGATTAATACATTAAACATGGGATGGAATAACTATTTACTCTTTTTTTTAGAGTTTCATTCGGAGGATTTGTATGTAAAGAGATATTGGAAATGAGGGTAAGATATTGGTTAAATTAACACGATGGATATGACAGATAGAAAATTATATTACTCATATTAGCACAGGAGAGTGAATTGATACGCGTAAAGATGGATTAAAGGGTTGGTGGGTGTATTAATAGAAAGACTGAATGCATGAACGAATGGTAAAAATGGTATAGAATAACTCCTGTATCTTTCTGCAAGGATTCAATTGGAGGATATGTAGGAATGTAAATAGATATAAACAAGGAGAGTAAGATATTGGTTGAATTAACATGATGGATATTTTTTTCGTATTATTCTTGTGATTGTACAGTTCTCATAAGTATTTATATCGGTATTTATACAAAATTAGGAGCGAGGATAAGCAAGGTATATTTGTGGATTCGTTGGTTTGGGTGAAAAGTTTTCTCATGATGTTAACATCATTTGTTTATTTGTATAACATTAAACAACGGTAGTTAGTAGAGAAGAAAAAAGGAAAGAGGATGCGTTCGCAAAAAGAGTAGAGGGAAATTTGTTACGGGTTATTTTCGATATGACATATAATATATTGCAGAAATTAAACAACGGTAGTTAGTAGCGAAGAAGAAATGAAAGAGGATGCGTTTGGAAAAAGAGTAGAGGGAAATTTGTTACGGGTTATTTTCGATATGACATATAATATATTGCAGGTTAGGTTTGGTTGGCCATTTTGTAGAATGATCTGTGCGTTGAGTTAATGGCTGTGATTGAAGTAATAATTTAAGTTCTTGGTTGTTGATTGCTGAGAATTGCGGGTATTTGATGTCATTAGTGATTGGTAAAGGAAAACGGATCTATTTATATATTGACGTTTTTTCGCGTGTACATTAAAATGTGGAAAGAGTATTATTGGCTTGGGTTCCGCATTGTTCATATAGCTCTGGTGGAGAAAGTTATAAAGCTGCGCGAAATGAGGATGAATTTGTAGAAAGAATTGGTTAGAAAAAGATATAGTGCGGAGGAAAACTGTCTATAACTTTTGTCTCTTCTTTCCTAAGGAGAGCGGTCTACGATTGTACCAATAGAAAAAGGACGTAAAGAGAGATACCATATGATTCTGTAAGAAATGGACACGGTATAATTTAATGATATACTATATTATATAATTTAAAGGAAGATCTACTAAAATAGTCATTCTTTTTACAGGAATTTGTTGCGGAAGGAGAAGACTCGTGGAAAAAAAGGGAAATGGAGAGGGTGAACCAAGTAGGGAACCATTCGAAACTCAAGATTTCATGGAATCTGATGATAAAATAAGGTCTAATTGGCAGCACGTGTAGAGTATGATGGTACTAACTTGGCATAGGTTAGAATCAGTTAGCGGAACTAAGAAAAGTCATTCCTTAGACGAGCTGAAACTTAAGGCGGTGGAAAATGAATGACATGAAATGGCGTCCATTGGAGTTAGGAAAATTACGACTCCATCATTTTATTGCCTTGGTTAGATGCGTTAATTACTGGTCAATCGCAACAATAACAAGCTGCTAGGATTCGGTAGGTTTGGTTCGAAGAATATAAATAATGCAGAGAGATTTGTTTGACAATATTATTTTATATTTTGTAGTTACGAGTCAAGATTAAAAGAAGAAGCAATGAGAGAAGAACTACGACTGTAACGAAAGGAAAGTTAGACGTTTCGACAGGGAAACAGCCATGAGGTGGGTAGGATCGTTACCGGCTAATACATTGAACATGGGATGGAATAATTATTGACTCTTTTTTGTAGAGTTTCATTCAGAGGATCTGTATGTAAATAGATATCGAAACGAGGATAAGATATTGGTTAAATTAACACGATGGATATGACAGATAGAAAATTATATTACTCGTATTAGCACAGGAGAGTGAATTGATACGCGTAAAGATGGATTAAAGAGGTAGGATTAAAACATTAAACATGGGATGGAATAACTATTTACTCTTTTTTTTTGAGTTTCATTCGGAGGATCTATATGTAAATAGATATCGGAAATGAGAGTAAGATATTTGTTGGATTAACACGATGGATATGACAGATAGAAAATTATATTACTCGTATTAGCGCTGGAGAGTGAGTTGATACGCGTAAAGATGGATTAAAGAGGTAGGATTAATACATTAAACATGGGATGGAATAACTATTTACTCTTCTTTTTTAGAGTTTCATTCGGAGGATTTGTATGTAAAGAGATATCGGAAATGAGAGTAAGATATTTGTTGGATTAACACGATGGATATGACAGATAGAAAATTATATTACTCGTATTAGCACAGGAGAGTGAATTGATACGCGTAAAGATGGATTAAAGAGGTAGGATTAAAACATTAAACATGGGATGGAATAACTATTTACTCTTTTTTTTTGAGTTTCATTCGGAGGATCTATATGTAAATAGATATCGGAAATGAGAGTAAGATATTTGTTGGATTAACACGATGGATATGACAGATAGAAAATTATATTACTCGTATTAGCGCTGGAGAGTGAGTTGATACGCGTAAAGATGGATTAAAGAGGTAGGATTAATACATTAAACATGGGATGGAATAACTATTTACTCTTCTTTTTTAGAGTTTCATTCGGAGGATTTGTATGTAAAGAGATATCGGAAATGAGAGTAAGATATTTGTTGGATTAACACGATGGATATGACAGATAGAAAATTATATTACTCGTATTAGCGCGGGAGAGTGAATTGATACGCGTAGAGATGGATTAAAGAGGTAGGATTAATACATTAAACATGGGATGGAATAACTATTTACTCTTTTTTTTTTAGAGTTTCATTTGGAGGATTTCTATGTAAAGATATATCGGAAATGAGAGTAAGATATTGGTTGAATTAACACGATGGATATGACAGATCGAAAAGTATATTACTCGTATTAGCACGGGAGAGTGAATTGATACGCGTAAAGATGGATTAAAGAGGTAGGATTAATACATTAAACATGGGATGGAATAACTATTTACTCTTTTTTTAGAGTTTCATTCAGAGGATCTGTACGTAAAGAGATATCTGAAATGAGAGTAAGATATTGGTTGAATTAACACGATGGATATGACAGATAGAAAAGTATATTACTCGTATTAGCACGGGAGAACGAATTGATACGCGTAAAGATGGATTAAAGAGGTAGGATTAATACATTAAACATGGGACGGAATAACTATTTACTCTTTTTTTATTTATATTTTATATTACTCGTATTAGCGCGGGAGAGTGAATTGATACGCGTAAAGATGGATTAAAGAGGTAGGATTAATACATTAAACATGGGATGGAATAACTATTTACTCTTTTTTTTTAGAGTTTCATTCGGAGGATTTCTATGTAAAGATATATCGGAAATGAGAGTAAGATATTGGTTGAATTAACACGATGGATATGACAAATAGAAAAGTATATTACTCGTATTAGCACGGGGGAGTGAATTGATACGCGTAAAGATGGATTAAAGAGGTAGGATTAATACATTAAACATGGGACGGAATAACTATTTACTCTTTTTTTTTTAGAGTTTCATTCAGAGGATCTGTACGTAAAGAGATATCTGAAATGAGAGTAAGATATTGGTTGAATTAACACGATGGATATGACAGATAGAAAAGTATATTACTCGTATTAGCACGGGAGAACGAATTGATACGCGTAAAGATGGATTAAAGAGGTAGGATTAATACATTAAACATGGGACGGAATAACTATTTACTCTTTTTTTTTAGAGTTTCATTCGGAGGATTTCTATGTAAAGATATATCGGAAATGAGAGTAAGATATTGGTTGAATTAACACGATGGATATGACAGATAGAAAATTATATTACTCGTATTAGCGCGGGAGAGTGAATTGATACGCGTAAAGATGGATTAAAGAGGTAGGATTAATACATTAAACATGGGATGGAATAACTATTTACTCTTTTTTTTTAGAGTTTCATTTGGAGGATTTCTATGTAAAGATATATCGGAAATGAGAGTAAGATATTGGTTGAATTAACACGATGGATATGACAGATCGAACAGTATATTACTCGTATTAGCACGGGAGAGTGAATTGATACGCGTAAAGATGGATTAAAGAGGTAGGATTAATACATTAAACATGGGATGGAATAACTATTTACTCTTTTTTTAGAGTTTCATTCGGAGGATTTGTATGTAAAGAGATATCTGAAATGAGAGTAAGATATTGGTTGAATTAACACGATGGATATGACAGATAGAAAAGTATATTACTCGTATTAGCACGGGAGAACGAATTGATACGCGTAAAGATGGATTAAAGAGGTAGGATTAATACATTAAACATGGGACGGAATAACTATTTACTCTTTTTTTTTAGAGTTTCATTCGGAGGATTTCTATGTAAAGATATATCGGAAATGAGAGTAAGATATTGGTTGAATTAACACGATGGATATGACAGATAGAAAATTATATTACTCGTATTAGCGCGGGAGAGTGAATTGATACGCGTAAAGATGGATTAAAGAGGTAGGATTAATACATTAAACATGGGATGGAATAACTATTTACTCTTTTTTTTTAGAGTTTCATTCGGAGGATTTCTATGTAAAGATATATCGGAAATGAGAGTAAGATATTGGTTGAATTAACACGATGAATATGACAGATAGAAAAGTATATTACTCGTATTAGCACGGGAGAGTGAATTGATACGCGTAAAGATGGATTAAAGAGGTAGGATTAATACATTAAACATGGGATGGAATAACTATTTACTCTTTTTTTTTAGAGTTTCATTCGGAGGATTTCTATGTAAAGATATATCTGAAATGAGAGTAAGATATTGGTTGAATTAACACGATGGATATGACAGATAGAAAAGTATATTACTCGTATTAGCACGGGAGAACGAATTGATACGCGTAAAGATGGATTAAAGAGGTAGGATTAATACATTAAACATGGGATGGAATAACTATTTACTCGTTTTTTTTTAGAGTTTCATTCGGAGGATATCTATGTAAATATGTATCTGAAATGAGAGTAAGATATTGGTTGAATTAACACGATGGATATGACAGATAGAAAAGTATATTACTCGTATTAGCACGGGAGAACGAATTGATACGCATAAAGATGGATTAAAGAGGTAGGATTAATACATTAAACATGGGATGGAATAACTATTTACTCTTTTTTTTTAGAGTTTCATTCGGAGGATTTCTATGTAAAGATATATCGGAAATGAGAGTAAGATATTGGTTGAATTAACACGATGGATATGACAGATAGAAAATTATATTACTCGTATTAGCGCGGGAGAGTGAATTGATACGCGTAAAGATGGATTAAAGAGGTAGGATTAATACATTAAACATGGGATGGAATAACTATTTACTCTTTTTTTTTAGAGTTTCATTCGGAGGATTTCTATGTAAAGATATATCTGAAATGAGAGTAAGATATTGGTTGAATTAACACGATGGATATGACAGAAAAGTATATTACTCGTATTAGCACGGGAGAACGAATTGATACGCGTAAAGATGGATTAAAGAGGTAGGATTAATACATTAAACATGGGATGGAATAACTATTTACTCTTTTTTTTTTAGAGTTTCATTCGGAGGATTTCTATGTAAAGATATATCTGAAATGAGAGTAAGATATTGGTTGAATTAACACGATGGATATGACAGATAGAAAAGTATATTACTCGTATTAGCACGGGAGAGTGAATTGATACGCGTAAAGATGGATTAAAGAGGTAGGATTAATACATTAAACATGGGATGGAATAACTATTTACTCTTTTTTTTTAGAGTTTCATTCGGAGGATTTCTATGTAAAGATATATCGGAAATGAGAGTAAGATATTGGTTGAATTAACACGATGGATATGACAGATAGAAAATTATATTACTCGTATTAGCGCGGGAGAGTGAATTGATACGCGTAAAGATGGATTAAAGAGGTAGGATTAATACATTAAACATGGGATGGAATAACTATTTACTCTTTTTTTTTAGAGTTTCATTCGGAGGATTTCTATGTAAAGATATATCGGAAATGAGAGTAAGATATTGGTTGAATTAACACGATGGATATGACAGATAGAAAATTATATTACTCGTATTAGCGCGGGAGAGTGAATTGATACGCGTAAAGATGGATTAAAGAGGTAGGGTTAATACATTAAACATGGGATGAAATAACTATTTACTCTTTTTTTTTAGAGTTTCATTCGGAGGATTTCTATGTAAAGATATATCGGAAATGAGAGTAAGATATTGGTTGAATTAACACGATGGATATGACAGATAGAAAAGTATATTACTCGTATTAGCACGGGGGAGTGAATTGATACGCGTAAAGATGGATTAAAGAGGTAGGATTAATACATTAAACTTGGGACGGAATAACTATTTACTCTTTTTTTTTAGAGTTTCATTCGGAGGATTTCTATGTAAAGATATATCGGAAATGAGAGTAAGATATTGGTTGAATTAACACGATGGATATGACAGATAGAAAATTATATTACTCGTATTAGCGCGGGAGAGTGAATTGATACGCGTAAAGATGGATTAAAGAGGTAGGATTAATACATTAAACATGGGATGGAATAACTATTTACTCTTTTTTTTTAGAGTTTCATTCGGAGGATTTCTATGTAAAGATATATCGGAAATGAGAGTAAGATATTGGTTGAATTAACACGATGGATATGACAGATAGAAAAGTATATTACTCGTATTAGCACGGGGGAGTGAATTGATACGCGTAAAGATGGATTAAAGAGGTAGGATTAATACATTAAACATGGGACGGAATAACTATTTACTCTTTTTTTTTAGAGTTTCATTCGGAGGATCTGTACGTAAAGAGATATCTGAAATGAGAGTAAGATATTGGTTGAATTAACACGATGGATATGACAGATAGAAAAGTATATTACTCGTATTAGCACGGGAGAACGAATTGATACGCGTAAAGATGGATTAAAGAGGTAGGATTAATACATTAAACATGGGACGGAATAACTATTTACTCTTTTTTTTTAGAGTTTCATTCGGAGGATTTCTATGTAAAGATATATCGGAAATGAGAGTAAGATATTGGTTGAATTAACACGATGGATATGACAGATAGAAAATTATATTACTCGTATTAGCGCGGGAGAGTGAATTGATACGCGTAAAGATGGATTAAAGAGGTAGGATTAATACATTAAACATGGGATGGAATAACTATTTACTCTTTTTTTTTAGAGTTTCATTCGGAGGATTTCTATGTAAAGATATATCGGAAATGAGAGTAAGATATTGGTTGAATTAACACGATGGATATGACAAATAGAAAAGTATATTACTCGTATTAGCACGGGGGAGTGAATTGATACGCGTAAAGATGGATTAAAGAGGTAGGATTAATACATTAAACATGGGACGGAATAACTATTTACTCTTTTTTTTTTAGAGTTTCATTCAGAGGATCTGTACGTAAAGAGATATCTGAAATGAGAGTAAGATATTGGTTGAATTAACACGATGGATATGACAGATAGAAAAGTATATTACTCGTATTAGCACGGGAGAACGAATTGATACGCGTAAAGATGGATTAAAGAGGTAGGATTAATACATTAAACATGGGACGGAATAACTATTTACTCTTTTTTTTTAGAGTTTCATTCGGAGGATTTCTATGTAAAGATATATCGGAAATGAGAGTAAGATATTGGTTGAATTAACACGATGGATATGACAGATAGAAAATTATATTACTCGTATTAGCGCGGGAGAGTGAATTGATACGCGTAAAGATGGATTAAAGAGGTAGGATTAATACATTAAACATGGGATGGAATAACTATTTACTCTTTTTTTTTAGAGTTTCATTCGGAGGATTTCTATGTAAAGATATATCGGAAATGAGAGTAAGATATTGGTTGAATTAACACGATGGATATGACAGATAGAAAAGTATATTACTCGTATTAGCACGGGGGAGTGAATTGATACGCGTAAAGATGGATTAAAGAGGTAGGATTAATACATTAAACATGGGACGCAATAACTATTTACTCTGTTTTTTTTAGAGTTTCATTCGGAGGATTTGTATGTTAAAAGATATCGGAAATGAGAGTAAGATATTGGTTGAATTAACACGATGGATATGACAGATGGAAAAGTATATTACTCGTATTAGCGCGGGAGAGTGAATTGATACGCGTAAAGATGGATTAAAGAGGTAGGATTAATACATTAAACATGGGACGGAATAACTATTTACTCTTTTTTTTTAGAGTTTCATTCGGAGGATCTGTACGTAAAGAGATATCTGAAATGAGAGTAAGATATTGGTTGAATTAACACGATGGATATGACAGATAGAAAAGTATATTACTCGTATTAGCACGGGAGAACGAATTGATACGCGTAAAGATGGATTAAAGAGGTAGGATTAATACATTAAACATGGGACGGAATAACTATTTACTCTTTTTTTTTAGAGTTTCATTCGGAGGATCTGTACGTAAAGAGATATCTGAAATGAGAGTAAGATATTGGTTGAATTAACACGATGGATATGACAGATAGAAAAGTATATTACTCGTATTAGCACGGGAGAACGAATTGATACGCGTAAAGATGGATTAAAGAGGTAGGATTAATACATTAAACATGGGACGGAATAACTATTTACTCTTTTTTTTTAGAGTTTCATTCGGAGGATTTCTATGTAAAGATATATCGGAAATGAGAGTAAGATATTGGTTGAATTAACACGATGGATATGACAGATAGAAAATTATATTACTCGTATTAGCGCGGGAGAGTGAATTGATACGCGTAAAGATGGATTAAAGAGGTAGGATTAATACATTAAACATGGGATGGAATAACTATTTACTCTTTTTTTTTAGAGTTTCATTCGGAGGATTTCTATGTAAAGATATATCGGAAATGAGAGTAAGATATTGGTTGAATTAACACGATGGATATGACAAATAGAAAAGTATATTACTCGTATTAGCACGGGGGAGTGAATTGATACGCGTAAAGATGGATTAAAGAGGTAGGATTAATACATTAAACATGGGACGGAATAACTATTTACTCTTTTTTTTTTAGAGTTTCATTCAGAGGATCTGTACGTAAAGAGATATCTGAAATGAGAGTAAGATATTGGTTGAATTAACACGATGGATATGACAGATAGAAAAGTATATTACTCGTATTAGCACGGGAGAACGAATTGATACGCGTAAAGATGGATTAAAGAGGTAGGATTAATACATTAAACATGGGACGGAATAACTATTTACTCTTTTTTTTTAGAGTTTCATTCGGAGGATTTCTATGTAAAGATATATCGGAAATGAGAGTAAGATATTGGTTGAATTAACACGATGGATATGACAGATAGAAAATTATATTACTCGTATTAGCGCGGGAGAGTGAATTGATACGCGTAAAGATGGATTAAAGAGGTAGGATTAATACATTAAACATGGGATGGAATAACTATTTACTCTTTTTTTTTAGAGTTTCATTCGGAGGATTTCTATGTAAAGATATATCGGAAATGAGAGTAAGATATTGGTTGAATTAACACGATGGATATGACAGATAGAAAAGTATATTACTCGTATTAGCACGGGGGAGTGAATTGATACGCGTAAAGATGGATTAAAGAGGTAGGATTAATACATTAAACATGGGACGCAATAACTATTTACTCTGTTTTTTTTAGAGTTTCATTCGGAGGATTTGTATGTTAAAAGATATCGGAAATGAGAGTAAGATATTGGTTGAATTAACACGATGGATATGACAGATAGAAAATTATATTACTCATATTAGCACAGGAGAGTGAATTGATACGCGTAAAGATGGATTAAAGGGTTGGTGGGTGTATTAATAGAAAGACTGGATGCATGAACGAATGATAAAAATGGTATAGAATAACTCCTGTATCTTTCTGCAAGGATTCAATTGGAGGATATGTAGGTATGTAAATAGATATAAACAAGGAGAGTAAGATATTGGTTGAATTAACATGATGGATATTTTTTTCGTATTATTCTTGTGATTGTACAGTTCTCATAAGTATTTATATCGGTATTTATACAAAATTAGGAGCGAGGATAAGCAAGGTATATTTGTGGATTCGTTGGTTTGGGTGAAAAGTTTTCTCATGATGTTAACATCATTTGTTTATTTGTATAAAATTAAACAACGGTAGTTAGTAGAGAAGAAAAAAGGAAAGAGGATGCGTTCGGAAAAAGAGTAGAGGGAAATTTGTTACGGGTTATTTTCGATATGACATATAATATATTGCAGAAATTAAACAACGGTAGTTAGTAGCGAAGAAGAAATGAAAGAGGATGCGTTTGGAAAAAGAGTAGAGGGAAATTTGTTACGGGTTATTTTCGATATGACATATAATATATTGCAGGTTAGGTTTGGTTGGCCATTTTGTAGAATGATCTGTGCGTTGAGTTAATGGCTGTGATTGAAGTAATAATTTAAGTTCTTGGTTGTTGATTGCTGAGAATTGCGGGTATTTGATGTCATTAGTGATTGGTAAAGGAAAACGGATCTATTTATATATTGACGTTTTTTCGCGTGTACATTAAAATGGGGAAAGAGTATTATTGGCTTGGGTTCCGCATTGTTCATATAGCTCTGGTGGAGAAAGTTATAAAGCTGCGCGAAATGAGGATGAATGTGTAGAAAGAATTGGTTAGAAAAAGATATAGTGCGGAGGAAAACTGTCTATAACTTTTGTCTCTTCTTTCCTATGGAGAGACGTCTACGATTGTACCAATAGAAAAAGGACGTAAAGAGAGATACCATATGATTCTGTAAGAAATGGACACGGTATAATTTAATGATATACTATATTATATAATTTAAAGGAAGATCTACTAAAATAGTCATTCTTTTTACAGGAATTTGTCGAGGAAGGAGAAGACTCGTGGAAAAAAAGGGAAATGGAGAGGGTGAACCAACTAGGGAACCATTCGAAACTCAAGATTTCATGGAATCTGATGATAAAATAAGGTCTAATTGGCAGCACGTGTAGAGTATGATGGTACTAACTTGGCATAGGTTAGAATCAGTTAGCGGAACTAAGAAAAGTCATTCCTTAGACGAGCTGAAACTTAAGGCGGTGGAAAATGAATGACATGAAATGGCGTCCATTGGAGTTAGGAAAATTACGACTCCATCATTTTATTGCCTTGGTTAGATGCGTTAATTACTGGTCAATCGCAACAATAACAAGCTGCTAGGATTCGGTAGGTTTGGTTCGAAGAATATAAATAATGCAGAGAGATTTGTTTGACAATATTATTTTATATTTTGTAGTTACGAGTCAAGATTAAAAGAAGAAGCAATGAGAGAAGAACTACGACTGTAACGAAAGGAAAGTTAGACGTTTCGACAGGGAAACAGCCATGAGGTGGGTAGGATCGTTACCGGCTAATACATTGAACATGGGATGGAATAATTATTGACTCTTTTTTGTAGAGTTTCATTCAGAGGATCTGTATGTAAATAGATATCGAAACGAGGATAAGATATTGGTTAAATTAACACGATGGATATGACAGATAGAAAATTATATTACTCGTATTAGCACAGGAGAGTGAATTGATACGCGTAAAGATGGATTAAAGAGGTAGGATTAAAACATTAAACATGGGATGGAATAACTATTTACTCTTTTTTTTTGAGTTTCATTCGGAGGATCTATATGTAAATAGATATCGGAAATGAGAGTAAGATATTTGTTGGATTAACACGATGGATATGACAGATAGAAAATTATATTACTCGTATTAGCGCTGGAGAGTGAGTTGATACGCGTAAAGATGGATTAAAGAGGTAGGATTAATACATTAAACATGGGATGGAATAACTATTTACTCTTCTTTTTTAGAGTTTCATTCGGAGGATTTGTATGTAAAGAGATATCGGAAATGAGAGTAAGATATTTGTTGGATTAACACGATGGATATGACAGATAGAAAATTATATTACTCGTATTAGCACAGGAGAGTGAATTGATACGCGTAAAGATGGATTAAAGAGGTAGGATTAAAACATTAAACATGGGATGGAATAACTATTTACTCTTTTTTTTTGAGTTTCATTCGGAGGATCTATATGTAAATAGATATCGGAAATGAGAGTAAGATATTTGTTGGATTAACACGATGGATATGACAGATAGAAAATTATATTACTCGTATTAGCGCTGGAGAGTGAGTTGATACGCGTAAAGATGGATTAAAGAGGTAGGATTAATACATTAAACATGGGATGGAATAACTATTTACTCTTCTTTTTTAGAGTTTCATTCGGAGGATTTGTATGTAAAGAGATATCGGAAATGAGAGTAAGATATTTGTTGGATTAACACGATGGATATGACAGATAGAAAATTATATTACTCGTATTAGCGCGGGAGAGTGAATTGATACGCGTAGAGATGGATTAAAGAGGTAGGATTAATACATTAAACATGGGATGGAATAACTATTTACTCTTTTTTTTTTAGAGTTTCATTTGGAGGATTTCTATGTAAAGATATATCGGAAATGAGAGTAAGATATTGGTTGAATTAACACGATGGATATGACAGATCGAAAAGTATATTACTCGTATTAGCACGGGAGAGTGAATTGATACGCGTAAAGATGGATTAAAGAGGTAGGATTAATACATTAAACATGGGATGGAATAACTATTTACTCTTTTTTTAGAGTTTCATTCAGAGGATCTGTACGTAAAGAGATATCTGAAATGAGAGTAAGATATTGGTTGAATTAACACGATGGATATGACAGATAGAAAAGTATATTACTCGTATTAGCACGGGAGAACGAATTGATACGCGTAAAGATGGATTAAAGAGGTAGGATTAATACATTAAACATGGGACGGAATAACTATTTACTCTTTTTTTATTTATATTTTATATTACTCGTATTAGCGCGGGAGAGTGAATTGATACGCGTAAAGATGGATTAAAGAGGTAGGATTAATACATTAAACATGGGATGGAATAACTATTTACTCTTTTTTTTTAGAGTTTCATTCGGAGGATTTCTATGTAAAGATATATCGGAAATGAGAGTAAGATATTGGTTGAATTAACACGATGGATATGACAGATAGAAAATTATATTACTCGTATTAGCGCGGGAGAGTGAATTGATACGCGTAAAGATGGATTAAAGAGGTAGGATTAATACATTAAACATGGGATGGAATAACTATTTACTCTTTTTTTTTAGAGTTTCATTCGGAGGATTTCTATGTAAAGATATATCGGAAATGAGAGTAAGAAATTGGTTGAATTAACACGATGGATATGACAGATAGAAAAGTATATTACTCGTATTAGCACGGGGGAGTGAATTGATACGCGTAAAGATGGATTAAAGAGGTAGGATTAATACATTAAACATGGGATGGAATAACTATTTACTCTTTTTTTAGAGTTTCATTCGGAGGATTAGTATGTAAAGAGATATTGGAAATGAGGGTAAGATATTGGTTAAATTAACACGATGGATATGACAGATAGAAAATTATATTACTCATATTAGCACAGGAGAGTGAATTGATACGCGTAAAGATGGATTAAAGGGTTGGTGGGTGTATTAATAGAAAGACTGGATGCATGAACGAATGATAAAAATGGTATAGAATAACTCCTGTATCTTTCTGCAAGGATTCAATTGGAGGATATGTAGGTATGTAAATAGATATAAACAAGGAGAGTAAGATATTGGTTGAATTAACACGATGGATATGACAGATAGAAAATTATATTACTCGTATTAGCACAGGAGAGTGAATTGATACGCGTAAAGATGGATTAAAGAGGTAGGATTAATACATTAAACATGGGATGGAATAACTATTTACTCTTTTTTTAGAGTTTCATTCGGAGGATTAGTATGTAAAGAGATATTGGAAATGAGGGTAAGATATTGGTTAAATTAACACGATGGATATGACAGATAGAAAATTATATTACTCATATTAGCACAGGAGAGTGAATTGATACGCGTAAAGATGGATTAAAGGGTTGGTGGGTGTATTAATAGAAAGACTGGATGCATGAACGAATGATAAAAATGGTATAGAATAACTCCTGTATCTTTCTGCAAGGATTCAATTGGAGGATATGTAGGTATGTAAATAGATATAAACAAGGAGAGTAAGATATTGGTTGAATTAACATGATGGATATTTTTTTCGTATTATTCTTGTGATTGTACAGTTCTCATAAGTATTTATATCGGTATTTATACAAAATTAGGAGCGAGGATAAGCAAGGTATATTTGTGGATTCGTTGGTTTGGGTGAAAAGTTTTCTCATGATGTTAACATCATTTGTTTATTTGTATAAAATTAAACAACGGTAGTTAGTAGAGAAGAAGAAAGGAAAGAGGATGCGTTCGGAAAAAGAGTAGAGGGAAATTTGTTACGGGTTATTTTCGATATGACATATAATATATTGCAGAAATTAAACAACGGTTGTTAGTAGCGAAGAAGAAATGAAAGAGGATGCGTTTGGAAAAAGAGTAGAGGGAAATTTGTTACGGGTTATTTTCGATATGACATATAATATATTGCAGGTTAGGTTTGGTTGGCCATTTTGTAGAATGATCTGTGCGTTGAGTTAATGGCTGTGATTGAAGTAATAATTTAAGTTCTTGGTTGTTGATTGCTGAGAATTGCGGGTATTTGATGTCATTAGTGATTGGTAAAGGAAAACGGATCTATTTATATATTGACGTTTTTCCGCGTGTACATTAAAATGTGGAAAGAGTATTATTGGCTTGGGTTCCGCATTGTTCATATAGCTCTGGTGGAGAAAGTTATAAAGCTGCGCGAAATGAGGATGAATGTGTAGAAAGAATTGGTTAGAAAAAGATATAGTGCGGAGGAAAACTGTCTATAACTTTTGTCTCTTCTTTCCTAAGGAGAGCGGTCTACGATTGTACCAATAGAAAAAGGACGTAAAGAGAGATACCATATGATTCTGTAAGAAATGGACACGGTATAATTTAATGATATACTATATTATATAATTTAAAGGAAGATCTACTAAAATAGTCATTCTTTTTACAGGAATTTGTCGCGGAAGGAGAAGACTCGTGGAAAAAAAGGGAAATGGAGAGGGTGAACCAACTAGGGAACCATTCGAAACTCAAGATTTCATGGAATCTGATGATAAAATAAGGTCTAATTGGCAGCACGTGTAGAGTATGATGGTACTAACTTGGCATAGGTTAGAATCAGTTAGCGGAACTAAAAAAAGTCATTCCTTAGACGAGCTGAAACTTAAGGCGGTGGAAAATGAATGACATGAAATGGCGTCCATTGGAGTTAGGAAAATTACGACTCCATCATTTGATTGCCTTGGTTAGATGCGTTAATTACTGGTCAATCGCAACAATAACAAGCTGCTAGGATTCGGTAGGTTTGGTTCGAAGAATATAAATAATGCAGAGAGATTTGTTTGACAATATTATTTTATATTTTGTAGTTACGAGTCAAGATTAAAAGAAGAAGCAATGAGAGAAGAACTACGACTGTAACGAAAGGAAAGTTAGACGTTTCGACAGGGAAACAGCCATGAGGTGGGTAGGATCGTTACCGGCTAATACATTGAACATGGGATGGAATAATTATTGACTCTTTTTTGTAGAGTTTCATTCAGAGGATCTGTATGTAAATAGATATCGAAACGAGGATAAGATATTGGTTAAATTAACACGATGGATATGACAGATAGAAAATTATATTACTCGTATTAGCACAGGAGAGTGAATTGATACGCGTAAAGATGGATTAAAGAGGTAGGATTAATACATTAAACATGGGATGGAATAACTATTTACTCTTTTTTTAGAGTTTCATTCGGAGGATTTGTATGTAAAGAGATATCGGAAATGAGGGTAAGATATTGGTTAAATTAACACGATGGATATGACAGATAGAAAATTATATTACTCGTATTAGCACAGGAGAGTGAATTGATACGCGTAAAGATGGATTAAAGGGTAGGTGGGTGTATCAATAGAAAGACTGGATGCATGAACGAATGATCAAAATGGGATAGAATAACTCTTGTATCTTTCTGCAAGGATTCAATTGGAGGATATGTAGGTATGTAAATAGATATAAACAAGGAGAGTAAGATATTGGTTGAATTAAGATGATGGATATTTTTTTATAATTATTCTTGTGATTGTACAGTTCTCATAAGTATTTATATCGGTATTTATACAAAATTAGGAGCGAGCATAAACGAGGTATAATTGTGGATTCGTTGGCTAGGCTGAAAAGTTTTCTCATGGTGATAACATTTGTTTATGTGTATACAATTAAACAACCGTAGTTAGTAGTGAAGAAGAAAGGAAAGAAGGATGCGCTTGGAAAAAGAGTAGAGGGAAATTTGTTACGGGTTATTTTCGATATGACATATAATATATTGCAGAAATTAAACAACGGTAGTTAGTAGCGAAGAAGAAATGAAAGAGGATGCGTTTGGAAAAAGAGTAGAGGGAAATTTGTAACGATATGACATAATATATTGCAGAAATTAAAGAACGGTAGTTAGTAGCGTAGAAGAAATGAAAGAGGATGCGTTTGGAAAAAGAGTAGCGGGAAATTTGTTACGGGTTATTTTCGATATGACATATAATATATTGCAGGTTAGGTTTGGTTGGCCATTTTGTAGAATGATCTGTGCGTTGAGTTAATGGCTGTGATTGAAGTAATAATTTAAGTTCTTGGTTGTTGATTGCTGAGAATTGCGGGTATTTGATGTCATTAGTGATTGGTAAAGGAAAACGGATCTGTTTATATATTGACGTTTTTTCGCGTGTACATTAAAATGTGGTAAGAGTATTATTGGCTTGGGTTCCGCATTGTTCATGTAGCTCTGGTGGAGAAAGTTATAAAGCTGCGCGAAATGAGGATTAATGTGTAGAAAGAATTGGTTAGAAAAAGATATAGTGCGGAGGAAAACTGTCTATAACTTTTGTCTCTTCTTTCCTAAGGAGCGCGGTCTACGATTGTACCAAGGGCGTCAAGTAAGTAATATATTACTTTGAGGAAAAAGGACGTAAAGGGAGATACCATATGATTCTGTAAGAAATGGAAATGGAAGATGGATTAAAGAGGTAGGATTAATACATTAAACATGGGATGGAATAACTATTTACTCTTTTTTTTAGAGTTTCATTCGGAGGATTTGTATGTAAATAGATATCGGAAATGGGAGTAAGATATTGGTTGAATTAACACAATGGATATGACAGATAGAAAAGTATATTACTCGTATTAGCACGGGAGAGTGAATTGATATGCGTAAAGATGGATTAAAGAGGTAGGATTAATACATTAAACATGGGATGGAATAACTATTTACTCTTTTTTTAGAGTTTCATTCGGAGGATTTGTATGTAAATAGATATCGAAACGAGGATAAGATATTGGTTAAATTAACACGATGGATATGATAGATAGAAAATTATATTATTCGTATTAGCACGAGAGGGTGGATCGATACGCGAAAAGATGCATTAAAGGGACGGTGGATGTGTCAATAGAAAGACAAAGGAATGGTTGCATGAAAGAATGATCGAAAGGTTGGGGGGGACGGAAACAAGTATGTATGGGTATATGGTAGGATCTGCAGTTGGACGAAAGAATGGAATTATGGTTCGTTTAAAGTAAGATGGTATCGGCGGATTTATGCATGAGGATTAGATCTGTAGTTGGACGGATGGATGGAAGGCTTAGATGGTTGATAGACGGAAGAACGGATAGATATACATACGTATTGGGATACGATTAGATATGTCGGTGGACGACTGGATGATTTAATGCAATGGATGAAAGGATGCGTGGATAGTGAAAGAAAAGTGGATAGATGATTAAATAGATGGACCTTTAAATTGATGACCGGAAGGATAGAGGGCGGGTGGATGTTTCAATAGATGGATAAACGAATTGGTACTTATAGCCAACTTTCATTGACACGGCAGACGGATCTGTATATTGATATATCTGTGCATGTACATCAAAATCTGGTGAGAGGGTTGATAAAATATTTAATAATGAGCGGATGGAAAACAAACTTTGGGGAGAGGCTCATGTATGCCAAGGTAAATGGATATACAGAAGGACGTAAATATTCCCGATTGGATCAAAGTAGGAATAGGCGGCATTTGATAAACAAATTCTTGTAAGTTGAGAATATAATTTGGCGTGCAGCCGTGTAGACCAAACAATTTTTTATAAAAAATGCTCATTGTTTCAGCTCTACAGTACGACGAAGTGACTCGTTCAATTAGTAATGTATTTCAACCAACTTCGGGTGCGAAAACGGAGGAAGCTAACTAGAGAGGGGTTGTCAATCGAGGCCTAGGTATAATCCGGACGGTAATGCACCTAAAAGAGCAGTGGGTATGCATGCGCGGGTGGACGGACAGACTGATTTCTATACAGGCGTATGTGACGATAGATCTATGGATGGGGGGGATGGGTGCATTGACAGATTTACAAGGTAAATAGATTAAAGGACTATATATATCTTTAAAAGAGGTGAAGTGAATATGTACTATACAAACGGTTTTCGAGGAAGAATGTATCAATTTTATCAATATGGGTTCAAAGTCGAAAGCATACAATTTGAAGAGGATGAATTAATGTTTTATCTTGTTCAAAGATTTACTGAAATCAATTTCAATAACATGGGGTTAGTTGGGATATTCGAAAGAGTTAGGAAAGGGGGATGATGAGGTGGAAAGATGGGCGTAACAATTTTCGGTCTAAGGAGAGACCTTTTTTAGACGAGTTGGCACTTGACGCAGTGAAAAAAGACATCTTCAGATGGCGGCGCATATAATTGAGAACAATTAAATTCGGCAAAAATACGACTATTGTCCTTTTGGCCCATTTAGAATATGTGCATTAATTACTTGGTTAATGGCAACGCTAACCAGTTGATAGGATTCGATAGGTTGAGTTAAAAGAATGTAACAACACAGAATTTGGAAGGACATATTTGGGAATATTATTTTCTTTTGTAGTAACGAGGTCAAGATTAGAAGAAAAAGCAATAAGTAAAGAACTGAGGCTGTTGCGAAATACATTGAACATGGGACGGAATAACTTCTGGCTCTTTCTGTAGGGGATTAGATTGTTTTCATTCAGAGCATGTGTGCATAGATATAGAACGCAGATCATGGCATTGACTGAATTGGTAAATGGATAAATAATTGAAATATGTACATCTATTGGATGGAAAGGTGAAACAACAGCAGGAGCGGTCAATAGAAAGGCAAATGGATCGGCGGATAGATAGTTGGGTGCGTGGAGGGTTAGATTTGTATGTAGGCAGGTGCAACTATGTGTGGGCGTATGGTTGAATTTCTAGGTGGACGCATGGACAAATGAATGGAAGGAAGGGCGGATGGTTTGTTAAATAGACGGAAGGGTGAATGCTTAATATATATAAGTTTGGATGGACGGTTAAATAGACGGAAGTATGAATGTTTAATAGATAAAAGGGCAGGTGGTTTGGATAGATCTGTAGGTGATCTGATGGATCGAGGTGCGGAAGGATAGTTAGATATTTGGAAGAATGGATACGTGGACGGAAGGATGTTTGAGTGGGACTATGTACGGATAGATGGATAGGTAGGCGGATCGAGGGGTAGATGTAAGGGCGGGCGGATGGTTAGATAGATGAAAGAGTGAATGCATGGATGGTTGGATGGAAGGAATGCTGGACGAACGGATAGACGTATGTTTAGGTAGATGGAAGGATGAATATACAGACGGATGGACGTATGGTTAGGTAGATAGAAGAACGAATGGATGAAAGGGTAGATGGATGGACAGAGGAACTGACTTTTTTTTACTGTTTATTTATCCACTTAAACACTATTATATTTTATGTTTGCTTAAATAATCCTAAACATTACCACCTTATTTCTAACTTAATATAAATGACCTCAAGGGCTCTCAATCCTTATACTATTATTATTTTTTGAAGTACTTAATTCTAACTATTACTTTTATTTATTTATCTGTCTTTTTTTCTTTACTATTTTAGTTATTATTGTAAGGAAAAATGCGGCAAAACCATTTATAATTACACCACGGGTGAATTGACGGATGGATACACGTAGTTTATGGATGGATGAATAGTCAATAGGACGGATGGACGGATATATAGACGATTGTTTAGATAGATGGAAGAATGAATGCATAAACGAATAAATAGAAGAGCAGACGGATGGTCAGATAGATCGATGGACGGACGGATAGAAGGATGAATAATCGTACGGATGGATGGACAGATAAATGCAAGGATTAATGTATGCATGAACGGATAGGTGGATGGATAGTTTGACGAATGAAATGATATATGGTTCGAAGGATCGATGCAGGGATGGGACAATGTAAGGGCGGATCAATGAACAATTGGATGGGCGAGCGGATGGAGGATGATTAGATAAATAGAAGGATGGATATGATAGATGGAAGGATGGATAGAAATACAAACTGATGAATGGATAGATGGTTGGACACATGGTAAAAAGAGCAGTCCGACGGATCGATGGAGGGATGGATGGATCTAAGGGCGAATCGATGGACGAATGAATGGAGGTTGATTAGATAAATAGAAGGATGGATGTATGAACGGATAGGTGGACGGACGTAGGCAGGTATGGTGGGATATATGGATAAAAATATGAACTGATCAATGGATAGATGGTTGGATGGAAGTATGAACGAATAATTAAATGTATAGTTGGACGAATGGATCGTTAGATAGATTAATAGACGGATGAATGGACAAATGGGCGGACGATAGATAGATGGATGGAAGGATTAATGAGAGGCCGGATGAATGGTTAAATAGATAGATGGATGGACGGACGTATGGTTAAATAGATGACAAGCTGGATGCATCAAAGGATGGAAGGGCGAATGGATGAGTATGAGCAATGAATAGGTGGATGTTTGGACGGATGGATAGAAGGGCAGAGAGATGAATGGATGTGCTGACGGACGCATGGGAGGCGGACAGATGGAATAATGGTGAGACAGATGGAAGGGTGGATATATGGAAGTATGAAAGGATGAATCGATGCTTAGATAGATGGAGAGATGGCTGTATGAACGGATGGATGAATAGAAGGGCAGATAGATGTATGGAAGACTGAATGGATGTATGAACAGGCGCATGGACATATGGTGACACAGATGGAAGTATGAAAGGATGAATGGATGGTTGGATACATAGATGGAGAGATGGCTGTATGAACGGATGGATGGATGGAAGAATGAATGGATGTATGAACAAGCGCATGTACATATGGTGAGATAGATTGAAAAATGGATACATGGAAGTATGAATGAAAGGATTAATGGATGGTTGGACGGAAGGTTGAATAGACTAGACGTATATTTAGATAGATGGAGGGATAGACAGAAGCATGAGCGGATTAATGAAAATATGAGCGGATGAATGAATGAATGTAAAGAGGGATGGATACAAGGGCAGATAAATGGTTAGATAGATGGACGGTCGGTGTGACGGATGGTGTTAAGCGCGGGCAGATGGTTAGATAGATGGAAGAGTGGATGCATAGAAGGATGGAAGAGCGGTTGGGTGAATGGATGGTTTGATATATGACGGGTTAATGGACGGATGGACCGAATGGTGGATAATAAGGTATATGACGGGTGGATGATAGGATGGATGGACTAATGAATGGATGGAATGCTGGATGATAAGATATATGGTGAGTGGTTGAACGCATGGATGGAATGATGGATGGTTATATATAGGACGGGTGTCTGGACGAATGGATAGATGGATGGACCAAGTGGTGTATGGATGGAATGCTGGATGATTAGACATGTGGTGGGTGGTTGGATCTATGGATGGTAAGATATATGACGGGTGGATGGAAAGATGGATGATAATGTATTTCGCGGATAGATGGACGTATGGATGGAATGCTGGATGATAAGACATATGGTTGGACCTATGGATGCTAAGATATATGACGGGTGTCTGGACGAATGGGATAGATGGATGATCGGATGGACGTATGGATGGAATGCGGGATGATTAGACATATGGTGGGTGGTTGGATCTATGGATGGTAAGATATATGACGGGTGGATGGAACGATGGATGATAATTTATTTCGCGGATAGATGGACATATGGATGGAATGCTGGATGATTAGACATATGGTTGGACCTATGGATGCTAAGATATATGACGGGTGCCTGGACGAATGGGATAGATGGATGGACCGAATGGTGTATGGAAAGATGGATGATCGGATGGATGGAATGCTGGATGATTAGACATATGGTTGGACCTATGGATGCTAAGATATATGACGGGTGTCTGGATGAATGGGATAGATGGATGGACCGAATGGTGTATGGAAAGATGGATGATCGGATGGATGGAATGCTGTATGATTAGACATATGGTTGGACCTATGGATGATAAGATATATGACGGGTGTCTGGACGAATGGATAGATGGATGATCGGATGAACGTATGGATGGAATGCGGGATGATTAGACATATGGTGATTGGTTGGATCTATGGATGGTAAGATATATGACGGGTGGATGGAACGATGGATGATAATTTATTTCGCGGATAGATGGACATATGGATGGAATGCTGGATGATTAGACATATGGTTGGACCTATGGATGATAAGATATATGACGGGTGTCTGGACGAATGGGATAGATGGATGGACCGAATGGTGTATGGAAAGATGGATGGAATGCTGGATGATTAGACATATGGTTGGACCTATGGATGCTAAGATATATGACGGGTGTCTGGACGAATGGGATAGATGGATGGACCGAATGGTGTATGGAAAGATGGATGATCGGATGGATGGAATGCTGGATGATTAGACATATGGTGGGTGGTTGGATCTATGGATGGTAAGATATATGACGGGTGGATGGAAAGATGGATGATAATGTATTTCGCGGATAGATGGACGTATGGATGGAATGCTGGATGATAAGACATATGGTTGGACCTATGGATGCTAAGATATATGACGGGTGTCTGGACGAATGGGATAGATGGATGATCGGATGGACGTATGGATGGAATGCGGGATGATTAGACATATGGTGGGTGGTTGGATCTATGGATGGTAAGATATATGACGGGTGGATGGAACGATGGATGATAATTTATTTCGCGGATAGATGGACATATGGATGGAATGCTGGATGATTAGACATATGGTTGGACCTATGGATGCTAAGATATATGACGGGTGCCTGGACGAATGGGATAGATGGATGGACCGAATGGTGTATGGAAAGATGGATGATCGGATGGATGGAATGCTGGATGATTAGACATGTGGTGGGTGGTTGGATCTATGGATGGTAAGATATATGACGGGTGGATGGAAAGATGGATGATAATGTATTTCGCGGATAGATGGACGTATGGATGGAATGCTGGATGATAAGACATATGGTTGGACCTATGGATGCTAAGATATATGACGGGTGTCTGGACGAATGGGATAGATGGATGATCGGATGGACGTATGGATGGAATGCGGGATGATTAGACATATGGTGGGTGGTTGGATCTATGGATGGTAAGATATATGACGGGTGGATGGAACGATGGATGATAATTTATTTCGCGGATAGATGGACATATGGATGGAATGCTGGATGATTAGACATATGGTTGGACCTATGGATGCTAAGATATATGACGGGTGCCTGGACGAATGGGATAGATGGATGGACCGAATGGTGTATGGAAAGATGGATGATCGGATGGATGGAATGCTGGATGATTAGACATATGGTTGGACCTATGGATGCTAAGATATATGACGGGTGTCTGGATGAATGGGATAGATGGATGGACCGAATGGTGTATGGAAAGATGGATGATCGGATGGATGGAATGCTGTATGATTAGACATATGGTTGGACCTATGGATGATAAGATATATGACGGGTGTCTGGACGAATGGATAGATGGATGATCGGATGAACGTATGGATGGAATGCGGGATGATTAGACATATGGTGATTGGTTGGATCTATGGATGGTAAGATATATGACGGGTGGATGGAACGATGGATGATAATTTATTTCGCGGATAGATGGACATATGGATGGAATGCTGGATGATTAGACATATGGTTGGACCTATGGATGATAAGATATATGACGGGTGTCTGGACGAATGGATAGGTGGATGGACCGAATGGTGTATGAAAAGATGGATGATTGGATGGAATGCTGGATGATTAGACATATGGTGGGTGATTGGATCTATGGATGGTAAGATATATGACGGGTGGATGGAAAGATGGATGATAAGGTATTTCGCAGATAGATGGACTCATGGATGGAATGCTGGATGATAAGACATATGGTTGGACCTATGGATGATAAGATATATGACGGGTGTCTGGACGAATGGATAGATGGATGATCGGATGGACGTATGGATGGAATGCGGGATGATTAGACATATGGTGGGTGGTTGGATCTATGGGTGGTAAGATATATGACGGGTGGATGGAACGATGGATGATAATTTATTTCGCGGATAGATGGACGTATGGATGGAATGCTGGATGATTAGACATATGGTTGGACATATGGAAGATAAGATATATGACGGGTGTCTGGACGAATGGATAGATGGATGGACCGAATGGTGTATGGAAAGATGGATGATTCGATGGAATGCTGGATGATTAGACATATGGTGGGTGATTGGATCTATGGATGGTAAGATATATGACGGGGGGATGGAACGATGGATTATAATGTATTTCGCGGATAGATGGACGTATGAATGGAATGCTGGATGATTAGACATATGGTTGGACCTATGGATGGTAAGATGTATGACGGGTGTCTGGACGAATGGGTAGATGGATGGACCGAATGGTGTATGGAAAGATGGATGATCGGATGGACGTATGGATGGAATGCTGGATGATTAGACATATGGTTGGACCTATGGATGATAAGATATATGACGGGTGTCTGGACGAATGGGTAGATGGATGGACCGAATGGTGTATGGAAAGATGGATGATCGGATGGTCGTATGGATGGAATGCTGGATGATTAGACATATGGTTGGACCTATGGATGATAAGATATATGACGGGTGTCTGGACGAATGGATAGGTGGATGGACCGAATGGTGTATGAAAAGATGGATGATTGGATGGAATGCTGGATGATTAGACATATGGTGGGTGATTGGATCTATGGATGGTAAGATATATGACGGGTGGATGGAAAGATGGATGATAAGGTATTTCGCAGATAGATGGACTCATGGATGGAATGCTGGATGATAAGACATATGGTTGGACCTATGGATGATAAGATATATGACGGGTGTCTGGACGAATGGGATAGATGGATGGATGGACCGAATGGTGTATGGAAAGATGGATGATCGGATGGACGTATGGATGGAATGCTGGATGATAAGACATATGACGGGTGTCTGGACGAATGGATAGATGGATGGACCGAATGGTGTATGGAAAGATGGATGATCGGATGGACGTATGGATGTAATGCTGGATGAATAGACATATGGTGGGTGGTTGGACCTATGGATGGTAAGATATATGACGGGTGGATGGAAAGATGGATGATAAGGTATTTCGCAGATAGATGGACTTATGGATGGAATGCTGGATGATTAGACATATGGTGGGTGGTTGGACCTATGGATGATAAGATATATGACGGGTGTCTGGACGAATGGGATAGATGGATGGATGGACCAAATGGTGTATGGAAAGATGGATGGAATGCTGAATGATCAGACATATGGTGGGTGGTTGGATCTATGGATGATAAGATATATGACGGGTGGATGGAAAGATGGATGATAAGGTATTTCGCGGATAGATGGACGTATGGATGGAATGCTGGATGATAAGACATATGATTGGACCTATGAATGATAAAATATGTATATGTCGGGTGTCTGGACAAATGGATAGATGGATGGACCGAATGGTGTATGGAAAGATGGGTGGAATGCTGGATGATTAGACATATGGTGGGTGGTTGGATCTATGGATGATAATATATATGACGGGTGGATGGAAAGATGGATGATAAGGTATATGGCGGATGGATGGTAAGATCTATGATGGGTGGATGGGAAAATGGATGATAAGGTATATGGCGGATGGATGGAATGCTTGGTGATAAGATATATGGTAAGTGGTTGGACGTATAGATGGATTGATCGATGGTTAGATATATGACGGGCGTATGGACGAATGGATAGATAGATGGATAGGTAGACGAAAAGATGAAGGGATGGCTGTGCGGATGGATGGATTGATGATCATATGGAAGATAAGATATGGCGGGTGGACGGACGGATGTATGGTAAGATATATGGTGGGTGGTTGGACGAATAGATGAAATGATGGATGGTTAGATATATGGCGGGTGTATGTACGAATGGATAGGATATGGATGATAATATATATGACGGGTGGATGGAAAGATGGATGATAAGGTATGTGGCGGATGGATGGTAAGATCTATGATGGGTGGATGGGAAAATGGATGATAAGGTATATGGGGGATGGATGGAATGCTTGATGATAAGATATATGGTAAGTGGTTGGACGTATAGATGGATTGATCGATGGTTAGATATATGACGGGCGTATGGACGAATGGATAGATCGATGGACCGAATGGTGAATCGAAAGATGGATGGTAAAATATATGGTGGGTGGTTGGATCTATAAATGGTAAGATATATGACGGGTCGATGATAAGGTATACAGCGGTTGGGTGGAATGCTTGATAAGATATATGGTGAGTGGTTGGACGTATGGATGGAATGATGGGTGGTAAGATATATGACAGGTGCATGGAGTGATGGTGGTTAGATATATGACAGGTGCATGGAGTGATGGTGGTTAGATATATGACAGGTGCATGGACGAATGGATACATGGGAAGATGGATGATAAGGTATATGGCGCGTGGGTGGAAAGATGGATGATATGGTATGTGGCTGGTGATTGATGGAATGCGGTATGATAAGATATATGGTGGGATGTTGGACCAATGGAAAATAAGATGTATGGCGTGCGTATGGAATGATGGATGGTCACATATATGGCGGGTGGATTGATAGGTCGATTGGTGGGCGAATAAATGGAATTGTGCATGATAAGATACATATACGGCGCGTAGATGAACCACTTGATTTGCGGAGAGATGGAAAGATAAATTCAAGGATGTATAGAAGGATAAATGTACACATAGATGGTAAGGTATGATATGGGTGAGTGAACTATTGGGTGGATTGGCGGATGGTTTGGTATGCGGCGGTTGGATGGACGAACGGATTAATAGACGGATAAGTGCGAATAATGCGATTTTTTCGGCCATACATATTTCAGTTGCAGTACTTCAGAAATGGTTAACCTCACCATAAATAAGGTCCACTACACGGATACTGCTGCTGCATACCAAATCAAGTATGCTCTTAAAATCAATTATTTAGTGTACGATGTGTCGAGATTGTGTTTTTCAGAGCATTTGTTCGAACTGATACATTTCAGAAACAGTATAACCTACAAAGAATCAGTATATTATTAGATATTGAGATTCTCCATACAATTTAGTACATCTGATAGAATCCCATTATATTGTAACTGAAACATTCGTAATGACATTGTACACCCAACGTGCATAAGCGTGATGTATACGAACATCGAGTATTCATTCCGAATAAGAATGAATTACCTACATTCCTTCGTTCTTACTGCAGACAGTTTTTGTCGAACAATTTATCATCCTCATATGTATGAAGAGTTCTTCCTAACATGCGATCCTTCTAATAAAGAGAATCCTCCAAACATCACGCACTCCATCTATATGTGAAAATTGGGCTAAAGTGAGCTACTTCTCGTGGTTGGCGTATTTGGTTCGTTCTAGTAGCATACGCACACACCCATTTGTGGAACGTATGACATACACCAACCAGGGAAATTTATGGGTGGTGTATTTACTCAGTATAACAGAGGCACCACTGGTATACTGGGTGTTGGCATTACTAAATTTCCCAATTATGTACGTAAACCATTATGGCAAGTCGGTAATGTTGTTTTTCGGAGTAGTAAATACCCGCACCACTTGTGGAACGTATGGCATACTGTAATCAAATACATGCACCAGTAGAACTACGGGGTATTGCCAGAACAGAATAAATATATATGCGCGACAGTGTTACCAGGTTCGAATTTTATTTTTGATTTAATATTTTTGCACAATTAGGGTTGGAAAAAATATACATATGTTGGCATATATTTAGGTACTGCGAAACTTTATTGCATAGTTCTAGGGTAAGTAGACAGGCAAATTGCATACTTTAAGGTAGTACGAAAATTGTTTAACATACTTTTAGGTGAATCAAAGTTAAATTAAATGTTGCATATTTTTGGGAGGTCGGAAGATTTTGTTGCATACTTTTAGGAGGATCATGACAAAATGAAAAATTGCATACTGTAGGGCGATTGAGATATTTTTTGCATACGTTTAGGAGGGTTGAATTTAAAGTGAACCATTGCATACTTTAGGGTCAATAAAAATGTTATAGCATACTTTTAGGGTCGGAACAAATAAAAATTGCATACTTTTAGGGACTTTAAAAATTGTATAGCATACTTTTAGGCGAATCAAATTAAAATTAAATGTTGCATATTTTTGGGAGGTAGGAAGATTTTGTTGCATACTTTTAGGAGGGTCAACACAAAATGAAAAATTGCATACTTTAGGGCGATTGAAATATTTTTTGCATACTTTTAGGAGGGTTTGTATAATATTAAGCCATGAGTAAATAGACTGATGGAAGGGCGGATAGCGACTTATAGCCAACTTTCATTGACACGGCAGACGGATCTGTATATTGATATATCTGTGCATGTACATCAAAATATGGTGAGAGGGTTGATAAAATATTTAATAATGAGCGGATGGAAAACAAACTTTGGGGAGAGGCTCATGTATGCCAAGGTAAATGGATATACAGAAGGACGTAAATATTCCCGATTGGATCAAAGTAGGAATAGGCGGCATTTGATAAACAAATTCTTGTAAGTTGAGAATATAATTTGGCGTGCAGCCGTGTAGACCAAACAATTTTTTATAAAAAATGCTCATTGTTTCAGCTTTACAGTACGACGCAGTGACTCGTTCAATTAGTAATGTATTTCAACCAACTTCGGGTGCGAAAACGGAGGAAGCTAACTAGAGAGGGGTTGTCAATCGAGGCCTAGGTATAATCCGGACGGTAATGCACCTAAAAGAGCAGTGGGTATGCATGCGCGGGTGGACGGACAGACTGATTTCTATACAGGCGTATGTGACGATAGATCTATGGATGGGGGGGATGGGTGCATTGACAGATTTACAAGGTAAATAGATTAAAGGACTATATATATCTTTAAAAGAGGTGAAGTGAATATGTACTATACAAACGGTTTTCGAGGAAGAATGTATCAATTTTATCAATATGGGTTCAAAGTCGAAAGCATACAATTTGAAGAGGATGAATTAATGTTTTATCTTGTTCAAAGATTTACTGAAATCAATTTCAATAACATGGGGTTAGTTGGGATATTCGAAAGAGTTAGGAAAGGGGGATGATGAGGTGGAAAGATGGGCGTAACAATTTTCGGTCTAAGGAGAGACCTTTTTTAGACGAGTTGGCACTTGACGCAGTGAAAAAAGACATCTTCAGATGGCGGCGCATATAATTGAGAACAATTAAATTCGGCAAAAATACGACTATTGTCCTTTTGGCCCATTTAGAATATGTGCATTAATTACTTGGTTAATGGCAACGCTAACCAGTTGATAGGATTCGATAGGTTGAGTTAAAAGAATGTAACAACACAGAATTTGGAAGGACATATTTGGGAATATTATTTTCTTTTGTAGTAACGAGGTCAAGATTAGAAGAAAAAGCAATAAGTAAAGAACTGAGGCTGTTGCGAAATACATTGAACATGGGACGGAATAACTTCTGGCTCTTTCTGTAGGGGATTAGATTGTTTTCATTCAGAGCATGTGTGCATAGATATAGAACGCAGATCATGGCATTGACTGAATTGGTAAATGGATAAATAATTGAAATATGTACATCTATTGGATGGAAAGGTGAAACAACAGCAGGAGCGGTCAATAGAAAGGCAAATGGATCGGCGGATAGATAGTTGGGTGCGTGGAGGGTTAGATTTGTATGTAGGCAGGTGCAACTATGTGTGGGCGTATGGTTGAATTTCTAGGTGGACGCATGGACAAATGAATGGAAGGAAGGGCGGATGGTTTGTTAAATAGACGGAAGGGTGAATGCTTAATATATATAAGTTTGGATGGACGGTTAAATAGACGGAAGTATGAATGTTTAATAGATAAAAGGGCAGGTGGTTTGGATAGATCTGTAGGTGATCTGATGGATCGAGGTGCGGAAGGATAGTTAGATATTTGGAAGAATGGATACGTGGACGGAAGGATGTTTGAGTGGGACTATGTACGGATAGATGGATAGGTAGGCGGATCGAGGGGTAGATGTAAGGGCGGGCGGATGGTTAGATAGATGAAAGAGTGAATGCATGGATGGTTGGATGGAAGGAATGCTGGACGAACGGATAGACGTATGTTTAGGTAGATGGAAGGATGAATATACAGACGGATGGACGTATGGTTAGGTAGATAGAAGAACGAATGGATGAAAGGGTAGATGGATGGACAGAGGAACTGACTTTTTTTTACTGTTTATTTATCCACTTAAACACTATTATATTTTATGTTTGCTTAAATAATCCTAAACATTACCACCTTATTTCTAACTTAATATAAATGACCTCAAGGGCTCTCAATCCTTATACTATTATTATTTTTTGAAGTACTTAATTCTAACTATTACTTTTATTTATTTATCTGTCTTTTTTTCTTTACTATTTTAGTTATTATTGTAAGGAAAAATGCGGCAAAACCATTTATAATTACACCACGGGTGAATTGACGGATGGATACACGTAGTTTATGGATGGATGAATAGTCAATAGGACGGATGGACGGATATATAGACGATTGTTTAGATAGATGGAAGAATGAATGCATAAACGAATAAATAGAAGAGCAGACGGATGGTCAGATAGATCGATGGACGGACGGATAGAAGGATGAATAATCGTACGGATGGATGGACAGATAAATGCAAGGATTAATGTATGCATGAACGGATAGGTGGATGGATAGTTTGACGAATGAAATGATATATGGTTCGAAGGATCGATGCAGGGATGGGACAATGTAAGGGCGGATCAATGAACAATTGGATGGGCGAGCGGATGGAGGATGATTAGATAAATAGAAGGATGGATATGATAGATGGAAGGATGGATAGAAATACAAACTGATGAATGGATAGATGGTTGGACACATGGTAAAAAGAGCAGTCCGACGGATCGATGGAGGGATGGATGGATCTAAGGGCGAATCGATGGACGAATGAATGGAGGTTGATTAGATAAATAGAAGGATGGATGTATGAACGGATAGGTGGACGGACGTAGGCAGGTATGGTGGGATATATGGATAAAAATATGAACTGATCAATGGATAGATGGTTGGATGGAAGTATGAACGAATAATTAAATGTATAGTTGGACGAATGGATCGTTAGATAGATTAATAGACGGATGAATGGACAAATGGGCGGACGATAGATAGATGGATGGAAGGATTAATGAGAGGCCGGATGAATGGTTAAATAGATAGATGGATGGACGGACGTATGGTTAAATAGATGACAAGCTGGATGCATCAAAGGATGGAAGGGCGAATGGATGAGTATGAGCAATGAATAGGTGGATGTTTGGACGGATGGATAGAAGGGCAGAGAGATGAATGGATGTGCTGACGGACGCATGGGAGGCGGACAGATGGAATAATGGTGAGACAGATGGAAGGGTGGATATATGGAAGTATGAAAGGATGAATCGATGCTTAGATAGATGGAGAGATGGCTGTATGAACGGATGGATGAATAGAAGGGCAGATAGATGTATGGAAGACTGAATGGATGTATGAACAGGCGCATGGACATATGGTGACACAGATGGAAGTATGAAAGGATGAATGGATGGTTGGATACATAGATGGAGAGATGGCTGTATGAACGGATGGATGGATGGAAGAATGAATGGATGTATGAACAAGCGCATGTACATATGGTGAGATAGATTGAAAAATGGATACATGGAAGTATGAATGAAAGGATTAATGGATGGTTGGACGGAAGGTTGAATAGACTAGACGTATATTTAGATAGATGGAGGGATAGACAGAAGCATGAGCGGATTAATGAAAATATGAGCGGATGAATGAATGAATGTAAAGAGGGATGGATACAAGGGCAGATAAATGGTTAGATAGATGGACGGTCGGTGTGACGGATGGTGTTAAGCGCGGGCAGATGGTTAGATAGATGGAAGAGTGGATGCATAGAAGGATGGAAGAGCGGTTGGGTGAATGGATGGTTTGATATATGACGGGTTAATGGACGGATGGACCGAATGGTGGATAATAAGGTATATGACGGGTGGATGATAGGATGGATGGACTAATGAATGGATGGAATGCTGGATGATAAGATATATGGTGAGTGGTTGAACGCATGGATGGAATGATGGATGGTTATATATAGGACGGGTGTCTGGACGAATGGATAGATGGATGGACCAAGTGGTGTATGGATGGAATGCTGGATGATTAGACATGTGGTGGGTGGTTGGATCTATGGATGGTAAGATATATGACGGGTGGATGGAAAGATGGATGATAATGTATTTCGCGGATAGATGGACGTATGGATGGAATGCTGGATGATAAGACATATGGTTGGACCTATGGATGCTAAGATATATGACGGGTGTCTGGACGAATGGGATAGATGGATGATCGGATGGACGTATGGATGGAATGCGGGATGATTAGACATATGGTGGGTGGTTGGATCTATGGATGGTAAGATATATGACGGGTGGATGGAACGATGGATGATAATTTATTTCGCGGATAGATGGACATATGGATGGAATGCTGGATGATTAGACATATGGTTGGACCTATGGATGCTAAGATATATGACGGGTGCCTGGACGAATGGGATAGATGGATGGACCGAATGGTGTATGGAAAGATGGATGATCGGATGGATGGAATGCTGGATGATTAGACATATGGTTGGACCTATGGATGCTAAGATATATGACGGGTGTCTGGATGAATGGGATAGATGGATGGACCGAATGGTGTATGGAAAGATGGATGATCGGATGGATGGAATGCTGTATGATTAGACATATGGTTGGACCTATGGATGATAAGATATATGACGGGTGTCTGGACGAATGGATAGATGGATGATCGGATGAACGTATGGATGGAATGCGGGATGATTAGACATATGGTGATTGGTTGGATCTATGGATGGTAAGATATATGACGGGTGGATGGAACGATGGATGATAATTTATTTCGCGGATAGATGGACATATGGATGGAATGCTGGATGATTAGACATATGGTTGGACCTATGGATGATAAGATATATGACGGGTGTCTGGACGAATGGGGTAGATGGATGGACCGAATGGTGTATGGAAAGATGGATGGAATGCGGGATGATTAGACATATGGTTGGACCTATGGATGCTAAGATATATGACGGGTGTCTGGACGAATGGGATAGATGGATGGACCGAATGGTGTATGGAAAGATGGATGATCGGATGGATGGAATGCTGGATGATTAGACATATGGTTGGACCTATGGATGATAAGATATATGACGGGTGTCTGGACGAATGGATAGATGGATGATCGGATGGACGTATGGATGGAATGCGGGATGATTAGACATATGGTGGGTGGTTGGATCTATGGGTGGTAAGATATATGACGGGTGGATGGAACGATGGATGATAATTTATTTCGCGGATAGATGGACGTATGGATGGAATGCTGGATGATTAGACATATGGTTGGACCTATGGATGATAAGATATATGACGGGTGTCTGGACGAATGGGATAGATGGATGGACCGAATGGTGTATGGAAAGATGGATGGAATGCTGGATGATTAGACATATGGTTGGACATATGGAAGATAAGATATATGACGGGTGTCTGGACGAATGGATAGATGGATGGACCGAATGGTGTATGGAAAGATGGATGATTGGATGGAATGCTGGATGATTAGACATGGTGGGTGATTGGATCTATGGATGGTAAGATATATGACGGGGGGATGGAACGATGGATTATAATGTATTTCGCGGATAGATGGACGTATGGATGGAATGCTGGATGATAAGACATATGGTTGGACCTATGGATGGTAAGATGTATGACGGGTGTCTGGACGAATGGGATAGATGGATGGACCGAATGGTGTATGGAAAGATGGATGATCGGATGGACGTATGGATGGAATGCTGGATGATTAGACATATGGTTGGACCTATGGATGATAAGATATATGACGGGTGTCTGGACGAAAGGGTAGATGGATGGACCGAATGGTGTATGGAAAGATGGATGATCGGATGGACGTATGGATGGAATGCTGGATGATTGGACATATGGTTGGACCTATGGATGATAAGATATATGACGGGTGTCTGGACGAATGGATAGATGGATGATCGGATGGACGTATGGATGGAATGCGGGATGATTAGACATATGGTGGGTGGTTGGATCTATGGATGGTAAGATATATGACGGTGGATGGAACGATGGATGATAATTTATTTCGCGGATAGATGGACGTATGGATGGAATGCTGGATGATTAGACATATGGTTGGACCTATGGATGATAAGATATATGGCGGGTGTCTGGACGAATGGGATAGATGAATGGATGGACCGAATGGTTTATGGAAAGATGGATGATCGGATGGAATGCTGGATGATAAGACATATGACGGGTGTCTGGACGAATGGGTAGATGGATGGACCGAATGGTGTATGGAAAGATGGATGATCGGATGGACGTATGGATGGAATGCTGGATGATTAGACATATGGTGGGTGGTTGGACCTATGGATGGTAAGATATATGACGGGTGGACGGACCGAATGGTGGATGGAAAGATGGATGAGAAGGTATTTCGCAGATAGATGGACGTATGGATGGAATGCTGGATGATAAGATATATGACGGGTGTCTGGACGAATGGATAGATGGATGGACCGAATGGTGTATGGATGGAATGCTGGATGATAAGACATATGGTTGGACCTTTGGATGATAACAGATATGGCAGGTGTCTGGACGAATGGATAGATGGATGGACCGAATGGTGTATGGAAAGATGGATGATCGGATGGAATGCTGGATGATAAGACATATGGTTGGACCTATGGATGATAAGATATATGACGGGTGTCTGGACGAATGGATAGATGGATGAACCGAATGGTGTATGGAAAGATGGACGTATGGATGGAATGCTGGATGATTAGACATATGGTTGGACCTATGGATGATAACATATATGACAGGTGTCTGGACGAATGGATAGATGGATGGACCGAATGGTGTATGAAAAGATGGATGATTGGATGGAATGCTGGATGATTAGACATATGGTGGGTGATTGGATCTATGGATGGTAAGATATATGACGGGTGGATGGAACGATGGATGATAATGTATTTCGCGGTTAGATGGACGTATGGATGGAATGCTGGATGATAAGACATATGGTTGGACCTATGGGTGATAAGATGTATGACGGGTGTCTGGACGAATGGGTAGATGGATGGACCGAATGGTGTATGGAAAGATGGATGATCGGATGGACGTATGGATGGAATGCTGGATGATTAGACATATGGTTGGACCTATGGATGATAAGATATATGACGGGTGTCTGGACGAATGGGTAGATGGATGGACCGAATGGTGTATGGAAAGATGGATGATCGGATGGACGTATGGATGGAATGCTGGATGATTAGACATATGGTGGGTGATTGGATCTATAGATGGTAAGATATATGACGGGGGGATGGAACGATGGATGATAATGTATTTCGCGGTTAGATGGACGTATGGATGGAATGCTGGATGATAAGACATATGGTTGGACCTATGGGTGATAAGATGTATGACGGGTGTCTGGACGAATGGGTAGATGGATGGACCGAATGGTGTATGGAAAGATGGATGATCGGATGGACGTATGGATGGAATGCTGGATGATTAGACATATGGTTGGACCTATGGATGATAAGATATATGACGGGTGTCTGGACGAATGGGTAGATGGATGGACCGAATGGTGTATGGAAAGATGGATCATCGGATGGACGTATGGATGGAATGCTGGATGATTAGACATATGGTTGGACCTATGGATGATAAGATATATGACGGGTGTCTGGACGAATGGATAGATGGATGGACCGAATGGTGTATGAAAAGATGGATGATTGGATGGAATGCTGGATGATTAGACATATGGTGGGTGATTGGATCTATGGATGGTAAGATATATGACGGGTGGATGGAACGATGGATGATAATGTATTTCACGGATAGATGGACGTATAGATGGAATGCTGGATGATAAGACATAAGGTTGGACCTATGGATGATAAGATATATGACGGGTGTCTGGACGAATGGGATAGATGGATGGACCGAATGGTGTATGGAAAGATGGATGATCGGATGGATGGAATGCTGGGTGATTAGACATATGGTTGGACCTATGGATGATAAGATATATGACGGGTGTCTGGACGAATGGTGAGATGGATGGACCGCATAGTGTATGGAAAGATGGATGATCGGATGGACGTATGGATGGAATGCTGGATGATTAGACATATGGCGGGTGGTTGGATCTATTGATGGTAAGATATATGACGGGTGGATGTAAAAATAGATGGATGATAATGTATTTCGCGGATAGGTGGACGTATGGATGGAATGCTGGATGATAAGACATATGTTTGGACCTATGGATGATAAGATATATGGCGGGTGTCTGGACGAATGGGATAGATGAATGGATGGACCGAATGGTTTGTGGAAAGATGGATGATCGGATGGACGTATGGATGGAATGCTGGATGATAAGACATATGACGGGTGTCTGGACGAATGGGTAGATGGATGGACCGAATGGTGTATGGAAAGATGGATGATCGGATGTAATGCTGGATGATTAGACATATGGTTGGACCTATGGATGATAAGATATATGACGGGTGTCTGGACGAATGGATAGATGGATGGACCGAATGGTGTATGCAAAGATGGATGATCGGATGGACGTATGGCTGGAATGCTGGATGATTAGACATATGGTTGGACCTATGGATGATAAGATATATGACGGGTGTCTGGACGAATGGGTAGATGGATGGACCGAATGTTGTATGGAAAGATGGAATGCTGGATGATTAGACATATGGTTGGACCTATGGATGATAAGATATATGACGGGTGTCTGGACGAATGGATAGATGGATGGACCGAATGGTGTATGGAAAGATGGATGGAATGCTGGATGATTAGACATATGGTGGGTGGTTGGACCTATGGATGGTAAGATATATGACGGGTGGATGGAAAGGTGGATGATAATGTATTTCGCGGATAGATGGACGTGCGGATGGAATGCTGGATGATAAGACATATGATTGGACCTATGGATGATAAGATATATGACGGGTGTCTGGACGAATGGATAGATGGATGGACCGAATGGTGTATGCAAAGATGGATGATCGGATGGACGTATGGCTGGAATGCTGGATGATTAGACATATGGTTGGACCTATGGATGATAAGATATATGACGGGTGTCTGGACGAATGGGTAGATGGATGGACCGAATGTTGTATGGAAAGATGGATGATCGGATGGAATGCTGGATGATTAGACATATGGTTGGACCTATGGATGATAAGATATATGACGGGTGTCTGGACGAGTGGATAGATGGATGGACCGAATGGTGTATGGAAAGATGGTGGGTGATTGGATCTATGGATGGTAAGATATATGACGAGGGGATGGAACGATGGATGATAATGTATTTCGCGGATAGATGGACGTATGGATGGAATGCTGGATGATAAGACATATGGTTGGACCTATGGATGATAAGATATATGACGGGTGTCTGGACGAATGGGATAGATGGATGGACCGAATGGTGTATGGAAAGATGGATGATCGGATGGATGGAATGCTGGATGATTAGACATATGGTTGGACCTATGGATGATAAGATATATGACGGGTGTCTGGACGAATGGATAGATGGATGGACCGAATGGTGTATGGAAAGATGGACGTATGGATGGAATGCTGGATGATTAGACATATGGTTGGACCTATGGATGATAACATATATGACAGGTGTCTGGACGAATGGATAGATGGATGGACCGAATGGTGTATGGAAAGATGGATGGAATGCTGGATGATTAGACATATGGTTGGACATATGGAAGATAAGATATATGACGGGTGTCTGGACGAATGGATAGATGGATGGACCGAATGGTGTATGGAAAGATGGATGATTGGATGGAATGCTGGATGATTAGACATATGGTGGGTGATTGGATCTATGGATGGTAAGATATATGACGGGGGGATGGAACGATGGATTATAATGTATTTCGCGGATAGATGGACGTATGGATGGAATGCTGGATGATAAGACATATGGTTGGACCTATGGATGGTAAGATGTATGACGGGTGTCTGGACGAATGGGATAGATGGATGGACCGAATGGTGTATGGAAAGATGGATGATCGGATGGACGTATGGATGGAATGCTGGATGATTAGACATATGGTTGGACCTATGGATGATAAGATATATGACGGGTGTCTGGACGAAAGGGTAGATGGATGGACCGAATGGTGTATGGAAAGATGGATGATCGGATGGACGTATGGATGGAATGCTGGATGATTGGACATATGGTTGGACCTATGGATGATAAGATATATGACGGGTGTCTGGACGAATGGATAGATGGATGATCGGATGGACGTATGGATGGAATGCGGGATGATTAGACATATGGTGGGTGGTTGGATCTATGGATGGTAAGATATATGACGGTGGATGGAACGATGGATGATAATTTATTTCGCGGATAGATGGACGTATGGATGGAATGCTGGATGATTAGACATATGGTTGGACCTATGGATGATAAGATATATGGCGGGTGTCTGGACGAATGGGATAGATGAATGGATGGACCGAATGGTTTATGGAAAGATGGATGATCGGATGGAATGCTGGATGATAAGACATATGACGGGTGTCTGGACGAATGGGTAGATGGATGGACCGAATGGTGTATGGAAAGATGGATGATCGGATGGACGTATGGATGGAATGCTGGATGATTAGACATATGGTGGGTGGTTGGACCTATGGATGGTAAGATATATGACGGGTGGACGGACCGAATGGTGGATGGAAAGATGGATGAGAAGGTATTTCGCAGATAGATGGACGTATGGATGGAATGCTGGATGATAAGATATATGACGGGTGTCTGGACGAATGGATAGATGGATGGACCGAATGGTGTATGGATGGAATGCTGGATGATAAGACATATGGTTGGACCTATGGATGATAACAGATATGACAGGTGTCTGGACGAATGGATAGATGGATGGATCGAATGGTGTGTGGAAAGATGGATGATCGGATGGAATGCTGGATGATAAGACATATGACGGGTGTCTGGACGAATGGGTAGATGGATGGACCGAATGGTGTATGGAAAGATGGATGATCGGATGGACGTATGGATGGAATGCGGGATGATTAGACATATGGTGGGTGGTTGGATCTATGGATGGTAAGATATATGACGGTGGATGGAACGATGGATGATAATTTATTTCGCGGATAGATGGACGTATGGATGGAATGCTGGATGATTAGACATATGGTTGGACCTATGGATGATAAGATATATGGCGGGTGTCTGGACGAATGGGATAGATGAATGGATGGACCGAATGGTTTATGGAAAGATGGATGATCGGATGGAATGCTGGATGATAAGACATATGACGGGTGTCTGGACGAATGGGTAGATGGATGGACCGAATGGTGTATGGAAAGATGGATGATCGGATGGACGTATGGATGGAATGCTGGATGATTAGACATATGGTGGGTGGTTGGACCTATGGATGGTAAGATATATGACGGGTGGACGGACCGAATGGTGGATGGAAAGATGGATGAGAAGGTATTTCGCAGATAGATGGACGTATGGATGGAATGCTGGATGATAAGATATATGACGGGTGTCTGGACGAATGGATAGATGGATGGACCGAATGGTGTATGGATGGAATGCTGGATGATAAGACATATGGTTGGACCTTTGGATGATAACAGATATGGCAGGTGTCTGGACGAATGGATAGATGGATGGACCGAATGGTGTATGGAAAGATGGATGATCGGATGGAATGCTGGATGATAAGACATATGGTTGGACCTATGGATGATAAGATATATGACGGGTGTCTGGACGAATGGATAGATGGATGAACCGAATGGTGTATGGAAAGATGGACGTATGGATGGAATGCTGGATGATTAGACATATGGTTGGACCTATGGATGATAACATATATGACAGGTGTCTGGACGAATGGATAGATGGATGGACCGAATGGTGTATGAAAAGATGGATGATTGGATGGAATGCTGGATGATTAGACATATGGTGGGTGATTGGATCTATGGATGGTAAGATATATGACGGGTGGATGGAACGATGGATGATAATGTATTTCGCGGTTAGATGGACGTATGGATGGAATGCTGGATGATAAGACATATGGTTGGACCTATGGGTGATAAGATGTATGACGGGTGTCTGGACGAATGGGTAGATGGATGGACCGAATGGTGTATGGAAAGATGGATGATCGGATGGACGTATGGATGGAATGCTGGATGATTAGACATATGGTTGGACCTATGGATGATAAGATATATGACGGGTGTCTGGACGAATGGGTAGATGGATGGACCGAATGGTGTATGGAAAGATGGATGATCGGATGGACGTATGGATGGAATGCTGGATGATTAGACATATGGTGGGTGATTGGATCTATAGATGGTAAGATATATGACGGGGGGATGGAACGATGGATGATAATGTATTTCGCGGTTAGATGGACGTATGGATGGAATGCTGGATGATAAGACATATGGTTGGACCTATGGGTGATAAGATGTATGACGGGTGTCTGGACGAATGGGTAGATGGATGGACCGAATGGTGTATGGAAAGATGGATGATCGGATGGACGTATGGATGGAATGCTGGATGATTAGACATATGGTTGGACCTATGGATGATAAGATATATGACGGGTGTCTGGACGAATGGGTAGATGGATGGACCGAATGGTGTATGGAAAGATGGATCATCGGATGGACGTATGGATGGAATGCTGGATGATTAGACATATGGTTGGACCTATGGATGATAAGATATATGACGGGTGTCTGGACGAATGGATAGATGGATGGACCGAATGGTGTATGAAAAGATGGATGATTGGATGGAATGCTGGATGATTAGACATATGGTGGGTGATTGGATCTATGGATGGTAAGATATATGACGGGTGGATGGAACGATGGATGATAATGTATTTCACGGATAGATGGACGTATAGATGGAATGCTGGATGATAAGACATAAGGTTGGACCTATGGATGATAAGATATATGACGGGTGTCTGGACGAATGGGATAGATGGATGGACCGAATGGTGTATGGAAAGATGGATGATCGGATGGATGGAATGCTGGGTGATTAGACATATGGTTGGACCTATGGATGATAAGATATATGACGGGTGTCTGGACGAATGGTGAGATGGATGGACCGCATAGTGTATGGAAAGATGGATGATCGGATGGACGTATGGATGGAATGCTGGATGATTAGACATATGGCGGGTGGTTGGATCTATTGATGGTAAGATATATGACGGGTGGATGTAAAAATAGATGGATGATAATGTATTTCGCGGATAGGTGGACGTATGGATGGAATGCTGGATGATAAGACATATGTTTGGACCTATGGATGATAAGATATATGGCGGGTGTCTGGACGAATGGGATAGATGAATGGATGGACCGAATGGTTTGTGGAAAGATGGATGATCGGATGGACGTATGGATGGAATGCTGGATGATAAGACATATGACGGGTGTCTGGACGAATGGGTAGATGGATGGACCGAATGGTGTATGGAAAGATGGATGATCGGATGTAATGCTGGATGATTAGACATATGGTTGGACCTATGGATGATAAGATATATGACGGGTGTCTGGACGAATGGATAGATGGATGGACCGAATGGTGTATGCAAAGATGGATGATCGGATGGACGTATGGCTGGAATGCTGGATGATTAGACATATGGTTGGACCTATGGATGATAAGATATATGACGGGTGTCTGGACGAATGGGTAGATGGATGGACCGAATGTTGTATGGAAAGATGGAATGCTGGATGATTAGACATATGGTTGGACCTATGGATGATAAGATATATGACGGGTGTCTGGACGAATGGATAGATGGATGGACCGAATGGTGTATGGAAAGATGGATGGAATGCTGGATGATTAGACATATGGTGGGTGGTTGGACCTATGGATGGTAAGATATATGACGGGTGGATGGAAAGGTGGATGATAATGTATTTCGCGGATAGATGGACGTGCGGATGGAATGCTGGATGATAAGACATATGATTGGACCTATGGATGATAAGATATATGACGGGTGTCTGGACGAATGGATAGATGGATGGACCGAATGGTGTATGCAAAGATGGATGATCGGATGGACGTATGGCTGGAATGCTGGATGATTAGACATATGGTTGGACCTATGGATGATAAGATATATGACGGGTGTCTGGACGAATGGGTAGATGGATGGACCGAATGTTGTATGGAAAGATGGATGATCGGATGGAATGCTGGATGATTAGACATATGGTTGGACCTATGGATGATAAGATATATGACGGGTGTCTGGACGAGTGGATAGATGGATGGACCGAATGGTGTATGGAAAGATGGTGGGTGATTGGATCTATGGATGGTAAGATATATGACGAGGGGATGGAACGATGGATGATAATGTATTTCGCGGATAGATGGACGTATGGATGGAATGCTGGATGATAAGACATATGGTTGGACCTATGGATGATAAGATATATGACGGGTGTCTGGACGAATGGGATAGATGGATGGACCGAATGGTGTATGGAAAGATGGATGATCGGATGGATGGAATGCTGGATGATTAGACATATGGTTGGACCTATGGATGATAAGATATATGACGGGTGTCTGGACGAATGGATAGATGGATGGACCGAATGGTGTATGGAAAGATGGACGTATGGATGGAATGCTGGATGATTAGACATATGGTTGGACCTATGGATGATAACATATATGACAGGTGTCTGGACGAATGGATAGATGGATGGACCGAATGGTGTATGGAAAGATGGATGGAATGCTGGATGATTAGACATATGGTTGGACATATGGAAGATAAGATATATGACGGGTGTCTGGACGAATGGATAGATGGATGGACCGAATGGTGTATGGAAAGATGGATGATTGGATGGAATGCTGGATGATTAGACATATGGTGGGTGATTGGATCTATGGATGGTAAGATATATGACGGGGGGATGGAACGATGGATTATAATGTATTTCGCGGATAGATGGACGTATGGATGGAATGCTGGATGATAAGACATATGGTTGGACCTATGGATGGTAAGATGTATGACGGGTGTCTGGACGAATGGGATAGATGGATGGACCGAATGGTGTATGGAAAGATGGATGATCGGATGGACGTATGGATGGAATGCTGGATGATTAGACATATGGTTGGACCTATGGATGATAAGATATATGACGGGTGTCTGGACGAAAGGGTAGATGGATGGACCGAATGGTGTATGGAAAGATGGATGATCGGATGGACGTATGGATGGAATGCTGGATGATTGGACATATGGTTGGACCTATGGATGATAAGATATATGACGGGTGTCTGGACGAATGGATAGATGGATGATCGGATGGACGTATGGATGGAATGCGGGATGATTAGACATATGGTGGGTGGTTGGATCTATGGATGGTAAGATATATGACGGTGGATGGAACGATGGATGATAATTTATTTCGCGGATAGATGGACGTATGGATGGAATGCTGGATGATTAGACATATGGTTGGACCTATGGATGATAAGATATATGGCGGGTGTCTGGACGAATGGGATAGATGAATGGATGGACCGAATGGTTTATGGAAAGATGGATGATCGGATGGAATGCTGGATGATAAGACATATGACGGGTGTCTGGACGAATGGGTAGATGGATGGACCGAATGGTGTATGGAAAGATGGATGATCGGATGGACGTATGGATGGAATGCTGGATGATTAGACATATGGTGGGTGGTTGGACCTATGGATGGTAAGATATATGACGGGTGGACGGACCGAATGGTGGATGGAAAGATGGATGAGAAGGTATTTCGCAGATAGATGGACGTATGGATGGAATGCTGGATGATAAGATATATGACGGGTGTCTGGACGAATGGATAGATGGATGGACCGAATGGTGTATGGATGGAATGCTGGATGATAAGACATATGGTTGGACCTATGGATGATAACAGATATGACAGGTGTCTGGACGAATGGATAGATGGATGGATCGAATGGTGTGTGGAAAGATGGATGATCGGATGGAATGCTGGATGATAAGACATATGACGGGTGTCTGGACGAATGGGTAGATGGATGGACCGAATGGTGTATGGAAAGATGGATGATCGGATGGACGTATGGATGGAATGCTGGATGATTAGACATATGGTGGGTGGTTGGACCTATGGATGGTAAGATATATGACGGGTGGACGGACCGAATGGTGGATGGAAAGATGGATGAGAAGGTATTTCGCAGATAGATGGACGTATGGATGGAATGCTGGATGATAAGATATATGACGGGTGTCTGGACGAATGGATAGATGGATGGACCGAATGGTGTATGGATGGAATGCTGGATGATAAGACATATGGTTGGACCTATGGATGATAAGATATATGACGGGTGTCTGGACGAATGGATAGATGGATGGACCGAATGGTGTATGGAAAGATGGACGTATGGATGGAATGCTGGATGATTAGACATATGGTTGGACCTATGGATGATAAGATATATGACGGGTGTCTGGACGAATGGGTAGATGGATGGACCGAATGTTGTATGGAAAGATGGATGATCGGATGGAATGCTGGATGATTAGACATATGGTTGGACCTATGGATGATAAGATATATGACGGGTGTCTGGACGAGTGGATAGATGGATGGACCGAATGGTGTATGGAAAGATGGTGGGTGATTGGATCTATGGATGGTAAGATATATGACGAGGGGATGGAACGATGGATGATAATGTATTTCGCGGATAGATGGACGTATGGATGGAATGCTGGATGATAAGACATATGGTTGGACCTATGGATGATAAGATATATGACGGGTGTCTGGACGAATGGGATAGATGGATGGACCGAATGGTGTATGGAAAGATGGATGATCGGATGGATGGAATGCTGGATGATTAGACATATGGTTGGACCTATGGATGATAAGATATATGACGGGTGTCTGGACGAATGGATAGATGGATGGACCGAATGGTGTATGGAAAGATGGACGTATGGATGGAATGCTGGATGATTAGACATATGGTTGGACCTATGGATGATAACATATATGACAGGTGTCTGGACGAATGGATAGATGGATGGACCGAATGGTGTATGGAAAGATGGATGGAATGCTGGATGATTAGACATATGGTTGGACATATGGAAGATAAGATATATGACGGGTGTCTGGACGAATGGATAGATGGATGGACCGAATGGTGTATGGAAAGATGGATGATTGGATGGAATGCTGGATGATTAGACATATGGTGGGTGATTGGATCTATGGATGGTAAGATATATGACGGGGGGATGGAACGATGGATTATAATGTATTTCGCGGATAGATGGACGTATGGATGGAATGCTGGATGATAAGACATATGGTTGGACCTATGGATGGTAAGATGTATGACGGGTGTCTGGACGAATGGGATAGATGGATGGACCGAATGGTGTATGGAAAGATGGATGATCGGATGGACGTATGGATGGAATGCTGGATGATTAGACATATGGTTGGACCTATGGATGATAAGATATATGACGGGTGTCTGGACGAAAGGGTAGATGGATGGACCGAATGGTGTATGGAAAGATGGATGATCGGATGGACGTATGGATGGAATGCTGGATGATTGGGCATATGGTTGGACCTATGGATGATAAGATATATGACGGGTGTCTGGACGAATGGATAGATGGATGATCGGATGGACGTATGGATGGAATGCGGGATGATTAGACATATGGTGGGTGGTTGGATCTATGGATGGTAAGATATATGACGGTGGATGGAACGATGGATGATAATTTATTTCGCGGATAGATGGACGTATGGATGGAATGCTGGATGATTAGACATATGGTTGGACCTATGGATGATAAGATATATGGCGGGTGTCTGGACGAATGGGATAGATGAATGGATGGACCGAATGGTTTATGGAAAGATGGATGATCGGATGGAATGCTGGATGATAAGACATATGACGGGTGTCTGGACGAATGGGTAGATGGATGGACCGAATGGTGTATGGAAAGATGGATGATCGGATGGACGTATGGATGGAATGCTGGATGATTAGACATATGGTGGGTGGTTGGACCTATGGATGGTAAGATATATGACGGGTGGACGGACCGAATGGTGGATGGAAAGATGGATGAGAAGGTATTTCGCAGATAGATGGACGTATGGATGGAATGCTGGATGATAAGATATATGACGGGTGTCTGGACGAATGGATAGATGGATGGACCGAATGGTGTATGGATGGAATGCTGGATGATAAGACATATGGTTGGACCTATGGATGATAACAGATATGACAGGTGTCTGGACGAATGGATAGATGGATGGATCGAATGGTGTGTGGAAAGATGGATGATCGGATGGAATGCTGGATGATAAGACATATGACGGGTGTCTGGACGAATGGGTAGATGGATGGACCGAATGGTGTATGGAAAGATGGATGATCGGATGGACGTATGGATGGAATGCTGGATGATTAGACATATGGTGGGTGGTTGGACCTATGGATGGTAAGATATATGACGGGTGGACGGACCGAATGGTGGATGGAAAGATGGATGAGAAGGTATTTCGCAGATAGATGGACGTATGGATGGAATGCTGGATGATAAGATATATGACGGGTGTCTGGACGAATGGATAGATGGATGGACCGAATGGTGTATGGATGGAATGCTGGATGATAAGACATATGGTTGGACCTATGGATGATAAGATATATGACGGGTGTCTGGACGAATGGATAGATGGATGGACCGAATGGTGTATGGAAAGATGGACGTATGGATGGAATGCTGGATGATTAGACATATGGTTGGACCTATGGATGATAACATATATGACAGGTGTCTGGACGAATGGATAGATGGATGGACCGAATGGTGTATGGAAAGATGGATGATCGGATGGACGTATGGATGGAATGCTGGATGATTAGACATATGGTGGGTGGTTGGACCTATGGATGGTAAGATATATGACGGGTGGATGGAAAGATGGATGATTAGGTATTTCGCAGATTGATGGACGTATGGATGGAATGCTGGATGATAAGACATATGGTTGCACCTATGGATGATAAGATATATGACGGGTTAATGGATGGATGGATAGATGGATGGACCGAATGGTGTATGGAAAGATGGATGATCGGATGGACGTATGGATGGAATGCTGGATGATTAGACATATGGTGGGTGGTTGGACCTATGGATGGTAAGATATATGACGGGTGGGCGAACTGAATGGTGGATGGAAAGATGGATGATAAGATATTTCGCAGATATATGGACGTATGGATGGAATGCTGGATGATGAGATATATGACGGGTGTCTGGACGAATGGATAGATGGATGGACCGAATGGTGTATGGAAAGATGGATGATCGGATGGACGTATGGATGGAATGCTGGATGATTAGACATATGGTGGGTGGTTGGACCTATGGATGGTAAGATATATGACGGGTGGATGGAAAGATGGATGATAAGGTATTTCGCAGATTGATGGACGTATGGATGGAATGCTGGATGATAAGACATATGGTTGGACCTGTGGATGATAAGATATATGACGGGTTAATGGATGGATGGATAGATGGATGGACCGAATGGTGTATGGAAAGATGGATGACCGGATGGACGTATGGATGATCGGATGGACGTATGGATGGAATGCTGGATGATTAGACATATGGTGGGTGGTTGGACCTATGGATGGTAAGACATATGACGGGTGGGCGAACCGAATGGTGGATGGAAAGATGGATGATAAGGTATTTCGCAGATAGATGGACGTATGGATAGAATGCTGGATGATACCATATATGACGGGTGTCTGGACGATTGGATAGATGGATGGACCGAATGGTGTATGGAAAGATGGATGTTCGGATGGACGTATGGATGGAATGCTGGATGATTAGACATATGGTGGGTGGTTGGACCTATGGATGGTAAGATATATGACGGGTGGATGGAAAGATGGATGATAAGGTATTTCGCAGATAGATGGACGTATGGATGGAATGCTGGATGATAAGACATATGGTTGGACCTATGGATGATAAGATATATGACGGGTTAATGGACGGATGGATAGATGGATGGACCGAATGGTGTATGGAAAGATGGATGATCGGATGGACGTATGGATGGAATGTTGGATGATTAGACATATGGTTGGACCTATGGATGATAAGATATATGACCGGTGGATGGAAAGATGGATGATAAGGTATATGGCGGATGGATGGAATGCTTGATGATAAGATATATAGTGAGTGGTTGGACGTATGGATGGTTAGATATATGACGGGAGTATGGACAAATGTATAGATCAATGGACCAATTGGTGGATCGAAAGATGAATGATAAAGTATATGGTGGGTGGTTGGACCTATAAATGGAAAGATATGCTACGGGTAGATGATAAGGTATATGGCGGATGGATGGTATGCTTGATGGTAAGATATATGGTGAGTGGTTGGACGTATGGATGGAATGATGGGTGGTAAGATATATGACGGGTGGATGGAATGATGGTGGTTGGATATATGACAGGTGCATGGACGAATGGGTACATGGAAAGATGGATGATAAGGTAAATGGCGCGGGGTGGAAAGATGGATGATAAGGTATGTGGCTGGTGGATGATCGGATGGATGGAATGCGGTATGATAAGATATATGGTGGGAGGTTGGACCAAAGGAAAATAAGGTGTATGACGTGTGTATGGAATGATGGATGGTCACATATATGGCGGGTGGATTGATAGGTTGATTAGTGGACGAATAAATGGAATTATGCATGATAAGATACATATATGGCGTGTAGATGAACGACTTGATTTGCGGAGAGATGGAAAGATAAATTCAAGGATGTATAGAAGGATAAATGTACACATAGATGGTAAGGTATGATATGGGTGAGTGAACTACTGGGTGGATTGGCGGATGGTTTGGTATGCGGCGGTTGGATGGACGAACGGATTAATAGACGGATAAGTGCGAATAATGCGATTTTCTCGGCCATACATATTTCAGTTGCAGTACTTCAGAAATGGTTAACCTCACCATAAATAAGGTGCACTACACGGATACTGCTGCTGCATACCAAATCAAGTATGCTCTTAAAATCAATTATTTAGTGTACGATGTGTCGAGATTGTGTTTTTCAGAGCATTTGTTCGAACTGATACATTTCAGAAACAGTATAACTTACAAAGAATCAGTATATTATTAGATATTGAGATTCTCCATACAATTTAGTACATCTGATAGAATCCCATTATATTGTAACAAACATTCGTAATGACATTGTACACCCAACGTGCATAAGCGTGATGTATACGAACATCGAGTATTCATTCCGAATAAGAATGAATTACCTACATTCCTTCGTTCTTACTGCAGACAGTTTTTGTCGAACAATTTATCGTCCTCATATGTATGAAAAGTTCTTCCTAACATGCGATCCTTCTAATAAAGAGAATCCTCCAAACATCACGCACTCCATCTATATGTGAAAATTGGGCTAAAGTGAGCTACTTCTCGTGGTTGGCGTATTTGGTTCGTTCTAGTAGCATACGCACACACCCATTTGTGGAACGTATGACATACACCAACCAGGGAAATTTATGGGTGGTGTATTTACTCAGTATAACAGAGGCACCACTGGTATACTGGGTGTTGGCATTACTAAATTTCCCAATTATGTACGTAAACCATTATGGCAAGTCGGTAATGTTGTTTTTCGGAGTAGTAAATACCCGCACCACTTGTGGAACGTATGGCATACTGTAATCAAATACATGAACCAGTAGAACTACGGGGTATTGCCAGAACAGAATAAATATATATGCGCGACAGTGTTACCAGGTTCGATTTTATTTTTGATTTAATATTTTTGCACAATTAGGGTTGGAAAAAATATACATATGTTGGCATATTTTTAGGTACTGCGAAACTTTATTGCATAGTTCTAGGGTAAGTAGACAGGCAAATTGCATACTTTAAGGTAGTACGAAAATTGTTTAACATACTTTTAGGTGAATCAAAGTTAAATTAAATGTTGCATATTTTTGGGAGGTCGGAAGATTTTGTTGCATACTTTTAGGAGGATCATGACAAAATGAAAAATTGCATACTGTAGGGCGATTGAGATATTTTTTGCATACGTTTAGGAGGGTTGAATTTAAAGTGAACCATTGCATACTTTAGGGTCAATAAAAATGTTATGGCATACTTTTAGGGTCGGAACAAATAAAAATTGCATACTTTTAGGGACTTTAAAAATTGTATAGCATACTTTTAGGCGAATCAAATTAAAATTAAATGTTGCATATTTTTGGGAGGTAGGAAGATTTTGTTGCATACTTTTAGGAGGGTCAACACAAAATGAAAAATTGCATACCTTAGGGCGATTGAAATATTTTTTGCATACTTTTAGGAGGGTTTGTATAATATTAAGCCATGAGTAAATAGACTGATGGAAGGGCGGATAGCGACTTATAGCCAACTTTCATTGACACGGCAGACGGATCTGTATATTGATATATCTGTGCATGTACATCAAAATCTGGTGAGAGGGTTGATAAAATATTTAATAATGAGCGGATGGAAAACAAACTTTGGGGAGAGGCTCATGTATGCCAAGGTAAATGGATATACAGAAGGACGTAAATATTCCCGATTGGATCAAAGTAGGAGTAGGCGGCATTTGATAAACAAATTCTTGTAAGTTGAGAATATAATTTGGCGTGCAGCCGTGTAGACCAAACAATTTTTTATAAAAAATGCTCATTGTTTCAGCTTTACAGTACGACGCAGTGACTCGTTCAATTAGTAATGTATTTCAACCAACTTCGGGTGCGAAAACGGAGGAAGCTAGTTAGAGAGGGGTTGTTAATCGAGGCCTAGGTATAATCCGGACGGTAATGCACCTAAAAGAGCAGTGGGTATGCATGCGCGGGTGGACGGACAGACTGATTTCTATACAGGCGTATGTGACGATAGATCTATGGATGGCGGGATGGGTGCATTGACAGATTTACAAGGTAAATAGATTAAAGGACTATATATATCTTTAAAAGAGGTGAAGTGAATATGTACTATACAAACGGTTTTCGAGGAGGAATGTATCAATTTTATCAATATGGGTTCAAAGTCGAAAGCATACAATTTGAAGAGGATGAATTAATGTTTTATCTTGTTCAAAGATTTACTGAAATCGATTTCAATAACATGGGGTTAGTTGGGATATTCGAAAGAGATAGGAAAGGGGGATGATGAGGAGGAAATATGGGCGTAACAATTTTCGGTCTAAGGAGAGACATTTTTTAGACGAGTTGGCACTTGACGCAGTAAAAAAAGACATCTTCAGATGGCGGCGCATATAATTGAGAACATTTAAATTCGGCAAAAATACGACTATTGTCCTTTTGGCCCATTTAGAATAGGTGCATTAATTACTTGGTTAATGGCAACGCTAACCAGTTGATATGATTCGATAGGTTGAGTTAAAAGAATGTAACAACACAGAATTTAGAAGGACATATTTGGGAATATTATTTTCTTTTGTAGTAACGAGGTCAAGATTAGAAGAAAAAGCAATAAGTAAAGAACTAAGGCTGTTGCGAAATACATTGAACATGGGACGGAATAACTTCTGGCTCTTTCTGTAGGGGATTAGATTGTTTTCATTCAGAGCATGTGTGCATAGATATAGAACGCAGATCATGGCATTGACTGAATTGGTAAATGGATAAATAATTGAAATATGTACATCTATTGGATGGAAAGGTGAAACAATAGCAGGAGCGGTCAATAGAAAGGCAAATGGATCGGCGGATAGATAGTTGGGTGCGTGGAGGGTTAGATTTGTATGTAGGCAGGTGCAACTATGTGTGGGCGTATGTTTGAATTTCTAGGTGGACGCATGGACAAATGAATGGAAGGAAGGGCGGATGGTTTGTTAAATAGACGGAAGGGTGAATGCTTAATATATATAAGGATGGATGGGCGGTTAAATAGACGGAAGTGTGAATGTTTAATAGATAAAAGGGCAGGTGGTGTGGATAGATCTGTAGGTGAACTGATGGATCGAGGTGCGGAAGGATAGTTAGATATTTGGAAGAATGGATACGTGGACGGAAGGATGTTTGAGTGGGACTATGTACGGATAGATGGATAGGTAGGCGGATCGAGGGGTAGATGTAAGGGCGGGCGGATGGTTAGATAGATGAAAGAGTGAATGCATGGATGGTTGGATGGAAGGAATGCTGGACGAACGGATAGAAGTATGTTTAGGTAGATGGAAGGATGAATATACAGACGGATGGACGTATGGTTAGGTAGATAGAAGAACGAATGGATGAAAGGGTAGATGGATGGACGGAGGAACTGACTTTTTTTTACTGTTTATTTATCCACTTAAACACTATTATATTTTATGTTTGCTTAAATAATCCTAAACATTACCACCTTATTTCTAACTTAATATAAATGACCTCAAGGGCTCTCAATCCTTATACTATTATTATTTTTTGAAGTACTTAATTCTAACTATTACTTTTATTTATTTATCTGTCTTTTTTTCTTTACTATTTTAGTTATTATTGTAAGGAAAAATGCGGCAAAACCATTTATAACTACACCACGGAGGAATTGACGGATGGATACACGTAGTTTATGGATGGATGAATAGTCAATAGGATGGATGGACGGATATATAGACAATTGTTTAGATAGATGGAAGAATGAATGCATAAACGAATAAATAGAAGAGCAGACGGATGGTCAGATAGATCGATGGACGGACGGATAGAAGGATGAATAATCGTACGGATGGATGGACAGATAAATGCAAGGATTAATGTATGTATGAACGGATAGGTGGATGGATAGTTTGACGAATGAAAGGATATATGGTTCGAAGGATCGATGCAGGGATGGGACAATGTAAGGGCGGATCAATGAACAATTGTATGGGCGAGCGGATGGAGGATGATTAGATAAATAGAAGGATGGATAGAAATACAAACTGATGAATGGATAGATGGTTGGACACATGGAAAAAAGAGCAGTCCGACGGATCGATGGAGGGATGGATGCATCTAAGGGCGAATCGATGGACGAATGAATGGAGGTTGATTAGATAAATAGAAGGATGGATGTATGAACGGATAGGTGGACGGACGTAGGCAGGTATGGTGGGATATATGGATAAAAATATGAACTGATCAATGGATAGATGGTTGGATGGAAGTATGAACGAATAATTAAATGTATAGTTGGACGGATGGATCGTTAGATAGATTAATAGACGGATGAATGGACAAATGGGCGGACGATAGATAGATGGATGGAAGGATTAATGAGAGACCGGATGAATGGTTAAATAGATAGATGGATGGACGGACGTATGGTTAAATAGATGACAAGCTGGATGCATCAAAGGATGGAAGGGCGAATGGATGAGTATGAGCAATGAATAGGTGGATGTTTGGACGGATGGATAGAAGGGCAGAGAGATGAATGGATGTGCTGACGGACGCATGGGAGGCGGACAGATGGAATAATGGTGAGCCAGATGGAAGGGTGGATATATGGAAGTATGAAAGGATGAATCGATGCTTAGATAGATGGAGAGATGGCTGTATGAACGGATGGATGAATAGAAGGGCAGATAGATGTATGGAAGACTGAATGGATGTATGAACAGGCGCATGGACATATGGTGACACAGATGGAAGTATGAAAGGATGAATGGATGGTTGGATACATAGATGGAGAGATGGCTGTATGAACGGATGGATGGATGGAAGAATGAATGGATGTATGAACAAGCGCATGTACATATGGTGAGATAGATTGAAAAATGGATACATGGAAGTATGAATGAAAGGATTAATGGATGGTTGGACGGAAGGTTGAATAGACTAGACGTATATTTAGATAGATGGAGGGATAGACAGAAGCATGAGCGGATTAATGAAAATATGAGCGGATGAATGAATGAATGTAAAGAGGGATGGATACAAGGGCAGATAAATGGTTAGATAGATGGACGGTCGGTGTGACGGATGGTGTTAAGCGCGGGCAGATGGTTAGATAGATGGAAGAGTGGATGCATAGAAGGATGGAAGAGCGGTTGGGTGAATGGATGGTTTGATATATGACGGGTTAATGGACGGATGGATAGATGGATGGACCGAATGGTGGATAATAAGGTATATGACGGGTGGATGATAGGATGGATGGACTAATGAATGGATGGAATGCTGGATGATAAGATATATGGTGAGTGGTTGAACGCATGGATGGAATGATGGATGGTTATATATATGACGGGTGTCTGGACGAATGGATAGATGGATGGACCAAGTGGTGTATGGATGGAATGCTGGATGATTAGAC